>CM040437.1:27942499-29240494 GCA_022702705.1 Papilionanthe hookeriana x Papilionanthe teres
TAATTAAGTTTAATATGTCCTTAAACTTAATTAAAGATTTGATTTTGGTTAATTAAGTTTAATATGTCCTTAAACTTAATTAAAATGTTTGATTTTGGTTAATTAAGTTTAATATGTCCTTAAACTTAATTAAAAGGTTTGATTTTGATTAATTAAGTCTAATATGTCCTTAAACTTAATTAAAGATTTAATTTTAGATAATTAAGTTTAATATGTTCTAAAACGTATTTAAAATGTTTGATTTTTATATTAAACCTAATTTAAATAAGATTTAATCGGTTAATTAAGTTTAATATGTCCTTAAACTTAATTAGAGATTTGATTTTGGTTAATTAAATTTAATATGTCCTTAAACTTAGTTAAAAGGTTTGATTTTTGTATTAAATCTAATTTAGGTGAGGTTTAATGGGTTAATTAAGTTTAATATGTCCTTAAACTTAATTAATGATTTGATTTTGGTTAATTAAGTTTAATATGTCCTTAAACTTAATTAAAAGGTTTGATTTTTGTTTTAAACCTAATTTAGGTAAGGTTTAATGGGTTAATTAAGTTTAATATGTCCTTGAACTTAATTAAAGATTTGATTTTGGTTAATTAAGTTTAATATGTCCTTAAACTTAATTAAAATGTTTGATTATGGTTAATTACGTTTAATATGTCCTTAAAATTAATTAAAAGGTTTGATTTTGATTAATTTAGTCTAATATGTCCTTAAACTTAATTAAAGATTTGATTTTGGTTAATTAAGTTTAATATGTCCTTAAACTTAATTAAAATGTTTGATTTTTATATTAAACCTAATTTAGGTGAGATTTAATGGGTTAATTAAGTTTAATATGTCCTTAAACATAATTAAAGATTTAATTTTGGTTAATTAAGTTTAATATGTCCTTAAACTTAATTAAAAAGGTTTGATTTTTGTATTAAACCTAATTTAGGTAAGGTTTAATGGGTTAATTAAGTTTAATATGTCCTTAAACTTAATTAAAGGTTTGATTTTTGTATTAAACCTAATTTAGGTGAGATTTAATGAGTTAATTAAGTTTAATATGTCCTTAAACTTAATTAAAGATTTAATTTTGGTTAATTAAGTCTAATATGTCCTTAAACATAATTAAAGAATTTGATTTTTGTCTTAAACCCTAAGGTTTAATGGTTTAGCTAGGTTTAAGTTGTCTTTAAACCTAATTATTATTTGATTTGAGTTGGATTCATCACTTGCTTAATCCATGATGAGATGGATTAAATATGTGAAGAGAAGGTTTTGAATTATTAATTTTAAAATTAATAAATCTTAACCTTATTTCAAATTGTCTTTTAGTTTGTTTTGATGACCTGAGAATTGTTGTTTTAGGATTGTTGTCTGTTATCCTAATGTTCTCAATCATATTGCATTTAAATTTTCTAATTTTTCCAAATTTTATAATTATTTTTGAAAATAATTACAAAATATCATGGAAATTAGGAAATCATACCCTAGAGAGCTATCCTAGCCTTAAAAAAATCAGAAGATGTGCCTAAGGACTTAAAGGTAATTCCCTAAAAATTTCATATTTTTCTGACTTGTAAATAATTTTTAATAATTAAAATACTTTAGAGAGTATTTAATTAATTGAAAATTAAATACTGAGAATAAAATTATGATTTTTGTCTCATAATTTTCTTCTCTTCAAGAGCTTTCCAGAGGTATTTTTAATTTATTTTTATGACCTCTGGATCAAAAGATATGGATTTTTGCAGTTATTAAGGTTTCCCTGAATTAATCCAGCCCAGAAAAATCCAGGCGCTACCACGTGTCCTCATACCATCGAACAGGCGGGAGGATCAGGTGTATGGCACGGAACAGCAAACACGGGGGGGCTTAGATCAGCACCGTCCTTTCCAAAATAAGGGAACGGACGACAGAGAAATTCCCATTTAATTCAAAAAATTTCGAACCGTTAAACTTCAAACTTCAATATCTCCCTCATTTCTCAACTAAATTGAGTGATTTTTGAACCTATGGACTCATCTTGAGATGTAGATCACATCCATATGGTGATCATAGGGTTTCGAATTGATTAATTTTATGATTTATCAAATTCAAATTTTAATTAAAAAACAAAATTCATACCTTTGATTATCAAGCTTGGGGACTTATTTGGCTTGGTTTGGCAGCTTCTTGAGATCCTAATGAAGCTTTCCCACCCTTCAATTTAGATCCAAATCGATTTGGTATACGTGCTAGACCCTAAGGTGGCTAATTTGAAATATGGGCTCGGTTTTAATCAAATTGGCTCGATCAGGTGGCCAATTTAGTCAAATCTTGGTTGGGTCTTGCTATTTGGGTCTTAAGCAAGATTTTTCATGTTGAGGGTGAGAGGATTTGAGCAAGGTATGAGCCTCTATTTTCTCTTCTCTCCCCATTCACATAAGTTCAAGTATGGCTTATTTATAGCCATGGGGAGTTCATGGCTGGCTTTAACTCATTTCAATTCACTTGGGGAAGATTTTAACTCTCCTATTATTATTTTAGGATAGTTTTTAGGCTAGGGTAATGATAGTTCAAGCCTAGGCCTCATAGGTTTAACTATGGTGAGGATTTGGAGTTTGGCACTTGTCTTGCCCCCATTGGGTCCATTGTGAGGTGGATTTGGCTGGGCAAATCTTGTTGAATCCACCTCCCCTAGATGGCATTCAAGGTGATTTGCTCTATTTGAGGAAATGGTGACACACAAGCCTCTTACTCATCTCATGCAAGCCTTAGCCATGATGGCTCTCAACCAAGGTGTGGGATGAGTTAGTCTCTTGTCTCCTCTCCATTGGGTGGTCTAAGAGGTGAATGATGAGTCATGAGAGTGAGCCCTCCCCCTTCCAACATGTCATTTAAAGTTTAGATGAGAGGGTGACACATATTTTTCTCATGCAAAATTCTTAAAATTTGGTTATAACCATGGTTAATTATGTTACTCATGTGGGTTTAATTGGTGTCTAATTTTTATTGGTGAGTTCATGAGGATGAGCCACCTCAAATTTTAATTTCATGAGAGGATGACACCTCATTTCCTCTCATGATTACCTTCTTTAACCATGGTTAAAATGATAGGTTATAGGTTAATTTAATGTGTTAACCTACCCCTAATAAGTCCCATGAGTCATGAATAACCCATAGATGAGGTCATTTAATATGTAATAAAGAGATTTGAAATTTTGAAAATCATGGTTTCATGGGTTAAAACTCCATTTTATGCCCTTTTCATTTTAATTTCCATATTTAATTAATTATGTCATTATTTAAATATTGGAAATTATTTTATTAATCAATAATTAATTGGAAATAATTCCAAATTAATTATTTGATTAATATCCATGTCCTTAAAATTGATTTTTGTCTCTTTTTATGACTTTTCAATTTAATTTTCACTTTAATTAATTAAGTCATTAATTAAAACATGAAAATTAAATTATTGGTCAATTAATTAATCAAAAATAATTTTGGGATTAATTATTTGATTAATTCCACTATTTTAATCAATTTGTGAATTTTGATATTTTATGGCTTTTGAATTTAATTTTTCATTTTAATTAATTATGTCATTAATTAAAATTTGAAAATTATTTCATTAATCAAAATAATTTTGAGATCAATTATTTGATTAATTTTGTCTTTTTATGACTTTTAATTTAATCTTCATTTTAATTAATCATATCATTTGATTAATTAAAATATTAAAAATTAATTATTAGTCAATTTAATTAATCAAAATAATTTTTGAAATTAATTTGATTAATTTTTGTCATTGTGGGGTTTTAAACATGTCACTGGTTATTTGATCAAAAATTGATCATTTTAACCTAAATTGACTTTTCAGGTCTTGTGTTGACCTATTGGGTTAATAAGGTTGGTGATTGGATCTCGATTGGTTATTTTGACAAAAATTGTCATTTTATGTCAAAAGGTTGACTCGTAGGTCAACGAGATCGGTCATAGGTCCGGATTGACCATTTTGACTGAAAATTATCATTTCAGGCTAAAAGTTTAACCTGTGGGGTCAACAGGGTTGGTCATTGGGTCATGATTGACCATTTTGATTAAAATTATCATTTTGGGTCAAAAGGTTGACCTGTGGGGTCAACAGGATTGGTCATTAGATCAGGATTGACCATTTTGACCAAGATTGTCATTTTGAGTCAAAAGGTTGACCTATGGGGTCAACAGGGTTGGTCATTGGGTCAGGATTGATCATTTTGACCAAAATTGTCATTTTGGGTGAAAAGGTTGACTTATGGGGTCAACAGGGTTGGTCATACGGTCTGGATTGACCATTTTGACCAAAATTGTCATTTTAGGTAAAAAGATTGACCTATGGGGTCAACAGGGTTTGTCATAAGGTCTAGATCGACTATTTTGACCAAAATTATCATTTTGGGTAAAAAGATTGACCTGTGGGGTCAACAGGGTTGGTCATTGGGTCTGAATTGACCATTTTGACCAAAATTGTCATTTTGGGTCAAAAGGTTGACCTTTGGGGTCAACAGGGTTGGTCATTGGGTCAGGATTGACAATTTTGACCAAGATTGTCATTTTGGGTCAAGAGGTTGACCTATGGGGTCAATAGGGTTGGTCATTTGGTCTAGATTGACCATTTGGACCAAAATTATCATTTTGGATAAAAAGGTATTGACCTATTATAAAAATGAGGTCAACAAAAGGGCCCCTAATATGTGCAGAATACTGCAGAAGTATTCTGCACATATTGGCGTTGACCAAAGTGATCTGATGAAATGTCTCATGATAATCAAGAAAGGAGTAGGTGTCATACCATTCTTAGCGAATGTCAGATGTCTCATATGTTGGTTCTGAGAAGGAACGTCGTTCTCATTTCTTAAAAGGAATTTACTGAGAGAGAAAATGAATGTCATATTCCATTTCTCAAAATGTCAATGTCATGATTTGGTTAGAGGAAAGCCATAATTTCCATGTCAGGAAAGAACTTATATCTAATAACCAGAGAGAGAAAATGGATGTCATTTTCTATTTCTCGAAATGTCAATGTCGGTATTTAGTTAGAGGAAAGCCATGATTTTCGTGTCACGAAAGGACTTACATCCAATAACCAGAGAAAGAAAATAGATGTCATATTCCATTTCTCAAAATATCGATATTTGGTTAGAGGAAAGCCGTGATTTCCGTGTCAGGAAAGGACTTACATCCAATAACCGAAGAGAGAAAATGGATGTCTTATTCCATTTCTCAAAATTTCAATGTCAAGATTTAGTTAAAGGAATGCCGTGATTTCCATGTCAGGAAAGGACTTACATCCAATTACTGGAGAGAGAAATGGATGTCATATTCCATTTCTCAAAATGTCGATATTAGTTAGAGAAAAGTCATGATTTACGTATTAGGAAAGGACTTACTTCCAATAACTGGAGAGAGAAATGGATGTCATATTCCATTTCTCAAGATGTGGAATGTTAGTTAGAGGAAAGCCATGATTTCCGTGTTAGGAAAGGACTTACTTTCAATAACTGGAGAGAGAAATAGATGTCATATTTCATTTCTCAAGATGTCGTATGTTGAAGTTGTGATAAAAGAATGACATTTCCATGTCAGGAAAGGACTTACTTCCGATAACAAAGGAGAGGATGAGTGTCTAACGTTGATATGTCAAATGTCGCAATATCGATATGTCAGAAGTTGATAATAATTATTGATATATCAAAGGTCGAAATATAGATGTGTCAAATGTTGATAACGATTGTTGATATGTTGAAATGTTGATATGTTAAATGTCGAAAGATCGATATCTCAAATGTCGATAACAATTGTCGATATGTCAAATGTCGATATGTCAAATGTCAAATGTCGAGATGTTGATATGTCAAATGTCGAGATGTTGATATGTCAAATGTCGAAAGATTGATATCTCAAATGTTGATAACAATAGTCGATATGTCAAAGGTCAAAAGGTCGATATGTCACATGTTGAAATGTCTGTCAAATGTCGAGATGTTAAATTATGGGAATGTCATAATTTCCATGGCAGAAAAAGGACTTTCATTCGAAAATTATAAAGAGAAAATGGATGTCGTATTCCATTTCTCAAAAATGACAAATGTCAATGTCGAGTTATAGAAATGCCATAACTTCCGTGTTAGGAAAGGACTTACATCCGATAACTGGGAAGAGAAAATGGATGTCATGTTCCATTTCTCAAAAATGTCAAATATCAATGTCGAGTTAGAGGAATGCCATATTCCGTGTCAGGAAAGGACTTATATACAATAACTAGAAAAGAGTGGCAAACTCAAGACGAAGAGTGTATCCGCTGGGGATTTGACCTTTACAGGTCGAAAGATATTAATTATCACAAGTTGTTTGTCATTTTTAATTCAAAATCCTTATTTTGACATTTTTGGAACTGTCGATGTATTGTAGACAATTGAGGAAAGAGAACAAATGTCATATTCAATTTTCTCTAAAAAAGTGTCAATGTCAAAACGTCGATTTTGGAATAGGAATACGTCTGAAACTTATATCCTATCCAAAGAAAGATTGCTTAAGGAAAGACAACGTCATGATGGTCATACGTTTAATAGCGAGAAAGAGAATAGATGCCATTTTCCATTTAAGGAGGTCTTACACTATCTCTTAGAAATGTCAATGTAAAAATGTCGATTTTGGAATAGGAATGCGTATGAGACTTATATCTTATCCAAAGAAAGATTACTAAAGGAAAGCCAATGTCATGATGGTCTTACATCCAATAGCAAGAAAGAGAGTGGATTCCGTCTTGCATTTAAGGAGGTCTTATACTATCTCTTAGAAATGTCAAAATGTTGATTTTGGAATAGGAATATGTATGAGACTTATATCATATCCAAAGAAAAATTGCCAAAAGAAAGCCAATGTCATGATGGTCTTACATCCAATAGCGAGAAAGAGAGTAGATGTCTTCCATTTAAGGAGGTCTTACACTACCTTTTTTAGAAATGTCAATGTCAAAATGTCTATTTTGGAATAGGAATGCATATGAGACTTATATCCTATCCAATGAAAGATTTCTAAAGCAAAGCCAATGTCATGATGGTCTTACATCCAATAACGAGAAAGAGAGTAGATGCCGTCTTCAATTTAAGGTGGTCTTACACTATCTCTTAGAAATGTCAATGTCAAAATGTCAACTTTGGAATAGGAATGTGTATGAGACTTATATCCTATCCAAAGAAAGGTTGCTAAAGGAAAGCCAACGTCATGGTGGTCTTACATCCAATAGCGAGAAAGAGAATAGATGTCGTCTTCCATTTAAGGAGGTCTTACACTATTTCTTAGAAATGTCAATGTCAAAATGTCGATTTTGGAATAGGAATGCGTATGGTAATTATATCCTATCCAATGAAAGATTGCTAAAGGAAAGCCAACATCATGATGGTTTTACGTCTAATAGCGAGAAAGAGAATAGATGTCATTTTCCATTTAAGGAGGTCTTACACTATCTCTTAGAAATGTCAATGTCAAAATGTCAATTTTGGAATAGGAATGCGTTTGAGACTTATATCCTATCCAAAGAAAGGTTGTTAAAGGAAAGCCAATGTCTGATGGTCTTACATCCAATAGCGAGAAAGAGAGTAGATGTCGTCTTCCATTTAAGGAGGTCTTACACTATCTTTTAGAAATTTCAATGTCAAAATGTCAATTTTGGAATAGGAATGTGTATGAGAATTATATCCTATCCAAAGAAAGGTTGCTAAAGGAAAGCCAATGTCATGATGGTCTTACATCCAATAGCGAGAAAGAGAGTAGATGTCGTCTTGAATTTAAGGAGGTCTTACACTATTTCTTAGAAATGTCAATGTCAAAATGTTTATTTTGGAATAGGAATGTGTATGAGACCTCCTATCCAATGAAAGATTACTAAAGGAAAGACAACTTCATGATGGTTTTACGTCTAATAGCGAGAAAGAGAATAGATGTCATTTTCCTTTTAAGGAGGTCTTACACTATCTCTTAGAAATGTCAATGTCAAAATGTCGATTTTGGAATAGCAATGCATTTGAGACTTATATCCTATCAAAAGGAAGGTTGTTAAAGGAAAGCCAATGTCTGATGGTCTTACATCCAATAGTGAGAAAGAGAGTAGATGTCGTCTTCCATTTAAGGAGGTCTTACACTATGTTTTAAAAATGTCAATGTCAAAATGTCAATTTTGGAATAAGAATGTGTATGAGACTTATATCCTATCCAAAGAAAGGTTGCTAAAGGAAAGCCAATTTCATGATGGTCCTACATCCAATAGCGAGAAAGAGACTAGATGTCGTCTTCCATTTAAGAAGGTTTTACACTACCTCTTAGAAATGTCGATTTCGTTTTCTTTTGTCTTGGTTATTTGTTTCCCAATTTACAAAAAAAGTCATTCATTTTTGTTTATGTCGCATCTTTTTCAAATACTTCCCATTGATTGGGTGTATTATGTCTTCTTGATAGTCTACCAACTGACAGGATTTCCCCAAATGTGTCTTCTTAACAAGCATATGGGCCCTCCCATGAGGATAGGTGTTTGAAGTACTAAATCCAAATCCCTGATCTGAGTGTCCTAGGGTGAACCAATTTATCATGGGCTCGTATAATTCTTGTCAGTCATGTATGTTCATAAAGCTTCCATTAATCACCAATTCTATAAAGATCATTCAGATTGACCTTCAAAAATCACTTTAACATTTCCAAATTGGCATTGGGGTTGGATCTTTAGAAAATTATGATTTCAGAGTATAATTTCCATTAATCTCCAATAACAAAGCCATTTACCTTAGTTATTTCTTTCTGGGTCTTAGGATTTTTTCGAAAATGTGATCAAAATATCTTTTATCTTCTCAAGATATGTCTGAACCAATTAATAGTCAACTAAAAGATGAGATCCCTTAATTCTTTCCTGAATATAATATCGGAAGAATTTTTTTAAGACGTTTTTCAAGATTTATCATTTAGGGGAGAATTTGGACACCAATTTTTTAATTTTATGCTCACCTCAAGCTACTTTTCAGAGAATTACTATATCTGGTGGAGCATGTTAAAGATTTTGAATGTTTGAATTGAGAAACCAATTTTTGATCTTGTGCCCACCTCAAGCTTCTTTTTAGAAACCTTCTACCTTTTTTTTTGGTAGGGCAATCTTTAATGATTTTGAATGCCTGAACTCAAACACCAACTTTTGATTTGCTACTCAGCTCAAGCTTCTTCTCAGAGAGTTACTATATCTGGTAGAACATGTTTTAATTTGAATGTCCAAACTCCCCTAATTAATAATTCTCAAATATTTCTTAAGACGAATTCTGGGATATTATAACTCATTCAGAAGTCAGGACCTAATCACATGGTAGAAGATTAAGAGGCCCGTGACATATTTAGTCAACTACTTGCATTTTGATCACAATATTTTATTTTTCATTTAGGACCCAGTCTGAAGATTTAAGATAAAGGGCCCAGTTATTAGGGCATTAATTTCATTTTTCCCTTGAAATCATAATTTTCTTGTCAAAATGTCAGAATTTTTGTCTTGAATTCTTCCTTTCTGAATTGTCTTTTCGTCAATAAGTGAATGAGAAGAATATTTCCAAAGATATTAAATCTAAAGATTTCAAATTTCATTCTACCTCACTGATTAATTTGGGTTTTATTTCCAAAGATATTAGATCCAAAGATTTCAAATTTCATCCCTCGTCACAGATCAATTTTCATTTCTCCACAAAGGACATGCTAGTTGACTAGTCCTAGAGCTAGACTAAACATAGATCAGATCTTCAAATGATCTCTTTTTTTTTGCAAAACTGTCCTAAGGGAAACCCTTGATGGAATTCATCCAAAAGAGATCGTCTTCCCAAAATTTGATTAATGATTTTAATTTTTAGAGTCTTTGGTAGATTCACAAATTAGAACCTTGAGGGTAAGAAAAAGATCAACCAGAGGAGTGGTTCAGAGGCTGTGAAAAGCATAACCATGAAGAATAGGTTCATAGGCCATAAAAAGCATAACCTAGGGGAGTGGTTCAGAGGCTGTAAAAAGCATAACCACGAAGAATATGTTCAGAGGCCATAAAGGCATAACCTAGGGAAACGGTTCAAAGGCTGTAAAAAGCATAACCACCAGGAATAGGTTCAGAGGCCATAAGGACATAACCTAAGGGAGTGGTTCAGAGGCTGTAAAAAGCATAACCACGAAGAATAGGTTTAGAGGTCATAAAGGCATAACCTAGGGAAGTGGTTCAGAGGCTGTAAAAAGCATAACCACTTAGAATAGGTTCAGAGGCCATAAGGGCATAACCTAAGGGAAGTGGTTCAGAGGCTATAAAAAGCATAACCACGAAGAATAGGTTCAGAGGCCATAAGGGCATAACCTAAGGGAGTGGTTCAGAGGCTATAAAAAGCATAACCACCAAGCCGGATAAACTGAACATGTTTGGCTGAGAAAGTATTTGCCTGAACTTATTCAAAACGGCAATATCAGTCTATTTGACGATAGAATCGATGAACACTTCGTACCTGGGTGGGAAGGGTGGGAACACATGTTGTTTTTGTATGTCTTTTATGTCATTTTGGTTAATCGATTATGGAAATGTAAGATTCTAGGATTTGTTCATCGTGAACAAATCTTTAAATCGAAGAGGTATTAGTTCTATTTTACTCGAGATTGAGTAAGATACAGAACTAAAGAAAGGATTATTTAGTCTTTCAAAAGACAAATTATCATAGTCATGAGGAAAAATTGATTAACCAAAGATGGGGAGAGAGGACGTCCCCAGCGGAGTCGACACTCATTGATGGCGATGAAATATATGGATCAGATGTCATCGCCGTCAATTCCTGTATCATGTCAATGTCATGGAGTCGCCGCTCTCCTTCTCTATCTATTACCCTAATTCTTATTCTACTTAGACCTTTTTGTCAGAATTCTTTGGAGAAATTGAAGAAGGATTAATCATGATAGAGATTGAGAGAAAAAGAGATCGAATGATAATCTCATAGAATAAATCTTCAGATTGTGTGATTATCGAAGTTTTTCGTATAAGAAAATCACATGAAGATCTTGGGTAACCAGAGAGATCTTATAGGTGAAATACCTATCCCGAGTTCTTTAATCTCCTATAGGAGCAAGCTCCTATAGTTAATTACATCCTGTGCAATTAATATTGCCTAGGAAAACTCCCGATTAAGGTTAACATTTATCCTCGAAAAAGTGTAAGTGTTGTCGTGGCAGTGTGTTTCTGAAGAATCGATACTACCAGAAAGTTTTGTTTATGTTGGGTGTATGTCTTTGCTTTGTGGTGTTTTATTTTGTAATGTCATTTTTGTCATTTTGTATATCATGTCATATGCCATGTCGGGATGTCGTAGTTTGTATGTCGTGTTATGTCATAATGTGATGTTATAATGTCATGTCATTTTATGTCGTGTCTTAATGTGAATCAAAATGTCATGTCATTTTATGTGATGTCGTAATTTCATAAGATGTCGTGATTAATATCTCGATTTGTCATGAGATATTTTATCTCCTATGTCATTATTATGTCATGAGATTCCTTCAATGATGTCAAGAAGAAATCATTACTTATTTATTTTTGTTATTTTGTTTATGATTCCATTTTGTTTTAAATTTTGGTTTTGTCATGTCATTTTGTCATGTCATTTTGTGAATCATAATATCATGTCATTTTATGTCATGTCTTAATGTGATGTCGTAATGTCATAAGATATTGTGATTAATATCTCGATTTGTCATGAGATATTTTATCTCCTATAAGAAGATGTCGTTATTATATCATGAGATAACTTCTATGATGTCAAGAAGATATCATTATTTATTTATTTTTGTTATTTTGTTTATGATTTCCTTTTGTTTAAAGTTTTGGTTTTGTCATGTCATTTTGTTATGTATTTATTTTGGTTTAGTGTCATGTCATCATTTTGTTGTGGTATAGAAATGTTGTTGTATGTTGATGTCATGTTGATGTCAATGTTAATGATTTTGTCATTTTATTTTAGATTTCGTGGCTAACCTAAAAGTTCAGTTATCTTTGTTGTCATGTCATTTTTTGTTTTGTTGTTTGTAGAAAGTTTAAGTTTTGTGACTATTCTAAAAGTCATGGTTTTGTTGTCAATGTTTCGTCGTCGACGTCCTGCAAAACAGAGTTAGCACACCCTATAACATGCAAAGAAAATCTAAACAAAACTTCATGTCTTCATCCTGTAAGGAAAATAAATTTAGAAACAATGTCATATCAAGATATTTAGATTACCTGGTCAAAGTGTCTGTTGATCCAAAGTTGTCGGATGTCCGAGTTTAGTTGAAATGTCGATTTAGGTTTATGTCAGTTTATGTTTAAATTTTGATTTGTCTTGAATGTTGATTTGGATTGGATTTTGGATTTTATGTCAATTTAGATTTGATTTTGGGTTTTATGTCGATTTTTAATTTTATGTCAAGTTAAGTTCAATGTGGGACGAACTTTAAGAATTATGATGTCATATGTTAAGTTAAATTCGATATAGGTTGAACTTAAGAACTATGTCAGTTCATGTATGTTAAGTTCGATCATGTCGTTTTATGTCAAATTATATCAATTTAAGTTGAGTTCTATTAAGTTTGGTTCGAAATGTTGGTTAATGTCATTTAATGTCGGTGTTTGTTGAATTTGATTTGAAATGTCGATTAAAGTCGGTTAATGTCGGTGTTTATCGAATTTGATTTGAAGTGTCGATTAATGTCATTTAATGTCGGTAATTGTTGAATTTGGTTTGAAATGTCGATTAATGTTATTTAGTGTCAGTGTTTGTTGAATTTGGTTTGAAATATCGATTAATGTCATTTAATGTCAGTGATTGTTGAATTTAGTTTGAAATGTCAATTAATGTCGGTTTGTGTTTGGGAATGTTGATTAATGTCAAAAAATTTAATTTGAAATGTCAAACTTGTTGAGTTTCTTTTGGAATGTCGGATTTATGTTGATTTATGTTTGAAATGTTTATGTAGGTTATGTTGATTTATGTTTGAAATGTCAAATTTATGTCGATTTTGGTTTAAAATGTCGATTTTATGTCAGTAATGTTTGAAATGTCGAATTTATGTCGATTATGTCGATTAATTGTTTGGAATGTAAAATTTATGTTGATTATGTCGATTTATTGTTTAGAATGTTGATGCCAATTTAAACTTAAATCTTGAATTCATGTCTGTTTGCACTTAAGTTGAATTATATTAACTTGAGTTCATGTCTGTTTGAACTTAAGTTGAATTAACTTGAGTTCATGTCTGTTTGAACTTAAGTTGAATTAGATTAACTTGAGTTCATGTTTATTTGAACTTAAGTTAAAAGGTTTTAAAGTTAGATTCAATATTGATTGAATTAACTTGGGTTCATGTCTGGTTGAACCTAAGTTAAATTCAATATTGATTGAATCTAATTAACTTGAGTTCATGTCTGTCTGAACTTAAGTTAAAAGGTTTAAAGTTAGATTTAATATTGATTGATTTAACTTGGGTTCTTGTCTGGTTGAACCTAAGTTAAATTCAATGTTGATTGAATCTAATTAACTTGAGTTCACGTCTGTTTGAACTTAAGTTAAAAGGTTTGGTTTAATCAGAATAGACCTAATTAAGTTTTAAGCCTTGTTTAAATAGTACTTAAAGGTTAATTAAATATAATAAATTAGACTTAATTAGAATTTCAGACCAACTAAGTCCTTTTTAGGTAAGGCTTAAGTTTTAATCAAGTATAATTTGATTTAACTGAGATTTGTTTAGATATTAGGTCTTAGTGAATTAGACTTAATCATGGTTTGTGTTTATTAAAACCTTAGTTGATTAATATTTAATGATTTAATTAAGTCTAATGGAATAGACTTAATTAAGGTTTATGTCAGATTCTCGGTTAGACTTAAGTTCATGTCAGGTTGAATCTTAAGTATGATTTAACTTAAGTCTAATGTGGGTTACACTTAAGTTAGGTTTGAGTTAGGTTTGAACCTAAGTGTAGTTTGACTTAATTCTAATGTGGGTTAGACTTAAGTTAGGTTTAAGTTAGGTTCATGTCGGGTCGAACCTAAGTTTGGTTTGACTTAAGTCTAATATGGGTTAGACTTAAGTTAAGTTCGAGTTAGGTTCATGTCGGTTGAACCTAAGTTTGGTTTGACTTAAGTCTAATATGGGTTAGACTTAAGTTAAGTTTGAGTTAGGTTCATGTCAGGTTGAACCTAAGTTTGACTTGACTTAAGTTTAATATGGGTTAGACTTAAGTTAAATTTTGAGTTAGGTTCATGTCAGGTTGAACCTAAGTTTAGTTTGACTTAAGTCTAATATGGGTTAGACTTAAGTTAAGTTTGAGTTAGGTTCATGTCAGGTTGAACCTAAGTTTGGTTTGACTTAAGTCTAATATGGGTTAAACATAAGTTAAATTTTGAGTTTAGGTTAAGTTAGGTTCAAGTCAGGTTGGACCTAGACTTAAGGTCGACTTAAATTCAATATGGGTTGAACTTAAGTTAAGGTTTGAGTTTAAGTTAGGTTCAAGTTAGTCGAACTCTAAGTTTGGCTCGACTTAAGTCTAATATGAGTTAGACCTAAGTTAGGTTTGGGTTAGGTTCATGTTAGATTGAACCTAAGTATGGTTTGACTTAAGTCTAAAATGGGTTAGACTTAAGTTAGGTTTGGATTAGACTTAGGTTCAAATCGGGTTGAACCTAAGTGTGGTTTAACTTAAGTCTAATATGGATTAGACTTAAGTTATGTTTGGGGTTGGTAAACCTTAGTTAGTTAAGGCTTAATGATTTAATTAAATCTAATGGGTTAAACCTAATTAGGGTTTATGTTTGATTAAACCTTGTTAGTTAAGGTTTAATGGGTTAATTAGGTCTAATGAGTTAGACCTAATTAGGGTTTATGATTGATTAAACCTTAGTTAGTTAAGGTTTAATGGTTTAATTAGGTCTAATGAGTTAGACTTAATTAGGGTTTATGTTTGATTAAACCTTAGTTAAGATTTAATGGTTTAATTAGGTCTAATGGGTTAGACCTAATTAGGGTTTTTGTTCGATTAAACCTTAATTAGTTATGGTTTAATGGTTTAATTAGGTCTAATGTGTCCTTAAACTTAACTAAAGGTTTGATTTTGGTTAATTAAGTTTTATATGTAATTAAGTTTTATATGTCCTTAAACTTAATTAAAAGGTTTGATTTTTGTATTAAACCTAATTTAGGTAAGGTTTAATGGGTTAATTAAGTTTAATATGTCCTTAAACTTAATTAAAGATTTGATTTTGGTTAATTAAGTTTAATATGTCCTTAAACTTAATGAAAAGGTTTGATTTTTGTATTAAACCTAATTTAAGTAAGGTTTAATGGGTTAATTAAGTTTAATATGTCCTTAAACTTAATTAAAGATTTGATTTTGATTAATTAAGTTTAATATGTCCTTAAACTTAATTAAAATGTTTGATTATGGTTAATTAAGTTTTATATGTCCTTAAACTTAATTAAAAGGTTTGATTTTGATTAATTATGTCTAATATGTCCTTAAACTTAATTAAAGATTTAATTTTGGTTAATTAAGTTTAATATGTCCTTAAACTTAATTAAAATGTTTGATTTTTATATTAAACCTAATTTAGGTAATATTTAATGGGTTAATTAAGTTTAATATGTCCTTAAACTTAATTAAAGATTTAATTTTGGTTAATTAAGTCTAATATGTCCTTAAACTTAATTAAAAGGTTTGATTTTTGTATTAAACCTAATTTAGGTAAGGTTTAATGGGTTAATTAAGTTTAATATGTCCTTAAACTTAATTAAAGGTTTGATTTTTGTATTAAACCTAATTTAGGTGAGATTTAATGGGTTAATTAAGTTTAATATGTCCTTAAGCTTCATTAAAGATTTAATTTTGGCTAATTAAGTCTAATATGTCCTTAAACATAATTAAAGAGTTTGATTTTTGTCTTAAACCCTAAGGTTTAATGGTTTAGCTAGGTTTAAGTTGTCTTTAAACCTTATTATTATTTGATTTGAGTTGGATTCATCACATGATGAGATGGATTAAATATGTGAAGAGTAGGTTTTGAATTATTAATTTTAAAATTAATAAATCCTAACCTTATTTCAAACTGTCTTTTAGATTGTTTTGATGACGTAAGAATTGTTGTTTAATGATTGTTGTTTGTTATCCTAATGTTCTCAATCATATTGCATTTAAAATTTTCAATTTTTCAAAATTTTATAATTATTTTTGAAAATAATTACAAAATATCATGGATATTAGGAAATCATATCCTAGAGAGCTATCCTAGCCTTAGAAAAATCATAAGATGTTCCTAAGGACTTAAAGGTAGTTCCCTAAAAATTTCATATTTTTCTGACTTGTAAATAATTTTTAATAATTAAAATACTCCAGAGAGTATTTAATTAATTAAAAATTAAATACTAAGAATAAAATTATGATTTTGGTCTCACAATTTTCTTCTCTTCAAGAGCTTTCCAGATGTATTTTTATTTTATTTTTATGACCTCTGGATCAAAAGATATGGATTTTTGAAGTTATTAAGGTTTCCCTAAAGTAATCCAGCCCAGAAAAATCCAGGTGCTACCACGTGTCCTCATACTGTCAAACAGGTGGGAGGATCCAGTGTATGGCGCGAAACAGTAAACACGGGGGGCTTAGATCAGCGCCGTCCTTTCCAAAACACGGGAACGGATGGCAGAGATAAATCCCCATTTAATTCGAAAAATTTCGAACCGTTAAACTTCAAACTTCAAAATCTCCCTCATTTCTCAATGAAATTGAGTGATTTTTGAACCTATGGACTCATCTTGAGATGTAGATCACATCCATACGGTGATCATAGGGTTTCAAACTGATTAATTTTATGATTAATCAAATTCGAATTTTAATTAAAAAACAAAATTCATACCTTTGATTTTCAAGCTTGGGGACTTATTTGGCTTGGTTTGGCAGCTTCTTGAGATCCTAATGAAGCTTTCCCACCCTTCAATTTGGATCCAAATCGATTTGGTATACGTGCTAGACCCTAAGGTGGCTAATTTGAAATCTGGGCTCGGTTTGATCAAATTGGCTCGATCATGTGGCCAATTTGGTCAAATCTTGGTTGGGTCTTGCTATTTGGGTCTTAAGAAAGATTTTTCATGTTGAGGGTGAGAGGATTTGAGCAAGGTAAGGGCCTCTATTTTCTCTGCTCTCCCCCTTCACATAAGCTCAAGTATGGCTTATTTGTAGCCATGGGGAGTTCATTGCTGGCTTTAACTGGTTTTAATTCACTTGGGGAAGGTTTTAACTCTCCTATTATTATTTTGGGATAGTTTTTAGGCTAGGGTAATGATAGTTTTAGCCTAGGCCTAATAGGTTTAACTATGGTGAGGATTTGGAGTTGGGCTCTTGTCTTGCCCCCATTGGGTCCATTGCGAGGTGGATTTGGCTGGGCAAATCCTGTTGAATCCACCTCCCCTAGATGGCATTCAAGGTGATTTGCTCTATTTGAGGAATAGTGACACACAAGCCTCTTACTCATCTCATACAAGCCTTAGCCATGATGGCTCTCAACCAAGCTGTGGGATGAGTTCGCCTCTTGTCTCCTATCCATTAAGTGGTCTAAGAGGCAAAGGATGAGTCATGAGAGTGAGCCCTCCCCCTTCCAACATGTCATTTAAGGTTTAGATGAGAGGGTGACACATATTTTTCTCATGCAAAATTCTTAAAATTTGGTTATAACCATGGTTAAATATGTTACTCATGTGTGTTTAATTGGTGTCTAATTTTTATTGGTGAGTTCATGAGGATGAGCCACCTCAAATTTCAATTTCATGAGAGGATGACACCTCATTTCCTCTCTTGATTACCTTCTTTAACCATGGTTAAAATGATAGGTTATAGGTTAATTTAATGTGTTAAGCTACACCTAATAAGTCCCATGAGTCATGAATAGATGAGGTCATTTATGATGTAATAAAGAGATTTGAAATTTTAAAATTCATGGTTTCATGGGTTAAAATTCCATTTTATGTAATTAGTTATGTCATTATTTAAATATTGGAATTTATTTTATTAATCAATAATTAATTGGAAATAATTCCAAATTAATTATTTTATTAATATCCATGTCATTAATAATGATTTTTTTCTCTTCTCATGACTTTTCAATTTAATTTCACTTTAATTAATTAAGTCATTAATTAAAACATGAAAATTAAATTATTGGTTAATTAATTAATTAAAAAAAATTTTGGGGTTAATTATTTGATTAATTCCATTATTTTTAATCAATTTATGGATTTTGATATTTTCTCGCATTTGAATTTAATTTGTCATTTTAATTAATTATGTCATTAATTAAAATTTAAAAATTAATTCATTAACCAAAATAATTTTGAGATCAATTATTTGATTAATTTTGTCTTTTTATGACTTTTAATTTAATCTTCATTTTAATTAATCATATCATTTGATTAATTAAAATATTAAAAATTAAATTATTAGTCAATTTAATTAATCAAAATAATTTTTGAAATTAATTTGATTAATTTTTGTCATTGTGAGGTTTTAAATATGTCATCTGGTTATTTGATCAAAAATTGATCATTTTAACCAAAATTGACTTTTTAGGTCATGTGTCGACCCATTAGGTTAATAAGGTCGGTGATCGGATTCGGATTGGTTATTTTGACAAAAATTGTCATTTTATGTCAAAAGGTCAATCTGCTGGGTCAACGAGATTGTTCATAGGGTCTAAATTGACCATTTTGACCAAAATTATCATTTTGGCCAAAAGGTCGACTGTGAGGTCAACAGGTTGGTCATTGGGTCGGGATTGACCATTTTGACCAAAATTATCATTTTGGGTCAAAAGGTTAACTCCGTGGGTCAACAGGTGGTCATTAGTCGGTCGATCGACCATTTTGGATCAAAAGGTTGACCTATGGGGTCAACAAGATTGGTCGTTGGGTCAGGATTGACCATTTTGACCAAAATTATCATTTTTGGTCAAAAGGTTGACCTGTGGGGTCAACAGGGTTGGTCATAGGGTCCGGATTGACCATTTTGACCAAAATTATCATTTTAGGTAAAAAGGTTGACCTATGGGGTCACCATAGTTTGTCATAAAGTCTAGATCGACTATTTTGACCAAAATTATCATTTTGAGTAAAAAGGTTGACTTGTGTGGTCAACAGGGTTGGTCATTTGGTCTGAATTGACCATTTTGACCAAAATTGTCCTTTTGGGTCAAAAGGTTGACCTATGGGTTCAACAGGGTTGGTCATTGGGTCAAGATTGACCATTTTGACCGGGTCAAGAGGTTGACCTGTGGGGTCAACAAGGTTGGTCATTGTGTCTGGATTGACCATTTCGACCAAAATTATCATTTTGGATAAAAAGGTAATGACCCATTGTAAAAATGAGGTCAACAAAAGGGCCCCTAATATGTGCAGAATACTGCAGAAGTATTCTGCACATATTGGCGTTGACCGAAGTGATCTGATGAAATGTCTGATGATAATCAAGAAAGGAGTAGGTGTCATACCGTTCTTAGAGAATTTCAGATGTCTCATATGTTGGTTCTGAGAAGGAACGTCCTTCTCGTGTCTTAAAAGGAATTTACTGAGAGAGAAAATGAATGTCATATTCCATTTCTCAAAATGTCAATGTCAAGATTTGGTTAGAGGAAAGCCATAACTTCTGTGTCACGAAAGGATTTATATCTAATAACCAATGAGAGAAAATGGATGTCATTTTCCATTTCTCGAAATGTTAATATCGGTATTTGGTTAGAGGAAAGCCGTGATTTCCGTGTCAGGAAAGGACTTACATTTAATAACTGGAGAGAGAAAATGGATGTCATATTAGATTTCTCGAAATGTCAATGTCGATATTTGGTTAGAGGAAAGCCGTGATTTCCGTGTCAGGAAAGGACTTACATCCAATAACCAGAGAGAGAAAATAGATGTCATATTCCATTTCTCAAAATTTCAATGTCAAGATTTTGTTAAAGGAATGCCATGATTTCCGTGTCAGGAAAGGACTTACATCCAATAATTGGAGAGAGAAATGGATGTCATATTCCATTTCTCAAAATGTCGATATTAGTTAAAGGAAAGTCATGATTTCTGTGTTAGGAAAGGACTTACTTCCAATAACTGGAGAGAGAAATGGATGGCATATTCCATTTCTCAAGATGTCGAATGTTTGTTAGAGGAAAGCCATGATTTCCGTGTTAGGAAAGGACTTACTTTCAATAACTGGAGAGAGAAATAGATGTCATATTTCATTTCTCAAGATGTCGTATGTTGAAGTTGTGATAAAAGAATGACATTTCCATGTCAGGAAAGGACTTACTTCCGATAGCAAAGGAGAGGATGAGTGTCTAACGTTGATATGTCAAATGTCGCAATATCGATATGTCAGAGGTTGATAATAATTATTGATATATCAAAGGTCGAAATATAGATGTGTCAAATGTTGATAACGATTGTTGAGATTGTTCATATGTTGAAATTTTGATATGTTAAATGTCGAAAGATCGATATCTCAAATGTCGATAACAATTGTCGATATGTCAAATGTCAAATGTCGAGATGTTGATATGTCAAATTTCGAAAGATCGATATCTCAAATGTTGATAACAATTGTCGATATGTCAAAGGTCAAAAGGTCGATGTCACATGTTGAAATGTCTGTCAAATGTCGAGATGTTAAATTAAGGGAATGTCATAATTTCCATGGCAGGAAAAGGACTTTCATCCGAAAATTATAAAGAGAAAATGGATGTCGTATTCCATTTCTCAAACATGTCGAATGTCAATGTCGAGTTATAGGAATGCCATAACTTCCATGTCAGGAAAGGACTTACATCCGATAACTGGGAAGTGAAAATGGATGTCATGTACAATTTCTCAAAAATGTCAAATATTGATGTCGAGTTAGAGGAATGCCATATTCCGTGTCAGGAAAAAACTTATATTCAATAACTAGAAAAGAGTGGCAAACTCAAGACGAAGAGTGTATCCGCTGGGGATTTGACCTTTACAGGTCGAAAGATATTAATTATCACAAGTTGTTTGTCATTTTTAATTCAAAATCCTTGTTTTGGCATTTTTGGAACTGTCGATGTATTATAGACAATTGAGGAAAGAGAACAAATGTCGTATTCAATTTTCTCTAAAAAAAGTGTCAATGTCAAAACGTCGATTTTGGAATAGGAATGCATATGAGACTTATATCCTATCTAAAGAAAGATTGCTAAAGGAAAGACAACGTCATGATGGTCTTACGTCTAATAGCGAGAAAGAGAATGATGCCATTTTCCATTTAAGGAGGTCTTACACCATCTCTTAGAAATGTCAATGTCAAAATGTCGATTTTGGAATAGGAATGCATATATCCAAAGAAAGATTACTAAAGGAAAGCCAATGTCATGATGGTCTTACATCCAATAGCGAGAAAGAGAGTAGATGTCGTCTTGCATTTAAGGAGGTCTTATACTATCTCTTAGAACTGTTAAAATGTCGATTTTAGAATGGGAATATGTATGAGACTTATATCATATCCAAAGAAAAATTGCCAAAAGAAAGCCAATGTCATGAAGGTCTTACATCTAATAGCGAGAAAGAGAGTAGATGTCGTCTTCCATTTAAGGAGGTCTTACACTACTTTTTTTAGAAATGTCAATGTCAAAATGTCGATTTTGGAATAGAAATGCGTATGAGACTTATATCCTATCCAATGAAAGATTTCAAAAGAAAAGCCAAGGTCATGATGGTCTTACATCCAATAACGAGAAAGAGAGTAGATGTCGTCTTCCATTTAAGGTAGTCTTACACTATCTCTTAGAAATTTCAATTTCAAAATGTCGATTTTGGAATAGGAATGTGTATGAGACTTATATCCTATCCAAAAAAAGGTTGCTAAAGGAAAGCCAACGTCATGATGGTCTTACATCCAATAGCGAGAAAGAGAATAGATGTTGCCTTCCATTTAAGGAGGTCTTACACTATTTCTTAGAAATGTCAATGTCAAAATGTTGATTTTGGAATAGGAATGCGTATGAGACTTATATCCTATCCAATGAAAGATTGCTAAAGGAAAGACAACGTCATGATGGTTTTACGTCTAATAGCGAGAAAGAGAATAGATGTCATTTTCCATTTAAGGAGGTCTTACACTATCTCTTAGAAATGTCAATGTCAAAATGTCGATTTTGGAATAGGAATACGTTTGAGACTTATATTCTATCCAAAGAAAGGTTGTTAAAGGAAAGCCAATGTCTGATGGTCTTACATCCAATAGCGAGAAAGAGAGTAGATGCCGTCTTCCATTTAAGGAGGTCTTAAACTATCTTTTAGAAATGTCAATGTAAAAATGTCAATTTTGGAATAGGAATGCATATGAGACTTATATCCTATCCAAAGAAAGGTTGCTAAAGGAAAGCCAATGTCATGATGGTCTTACAACCAATAGCAAGAAAGAGAGTAGATGTCGTCTTCCATTAAAGGAGTTCTTACACTATTTCTTAGAAATGTCAATTTCAAAATGTTGATTTTGGAATAGGAATGCGTATGAGACTTATATCCTATCCAATGAAAGATTGCTAAAGGAAAGACAACTTCATGATGGTTTTACGTCTAATAGCGAGAAAGAGAATAGATGTCATTTTCCATTTAAGGAGGTCTTACACTGTCTCTTAGAAATGTCAATGTCAAAATGTCGATTTTGGAATAGAAATGCGTTTGAGACTTATATCCTATTCAATGAAAGGTTGTTAAAGGAAAGCCAATTTCTGATGGTCTTACTTCCAATAGCGAGAAAGAGAGTAGATGTCGTCTTCCATTTAAGGAGGTCTTACACTATCTTTTAGAAATGTCAATGTCAAAATGTCAATTTTGGAATAGGAATGCGTATGAGACTTATATCCTATCCAAAGAAAGGTTGCTAAAGGAAAGCCAATTTCATGATGGTCTTACATCCAATAGCGAGAAAGAGACTAGATGTCGTCTTCCATTTAAGGAGGTTTTACACTACCTCTTAGAAATGTCGATTTCGTTTTCATTTGTCTTGGTTGTTTGTTTCCCAATTTACAAAACACATCATTTATTTTTGTTTATGTCGCATCTTTTTTAAATACTTCCCATTAATTGGGTGTATTATGTCTTCTTGATAGTCTAGCAACTGATAGGATTTCCCCCAATGTTTCTTCTTAACAAGCATATGGGCCCTCCCATGAGGATAGGTGTTTGTAGTACTAAATTGAAATCCCTGATCTGAATGTCCTAGGGTGAACCAATTTATCATGGGCCCGTATAATGCTTGTCAATCATGTTGGTTCATAAAGCTTTCATTAATCACCAATTCTATAAAGATCATTCAGATTGTCCTTCAAAAATCACTTTAACATTTCCAAATTGGGATTGGGGTTGGATCTTTGGAAAATTATGATTTCAGAGTATAATTTCCATTAATCTCCGATAATAAAGCCATTTACCTTAGATCTTTCTTTCTGGGTCTTAGGAATTTTTCAAAAATGTGATCAAAATATCTTTTATCTTCTAAAGATACATCTGAACCAATTAATAGTCAACCAAAAGAAGAGATCATTTAATTCTTTCCTGAATATAATATCGGATGAATTTTCTTAAGACGTTTTTCAAGATTTATCAATTAGGGGAGAATTTGGACACCAATTTTTTAATTTTATGCTCACCTCAAGCTTCTTTTCAAAGAACTAATATATCTGGTGGAGCATGTTAAAGATTTTGAATGTTTGAATTGAGAAACCAATTTTTGATTTTGTGCCCACCTCAAGCTTCTTTTTAGAAACCTTCTTTCTTTTTTTTTGGTAGGGCAATCTTTAATGATTTTGAATGCTTGAACTCAAACACCAATTTTTGAATTGCTACTCACCTCAAGTTTCTTCTCAGAGAATTACTATATCTGGTAGAGCATGTTTTAAGGGTTTTGAATGTCCAAACTCCCCTAATTAATAATTCTCAAATATTTCTTAAGACGAATTCTGGGATATTATAACTCATTCAGAAGTCAGGACCCAATCACATGGCAGAAGATTAAGAGGCTCGTGACATCTTTAGTCAATTACTTGCATTTTGATCACAATATTTTATTTTTCATTTAGGACCCAGTCTGAAGATTTAAGATAAAGGGCCCAGTTATTAGGGCATTAATTTCATTTTCCCCTTGAAATCATAATTTTCTTGTCAAAATGTTAGAATTTTTGTCTTGAATTCTTCCTTTCTGAATTGTCATTTTGTCAATAGGTGAATGAGAAGAATATTTTCAAAGATATTAAATCCAAAGATTTCAAATTTCATTCTACCACACAGATCAATTAGGGTTTTATTTCCAAAGATATTAGATCCAAAGATTTCAAATTTCATCCCACGTCACAGATCAATTTTCATTTCTCCACAAAGGACATGTTAGTTGACTAGTCCTAGAACTAGACTAAACATAGATCAGATCTTCAGTTGATCTCTTTTTTCTGAAAAACTCTCCTAAGGGAAACCGTTGATGGAATTCATCCAAAAGTGATCGTCTTCCCAAAATTTGATTAATGTTTTTAATTTTTAGAGTCTTTGGTAGATTGACAAATCAGAATCTTGAGGGTAAGAAAAAGATCAACCAGAGGAGTGGTTCAAAGGCTGTGAAAAGCATAACCATGAAGAATAGGTTCATAGGCCATAAAAAGCCTAATCTAGGGGAGTGGTTCAGAGGTTGTAAAAAGCATAACCACGAAGAATAGGTTCGGAGGCCATAAAGCCATAACCTAGGGAAATGGTTCAGAGGCTGTAAAAAGCATAACCACGAAGAATAGGTTCAGAGGCCATAAGGGCATAACCTAAGGGAGTGGTTCAGAGGCTGTAAAAAGCATAACCACGAAGAATAGGTTCAGAGGTCATAAAGGCATAACCTAGGGAAGTGGTTCAGAGGCTGTAAAAAGCATAACCATGAAGAATAGGTTCAGAGGCCATAAGGGCATAACCTGAGGGAAGTGGTTCAGAGGCTGTAAAAAGCATAACCACGAAGAATAGGTTCAGAGGCCATAAGGGCATAACCTACGGGAGTGGTTCAGAGGCTATAAAAAGCATAACCACCAAGCCAAATAAACTGAACATGTTTGGCTGAGAAAGTATTTGCCTGAACTTATTCAAAACGGCAATATCGGTCGGTCTGACAACAAAATCAACAAACAATCTGTACCTGGGTGGGAAGGGAGGGAACACATGTTTTTCTATGTCTTTTATCTCATTTTGGTCTGTCAATTATGGAAATGTAAGATTCTAGGATTTGTTCATCGTGAACAAATTTTTGAATCGAAGAGGTATTAGTTCTATTTTACTCGAGATTGAGTAAGATATAGAACTAAAGAAAGGATTATTTAGTCTTTCAAAAGATAAATTATCATAGTCATGAGGAAAAATAACCAAAGATGGGGAGAGAGGATGTCCCCATCGGAGTCGCCACTCATTGATGGCGATGAAATATATGGATCGCATGTTGTCGCCGTCAATTCCTGTATCATGTCAATGTCAAGGAGTCGCCACTCTCTTTCTCTATCCATTTCCCTAATTCTTATTCTACTTAGAATTTTTGTCAGAAGTCTTTGGAGAAATTGAAGAAGGATTAAACATGATAGAGATTGAGAGAGAAAGAGATTGAATGATAATCTCATAGAATAAATCTTCAGATTGTGTGATTACTGAAGTTTTTCGTATAAGAAAATCACATGAAGATCTTGGATAACCAGAGAGATCTTATAGGTGAAATACCTATCCCAAGTTCTTTAATCTTCTATAGGAGCAAGCTCCTATAGTTAATTACATCTTGAGCAATTAATATTGCCTAGGAAAACTCCCGATTAAGGTTAACATTTATCCTCGAAAAAGTGTAAGTGTTGTCGTGGCAGTGTGTTTCTGAAGAATTGATACTACCAGAAAGTTTTGTTTATGTTGGGTGTATGTCGTTACTTTGTGATGTTTTGTTTTGTAATGTCATTTTTGTCATTTTGTATATCATTTCATATGCCATGTCGGGATGTCGTAGTTTGTATGTCGGGTTATGTCATAATGTGATGTCATTTTATGTCGTGTCTTAATGTGAATCATAATGTCATGTCATTTTATGTGAGGTCGTAATTTCATAAGATGTTGTGATTAATATCTCGATTTGTCATGAGATATTTTATCTCCTATGTCGTTATTATGTCATGAGATACGTTCAATGATGTCAAGAAGATATCATTACTTATTTATTTTTGTTATTTTGTTTATGATTCCATTTTGTTTTAAATTTTGGTTCTGTCATGTCATTTTGTCATGTCATTTTGTGAATCATAATAACATGTCATTTTATGTCATGTCTTAATGTGATGTCGTAATGTCATAAGATATTGTGATTAATATCTCGATTTGTCAGGAGATATTTTATCTCCTATAAGAAGATGTCGTTATTATATCATGAGATAACTTCTATGATGTCAAGAAGATATCATTATTTATTTATTTTTGTTATTTTGTTTATGATTTCCTTTTGTTTTAAGTTTTGGTTTTATCATGTCATTTTGTTATGTATTTATTTTGGTTTAGTGTCATGTCATCATTTTGTTGTGGTATAGAAATGTCGTTGTATGTTGATGTCATGTTGATGTCAATGTTAATGATTTTGTCCTTTTATTTTAGATTTCATTGCTGACCTAAAAGTTCAGTTATCTTTGTTGTCATGCCATTTTTTGTTTTGTTATTTGTAGAAAGTTTAAATTTTGTGACTATCATAAAAGTCATGGTTTTGTTGTCAATGTTCCGTCGTCGACGACCTGCAAAACAGAGTTAGCACACCCTATAACATGCAAAGAAAATCTAAACAAAACTTCATCTCTTCATCCTGCAAAGAAAATAAAGTTAGAAACAATGTCATATCAAGATATTTAGATTACCTGGTCAAAGTGTCTGTTGATCCAGAGTTGTCGGATGTCCGAGATTGGTTGAAATGTCGATTTAGGTTTATGTCAATTTATGTTTAAATTTTGATTTGTCTTGAATGTTGATTTGGATTGGATTTTGAATTTTATGTCGCTTTGGATTTGATTTTGGGTTTTATATCGATTTTTAATTTTATGTCGAGTTAAGTTCAATGTGGGTCGAACTTTAAGAATTATGATGTCATATGTTAAGTTAAATTCGATACAGAGTCAAACTTAAGAACTATGTCGATTCATGTCGTGTTAAGTTCGATCATGTCGATTTATGTCGAATTATATCAATTTATGTTGAGTTCTATTGAGTTTGGTTCGAAATGTTGGTTAATGTCATTTAATGTCGGTGTTTGTTGAATTTGATTTGAAATGTCGATTAAAGTCGGTTAATGTCGGTGTTTGTCGAATTTGATTTGAAGTGTCGATTAATGTCATTTAATGTTGGTGATTGTTGAATTTGGTTTAAAATATCGATTAATGTCATTTAATGTCAGTGTTTGTTGAATTTGGTTTGAAATGTCGATTAATGTCATTTAATGTCAGTGATTATTGAATTTAGTTTGAAATGTCAATTAATGTTGGTTTGTGTTTAGGAATGTTGATTAATGTCGAAATATTTAATTTGAAATTTCAAATTTGTTGAGTTGCGTTTGGAATGTCGGATTTATGTTGATTTATGTTTGAAAGGTTTATGTCGGTTATGTTGATTTATGTTTAAAATGTCAAATTTATGTCGATTTTAGTTTAAAATATCGATTTTATGTCAGTTATGTTTGAAATGTCGAATTTATGTCGATTAATTGTTTGGAATGTCAAATTTATGTCGATTATGTCGATTTATTGTTTAGAATGTCGATGTCAATTTAAACTTAAATCTTGAATTCATGTCTGTTTGCACTTAAGTTGAATTAGATTAACTTGAGTTCATGTCTGTTTGAACTTAAGTTGAATTAACTTGAGTTCATGTCTGTTTGAACTTAAGTTGAATTAGATTAACTTGAGTTCATGTTTATTTGAACTTAAGTTAAAAGGTTTTAAAGTTAGATTCAATATTGATTGAATTAACTTGGGTTCATGTCTGGTTGAACCTAAGTTAAATTCAATGTTGATTGAATCTAATTAACTTGAGTTCATGTTTGTTTGAACTTAAGTTAAAAGGTTTAAAGTTAGATTCAATATTGATTGAATTAACTTAGGTTCATGTCTGGTTGAACCCAAGTTAAATTCAATGTTGATTGAATCTATATAACTTGAGTTCACGTCTGTTTGAACTTATGTTATAAGGTTTGGTTTAATCAGAATAGACCTAATTAAGTTTTAAGCCTTGTTTAAATAGTACTTAAAGGTTAATTAAATCTATTAAATTAGACTTAATTAGAATTTCAGACCATTTATGTCCTTTTTAGGTGAGGCTTAAGTTTTAATAAAGTATAATTTGATTTAACCGAGATTTGTTTAGATATTAAGTCTTAGTGAATTAGACTTAATCATGGTTTGTGTTTATTTAAACCTTAGTTGATTAAGGTTTAATGATTTAATTAAGTCTAATGAAATAGACTTAATTAAGGTTTATGTCAGATTTTGGGTTAGACTTAAGTTCGTGTCAGGTTGAATCTTAAGTATGATTTAACTTAAGTCTAATGTGGGTTAGACTTAAGTTAGGTTTGAGTTAGGTTTGAACCTAAGTGTAGTTTGACTTAAGTCTAATGTGGGTTAGACTTAAGTTAGGTTTAAGTTAGGTTCATGTTAAGTCGAACCTAAGTTTGGTTTGACTTAAGTCTAATATGGGTTAGACTTAAGTTAAGTTTGAGTTAGGTTCATGTCAGGTTGAACCTATGTTTGGTTTAACTTAAGTCTAATATGGGTTAGACTTAAGTTAAGTTTGAGTTAGGTTCATGTCAGGTTAAACTTAAGTTTGGTTTGACTTAAGTCTAATATGGGTTAGACTTAAGTTAAGTTTGAGTTAGGTTCATGTCAGGTTGAACCTAAGTTTGGCTCTACTTAAGTCTAATATGGGTTAGACTTAAGTTAAATTTTGAGTTAGGTTCATGTCAGGTTGAACCTAAGTTTGGTTTGACTTAAGTCTAATGAGTTAGACTTAAGTTAAGTTTGAGTTAGGTTCATGTCAGGTTGAACCTAAGTTTGGTTTGACTTAAGTCTAATATAAGTTAGAATTAAGTTAAATTTTAAGTTTAGGTTAAGTTAGGTTCATGTCAGATTGGACCTAGACTTAAGGTCGACTTAATTTCAATATGGGTTGAACTTAAGTTAAGGTTTGAGTTTAAGTTAGGTTCAAGTTAGGTTGAATCTAAGTTTGGATTGACTTAAGTCTAATATGGGTTAGACTTAAGTTAAGTTTGGGTTAGGTTCATGTCAGGTTGAACCTAAGTTTGGTTTGACTTAAGTCTAATATGTGTTAGACTTAAGTTAGGTTTAGATTAGACTTAGGTTCAAGTCGGGTCGAATCCCAAGTAGTGGTTTAACTTAAGTCTAATTTGGATTAGACTTAAGTTATGTTTGGGTTTGGTTAAACCTTAGTTAGTTAAGGCTTAATGATTTAATTAGGTCTAATGGGTTAAACCTAATTAGGGTTTATGTTTGATTAAACCTTGTTAGTTAAGGTTTAATGGGTTTATTAGGTCTAATGAGTTAGACCTAATTAGGGTTTATGTTTGATTAAACCTTAGTTAAAGTTTAATGGCTTAATTAGGTCTAATGTGTTAGACTTAATTAGGGTTTATGTTTGATTAAACCTTAGTTAGTTAAGATTTAATGGTTTAATTAGGTCTAATGGGTTAGACCTAATTATGGTTTATGTTTGATTAAACCTTAATTAGTTAAAGTGTAATGGTTTAATTAGGTCTAATGTGTCCTTAAACTTAACTAAAGGTTTGATTTTGGTTAATTAAGTTTAATATGTCCTTAAACTTAATTAAAAGGTTTGATTTTTGTATTAAATCTAATTTAGGTAAGGTTTAATGGGTTAATTAAGTTTAATATGTCCTTAAACTTAATTAAAGATTTGATTTTGGTTAATTAAGTTTAATATGTCCTTAAACTTAATTAAAACGTTTGATTTTTGTATTAAACCTAATTTAGGTAAGGTTTAATGGGTTAATTAAGTTTAACATGTCCTTAAACTTAATTAAAATTTTTTATTTTGGTTAATTAAGTTTAATATGTCCTTAAACTTAATTAAAAGGTTTGATTTTGATTAATTAAGTCTAATATGTCCTTAAACTTAATTAAAGATTTAATTTTGGTTAATTAAGTTTAATATGTCCTTAAACTTAATTAAAATGTTGATTTTTATATTAAACCTAATTTAGGTAAGATTTAATGGGTTAATTAAGTTTAATAAGTCCTTAAACTTAATTAAAGATTTAATTTTGTATAATTAAGTTAATATGTCCTTAAACTTAATTAAAATGTTTGATTTTTGTGCTAAACCTAATTTCGGTAAGGTTTAATGGGTTAATTTAGTTTAATATGTCCTTAAACTTAATTAAAGGTTTGATTTTTGTATTAAACCTAATTTATGTAAGATTTAATGGGTTAATTAAGTTTAATATGTCCTTAAACTTAATTAAAGATTTAATTTTGGTTAATTAAGTCTAATATGTCCTTAAACTTAATGAAAGAGTTTGATTTTTGTCTTAAACCTAAGGTTTAATGGTTTAGCTAGGTTTAAGTTGTCTTTAAACCTAATTATTATTTGATTTGAGTTGGATTCATCACTTGCTTAATCCATGATGAGATGGATTAAATATGTGAAGAGAAGGTTTTGAATTATTAATTTTAAAATTAATAAATCTTAAGCTTATTTCAAAATGTCTTTTAGATTGTTTTGATGACGTGAGAATTGTTGTTTTAGGATTGTTTTCTGTTATCCTAATGTTCTCAATCATATTGCATTTAAAATTTCCAATTTTTCCAAATTTTATAATTATTTTTCAAAATAATTACAAAATATCATGGAAATTAGGAAATCATATCCTAGAGAGCTATCCTAGCCTTAGAAAAATTCGAAGATGTGCCTAAGGACTTAAAGGTAATTACCTAAAAATTTCATATTTTTCTGACTTGTAAATAATTTTTAATAATTAAAATACTTCAAAGAGTATTTAATTAATTAAAAATTAAATACTGAAAATAAAATTATGATTTTGGTCTCATAATTTTCTTCTCTTCAAGAGCTTTCCAGAGGTATTTTTATTTTATTTTTATGACCTCTGGATCAAAAGATATGGATTTTTGAAGTTATTAAGGTTTCTGTGAATTAATCCAGCCCAGAAAATCCAGGTGCTGCCATGTGTCCTCGTACCGTCAAACAGGCGGGATGATCTGGTGTATGGCACGGAACAGCAAACACGGGGGGCTTAGATCAGCGCCGTCCTTTCCAAAACACGGGAACGGATGAGGAGATAATTCCCCATTTAATTCGAAAAATTTCGAACCGTTAAACTTCAAACTTCAAAATCTCCCTCATTTCTCAATGAAATTGAGTGATTTTTGAACCTATGGACTCATCTTGAGATGTAGATCACATCCATACGGTGATCATAGGGTTTCGAACTGATTAATTTTATGATTAATCAAATTCGAATTTTAATTAAAAAACAAAATTCATACCTTTGATTTTCAAGCTTGGGGACTTATTTGGCTTGGTTTGGCAGCTTCTTGAGATCCTAATGAAGCTTTCCCACCCTTCAATTTGGATCCAAATCGATTTGGTATACGTGCTAGACCCTAAGGTGGCTAATTGGAAATCTGGGCTCGGTTTGATCAAATCGGCTCGATTAGGTGGCCAATTTGGTCAAATCTTGGTTGGGTCTTGCTATTTGGGTCTTAAGCAAGATTTTTCATGTTGAGGGTGAGATGATTTGAGCAAGGTATGGGCTTCTATTTTCTCTTCTCTCCCCATTCATATAAGCTCAAGTATGGCTTATTTATAGCCATGTGGAGTTCATGGCTGGATTTAACTCATTTCAATTCACTTGGGGAAGGTTTTAACTCTAATATTATTATTTTAGGATAGTTTTTAGGCTATGGTAATGATAGTCCTAGCCTAGGCCTCATAGGTTTAACTATGGTGAGAATTTGGAGTTTGGCTCTTGTCTTGCCCTCATTGGATCCATTGTGAGGTGGATTTTGCTAGGCAAATCTTGTTGAATCCATCTCCCCTAGATGGCATTCAAGGTGATTTTCTTTATTTGAGGAAATGGTGACACACAAGCCTCTTACTCATCTCACACAAGCCTTAGCCATGATGGCTCTCAACCAAGGTGTGGGATGGGTTAGCCTCTTGTCTCCTCTCCATTGGGTGGTCTAAGAGGTGAAGGATGAGTCATGAGAGCGAGCCCTCCCCCTTCCAACATGTCATTTAAGGTTTAGATGATAGGGTGACACATATTTTTCTCATGCAAAATTCTTAAAATTTGGTTATAACCATGGTTAAGTATGTTACTCATGTGGGTTTAATTAGTGTCTAATTTTTATTGGTGAGTTCATGAGGATGAGCCACCTCAAATTTCAATTTCATGAGAGGATGACACCTCATTTCCTCTCTTGATTACCTTCTTTAACCATGGTTAAAATGATAGGTTATAGGTTATTTTAATGTGTTAACCTACACCTAATAAGTCCCTTGAGTCCTGAATAACCAATGGATGAGGTCATTTTTGATGTAATAAAGAGATTTGAAATTTTGAAAATCATGGTTTCATGAGTTAAAATTCTATTTTATGCCCTTTTCATTTTAATTTCCATATTTAATTAATTATGTCATTATTTAAATATTAGAAATTATTTTATTAATCAATAATTAATTGGAAATAATTCCAAATTAATTATTTGATTAATATCCATGTCATTGAAATTGATTTTTGTCTCTTTTCACGACTTTTCAATTTAATTTTCACTTTAATTAATTAAGTCATTAATTAAAACATGAAAATTAAATTATTGGTCAATTTATTAATTAAAAATAATTTTAGGATTAATTATTTGATTATTTCCATTATTTTAGTTAATTTGTGGATTTTGATATTTTATGGCTTTTGAATTTAATTTTTCATTTTAATTACTTATGTCATTAATTAAAATTTGAAAATTAATTCATTAATCAAAATAATTTTGAGATCAATTATTTGATTAATTTTGTCTTTTTATGATTTTTAATTTAATCTTCATTTTAATTAATCATATCATTTGATTAATTAAAATATTGAAAATTAAATTATTAGTCAATTTAACTAATCAAAATAATTTTTGAAATTAATTTGATTAATTTTAATCATTGTGGGGTTTTAAACATGTCACTGGTTATTTGATCAAAAATTGATCATTTTAACCAAAATTGACTTTTTAGGTTATGTGTTGACCCATTGGGTTAATAAGGTTGGTGATTGGATCTGGATTGGTTATTTTGACAAAAATTGTCATTTTATGTCAAAAGGTTGACCTGTGGGGTCAACAACAGGATTGGTCATAGGGTCTGGATTGACCATTTTGACCAAAATTATCATTTTGGGCCCAAAGGTTGACCTGTGGGGTCAACATGGTTGGTCATTGGGTCAGGATTGACCATTTTGACCAAAATTATCATTTTAGGTCAAAAGGTTGACTTGTGGGGTCAACAGGGTTGGTCATTGGGTCATGATTGACCATTTTGACCAAGATTTTCATTTTGGGTCAAAAGGTTGACCTATGGGGTCAACATGGTTGGTCATTGGGTCAGGATTGACCATTTTGACCAAAAATGTCATTTTGGGTCAAAAGGTTGACCTGTGGGGTCAACAGGGTTGGTCATAGGGTCTGGATTGACCATTTTGACTAAAATTGTCATTTTAGGTAAAAAGGTTGACATATGGGGTCAACAGGGTTTGTCATAACGTCTAGATCGACCATTTTGACCAAAATTATCATTTTCGGTAAAAAAGTTGACCTGTGGGGTTTACAGGGTTGGTCATTGGGTCTGGATTAACCATTTTGGCAAAAATTGTCATTTTAGGTCAAAAGGTTGACCTGTGGGGTTAACAGGGTTGGTCATTGGGTCAGGATTGACCATTTGACCAAGATTGTCATTTTGGGTCAAGAGGTTGACCTGTGGAGTCAACAGGGTTGGTCATTAGGTCTGGATTGACCATTTTGACCAAAATTATCATTTTGGATAAAAAGGTATTGACCCATTGTAAAAATGAGGTCAACAAGTACCCCCATCGAAAGTAGGTTCGGTGTGTTCAACCCTTAGATTCAAATTATTAGAAACATCATTGTCGATCTCATGAACATCTGGTTTTAAATCCAGATGTGTACGCTTCTCATTAATAGATTGAAGGTTGCTAATATTTTTCAAATTATTCTTTCGTAACTCAGAGTGGAGATGAAAAAATTGAACAGGACCATGGCCAAACATCCAGCAATGTGAACAGTAAGAAGAATGTTGTTCTATAATATCCTGTTGCCAGTAACCATTGGGGGTAGATCCAATCCACACGTCCCCAGAATGGGGAATTGTGACATCCCTCTAAATGATGACTCATTCCATGGAAGGTCATGAGAATTAATGGGAAAGGTTATCGAGCTTTAAAGGATTCCCAAACATTGAAGCTAAAGAAAACATGACTTTGTGATCAAAATGATGAACCATTAAGCCAGGAAACCTGATCCAGACAGGGATAACAGGAGGTTCAACCTGCGGATTAAAGTCAACAGACCACTTAAGTATCTTCATAACTAAAACACCAAACCTCACAATACGTCCGGCAAAAATCCTTGTATAATCCTCATCGCTAGTAAGTTGAATCAAAATACACCGCCCATCCAAAGCTCTTATTTTCCAATCATTAACCAAATTCACAAATTCAAAATGCTTGTGTACCACTTCTAACCTAGGATAACCATACACAAACTTACCCACTAGAGCCAGACGACAAGAGGAAGCAAGAATATTATTTTCAGCCTTCGCTAAGAAAGTGCCAGCATACCCCCTTCCTATCAGGCCGTTTGATGAACCGAAACTCACCACTGAGAGGCATGCCATCGTGAAAAGCTGGAGGAAACAGCATGTTACTCGATACACCATTCGTAATATTGTTGGTGGCCATGCCTGCATAGGACCGCTCCATTACCATGAGGAATCAAACTCAAACTGGCCTCCTTGGAAAAGCTGCAGAGATAAACTCTAGCAGAGCCGTAAAGAACGACGTTGCGATTACATATATATATATATATATATATATATATATATATATATATATATATATATATATATACTAGGGAAGGAGCGTTATATGGCTCTTATTCTATTAATTGAAAAGAGAGTTACAAAAAAAGGATTGAGGTTGATCCTCAAAGCTAAAAGGACAAAAAATACATTGAAACAAATTCCTAGGGGTTCCTCCACCTACAGTACAACTCCACGCAAGAAAAAAATCCTCATAACAAACCAAAACACAAAAGAAACACAAACGAAAAAGTGGTGAAACGAGAGCATTTATTTTTATTATTTCATTGTATATTATTTTGATTTACATAAAATATCTTATATATATATATATATATATATATATATATATATATATATATTTTTTAAGAAAAGTAGAAAATTCATTCAACAAAACTCGACAAAGTTTACATACATCTAATATAGGGAATATCACTCAAATCCCCAAAAAGTAAAAGCTTTAAAGGATCATCGGGTTTAACGTAAAAATAATCCTTTCGAGCCGTAAGAAGACGTTTAGCCAACCGGCTAGCAGGTTGGTTACCTTCTCTAAAGATGTGGGACCACTCGAGGGTGATAGAGCCAAATGTAGAGAGCAATGTTCCGTAGGGGTATACCAAATTCCATGAGGAGGGGATAATCCTTGTATAATATTAACAAGCCGCCGAGAATCAGTTTCAATCCGTACAAATTGGTAGTTCAAAGCTTTAGCAAGTAATCGTGGCCCAAGAAGGGCCTTGAAGTTCGAATGGAGAGCCGACGAGTGAGATGATTGGCACTTGGAAATACCACGAGTAACTTACCTCCGTAATTTCTACAACCGCCCCAATTCCAAGCAGCAGAGTTAGTGAAGCTCCCATCTATATTTATTTTTATCCATGGTGGAGGTGGAAGGGACCACTTCAGCAATGTAGGTTTTCTTTGATTTGTAGGCTCCAACAGTGGCTTCTTTCTCGGAAAATTGCAAGCAGTTAGCCACCATATGATTAATATTGCAATTTCGTTGTCAAACTTTAAATGATTCCTATGCATCCAAACAAACCAACGAGATAACTAAAGGTAGATGGAACAATTTTTCACTTTTCCAAGTTCTCCCAAGCAAGCCTCCCAATCGAGCCAATTGTGATTAAGATGAGTAAGATGGAAATGTTTTAAAACAAGTAATCCACACCCGTTTAGTGACGAGTGCAATGTAGAAAGAGGTGGGAAAAAGATTCTTCCCGAGCTTGATAGAGCCAACTTCTAGAAGCTAGTCTTAGGCCTTCGAGTTTTAAAATATCATCTAATGGAAGATACCGATGGAATAATCTCCAACAGAAGTAAGACATAGAGGGTGATAAAAGCCTAGTCCAGCATTTTCTCCCCCACGAAGTATCGAGCCAAAGTCGAAGTGAGCCGTGAATCATCCGATCGAAAGATTTTTTATTAGAATTCTTCGACGAAGATTCTATCGGGTTTAGTTGGATTAATAGGGATTTGAATAATCTGTTGTATGCTCTCCCCATCCAAAACTTCATTCGAGCTTCGTTGACATTCCAGTGATCCTCCACCCAAAAATCAGCAATAGCTTAGTTGGTGATTGAAATCAGCAAGAAAATTTAGAGTTCCATCTCCTATCCAGATTGTCATAATAAAAATTCACCTCCCCTCGCCCACTTCCCACAGAAATACCGATTGGCCATGTCCCTTACTTTCAAGCAAACTTCTCCAATGCTTGGAATCCCCTTGTCTTGGCACAACTTGAATTTGGGTGATCTTTCCAAGCAATACTTGTCAAAAAGGAATTTTGCCCACATGGTATCTTTCCTTCCGAATTTAATCCACTCGCTTACAATAGAACAAATGGCTCATCTCGTTGGAAATTTCTCACCTCTAGTCCCCCAGCCTTGGTAGGTTTACAAACCTTGTTCCGTATAGCCCAATGATATTGCTTGGTTTGGCCTTCCCGGAGAAATTTATTAAACATTGTTTCTAACATTTTCTCGGGTGCTTTTTTTCATTCTAACTATTTGTAATCGATAAAGGGGAAAGGTTGAGAGTATACTCTTAAGTAAAGTTAATCTTCCACCATTAGATAGAAAGGTATTAGTCCAACTAGTTTAAAGTTGATGTAATCTTCTTGACAACTTCATCATACCGAGATTGCTTTCTCCTTCCTTTAATTAGTTGTACACCTAAATATTTCAAGGGGAGATCACAGCAGAGAACCCAAAGGTACTCTTTCACCCACTCGTTGATGATCGAACCCTTTGCCGCCCAAAATTGACACTTCCTTTGGTTTAATTCCAGTGCCCGCAACCAAGGCTAGGTGATCGGCCGACTGTAAGGTTTTCTTAACAGCAAGCTTACTTCCATTGGTGAAAATGATAACATCATCAGCATATGCCAAATGACTTATCATCCGTGAAGAACCATGCTTAAAATGGAGATAAGGATAAATTGTTCGAAGCAGCATTCGCAGTTCTGAGAAGTAATCAAAAGCCAATATGAAGATGGTTGGAGACAATGGGTCTCCTTGTTTCAGCCCCCTACCAGCTTTGAAGAAACCACAGCTGCAGCCATTGACCAGGACACTGTAATAAACATTAGACATCCATCTTTGAATTAAAGTACAAAAATCAGGATGGAAACCTCTAGCTTTAAGTACTAAATCAATAAATTTCCAACTGATAGAATCATAAGCCTTTCTAAGATCCAATTTGAGAAGTAAATTGTGTCCCCTACATTTCTTATCAATATCAAGTAACAGTTCTCGAGCCAAAAGACAATTATCAATAATAGTTCTCGCCTCGCACAAAAGCAAGATTGGTTAGAGCCGATCAATCGGTTAAGATAGGGTTGTAGTCTTCCCACAAGAATTTTACTAATTATTTTAGAAAAGGTAGTAGTAAGACCGATAGGTCCGAAATCAGTCCACTCGGTTTTTTTGAGATCCTTTGGGAATAAGTGCAATGCCGGCCGCAAAGAAATATTTAGGAAGATCGATCCAAGAAAGAAAGAATGAACTCGCCCGAATAAGATCAGCACCCACAATATCCCGTGCTTTAATATAAAATGTTGAAGTAAACCCATCAGGGCCTCGCTGTTTTATTACCATCAATGCTCTTTAAAGCTTGCAATACCTCCGTTTATCGAGTAAGAAAGTTAAATTAAGCTCGATTCACATAATCTCGATGATCGAAAAACATCTCAAAGCAACAAATGAAGTAGAAGATATAGGTCGTTCGAAGAAACAAATTCCGAAAATGTAATACAAGCACTTTGTGAGAGGGAAGATTGGTCAGTAACCCAATCGCCGGACTCATCCTTGATTTTAAGTATAGCATTTATTTTCCTTCCGTGCTTAATGACCGCATGAAAATACTTAGAATTCCCGTCCCCATAAAGGTACTTGTTTACAATCAGCTTTTTGTTGTAGAAAATCCTCTTCCCTTTCCAATGCTTGGAATAAAACCGATCGGGCAATTTCAAGTTCATGTGCCCGATTCTCCCCCAAATCATTTGCAGCTTCCAACAAATGGACTTTAGCTTCGCATCCTTCACTTGTTAAAAATATTTCCAAACCGAGTCTTATTCCACAGCTTTAAGTTTAAAAGCTACATTCTTTTGCAATCTCCATAGTCTCACAAGAGGACTACAGCTAATGTGATCGTGGACCTTCCGAGCTCTGTGTACTTCAGCTAGAAAGCTATCATGAGTGCACCAAGCATCGAGAAATCTAAACTCGGGAGTACCCATTGTAAGAGCCGAAAGAAATCGAATTAGTAGTGGGGAGTGGTCGGATGTTGCCCCGTGTAAATGCTGCACTTGAGTTATGGGAAAAGTGTTGAGCCAAAGGTCATTAGCTAAAGCTCTATCAATTCTCTCAAGCAAATTACCTCTCTTCCATGTGAAAGGGGTACCAATGTATCCTAGATCAAATAATCCCGCATTAGTGATATTCCGAGAGAATTGTAGCATGGTATTAAGATCAGGAGTTCTTCCCCCTTTTTCTCACTCGGGATCTCTAATGCAGTTAAAATCCCCACCGACAAGCCAATTTGAAGAGTTACTTGTATCGATCCGCCACAACTCATTCCAAAGAGAAACTCTATCCATAGGAGTACACCCAAGCATAGATGATAGTAAAGCATCGCCCTGGAAAGAATCCATCCCAAACTCGTAAATGGAGAAATTGATAATTATCAAGTCGAACATTGCGGCTTAGCTCCTTTCTTGTAAAAATCCGCGATCTTATTGTTGCGATTGGAGTGAAAATGGAATCCAGGAAATCTTTTAGTGAATTTAGAGATGTTGGTATGCACCATAGGTTCCAGAATGCTATAATCCAAGGTTTAAAAGTCCCGTTAAGATGTAGTAATCTATTAAGGGTGCCGTGGCTTGCCACACCCCTAACATTCCAGCAAATCGGATTAATCATGGTGTAATGCCTTACTCAGCTCTAGTAATTCTAGGGGTGTTGCATCAGAATGATCCATACCAATAATATTAGACTTAGATAAATTTTGCGGCTCCATAATATCTTTTCTCCTCCTTCTACTTTTCTCGTTGAGACCAAGCACCATCAGCGGTAGTTGCTAATTTCTCAAGAATCATTTGGGCGCATTCCCCAATTATGGGACTTGAAGGGGTTATAAAAGTGGCACTCGCATCGAATAATCTGGGATCACTTCCTTAGTAGTATCAACTCCCCGTGCAAGCACTTCGTGATCCTAGATGTGGTGGCTACTGTAGGCTCCTTAAGGACGGTGTTAGATAAATCAATATGCTCGTAGATTCTTATTCCTCCTCCTCCTACTTCCTTGTTGAGACCTCGGCCCCTTACGCATCGAATTATCCGAACTCGCATCATCAGCTTCAAGTAACCGGTGTAGCATTATTCATACCATTGTCTCTAATCTCTACCGGTAGATCCGCATATTTTCCAATAGATTACCGCCCAATTTGATCGAGCATAGTTTTTAAAATCCCCTCCTTATCAACAAGCCCATTCGGACCTCGATTTAGAATAGCAAGTTCATTATTCAAATCCCGGGTAGTAATCGGGACAATGCTAACCGGAATCACCTGGAGAGATAGGTGGATTATCGGTTTTCTTAGTAACCTTATTATTTACATTATAAGGTCTTAATTCGAGGTGGAGTTTAAAACATTGTTCCATGGTGTGTCCAAATAGGTGACAGGTGCTTGCAATACAAAGGTTGATATTCCATAACAATGGGTTGCCGGTATCCATTATTAGCGAGTGCCTAGCCAAACCCCATCCAAATAAGGTTGAGTAATGTCCCTTTCAACTAGAAATCTTGCATCGGAAATCCTCGGTAACATTAGCGAGAGGGGATATCAAGTTTGAGTGGCCTTCCCATAGCATCGCCTATATCATAGATGATTCTATGATTGTTAAAAGGAAGTTTTAAGTTAGGAGACCGAACCACACTCGGAACTATAGGTGGTTCTTTAGTTGGATCAAAGTCCATTGTCCACTTGAGGAGCTTCATGGGTTTCCCATCTATCATTATCACTTTTTTAGAAAAACCCGTGCATAATCCTCCTCCTTAGCAAGCCGCAACATAATGTGTCTATCGTCAAAAACCCCTAATTTCCAATCGCCCACTAGCTTGAAATCATCAACAGACTTTTCTCAAGATATCCATTTTAGGATGGCCAACCGAAATTTCCCTACCAAGGTAAATTTATAAGGCTCCGACAGGTTCGAATCTCCTCCTCGGCAAAAATCGAGCCGGCTTCCCGCCTTCCTAAGTACATTTCCTAATAAACTCACACTCAGCTTTCCCATCCATTGCATCATGAAATAATTGAGGGAACACCAGTTTATCTCCTAGAGTGGTTCCACCATCTTTCCTCACTATAACTTCAGCAAAAGTACCCCTTCCAACAAAGTGTGGATCAGCTCGAGTGAGATCATGTGCCATTGCCAATGTAACGGTACCACAAACAAAATTCAAAAAATAAGGAGCCCGGGAAGTGAGAAAGAATCACCCCCACCCAAAACCAAAGGAAGAAGAGAAACGAGAAGGCTTCCGGCTTCTTAACGACCACCTTTCTCCACCTTGCACCAAGTGCGGCCGCTCACCTTACCAGCTTCCGCCATGGAAACCCTAGCGAGCACCTCCCTCCAAACCAGCCGCCATTTAAAATTTTTGATCATATATATCTTATATATATATATATATATATATATATATATATATATATATATATATATATATATATATATATATATATTCCTTTCATCTAAAATATAATAAAAAATTATTTTTACACAAATATTGTAAACATTTTATTTCAGTTACTCATAAAATATTAAAATTTATATTTTTATCTTCTTTTTTAATCTTTTTTTATTATATTTCTTTTGTTAATCTCAAACTTTAAAAAAATCATTTCTTATAGAAGATATTTGATACTTAAAAAAATATTTACTCTTGTACGTTGTAAGAAGGATTTTATTATTATTTTATTTTGTATGAAAATAAAAATATAGCATCCATGTTATTATTTATTATTTTTCTAAAATATTACATATATTATTCTAAACAATTAGGTTATTTAATCATATAGCATTTTTTATCATTATTATTTTTATTAAAATACTTTAATATATTACATATTTTTTTTATTATGTGAAAGTTTAGATATTTAATTATGTATAAATGTAAGGATTAAAATAATATATGCTTCAAATACCTTTTTCATTTTTTTTTTGTTTTGATGTTTCAATTGTTATTATTATTATTTTATTTTGGTATTTTTCTTTTTTTTTTAATTACATTATACTTGTAGGTGTGAAGTTTAGATTACATGTAAATTTCTTTCTTTTTTTCGTTGAAAAAAATGTTTCGACTACGTAAATTATTATTTTATTTATACATTATTATTCTTATATTAAATACCTAAAAATAATGTATATATACATGTATATATTTATGAAACTTATCTGAAAAGGAATTTGTTTTTATACAAAGCTACATTTAATATATATATATATATATATATATATATATATATATATATATATATATATATATATATATATATATATATAGACACACACACACACCCACCCTATAATGCCCCTCGTTCCCGCTAAACCAGTAGCTCAAGGACCTCCAAAATATCCTCCGAAGGTTAAGAGAGTGGCAGGCATTGATAGCCCTTCATTCATTGCTAAAATTGGAAACCTTTGCCTTCTTTCTCCTCTTTTATTCTTCCCCGTCGACTCCAGATTCCCCGACATCCAAATCCCAGAGCCGATCCTTCTTTTTTGCAGGAGTTTTCTCAAGGCGAAAAGAGGAATCCAACGTCATATTAACATCTGATTCTTGATCGGAGAAGTCGATTGATGGCGGAATTTATGGAGGATCGAGAGGAGGCAGTGATGTATAGGGATCAAGGATTGGGAGGAGGCATGAACGCGGCCAAGGCTGAAGTTGGCAGCCTTGATCTGAATCAAATCAACGATGTGCTCGACAAGCACTTGGAGAAACTGTCGTCGTCGACATCTCGGGGGAATAACGCCATAGAGAAGAAGCCGCTATTGGTGCCCTCGACTTCTGCTGGGAAGCATCATGATCACCCCGTCGGCCTCACCAAAAACAAATGCTCTAATGAAGAATCCAATAGCGAAGAATCTGATGTTAGTGATTTGTATGGAGATGACACTTCATGGATTGCATGGTTCTGTAGCTTGGAAGGCAACAAATTCTTCTGTGAAGTAGATGATAAATATATAGAAGTTGATTTCAACATCTATGGGTTAAGCAGCCAAGTCCCATATTATGATTACACCCTTGATGTGATTTTGGATGTTGAATCTTCTCATGGTGATTTGTCCACTGAGGAACAATTTAAGCTGGTTGACACTGCAGTAGAGGTGCTCTCTGGCCTGATCCATGCGCGCTATATTTTGATCAGTAAAGGAATGGCTGCGATGTTTGAGAAGTACAAGAACAATGACTTTGGAAGATGCCCAAGGGTTTACTGCTGTGGTCAACCCTGCCTTTCGGTTGGTCAATCAGACATCTCTCCATCCAGTGCTGTGAAAAACTTTTGCCCCAAGTGTGAAGATGTTTATTACCTTAGAATCAAGAACCAAGGAAACCTTGATGGAGCTAATTTTGGAACAACATTTCCTCATCTCTTTCTAATGTCATACCCTGACCTGCAGCCCCCAAAGCCCTTTTAGTGATGCACTCCTCGAGTTTTCGGCTTCAAAATCCACAAGCCCCAATATAAAACTCACGAAGCAAGACTGTCGGCATATTTTTAGGTTATGTGTTTTGAAAAGGGTTCACCTACAGAAGTTGTCGGTGAATTTTAGATTTTAAATTTAATTTTAAAAAAATATATATATATATATATAATTTAGAAAGTAGCATTCGATTTTGAAAATAATTTTAAACTTGAAAATTTTAAGATATGAAATCAAACTGATCTCACATCCCAAATAGTTTATATAAACGAGCACCACATCACAAACCGTGTATCTATCCCGAAGAATAGACACACTGCTTGATAATGGGGCTCGATTAAATAAACTAGAAGTTTTGTGACATCCATTTGGTTTGCGAACTAGTTTTATAAGCCGACAAGTTCCCCTGCTTAATACAAAGGAATTAAGCAAGGTTTATATTACCTGGGTTCTTAAAGTTCCCTATAAGGGCAAGCCCCTATGGTTAATTACATCTTAAATGTCCGAAGGCACTCAAGAAAACTCTCGATAATGATCAGTGGTTTTGCTCTCAAGAATTTCAAAGTTTAAGGTTTTCAAACAATTGGACTTTGGAAATTTCAATAGGGAATAGCTCAAATTTGGAACAGTTTATTTTAGGAATCCAAAGGAGGAAAAGTAGGAGAAATTGAGGATCCAAGAGGAATCTTGGCAACTTCCCAAACTAACCTATTGTTTGGTTTCAATTTAAGAATAATATTTAATGTTTCATCCTTCTAATTTTAATTAGTTAGGATTTATATTTATATGACATAATCATACAAATAGCCTCGAAGATGTGAGGGTTTATGTCGTACTAAACAACTACCTCAGAATCCTAAGACCGGTTAGGGATTAAATTGTATAACATAATTATACAAATGACTAACAAAATATTGAGGATTTATGTTGCACTAGGCAAACTACCTCGAAATCTTATCTCTTTGTTATTTAATGCAAAGAAAGGTTTTGCTGATGTAGATTCCAGTTTTACTGACGACGATGGTCGTGCTGCCCACTATGCTCCAAGCTCCTTGTTGTTACAGAAGGTTTAGTTTTGGAAAGTGAAAATCAGGAGATGAGAGAAGTGTTCTGGTTTAGAAAAGTCTTAAGGTTCAGGTGTTTTTAACATTTTGTTAGGGGAATCTTAAAGTTGGTTTTAACAACACCGGTTAAGATCCTATGGTTCCATCATTCCGGCACCGTTATTTTTATCGGATTCACTTAGTCCAAATGAATTTGCTAAACTCAACTAAATGAGTTCCACACTTTCATTTAGACCGTGGGAAATCCCATTAGAAACACATAGGTTACATCATCCGAGGTATTCCCGATCATCCAACAAGACATTTTAATTTAGTTGTAGTTGTAGTTTTGTTATTCTGTTTATGATTAAATTTTGAGTTATTTTATATTTTAAATGTTGTGGCAGTGAATTTTATCTTGTTGTGACTTTTAGTTTAGTTTTGGGTTTCAGTTTTGTGGCTATCCTAAAAGTTTCAGTTTTCATGCAGGGTGACATTTTTGTTTAACATGCAAGAAAAGTAAAGCGCAGTACAGGTAAGTAAATTACAATGAAGTAAAAGCGTACTTGGAGGGTCTTCCCGTCATTCCAAACTGCACTTAAAACACATGTTAGAGCATTTAAACATTTCAAGGAAAACACCTAGGTAAGGCTAAGGAAAGGTTCTGGTTGTCTACCAAAATTCTAATCCTATTGCTAGTCAATTTCTGTGACGTCTAGGCTCTTGTGTTTTATGGATGATTTTCTTCACCAAAGAACAATTACGTTCAATTGTTCTTCTAAAACATCCAATTATATTGAGGAAGTGTTTAGGACGAGTCCTAAATATCTTTTCAATACTTCTGAGATTATTTTGAGTCCAAATGAATTTCATTGTACAGGTGAATTAATCATCCAAGAATTTAGTTAAGTTTTGCTTCTTGCTCAGTGAACTTAGACATTTGATTATTAATGAGTGAAGTGACATTTCACTTGATACTCTATTTAGGAATTATGTGGGTGGAAGACTTTAGGGCAGGTTAGGTTATTAAGAAACTTAACCATCTTATTTATATTTAAGTTGGTTTTTTAAGATTGATTCAAATTAATTCTAATATTTTAGTTTAATTAAAAATGTCTTATGTTATTTCAATTTGATTGTGTAATTTCAAAAGTTAGCTTAGCTATATAAAAATTTTCTTAACTTTAATTTTAGTTATATTTAATTTAATTGTGTTGATTTGAAGTTGATTTTAATTTAGTTGCATTAATTTAATTTTGATTTAAAGTTGATTAAATTATTTTAAAATTGTTTTAATTTAATTATATTTAATGTAAATTGTTTTTTATTAATTATGTCATTTTGAATTTTTTTTAAATTAATTAATTATATTATTTAAAAATTTTTTTATTAAACTATCTTAGAAATTATTTTAATAAGATTATTTAATTTATCTTAGTTTTCATTAATGAGTTATTAAATTAATATTAAGTGGTATTTGATTTTTATTATTAATTAGGGGTTAAGATTAATAAATTAATATCTTCCAATATTAAACCCCTTTACTTAATACATTCTCTTTTAATTAACTTCAAAATTTTAATAATTTAAGAAATTATAACCATTTTTTTTATATTAGAAAAGTGATAAATGAGTTTCTACCCTTTAATTCCTCATGTTTCAATCATCTAAGGAGATTAATTAGGATCATTCATTACCCATTACCCATAATTAAGCTTAAATATTGATTAAGGCTAAATTTCAATAATTACCATTTTTGCCTCTTAGGCTTGTTCACTTCATAATTTATTAAATATAACTCAAATGAATTTGGAATTTTTATGTCACCATACTCATGGATCAATTAAAATATCAGAGAAGAAAATGTGATTTTTCTATTTTTAATTTAATTTTAATAATTATTTTTGTGGAAAATAAGGGTTTTCAATGAAAATTCAATAACATGACCAAGGTAAGGTTTCTGTCCTTAAGAAAATTATGGGATGTCCTTACTGACCAGAGGACCATTTGGACCAATTTTGGTGATTTTTTTAATTATATTTTTTTTATTATAATTATTTTAAGTTTTTGAGTATTAATTAATTATAAAATAAAGTTAAAGTTTAAAAATTGATTTTATATTTTTTCTTAAGTCCCTCTGACCTCAAGGAGTCCAGAGAAACAAATTTTATATTTTTATAATTTTTTTTGATTTATTAGATTTAATTTGGTGAAAATATTGGAAAATCTATTTTTTAATATTAAAAATTGTCTTAAGCCTTTAAAATTCAATATCTTAACCTAGGGACTTGGGAAAAATATTTGGTTGGTTCTTAAGTGATTAGGGGACCACATATGACATTTTTATGAATTTTAATATTTTTGTGATTTTTTTAAATTTTTTTATTATTAAAATATTAAAAATATGGTTAAAAACGAAAATTTTTAGAAAATTCCAATTTTAATTTTGTTAGACTCCCCTAATATCAGAGAGCCCACAAAACCAATTTGGTGAATTTTTAAAGTGTATTTTGGGTTTTATGAATCTTTTAATTTTTAAAATGGCTATGTCACTTAATTAATTCATTTAATGGCTTAAATTATTTCCAATTTACTTGAAATTTTTATGTTAGGTTCTCTACATACTACGTGATAGTGGAGAATTATTTTCAAGTGATTTTGATGTGTGGTTCTCCTAATTAATTAAAGTTCAATTTTGAGTGTTTAGGCTAATTAGGGCAATTTTTGAGGAATTAAGTCAAACCATAATTTTTGTAGGGTCCTCTGGTCCTAAGATACTTCCCCTAATTTTCCTAGAATTTTCTAAGCAATACGCTAATTACTGGAACTAGAACATCAGAGTAGACACATAAACTTGGAAAATCAATAACTTGCCACAGAGATGGCTTCTGGTCTTGAAAAATTCAAGTAATGTTCCCAAGAACAGAGGCTACAAAAGCCCAATGGTCCCATGCCATGGTGAATTATATGCATGAATGGAGAATTGAAATACTTAAATAGTATTAAATTAATTAAAAATAAAATACTTAACAAAACAACTTAATTCTTTTTTCACATTATTCTCCTCTGTTCACTGAGCAAGAGGGTATTTTTCTTTTATTTTTGTGATTTTTCTATGCAAAGATATGAATTTTTGAAGTTGGTTGAATTAAATAAATAGAAAAAAACCCTATTTAATACTTATCCAGCGCGGCGCCCCGTCATCCTCGGCAGCTCTGAAGTCCCACGCGGCGCTTCTCCATTTGACGCCGCCTTCCACCTTAGCACTACGTGGCCTCGCGGTCTCGTCTCGTGCTCCGGTCCGGCGCAATCTGGATCGTTCATTCGATACATGCGCGAATGGACGGCATCCGTTCATCGTCCCCAGGTGTTCTAACCCGAGAACCATCCACACTTAAACCTTAAGATCTTGAGCTATAGTTAACCAAATCACATGCGATTTTCTCCTACATGTTCGTCTAGCCTAGAGCTACACATCCATACGGCTAACATGCATTGATATCGACTCAAATTAGATGATGGATCGCTGAAAGCTCGGGCTAAGGAGAAATCTCCATACCTTGGTCCAAGAGGTGAATCCTCGATTGGATGTGCTCGGCACGTTCGTTGGAGTCCAAGGAAGCTAGGGATGGAGCCTCTGGTCCTGTTGAAATGTCTAGACCCGATTTCTACCAAGCCCGATTTCAAAGCTTGGCCAATAGAAAGAATGGCTGGCCTGGTGAGGGGGCTTTTGCTAGGGAACTTCTTCTCTTGTTCTGGTGAAGGTGTAGAGTCAATCAATTTGAAGATTGGCTCACTTTGGTGAAGTGTCCTGGTTTTGGGCTTAAAATTGAGCTCAGAAATTGAGCTCACAGAGGGGGTTTTAGAGCTGGATTTCAGTGGGGATCAACTGCTCTATGTTAGGAGAGGGGTTTGGAATGAATTAAGTAGAGTTTTGGTAAGGTCCAGTGCATCCAACCTTTTGTTTGTGGGGTGGTGGTGTTTAAATAGCCATGGCTGGGGAGCTTATCAGGGCAAGCAAGGGGCTGGGATCAGCTGCTTAGGTCAAGGGAAGAAGAGCCATGGTGTCCACTGGCTATGTGATAGATTAGCAAGGGAAAATTTGAATTTTTGGCTCACATGGAGCTCTCGGCCATGGGGTTTTCCAGCGACTGTGGTGGCTGGCCGGCCAGAGTCAGGTTACTCTCATGGTCAGAGGAGTCAGGGTTGGGGTTTGGTGAGTTCAATTGGCTTTGGACATGTGTAAAGGAGTTGATTTAAATGGAATGGAGGGAGGGCTAATTTTGGGTCCAAATGGGTCCATGTCAAGGATTAGGGTTTGGTGCACCCACCAAGGGGACCTTGGGTGCTGTGGGGGTCAGGTAAGTCAGCTATCTTAGTGGGGAGAAGTCACCATCTAAGTACATTTAGGTTTAATCAAGATTTAGAAGAGTCATGAAAAAGGTTTAATCACCCTTAAGGGAATCATTAAAGGAATCCCTCCTTTTGCCCAATATGGTATGGTGACATGGACACAACTCACATGGCTTGCATGGGGCTTAAGGATGGCTTCATGGCTAGCCTATGGCTTGCTCATGGCTTGACTTAATTTCATGGAAATGGGTTTTAGAAATTTTGACATTTTGATGGAAAATTTTCATGAAGCTTGATTTGAAATAGTTTAATGATGGTTTTTGGAACTTAGGGGTGACTTTGATTAAATGGATGATGGAAATAAATGTCATGTGGGCTTTGGATTGGACATTTGGGCTTTTTAGATTTGATGAAAATGGGCTTTCAAAATGCTTTAAGAAAGTGGACTTTTATGTTTTAAAATGAGCTTTTGGATGAGAATTTTGTAAAATATTGTGCCAAATAAATGTTGTATTTAGTTTAGGGATGTGTCATGGAAATTTTAGAAAAGATTTGGTGTCATGTGGGGTTGAAATGGGTTTAATTTGGGCTTCTTTAATAATAGGGTCAAAGTAGGTTAAATTGGGCTAACTTAGGCTAAGGTTGGGCTAATGTTGATTTTGATGTAAAATTAATGTTGTAAAATGTTTATGGAGGTGTAACAAAGAGTTTTCAATTTTGGTTGGTCTTGATGTTGGGATTTGGGCTTGCTTGGGTTCATGATTTGTTTAGGCCAATTTAGGAAATTTTGGTTTGGGTTAGGCTTGGGTGGAATTTGATTCCAAATTTGGGGTAAATTAATGTAGATTTTTGTTTTTTGGGATGTTAGGACAATTTCAAAACAAATTTGGGGAAAATTGGGTGACATTTAGGTTGAATTTGGGATGGATTGGGTTAATTGGCCATTTTGGGCCTTAAGGGCCTATTTGAGACTTTTGATCAAATTAGATTAAATTAACAAAATTGGGGTATATGAGAGTTGGAAAAAATGAAATTAGAAATATTTGGGATTTTCTGAACATTTTTGATAATTTTTAGAATTTTTTGGATTTTTGGGTCAAAAAGGGCATTTTGTGTATTTGGAGGGTATTGGGGGGTATTTTTGGAAATTTTGGTATATTTGGCCATGGATGATTAATTTGTGTGGTGGGAAATGTTTAGGATTGATTTTGAGGAATTTTGGGTAATTTAGGCAATTTTGCAAAATTTGGGCAATTTCAAGGGCATTTGATAGGTTTGGTGGGTTTAGGGCCCCGGGGGTCAAAAATTGAAATTTGGGGAAAATGAAGATTAATTAAGTGTGAATAAAATGAAATCATTTTGGTTGAGCCATGAAGCCATATTAAGCTCATGTAGGTAATTCATATGGATGGACCTCAACCCCTACCCTTGGTTAAGAGGGTTAGGAACAACATATTGAGTGCCTAAGATGAGTCCTCTCATTGCTCTTGTGAGCTTAATATGGCTTCATGGCTCAACCAAGTGATTTCATTTCACTAACACTTAATCAATCTTCATTTTCCCAAAATTTCATTTTTTTTTTATCCCCGAGACCCTAAACCCACCTAGCCTACCAAATGCCCTTGAAATTGCCCAAAATTTGCAAAATTGCCTAAATTACCCAAAATTCCTCAAAACCAATCTTAAACATTTCCCCACACTCAAATTGATCATCCATGACTAAATACACCAAAAGTTTCCAAATACCCCCTCAATACCCTCCAAATACCCAAAATACCCTTTTAACACAAAAATTCCAAAAATTCTAGAAAATCTCAAATGTTCCCAATTTCATTTTGTCCAACTACACCATAAGTCAATTTTATCAATCTAGCCCATTTTTACCAAAACCCCCAATTTGACCTATCTTTAACCTAAGTGGACCCAATGTCCAACCAAACCAACCCAATTGACCTCAATTTTGATCCAATTCAATCCTAAGCTTCAATTTAAAATCCCCAATATCAATTTAGACCAAACCCAAACCCAATTTCATCAACATGTGGATCCAGTTTCAATTCGAAGCTTAAAGCCTAATTTTGGCCCATGACCTAAACTTAGCCCAAACCAACCCAACTCAACTCCAATTAACCCCAAATCTTTTCCTAAACCTTCCTAACATCCCCACAAACAAAACACTAACATGATTTGCCCCAAATTTGAAACCAAACCTAACCCAAACCAAAAATCCCCAATTTAGCCTAAATCCATCATAAACCTAAATGAGCCCAAATCCCAAAATCAAAGCCCAACCAAAGTTGAAAACTCTTTGTCACACCCCCATAAATATTTTTCAACATTAATTTTACATCAAACCCAATATTAACCCAACCTTAGCCCAAGTTAGTCCAATTTGGCCCTTTTTGACCCCATTACTAAAAAAGCCTAAATTAAACCCAATTCAACTCAAAATCACCCCAAACTTGCTCCAAATTACTCATGGCACATTCTTAAACTAAACCCAACATTTATTTGACACAACCCCTCACCAATTTTCATCCATCAATTTATTTCAAAACCTAAAAGCCCACTTCCTTAAGCCATTTTAAAAGCTCATCCAAAATGATTTCAAAAAGCCTAAAATTGGCTCTAAAGCCCACATGAAGTTTCTTCTCATCATACCTTTAATTAATATTATCCCTAAGTCCTAAATCAATAATCAAATCATTCCAAATCAAGCTTCATCCAAATTTCCACCAAAATGCCAAAATTCGTAAAATCTACTTCCATGAAATTGACCAAACCTTTTCCCAAGCCAAATGGAGCCATGAATCCATGCATAAGCCACATACAAGCCATGAAGAGCCCTTTCCACCTCACCATGCAAATAGTGGCAAAAAAGGGAGCCTCTTTCTTAACCCTTCATTAAGCATTTTTAACCTCATCCATGCTACACTCTAAACTAAGATTAGCCACATCACCATGGATAGGGACCTCACCACCTTCTCTTGGCTGACCCAACTGATTTCTTTCAGCCCAAAATCAGGCCTTGGTGGGTGCACCAAACCCAAATGCATGGTTGACCAAAACAAGCCCAAAATGAGCTTCCCCCCATGCCCTTTAAATTAAATCCTTTACACATGTCAAACCTCAATTGATTGCACCAACTTCCAGCCCTGACCCCACTGAGTCAGATGGTGACCCATGCCTGGCCGGCCAGCCAACACAGGCGCCGGAAAACACCAGGCCAAGAGCACCTATTTGATTCAAAAATTCAAATTGAATTAGCTGAGCTGTCCCATGGCCAATGGTCACTACAGCTCTTCTTCCTTTGCCCCGAGCAGCTGATCCAAGCCTTCAAACCCCCCTGGGAAGCCCTCCAGCCAAGTCTATTTAAACCCCACCACCTCTCAGCCAAAGGAGGTGCTGAACCAAACTTTACCAAAACTCTGCCAAAATCACTCCAGACCCTTCTCCAAACACAGAGCACTTGATCACCACTAAAATCCATCCCTAATTCCCTCTAGCCAAGCTCAATTTCTCAGCTCAAAATCCACCAAAAAAACAGGACACTTCACCACAGTGAGCCAATCCTCAAATTGATTGACTCTACACCTTCACCAGACCAAGAGAAGAAGTTCCCCAGCAAAAGTCCCCTCTCCAGGCCAGTCATTTCTTCTATCGGCAAAGCTTTGAAATCGGGCTTGGTGGAAGTCTGGTCTAAACAATTCCCCAGGGCCATAGGCTTCATCCCTAGGCTCCTCCAGCTCCAACGAACGTGTCGAGCACATTCAGTCGAGGCTTCACCTCCTGAACCAAGGTATGTGGAGTTCTCTTTAGCCCGAGCTTCCAGCGATCCATCATTTAATTTGAGTCGATTTTGATGCGTGTTAGCTGAATGGATGTGTAGCTCTAGGCTAGACAAACATGTAGGAGAAAACCGCTTCTGATTTGGTTAACTATAGCTCGAGATCTTAAGGATTTAGTGTGGACGACTCTCGGGGCACACCAGTTGGAGACGATGACCAGTAGTCATTGGATCGCGCATGTATCAGATGGATGGTCCAGATTGCGTCGGACGAACAGATGGAACGAGACCGCGGGACTGGGTTAAGTATTCAACTCTTAATTAAGAAGATATCAATTAAACTTGAAAAATCAATAACTTGCCATAGAGATTGCCTCTGGCATTGGAAAATTCAGGGAATGTTCCCAAGAATAAGCTACAAAAGCCCTATGGTCTCATGCCATGGTGAAATGTATAAATGCATGGAGAATTAAAATACTGAAATCAATAAATAATTAATTAAAAATAAACTACTCATCAAAATAACTTAATTCCTTTTCCACATTATTCTCCTCTGTTCATTGACCAAGAGGGTATTTTTATTTTATTTTTATGATTTTTCTATGCAAAGATATGCATTTTTAAAGTTTCAGGTATTTAAATAAATAGAAAAAATCCTATTTATCTACTTAACCCAGTCAGCGCCGTGTCAACCTCGGCAACTCCGAAAGGCCACGCGGGACCGCGGGACTCAAAATAATCTCAGAAGTATTGAAAAGATGTTTATGACTCGTCCTAAGCACTTTCTCAATACGATGAGAAGTTTAAGAAGAACAACTGAACTTAATTGTTCTTTGATGAAGAAAATCATCCTTAACAAAACATAAGAACCTAGACGTCATAGGAATTGACTAGCTATAGGATTAAGACTTTGGTAGACAACCAAAAACTTCCCTTAGCTAGGTGTTTTCTTGCAAATATATAAATGCTCTAACATATGTTTTAAGTGTAGCTTAGAATGACTGGAAGACCCTCCAGGTAAGTTTTTATTTTATTGCAATTTACTTACCTATACTGCACATTACTTTTCTTGCATGTTAAACAAGAATGTCACCCTGCATGAAAACTGAAACCTTTAGGATAGCCACAAAACTGAAACCCAAAACTAAATTAAAAGACACAACAAGATAAAATTCACCGCCACAACATTTTAAAATATAAAATAACTCAAAATTTAATCACAAACAGAACAACAAAACTACAACTATAACTAAATTAAAACGTCTTGTTGGATGATTGGGAATACCTCGGATGATGTAACCTACTTGTTGCTAATGGGATTTCCCATGGTCTAAATGAAAGTGTGGAACTCATTCAGTTGAGTTTAGCAAATTCATCTGGACTAAGTGAATCTGATAAAAATAACGGTGCCGGAATGATGGAACCGTGGGATCTTAACCGGCGTTGTTATAATCAACTTTAAGATTCCCCTAATAAAACTTTAAAAATATTTAAACCTTAAGATTTCTCTAAACCAAAACACTTCTCTCATCTCTTAATTATTATTTTCTAAAACTAAACCTCTGCAACGACAATGAGCTTGGAGTACGGTAGGCAGCACCACCATCTTCTTCAGCAAAACTCAGGTCTACTTCAACAAAACCATTCTTAGAATTAAATAACTAAGCCATAGGATTTCGAGGTAGTTTGCCTAGTGCAACATAAATCCTCAACTTTTTGTTAGGCATTTGCATAATCATGTTATGTAAATTAAGCCCTAACCGGTCATAGGACTCCGAGGTAGTCGTTTGGTACGACATAAACTCTCACATCTTCGAGGCTATTTGTATGATTGTGTCATACGAATATAAGTCCTAATTAATTAAAATTGGCAGGATTGAAACATTAAATATACTCTCAAATTGAAGCCAAACCATAGGATAGTTGGGAAGTCACCGAAGTCCACTTCGGGTCCGTGACATCCCCTACTTCTCTTCCTTTGGATTCCTAAAATAAACTGTTCCAAATTTTAGATATTCCCTATTGAAATTTCCAAAATCCAATCCTTAGAAAACCTTAAAATTTGAAATTCTTGAGAGCAAAATCACTGATCATTATTGAGAGTTTTCTTAAATAATTCTCGTCATTTAAGATGTAATTAACTTTAGGGGCTTGCCCTTATAGGGAATTTTAAGAACCCGAGTAATATAAACCTCGTTTAATTTCTTTATATTAAACAGTGGGAACTTATTCGGCTTATAAAATTGGTTCGCAGACCAAACGGATGTCACATATCTTCTAGTTTATTTAATCGAGCCCCATCATCAAGCAGTATGTCTAGTCTTTGGGATAAATACACGGTTTGTGATGCGGTGCTCGTTTATATAAACTATTTGAAATGTGAGATCAGTTTGATTTCATATCTTAAAATTTTCAAACCTAAAGTTATTTTCAAAATCAAATGCTTCTTTCTAAAACTATATATATATATATTTATTTAAATTAAATTTGAAATTTAAAATTCACCGACAACTTCTCTTAAAATACAACAAATAAACCTAAAAATATGCCGACAGACCAGTTTTCCGACAATGGAAAATCCACCAATTTTTTTAAAACCCATTTTTAATTAAACGTTTTAGTTAAAACATGAGGATTTCATCAATATTTTATTGTTTATTTTTAATTTGCTGTAAACAAGAAATGTGTGTAAAATTGTTGTGGTTATTTTTTAATTTGCTTGTGTCAAAGATATATATATATATATATATATATATATATATATATATATATATATATATATATATGGATATGCTGTGTACCAATAATTATGATGCCAATTAGTATGAGGAGGATTATTAAGGCTGTTTATCAAATCGTTTGAGTCCACCTCAATCCAAATATTGGTCCAGCAAGCTTTCCTGGCTAAATGTAGTGCCCACAGCACAGTAATAAGCTCAGCCGCAAATGCATCTTGTGCAGCAAATGGGGCTTGAAAAAATAAAATACATTTACCAAGATGGTTTCTGAAGATGCCCCCCCACTCCAGCACTATCTTTAGAGTAACTCACATCAGTGTTAATCTTAATTGTGTTGCTATGAGGAGGCTGCCATCTAACAATTTTGATAAGAGGTGGAAAGACAGTAGATGGTAGACTCAATTGTAAGATATTCGGGAACCTCTTATATGTAATGATTTTGCTTATGTAAGATCTGCAGTTCACCACAGTAGATACGACTGCAGGAATGTCTTCAAATTTGGACTGGTTTCTAGCCATCCAGGTGAACCAAAGCACAATAAATTGAATGGTATTAAATTTTTGACCATTCCACTCTTGCCAGCAGGTGTGAAACTGCTCCCAGTGATTATTAGTGCACCCCTTTCTTAGATGAGAAATAAGGTCTTGCAAAACTAACTGTAGGAAACTGCATCTAAAGAAAAGATGAAGTAAATTTCTTTCTGCTGGTGACAAAGTACACACATGGAAGGCCCTCTCAGTCCTTTCAATTTTAGTAAGTCATCTGTGGGGATGATGCTATGAAGTGCTCTCCAACAAAGGATGTACATGGATGGAGACAGGAATTTGCTCCAGATAGTTTTCCCCCAAGGTACAGAAGGCCATTGAACAGTTTTACTATAGATGGCTTTGGTAATGCTTTGAAACTTATTGATTTCTAGAATAATATGGTCAGGTCTCCCCCTTGAAAAATTGACAGTAGAAATCTGATGAGCTGAGTGATCCTGCAGGATTGCTCTAAGGTGTGGGAGAGACCAATTTTGGCCATCCCAAAGATCAGCCACTTTAAGAGAATGATCAACCTGAGCAGCTCTAGGAATAAGCCAGTCTTTAGGACACCAGTTGTCAAGCCAGACATTTATCTCCCTATTTCCCAACTTCTAAATGAAATGGTTCTTAGCCTCCTGTCTAGCTTTAATCATTTTTTACTTAGATTTTAGAATCCCCCACTCTTCTAACAACATGAGAGGGATGGATATGTCTGCAATACTTTCCTTTTAGGAATTTTGCCCACAAAGAGGTCTGAGCTTTGAAATGGATCCAAAGCTTATAGTAGTTAATCTGCTGCATGTGTTGTATTTTTTTGAATCCCAATCCACCTGCTAAGGTAGGTTTAGTAGCCTTTTGCCAAGAAGTCCAGTGCAACTGATGTCTCTGCCCAGACCAAAGGAATCTATTAAAGGCTCTCTCAAGTTGAGTTGAGTACTCTTTTTCAGGGTAGTCACTTGCAGCAGATAAGAAGGGGAGGTGGTGAGTATACTCTTAAGTAAAGTGATTCTGCCTCCATTAAATAAGAAAGAGTTGGTCCGAGCGGTTTAGCTGGAGGTTAATCTTATCTAGGATATCATCAAATTGAATTTGCTTAGTCCTTCCCGGGGTAAGATAAACCCCGGATATTTAAAAGGAGGGGTAGTACAGGAAAAACCGGTCGATCCGGAATCCAGAGTGCTTGATGTGGGCGAGTGTGTGTTTGGAGAATATCATCTGACATTTGTTTGGGTTGAGAACCATACCTGACTGAGCTTGAAATGAGTCCAGGCAGTGTTTTAATTTTTTGACAGCTGTTTTGTGGGCCTTTAAATAAAGCATAATATCATCTGCATACATGAGGTGAGATATGGAAATATTAAATCTATGATGGTACCTGGAATAATTCTGGTGCAGAATATCTCTGTTAATCATTTTAGAGAAGTAATCCAATGACAGGATGAAGATTGAAGGTGATAGTGGTTCTCCTTGCTTAAGTCCCCTAGTTGCTTTCAAATTACCCCAAGCTTGGCCATTAATCAGAATAAAGTGATCATTTGACTCCATCCATCTTCTGATAAGGTTGCAAAACTGATGCTTAAAGCCTCTAGCAGTTAGAAATTCCATTATAAAATCCCAGTTAATAGTGTCATACGCCTTTTGAATATTCAACTTGTAAATCAAATTGCCCCCCCTATGCACTTTATCCGGGTCCTGAAGTAGCTCATGTGCTAGAATTATATTATCATTGATGGATCGCCCTTTAATGAAGGCTGATTGGTTAGGACTGACCAATTTATCAAGGTGAGGTTGAAGCCTTCCCACTATAATTTTGCTAATAGTCTTACTGATCACAGATGTGAGGCAGATTGGCCTGTACTGGTTCCAATTTTTAGAATTGTTATTCTTGGGAACCAACACAAAATTAGAAGCACAAAAGTAGCTTAGGAGAGGTTGGCCCTGGAAGAAGCATTGAATTGCATTAACCACATCCCACTTGACCACTCCCCAAGATTTTTTATAAAAGACTGTTGTGTAGCCATCCGGCCCAGCAGTTTTAGAGCTATCCACAGAATTAATTGCACTCCAAATTTCATTCTCATTGGGAATATCAGTAAGCTCTAGATTTCTGGTGTAATGAACATCATACTGGAAGAGTGAACCATCAATATGCAGTCTGGAATCCTTATTGTGTGTAAGTAACTTCTCAAAATGCTTCACAGCATCCTGGGCCATAGCAGAAAGATATACAAGCATGATTCCCTCTTCAGATTGAATACTGTGGATGTTATTGCATTTCCTTCTGTATTTAATATATGCATGGTAGAATTTTGTGTTCCTGTCACCATGTAGGAAATGATTTATAGAAGCTTTTTGTTTTAATAATAAATCTTGTCTTTCAGTTACAAGCATGAGGTTAGATTGTGCAGCAATAAGCTGTTCTTCATTAGCAGTGCCAGCCTGAACACTAGCTTCCAGATTAATAAACTCTTTCTCAGCCACATTAACAGCTTGGAAGATATCACCAAGTGAATTCCAACTCCAATTTCTTAGAGCTTTATTGAGTTTAATCTGTAAAAGACTTAATTTGATAAGGGGGGAGGGATGAGCAATATTGCACCAACTCGTGATGAACAATACTGCGGAAATCAGCATGAGTAGACCACACATTCAGGTATCTAAAAGGGGGAGGAGAATTAGAAGGGTTGGGAGAAGTAATGGTGATAAGAAGTGGCCTATGGTCAGATTCAGCAAAGCTCAGATGGGTCACATAGGTTAGGAGCCACTTGGAGAGCCAGCAGCTATTTACCAGAATTCTATGCAACCTTTCTCAGATATTCCCCCTTTTCCAAGTGTAAGCAGGACCCCTGAAACCAACATCAAATAAATTTGTTGCATGTATATTATAATTAAATATAGACATCTTGGCCAGATTAGGATTCCTACCCCCCAACTTTTCACCAGAAGAGCCAATACTGTTAAAGTCCCCACCCACTAACCAGGGAGAGTTGAGATTAGCACCAATGTTATGTAGATTTACCCAAAGATTCTGTCTATCTTCATTTCTACACCCAGCATAGACAAAGGTAGCAAAGCCACTTTGTCCATTGATATGGAAAGAGGAGTGAATGAACTGCTGATTGTCAATGAGAAGTGTCCAGGAGACTTCCTTTCTACAAAAAATCCAGATCTTATTATTACAGTTGGTAAATTGGACAAAACCATGAAATTTATTGATAATTTTGTTGGGGTGTTTGTGCACCAGTGGTTCAAAGATAGCAAAACACCAAAGCTGGTGTTTTTTAATGAGTTATAGAATTCTTTTCAAAGATAAGGGGTTTCCAATACCCCTAATATTCCAGCATAGCAGATTAATCATTAATTTGGGGGGAGGGAAGTGGAGGGCTTAGATCTAGATCTGGACTTGCTCCTAGTCAAAGATCCGGCCAATTCCCCCACAGTTAAGGGAGTCCCTAATTTCTGAGCTTCGGTAGTAATCTTTTTTTTTCTTTCTTGATATTTGGGTATGCCATTTCCCCTCTAAATCATTCTGCATCTCTTCAATGACATTAGTGGTTAAATCTTCTGATAAAACTTTAGTTGATTGTGAAGGAGAGATAAATCTGATGTCTTCCACTTCTCTTCTAAACCAGTTAACATTCTCATCAGAGGGGGACCCCAACACTGGAGGAGACCCACTAGTGGAATTTTCCAGCTTAGTGGGGGAGATAGTCAGCCCCTTATCAGAAACTAGTTTTAAATTTTCCAATGGGGAAATAGGGGATCTCACATCAGGTTCCTTCTGTAAAGGGATGTCAGCCTCCTGTACCCCAGCTATACTTGGTGCAGTACCCACAACATGTGATTCAGCAGCCACAGTAATAATGGGTGGTTCTTTATCCAAATTAGGAGCTCTTCTATTAGGGGGGTGAAGTCTATAGCACCTGTCATCAGTGTGACCAAACATTTTACAATGTGTGCAGAAGTAAGGTTTTTGTTGCATAATTATCTCTTGCCATTGCCCATCTTTAGAAGACCCAATCCAAATTTTCTTTATCTCAAGCAGAGATACATCCCTTTCGACCTGAATTCTAGCAAGTTCAGGTTTTGCTTTATTAATGGTAGTAGCATCACATCTGAGAGGAGTCCCAAAGGATCTACCAATCTGAAAAAGAGCAGTTTGATTGAAGTATCTATAAGGGTGGTTTGGGAATTTGAACCAGATTGGTACAATGGGAGGGTCTTTACTAGGATCAAAATCTGAAGTCCACTTAATTATCTTCATTTACACTCCTGCAATAATAATCAACTGTTTAGCAAAAAGCAGCGCATAGTCCTCCTCAGTAGAGAAATTGATTAACAAGTGTCTACCATCCAAGAGACCAATTTTTCCAGCTTCCTTTGAAATTTAGAGACTCAAAGTATTTCCTCACAAGCTCCATCTTAGGGTGGCCCAACATAAATTTACCGATTAAAGTTAACTTGACCTCTTCATCCAACTCCTCCAACTCCTCTTCTGTAAAAATGACAGCTGGACAGCCCTCCTTCACCTCAATAGGTCTAATAAAAGGACAAGAGAATCTCCCAGCTGTTGCATCATATAACCTCTGAGAGAAAAAAAGTTTAGAAGGATCAAAAATGGAAGGGGCATTGCCAACCACACCAGCATAAGTTGCTCTAGCTCAGGCAATGTTAGTATCCAAATCAATAGGGCGAGCCATTGGAATGCTCCAAGGCAGAACCAAAATCCACCAGATCACAAAAAGCAGGCAAGGACTGAGCCAAACTAGCAGGAAGAATCAAACCAACCAGGAGAGGTATCCAACCCAGAAAATCTAGGGAAAAAACTAAAAATAGAGAGTTCAAGAGACCCTCCAGGACAGAAGCACAAGAAACAAACCACTTCAGCAGGGAACCAAATCCAATGGAACAGTAAAATTTGAAAAGAATACAGCCCGGGAAAGATCAACCACCCAGCGAAGGAACCAGAAACTGAAGCCACACTCCTTAGAAGACCAAAGCACACTAGCACCAACCTTCCCACTCACCTGAGCCACCACCAGAGAACCAGCCGCCGGCAGAGTCATGGTAGAAACCCTAGCAGGGCATAGATCCCACCCCCCAGACCCAATTTTCTTTTAACTTCAGAGAGGGTAACCAACCAGCCAACTGGTTGGCCCGGAATGGTACTGATTCCTCTACAGTTCTGCTCTCTAATATCCCTCCCTCTGAACTTCATTTTCTGATCACTGGGGATAATCTGAGCTCTCCCCACTTCAGACTAGAACATCACTCATATATCTGAGTTTTCAATTTTTCTTCTCTGGCAGAACCATTTCCTTCTGATACAGCCTCCTGGCATGGATTTGGTCTACAATCTGATTTGCCTGAAATGTCAATACCTCATTTGTGCCAAGATTCCCCACTCATGTTTAAATTCTATTGTAATTTCTGATTGGTCTGTACTTCTTCTATTTTTGTTTAGGGTCAATGGGATAGTTTTGGTTTACTCCCAATGGGTTTTTGCTTTTAATCCCTCTTTTGGTATTAACATGTAAAGAGCCTATGTAGCCCCTTTTTTTTAATATATATATTCCATTCATCTAAAATATATTCAAAAATTATTATAACACAAATATTTTGAAAATTTCTTTCATTTACTTATAAAATATTAAAATTTATATTATTATCTTCTCTTATTTTAATCTTTTTTTTATTATATTTCTTTTATTTATCTCAAACATTAAAAAAAATCATTTCTTCCACAAAAATTTTGATACTTAAATAAATATTTACACTTTGTACATTGTAGGAAGGATTTTATTATTATTTTATTATGTATGAAAATAAAAAAATAGCATCCGTGTTATTATTTATTATTTTTTTAGCATATTACATATATTATTCTAAAAATTAGGTTATTTAATGATACAGAAATTATTATCATTATTATTTTTATCAAAATATTTTAATATATTACATGTATTTTTTTATTATGTGAAAATTTAGAAATTTAATTATGTATAAATATAAGGATTAAACTAATTTATGCTTCAAATATCTTTTTCAATTTTTTCCATTTTTTCCTTTTGATGTTTCTATTATTATTATTATTATTTTTTTTCTATACATATTATTGTTGCATGCTTTTATTTTTATTTATTTTTATTACATTATACTTCTTGTTGTGAAATTTAGATAACATGTATAAACATGAGAATAAAGTGGTGTGCATTCTATTTTTTTTTTTAATGAAGATGTCATACATGTAAATCAAGATGAAGGAGACGAACAAGGTTGCGCTGCTAAGGTTCGCCAAAGGGAGGGTTGAGTTAATCTAGTTGTCTTAAGTAGTTAATTAAATAGTTTGCATGTGTTTCATATTTTAAGTAGTTATGCTTTTCAGTTTAAGAAGTTATTTTATTAAAGTTTGTGTGGTTAGTTTTATTTTAGTGAACATGGGTTGTAAGTTAGTAGAGAACATGGGATAGTGGTGTGTTTCTAAATAGTTAAAAATCAGAAAATGATGCACTACTTAAGGCATCGAAAAATTCCTCTGTGTTTTTTCTGTCGTTGCAATTTTTTTCTCGGTTTTGTTTCCAACATTTAATATCAGAGCATGGTCGACATCCGGTGAGGTGTTCGGTTCGGTTCCTGTAGTTTGTGCGAGGTCTCCCGGAGGAGATCTGATCGCAGAAAGGATCGGCAAGGAGGAATCCAAGGCTCATTGGACGTGACGCCGGTTGTATCGACCGCAAAAAATTTTGTGGTGAAGGAAATTCGGGGACCAGACGATGAAGCAGGCAGCTCGGATCGACGACCAAGACTCTGCGGGGAATTTCCTCCCGGGAACAGGCTCTAGGCGACTTCCTGTGAGGAGCACAAGAAGTTTCCGATCATTCCAGGAGAGCTGCGGATCGTGAGACAGAGAGAAGGAGGAGCAGTGTGAGCTCAGGAACGATTAGCGTGAACCTCTCATCACGCAGCGGAAACCAGTTCGCAGTGAGGTTCGGCGATCGAGGTAGGGCATTTCGATCACGGTGCACAGCTGCAAGGCGCGACACAGTCGGAGAAGGCTTTGCGACAGCTCCAGGCTAGGAAGAAAGTTCGATCTGTTCGCGCAAGAAAAGATCATGCGACCCAAACGACAGGGTTGTGACGGTTCTCTAGATCGCGGCGCGAACAGGGTCATGGGCGGTAGTTCCGGCTCCTAGTGAGGACTCGCGACCAGGAAGGCGGAGCAGGCTGGGCTCGGGAGGAGCAGTTCAGGAGTAGTTGTGGCGCGGGGTAGAAGTGCGACCAGCAGCTGTTCGGTTTAGGGACAGTTTCACGAGGAGAGAGATCATGGACGGTTCGCGCACGGTTTGTGCTTGGGGTGTTTGCATGGAAGTTATCGCTCGCGCAAGTTCGTGGAAACAGGAGTACCCAATTGATCCCAATCTTACCTAATTTCAATTCCAAACTTTAATTCAACATCTCCAATACCAATCTAAACCAAATCCAAACCCAATTTGACCCACATTTGAGCTCAATTTCACTTAAAACCCAAAATTCTCAATTTTGCCTAAGTGACCCAAATCCGCCAAATTGACCTAATGTCAATAAATTTCCCCCAATTTCAATTCTAAACACTTCATAACACTCCCCTAAATTGAATTGAATCATAAATTTTCCCTAATTTGAGCGCAAGTCTCACCCAAATTCACTTGGGCTAAGCTTACCCAATTTTAACCCAAATTGAACACATGACCAAATCTCACCAAATTGATTGTGTTACTCCCACAAATTCCACCAAATTGATGTTGGGAACTCTTCATGACATCCCAATAGACCATTTGGAACCTTCAATTGGCCTTTGACTTAGCCTTAGCCCAACATAAACCCAAGTTAACCCAACTTTCCCCAAATGGATCAAAATTCCAAATTCCACTAAATTGACCCCTCAATTGAACTCAAAACCACTCCAAGTCTTCATGAAAAATCTTCATTACAATCATCTACACCAAGTTGCTCAATCATTTGGCTCTAACTCAAGCCCAAACCCAACCTAGCCCAACAATAACCTAAGTGGCCCAAAATTAAACCCATGACCTAACTTAACCAAATTGAACCAAATGTGACCAACTAACTCCTCCACAGCCACAAAGTTGACCTTAGGGACTAAGCTAAACCCACCTTGCCCACCCTAGTGGATCCATGGACCAAAAGTCTCCCAAATTAGGGGATCTCCTCCCTTAAATGATTAAATCTAAGGGATGTTTTCCATAATGCCTTAACCATTAAAACCCATTGCACTCATGGCCTGCCCACTAGCTCACCGACCCATTGGCCACCTCCCCTGGCCTGGCCGGCCGGCCTAGTCATCGGAGGAGCCTAAACCGAGAGCCACCTCACACTTAGCCAAACCCAAACCTCACCCTATGGCCAACTCAGCTCTAAATTTCCATTGGAGATCCTCTGCACTCCACCAAGGCAGCTCTTTGCACCTGAATTGAAGCCCTAGCAGCCACCCCAGCCATGGCTAGTTAAGCCACCACCCTTCATGGAAAAGGGAGAGTGCTGAAAATTTCTTAACAAAACTCTGCCAAAATCTCACCAGAGCTCCTCCAGACCTCCCTAAGATCATTCCAGCCACTTTCCACCTCTAATTCCAACTACCGAAGCTCAATTTCAGAGCTCAAATTTGGTCGAAAACCAGGACATATAACTCCATAGCTCCACAGTCCACCAAATTGCAATTAACTGTGCCCACACCTTCCCAGCAGTGAAAGAAGAGGATCCCCCATCAAAGCCCCATCATAGAAGGCCTTTACACCAGACTTCCATCAAAGCTCGAAATCGGGCCTGGTCACTTTCATACCTAGGCAATTCACCAGTGCAAGAGGCTTCATCCCTGAGCTCCTGGGACTCCAACGAAGGTGTAGAGCATCTCTCATCGAAGCTTCACTTCTCAGAGCCAAGGTATTGCCTCCTTTTTCTTCCCGAGCTTATCTGGATTCTCCATGTAACTAGGGTTAATTTAAATCATGCTTAACCGTATGGATATGTTTGCCATGCCTAGACAAGTCTATAAGATCAAACCCGAAGCGATTTTGTTGAGTCTAGCCTGAGAAATTAGGGTTTTAGTGCGGATGGTCATGGGATCAGATCAGTTGATTGCAGTTGCAACTTTCCCCCTCTTCCTTTCTCTTTTTGTTGCATGGGGATAGTTTATCACTCCCCCAACTTAAAATCATGTAGATTTAATCTCTTTGTGATTTAATATATCTTGCCCTACGGATAATATTTGCCAAAAATAATACATACATACATACATACATACATACATACATACATACATACATACATATATATATATATATATATATATATATATATATATATATATATATATATATATTAGCAACACTAATAATATTATTCAAAAAGAGTCTTACATCTGACATGAGGGATTTTAATTAAATCCCCATGTAAAAGAGAACTAAATATAGGAAAATAAGAAAAATTAGAACTATAAATAACATCTTGAGATGAAGAAGCTTTAGTTGCAAGCCAATTAGCAGGTTGTTTGCTCTCCCTGTAAATATGACTCCAGAGAACCTAAATAGTAGAAGAAAGTAATTTGATTTTTTTTATCCAGATCTGAATAAATCATGGTATAGAAGCTTGAGACAATAAAATCTGTAAAAGAAGCAATGAGTCAAATTCCAAATGCACATAAGGATAATTCTGCATAATAGCAATCTTCAGTCTCCAAAAGGCAGCAATTGCTTCAGCTTCCAGAGCATTTACAGCAATGATTAGTGATGAAAAAAACCAAATACATTTTCCTCTAAAATTTTTGCAAAAGCCCCTAATACCAGATGCACTAGTTTTGAAACTTCCTTCATTATTAACCTTCATCCATGGACTTTTAGGTGGCCTCCATATAACAAGCAGAACCTTGTTATTTGAAATTTGAGTTGAAGGGGTAACAAAATTCTGTATCTTATTAAGAAATGTTAGACAATTCTTAATGATAACCTTAGAAGATATAACCTTGTTGCTAAAAATTAAGTCATTCCGAGCCAGCCACAAGAACCAGAAAATGATAAAAGGGATGTAATAATTTACTGCAGCATTCCAATCTTTCCAGCAAGCATTAATTGAACTCCATGAAGAAAATTGAGTTTGAATTCCCACAGAAATTAACACCTCCTTCCAAACTTCCTGTGCCTAGGCACAGTTCAAAAAGATATGCACAATGGTCTCTTCAGCACAGTGATAGAAATGACACCTTGAAGGGCCTCTAAGTCCCTTGAGCTTAAGAATATCATCTGTTGGTAGCATTTCCTTAAACAGTCTCCAGCAAAAGAAGGACATAGAAGGTGTAATATATTTATTCCATAGTTTTGAACCCCAATCATTCTTTTGTCAGGTAAAACAAGTTTGATGAATAAATTTAGACAGGCTTTTATTATGAGGATTTTTGGTGATAAGTCTATCTTTCCTCCATGGATGAATAGGTGTATTTAAAATCTTATTTTGAATTTCAGGATTGATGTAATCTTGGAATTTATGAAGATCCCATACACCACCACTCCAACAATCAGCAATTTTACGAATAGGAGAGTTTTGATTGTAATGATCTTGAAGAGATTCATTGAACAACCAATTATCAAGCCAGAAGTTAATCTGTCCATTACCAATTTCCCATATAAACAACTTTTCAGCATGAGATCTTACTTTAAGTAATTCTTTCCACGTTTTAGTATCACCAGCTTTGAAAGTTATTTGAGTTGGATGTGTATTATGACAATACTTACCATTCATGAACTTGGATCACAATGAATGTTGCAATCGAAAATTGATCCATTTCTTACAGTAGAAAGAAAAACTTAAATGTTGAAAACTTTTAAAACCCAACCCTCCACAATCAATTGGCCTGCACAGCTTTTCCCAATTGGGCCAATGCATGTGCTTACGTTGACCTTCCCATAAGAATTTATTAAAAATAATAGATATCATTTTATGTGTACTCTTCTTCATTTTAATCATCTGCAGTATGTAGAGAGGAAATGCTGTTAAAACGCTTCTAAGAAGTGTTATCCTTCCACCATTTGAGAGGAAGGAATTAGACCAACAATGTATTTGAGAAGAAATTTTGGAAATGATATCATCATAGTGAGATAATCTTCTTCTTCATTTAATTAAAGAGAAACCCAAATACTTAAGAGGATAATGAACCTCCTTAAAATTTGTGAAATCAGAAATCTAATTTTTCATATGTACACTGATTTTAGAACTTGCCAAAAAATTACATTTAGCTTTATTAAAGACCATTCCTGAAATGTCTTCAAAAATAGTCAATGTTTCCATAAGGCATTTAATAGATTGTTTACTGCCATTAGAGAAAACTATCACATCATCAGCATAGGCTAGATGGCTGACCAATTGAGTAGACTTATGCTGATATTGAGTGTAAGGATGATTAAGTTGCATCTGATTCAACATTCTTGATAAATAATCAAAGACCAGGATGAAAATATAAGGGGACATGGATCACCTTGTTTAATACCTCTACCAGCTTTAAAGAAACCATGACTCCTTCCATTAATCAGCGCACTATAGTAGTTATTACATAACCATCTAGAAATAAGATTGCAGAAATTAGAATTGAAACCCCTAGCTGCAAGCACATCATGAATAAAAGTCCAGCTGATTGAATCAAAGGCTTTGGATATATCCAGTTTAAAAATAACATTAGAACCCCTACAACATTTATCAATATCAGCAAGAAGTTCTTATGCCAAAAGAACATTATCACATATGCATCTTCCCTTTATAAAAGCACTCTAATTTTCAGAAATTAGGTCTTCTAATAATGGTTGTAATCTGGCTACCATTATCTTGCTGATAATTTTAGAAAAAGTGGAAGTCAGACTAATGGCCTTGCATTTATATTTTGGAATCAACACAATAGTAGAGAAAGCAAAATATTTAGGAAGATCTATTCCTTGAAAAAAACTTTGTATAGCTGAAATAACATCAGATTTAATGATATTCCAATTTTTAATATAGAAGTCAGATGTAATTCCATCTGATCCAGCTGTCTTGTTTCCAACAAATGTTTCAATGGATTCAAATATCTCCCTTGCATCAGGAGGTTGAACCAAAGAATCTATATTTACAGTACTTAAATAAGAAGTCATTAGTGCGGAAGAGTAAGCAGCAGAATTAATAGGTTGTGAAGAAAATATTTTATAGAAGTAATCAATTGCATCATCAGCAATTTCCTTTGAATTGACTAACCATTTATTATCAGCTAACTTGATTTTCAAAATGACATTAACAGATCTTTTGTATTTAATAGCTGCATGAAAAAATTTTGAATTTCTATCAACATGTTTAAACCAATTGACAGCAGCCTTTTGTTGGAGGAACAATTCTTCTTGCAATATAGCATTTTGTAATCTACTATAAGCAGCATCAAGGTTGTGTTCAGATTCCAATCCATCTTCTACTAGCTTCTCCAACTCAGCTACCACTGATTCTGCACCAATAACCTTTTGGTGAACATTCCCAAAAACAGTCCAATTCCAATGCTTCAATTCATTAGCAAGTCTTTTTTGTAGATACCAACGTTTAGTAATAGGATCATTATAAAAGACTTCCAGAGAAGCCTTCCAATTATTAGTAATCATTTGAGTATAATCAGGATGAGTATACCACACATTAAGATATCTAAAGATAGAATTCTTAACAACAGGAGAGATAGCAAATTTAATAAGTAAAGGAGTATGATCAGATCCCATTCTTGCTAAATGCTTAACATTAGAAATAGGGAACAAATTCAGCCAAAATTGATTGACCAGAAATCTATCAAGTCTTTCATAAATAGTTCCTCTCTTCCAAGTATAAGGAGATCCTTCAAAACTAATATCAAATAGATCGGCTGAAGTAATATTGTTGGAAAAGGTCAGCATTGCTTGTAGAATAGGATTTCTCTCCCCCCCCCCTTTTCTCATTTGGATGGGCAATAGAATTAAAATCACCACTAACAATCCAGCCATCAGTCATTGAAGAGCTAATTTGATGTAAAACATTCCACAACTCAATTCTCTTAGAGTTTGAAGTAGCAGAATATACAAAAGAAGCAAAACCTTTAAACTGTTCCAACTCAAAATGAAAATGCAGTAATTGAGAATGATTAAGCAGAATCTTAATCTTCAATTCCCTTTTATAAAGTAACCAAATTTTATTTGAACAATTAGCAAGGAAATTATATCCTGAGAATTTCTTAGTGAATCAATCCAAATTGGATTTCACCAAATGCTCTAAAATGACAATTACCCAAAAGTGATGAACCCTGTTTAAGCTTAGTAGTCTATTAAGGGAGCCAGGGTTAGCAACCCCCCTAATATTCCAACACAAAAATTCAATAATGAATAACATTTCTTCCTCCTCTAGTAAGTCTAGAGGAAGAAGTTGATGCAGCAGAAGATTGAATAATATTACCTTCAGATAATTTTTTTAACTCCAAAGATCTCTTCTTTCTAGATTTTTGTATAATCCAGTCATTATTAAGATCATTGTTAATAGCTGTCAGACCTTCTGAATTTGTAATATCTTTCTGAGATACTTGCTGAAAGACAGGATATTGCATAGGTTTAGGATGAACTTCAACAGCTTGATAATGAGTAATAGGATTCTCCTTCACAGACTCTTAAGGAATTATAACATTTGTAACAACAGTTATATCAGAATCTAATTCTACCAATTTAGTAGAAGTAGATGAATCAACTAAAACAGTCGAACTAGATGCCTTTGTTAATTGATCATCAGAATTTATATTTGGACAAACTTTAGTATGGACAACCAAAGTCTCAGTATGTTTAAGAATTTCTCCATTCTCAGTAGTAGGAGGAACAACTTCAGAAGCAATAGGTAAAATAATAGATTCAACAACAGGTTCCTTTGAATTCATTTACCTCTCTACAGAATTCCCAATAGGAGCATTAATTGAAACAGCAGCATTCTTGACAGTATTCTTAGGAGCTATCACTTTATTAGATTTTAAATGTGGATGAAGTCTGAAACAACCATCATTGGAATGTCCAAACATTTTACAATGATGACAGTAATAAGGCTTATTTTCCATAATAACAGTCTGTCAATACCCATTGTGAGGTTTACCAATCCAAATTTCATCTACGTCAGCAAGTGAGATATCTCGTTCCACAAGAATTCTAGCCACAGAAGGCCTGGTGAGCTGGAAGGTAGGCATATCCAACTTCAAAGGCCTTCCTAAAGCAGTACCGATCGCATAAAGAATTTGATGATTAAATAAGTGAAGTTTCAAATTTGACAGTTTATACCAAATAGGAATTACAGGCGGTTCTTGATGAGGATCGAATGAAAGAGACCATTTTAATAGCTTCATATAATTGCCATCAATTGAAATAAACTTTTTGGAGAATAAATTAGCATAATCCACTTCCATAGATAACTGGATCATAATATGCCTACCATCAAAGAGTCCTACCTTCCAAGAACCAAGTAATTTGAAATTTTCAAAGCATTTTCTGATGGTTTCCATTTTAGGATGCCCAAGTTGAAATTTACCAATTAAAGTAAACTTATGAACATCAACTAGAGAGGAGAGTTCATCATCAGATAAAATTAAGACAGGCTTGCCTCTTTTCTTCTCCAGTTTCTTGATAAATTGACATTCACCCTTACCTTGAACAACATCATGATAAAGTTGTGGAAAAACCAATTTATCAGAAGGATTAGATGGTTTAGAACTAGTCACCTCAGCAAAAGATTTAGAAGAAGAACGTCAAACCATTAGAATAGGAGAAGATTCTCAGAATTCAAGAAACAGAAATGAAGCCCATAATTTAAAAAGAAGAACCAGGGAAAACAAATTCAATAAAGAACAGAAACAACTATCAGGCTAGAGTAGAAAAACTAAAAGGATTAGTCTTCAAAACCCAACAAATCAGCAAGAAAAACCATCAATCTTCAAGAACAGAAGAGGAAATCGAAAATCGCACCAAAAGCTTCCGCAAAAATCGGATCCCTCCATCCTTTATATATATATATATATACACACACACACACACACACACACACACACACACACACACACACACACACACACACACACACACACACACACACACAAAACTTCCCCCTCCCCCACCCCTGCAGCTGCTCACTGGTTAGCTGCTTTGGGGAAAACTCTAAGTTGATTGCAATTGCAACTTCCCCCTCTTCTTTTATCTTTTTGTTGCATGGGGATAGTTTATCACTCCCTCAACTTAAAATCATGTAGATGTAATCTCTTTGTGATTTAATATATCTTACCCTATGGGCAATTTTTGGCAAAAAAGATATATATATACCTATACATACATGTATATATATGTGTGTGTGTGTGTGTACATGTATATATATATATATATGTGTGTGTGTTTGTATTAATAAATATACATAAAGTATAACTATACATAAAACTCTCTCTCTCTCTCTCCCGCCTCTCCTTTCTTACCGGTAAGCAGCCAAGCCTCTCCCACACGCTCTCCTGCTCTCTCTCTCTCTCTCTCTCTCTCTCCATCTTCACGGGTAAGCTGCTAATTCCCCCCCTTCTCCCACACTCAACCAGGACCATACAATTTCCCTTCCATTCCACTGTTAGGTAAGCTCCCCAACCAAAGCACTTGACATTCTCTCTCTTCTTCCTCCCTAATTGTAAATTCCCATCCCATCTCCTTCCCACTTCGCTCTCCCTCCCAGCCATGACATCAGAACTTCCTCTCTCAGGCGAGCTGACAACCACCAGCTATCTCCTGTTCCATTCCTTCTCTTAGTTCACACCAATGCACTCTCCCACCTTCCACTCACGCCAAGCTCTCCACTCTTCTTCCTCTTCAAAAAACAAGAAGAACATAAAAAATTAAAAATAAAATTAAAAAAATTTAAAACTCCACTCTATCTCCTTTCCTTAATCGTGAGCCTCCAAACTCCCTCTCTTTAAAAGCATCACTCCCTATTCTCCCAAAGGGACAGATCTCCCTCTCTACCTCCTATCTTCCAAACCTCACTAAGCTCTCATTTTCCAACAGCAAGCAGCTCCTCCTCTCACCCAACTCAATTCCTCCTCCTCCGCGGAAATAGCCAATCCTTGTGCCCTCCACACTCTATATCTTCCTCAAAATCATAAAGCAGCTCAGCCTGGCTCTCTCCACCTCAATTTGGAGAGTCTCACCGGACCTCCAACCACCATATGAGATGAATGAGCCCCTCTCTCCGGCAACCTCGCGCGACTCCTCCCTTCAGCGAACCTCGGCAGTGTAACTTTGCTCGTCTCCTTTATCTTGATTTACGCGTATGACAACTTCATTAAAAGAAAAATTAGAATGCATACCATTTTATTCTCATGTATTTACATGTTATCTAAATTTCACACCAAAAAGTATAATGTAATAAAAATAAATAAAAATAAAAGAATGCAACAATAATATTTATAAAAATAAAATAATAATAATAAGTCAAAAGAAAAAAATGGAAAAAATGAAAAAGATATTTGAAGCATATGTTAGTTTAATCCTTATATTTATAAATAATTAAATATCTAAATTTTCAAATAATAAAAAAATACATGTAATATATTAAAATATTTTGATAAAAATAATAATGATAATAATTTCTATATGATTAAATAACCTAATTGTATAGAATAATATATGTAATATATTAAAAAAATAAAAAATCATGTATGCTATTTTTTTGTTTTCATCCATAATAAAATAATAATAAAATCCTTCCTACAACGTACAAAGTATAAATATTTATTTAAGTATCAAAATTTTTGTGGAAGAAATGATTTTTTTTTAATGTTTGAGATAAATAAAAGAAATATAATAAAAAAAGAGATTAAAATAAGAGAAGATAATAATATAAATTTTAATATTTTATAAGTAAATGAAAGAAATTTTTAAAATATTTGTGTTATAATAATTTTTGAATATATTTTAGATGAATGGAATATATATATATATATATATATATATATATATATATATATATATATATATATATATATATATATATATACATATATATATATATATACATATTCCATTCATCTAAAATATATTCAAAAGTTATTATAACACAAATATTTTAAAAATTTCTTTCACTTTTGAATATATTTTAGATGAATGGAATATGTATATATATATATATATATATATATATATATATATATATATATATATATATATATCTTTGACACAAGCAAATTAAAAAACAACCACAACAGTTTTACACATATTTCTTGTCTACAACAAATTAAAAATAAACAATAAAATAATGATGAAATCCTCATGTTTTAACTAAAACGTTTAATTAAAAATGGGTTTTTAAAAAATAGGTGGATTTTTCATTGACGGAGAACTGGCCTTGCTTCGTGAGTTTTATATTGGGGCTTGTGGATTTTGAAGCCGGAAACTCAAGGAGTTCATCACTAAAAGGGCTTTGGGGGCTTCAGGTCTGGGTATGACATTAGAAAGAGATGAGGAAATGTTGTTCCAAAATAAGCTCCATCCAGGTTGCTTTGGTTATTGATTCTAGGGTAATAAATATCTTCACACTTGGGGCAAAATATTTTCACAGCACTGGATCGAGAGATGTCTGATTGACCTACCGGAAGGCAGGGTTGACCACAACAATGAACCCTTGGGCATCTTCCAAAATCATTGTTCTTGTACTTCTCAAGCATCGCATCCATTCCTTTGCTAGTCAAAATGTAGCGCGCATGGATCAAGCCATAGAGCACCTCTGCTGCAGAGTCAACCAGCTTAAATTGTTCCTCAGTGGACAAATCGCCATGAGAAAATTCAACATCCAAAATCACATCAAGGGCGTAATCATAATATGGGACTTGGCTTCTTAACCCACAGAGGTTGAAATCATCTTCTATAAATTTATCATCTACTTCACAGAAGAATTCGTTGCCTTCCAAGCTACAGAACCATGCAATCCATGAAGTGTCATCTCCATCTGAACCGCTAACATCAAATTCTTCGCTATTGGAATCTTCATTAGAGCATTTTTTTTTGGTGAGGCCGACGGGGTGATCATGATGCTTCCCAGCAGAAGTCGAGGGCACCAATAGCAGCTTCTTCTCTATGGCGTTATTCCCTCGAGATGTCGACGACGACAGTTTCTCCAAGTGCTTGTCGAGCGCATCGTTGATTCGATTCAGATCAAGGCTGCCAACTTCAGCCTTGGCCGCGTTCATGCCTCCTCCCAATCCTCGATCCTTCGTAAATTCCGCCATCAATCGACTTCTCCAGTCAAGAATCAGATGTTAATATGACGTTGGCTTCCTCTTTTCGTCCTGAGAAAACTTCTGCAAAAAAGAAGGATCGGCTCTGGAATTTGGATGTGGGGGAATCTGGTGTCGACGGAGAAGAATAAAAGAGGAGAAAAAAGGCAAAGGTTTCCAATTTTAGCAATGATTACCACTCTCTTAACCTTCGGAGGAAATTTTAGCAATGATTACCACTGGTTTAGCGTGAATGAGGGGCATTATAGGGTGTGTGTGTGTCTCTATATATATATTTTAAATATAGCTTTGTATAAAAACAAATTATTTTTCAGAAGAGTTTCATAAATATATACATGTATATACATATACATTATTTTTAGGTATTTAATATAAGAATAATAATGTATAAATAAAATAATAATTTACGTAGCCGACACATTTTTTTCAAAAAAAATTAAAGAAATTTACATGTAATCTAAACTTCACACCTACAAGTATAATGTAATTAAAAAAAAAAAATACCAAAAAGCTACACTAATATGTATCAAAATAAAATAATAATAATAACAATTGAAACATCAAAACAAAAAAAAAAATGAAAAAGATATTTGAAACATATATTATTTTAATCCTTACGTTTATACATAATTAAATATCTAAATTTTCACATAATAAAAAAAATATATGTAATATATTAAAACATTTTAATAAAAATAATAATGATAAAAAATACTATATGGTTAAATAACCTAATTGTTTAGAATAATATAAGTAATATTTTAGAATAATATAAGTAATATCAAAATAAAATAATAATAAAATCCTACTTACAACGTAAAAGAGTAAATATTTTTATAAGTATCAAATATCTTGTGTAAGAAATAATTTTTTTTAAAGTTTGAGATTAAAAAAAGAAATATAATAAAAAAAAAGATTAAAAAAAGAAGATAAAAATATAAATTTTAATACTTTATGAGTAAATGAAATAAAATTTTTAAAATCTTCGTGTAATAATAATTTTTTAATATATTTTCGATGAAAGGAATATATATATATATATATATATATATATATATATATATATATATATATATATATTCAAAAGATTGATCGACAGTCGGAGACCTCCGATCAACCCCTATAGATTGAACTGACAGAAAAGCGGACTCCACTTCCAGTCCGGTGTGCTATGCGAATCCTCCCGTCTTGGGTGAGATTCGAACCCCTGACTCAAGGGACTTACATTAAAGGCCGCAACCAACGAGCCAAGGCTTTTGCGCACGGGCGCGCGATATATATATATATATATATATATATATATATGTATGTATGTATGTATATATATATATACATAAAAGATATTTTATGTAAATCAAAATAATCTACAAAGAAATAATAAAAATAAATGCTCTCGTTTCACCACTTTTTCTTTTGTGTTTCTTTTTGTGTTTTGATTTGTTCTGAGTTTTCTTTTCTTACGTGGAGTTGTAATGTAAGAGGAGGAACCCCTAGGGGTTTGTTTCAATGTATTTTTTGTCCTTTTAGCTTTGAGGATCCACCTGCCTCCTTTTTTTGTAACTCCCTTTTCAATTAAGAGAATCGGAGCTGTATAACGCTCGTTCCCTATTATATATATATATATATATTTGGAAGGAGTTACTTATGGCTCCCTACATGTTAATCAAAAAGATGGGTACAAAATAAAGGAGGGACAGTGGATCCCCATCTAAACAAAAAATAACAACAGGCTTAGAGGTCCTAAAGGGTTCCAATACCACCATACAACTCCATCCAAAGTAAAAAAAAAAAGAAACTAAGTAAAGAAAACTAGTTGCAAGTAAGACCAGTAACCAAAAATCCAAAAAGGACTAAAAATCCCAAAATCCAAGAAAGAACAAACACAAGAACAACATATCCTCCAAGGAGAATCAGGGAGGAGGTTTACTAGTTCTGATATAGGGTACCTTCAGCAAGTCTCCATGAAGCAGAAAAGAGAGGGGAGGGGGGAGGTGGAGACCTGAGTGAGAGCTGAGGTTCTAGCCATCCTGGCTAGCCAGTTGGTTGCCTATTGCCTTCTTTGAGGGTGAACATGAACCTGGTGAGTAGGGAAGTTCTTAAGTTGTTAATTCTATTTATCCAAAGAGAGTGGTGCCAAGGGGACCGGGTTGCTGAGTACAACTGATCCAGAAGATTAGAGGAATCTACTTCAATAATCAGGGAAGGCCACCTTTTAAACTCAACAAATTTTAAGGCCCAAATGACAGCCATCAGTTCTGCCTCCAGAGCTTCAAAAGTAGAAACATGGGCCTGAAAAAAGATAATACATTTACCTTTGAAATTCCTGAAAACTCCTCCAACCCCTGCACCAAGAGATGAATAACTGCCATCTGTATTAACTTTCAGGTGAGGTGGGTTTGGGGGCTTCCACTCAACAAGAATCACTTTGGAGGGGGGTGGTTTGTTTTTGCCTAGGAGGTTAATACTGAGGGGGAGATCTTTAAAATTTACCAGCTTGGACAGGTAAGATAAACAGTTTCTGGCAACAATGTCATGCCTGGGAGGGTGGTTCTCAAATGTGGCTTGGTTTCTACATTGCCAGAGGAACCATGCAATAATAAATGAGTGAAACCCCAATTTTGCATCCTTCCACTCTTTCCAACTAGTGAAAATATTCTTCCAAGAAAGGAATAGAAGGTTAATGTTGAGATGTTTGATATAGTGATTCCAAACCTTCTAGGAGAAATTGCAATCAAAGAAGAGGTGAGGAGAGTTTTCTTCATTCTTTTTAGAAAGCCTGCAGCAGGATGGCCCTCTTAGCCCCTTTAGTTTAAGAAGGTCATCAGTAGGAATGAGATTGTGGAGCACTTTCCAGCAGAAGAAAGACATGGAGGGGGACAGATATTTATTCCAGATATAATTGCCCCAAGGAACCTCCTCCCATTGAAAAATCTTAGCTGAGATAGCTTTGGAGAGGCTTTGGGATTTGTATGAAGCCCAAGAAATTCTGTCAGACATGCAGAGATTGATGGGGATGGTAGAGATGAGTTGAGCAAAAGATTCCTTAAGAAGAGAGTTTAAAGTGGGCATACACCAGGAACCATTTTCTCAACAGTCATAAACCTTAAGACTGGGGGAAAGGGGATTGTCATGGACTGGCTGTAACCAGTCTTCTGGGCACCATTTATCTAACCAGAAAGATACACCACCTTTGCCAATTTCCCAAAGGAAAATTTTATCTGCTAAAGGGAGGGCTTTTAACATACCAGACCAGATTCTGGAATCTCCTGGATTTTTAGTAGCTTGGGAAGGATGAGAACTTCTGCAAAATTTGCACTTCAAGAATTTGGCCCAAAGAGAGGTTTGGGATTTAAACTTGAGCCATAGTTTGCAAAAGTTGACTTGTGACATTTGTTTCAGTCCCTGGAAGCCCAAACCACCAGCCCAAATTGGTTTGGCCAACTTCTGCCATGATGTCCAGTGAATCTGTCTCCTGCTACCTGACCACAGAAACTTATTGAGTATTCTCTCCATTTGTAGCTGGGTACTTTTTTCATGGAAGTCTTCTGCAGGATATATGAGGGGAAGGTGGTGAGAATACTTTTCAAAAGGTGATTCTACCCCAACAAGCCAGGAAAGAGTGTGACCAGCTAGACAGTTAGCTCTAGACTTTCAGGAGGATGGAATTAAAGTGTGTTTGTTTCACTCTGACCCGACCGCAGTGCTTAACGCAGTAATGTTTGCTTTCAAAAGATAGCCAAAAAGCTTTGACTCGATTTATAAATAGCGGCTAGTGTATAAAATTAATATTATATAAGTAATATTTTATACACTAGGGGTACTACGCAAGTATACATATCGTTTCAATTAATATAGGGTTTTTAAACAAAGACCCCAGTATTGATCCCACAGGGAAGATTTATAGAAATAAATTTTCTATAAAGCGAAAGCGAAATATAATAGTAAAAATAATTTTATTTTGATTATAAATTACTATTAATTTACTAGATGCAATTTAAAGAAAACAATAATAAGAAAATGATTTTATAAACTCTATATAAAATAAACAACTTTCTTTCCTTCAATTAATCTAAGATTTTTAAGATAATTTAATATTTGTTGGAGAATTTAATTTATGGTATTGTGCCAAATAGAAGCATTCCTATTCTTTGCCCTTTGATCCAGGTGCAAAGAACATTGACTAGGTTACAGAATAGGTCTGGATGTATTGTTAGTAGAATGGGTTATTCTAGGCTCACACTTCTAGATGTCCAAGGGTGGCTATGGTCGACCCTACTAGTGACCCTTTCCTAGTCTATAAATCAAATTATAAGAATTTAGTCTGTCACTCTAAAAACTTATCAATTCTACGCCCTTTAAATATTATCATCCTATTTATTTGCACTTCACCATGAATAGACCACACATGGCCTTCGACTACCCAAGGATTCATGTTACATTTACAAGTTAAGAGTTCTTCTCCTACAAGGTTTTTAAACTCTTCAACAAGTTTTAACAATTCAAACGGTCAATTTAAAAAGTAAAGTAAGATCAGGTATTAATGTCATCACAATGTTTTAAAAATATTTTGAGTTTTAATTCTCCATCGAATCTTTATATTATCTTATCTATCTCTTCATAATTGAAGTAATTAACTACTCAGAACACATTGAAAATAAATAACAAAACATGATAATTAAACTTTGAATCAAATGTAAAAATATACTTATCTCAAATATTTCTTCTACAGATCTTCTGATTCCTTCTGACTCCACTGTGTAATGAACTCCAGATGCAATAAATTGAAAATAAACTCACTAAACTAAACAAAAGTGGCCCTAAATTTCTCTCTAATTCTCTCTCTAAGGATGAGAGATCTTAAAGTAGATAAGAGAAAGTGGTACAATGGGAGGGGCACGTTTTCTGAAGAATTTGACCTCTATTTATAGGCTTCAAGAGTTGCCTTAAGGCAGCTCTTCAAAACATGTCCACATTTAATGAATCTTCTAGAAGGTCGGCCTGGCGCCTAGGCGCCGGAATCTGGCGCCTAGCACCGCGTCCAGTTCTTCGCACCTCTTCACTTTGGCTCACACCTCTTCGCGATTAAAACCATTTTGGAGCGTCCAAATGCAATGTATTACATGTCCTATTATCAAGGAACAACTGCCAGCCTTCTAGACTGTCCAATAACCGCTCACTCCATCAAAATAACTGATCAAACGTTGTCAAAAACTTGATAGTTTTATTATCGAGTCTGGCGCCTAGGCGCCAGGCCATATTTTTTTATACTTTTGGTATTTTGCTCTATTTTTGCTCCTTTTTGCTCCTTTTTCCTTAGACCTTTTTACATTGCCTACATCCAAAAATATAAAAAATACCTTTCATTAAAGCATAATATCCTTAGAAATTAATATGAATTAAGACATAAAGAAATAGGTGTTTTTTTATAGATCAAAATCCCCCAAACTTAAATGTTACTTGTCCTCAAGTAACTCTTTTTACTACATAAAATATAACTTTTGGAAATAAAAGATAAATATTTAAGATTCCTTATAATTTTTGATTTTATAAAGTCTTTAGTAAATTATTAACCTAATTTCACTAACTAGGTTTAATTTTAAGAATTTAAAGAATATTTAACTGGCAAATCATAATATTTCAAAATTTTCATTCATTTTGAAAATAATAGAAGTCTATTATATTAAGCTTTCATAGATTATTTACAAGAAAAAGATCTTCTTGAAAAATCTTTTCTAAATAAATATATATGCATAAAAATTAAGTAAAGTATGTAATTAGTTTTATTCCTATAAGATAATTTAAGTGAAGCCAATTTTTGATTAGGCATTTCCTCAAGCTTCTCCTCTCTATCTTTTTTTTTTCTTCTTTTTTTTTATAGAGATTATTATTATATCTGGATAGCCTGTTAATGGTTTTGAACTTCACTATCCTTAACTTATATTTTCAAAACTTATACATCTCCACTTAATTATTATAACATAAATAAAAATTCAAAAAGAATTCCAATCTTTTCTTTTTCAAGTGATAATTTTTTATTACTTAATATTTCTAAAATTCAATTATTTCTATCATGAATAGAAAAATTCTTTTTCTCATTCTTCTTTAAGTTAAAAAATTCTATTCTTAAAATCAATCAAAGTTAGTAAAATTTTGGTTAATTTTCACTAATTTGTTTATAATTTCAAAAATAAAAGTGATCTCAAATAAATTCATCATTCCTTAAGTTATGTTAAAAAGTTTCTATTTTTAAGAAAGTATTAGCTCTTTAAGGACAAATAAAATTTAATTTTGAATGGAGTTTCCCTTCCCCCAAACTTAAGTTTTGGTATACTATGATAATTTGAAAGTATGAGAGAAAGAAAATCATAAGTATTTTTAGTATGTAAAAAAAAAACAATCTTAAAAAGAAAAATTAACTTCTAAACATGCTTTTATGAATAATTAAGATAAAATTGAAGCATGTATATAGAAAGGTAAGCTGGCTAATTTTATGATGATATTAAATTTGAAACAGAATTAAAACATAGCAAAATAATTAAGTACTAAACATTAAACTAAAACAACAGATAAGCTAATTCTAAATTCAGTCTCAACACAACTGAATCCTAATACTAAACAGTCAACATACATCAAATACAAAACTAACAAACAATCTAAATAAAACAAACTAACAGAGTTACACATCAAAGAAATCGATAACAACTAATCACTAGCTGTAGCCTCATCATCATCTTCATCACCAAAGGAAAATTCTACGTCCTTAGGATCAACAAATGGTGTGAATCTAAGAAAAGTAGGAAAACTAACATCATGTTCACCCTTAAGAAATCTGACTAGGGCTTCATCATACTCAGCATCATAATTACTCTTCCTCTGGGTATAATCAGATAAATGATCTAGTTTTCTATCAATAGTATCAATCCTGCAGTAAGTTTGAAATAACTCCTGCTGCTGTTTTAAAAACTGATCATGCATTGATTCCCAGAAATCTGATGGTGGCTCAGCATAAGTAGAGGGTCTAGAAGTAGAAGGTCTACCTGAAGTATGTGCATAAGTAGAAGGAGCGGTCGATCTCTTCCCTCGAAGACGATCATAGATACTAACACTTTCCTGCCCATTTGGCTTAGTAGACTTCAGCTTCTCCTCACAAATATCAATAGTGACTCCATTACTAACACATAGAGAATAGATCAAAGATGGAAATCCCAATCCAACAGAAGTGTCTGGATCTCACAGAGACTCCACAGAATCATAAATAATGCTTCCGACATCAATAGGCTTCCTCTCCTGAATGCAGTAATTTAAGATCGCTCGATCTCTAGTCACTTCACTCAGGTGGTTGGAAGGTAACAATCTTGCAGAAATAAAGTATTGCCATGCTTTAGATACACCATTTAATTCAGAGGATTTGAAGTTTACCCTCTTTCCGTTCCTGATCTTCCAAGATCCAGTACCGTTAGTCAGATAAGCAATAATCATGTCCAAATCTCCCTCAGATGGTGATAATCCAGAATAATAGCACTCAATAGTCGGTGGCAGGCCATAGAATATGTTGATTCTTTATGGAGTAAATCCTACTCCGATTCCTCTAACAAAGACTTCAGAATCCTCGGCATCTAGAAAATTTGCATAAAATTCTCGAACAATCGGGATAACAGCAATAGCAGTAAAGTAACAAAATCGTTGCCAGTTGTGCGCAATAATAGTGTTTTCAATCATCTACCCAGGATGATAAAAACTTCGTTCCGAGATGAACTTTCTTGAAGACGCAAGTTCGTGGAAGCGAAAATGCGCAGTCACAGTTGGAAATTTGCTGCTATCAAAATTTTCTCGTCCTTTCCCGTGCTTAGATTTTGGAGCCATCTAAACGTGAAAGAAAACAAGAACTAATTTAGGAATCAAAGATTTAAACTCTTTTTAAGTTTATAAAACTTAAAATAAGTTTAAAAATCCAAAGAAATAACTAAAAATCGATTATTTTTTTAAATTTTTCGGTTCTCACCAAAACTTAGGGAAATCTATGGTGAAAATCGAAAATAAATGGTTTAAAGTGTAGATCTGACCTTGAGACGAAGAAATCGAGTGGTTTCGCGCTTAAATCCTTAATGTTTTGACCTCAAAATGGATCTAGAGGATGTATTTTTGTGAAAATGGGGAAGAAGATGAAGCTTAGGCGTCAAAAATGGCTTTTGGGGGTTTAAATGGTAATTTTCGGGTAGCAGGCCGAACTGGCGCTTAGGCGTTGAATTCTGGCGCCTAGGCGCCAGACTTGCCTTTCACAAAATTTTTTTTAAAATTTATTTTTCCACCAAAATTCATAAATTCAACTTCTAATTACTCATATTAGAGTAGAGCTTCAGTTTCTAACTTCCACAACATTTTCAAAAATTTATAAAAATTAGATATTGAATCCACCAATCAAACATAAGGTTTTCAATCAAACTCACTAATTTCCATTTAATATCTTTAATTTTGACTCAATACATTCCAGATAAGTACTACATTGGATTCAAGTTCCTAATACACACTCAATCATAACAAGTTCTAAGCAAATACAACACACATTGAACATGAAAGCAAATATACTAACAAACACAATCAATTTTTTAAATCGATACAACGACTCAACAAACCATAATAACTATCTCTTTACCAGAATATTCTAACCTGCACAAGGGAAATTGTGTATTCCACTTGGAAAGAAGACTAACACTCTCAGGAAATCCGTAGCCATCTTTTCATCAATCCACTTGTTCTTCGCATACATTTCAACATGAGCATCTTGATAAGCCGCAATATGATCAAATTGAAGTTTCATTTGTCATTCTAGATGTTCAACTTGATGAAACATCTCATGAAGGTGATCTCCAATCCTTTTAAAATCTTCTTTAAACTTATCTAAACGACTAGAAATTTTCTCTAAACTTACAGCGATAAAACCATTGAAGTAGGGTTGAGGATCCCTTGAGACCTTGTCCCTAGCCTCTTCTCCATGATTTCTCCTTTCCATTTCTTCAAAAATTTCTCAAATCTCTCAAGAATAAAATGTAAGGGACATAATTTTGATTGTTTGATGGTTAGGGAAGAAGAGATGGGTAGATTTAAAGGGGAAAATCATGTGAAAAACTGAAAATTTTCAGTTTTTACACGACCCAGTAACAGTGGCGCTTAGACGCAGAATCTGGCGCCTAGGCACCGGACCTATTGATACATAGCTGATTTTGGCGCTTAGGCACCAAAATTTGGTGCCTAGGCACCGGAACTATGTTCAACTCCGTTTCGCCTAATCGTCAAATTTTTAAAATTTCGTTCTCCAAGATAGGTAAATTATACCGGTAAGAGTAATTTAGACTCGATAACTCACATTGTAAACTATCATAATGAAGGTTAACATGATCTCCTTTTTACTCATATTTAAAATAGTGTGATCCTATTTTTAAATCTTACATACCTCAAAATCATTTTCAGCCTAAGTCAACCAAGACTTATGAGCATCAAATTTTTCTAAAGTAATATAAAATTAATCAAGATCGAGGCATAACCTTATATTAAAACACAAAAGCACAAGATAATTATGGGTTGCCTCCCACAAAGCGCTTGGTTTAACGTCGTCAGCCTGACTTAAGTAAATCTTTAATCAGGTTGACTCAATTCATAAGCCTCTTTATAAATCTTCTTAATATTTCCCAAATAAGGCTTCAATCTTAATCCATTTACTTTAAATATTTTTCCAGTTTTTGGATCTTTAATATCCACAGCTCCATAATGGTATACTTTCTCAACAAAATAAGGTCCAATCTATTTAGATCTTAATTTTCCAGGAAAAAGTCTTAAACGAGAATTAAACAGTAAAACTTTTTGTCCAGGCTCAAAAATTTTTCCTGAAATTTTCTTATCATGCAACATCTTCATTTTCTCTTTATAAATCCTCGCATTTTCATATGATTCGTTTCTAATTTCTTCCATCTCATTTAATTGCAATAATTGTTTTTCTCCTGCTTTATTCAAATTAAAATTAAACTCCTTTATCACCCAATAAGCTTTATGTTCAAGTTCTACAGGTAAGTGACAATGTTTACCATAAATTAACCGGTAAGGTGACATTCCAATTGGTGTCTTATAAGCTGTTCTTTAAGCCCATAATGCATAATCAAGTCTATCAACCCAATCAGTTCTTTTAGGATTAACAGTCTTGCTAAAATTCTTTTAATTTCTCTGTTTGATACTTCAGCCATTCCACTAGTTTGAGGGTGATAAGTAGTTGCAATTCTATGTTTGATTCCAAATTTTTGAAGTAATGATTGAATTCTTATATTCCTGAAATGTCTTCCACCAACAGTGATAATTACCTTAGGCATTCCAAATCTTGAAAATATCATTTTCTTTAGGAATTTTGAAACACTTTTGGAATCACAGTTTGGTAAAGAAACAGCTTCAATCCATTTTGAAACATAATCAACTGCTAATAAAATATAAATTTTTCTAAATGATGGAACAAATGGTCCCATAAAGTCTAATCCCCATATATCAAAAATTTCAACTTCCAATATATAATATAACGACATTTCATCTTTCCTAGATATATTTCCCATCCTTTGACATCGATCACATGTTTTCACATATTGTCTCACATCTTTAAATAAGGTAGGCCAATAAAATCCAGAATTTAAAATTTTAAATGCAGTTTTATCTATGCCAAAGTGTCCTCCAAAATTAGAATCATGACATTTTTGAATAATAGCAAAAGTTTCCTCATAAGGTACATATCTTCGAATCATAGAATCTTTACCAATTTTAAATAAATGAGGTTCTTCCCAAATATAAGATTTAGCATCATATTTAAATTTCTTAATAAATTTGTTATCCAAGTCACAAGGTAAAATATTGCTAACTAAATAATTAACAATATCAGCATACCACGGTGTTTTGTATCTTTGAATAACATATAAAGATTCATCAGGGAATTTCTCATTTATATTTTCTTCTAAATAATATCATTTTTAATTCTAGATAAATGATCGGCAATTTGGTTTTCGGTTCCTTTTCTATCTACTATTTGAAAATCAAATTCTTGTAGAAGTAAAACCCATCTTATAAGTTTAGGTTTAGAATCCTTCTTAGATATTAGATATTTAATAGCGAGAATGATCAGTATGAACTATGCATTTAGTACCAAGAAGATAAGGTCTAAATTTATCAAAGGCATATACTATAGCTAGAAGCTCTTTCTCAGTGGTAGTGTAATTTCTTTGTGTTTCAGTGAGAGTTTTACTAGCATAATATACAACTTTGAAAACTTTCTCATATTTTTGTCCTAAAAAACTCCAATTGCAAAATTACTTGCCTCACACATTAATTCAAAAGATTTATTCCAGTCAGGTGCAACAATGATAGGTGCAGTTATTAATTTTTCTTTTAGAATATTAAAAGCATTAATGCATTCTTCATTAAATTCAAATTGTGCATTTTTTTCTAATAAATGACAAAGAGGTTTAGCAATTTTAGAAAAATCCTTTATATATCTTCTACAATATCCAGCATGACCTAGAAAACTTCTCACATCAGTAACAGTAGTAGGTGGTTGCAATTCAGCAATAATTTTCACTCTTGCTTGATCTACTTCCATCCCTTTCCGTGATACTTTGTGTCCAAGTACAATGCCTTCTGTGACCATGAATTGACATTTTTCCTAGTTAAGAACTAAATTTGTTTCTTCGCATCTTTTCAGAACTTTGGCTATGTTTTCCAAACAAGATTCAAAAGAAGTTCCAAAGACTGAGAAATCGTCCATGAATATTTCAATTCCTTTGTCAATCAAATAACAAAATATTGACATCATACATCTTTAAAAAGTTGCAGGTGCATTACATAAGCCAAAAGGCATTCTTCTAAAAGCAAATGTTCCATAAGGACTTGTAAACGTTGTCTTTTCTTGGTCCTCAAGAGCAATAAGTAATTGATGATAACCAGAATATCCATCCAGAAAACAGAAATATGAGTGTCCAGCTAATTTATCAAGCTTTTGATCCAAGAAAGGTAAAGGAAAATGATCCTTTCTAGTGGCTTTATTTAGTTTCCTATAGTCAATACAAATTCACCATCCAGTAACTTGTCTTGTAGGAATAAGTTCATTTTTATCATTAACAATGATAGTTACTCCTCCTTTCTTCGGAACATAATGAATAGGACTTACCTACTGACTATCCGAAATAGGATAAATAATACCAGCATCTAAACACTTAATAATTTCTTTTTTAACAACCTCTTTCATAATAGGATTTAATCTTCTTTGTGATTCTATAGTAGGTTTAAAATTTTCTTCCATTAAAAATTCTATACATGCAAATGGAAGGGTTTATTCCTTTTATATCAGCATTAATCCAACCAAAAGCTTTCTTATAATTCTTTAACACACCTCGTAATTTTTCTTCTTGTTTTTTACTCAGTTCAGAAGAAATAATAACTGGTAAAGTTAATGAATTTCCAAGAAAAGCATATTTTAAATGGGAAGGTAACATTTTTAATTCCGATTCGTGTGCTTTTTTAATTGAGGGTAAAAGTATATCATTTTGAGTTATGTCTAAAGTTTCCCAATTATCTTTAATAAAATGAGTCTCTTCTTCATCTTCTACTATTTCATCTTCATCAGTTAAAAATTCAAATTTTTCTTCAGAAATAACTTTACATTTTTCTTGATAATGTTTTTCAATTAAATAATCAATTATATCCATTTGATAACATTTCTCTTTATTAGGGTACTTCATTGATTTAAGAACATTGAATTTAATTTCTTGATCATTGACTCTCATGGTTAATTCTCCTTTTTGCACATCAATCATAGCTCGTCCGGTAGCTAGAAAAGGTCTTCCTAAAATAATAGGTATCTCTTTATCTTCTTCCATATTAAGCACTATGAAATCTACAGGGAAGATAAATTTATCCACTTTAATAAGGACATCCTCTATAACTCCTTTAGGATAAGTGATAGATCTATCAGCTAACTGAAGAGTTACAGTGATGGGAGTAATATCTCCTAAATTCAATCTTAGATAGATAGAAAATGACATGAGATTAATACTTGCTCCTAAATCACATAAAGCTTTTCCTCAAAATTTTTCTCCAATAGCACGGGGTATAGTGAAACATCCAGGATCCTTAAGCTTTTCAAATAATTTCTTTTGAATTATTGCACTGCATTCTTCAATTAATGCAACAGTTTCAAAAGCTTCAAATTTTTCATTTTTGTCTTAAAATATCCTTCATAAATTTTGCGTAAGTTGACATTTGTTCCAAAGCTTCAGTAAAAGGTATGTTAATAGTAAGTTTCTTAACAATTTCAAAGAACTTAGAAAATTGATGATCAAGTTTTTGTTGTTTAAGTCTTTGAGGAAAAGGTGGTGGTGGTTTTTCAACTTCCACATTAACAAGTATAACAGTCTGATCTTCACTAGGAGAGAGAGTTTCTATAGGTTTTGCAATCTCTTCAACCTCAATCTCTTTTTCAATTTCATTCTGCAATCTTTCTTTTAATTCCTTTCCACTTCTAAGTTGCACAGCTTTAGCTTGTTCATGTTCTTTTCTAGTTTCCCTTGGATTGATTTCAACATTACTAGGAAGTGTTCCTACAGGTCTGTTATTGATTAAAGTAGCAATTTGCCCCATTTGATTTTCAATATTACGAATAGCATTATTTTAATTTTGTAATTGATTATTCATTTGCATAATTAATTCTTCTATTGATAACTTTTTCTGTTGATTATTAAATCCAGGAGGTTTATAATTTGAATTAACTTGATTATTCCAATTTCCGGTGAGATGAGATTGATTATTACCCCATTGTTGTTGTGAATTATTCCAGTTAAAATTAGGATGATTTTTCCACCCAGGATTATAATAATTTGAATAACGATTATTTTTACTTGCAATAGCTTGTAAAGTTTCAATAGTTTGAGGATTTTCAATATTAGCAGAGTTATTATGCGAAATATTAATTGCAAAATTATCTAATTTCTTAGATATTGCTGCAACTTGTGAAGCTAAGATAGAAAAGGCTTCATTATCTTGAATACTAGCCATCTTTTTAGGGTTAATCCTTTCAGAAGGCCATTGAAAATTGTTATTAGCCATTTCTTCAATTAAAGTGTAAGCTTCTTCAAATGATTTAGACATTAAAGAACCTCCAACAGCAGCATCAATAATTGATTTTAAAGATCCAATTAATCTATTATAAAATATTTGAATAATCAACCAATTAGGTAAAGCATGATGAGGACATTTTCTTAATAGTTCTTTAAATCTTTCCCAAGTTTCATATATTGTCTCCCCGTCAAATTGACTAAATAAAGTAATATCATTTCTTAATTTAGCAGTTTTAGAAGGAGGAAAATATTTAGCAAGGAATTTTTGTGCCATTTCAGCCCATGTTTTAATAGAACCAGTCGCTAATGAGATTAACCACATCTTTGCTTTATCTCTTAAAGTAAAAGGAAAGAGTCGAAGTCTAATAGCATCATCAGAAACATTGTTATATTTAAAGGTAGCACAAAGTTCTAAAAAACTAACAAGATGTAAATTTGGATCCTCATTTGGTGATCCACCAAATTGATTATTTTGCACCATTTGAATAATAGACGGTTTAAGTTCAAAAGAATTAGCATCTACAGTGGGTATTTGAATACTACTATGAAGTTCATCAACTGTAGGGTTAGCATACACCCTTAATTGTTTATAAACATTTTGATAATTAAGTTCAATTGGATTTTGTAATGTAGCCATTTCTTGAAATTTTTGAATTTGTTTTCCCTTTTTAATTTCTCTAATTATTTTTTCCAATTCAGAATCTAAAGGTATTAATCCATCAGAACCAAATCTTGGCATAAAACAAGCAATAAAATTTAACTATTTTATTTCTTTCTTTCTTTGATTTCGATACCCTGCAACGGCGCCAAAAACTTGACCCGACCGCCGCGCTTAACACAGTAATGTTTGCTTTCAAAAGATAGCCAAAAAGCTTTGACTCGATTTATAAATAGCGGCTAGTTGTCGGCATTATTTTTAGGTTGTGTTGTATTTAAAAAAGGGGTCGCCTAACAGAAATTGTCGGCGAATTTTTTTAATTTAATTTAGATAAATAATTTGAAAAGTAGTATTTGATTTTTGAAAATAATTTTAAATTTGAAGATTTTAAAATATGAAATCAAACCGATCTCACATCCCAAATAGTTTATATAAACGAACACCGCACCACAAACCGTGTATCTATCCTAAGGATAGACACCATCGCTTGATGGTGGGGCTCGATTAAATAAACTAGAAGATTTGTGACATCCGTTTGGTCCGCGAACCAATTTTATAAGCCGACAAATTCCCCTCGCTTAATATGAAAGCATTAAACAGGGTTTATATTACCTGGGTTCTTTAAAATTCCCTATAAGGGCAAGCCCCTATAGTTAATTACATCTTAAATGACGGGAATCACTTAAGAAAACTCTCGATAATAATCAATAATTCTGCTCTCAAGAATCTCAAAGTTTAAGTTTTCAAGGGATTGAACTTTAGAATTTCAATAGGGAATGGATCAAGTTTGGAACATTTTGTTTTGGGAATCCAAAGGAAGAAAGGTAGGAGAAATTATAGATTCGAAGCGAACTTCGGTAATTTCCCGACTATCCTATTGTTTGGCTTGGATTTAGGAAAATCCTAATATTTATTTAATTTTTTGATCTTGCCAATTTTAATTAATTTGGACTTATATTTGTATGATAAAATAAGACAAATAGCCTTGAAGTTATGAGGGTTTATGTCGTACCGAACGACTACCTCGGAATCCTAAGACCGGTTAGGGCTTGATTTGCTATGCAAATGCCTAACGAAGAGTTGAGGATTTATGTTGCACTAGGCAAACTACCTCGAAGTCCTATGGCTTAGTTGTTTAATTCTAGGAATGTTTTGCTGATGTAGATTCAAGTTTTGCTGACGACGATGGCCGTGCTGCCCACCATGCTCCAAGCTCCTTGTTGTTGCAGAGGTTTAATTTTAGAAGTCATAAATGAGGAGATGAGAAAAGTGTTTTGGTTTAGAGAAAATCTTAATTTCCAAGTATTTTTTGTGTTTTAATTAAAACAAATCTTAAAGTTGATTATAACGACACCGGTTAAGATCCCACGGTTCCATCCTTCCGGCATCGTTATTTTTATCGGATTCACTTAGTCCAGATGAATTTGCTAAACTCAACTGAATGAGTTTCACACTTTCATTTAGACCGTGGGAAATCCCGTTAGGAACACGTAGGTTACATCATCCGAGGTATTCCCGATCATCCAACAGAACGTTTTAATTTAATTATAATTGTAGTTTTGTGTTTTGTTTGTGATTAAATTTTGAGTTGTTTTATATTTTGAAATGTTGTGGCGGTGAATTTTATCTTTCAATGACTTTTAATTTAGTTTTAGTTTCAGTTTTAGGGAATATCCTAAAGGTGTGGGTTTTCATGCAACAGTTGTTTATCATGCAAGAAAAGTAAGTGCGATGCGATTAAAGAAATTGCAATAATGTAAATTGCAAGAAAGTAAATTGTAATAAAATAAAAGCGTACCTGGAGGGTCTTCCCGTCATCCCAAGCTGCACTTAAAACATGATTAGAATATTTAAGCAAGTTTATAGGTAAGGCTAAGGGAAGGGTTACGGTTTTCTACCAAATTCCTAATCCTATAGCTAGTCATTTCCTATGACGTCTAGGTCCTTGTGTTTTGGTTTGAGGACGATTTTCTTCATCAAAGAACAATTAAATTTAGTTGTTCTTATAAACATCCTATCATATTGAGGAAGTGCTTAAGAAGAATCTTAAACATCTTTTCAATATTGCTAGAATTATTTTAAGTCCAAATGAATTTAATTATACAAATGAATTAATCATCCAGGAATTCAATTTTTGTTGTTATCTTACTCAGTGAACTAGGACATTTGAATATCATATAAGTGGAGTAACATTTCATTTAATGTTCTATTTAGGAGTTATGATAATAAAAGTTTTTGAGGGCAAATTGGTGTTCCAATGATTTGTGATTTAGTTTAACTTCAGTTAAAGGGTTTAAATTTGGAATAGTGTTCAAGTTGCTTTATATTTAATTTCTTTATGTCTTCGGTGATGTTATTTAATTCAATTTAATTTAACTTTAATTTAATTTAATTTGGTTTAGCTTTAATTTTAATTTAATTTATTTAATTTAAATTAATTTTAATTTTAACTTGATTTTATTTTTTTTATTTGAATTCAATTTAGTTTGATTTGATATGCTTTAGTTTAATTTAATTTAATTTGATTTAATTTAATTTGATTTAACTTACTTTAATTTAATTTAATTTAATTTAATTTAATTTAATTTAAATTTTAATTTAATTTGATTTAATTTGATTTAATTTAATTTAATTTTAATTTAATTTAATTTAATTTAATTTATTTAGTTTCTTTGATTTAATTTAATTTAATCTTTAATTTAATTTTATTTTTAATTTTAGTTTAATTTAAAATTAAAAAAGAGTTTAATAATTTAATTTTAATTTAATTTAATGATTAAGTCCTTTAACATTCTAAAACTTAAATTTGAATTATCATTTTAATTAAGAATTAAATATTAATGAGATGATTAATTTAGGGATTTTTAAATTAAAGAATAAATCTCTTCCTAATAATATCCCTATTTTAATAATTCCAATTTTATTATTCTTCCAAATTTAATCAATTATTTAATTAAGGTTTATTTCAATTATTTTAAATTGTTTAGTAGGTTTCTACCCTTTAATTATTTAAATTTCAATCATCCAAATCAGATTAAGATCAAATATTTTACTTGTTAATTTTATTAAACCTAAAGTTTTAATTAAGGGTTAAAATTTTAATTACCATTTTGCCCTTCAAGCTTAATAATTCTATAACTCACTAAATTCAGCTTAAATGAACTTGAAATTTTTATGTGACTTCACTCATATGCCAATAAAGACATGAGAGGAGAAAATGTGATTTTTCTGTATTTAATTTATTTATGTAATTATTTTTGGTGGAAAATAGGAATTTCCAAGGAAAATTTAATAATATGACCAAGGGAAAGTTTCTGTCCTTAAGAAAATTATGGGACATTTCTAATGACCGGAGGACCACTTGGACCAATTTTGGTGATTTTTTGAATTATATTATTTTTATTATAATTATTTTAATTTTTGGAGTATTAATTAATTTAAAAATAAAATAATGTTTGAAAAATAAATTTTATATTTTTTAAAAATCTCTCTAATATCAAGGAAATCGGAGAATCAATTTTTACAATTTTCTGATTTTTCTTTGATTTATTATAATTATTTTAGTGAAAATACTAGAAAATACATTTTTTTAATTTTAAAACTACCCTAGGGCTTTAAAATTTAATATCTCATTAAATATACCTAAGAAAAATAGGGGTTTGTTCCTAAGTGATTAAAATTCAAAATGTGACATTTTGGTGAATTTTATTATTTTTATGATTTTTATTATTTTTAAATTATTAAAATAATTCAAAAAATTAAATTTTTCGTAAAATTGAAATTTTAATTTCCTTAAATTCCCTTGATATCGGAGAGGCTGCAAAACCAATTTGGTGAATTTTTGAAAGGTATTTTGAAAGTTATGAATTTTTAAAGTTTAAAATGGCTAAATGGCTTAATCAACTCATTTAGTAGGGCTAACCAAGTCCAATCGACTTCAAATTTTTATGGTGGGTTCCTCTCGATCCTAAAGGTCGGTGGAGAATTGATTTCAAGTCAATTTGATGTATGGTTAGCTCTAATTAATTAGGGATCTATTTTGGGTGTTTAAGCCAATTAGGGTTATTTTAAATGAGTTAACTCAAAACCTATTTTTCCTAGGGTCCTCTGGTCATAAGAGACATCAACAAATTTTCCTAGAATTTATTTCACAACATGCTAATTATTGGAATTAAAATACTCAAAATAGTAACATGAATTTGAAAAATCAATAACTTCTCATAGGGATGGTCTCTGACTTTGGAAAATTCAGGGAATGTTCCCAAATTCAGAGGCTTCCAAAGCCCTATGGTCTCATGCCATGGTGAATTTCCTATATGCATGGAGAATTAAAACAATGCAGAAGGGAAATAAATCATTAAAAATAAAATACTTGATGAAATTAAATAATTTCTATTCCACATTATTTTCCTCCGTTCACTCGAGCAAGAGGGTATTTTTATTTTATTTTTCTGATTTTCCTACACAAAGTTATGAATTTTTGAAGTTTAGGGGAATTAAATAAATCAAAAATACCCTAATTTTCTATTTATCCACGCGGCGCCGCGTCAACCTCGGCAGCTCCGAAAGGCCACGCGGCGCGTTCTGGTTCGACGCCGCCATCTGACTCAGCGCTCCGGGGCCCCGCTGTGTCGTTCCATCTCCTGATCCGACGCGATCCTGGCCGTTCGTCCGCGCGTGTATTAAATGGACGGCATCCGTTCATCGTCCCCAAGCGTCCTCACCCGAGAGCCGTCCACACTAAATTCCTAATATCTCACTCAATACTCAATGGATTTTCGTGTTCTTATACTCTATGGATTCATCTTGAAGAAACGAATACATCTATACGGTGATCATGCATTGAAATTAAAGCATTTGAAATGGAGAATCTCCAGAAGCTCGGGATGAAGAATTAGCTCATACCTTTGCTCAGAGAAGTGTGGCTTCAATCTGAGGGTTGTGTCACCTTCGATTGGATCCCAACAAGCTCCCGATGAAGTCTCCCGGTCCGATGAATCTCCTAGGTATGATTTCGACCACAGCCGATCACAAAGCTTGGAGGCTGGAGCAACTGGGTGGCCTGGAGATGGGACTTTTGCTGGTGGACTCCTTCTCTTGGTCTGGTGAAGGTGTAGGACCAATCAATTTGAGGATTGATCCACTGTGGAGAAGTGTCCTGGTTTTGGGTGGAATTTTGGCTGAGAAATTGGGTTCTGTTGGTGGGGATTAGGGCAAATTGGCACTAGGGATCAACTGCTCTAAGTATGGAGAGTGATCTGGAGCAATTTTGGCAGAGTTTCAGTAAGGTCTGGTTCAGCTCCTCTCATGGCCGAGAGGGGGTGGTGTTTAAATAGGAGAGGGTGGAGGGCCTCCTGTGGAGAGTTAGGGCTTGGGATCAGCTGCTCTTGGCAAGAGAAGAACAACTGCAATGGCCACTCGGGGATGGGGCGGCTCGGCAGGTGAGAATTCCAAGTTTGGGCTCACATGCGAGCTCTCGGCTCGGTGGTTTCCGGCGACTGTGGTGGTCGGCCGGCCGAGGTCGAGTCACTGTTGTCATCGGGGAGGTCGTGGCTGGAGCTTAGTGCGATCAATTGGCCAATGCCATGTGTAAAGAGCTTGGATTGAAATGGAATAGGGGGAAGGCTATTTTGGGTTCAAATGAGTCAACCCATGATTTTGGGCTAGGTTCACCACCCAAGGCCTGGTTTTTGGCTGAAAAGGATCATTTGGGTCAGCCAAGAGAAAATGGTGTGGTCTCCATCCATGATGAGGTGGCTAAGCATGGTTTAGTGTGTGACATGCTTAAGGTAAAAAGGGTTTAAGAAGGATTAGGAAAGGGGGCCCTCCTTTTGCCATTAATGGCTTGATCACATGTCAAACCTTCCATGGCTTCATGTGGCTTGTCCATGGCTTGCATGGCTTGTCTTTGGCTTGGGGAAAAGCTTGGTCAATTTCATGAAAATGGATTTTAGAAATTTTTGGTAATTTGATGGGAATTTGTATGAAGCTTGATTTGAAATGGTTTAATGATGATTTTGAAACTTAGGGGTGATATCAATTAAAGGTATGATGAAAAGAAATTGCCATGTGGGCTTTAGGGCCAATTTTGAGCTTTTGTATTTGGTGGAAATGGGCTTTTAGGATGGTTTAGGAAAGTGGGATTTTGGATTTTAAAATGGATTTTGGGATGAAATTTTGGTAAAGGCTTGAGCCAAATAATTGTTGGGTTTAGCTCATAGATGTGTCATGAGTGACTTGGAGCAAATTGGGAGTGATTTGGGTTTGAATTGGGTTGAATTTGGGCTCCTTTGGTGAATGGGCCAATATAGGTCAAATTGGGCTAACTTGGGCCAATGTTGAGCTATGGTTGAAATTGATGTAAAATTAATGTTGGGAAATGTTTATGGGAGTGTTTCAAAGAGGTTTTGACTTTGGTTGGACTTTGATTTTGGGGTTTGGGCTCATTTGGGTTAGGTTTGGGTTTAGGTCAAAATTGGGCTTATTGGTTTTGGGTTGAATTTGAGTGGGGTTTGAGTCTAAATTTTGGGTAAATCATGTTAGTGTTTTGTTTGGAGGGATGTTAAGGAAGGTATAGAAAAGATTTGGGGTCAATTGGAGCTGAATTGGGTGAGTTTGGGTTAGGTTTGGGTCATGGGTCCAAATTGGGCTTTAAGGCCAAAAGTGGAATTGGATCCAAATTCCAATCAAATTGAACTTGGATTTGGTCTAGATTGGTGTTGGGAATGTTGCATTGAAGTTTAGAATTGAATTGGACCAGAATTTGGGTCAATTGGGTAGGTTTGGCTTGACATTGGGTTCACTTTGGGTTAAAAATGGGTCAAATTGGGGATTTTGACAAAAGTAGGGTAAATTAACAAAATTGGCCTATGGTGTAGTTGAACAAAATGAAATTGGGAATATTTGGGATTTTCTGGGAATTTTCTGAATTTTTGGATTTTTTGGGTCAAGAGGGGTATTTTGGGTATTTGGAGGGTATTGGGAGGTATTTTTGGAATTTTTGATATTTTTGGCTATGGATGATCAATTTGAGTGGAGAGAAATGTTTAGGATTTATTTTGGGGAATTTTGGGTGATTTGGAAATTTTTCAGGAATTTGGATAGTTTCAAGGGTTTTGGGTAGGCTAAGCGGGTGTAGGGTCCCGGGGGTCAAAAATTGAAAATTTGGAAAATTGAAGATTGGGTGAATGTAAGTGGAATGAAATCATTTTGGTTGAGCCATGAAGCCATATCAAGCCCACATGAGCCATGAATGGACTCATTTGAGGCATCCACATTGTTGTTCATAACCCTCTTAGCCACGGCTTAGAGGTTAAGGACCATCCATGTGAATCACCTACATGAGTCAGGAGGTCAAGTTGAGTATAGGTGTGTGAAAGTGTAGTGTATAAATGTAGTGTGTGTGTAAGTCAGCCCCTTCACCAGACCAGGCCACCCAGGGCAGTCCTAAGGCCAAAGAGTCCTATAGGAACTCATCCTTTAAACTTCCACATTTGATTTCAACCCTCTAGGTGATTAGGGGTCTATAGTCAAGTTTGTAGAGTTTGCAGGGAGTTAAGAAGTGATTTGAATTTCTAAGTGGTGGGTCCCAATTCTAGTCCTCTAAGATAGTCAAAGGAAAAGCCTAAGGCTAGATCCTAAGTACTAAAATGAAGAAGAGAAGACCTCATCAAAAATGAGGTCAACAAATGGACCCCCAATAGGTGTGGTGAGCTAACCAAGCACACCGCGCGTATTGGCGTTGACCGAAGAGATCAACAAAACCAACACAGATGTCCAAGTGACAAACTTAGGACAAAGTAGAAGCGTTTCCGCTGGGGAGTGTCAAGTATATCTCTGAGACTGGAGATTCCTGAACTCTTGCTGGGGAAAGGAAAAGGAAGAGAATTCCAGATCACATGATCTGGGAGAATTTCAACATAGATTTTATTTTGTTTTAGTTTAAGTTTTGATGTGTGAGCTTAGATTTCAGTTTGAGTTTCAATTTAGATTGAAGTTTTGTTAAGATTAATTTGAAGGGATTTTGATTTGAAATGAGAACTGGAACTTTGTGGTTTTAGATGTAACATCTTCAACCTCAAAAGAAAATTGAATTGATTGGATTGAATCATTACAATGAGGAGAGATCTCAGAGCTATGTGGTATTGGATGTAAAATCCCTAACCTCAAGATTTTGATTTTGATGTATTTCATTGCAATAGGGAAAGAATCTTAAAGCAATGCAGTATCGGATGTAAAATCCTCAACCCCAAAAATTTGATTTTGATGTATTTCATTGCGATAGGGAAAGAATCCTAAAGCAATGCAGTCTCGGATGTAAAATCCTCAACCCCAAGAATTTGATTTTTTTTTGATGTATTTCATTGCGATAGGGAAAGAATCCTAAAGCAATGCTGTTTCGGATGTAAAATCCTCAACCCCAAGAATTTGATTTTTTTGATATATTTCATTGCGATAGGGAAAGAATCCTAAAGCAATGCAGTTTCGGATGTAAAATCCTCAACCCCAAAAATTTGATTTTTTGATGTATTTCATTGCGATAGGGAAAGAATCCTAAAGCAATGCAGTTTCGGATGTAAAATCCTCAACTCCAAAAGTTTGATTATTGGAGTATTTCATTGCGATAGGGAAAGAATCCTAAAGCAATGCAGTCTCGGATGTAAAATCCTCGACTCCAAGAGTTTGATTTTTTTGATGTATTTCATTGCGATAGGGAAAGAATCATAAAGCAATGCAGTCTCGGATGTAAAATCCTCAACCCTAAGAATTTGATTTTTTTGATGTATTTCATTGCGATAGGGAAAGAATCCTAAAGTAATGCAGTTTCGGATATAAAATCCTCAACTCCAAAAGTTTGATTATTGATGTATTTCATTGCGATAGGGAAAGAATCCTAAAGCAATGCAGTCTCGGATGTAAAATCCTCGACTCCAAAAGTTTTATTTTTTTGATGTATTTCATTGCGATAGGGAAATGATCCTAAAGCAATGCAGTCTCGGATGTAAAATCCTCAACCCAAAAGTTTGATTTTGATGTATTTCATTGCGATAGGGCAAGAATCCTAAAGCAATGCAGTCTTGGATGTAAAATCCTCGACTCCAAAAGTTTGAATTTTGATGTATTTCATTACAATAGGGAAAGAATCCTAAAGCAATGCAGTTTTGGATGTAAAATCCTCAACCCAAAAGAATTTGATTTTGAATAGTCATTGACTTTACAAAGATTTGTAGTGTTGATTTGAAAAGTGTGGAATTTTGGTGTTTCGAGAATTTCATGAAAGTTGTAAAAGACTTTCATGGAAGGAAATAGATTAGGAGGGAATCTGTAGATGTCACATATCCCGTTCAAAAGAGTTGATCGGAAGTCACTGGTTTGGATTGGATACAATTCCTAGCCATCAGATTCGACCCGTGTCAATGGAATCAACCGCTTTCATCCCAGACAAGGGAGAGGGTAGAACAGATTGGATTTCAGATTTGGGAGATTGAGTTTGAACTCGATTGAAATTTGATTTGAGATCTGGAAGATCGAATTTGAGATTTGATTGAGATTTGGAAGGATTGAATTTGAAATTTGATTTAAAATTTGATTTGAGATCTGGAAGATCAAATTTGAGATTTGATTGAGATTTGGAAGGATTGAATTTGAAATTTGATTTAAAATTTGATTTGAGATCTGGAAGATCGAATTTGAGATTTGATGAGATTGGATTTGGAATTTGATTGAAATTTGATTTGGAATCTGGAAAGATTGAATTTGAAATTTGATTGAGATTTGTGTTCATTTTGTTTGTCCTTTAACGATTCAAATTTTATTTTATCGTGAATTTAATGTTCATGTGAATTTGGTGTTTGTTATTTTTAGATTTTTTAAGGAAAGTTTTTTTTCTTTTTTTTTATTTTTTTTATTATTATTTTTTGTTTCTTTTTTGTTCTTTGTTCGAAGTTCATTTAACTTTAATGGCGTTTCCCAGTCAATTTGCACAAAAGAGGTGAAGGCCAAAAAAATGTGACATGGTCACTTTCATTCCAATTATGTCGAAGATACATCATACAACTTGATCTGAAATACATCTCATACAATCCATGTAGACTCAAAACGGACTATGTATGATCTTTGTCGATCCATCCAAAGAAGTATCTGTCAAAAATCCATGTCTGAATAGTGGGGTACATGGTCAATAACATCACCTTCCAAGCCATCCTTGGCAAGGATGCCGTATGGATGTACGTTGGAGGTGTGATATTTTCCATGTAACTCACAACTCGAAGGCCGGAGGCTCTCTAGCTCCGGTCCGGTCGGAAATGGTAAGGTGTCTTCCCGTCGTCCATCCTCCCGAAAGTAACCGAGATCCGCTTCACTCGGTACTCCCGGTATGCAATGCTTAGCGATATCTGCTCTCGTTGCCCTTCGGTATCATGAAGGAACCTACCGGTAATGGTATCTTCACCGGCCCTCGGAACTCACACCGGGCTCGCTATCCGGAGGTCGGATCCGAACATGATGTTACACTCGTTCGGGAAAGAGATCGTGCGAAAGGTCCGACAAAGTCATGGTGATCTATGTGCGGGGGTATGCAGTCACCCCGCTTGTAGATGTTAATAATGCAGCTATTGGGTATGCAACCGCAGCGAGTACTCTCCATGTTATCAACCTCTTTACCATTCTCTTGATGACTAATGGCATTGGATCCACTTGGCCATGACGGAGTATCCCTGGTGGGTTTCCTTCCTGTCTTCCGCAAAGTTGTAACAGCATCCACATTGTATTGTAATTCTTCCCTTCCCTGGCATCCATCTCCGGGGTTCTGAATAGGTGTTTTCCCTTAGGCGGCCCGCTCGGCCCATTCTTTTCAAATCCCGGATGCAATCCACGATTTGTTGTTGTTCATATTCTGAGAATACGTTTGTATGTAGCTCGAGGCCTTCTAGTATATTGATCCTTCTGCCTCTGATTCTCTCGAAGTATTCAAAGGTTTTCTTTTCAACATTCTGCATTCTTTCCAGCTCGTACTCTTGAATAATTTGCAAATGGCGGGGCCTGGTGACATATTGTGGGATATACGGCTCAATCCCTTCACGTTCTCCTGCATACCTCGACTCCTCGGGGATGATGTCTGTCTGGACATCCCCCGGGGCTGCTTCTGCAACAAGGTCATGCATTACTGGCGGTTCTATCTGGTAGCGTGGTAGCCTTCTTTCTTTTGATTTTCGTGAGGTTTCCCTGGTCCTTTCTGTTATTCTAGGAGCTGGCCTCCTTTCTTCAGGTTCCTGGTGAACCGGTGTCCTTGAAGTGTATGTACTGGCAGTAGCAACTGCCTCGTCGCGCTGGTCCGCTGTTAGTTTGGTTAACATTTTACGGATACGGCGATTCTTATTTCTTCGTTGCGTTGCTGTGAGAGTAGCTCTTTGAACTTCTTGAATCTCTGTGGGCGCGGATCTGACAAGCCTGCCCTCTGCTGTAGCGACTACAGACTTCATTTTCTTATCTTCTTCAGTGTTTGTTTTTCTTTTCTTGCTGCTCGATTGGTGGCTTGGGCCACCCACTTTCATCTCTCGTCTCGCCCGGCGGTTCTTCTCGGTCAACCGGGATCCAGCCACTTTCCTCGTATCGTAGGCTCCGCTGGTGCGAATTTCGAGTCAATCTCGATTATCGCTCCATCTTTCACCCTCTTTTCATCGAGTGCAAGGCTTACGCCATTTCTAAAGTTCAGGACCAACCGCCCGTTCGACATTTCCCTGCGAAAAGACAAGGAAAAGGATCAGGGCTGTACTAAGAACAAGAACATTAAGAAAATATTTATTAAAGACAATTTTTTATTCCCTTTTATATTTTAAATTCAACAGGAATGAAGTGGGATAAGATCAGGGAAGAGATTTTGATTTGGAAGAGAAAACAAGGAAAACCTTATTATCATGATTTTATTATTTTATCACATTTATTATTATTATTATTATTTTTTTTGGGTTTGGACCCAGTCATAAGTAATTACTTCGCCCGTGCTTCTAAGGATAAAGAATTCATTCCTTCGAAACATCAGGTAGCGTAATACTTTTTCAAGTATCGTCCATTGATCAGAAGTATATGTCGTTCTCCTTGGCAATTCACTAGCTGGTAGGAGTCTCCTGAGTAGACTGCCTCAATCACAAACGGCCCTTCCCAAGTGGGTTCAAATTTTCCTCCTATCTTGCGGTGTGCAAGGATAGGTCTTTTGAGAACGAGAACTAAGTCACCAACTTTGAAGGTTCTTGGGCGGACCAGTTTGTCATGGGCTTGAACCATCTTGGCTTGGTATAGTTCTAAATTCTGTCGCGCCGCAAGTCTTTTACCTTCCGGGCTTTCTAATTCCTCCGAGTCCTAATCCGGCATTTTCTTCCGTCGTGATCTTGTTTGCAATTGCAATTCCGAGTGAAGGAAGCCGAACCTCTAAAGGTAACACTGCCTCGGACCCATACACCAGAGCGTAAGGTGTAGCTTGAGTAGGAGTTCTGAAGGTCGTCTGGTAGGCCCATATGGCTTCTAATAGCTTCTCGTGCCAATTTCTCTTATTATCGTCCAAAGTTTTCTTTAAGATTTGAACAAGAGTTTTATTAAAAGCCTCAGCCAGGCCGTTTGCTCTTGGGTAGTAAATTGTTGAATATCGCCAGTCGATTCCGTGTCTCCTGACAAAATTGTTGATTTGTGTGCTTCTGAATGCTGATCCATTATCTGAGATGATTCTCGCGCAGCACTCCGAAACGGTAGACAACTTGGTTCTTGAAAACCGTAGCACGTGGAGTGCTTTAACTTCTCCGAGTGGAACCGCCTCCGCCCACTTGGAAAAGTAATCTGTAGCCGCAAGAATGAAGCGATGTCCTTTTGAAGATGGTGGTTCTATTGGACCCACTATATCTGTGCCCCAACATTCAAATGGCCACGATGCAATTGTCGGATGTAACACATTTGGAGGTTGGTGTAGAACCACTCCATGCACTTGGCATTGGTGACAGCTCTTGGCGATTTTCATGCAGTCGGTCATCATCGAGGGCCGATAGTACCCCGCTCTTTTAATTTTCATTTTCATCTTCGGACCCGACCGGTGAGCGCCACGAGTCCCGAATGCACCCTTTAACAATTTCACGGGCCTCGGACCCGCTTAGGCACCTTAGCCACATTTGATCGAAAGACCTTCCGTATAATGTGTCGTTTATTAATGTGTAAGACGAGTTCTTTTCTTGATCCGATGGGCTAGCGACCTATCGTCCGGTAGCTTTCCCGTTTGCGAGTAGTCTATTAATGGCTATCACCAATCTTCCGTGTTTTCTCGTCACTATTGCAATCGATTTTTCTTCTTTTCCCGATTTGTGTATTGTGTCTATGTCGAGCCGTGATAGGACCCGACGTCCGTGAACCGACACTTCTATCGACTCATCTTGCAAACAGGCAAATTCTTTTGCGAGGCAAGCTAACGCATCTGCTAAGGCATTTTCTTTTCTGGGAATTTTGTAGATTGTCACATTCAAAATTGGTTCCAACAATTGTATGGCATACTGGAAGTATTGCTCGAGTCTTGGTTTAAAAATTCTGTACTGTCTGGCGATCTATTGAATGATTAACTGCGAATCCCCGTAGATGTTGATGTCTGTTATCCCCATTTGAATAGCTAATTCCAGTCCCATTATGAGGGCTTCGTATTCTGCTTCGTTGTTTGTACACGATTCTGTTAAGTGGTAGGAGTATCTTAACATCCCCCGCTCTGGTGTTATAAAGATTAGTCCGATTCCTGCCTTATCGGGCACTATCACTTGCGATTCTTCATCTTTGTGTGCTGAAGATGCTCCGTTGAAATATAATTCCCAACGTCGATCATCAGGGTCTTCTAGGCTCATTATTTGTTCATCTGGCAAATCGTCATTGAGAGGAGATTCTGCCGGCAAAGGGTGTGCTACAAGGAAGTCTGCTAAGACTTGTCCCTTTACGGCACGAAGTGGCACGAAAGTTATATCGAATTGCAATAATATCATTGACCATCTGGCAAGTCTGCCGGAAAGTGTTGGACGAGTCATCAAGTATTGCAATGGATTAAATTTCGAGATCAGGTTGACCTTATGAGAAAGCATGTAGTGCCTGAGCTTTTGAGCGGCGAAGATCAGGGCTAAACAATGCTTTTCAATTGCGGGATACCTTATTTCCGTCGGAAGTAAACGACGGCTTAAATAGTAAAGAACATTTTCTTTACCCTCATCATCGACTCAGGCTAATAGTGGCTCCGAGAGAGTCGTCTAAAGCCGCGGTATAAAGTATCGCCGGTCTACCCGAGACCGGGGTCTGCTAAGACAGGAGGTGTCATTAAATATTGTTTAATGTCTTCGAAGGCCTTCTGGCATTTCTCTTCCCAAATAAATTTGGCGTCCTTTTTAACTAGTGCCGAGAAAGGCTGACACCTACCTGACAAGTTTGAGATAAAGCGTCGAGGATATGCCAACTTCCCTTGAAAAGATCGTAGTTATTTTAAGGTTTTGGGAGGCCGCATTTCTAAGATAGCTTTAATCTTTTCCGGGTCGATTTCAATTCCACGATGTCGGACAACGAATCCTAAGAATTTCCCGGAGGTGACGCCGAAGGCGCATTTTAAGGGATTCATCTTAAGGTTAAATTGCCTTAATCGTTCGAAAACAATTCTCAAATCATACAAGTGGTTGTCCTTTACTTTGCTTTTGATGACCACATCGTCCACGTAGCATTCGACTTGATTGTGGATAAGATCATCAAAAATTCTTGTCATCACTCTCTGGTATGTTGCTCCTGCGTTCTTCGGTCCGAATGGCATCACCGTGTAGCAATATACTCCGATCGGCGTTCGAATGCCGTAAGTTTTTCATCTTCCGGAGCCATTTTTATCCGGTTGTATCCCGAAGATCCATCCATGAATGAGAATATTTCATGCGTTGAAGCAATGTCGATCATTAATTCTGGGATCGGTAGAGGGAATTCATCTTTTGGACATGCTTTGTTTAAATATCTGAAATCCACACAAATTCTGATCTGACCATTCTTTTTTTGACTGGCACCACATTGGCTAACCAAGTCGGGTATTGTTCTTCACGGACAAATTTAGCGTCTATTAGCTTTTTAACTTCAGCTATGACTTGTTGTTCGATTTCTAGACGCATTCTTCTGGGACCTTGTCTGACTGGGACAGAAGTAGGATCCACTCCTAGCTTATGGACTGCGACCTCTGGAGCTAAAACTAGCATCTCATCGTAGTTCCAAGCAAAATAGTCTTTAAATTCCATTAATAACTTGATTATTTCTTCGGAATCTTCTTTACTGAGTAAGGAGCTAACATAGGTAGGTCTAGGCTCTTCGCTAGTACCTAAGTTAACTTCCGTTAACTCATCTATTGTAGATTTAATTTCTTCTTCGAATTCGGTGGAGCGTCTCCAATTTGTAAATCTTCAAATTCTTCCGTAGTTTCCATGCAGCTTTCATTAGACTCGCAAGTGACAACCAAGCAAAATTCAGCATCGTCAACTCGATCCTACCGTGCCGAATCCGAGACCATGCTTTGAATCGGGTGGACGACCGGAGTTATTCCATAATTTTTCAAAATGTTGTGATTGACCTTTTGTCCATTGTCGAGGTAAGAAACCACGCTGAATTAAATTTTGAACACAGGGAGAGTACCATTCAAAAGGTAATTCCATGAATTCTGATGAAGTGACATCTTCAAATTGTACATTATTCTCAGTTTTGGAGGAAGTAGCACCACGGTAGAATTTGATTGTCTTTGCACCGCCGCTACGTACCTCTTTGACCACCATACCCTCGATCTTATTAGAACAGATCGGGGTCAGGGTCATAGTATGTACATAGTGGTTAATCTTCTCCTACTTCGATTTGTATTCTTCGTTCTTCTCATCTTCGAGAGGGATCTTGAATTGTGGCTTCTTCCGACTTATTGTCGCTGCTTCTTGTTTGATTTCTTTTTCTTCTTCGAATTATTTTCCCAATCAACATCGAGGGTCTGGTTTTCTCGTCCAACTCGTCCCAACGTCTCTACCACGACCTCGTCCCCGCCTCGACCTCGGATGCGAGTTGTGGAGAAACCTTCACCATCTCGCCGTAAGGGAGTGGTGAGTGTCCGTTGGACTAGAACTTCGAGTTCTTCGTTGTCCCGAACTTTCTTTGCTTCATTTGTTATGGTATCTCCGGAGAAGATTGTTTTCTTCTTGGTGCATAATAAGCCGCGTCTTCATGGATTCCAATCTCATGTACAGAGAATGGTTGTAAGTCACCTTTGATGCACTCGTTCCCCTCCATCGTAGTATTTGATGCACCGATGTAGAGATGATGGTACCATCCTCGTTTTCATGTATCCATGGTCGGCCCGAGAGAGCGTTGAATGACGTTTCGAATCAATTATGTGAAATTTTGCGGTTGTCTTTACTAAGTCACCGGTCTTCATTAGTAGTGTTATTGATCCGAGGGCTCTTTCTCCTTTCCGGTCGAATCCTCTTAATAACATTTTGTCGGCTTCGAGCTCGCGAGCATCAATTTCCAAGTATGCTAGTGTTCGAAGACTCATTATATTAATTGACGCTCCTGGATCCACCAATACTCTGGAGAGCGTAAACTTCCCAATTATAACCGAAATGTACAACGGTCGGTTGTGGTCTCGTCGTCTCGAGCGGTAGGTCATTGTTCGTGAAGGTAACACCTCGCTGTTTCTTTAACGAACAAACCTCATCTAAGGAATCTCCGGCCATTTGAGCTAAGCAAATTTCTGGATCAAGTAAGGCCTTGATCAGAGCTTCTCTCATCTCCTTTGATAGGATGAGAGCGTCGTAGATGCTCAGTTTGGCTGGTAGTTTCCTAAGATAGGCTAGCAAGTTGTAGTCTACTTTGTTTTCATGTGTCTCGGCTTCTTCTCGAATGAGTATTTCTTCTGCCGGGGTTGGTTCTTCCTGAACAACCACCTGCTTTCCTTTGTCCTTTGGACCCATTCTCGGAGGTAAAACTCTTCCACTTCTTAAGTTGACTTCTGTAATTTCTTCTGAATCTAATATTGAGTTTGCTGGTGTTTCTTCCTGAATCGGAATAACAGGTTCCTCCGAATTAGCTTCAGAGTCTGAAAGCTCTAATTCTATTGTGATCGGAGCTCCTCGAAACTCGCGGATAGATTCGTTGCTTCGTTGAACTCTCGTAACCTCCTTGATGGATGTCTTCTTCGTCATCATGATCGTCAAGATTGTGTATGATTTGAGAATTGTCATTGGTATCGAAATCGATGTCCGGATTGTCGCCAGTTACGTAATCGTTAGAAACAGTCAAAACGTAGCCAACTCTATAACCCTTATCATTATAAGATCCCACCGGAGTGGGCAGATAATCATACAGAGTCAGAGGTTCGAGAGATTTCTCCCCCGAATCGGAAACAACTATCCTAGGATAAGCAGCCCCTAGTCTAGCCTTAATAGCCTCGATCTTCTCTTCTTCTCTTCAATTGTCTCTTGTTGAGGTGGTTCTTCTATCATAAGTGATAGTGCCGACTTGACAGGTTTTGAACTCTGAATTGAAGCTCGCACCGAAGCGGTTTGGATGCTGTCTAAAATCTTTTTTGAAGACCTCGTCCAAGTGGTAGTCCATCCATCGTCAGTTGCATAGGGATCTATCGGAACAATGAGATCAGTTGAGACAACATTGACGGAACCTCCTTTCCGGGGTTCCTTCATGTACTCCTTCGGGATTGTTATATTCCCTTTCGAAGGTTGTCGTTGAGCCAACTTTTGAAGGTAATGCAATCTTCTATCTTGTGCCCAAGCATCCGGTGGTAAGGGCAAAAGTTGGGATCTCCTTTCTTTTTAACTTCTTCTGGTGTCTTAGGCTCTGGCAGCTGGAAATCTGGAGTCTTCATCAGACTACGGAACATTTTTGGTACTGCCTCATTCTTGAATGGATATTCCCTGCTCAAAAGCTCCCTTAATGTACGTTGCGGACGAGGCGGTTGTTCATACTGTGGAGATGACTGATAGCTGGGTCGGGGTCGTCGGTAATTCGTTGAGGTTGCTGCGGCCGTTCGGACGATATTTGTATCGGTTGCTTGCCTTTGTCGATCGCTGCAACGATCCCGAATTTCTTTTCAAAAGTCTTCACTGTGCTTTTGCTTGTCCGTCTTGTCGGCGAAACTTAATTGCTTCGCCACCTCTTGCAAGCTCCCGGCCTTGCTTAACAACTTCTCGAAAGTCTTAATAGTGAATCCTTTGAGGAGAAGTGCTATCGGGCCGTGAATGCTTTTATGTAAGATGCCGATTGTATGTTGTTCTTGTAGTTGTGGTTCACACTTCATGCTTAAGTTCCTCCATCGAAGTATGTAATCCACCAAAGTTTCGTTTGGCTTCGCTTCTCTACCACTAAATCACCTATAGTGGATGTGGTGCCGAGCTCCGCAAATCGCTCGATGAAAAGGTTTTCTAGTTCTGAGAACGTCTTCACCGAACCATTCGGTAATTCTGCATACCAATCAAAGGCGATCCCTGACAGGCTGCTGATGAATTGTCGGAAGAGTGATGCATCGCTCCCGCCGGCATTGCAACAACTGGCACGAAAGTGTGCAACATGCTGTCGGGGGTTCCCGGTTCCATCAAAGGTCTTGAACAGAGGTGGTACGAAGCCTTTTGGGTATTGGACAGCGTCGAATTCTTCCGGGTAAGGTCTACTCGTCCGAATGGATGTCCCGCTCTTTGATTGTGCTAAGGCTTCTCGCACCTGCTGTTCCACCAAGCTCTTGATATCTTTTTCTGGAATCATACTTTGTGTTGTATCTTTCTTTAGCTGATCATCCCCGTTGACGGGTGTAATCTCCTTTCCTCCGTCCACAATGTGAATGACCTCTGGGGCTGTCTCTCTTTGGGGTTGCACTTGACTTTGGAGAGTGGCTAGGGCTATAGCCATCTCTTCCATCCTCTTCGCCATTTGTGCAATCGTATCGTCTTTCTCTTGAAGCTGCCTCCTCATTACTTCCGGCTCCTCTCTTTCTGCGGCTGCAGGAGCACCTTGCGAAGCTGACGAAGCTCGCATTTCGACCATGTTGATTTCTGCATACTCATCATCCATGAATTCCGTTGAATCAATCTCGTCTCCGAATTTCTCTTCTCTTTCTTTTGCTAGTCGTCGAATATCAGTCCTCAACTTTTCCATAGCATCCTCTAGCGGTCTTTTCCGTGCATCCTCAGCGATTGTCGTGCGATAGCCGCCGGGTTCCCTTCTCACGAGTCCCCTTTATCGCAGCGGCACTTTCTTCGGATTCAAGTCTCCCGACTAGACTTTCCTTTTCAGGCTGTTGTTTCAATCTTAGTTGTCCAGTAGTGGGACGCCATACCATCCTTCTAGCAGCAGAAGGTCTAGGACCAGATGGTCTGTCAGCGAAATGCTGGAAGGTGGTATCCTCCTTAATCTGTAATCATGAAACGACGACATGCGGACTAGCCTTCATCCTTTTATTTGGCTTTTCTGCAACGATGGCGGGTTCTACTCGGGGCCCAAGATGGGATTTGACTGGTACCCGCACTATCCTTCTCAAAATTTCCGATACTGGCCATTTCTCTTTCTTTGCTAGCTTTTCAATCACAGTCTGTAGTCGGGCAAATGGTGTGATCCTAGCCCTTTTCTTTCTCATTGTCGTTATAGTATGCTCGGTCGAGGTAATGTAGAAACAATCTCGCGGACATTTTCCTCGTCACCATTGCGGCGGAAAGGGGATGGAATCTACTTCCTTCCAAAAAGGGTGTATCTTCAAGCAATGGTATGTATTCAGGTAGTGGTGTGTACTCAGAGATTTCTGGGATTTCCTCCAAGAAAGCAACTTCGGCAGCTCTGGCCTTCCTGACAATCTTCCTACTTCTGTTCCTTCTTTGGGTCCGTGTTAATGATGGAATTCTTGAGCTGGACCCGATTTCAAAAATAGAAGGTCTCATAGGAAAGTCTGTACCCTCCACGGTAACAGGTTCACCATAGTTCTGGATTTCCTTCCCCTTTAATCTGGCAGAAGCTGGGGTAGGTGCAGAGACAACTAGACCAGTGGGGGTAGCAAGAACAGTCCTTCTGCGGACAGTAGTACTCCTCTTAGTCGGAATCTTTTGCAGGGGAGGAAACTCTTGACTTGACCTAAGGTTGAACTCGATCAACGGCTTCTCAGCTTCAGATACTTTGTTTGTCAATGCGAACAGGGAAACGTCGGTGATCTTGACATTTGTGTTCTCGAATCCTTGTCCAAACCGGATGATCCCATTGTCGGGCAGCTCATCCTTGTAAACAGCGAAGTCCAGTCCATTAGTGAATGAGAAAATCAGCTTTGGGGCTTCCATTTCTGCAGGGTATATTCTAATTGTCAGTCCCAAGTTATGCTTCTTCTCATCAGGATGAAAAGAAAGGAATCGAAAAGAGTCCTAACACATTCTTGTTCATGTATTTATAAGAAGGAGTTATTTGTTAAAAGAGTCATTCATTAGAGGGTTTGTTTATTTAGAACGAAACGTTCAAAGGTGTAGAGAAGGTAAGGAATCCGATTCAGAGTTGGAAAGGAAAAGAAAGTCTTGTGCAAGACTTTTCGACTCGAAGGATTACTCCTAAACTAACACTTATTGGGGGTCCACCCCACCTCAGAAATGAGGTAAAAGGATCTCGGAACCTCTCTGTTTAGGGGTGTCTAAACAGTGGCTCCTAAATCCGAGAGAATGTTGGCTACACTTGTTCAAGGTAGAAATGAACATAGTATTCCAACAGAGAGAAGGGTAGTTTGATCCACTAGGAATATGGATACACTACCGATTTTTTAAAGCAGAATTGTCTGATTAAAATGGAGAGAGGAATAATCCCCAGCGGAGTCGCCAGAAGTATGTCGGCATTATTTTTAGGTTGTGTTGTATTTAAAAAAGGGGTCGCCTAACAGAAATTGTCGGCGAATTTTTTTAATTTAATTTAAATAAATAATTTGAAAAGTAGTATTTGATTTTTGAAAATAATTTTAAATTTGAAGATTTTAAGATATGAAATCAAACCGATCTCACATCCCAAATAGTTTATATAAACGAACACCGCACCACAAACCGTGTATCTATCCTAAGGATAGACACACTGCTTGATGGTGGGGCTCGATTAAATAAACTAGAAGATTTGTGACATCCGTTTGGTCTGCGAACCAATTTTATAAGCCGACAAATTCCCCTGCTTAATATGAAAGCATTAAACAGGGTTTATATTACCCGGGTTCTTTAAAATTCCCTATAAGGGCAAGCCCCTATAGTTAATTACATCTTAAATGACGGGAATCACTTAAGAAAACTCTCGATAATAATCAATAATTCGCTCTCAAGAATCTCAAAGTTTAAGTTTTCGAGGATTGAACTTTAGAATTTGAATAGGGAATGGATCAAGTTTGGAACATTTTGTTTTGGGAATCCAAAGGAAGAAAGGTAGGAGAAATTATAGATTCGAAGCGATCTTCGGTAATTTCCCGACTATTCTATTGTTTGGCTTGGATTTAGGAAAATCCTAATATTTATTTAATGTTTTGATCTTGCCAATTTTAATTAATTTGGACTTATATTTGTATGATAAAATCAGACAAATAACCTTGAAGTTATGGGGGTTTATGTCGTACCGAACGACTACCTCGGAATCCTAAGACCGGTTAGGGCTTGATTTGCTATGCAAATGCCTAATGAAGAGTTGAGGATTTATGTTGCACTAGGCAAACTACCTCGAAGTCCTATGGCTTAGTTGTTTAATTCTAGGAATGTTTTGCTGATGTAGATTCAAGTTTTGCTGACGACGATGGCCGTGCTGCCCACCATGCTCCAAGCTCCTTGTTGTTGCAGAGGTTTAGTTTTAGAAGTCATAAATCAGGAGATGAGAAAAGTGTTTTGGTTTAGAGAAAATCTTAATTTCCAAGTATTTTTTGTGTTTTAATTAAAACAAATCTTAAAGTTGATTATAATGACACCGGTTAAGATCCCACGGTTCCATCCTTCCAGCATCGTTATTTTTATTGGATTCACTTAGTCCAGATGAATTTGCTAAACTGAACTGAATGAGTTCCACACTTTCATTTAGACCGTGGGAAATCCCGTTAGCAACATGTAGGTTACATCATCCGAGGTATTCCCGATCATCCAACAGGACGTTTTAATTTAATTATAATTGTAGTTTTGTGTTCTCGTTTGTGATTAAATTTTGAGTTGTTTTATATTTTGAAATGTTGTGGCGGTGAATTTTATCTTGCAATGACTTTTAATTTAGTTTTGGTTTCAGTTTTAGGGACTATCCTAAAGGTGTGGGTTTTCATGCAACGGTTGTTTATCATGCAAGAAAAGTAAGTGCGATGCGATTAAAGAAATTGCAATAATGTAAATTGCAAGAAAGTAAATTGCAATAAAATAAAAGCGTACACTGGAGGGTCTTCCCGTCATCCCAAGCTGCACTTAAAACACGATTAGAATATTTAAGCAAGTTCCTAGGTAAGGCTAAGGGAAGGGTTATGGTTTTCTACCAAATTCCTAATCCTATAACTAGTCATTTCCTATGACGTCTAGGTCCTTGTGTTTTGGTTTGAGGGTGATTTTTTTCATCAAAGAACAATTAAATTTAGTTGTTCTTATAAACATCCTATCATATTGAGGAAGTGCTTAAGAAGAATCTTAAACATCTTTTCAATATTGCTAGAATTGTTTTAAGTCCAAATGAATTTAATTATACAAATGAATTAATCGTCCAGGAATTCAATTTTTGTTGTTATCTTACTCGGTGAACTAGGACATTTGAATATCCTATAAGTGGAGTAACATTTCATTTAATGTTCTATTTAGGAGTTATGATAATAAAAGTTTTCGAGGGCAAATTGGTGTTCCAATGATTTGTGATTTAGTTTAACTTCAGTTAAAGGTTTTAAATTCTGAATAGTGTTCAAGTTGCTTTATATTTAATTTCTTTATGTCTTCGGTGATGTTATTTAATTCAATTTAATTTAACTTTAATTTAATTTAATTTGGTTTAGCTTTAATTTTAATTTCATTTATTTAATTTAAATTAATTTTAATTTTAACTTGATTTTATTTTTTTTTATTTGAATTCAATTTAGTTTGATTTGATATGCTTTAGTTTAATTTAATTTAATTTGATTTAATTTAATTTGATTTAACTTACTTTAATTTAATTTAATTTAATTTAATTTAAATTTTAATTTAATTTGATTTAATTTGATTTAATTTAATTTAATTTTAATTTAATTTAATTTATTTAGTTTCTTTGATTTAATTTAATTTAATCTTTAATTTAATTTTATTTTTAATTTTAGTTTAATTGAAAATTTAAAAAGAGTTTAATAATTTAATTTTAATTTAATTTAATGATTAAGTCATTTAACATTCTAAAACTTAAATTTGAATTATCATTTTAATTAAGAATTAAATATTAATGAGATGATTAATTTAGGGATTTTTAAATTAAAGAATAAATCTCTTCCTAATAATATCCCTATTTTAATAATTCCAATTTTATTATTCTTCCAAATTTAATCAATTATTTAATTAAGATTTATTTCAATTATTTTAAATTGTTTAGTAGGTTTCTACCCTTTAATTATTTAAATTTCAATCATCCAAATCAGATTAAGATCAAATATTTTACTTGTTAATTTTATTAAACCTAAAGTTTTAATTAAGGATTAAAATTTTAATTACCATTTTGCCCTTCAAGCTTAATAATTCCATAACTCACTAAATTGATCTTAAATGAACTTGAAATTTTTATGTGACTTCACTCATATGCCAATAAAGACATGAGAGGAGAAAATGTGATTTTTATGTATTTAATTTATTTATGTAATTATTTTTCGTGGAAAATAGGAATTTCCAAGGAAAATTTAATAATATGACCAAGGGAAAGTTTCTGTCCTTAAGAAAATTATGGGACATTTCTAATGACTAGAAGAACACTTGGACCAATTTTGGTGATTTTTTGAATTATATTATTTTTATTATAATTATTTTAAGTTTTGGAGTATTAATTAATTTAAAAATAAAATAATGGTTGAAAAATAAATTTTATATTTTTCAAAAATCTCTCTGATATCAAGGAAATCAAAGAATCAATTTTTACAATTTTCTGATTTTTCTTTGATTTATTATAATTATTTTAGTGAAAATACTAGAAAATACATTTTTTTAATTTTAAAACTACCCTAGGGCTTTAAAATTTAATATCTCATTAAATATACCTAAGAAAAATATGGGGTTTGTTCCTAAGTGATTAAAATTCAAAATGTGACATTTTGGTGAATTTTATTATTTTTATGATTTTTATTATTTTTTAATTATTAAAATATTAAAATAATTCAAAAAATTAAATTTTTCAGAAAATTGAAATTTTAATTTCCTTAAATTCCCTTGATATCAGAGAGGCTCCAAAACCAATTTGTTGAATTTTTGAAAGGTATTTTGAAAGTTATGAATTTTTAAAGTTTAAAATGGCTAAATGGCTTAATCAACCCATTTAGTAGGGCTAACCAAGTCCAATTGACTTCAAATTTTTATGGTGGGTTCCTCTGATCCTAAAGGTTAGTGGAGAATTGATTTCAAGTCAATTTGACGTATGGTTAGCTCTAATTAATTAGGGATCTATTTTGGGTTTTTAAGCCAATTAGGGTTATTTTAAATGAGTTAACTCAAAACCTATTTTTCCTAGGGTCCTCTGGTCATAAGAGACATCACCAAATTTTCTTAGAATTTATTTCACAACATGCTAATTATTGGAATTAAAATACTCAAAACAGTAACATGAATTTAAAAAATCAATAACTTCTCATAGGGATGGCCTCTGACTTTGGAAAATTCAGGGAATGTTCCCAAATTCAGAGGCTTCAAAAGCCCTATGGTCTCATGCCATGGTGAATTTCCTATATGCATGGAGAATTAAAATAATGCAGAAGGAAATAAATCATTAAAAATAAAATACTTGATGAAATTAAATAATTTCTTTTCCACATTATTCTCCTCTGTTCATCGAGCAAGAGGGTATTTTTATTTTATTTTTCTGATTTTCCTACACAAAGTTATGAATTTTTGAAGTTTAGGGGAATTAAATAAATAAAAAATACCCTAATTTTCTATTTATCCACGCGGCGCCGCGTCAACCTCGGCAGCTCCGAAAGGCCACGCGGCGCGTTCTGGTTTGACGCCGCCATCTGACTCAGCGCTCCGGGGCCCCACTGTGTCATTCCATCTCCTGATCCGACGCGATCCTGGCCGTTCGTCCGCGCGTGTATTAAATGGACGACATCCGTTCATTGTCCCCAAGCGTCCTCACCCGAGAGCCGTCCACACTAAATTCCTAATATCTCACTCAATACTCAATGGATTTTCGTGTTCTTATACTCTATGGATTCGTCTTGAAGAGACGAATACATCTATATGGTGATCATGCATTGAAATTAAAGCATTTGAAATGGAGAATCTCCAGAAGCTCGGGATGAAGAATTAGCTCATACCTTTGCTCAGAGAAGTGTGGCTTCAATCTGAGGGTTGTGTCACCTTAGATTGGATCCCAACAAGCTCCAGATGAAGTCTCCCGGTCCGATGAATCGCCAGGTATGATTTCGACCACAGCCCGATCACAAAGCTTGGAGGCCGGAGCAACTAGATGGCCCGGAGAGGGGGCTTTCTGCTGGTGGACTCCTTCTCTTGGTCTGGTGAAGGTGTAGGACCAATCAATTTGAGGATTGATCCACTGTGGAGAAGTGTCCTGGTTTTTGGTGGAATTTTGGTCGAGAAATTGGGTTCTGTTGGTGGGGATTAGGGCAAATTGGCACTAGGGATCAACTGCTCTAAGTATGGAGAGTGATCTAGAGCAATTTTGGCAGAGTTTCAGTAAGGACTGGTTCAGCTCCTCTCATGGCCGAGAGGGGGTGGTGTTTAAATAGGAGAGGGTGGAGGGCTTCCCAGGGAGAGTTAGGGCGTGGGATCGCCGTGCTCTTGTAGAGAAGAACAGCTCGCAATGGCCACCGGGGATGGGGCGACTCAGCGGTGAGAATTCCAAGTTTGGGCTCACATGTGAGCTCTCGGCCTGGTAGTTTCCGGCGGCTGTGGTGGCTGGCCGACCAGGGTCATGTCACTGTTGTCATCAGGGAGGTCAGGGCTGGAGCTTAGTGCAGTCAATTGGCCAATGCCATGTGTAAAGAGCTTGGATTGAAATGGAATGGGGGAAGGCTATTTTGGGTTCAAATGAGTCAACCCATGATTTTGGGCTAGGTTCACCACCCAAGGCCTGGTTTTGGGCTGAAAATGATCATTTGGGTCAGCCAAGAGAAAATGGTGTGGTCTCCATCCATGATGAGGTGGCTAAGCATGGTTTAGTGTGTGACATGCTTAAGGTAAAAAAGGGTTTAAGAAGGATTAGGAAAGGGGGCCCTCCTTTTGCCATTAATGGCTTGATCACATGTCAAACCTTCCATGGCTTCATGTGGCTTGTCCATGGCTTGCATGGCTTGTCTTTGGCTTGGGGAAAAGCTTGGTCAATTTCATGAAAATGGATTTTAGAAATTTTTGGTAATTTGATGGGAATTTGTATGAAGCTTGATTTGGAATGGTTTAATGATGATTTTGAAACTTAGGGGTGATATCAATTAAAGGTATGATGAAAAGAAATTGCCATGTGGGCTTTAGGGCCAATTTTGGGCTTTTGTATTTGGTGGAAATGGGCTTTTAGAATGGTTTAGGAAAGTGGGCTTTTGGATTTTAAAATGGATTTTGGGATGAAATTTGGGTAAAGGCTTGAGCCAAATAATTGTTGGGTTTAGCTCATAGATGTGTCATGAGTGACTTGGAGCAAATTGGGAGTGATTTGGGTTTGAATTGGGTTGAATTTGGGCTCCTTTGGTGAATGGGCCAATATAGGTTAAATTGGGCTAACTTGGGCCAATGTTGAGCTATGGTTGAAATTGATGTAAAATTAATGTTGGGAAATGTTTATGGGAGTGTTTCAAATAGGTTTTGACTTTGGTTGGGCTTTGATTTTGGGGTTTGGGCTCATTTGGGTTAGGTTTGGGTTTAGGTCAAAATTGGGCTTATTGGTTTTGGGTTGAATTTGAGTGGGGTTTGAGTCTAAATTTTGGGTAAATCATGTTAGTTTTTTGTTTTTAGGGATGTTAAGGAAGGTTTAGAAAAGATTTGGGGTCAATTAGAGCTGAATTGGGTGAGTTTGGGTTAGGTTTGGGTCATGGGTCCAAATTGGGCTTTAAGGCTAAAAGTGGAATTGGATCCAAATGTCAATCAAATTGAACTTGGATTTGATCTAGATTGGTGTTGGGAATGTTGAATTGAAGTTTAGAATTGAATTGGACCAGAATTTGGGTTAATTGGGTAGGTTTGGCTTGACATTGGGTTCACTTTGGGTTAAAAATGGGTCAAATTGGGGATTTTGACAAAAGTAGGGTAAATTGACAAAATTGGCCCATGGTGTAGTTGAACAAAATGAAATTGGGAATATTTGGGATTTTCTGGAATTTTCTGGGAATTTTCTGAATTTTTGGATTTTTTGGGTCAAGAGGGGTATTTTGGGTATTTGAAGGGTATTGGGAGGTATTTTTGGAATTTTTGATATTTTTGGCTATGGATGATCAATTTGAGTGGAGAGAAATGTTTATGAATGATTTTGGGGGATTTTTGATGATTTGGAAATTTTTGAGGAATTTGGGTAGTTTCAAGGGTTTTGGGTAGGCTAAGCGGGTGTAGGGTCCCGGGGGTCAAAAATTGAAAATTTGGAAAATTGAAGATTGGGTGAATGTAATTGGAATGAAATAATTTTGGTTGAGCCATGAAGCCATATCAAGCCCACATGAGCCATGAAGGGACTTATTTGAGGCATCCACATTGTTGTTCCTAACCCTCTTAGCCAGGGCTTAGGGGTTAAGGACCATCCATGTGAATCACCTACATGAGTCAGAAGGTCAAGTTGAGTATAGGTGTGTGAAAGTGTAGTGTATAAATGTAGTGTGTGTGTAAGTCAGCCCCTTCACCAGACCAGGCCACCCAGGGTAGTCCTAAGGCCAAAGAGTCTTATAGGAACTCATCCTTTAAACTTCCACATTTGATTTCAACCCTCTAGGTGATTAGGGGTCTATAGTCAAGTTTGTAGAGTTTGCAGGGAGTTAAGAAGTGGTTTGAATTTCTAAGTGGTGGGTCCCAATTCTAGTCCTCTAAGATAGTCAAAGGAAAAGCCTAAGGCTAGATCCTAAGTACTAAAAAGAAGAAGAGAAGACCTCATCAAAAATGAGGTCAACACTAGTGTATAAAGTTAATATTATACAAGTAATATTTTTACACACTAGAGGTACTACGCAAGTATACGTATCGTTTCAAGTAATATAGGGTTTTTAAATAAAGACCCCAGTATCGATCCCACAGGGAAGATTTATAGAAATAAATTTTCTATAAAGCGAAAGCGAAATATAATAGTAAAAATATTTTTATTTTGATTATAATTTACTATTAATTTACTAGATGCAATTTAAAGAAAACAATAATAAGAAAATGATTTTATAAACTCTATATAAAATAAACAACTTTCTTTCTTTCAATTAATCTATGATTTTTAAGATAATTTAATATTCGTTGGAGAATTTAATTTATGGTATTGTGCCAAATAGAAGCATTCCTATTCTTTACCCTTTCATCCAGGTGCAAAGAACATTGACTAATTTACAGAATATGTCTGGATGTATTGTTAGTAGAATGAGTTAATCTAGGCTCACACTTCTAGATGTCCAAGGGTGGCTAGGTCAGCCCTACTAGTGACCCTTTCCTAGTCTATAAATCAAATTATAAGAATTTAGTCTGTCACTCTAAAAACTTATCAATTCTACGCCATTTAAATATTATCTTCCTATTTATTTGCACTTCACCATGAATAGCCCGCACATGACCTTCGACTACCCAAGGATTCATGTGACATTTACAAGTTAAGAGTTCTTCTCCTACAAGGTTTTTAAACTCTTTAACAGGTTTTAACAATTCAAACGACCAATTTAAAAAGTAAAGTAAGATCGAGTATTAATGTCATCGAATGTTTTGAAAATATTTTGAATTTTAATTCTCCATCGAATCTTTATATTATCTTATCTATCTCTTCATAATTGAAGTAAGAAAGTAACTAACTACTCAGAACATATTGAAAATAAATAACAAAACATGATAATTAAACTTTGAATCAAATGTAAAAATATACTTATCTCAAATATTTCTTCTACAGATCTTCTGATTCCTACTGACTCCACAGTGTAATGAACTCCAGATGCAATAACTTCAAAATAAACTCACTAAACTAAACAAAAGTGGCCCTAAATTTCTCTCTCTAATTCTCTCTCTAAGGATGAGAGATCTTAAAGTAGATAAGAGAAAGGGATACAATGGGAGGGGCACATTTTCTGAAGAATTGGACCTCTATTTATAGGCTTCAAGAGTTGCCTTGAGGCACCTCTTCAAAACATGTCCATATTCAATGAATCTTCTAGAAGGTCGGTCTGGCGCCTAGGCGCTGGAATCTGGCTCCTAGGCGCCGGACACCGCGTCCAGTTCTTCGCACCTCTTCACTTTGGCTCGCACCTCTTCGCGATTAAAACTGTTTTGAAGCGTCCAAATGCAATGTATCACATGTCCTATTATCAAGGAACAACTGCCAGCCTTCTAGAATGTCCAATAACCGCTCATTCGGTCAAAATAACTGATCAAACATTGTCAAAAACTTGATAGTTTTAGTATCGAGTCTGGCGCTTAGGTGCCAGTTTCTGGCGCCAGGCCATATTTTTTTATACTTTTGGTATTTTGCTCCATTTTTTCTCCTTTTTGTTCCTTTTTCCTTCTTAGACCTTTTTACATTACCTACATCCAAAAATACAAAAAATACCTTTCATTAAAGCAAAATATCCTTTGAAATTAATAAGAATTAAGACATAAAGAAATAGGTATTTTTTTGTAGATCACACTCTACCTTTAAGGATGGAGACCCCTAGGTAGACAAGAGGACTAGAGGGGTAAGAGAAGCCAGTGTGGTCCAGGATCTACAATTTGTTACTTAAGGATATCTTATTGCTAAAAATGATGTGGCATTTATCTTCGTTGAATGTCATGCCTGAGACATTCTGGAATTGTTGGAGACAATTCAGAATCCCTTTTACTGAGTTTTTGTGAGCATTAGAGAAGACCATGATATCATCTGCATAGCTGAGGTGTGTGATGTGAATGTTTGATCTATGGTGATATCTTTAATGATTTTTGGCAAAGTTATTTTTATTGAGAAGCCTGGAGAGGTAGTTAAATACTAAAATGAATAGGGTAGGAGAAAGGGGATCTCCTTGCTTCAGACCCCTTGAAGCAGAAAAATTACCCCAATTGGCCCCATTTAGAAGAATATAGTGCCCATTAGCTTCCAACCATCTCTGAATCAACATAAATAAAGTAGAAGAGAAACCCCTAACTGAAAGCACCTCCAATAGAATTTCCCAACTAATGGTGTCATAGGCTGTCCTAATGACAAGCTTGTAAATGAGGTTGCCCCCTCTGTAGGTTTTATTAAGATCAAGAAGGAGTTCCTGGGCCAGCCAAACATTATCACTGATGGATCTGTCAGTTACAAAGGCTAATTGATTAGGACTTATGATTTTATCAAGTAGAGGTTGAATTCTTAGGACCAGTATTTTATTGATGATCTTGCTGATGACAGAAGTTAAGCAAATTTATCTATAATGGTTCCAAGAATGAGCATCTGGAGATTTGGGTACGAGCACAGAATTGGAGTGGTTTAAATAACTGGGGATAGTGTTGCCATTGAAGAAAGATTGGATAGCCAGTGTGACTTCCCCTTTCACGTTTTTCTAAGCCTTTTTGTATAAGTCTGCTGTAAATCCATCTGGCCCAATAGACTTATTGCTGTCAATGGTGCTAAGAGCCTTCCATACTTCATCTTCAGTAGGGGGTTCAATGAGATTCTGATTACTGATGTAGTGGACTTCCTATTCAAAAATGGAGTGATCACAAGGGATTCTATTCATGCTAGGCTGCTTGAGGAGGTCTTTATAGAAGGAGATTGCATCATTGGCTATATCAGTATCATCTGTCAGAATGGTTCCAGTATTTGATTTAATAGTATAGATGGTGTTACATTTTCTTTTGTAATTTATATAAGCATGGAAAATTTTGGTGTTCCTGTCTCCCTGAGTGAATATGTTGATAGCTGCTTTCTGTTTGAGGAGTTGGTCTTGGTTGTCTACTGCCTGCAGAAGTTCCTCTTGTGCCTGACAAAGAAGATTATATATATATATATATATATATATATATATAATCATGATGTCATTTTTTTGGCTCTGCTAGGGTTTATCGCTGCAGCTTTTCTAAGGAGGCAAGTTTGAGTTTGATTCTTCACTGTAATGGAGCTGTCCTATGCTGGCATGGAATGGTGTACCGAGCAACTTACTGTTTCCTCTAGATTTTCATGAGGGCGTACCTCTCGGTGGTGAGTTTCGGTTCATCAAACGGCCTGATAGAAAGGGGGGTATGTTGGCACTTTCTTAGCGAAGGATGAAAATAATATTCTCGCTTCCTCTTGTCGTCTGGCTCTAGTGGGTAAGTTTGGGTATGGTCATCCTAAGTTAGAAGTGGTACACAAGCATTTTGAATTGGTGAATTTGGTTAATGAATGGAAAATAGGATATTTGGATAGGCGACGTCTTTTGATTCAACTTACTAGCGAGGAGGATTATACAAGGATTTTTGTCAGACTTATTGTGAGGTTTGGTGTTTCAGTTATGAAGATACTTAAGTGGTCTGTTGACTTTAATCCGTAGGTTGAACCTCCTGTTATCCCTGTCTGGATCAGGTTTCCTGGCTTAATGGTTCATCATTTTGATCACGAAGTCTTGTTTTCTTTAGCTTCAATGTTTGGGAATCCTTTAAAGCTCGATACCCTTTCTCATCAATTCTCGCGACCTTCCATGGAATGAGTCATCATTTAGAGGGATGTTACACTTCCCCATTCTGGGGACGTTTGGATTGGATCTACCTCCAATGGTTACTGGCAACAGGCTATTATAGAACAACATCCATCTTACTGTTCACATTGCCGGATGTTTGGCCATGTTCCTATTCAATTTTTTCATCTCCACCTTGAGTCACGAAATAATAATTTGAAAAATATTAACAACTTTCAATCTATTAATGAGTAGCGTACACATCTGGATTTAAAACCAGATGTTCCTGAGATCGACAATGATATTTCAAAAAATTTGAATCTCTACTTTTGACGGGGGAACTAATATGGTTAAGGTTGTGGGAGGTCCCGAAGCACCTCCTCAATGTCCCAGGTTGACACTGGTTTTCCTTATTTCATGGTTCTACAGGATGCTCCTTCTGAAACTCCTTTAGAAAGGGGTATATTTATAGTTGAGGTTGAGGGTGAGTTATTTCGGGATGTACCTCCTCCCAAATTTTCAGGCCCTAATGGGGACATTGCTTCAGCCCCCGATATTTTGGAGGATGTTTGACATCTATTACGGGAAGAATGGCAGTTCCAAAAAATCGAGGAGGAAGAAAAGTGGAAGTTAAAATGAATTGGAAAAATCTTAAAATGGGTAATGAGACAGGTAATGTGGTTCAATATTACTTAGAGGGTGATCATGGGCATACCCATACTAGGTCTTCTAGGAAGGGTAATTTGTCCTCCCATGTTTAAGGTCTATATTGAAATATCAGGGGAGTTCCGGATCCTTTCTCCTAAGGTAGACTTAAATTATTGAAAAGGATTCAGAAGGTTAGTATTTTTTTCTATTCTGGAACCTATGGTTTCATCCCCTGAAGCACGCATTTTGGGTAAATTCAAGAATTTCTCATTTTTCTTTAACTGCTATAATAAGATTTGAGTGTTTTGGTGAAAAGAAGTTTCTGTCAATATCATTGTAGATGATCGTCAATTTTGTGCATGCATGTTTTGTTGTGGATGAATTCTCTGATTAGTTAACTTTTGTGTATGTTAGTACCTCTTATCCTGCTAAATATGATCTATGGAATAAAATTCGTAGTATGGGTATGCTTGCTCAAGAAAAATGGATGATTGGTGGAGATTTCAATATAGTTCTGCATAATTCTGAAAAGTTGGGCAGACGAACAACTAATCCATCCTTGATGGATAAGTTTCATGAGGCTATTATAGATGTTGGGCTCTCTGATTTGGGCTTTATTAGTTCTAAGTTTACTGGAAAAGAAGGAAACTCTTCGAACAACTTAATATATGCTTTGCTAATCAGTCTTGGCTCACTTCATAGGGATTCCCTCCGGTTCAACACCTATGTAGCTCTGGATCTGATAATAATCCTTTACTTCTTTATTTTGATTACTTCGAGAACATTTTTAGGTATCATTTTAATTTCTGGGCTAAACATGATGACTTCATGCGAATTGTGGCTGCTAGTTGGAATAAAGTTGAGGTGGGTAGTGCTTGGTATCTCCTCTGGAAAATTCATAAAAAGGTGGTGAATGTTTTAAGATCATGGATAATACTCATAAACAGTAATTTTGTTGATGGAGAGAACCTTGTTTATCCAAAAAAATTTCAATGAAAAGCATTGGATAATACTCGTAAAGAGTAATTTTGGAAGCACATAATTGTTTTGGCAATTATTTTGGATCCTTCATGAATTCACTTGTCTCATGCAATAGGGTTGCAAGTTTGATGGCTTATTGCGTTTATGGGTATCTGTTGCTTCCATGTTCCTGGTGTTGAGATCTGTTTGCTAGTTTGTTGTTAGACAATATTAAAAGGAACATAACTTTATTAATGGGGGAGCTGTGCTATATTTTTTCAAAATATGACAGACTTACTAAGTGCTTCTTATTTGTTGATTGGCCTTCATACTATCTTTCCTTCGTCTGATGTTCACATTTAACAACTTTTGTCATCTTTTACATCATATATTGTACAAGCGCTTTGATTTGTTAGTTGTCGTGTGTATATTTTTTTTTGTAGCTTTCTAATATAAGGACCTGAAAAAGCTTTGTTTGATGCTGATATGTCTAAGGGATGGTTTGGTGTTTGATTTAGAAGCTTGCTTTGGGTTTGCTCTATGAAGAAGTTGATAGTGGCATCCGGAGCTGCCCGAGATTTTGTCGATGTAGATGTCGATGTCATTGTTTGGAGTCTCCACTCCGTTTATCTATCTTATCGCCCCAATTTTTAAGAAATCTCATTTGTTTAACTCTTGTAAAGGATCCTCAGATAATAAAAAATTTAAAGAAAATAAGGGCTGATCAAAATAGAAAACAATAGAATAAGAAATATCAGTGATAATCCTTACATAAGGAGGATCAAATGTGAAATTTTGATAACTAGAGATTTCTAAGTTTGATACTTATTCTAAGTTCTTAAATCTCCTATAAGAGCAAGCTCCTATAGTTAATTACATCTTAGATAATTAAGTTTATCTAAGAAAACATTTGATTAATTTTAACTCTTCCTTTCTAAGAGATTTCAAGAACAATGAAAGAAACGTAAATGTTCAATCCTAGGGCTAATATATTTATAACTGTCACGTACTACCCAACTAATTTAATTTTGTCAATGTCATTTGGTTTTTTATTTTGGTTTTGTCATTTTTCATTTTATTGTTATTTTATTTTGTGACTATCCTAAAAGTTTAGGTTTTGTTACTATCCTAAAAGTTTAGGTTTTGTTCCTTTGTTTGCCTTGATTATGTCATTTTAATGTTGTTTTGTTGTTTGTCCTTTCTTTAGAATGTCACCCTGCAAAATAGAGTTAGCACACCCTAATAACATGCAAAATAAATCTAAAGCGGAACTTGTCTTCAACCTGTAAGAAAAATAATGTCAGAAAAAGAAGTAATGTTAGTTTTATTTCTTAATTTGGTTTTTTTATTTTTATACAACCCGTTCAAAATGTCCATGGCTTAGTCATCTCAGGGTCATCAGAGGCATTGATCTACTTAGTCTGAAAGGTTTTTTAAACCATGATCGGAAGACTCCTGTCAACAACTAGGATTGCATCGTCCAAGTAATCTTCGTAGATCAAAAACACTAGGGTTTAAGTTGCATTCAGTGATCTTTGTTCACTAAGTGTTCATTTAAATTTTAAATTTTTTTGGATTATAGGTTGGAAAATTATAGATTGTTTATGATTTATTAACCAATTAAAATTTTCCATGTATCATTTTAATTGATTTTTATATGTTGGTTTTGATTTGTTTATTTAAGTCTAATATAATTTAGACTTAAAGAAAGGAGTCAAGTTTATTTTGTTCTAATGTCTGTAAGATCTAATTAAACTTGAGAATTTTAGGTTTAGTGTCATTTGAATCTAATTTTTTTGAGTTAAATCTAATATGAATTATAGTTAGGAATTTTGATTCAATGTCTTTTGAATTTAAAGTTTTTAAGTGTAATGTAAATTAAACTTGGAAATTTAGATTTGGTGTCATTTGAATCTAATAGTTTTTGAATTAAATATAATATGTATTAGATTAAGGATTTAGATTCAATGTCTTTTGAATCTAAAGTCTTTGAATTAAGTTTAATGCAAATTAGACTTGGAAATTTAGATTTAGTGTCGTTTGACTCTAATATTTTGAAGTTAAATCTAATATGAATACGATTAGATTCAATGACTTTTGAATGTAAAGTTTAGGTCTAATATGGATTAGGCTTAAATCAAGTAAAATCTATCATACGTTAGACTCTAAATTTTAGATTCGATGTTTTTTTAATCTAAACGTTTTAAGTCTAATATGAATTAGATTTAAATTTTAGCCTCAGATTGATTCTGAAGTTTTGGTTAAATTCAACTTAAGTTGAACTTAACGTTTGATTGGGTTAAGTTCAATATAGACTGAACATAGAGGTTTAGTTGACTTGAGTTCAATTTTAAGTTGGAAGTTTTAACTTAAGTTCAATAAATGTTGAACTTAAATTTGAGTTAACTTGGGTTTATGTCATAAGTTTGAGTAAGTTGGGTTTATATCAAGTTGAATCTAAGTTAGATAATTTGACTTAAGTTAAATATAGGTTGAACTTAAGTTTGAGTTAACTTGGATTCAAGTTTGGTTGAACCTAAGTAAAAAGTTTTGACTTAAGTTCAATATGGGTTGAACTTATGTTTGGGTTCAAGTTAGGTTGAACATAAGTTAGAAATATTTCAACATAGGTTGAACTTAAGTTTGGATTAACTTTGGTTCAAGTTAGGTTGATCCTAGGTTAGAAGTTTTGAGGTAAGTTCAATATGGGTTGAACTTAAGTTTGTATTAATTTAGGTTCAAGTTATGTTGAACCTAATTTAGAAGCTTTGACTTAAGTTCAATATGAGTTGAACTTAAGTTTGGATTAACTTATGTTTGAGTTAAGTTGAACCTAAGTTAGAAGTTTTGACTTAATTTCAATATGGGTTGAACTTAAATTTGGATTAACTTGGGTTCAAGTTAGGTTGAATCTAAGTATAGGTTAAGGTTAGGTTCAATATATGTTGAACCTAAAAGGTTTATGTTTGACTTAGGTTCAAGTTGGGTTGAACTTAAGTATAGGTTAAGGTTATGTTCAATATATGTTGAACCTAAAAGGTTTAAGTTTGACTTAGGTTCAAGTTGGGTTGAACCTAAGTATAAGTTAAGGTTAGGTTCAATATATGTTGAACCTAAAAGGTTTAAGTTTGACTTTGGTTCAAGTTGGGTTGAACCTAAGTATAGGTTAAGGTTAGGTTCAATATATTTTGAACCTAAAAGGTATATGTTTGACTTAGGTTCAGGTTGGGTTGGACTTAAGTATAGGTTAAGGTTAGGTTCAATATATATTAAACATAAAAGGTTTAAGTTTGATTTAGATTCAAGTTAGTTTGAACATAAGTATAGGTTAAGGTTATGTTCAATATTTGTTGAACCTAAAAGGTTTAAGTTTGACTTAGGTTCAAGTTGGGTTGAACCTAAGTATAGGTTAAGGTTTGGTTCGCTATATATTGAATCTAAAATGTTTATGTACGACGTAGGTTCAAGTTGGGTTGAACTTAAGTATAGGTTAAGGTTAATTAATTTTATTTCGGTAAGGATTAATTGATTAATTAGACTTAATTGTGATTAAATCTAATTTTTTAAGGTTATTTAAACCTTATTTAGGTAAGGTTTAATTGATTAATTAAACTTAACTAGTGGTTAAGTATATTTGGGTTAAGGTTGATTAAACTTTATTTGGGTAAGCTTTAGTTGATTGATTAGACTTAATTAGTGGTTAAGTGTAATTGGGTTAAGGTTAATTAAACCTAATTTGGGTAAGATTTAATTGATTAATTAGACTTAATTAGTGGTTAAGTCTAATGGGTTAAGGTTAATTAAACCAAATTTAGGTAAGGTTTAAATGATTAACTAGATTTAATTGTGGTTAAGTCTAATTGGGTTTTGGTTAATTAAACCTTATTTAGTTAGTATTTAGTTGATTAATTAGACTTATTTGTGGTTATGTCTAAATGGGTTAAGGTTAATTAAACCTAATTTTGGTAAAGTTTAATTGATTAGTTGACCTAATTAGGTTTAGGTCTAATTTCGGTTTAAGATTAATTAAAACTATTTTAAGTAAGTTTTAATTAGATTAATTAGACCTAAGTAAGGTTAGGTCTAATTAGGATTTAATTTATCTTAATCCTAATGTAATTAAGGTTTATTGTAATTAATCAGGTCTAATGGGGATTAAACTGAATTGGGGTTTGATTTGTCTTAAACCTAATGTAATTAAGGGTTAAGGTGATTAATCAGGTCTAATAAGAGGTTAGACCTAATTAGGGTTTATGGTGTTAAACATAATGCGATTGAGGTTTAACAGAGTTTAATCTGGTCTAATTGATGTCTTAGACCTAATTAAGGTTTATGGTGTTAAAGCTAATATGATTAATGTTTAACAGGGTTTAATTAGGTCTAATTGATGCTTACACCTAATTAGGGTTTATTATGATAAACCTAATGTGATTAAAGTTTAAATTAGTTTAATTAGGTCTAAATGATGTCATAGACCAAATTATGGTTTATTAAATTAAACCTAATGTGATTAAGGTCTAACTTGGTTTAATTAGGTCTAAATGGTGTCTTTGACCTAACTAGAGTTTATTAAGTTAAACCTAACGTAATTAAGGTCTAACTTGGTTTAATTAGGTCTAAATGGTGTCTTAGACACTATTAGGGTTTGTGGTTTTAGTCTATGTAATGTTAGACTCAAAAGTAAATTAGTCCAATATAGAATGGTTTAGGTAGGGTGAAGATTTGAGTTTAAAAGTATTTTAGGGTTTTTAAATATTACTTAAGAATTTTTATCCCTAAATGACAAAATGTCAATTTTATATTTGCAAAGGGGCTAAAGTTTTGTTATTTTCGGGTTTATGTCTGTCTCCTTAAAATCCTTAGCAAAGTTTCTTTTTAATTTCCTAATTTCTAATTTTCATAATTATTTTTGAAAAATTATTACAATTTTTAATAGAAATTAAGTGAAATTAATTTTAAGATCTTATCATGGCTTGGAAAAATTACAGTGTTCCTAAGGATGAAAGGATCACTCTGTGGAAATTTCATAATTTTTAGATTTATAATTAATTTTTAATAATTAAATTACTATAGAGAGTATTTAATTAATTAAAATTTAAATATAATTCATTAATTCAAAATTTTGTTCTTGAGTTATTCTCCTCATTAACTAAGATCAGGGATATTTTTATTATATTTTTGTGATTTTTCTATGCAAAGGTATGGATTTTTGATTAATTTAAGGTTAATCTGGATTTTTTAAAATCCAAATTATCCTTAAATTATCAGAAGGTGCCGCATGTCCTTGGATCCGTCGAAACGCGGCTGATCTACTGCGGGATTTAGAATAGCAGATCGACTAGGATTAAATTAAAGCCATCCATTTCCAAAACACGGAATGTCCCAATGGTGTTATAACCCGTAAAGCTTCCATGTTCTATGAAAAAAATCTCGCTCAATTCTTGATGGATTTAAGTGATTTTTTATTTCTATAGCTTCATCTAGAGATGGTGAACCCATCCATATGGTAATGTTAGGGTTTTGAATTGTTTGATTTGACAAAGTATCAAACCCTAGCCTAAGCTAGGTCGAATGAGCCATACCTTGGTCTAAGTAGATGATATTTCAGTTGGATTGGTTCTACTGCTTTATCTTAACCTCAGAAAGCTTATCCCCAACTCAATTTGATGTTAAATTGAGCCTATGTATGAGTTTGATCTCAAGGTGTCACGCTTTACGGATGGAATGTTGAACAGTGGGTTAGAGTATATGAGGATGGCCAATTTCGATTGGACTTGTCTTCGTAGGTGTCTACGATGGGTTTGGAATGGTTAATTTAAAGTTTGGAGAGACTTCACCTAAAAATTGTCCTGTTTTTTAGGTGGGAAAATTAGAGCAGAAGAGTGGATTTCAGAGCCTAATTCTATGGGGGATCAATTGTTTGTCTTAGGGAAGAAGTTTCATGTTGGAAGTTTTTTTTACTTGGGCAAAGTGGATGGGTCTCCTATTTTCCTCTACTCTCTTGTTCTTCTCGGTTTTGGCTTATTTATAGCCATGGGAGGCCATGGGCAAGCTTGAATTCACCTAGGGGAGGTTCTAACCATGTTAATGATGGCTATAGATAAGTTTCTTGGCTGAAGAATAAGTTCAATTGTTCCCCCTAGGTTAACCTTCACTAGACTCAACCATGGTGAAGATTGGGTTTAAATTTTGGCTTGCCTCTATTGGCTAGCTTAAGAGGTAGATAAAATCAATTGAATCTTGCTGAATTTGCTTTCCCCATGTAATCCCTCCAGCTCATTTAATAGAGTGAAGATAAAATGACACTTAAGATCATCCTTGTATTGTTTCCATAAGTAGCCATGATGAGGTCTCCATTTAATGAAATGGATTTAGCTCATATTTATTGGGTTGAGATAAGGTGCATGGTGACTCAAAATTGAGTAAATTAACCTTTATCCACATAGGTTAACACATCATCCATGGCATTGTGAATGAATGACACATAATTTCTCTTTTTTATTATTTTCGAAATTTTGGTAATTATCAGTTCATTCCATGATGTAGGGATGGCTTAAGCCAAGCTTCTATTTCATTGGATGGCTTGTAAGGTGAGTGATGACTCCACCGTGTTGTCTGATGCAACTTTTTTTTATATGCAAGAATTTATGAACAATAGATATATAATAATTTTTATAAAGTCACAATGATCCAACGCAAGTATACATATTGTATCAAGTAATACAGGGCCCTAATGGAGGCCTGTTTATCGATCCCACAGGGAAGCGAGGTAAGAGGTTCTTATTCAAGTTCTAGTCTACTACTAACAGCCTTAGTTTGGAAGGGTGATAGAAGTGGTTTTTCTAACAACTACTCCTAAATGCAGATGATTATATGTAAGAATAATAACAACTCCCTAATGCAAATTTTAATACTGAAGATAACCCTTTTTGGGGAAATTGGTTTGGTGAATTTTGAGATAATAAAAACAATTATTCTCATGTAATGAATTGGATAATGTATAAGAATGAGATGCATTAAATATTGTATGTGCCAAATAGGAAGCATTTGATTTTGAAAATAATTTTTAAGTTTGAAAATTTTAAGATATGAAATCAAACTAATCTCACATCCCGAATAGTTTGTATAAACGAGCATCACAACAGAAACCATGTATCTATCCCGAGGTGTAGACAGACTGCTTGGTTATGGGGCTCGACTAAAAAAATTAGAAGATTTGTGACATCCGTTTGTTCTGCGGACCAATTTTATAAGCCGACAAGTTCCCCTGCTTAATATAAATAACTTAAGCAGGGTTTATATTACCTGGGTTCTTAAAGTTCCCTATAAGGGCAAGCCCCTATAGTTAATTACATCTTAAATGTCTGAAGACACTTAAGAAAACTCTCGATAATGATTAGTGGTTTTGCTCTCAAGAATTTCAAAGTTTAAGGTTTTTAAAGGATTGAATTTTGGAGATTTCAAAAGGGATTAGTTCAAATTTGGAACAGTTTATTTTAAGAGCCCAATGGAAGAGAGGTAGGAGAAGCTGAGGATCCAAGAAGAATCTTGGCAACTTCCCAAACTATCCTATCATTTAGTTTCAATTTGAGAATTTATTTAACATTTCAATCTTGCCAATTTCAATTAATTAGGACTTATATTCGTATGACATGATCATACAAATAGCCTGGAAGATGTGAGGTTTTGTGTCGTACCAAACGACTACCTCGGAGTCCTAAGACTGGTTAGGGCTTAATTTACATAACATGATTATGCAAATGCCTAAAGGAAAGTTGAGGATTTATGTTGCAATAGGCAAACTACCTCGAAATCCTATGGCTTGGTTATTTAATGCTAAAAAAGGGTTTAGCTGAAGTAGACAAAAGTTTACTGACGACGATGGTCGTGCTGTCCACTATGCTCCAAGCTCCTTATTGTTGCAGAGGTTTAGTTTTAGAAAGTTAAAATTAGGAAATGAGAGAAGTGTTTTGGTTTAGAAAAGTATTAAATTCCAAATGTCTTTAATGTTTTAATTAAAACAAATCTTAAATTTGGTTAAACAGAACCGATTAAGATCCCATGGTTTCTTCATCCCGGAAGCGTTATTTTCATCAGATTCACTTAGTCCAGATGAATTTGCTAAACTCAACTGAATGAGTTCCACACTTTCATTTAAACCGTTGGAAATCCCGTTAGCAACACGTGGGTTACATCATCCGAGGTATTCCCGATCATCCAATGAGACGTTTTAATTTAGTTGTAGTTGTAGTTTTGTGTTCTATTTGTGATTAAATTTTGAGTTGTTTTATATTTTGAAATGTTGTGGCAGTGAATTTTATCTTGTTGTGACTTTTAATTTAGTTTTGGGTTTCAGTTTTCTGGCTATCCTAAAGATTTCAGTTTTCATGCAGGGTGTCAATCTTGTTTAACATGCAAGAAAAGTAAAGTGCAGTACAGGTAAGTAAATGAATTACAATAAAAGCGTACCTGGAGGGTCTTCTCGTCATTCCTAAGCTGCACTTAAAACACATGTTAAGACATTTATATATTTGCAACAAGTACCTAGGTAAAGCTAAGGGAAGGTTCTGGTTGTCTACCAAAATCTTAATCCTATTGCTAGTCAATCCCTATGACATCTAGGTTCTTTTATTTTTGTGGAAGATTTTCTTCACCAAAGAACAATTAAGTTCGATTGCTCTTCTAAAACACACCATCATATTGAGGAAGTGTTTATGACGAGTCCTAAACATCTTTTCAATATTTTTGGGATTATTTTAAGTCCAAATGAGTTTTATTGTATTGGTGAATTGATCATCTAGAAATTTAGTTCAGTTCGTTTCTTGCTTAGTGAATTAAGATGTTTGATTATCCTATGAGTAAAGTGACATTTCACTTGATGCTCTACTTAAGAGTTATAATAATGAAAGCCTTTAGGGGACAAATCAGTTTGTTAAAGAATTTAACCGCTTTGATTAAAGTTGAATTGATGATTTAGGATGATTTAGTTTCAAATTTCAAGTTGATTTTCTCTTAAGTGTTTTAAATTGTTTGATTTGAAAGAGGTGTTTAGATTATTCAATTTAATTAAACTTTTAATGATTTAAATTTAATTTGACTTAATTGTAACACTTTAGGTCAATTTTAGTTGGTTTGATTTTTTTATGTTTTTAATTATGAATTGTCTTAAGGTTGGTTTTTTTTTAATGTTTCAAATTCGTTTTAGATTTGTTTTTTAAGTGATTTCAAATTAATCTTAATGTTTTAAAATTATTTTAATTTGAATGTTAAATTACTTAATGTTTTAAGTTTTAATCTAATTAAGGGTTACTTTCTTTTAATTATTAATTTATTAAGTACCATCCTTAAGTTTGATTAAGAGTTAAATATTACTAAAGTGATTTATTTAGGGATCTTAAATTAAAGGGTTATAGTCTCCCTAAGCTATACTCCCCATTTTAATAATTCAAATTTCAATTAATCTTCCAAAAATTAAGTTATTTAATTAATTAAGGTTCCATTTTGATACTTTCAAAGTAGTTAATGGGTTTCTACCCCTTTATTTCCCAAAGTTTCAATCATCTAAGAGAAATTTAAGATCAGATATTTCACCCTCCCTTTGATTAAACCTAAATATTAATTAAGGTTAAAATCCTTTACTTACCTTTATGCCCCTTTAGACTTACTTATTTCATAACTCCTCAAAGTAACCTCAAATGAACTTAAAATTTTTATGTCACTTCACTCATATGTAAATTAAGACACTAGAGGAGAAAATATGATTTTTCAGAATTTAATTTAATTTATATATTTAGGTTTGTGAAAAATATGGGTTTTGAATGAAAATTTTACAACATGACCAAGGTAAGGTTTCTGTCCTTAGGAAAATTATGGGATGTTCCTATTGACTAGAGGACCATGTAGACCAACTTTGGTGATTTTTTTAATTATATTTTATTTATTATAATTATTTTGGATTTTGGAGTGTTAATTAATTATAAAATAAAATTAAAGCTGAAAAATGGATTTTATATTTTACATAAATCTCTCTGACCACAAGGAGTTTAGAGAAATAAATTTTATATTTTTCTGATTCTTCTTTGATTTATTAGAATAAATTTAGTGAAAATGTAAGGAAATTCATTTTTTAATAATAAAAATTGTTTTAAGCCTTTAAAATTCAATATCTTAATCTATAGAGTTAGGAAAAATATTTGGTTTGTTGTTAAGTGATTAGGAAGCAAAATATAAAATTTCTATGATTTTTAATATTTTTATGATTTTTATTATTTTTTAATTATTAAAATATTGAAAATAAGGTTAAAAATGAAAATTTTTAGAAAATTTTAATTTTAATTTTCTTAGACTCCCCTAATATCAGAGAAGCCCTAAAACCATTTTTGTGAATTTTTGAAATGTATTTTGTGTTTTATGAATTTTTAAAGTTTAAAAGTGACCATGAAAATTAAATGATCCATTTAGTGGGTCAAATCATTTCCAATTAGCTTCAAATTTTTATGTGAGGTTCTATATACCCTAAGTAACAGTGAAGAATTGATTTCAAGCAATTTTGATGTGTGGTTACTCTTAATTAATTAGGGTTCAGTTTTGAGTGTTTAGGCTAATTAGGGTTATTCTCAATGAGTTAACTCAAAATATATTTTTCCTAGGGTCTTCTTAGAATTTGTTGAGCAATATGCTAATTATTGGAATTAAAATGCCAAAACAGACACTTAAATTTGAAAAATTAATAACTTGCCATAGAGATGGGCTCTGGCCTTGGAAAATTCAGGGAATGTTCCCAAGAACAGAGGCTACAAAAGCCCTATGGTCTCATGCCATGGTGAATTGTATAGATGCATGGAGAATTAAAATACTAAAATCAGTAAATAATTAATTAAAAATAAAATACTCATCAAAATAACTTAATTCTTTTTTAACATTGTTCTCCTCTATTCACTGAGCAAGAGGATATTTTATCTTATTTTTGTGATTTTTCTACACAAAGATATGGATTTTTGAAGTTCTGGGTATTTAAATAAATCAAAAATACCCCTAATTTCCTACTTATCCACGCAGTACTGACTCAACCTCGACAGCTCCGAAAAGCCACGCGTCGCCTCCTTATTCGACGCCGCCATCTGACTCAGTGCTCTGGAGGCCCGCGGTTTATGTCCCGTTCACTCGTCCGACGTGATCTGGATCGTCCATTTGATACACGTGCGATCTGACGGTTCCTGGTCATCATCTCCATCTGGTTCAACCCAAGAGCCGTCCACCCTAAAACCTTAAGATCTCGCTCGATACTTAACCAATCTTCATGTTCTTATGCTCTATGGACTCGTCTCAACTAGACAAACATATCCATACGGATACATGCTATGAAATTGACTCAAATGAAATGAAGAATCGCTGGAAGCTCTCGGGAAGGAGGCAATCCATACCTTTGCTCTGAGAAGTGAAGCTTCGATCAGAGAGTTGTGGCACCTTCGATTGAACATAGGGAAGCTCCAGATGAAGTCTTTATCTCTAGGGAATTGTCTAGGTACAATTTCCACCAAACCCGATATCAAGCTTTGGTATCTGGAAGAAATGGCTGGCCTGGTGAGGGGGCTTTTGCTGGAAAACTTCTCCGCTTGGTCTGGTGAAGGTGTAGGTTCAGTCAATTTAAGGATTGACTCACTGTGGTGAAGTGTCCTGGTTTTGGGCTTGAAATTCAACTCTGAAATTGAGCTCACAGAGGAGAAATTAGGGCTGGATTTCAGTGGGGATCAAGTGCTTTATGCTAAGAGAAGAGTGTGGAGTGATTTTAGCAGAGTTTTGGTAAGGTTTGGTTCAGCACCCCTTTTGGCCGAGAGGTGGTGGTGTTTAAATAGAGGTGGCCGGAGGGCTTCCTGTGGGGTTTCGATGGCTTGGATCAACTGCTCTGGTGAGGAGAAGAACAGCCATGGTGTCCACTGGCCATGAGACAGCTCAGCAGAGAAGAATTTAAAATTTGGCTCACATGGGTGCTTTCGGCTTGGTGTTTTCCTGCGGCTGTGGTGGCTGGCGGCCAAGGTCAGGTCACCATCCTGATCAGCAGGGTCAGGTCTTGAATTTGGTGAAGTCTATTGGAGTTGGCCAAGTGTAAAGGGGCTGAATTGAAATGGAATGGGGGGAGGCTTATTTTGGGTTCAATTTGGTCAACCCATGGTTTTAGGCTTGGTGCACCACCCAAGGCCTGTTTTTAGGCCGAAAAGAATCACTTGGGTCAGCCTCACATGTGTGGTGAAGTCCCCATCAAAATTGTTTAAGTTAATTTTGGGGTAGGGTGTGACATTAAAGGGGTAAAAAAGGCTTAAGAGAGAGCTTAGAAAGGGATTCCCTCCTTTGCCATAAATGAATTGATGATAAGGCAAAGCTCTCATGGCTTCATATGGCTTGTGAATGGCTTCATTTTGCTTGCTTATGGCTTGGAAAAAGTTGGCTTGTTTTCATAGGAATTTTGGCCATTTGGTGAAAAATTTGGGTGAAGCTTGATTTAGGTTGATTTGATCATTGGTTTGGAACTTAGGGATTGATTTTGATCAAATGGATGAAGAGAGATTTGTCATATGGGCTTTAGAATCAATTTTGGGCTTTTTGAAATCATTTTGGATGGGCATTTAAAATGGTTTAAGGAAGTGGGCTTTTAGGTTTCGAAATAAATTGATGGATGAAAATTGGTGAGGGGTTGTGTCAAATAAATGTTGGGATTGGTTTAGGAATGTGTCATGAGAATTTTCGAAGAGATTTGATGCCATTTGGAGTTGAAATGAGTTCAATTTGGGCTTTTTTAGTAATGGGGTCAAAATGGGCCAAATTGGGCTAACTTGGGCTAAGGTTTGGTTAATGTTGGGTTTGATGCAAAATTAATGTTAAGAAATGTTTATGGGGGTGTGACAAAGAGTTTTTTTAACTTTGGTTGGGCTTTTGATTTTGGGATTTGGGCTCATTTGGGTTCATGATGGGTTTAGGCCAAATTGGGGATTTTTGGTTTGGGTTAAGTTTGGGTGGAGTTTGGTTTCAAATTTTGGGCAAATCAAGTTAGTGCTTTGTTTGTGGGGATGTTAGGAAGGTTTAGGAAAAGATTTGGGGTTAATTGGAGTTAAGTTGGGTTGGTTTGGGCTATGTTTAGGTTATGGGCCAAAATTGGGCTTTAAGCTTCAAATTGAAATTGGATCCACATGTTGATAAAATTGGGTTTCAATTAGGTCTAAATTGATATTAGAGATATTAAATTGAATCTTAGAATTGATTTGGGTGAGATTAATTGGGTTGGTTTGGTGGGACATTGGGTCCACTTAGGTTAAAAATAGGTCAAATTGGGGGTTTTGGTAAAAGTGGGCCAAATTGACAAAATTGGCTTATGGTGTAGTTGAACAAAATGAAATTAGGAATATTTGTGATTTTCTGGGAATTTCTTGAATTTTTGGAATTTTTGGGTTAAAAGGGTATTTTGGGTATTTGGAGGGTATTAAGGGGTATTTTTGGAAAATTTTGGTGTATTTGGCCATGGATGATCAATTCGAGTGGGGGGAAGTGTTTAGGATTGGTTTTGAGGAATTTTGAGTAATTTAGGTAATTTTGCAAATTTTGGGCAATTTCAAGGGCATTTGGTAGGCTTAGTGGGTTTAGGGTCCCGGGTGTCAAAAATTGAAATTTTGGAAAAGTGAAGATTGATCAAGTGTGAGTGAACTGAAATCATTTTGGTTGAGCAATGAAGCCATATTAAGCTCATAAAATCCATGTGAGGACTCATTTTAGGCACTCAATATGTTGTTCCTAACCCTCTTAGCCAGAAGCCTAGGGGTCAAGGTCCATTCATATGAGTTACCAACATGAGTCAGGGAGTCAAATTGGTTAAAGGTAGTTTTAGGGTTTGGAATGTGTGTGTGGGAGTGTGGTGTGTGCAAGCTTACCCTCACCAGACCAGGCCACCAAGGGTAATCCTAAGGCTAAAGAGTCCTATAGGAAACTCATCCCTTAAACCTCCACATTTGATTTTAACCTTCCAATTGGCTTAGGGGTTTACAATCAAACTTGTGGAGTTTGAAGGGAGCCAAGAAGTGTTTAAATTTCTAAGTGATGGGACTCATTTCTAGTCCTCTAAGATAGTCAAGGATAAGCCCTATGGCTACATCCTAGGTATTAAGGAGAGAGAAGTGAAAAGACCTCAACAAAAATGAGGTCAACGCCCTGAAACCTCCAATTTGACGCCCATGAAACCATATTTCCCTATTTATTTGCACTCAATCCCCATGAACTATGCAATTCATTCACGGACATTGAATGTTGTTCCACTTTGTTGAGAGTTACTTTGCTCTTTCGGGTCAATGCAATTACAACAAATTTTAACACTACAACGAACACTTTTTGTAATGTAAATGAAGTGCAAGTAGAAACCATCACATTTATATTTAAAATTCTTTTAGAAAGCATCCCAATATCCTAAGCATGAATCCTACTCATTGCAAAAGAAAATTAGAATGAAAACAATGACATAATCGTCTCATGCCACTATTTTCATAGAAGAAGAAAGAGTAAGCCAAAGACATCACAAAGCATGAAGAAAACACAATGGAAAAAACTTATTTCAAAGAAAATCCACAAAATAAGTGTTTAAAAAATCATAAGATAATGAATAACACAATACTTGACTTTTTCCCCTTCAAAAATAGATGAAAATCTCTCTCATAAAGTTTCCCGCTGATCCATGCATTGATAAAACATTCCCTTACAGATTCTCTCAAAATCCCCTCACCAATCTCTCCAAAAAGGTAGAAATCAACATTTCTACTTCTATTCAAAAATCTCTAAGCATTATCCAAGTTTTCCCTAACATCTACCCCATTTTTTGGCTTCAAATTCAGTTTTAAATAGTGTAGGGACGAATTTCCCAAGAGGTGCATGAAGAAACCTTCCAAAAAGCATCCGGATTCGATGTATATGGCCAAAAACCGCCCAATATCGCATCCCGATCGTCCGAAGCACCACCAGCACTGAATAGGGCATTGTTGGTGCCCTATTTTGGTGGTCTCAGGTCTCTGGTACCATCGGTGCCAGTTTGGGCGCCCCCGGCGCCCATCCTGCACAGTCCACCATTTTGCTCCCTTTTGCTCCTTTTCAGCTTCGATTCACCCCGTTTCCGTTGCGTTGCGTTTCTAACAGATAGCCCTACAAAATAAGTATAAAAACAACCTTTTTTTAAAGTATAAGCTCATTCAAAAATATGCAATAAGTGTAAAAGAGATTAAATATAGAAAAACTTATCGAAATGTGTGAAGCCAAAATTTGCTTTCTTGCTCATTTTTGCTCCAAATTGCACCATTTTTGCTTCCTTTTGCTCCAACCACCATTTCTTGTATCTAAAACCAAAAACATACAAAATACCTTCCTGTAAAGTATAATATCATCAAAAATGAGTAAAATTATATAGCAAAAACTGTATATATTTTAGGCGTGTCAATACCCCAAAACTTAACTATTACTTGTCTTCAAGTAACACTATAACTTTAAAAATAAAATATGTTGACTTCTGGTTTTGAGTTTCAATAGAGTTTCCTATAATTTCATCTGAGAAATATTATAGTATAACATAGGAGAAATTCTAGCAAATCAACCTAGGACTAGAGTGTAAGAATATCTCATATTCAACTTTGGACTCCTGATTTTCTATTTACTTCAAAAGTTCTTGAAAATTGTCAAACTAAAGATTCACAGAAAGTATAAAAACAGAATTTAAGCACCTTATTTATATTAATTTAACCAATACCTTTTAAAAACAATAATAAGCTTAGGATTGTTTTTAAGTCTTTTCATTTAAAAAGATTTAAGTAAAACCAATTTTTGATTAGGCTTCTCCTCAAGCTTCTCCTCACTTATTTTCTTTTTTTTTCTTTTCTTTCGGGATCATTTTTAATCCCCTTTTTTTAAATTTTTTTTTCTTTCGGGATCATTTTTAATCTCTTTTTTTTATCTTTTTTCTTATGTGAGGATTACTATATATGGATAGGCCTTAAATAATTTTGAATTTCACTATCCTCTCTCTAAAATCCAAAACTCAAAACTTTCCCTCACTTTTTATAAGTGTAAGTATTTGTTCGAAAAAGGTTTTTAATAAAGGCTCAATTCTCATTAAGTATAAATCTAAGAATTTTAGCTTTTCAAATATTCAACTCCTTTCTACCATAAATAGAAAAATCATTTTTCCAATGTTTCCTACAAAACTCTAGAAGAGTTTCTTCACATAGGATTTCAACTAAGTCATTTTTCTAAAATTCCTAAAATAGAAATTATAGTAACCTAAAGGTAGAACCACATAATACAAGTCATTTTAAAAGTGATATCAAATAAAATACAGGCTATTGAGGACAAATAAAGTTACATTTTAAAAATTTTTCTTCCCCCCAACTTAAATTTTAAAATATTTTGCAATTAATTCCATAAAATGTTGTAGGAAGAAAAAGTAAAGGTTGAATCTACTTACTACTACAACATCCTATCAAATTCATATACATGCATAATCAGGACATAATGGCGGTAGGAGAAAGTAAATCTAACATAAAACATGCTTGTAATAAAATTACACTAAAAGGAAGTATTTTCACATTAAAATTTTACTTTTCTTCCTACCCCCAAACTTAATTTTTAACATATATAGCATTCAGTACAGAAAATATAAGCAGGAAGAAAAACAATTTAGAAATTCTATCTACCACAAATGTCTATCAAAACCATTTACAAGTATTCATTAGGACAGAACAATATGCAGCAGAAATTAAATCTAAACTAATCATGCCAGAATGAAATTCACTAAATAAAAGTTTAACTAGCATAGCAGGTATCAGCAAGGGAACATAAAAGTGTTCTTTAATTATTATATAAAATTATAACACAAACATAAACACACATAAGATAAATGGGGTCAATTCTTCCATTAACTCAGCACATCACACTGATTACTTCCAATTTCTAACGGAATCACTACACTAATAAATTAGGTACATTTTAAATGATTTTATAGATTACAATCCTAAAGATAAGGTTATCCCTGATAAATTGGTTCCTAGGTACCAATCTCAGGCATCATCTAATCCTTATAATAAGAACCTCTAATTGTTTCAAATTGTAGTGTAAGATTATTCACAAGTTATTCATCAAATAGGTTCATGACTCTTATCAAATGAAAATAAAGTTAGAGAAAGGATGTAATAAAATTAAGATGAAGCTGTCATTGTTCAAGTTAATGATATCTCTTGTAAAACTCAAGTATGAGTAATACCCGAGTTATAGTGAACTTGTCAAATGTTGACCTCATTTTTGATGAGGTCTCTTCTTTCCTCTTGGTGCTTAGGATCTGGCCAAAGGACTTCTCCTTGACTATCCTAGAAGACTAGAGATGGAACCCACCTTTTAGAAATTCAATCCAAATCTTGATTCTCATTTCAATCCTACATAAATGGTCATCAACCTCCAAATCACTTGGAAGGTTGGGACCAATGTGCAGGAAAACAAAGATGAATTCCTATAGGATGTTCAATCCTTAGGACTGCCCTGGGTGTCCTGCTCTTGGTGAGGTCTGGCTGGCACACACACTGCACTCTCATACCCATCCTAAACCGTAAATCCCTACCGAATCTTAACTCCTAGTTCATTAGAACACTCATGTGGTTAAGTCCAAACCCCTAGCTCCTTGGCTAAGAGGGTTAGGAACAACATATTAGATGTTCAAAATGAACATTTCTTGGTCCATGGCTCACTCTAAGCTTTTCCACCCTCTCAACCATAACAAAATACCATTTTTTCCAAAATTTATGGTTTTGACATTGGGTCTTCAAACCTACCAAAACTACCTAAAATACCCCTACAACCACAAAACTCTCCAAAACACCCCAAAAAATTACCCAAAATTCCCAAAAATCCTAAAAATTTTTTTTTGAAACAATCCCACCTCTTAAATAAACCAAAATACCCCAATACCCTCCAAATAACCTCTTAATACCCTAAATACCCTTTTTGGCCCAAAATTCTAAAAATTCCAATAAATCCCAGAAAATTCCACAAAATATCAAAATCCCCAATTTGACCCATTTTTAACCAAAATAGATCCAATGTCAAACCAAACCAACCCATTTGACCTCAATTTTGCCTAATTTCAATTCTAAACTTTAATTCAACATCCTCAATACCAATTTAAACCAAATTATAGTCCAAATTGATTCACATTTGAGTTCAATTGCATTTGAAATCCAAAATACCCAATTTTGCCTAATTGATCCAAAACTTCCCAATTAACCTATTTTCAACCTTTCCTTCCAATTTGAAATCCTAAACCTTCCATGGCACTCCCATGTAACCCATGTAACCTTCAATTGTCCTAATTTGAACCTAAGCTTAACCTAAATCCATTTGAAAACCAAGGTTACCCCATTTTGACCCAAATTGAAATTATGCCCTAAATCTACCAATTTGATTGACCTAATCCTAAAATTTCTTCCCAATTGATGTTGGGAACTCTTCAATACATTCCTCTAGACCATTTGAAACTTTCAATTCGCTCTAAATCCCACCTTAATTCAGCTTGGACCCAACTTGACCCAACCTTGCTCAAATTAACCAAAATCCTAAAATCCACCTAAATGACCTTGCAATTGAACTCAAAACCTTTTCATGTCTTCATAAAACTTCTTCACGGCAATCATTTCTACAATGTTGCTTAATACACTTGGACCTAAATCAAACCCAAACCCATGTTAGCCTAACCTAAACCTAAGTGGACCAAATTGAACCCATGACCTAACCTAACCAAATTGAACCAAATGTGGCCAAACCAACCTTTCCACAGCCACCATTTGAACACTAGGAACCACCCTAGATCCACCTAGCCCAAGCTTAGTGAGCCATGGACCAAGAGTCCCCCATTTTAAGGGATCTCTTCCCTTAAGTTGATAAATCCCCTTTTGCCTCATCCCAAATCCCCCAATACCTGGTTAATCACCATTTAACCCTGCCACCTGACTCACCTGACCTTGGGCCAGCTCCCATGTCCTTGCCGACTGGCCTATTCGCCAGAGGGAGTCAAAACTGAGAGCCACCACCTACCTAAACTCACCCAAACTTACCCAATTGGCCACCTCCACTAAATTAAATCTTGGAGCCTCTCTGCCCTCCACCTAAGCAGCTGAATCCACCCATCAATTAAGCCATGGATCAGCCTTATGGCCCCGGCCATATAAGCACCATTTCTCAGCCATGAGTAGGGTGTTGAAAGTTGCTGAAATTTTCTTCAATGAAACCCTTCCAAATTGCTCCCAGAGCTCAAGAGAAGCTTAGCCCCACTGTTCTCCTACCCTGAACTCCACTAACTGAGCTTAATTTCTCAGTCCAAAATCAGGTCGAAAATAGGACACTCTCTGAATCTCCACCAAAACCAAATTAACTCTTCCCACACCTTCACTAGAGGTAGATAAGAGGTTACTTAATGAAAGCCCCCTCACCAGGCCACCCATTTCTTCTATCGGCCAGAAATCAAAATTGAACTTGGACGAAGTGATAGCCAGGCATTCCACCAACGCTCGAGGCTTAATTCATAGGCTCTTGGGACTCCAACAAACTTGCAAAGCACATCCAGTCGATGCTTCGTCTCTTGGACCAAGGTATGGAGACTTCTACTCAACCCAAGCTTCCAACGATTCTCTATTTTGTTTGATTCAATTCCAAAGTCTATTAACCGTATGGATTTGTAGCCCTTATCTAGACGAACACATATGATCAAATCTCGTGCGATTTGGTTGAGAAATAAGGGAGATTTTAGGTCTAGAAGACGTGCGGTTGCTGGTTCACACCAGACGGAGACAATGGCCCAAAGCTGTTGAATCACGCATATAACAGATGGACAGCGGGGATTAAGCCGGATGGAACCATAGCGTGTAAAGCGCGGGCCACGTGGCGCTGACTCAGATGAGAGCGCCGAATCAGGAAGAGAAGCGTGGAGCTTCGACTCGCCATAGGATGCCGTGGCGCCGCGTTGGATAAGTAAAAAAATAGGGTTATTTTGATTTATTTAAACACCTTGAACTTTAAAAATGCATAACTTTGTCTAGAAAAAACCTAAAAATAAAATAAAAATATCCTCTTGCTCAGTGAACAGAGGAGAATAATGTGGAAAAGAAATCAAGTTATTTTGTTGAGTATTTAATTTTTAATGATTTTTATACTCATTTGAGTATTTTAATTCTCCACCGACACACACAATTCACCATGACATGAGACTATAGGGCTTTTGTAGCCTCTGATCTTGGGAACATTCACTGAATTTTCCAAGTCTAGAGGCTATTCCATGGCATGTTATCTATTTTCCAAGTTTTTATGCCTATTTTGGTATTTTAATTTCAATAATTAGCATAATGTCTGGAAAATTCTAAGAAAATTAGAGCAAGTTCCCTATGACTAGAGGAACCCAGGGAAATTATCTCATGAATTAAAACATTGTAAATAACCTTAATTCTTCACTTAACCTAAAACCAACTTTGAATTAATTAGAGCAAAATAAAAATCAAAATAACCTGAAATTAATTCTCCGCTGATCTTTAGGATCAGAGAAACTCCCATAAAAAGTTTGAAATTGATTTATTTAACCCATTAAATGGATTTTCTAAATGTCATAGTTAAATTTAAAATTAAAAAAATCGTAAAACTCAAAATACATTTCAAAATTTCATCAAATTGATTTTGGAGACTTTCTGATATCAGAGGAGTCTAAGAAAATTAAAATTGGATTTTTTCTAGAAACTTCATTTTTAACCTAACTTTTAATATTTTAACAATTAAAAAATCATAAAAAATCATAAAAATATTAAAATCCATAAAAATATCATATTTGGTCCCCTAATCACTTAGGAACCAATCAAATTTTTTTCCCAAGTCTCTAAATAAAGATTTTGAATTTTAAAGGCTTAAGGCAATTTTTAATATTAAAAATGGATTTTTCAACCTTTTCACTAAATTAATTCTAAAAATTTAAAGAAAAATTAGAAAAATATAAAATTATTTCTTTGAGCTCCTTGGAATCAGAAGGATTTAAGAAAAATATAAAACCTGATTATCCATTCTAATTTTATTTTATAGTTAATTAATACTCCAAAACATAAAATAATTACAATAAATAAAATATAATTCAAAAAATCACCAAAATTGGTCCAAGTGATTATCTGGTCAACAGGAATCTTTCATAATTTTTCTAAGGACAGAAACTTTCTCTTGGTCATGTCATGAAATTTTCATTGAAAATCCTTATTTTCCCTTAAAATTATTATATAAATTAAATTGAAATTGAAAAATCACATTTTCTCCTCTAATGTCTTAATTGACATGTGAGTGAGGTGACATAAAAATTTCAAGTTCATTTGAGGTTAATTTGATGAATTATGAGATGAATAAGCTTAAGAGGGCATTGAGGTAATTAAAAGGTTTTAATCATTAATTAACCTTTAGGCTCAACCAAAGGGGAGGGTAAATCTTTGATCCTGGATTTATTTTGGATGATTGAAACATAGGGAATTTAAGTGGTAGAAACTCATTAAATCACCTTAAACATTAAAGAAGAAACACTAATTAAATCACATGAAATTTGGAAGATTAATTAAGGCTTGAATGATTGAGATTAAGGGATTGTAATGCAAGAGAGTTCTAATTCTTAAAATTAAACCCTTAATCAATAATTTGATCACACATTATTTGTATACCAATTAATAGAACTCTAAAATGATAATTGGAATTAATATTTTAGGAAAGGAATAATTTTGAACATCTTATGATTAAAATAAATACAATAAAAGAAATTGATTTGAAATTGTCTAATACATAAATTAAATAAGTCCAAAATGTTAAAGCTAAATTGAAATAACCTAAAACATTAAGATTAATCTGAAATTGTTTTAAACTTAAATTAAAAATAAATTTAAAACATTAAAGTTGATTTGGCATAATTTATAAATCACAAGATTATAATTAGAGGAAATTTAATCAGTTTAAATATTCAAAATGAGCTTAAAAAGTTGAAACTTTCCAAAATACTAAAGCTTAATTGAATTAAAAAAAATTTGAACACCATTCCAAACTTAAAATAATTGATCAAAATATTATAAATAAACTAAATCACCTTGAAATCACCAATTCAATCCAACTTTAACTAAGAACAGTTAAATCTTTAATGAGCTAACTTTCCCTTAAAGGCTTTCATTATCATAATTTTAAAATGAAGCATTAAACAAAAATGTCACCTGACTCACAAGAATAATCAAACATCCTAATTAACTGAGCAAGAGTCAGACAAAATCAGAATGTTAAAGTAACCTGGATGTGTGATTCATCACCACAATGAAATTAATTGAACTCAAAATAGTACCTAAAATATTTAGGAAGATGTTCAGAATCCAATTCTGAGCACTTCCCTAACTTGATGGGATGTTTTAAAAGAACAGTGAGGCTTCATTATTCTTTGGTGAAGAAAATCATCATTAACAAAACACAAGAAGCTAGACGTCATAGGAATTGACTAACAATAGGACTAAGATTTTGGTAGATAACCAGAACCTTCCCTTAGCTTTACCTAGGTGTTACTTGTTGAAAATATATAAATGTTTTAACATGTGTTTTAAGTGCAGGTGAAAATGACGGAAATGCCCACCAGGTACGCATTTAAGTTTATTGCAATTTACATTCTGCGATTTATTAAATGTCTTACTTTCCTGTACTTATAAATACATGAAAATGATCGAACCCAGCATGTTTAAACAACTCAAAATTTAATCACCAACAAAAATAAAACTTCAATTATAACTAAAATTAAAACGTCTCATTGGATTATCGGGAATCCCTCGGATGATGTAACCTACGTGTTGCTAATGAGATTTCCCATGGTCTAAATGAAAGTGTGGAACTCATTCAGTTGAGTTTAGCAAATTCATTTGGAATAAGTGAATCTGATGAAAGTAGCGGTGCCAGGATGACGGAACTACGGGATCTTAATCGATTCTTCTTAATCAACTTTAATATTTGTTTTAATTAAAATACTAAGTCATCTCAATTTTAAATCTTTCTAATCAAAAACACTTCTCTCACCTCCTGATTGCCACTTTCTAAAACCAAACCTCTGCAACAACAAGGAGCTTGGAGCATAGTGGGCAGCACGACCATCTTCATCAGCAAAACTTTGGTCTACTTCAGCAAAACCTTTCTTATAATTAAATAACCAAGCCATAGGATTTCGAGGTAGTTTGCCTAGTGCAACATAAATCCTCAGCATTTTGTTAGGCATTTGCATGATCAGATTATGTAAATTAAGCCCTAACCTGTATTAGGACTCCGAGGTAGTCATTTGGTACGACATAAACCCTCACATCTTCGAGGCTATTTGTGTGATTATGTCATACAAATATAAGTCCTAATTAACTAAAATTGGCAGGATTGAAACACTAAATAATCTACTCTTAAATTGAAGCCAAACCATAGGATAGTTGGGAAGTCACCGAAGTTTACTTCGGGTCTGTGCATCCCCTACTTATCTTCCTTTGGACTCCTGAAATAACTGTTCCAAATTTGAGCTATTTCCTATTGAAATTTCCAAAATTCAATTCTTTGAAACCTTAAACTTTGAAATTCTTGAGAGCAAAGCCACTGATCATTATCGAGAGTTTTCTTAAGTGTCTTCGGACATTTAGGATGTAATTAACTATAGAGGCTTGCCCTTATAAGGAACTTTAAGAACCCAGGTAATATAAACCCTGCTTAATTCCTTTATATTAAGTAGGGGAACTTGTCGGCTTATATAATTGGTTCACAGACCAAACAGCTGTCACAAATCTTCTAGTTTATTTAATCGAGCCCCATCATCAAGCAGTGTGTCTATTCTTTGGGATAAATACACAGTTTGTGATGTGGTGCTCATTTATATAAACTATTAGGGATGTGAGATTAGTTTGATTTCATATCTTAAAATTTTCAAACTTAAAACTATTTAAAAAAAAAATGCTACTTTCTAAATTATATATATATATATATATATATAAGTTAAATTTAAAATCTAATATTCACCGACAACATCTGTAGGCGACTCATTTTCAAAATACAACACTTAACTTATAAATATGCCGACATACTTCTGGCGACTCCGCTGGGGAGTAGTTCCTCTCTCCATTTTGTTTAGAGGGTTCTGCTTTCATAAATCAGTAGTGAGTCCATGCCCCTAGTGGACCAAACTACCATCCTTTCCGTTGGCATACCACGTTCATTTCTGTCTTGAACGAGTATAGTCAACTCCTTTTGGATTCTGGGGCCACTTTTTAGACACCCCTAAACAGAGAGGTTCTAGAATCCTTTTGCCACTTAGAGGGGGTGGACCCCCCAAAAGGAGTTAGCTTAGGAGCGGTTCCTTAGATTGAGAAGTCTTGTGAGACACTCTCTTCCTTTCTAGTTTCTGGATTGGTTCCCTTACCTTTTCTATAACCTTTCCCCTTTTAATTTTTTTGTTCCTAATGAACAAACCTTCTAATAAATAAACCCTTTAATAAACAAACCTTCTGCTAAACCGTAAATAGAAGAATAAAATAAGAATCTGAAATACTTTAAGAAAACTAAGAGAAAGATAAATGGAAATGTGTTCGGACTTTTTTTCTAAGAATCCTTTGTCATCCTGAAAGTTTTGTGATGAAAGGAAGCATGATTTAGAACTGACGGTCAGAATCTACTCTATAAAGGATGTCTGCACCGAAGCTGATTTTCTCCTTCACCAACTGGATGGACATAGCAGTCTACAAGGACGAGCTACCTGATGATGCGATCATTCGCTTTGGACAAGGATTAGACAATATGGACATTAAGTTCACAGATGTTACTCTCTTCGCGCTGATGGATAAAGTACCAGAGACTATGGAACCCATAATTGAGTTCAACCTGAAGTCGGCTCAAGAGTTTCCTCCCCTGCAAAGGGTCCCAGTTGAAAGAAGCACCGCTGTTCATAGGAGGTTAGCTGCTACCCCCAGAACTGTCATCTCTACCCCCACCGGTCTGGTCATCACTGCACCTACCCTGATTCCCACCAAACTGAAAGGGAAAGTAGTCCAAGTCAGTGATGAGCCTGTTACCGTGGAGGGTTCAAACTTTGTCGCAGTACCGTCTGTCTTCGATATAGGGTCTAGTTTGAGATTTGTACCCTTAACCCAAACACAAAGAAGGAATAAGAATAGAAAGATCACCAAGATTAGAAAGACCAAAGCTGCTGAAGCCTCCTTTTTTGAAGAGATTCCTGAGGAAGAAGAAGAACTGCCTGAGATCTCACCACTGTTGGAGGGGAGTAGGTTCCACCCTCTCTCTGCTGCATCTGATGAGGAAGATGCTCGAAGGATTGCTGCTGCATTACCTTTGCCTGCATACCACAGTGATTGTAAGAAGAAGAAGATCAAGACTATGCCGCTTACTCGATTGCGAGCAGTAGTGGAGAAGTTAGCCAGAAAGGAGGGTTGCCACGTGTCAAAGATTTTGAGAAGAATGGGATGAGTACCAGCTATATCTTGCCTCAGACTGAAGGTAGACCCCATCATTGTCATAGAAAGGCCAAAGAAGAAAGTGTGAGCTAGTGAGAGGAGTTTTCCTGTTGTTGTATCAGGTCACCATATTAGGGAGCACACCACCTACCGACATACAGCCGACAGACGATCTGGTCCAAGGCCACCTACTGCAAGAAGGATGGTGTGGCAACCTATTATTGCTGAACCGATACCAACAAAACACTCTGAAAAGAGAAGTCTCGTCAGAGAGCTCAAATCTGAGGAAAGTGCTGCAGCTCCGAAAGAAACTCCTGAAGATGAAGTTCAACAGTCGTCACCTGATAATCGAGAGACCGTTTGGAAAAGAGCACTGGAGGTTGCCATAGGAAAGCTAAGAACTGACATCCAACAGTTGGCAAGAGAAAGAAGAGAAGGACTGAGAAATGAAATGGACTCGTCAGAGTTCATGGACAAAGAGTCGGTCGAGATCATCATGGTTGAGACCCAAGCATCGTCAGCTCTATAGGGAGCTCCGTCAACTTTGGAAGGAGATGATCCAGAAGCACTGAAACTATGTCTGCGGAAAAAGGATGATACAATCTACCGAATGGAGAAGAAGATGGAGGAGATGGTGGCTTCCCTCGCCACACACCAGAGTCAGTCTCAGCCTCAGAAGGAAACACCTCCAAAGATCATTTTTGCACCTACCTGTTTTTATGCCTTGATTTTTATGAAATTTTTAAGGATATTATGCTTTAATGAATGGTATTTTTGTGTTTTTGGATGTAGGTGAAGCAAAAATGTTCAAAAAGGAAAAAGGATGTAAAAGGAACAAAATGGAGCAAAAATGGAGCCAAAATGCAAAATTGCCAAAACAATGGGCATGGCTCCTAGGCGCCAGAATTCGGCGCCTAAGCGCCAGCTCTATACCAAATATGTGACGGTTTTTGTAACTACTTTGGGCGATTATTTTGATGGTTAGAGTGGTTATTGGACCATCTAGAAGATTGATAGTTATTCCTGAATTATAGGACATGTGATACATTGTATCTAGACGCTTGGAAACATTTTGGATCGCGAAGAGGTGCGATCCAAAGTGAAGAGGTGTGAAGAACTGGACGCGGAGTCCGACGCCTAGGCGCTAGACACACTTTCTAGAAGATTCATTGAACTTGGACACATTTTGAAGAGATGCTTTAGGAAACCCTTGAAGCCTCTAAATAGGAGGCCATTTCTACAGAGAAAATGGCCCAATAAGAAGCCCGCCCTACTTTGCTCCAATCAGAGAGAGAGAATTAGAGAGATAAATTTAAGGGCCACAATTGTAGTTTAGTTTCTTTCATAAATTAGTGAGTTTATTTTTTTTAGAGTTTGTATTGAGAGTTTGAAAGAGTTGGTGCTTTTGAAGTCTATTTCGCTTTGGAGTCAGAAGAAATCAGAGGTTCAGTTGAAGAAACACTTGAGATAAGTATTTGTAATTTGATTCAAAGTTTTTTTTATATGTTTTGTTATTTAAATTCAATGTGTTTTGAGTAGTTACTTTACTTTCTCCTTTCAATTATGAGAAGATAAATAAGATAATATTAAATTCGTTGAAGAATTAAAAACTAAATATGTTTAAATATTGTGATGATATTAATAACAGATCTTAATTTACTATTTAAATTGGTCATTTAAATTGTTAAAATCTGTTAAAGAATTTTGAGACCTAGAAGGAGATGAATTCTTAACTAGTAGATATCACATGAATCCTTGGGTAGTCAAAGGCCTTGTACGGGTCAAAGGCCTTGTGTCGTTGCCAGGGAGGGCAAATTTTTAGATTTTAAATATTTATTTTATTTTTATTTTATTTATTTTCTATTACTGTCAAAATACAAAATATAAAATAAAAAAACATTTAAAAAAGCAAAAATAACAAAAAAAAAATAACAAAAATAAAAAAAAAGTAAGTAAAGATTTTATTTCTTGCTATTTTATTTTACTTTTTATTTACTTTTTATGTGTAGTTCTGGATCTGAAGGATTATTACCTTTAGACTCCGAATTAGAAAAAACTGTTAAAAGACTTAAAAAAAGGAAAATAAATTCAAAAATATCAAGAGATGGCTAATTTACATAATAATTTACAGAATTCAATTGAAATTAATGAGAAAAATGTTTACAAACCATTAAGGGATTATGCTAACCCTACAGTTGATGAACTTCATAATAGTATTCAAATACCTACTGTAGATGCTAATTCTTTTGAGCTTAAACCGTCTATTATTCAAATGGTTCAAAATAATCAATTTGGGGGAACACCAAATCAGGATCCAAATTTACACCTTGCTAGTTTTTTTGAACTATGTGCTACCTTTAAATATAACAATGTTTTTGATGATGTTATTAGACTTAGACTCTTTCCTTTCTCTTTAAGAGATAAAGCAAAGATGTGGTTGAAATCATTGGCAACAGGTTCTATTAAAACATGGGCTGAAATGACACAAAAATTCCTTGCTAAATATTTTCCTCCTTCTAAAACCACTAAATTAAGAAATAACATTACTTCATTTAGTCAATTTGACGGGGAGATAATTTATGAAACTTGGGAAAGATTTAAAGAACTATTAAGAAAGTGTCCTCATTATGCTTTACCTGATTGGTTAATTATTCAAACATTTTATAATGGACTTACTGGATCATTGAAATCATTAATTGATGCTGCTGCTGGAGGTTCTTTAATGGCTAAATCATTTGAAGAAGCTTATACTTTAATTAAAGAAATGGCTAACAATAATTTTGAATGGCCTTATGAAAGTATTAATCCTAAAAGAATGGCAAGTATTCATGATAACGAAGCCTTTTCTATTATAGCTTCACAAGTAGCTGCAATTTCTAAGAAATTAGATAATTTTGCTATCAATGTATCACATAACAACTCTGCTAATATGAAGATTCTCAAACTATTGAAACTTTACAAGCTATTGCAAGTAAAAATAACCCTTATTCAAATTATTATAATCCTGGATGGAAAAATCACCCTAATTTTAACTAGAAAAATTCACAACAATAATGGGGTAATAATCAATCTCATCCAACTAGAAATTGGAACATTCAAGTAGATTCAAACTATAAACCTCCTGGATTTAATAATCAACAGAAAATGTTATCTATAGAAGAATTAATTTTACAACTGAGTAATCAATTACAAAATCAAAACACTGCTATTCGTAATATTGAGAATCAAATGGGATAAATCACTAATTTAATTAATTACAAACCTTCAGGAACACTTCCTAGTAATGTTGAAAGCAATCCAAAAGAAACTGGAAAAGAACATGAACATGCTAAGGCTGTACAACTTAGAAGTGGAAAGGAATTAAAAGAAAGAATTCAGAATGAAATTGAAAATGAGATTGAGGTTGAAGAGATTGAAAAACCTAAAGAAACTCCTTCTCTTAGTAATAATCAGACTGTTATTCCTATTAATGTGGAAGTTGAAAAACCACCACCACCTTTTCCTCAAAGATTAAAACAGCAGAAGCTTGATCATCAATTTTCTAAGTTCTTTGAAATTTTTAATAAACTTACTATTAACATACCTTTTACTGAAGCTTTGGAACAGATGCCAACTTATGCAAAATTTATGAAGGAAATTTTAAGTAAGAAACAAAAATTTGAAGCTTTTAAAACTGTTGCATTAAGTGAAGAATGTAGTGCAATAATTCAAAAGAAATTACCTCAGAAACTTAAAGATACTGGAAGTTTCATGATACTTTGTGCTATTGGAGAAAAATTTTGTGGAAAAGCTTTATGTGATTTAGGAGCAAGTATTAATCTCATGCTATTTTCTATTTTTCGAATGTTGAATTTAGGAGAGATTACTCCCACCACTGTAACCCTTCAGTTAGCTGATAGATCTATCACTTAGTCTAAAGGAGTTATAGAGGATGTTCTAGTTAGAGTGGATAAATTTATTTTCCCTGTGGATTTCATTGTACTCGATATGGAAGAAGATAAAGAAATACCAATTATTTTAGGGAGACCTTTTCTAGCTACCGGACGAGCTATGATTGATGTGCAAAAAGGAGAATTAACTATGAGAGTTAATGATCAAGAGATTAAATTCAATGTCCTTAAATCAATGAAGTACCCTAATAAAGAAAAATGTTATCAAATGGATATTATTGATTATATAATTGAAAAACATTATCAAGAAAAATGTAAAGTCATTTCTGAAGAAAAAATTGAATTATTAACTAACAAAAAAGAAGAACTAAAAGAAGAAGAATTATTTAAAGAAACTCATTATATTAAAGATAACTGGGAAATTATGGACATAACTCAAAATGATATACTTTTACCATCGATTAAAAAAGCCCCTGAACTAGAATTAAAAATGTTACCTGCACATTTAAAGTATGCTTTTCTTGGAAATTCATTAACTTTACCTGTTATTATTTCTTCTAAACTAAGCTTAGATCAAGAACCAAAATTAATAGGAGTGTTAAAGAATTATAAGAAAGCTTTTGGTTGGAATATTGCTGATATAAGAGGAATAAGCCCTTCCATATGTATGCATAGGATTTTAATGGAAGAAGATTTTAAACCTACTATTGAACCTCAAAGAAGATTAAATCCTGTCATGAAAGAGGTTGTTAAAAATGAAATTTTAAAATGGTTAGATGCTGGAATTATTTACCCTATTTTGGATAGTCAATGGGTGAGTCCTATTCATTGTGTTCCGAAGAAAGGAGGAGTAACTGCCATTGTCAATGATAAAATGAACTAATTCCTACAAGACAAGTTACTGGATGGTGAATTTGCATTGATTATTGGAAACTAAATAACGCCACTAGAAAAGATCATTTTCCTTTACCTTTCTTGGATCAAATGCTTGATAAATTAGTTGGACAATCATATTTCTGTTTTATGGATGGATATTCTGGTTATCATCAATTACCTGTCGCTCCCGAGGACCAAGAGAAAACAACATTTATAAGTTCTTATGGAACATCTGCGTTTAGAAGAATGCCTTTCAGTTTATGTAATGCACCTGCAACTTTTTAAAGATGTATGATGTCAATATTTTATGATTTGATTGACAAATGAATTGAAATATTTATGGACGATTTTTCAGTTTTTAGAACTTCTTTTGAATTATTTTTGGAAAATATTTCCAAAGTTCTGAAAAGATGTGAAGAAACAAACTTAGTTCTTAACTGGGAAAAATGTCAATTTATGGTCACAGAAGGCATTGTACTCGGTCACAAAATTTCACAAAAAGGGATGGAAGTTGATCAAGCAAAAGTGAAAATTATTGCTAAACTGCAACCACCTACTACTGCTACTGATTTGAGAAGTTTTCTGGGACATGCTAGATTTTATAGAAGATTTATAAAGGATTTTTCTAAAATTGCTAAACCTCTTATTCATTTATTAGAAAAAGAAGCTAAATTTGAATTTAATGAAGATTGTGTTAATGCTTTCATTATTTTAAAAGAAAAATTAATAACTGCACCTATAATTATTGCACCTAATTTGAGTAAACCTTTTGAATTAATGTGCGATGCAAGTGATTTTGCAATTGGAATTGTATTGAGACAAAAATATGATAAAATTTTCGAAGTTATATATTATGCTAGTAAAACTCTTACTGAAACTCAAAGAAATTACACTACTACTAAAAAGAGCTTTTAGTTATAGTCTAGGCCTTTGATAAATTTAGACCTTATCTTCTTGGTACCAAATGCATAGTTCATACTGATCATTCCGCTATTAAATAATTAATGTCAAAAAAGGATGCTAAACCTAGATTGATAAGATGGGTTTTACTTCTGCAAGAATTTGATTTTCAAATAGTGGATAGAAAAAGAACTGACAACCAAATTACTGATCATTTATCTAGAATTAAGAATGATATTATTATTGAAGAAAATAGAAATAAGAAGTTTCTTGATGAACAGTTGTATGTTATTCAATGATGCCAAATACCTTCGTATGCGGATATAGTTAACTATTTAGTTAGCAATATTCTACCTTATGGATTGAATAACAAAATTATTAGGAAATTTAAAAATGATGCTAAATCTTATATTTGGGAAGATCCTCATTTATTTAAATTGGGAAGAGATTTTGTAATTCGAAGATGTGTACCTTATGAAGAAACTTTTTGCTATTATTCAAAAATGTCATGATTCTGAATTTGGAGGACACCTTAGAGTAGATAAAACTGCATTTAAAATTTTAAATTCAGGATTTTATTGGCCTACCTTGTTCAAGGATGTGGGACATTATGTTCAAACATGTGATCGATGTCAAAGGATGGGAAGTATATCTAGGAAAGATGAAATGCCTTTAAACTATATATTGGAAGTTGAAATTTTTTATATATGGAGTTTAGACTTTATGGGACCATTTGTACCATCATCTCGGAAAGATTTATATTTTATTAGCGAGTTGATTATGTTTCAAAGTGGATTGAAGTCGTCTCTTTACCTAACTCGTGATTCCAAAAGTGTTTCGAAATTTTTAAAGAAAATGATTTTTTCAAGATTTGGAATGCCTAAGGTAATTATCACGAGATGGTGGAAGTCATTTCGTAAATATAAGAATTCAATCATTACTGGAAAAATTTGGAATCAAACACAGAATTACAACTGCTTATCACCCACAAACAAGTGGAATGGCTGAAGTATCAAACAAAGAAATTAAAAGAATTTTCGAGAAGACTGTTAATCCTAAAAGAGCGAATTGGAATAATACACTTGATTTAACATTATGGGCTTATAGAACAGCTTATAAGACACCAATCAGAATGTCACCTTACCAGTTAGTTTATGGTAAACATTGTCACTTACCTGTTGAACTAGAACATAAAGCTTATTGGGCGATAAAGGAGTTTAATTTTGATTTAAATACTGCAGGAGAAAAATGATTATTACAATTAAATGAGATGGATGAAATAAGAAATGAGTCATATGAAAATGCAAAGATTTATAAAGAGAAAATGAAGATATTACATGATAAAAAGATTTCAGGAAAAATATTCAAGCCTGGACAAAAAGTATTATTATTTAATACTCGTTTAAGACTTTTTCTTGGAAAATTAAGATCTAAATGAATGGGACCATATATAATTGAGAAAGTATACCATTATGGAGCTGTGGATATTAAAGACCCCAAAACGGGAAAAATATTTAAAGTTAACGGATTAAGACTGAAATCTTATTTGGGAGAAATAAAAATGTTTTATAAAGAGGCTTACGAGTTGAATCTACCTGATTAAAAACATAATTAGGTTGGGCTGACGACGTTAAACCAAGTGCTTTGTGGGAGGCAATCCATAGTTATTTTTATGTGATTTTACATTTTTAATGTAAGGTTATGCCTTGGTCTTGACTAATTTTATATAACTATACAAAATTGGATGCTAACAAGTCTTAATTGACTTAAGCTAAAGATGATCTCGAAGTATATAAAGTTTGGACATTTGATCACTCTATTTCGTATGTGAGTAAAAAGGAGATCAAGTTAACCTTCATTATGATTATTTATTATTTGAGATAATTTTTATTATTAAGTCTATATGGATCTTATCATTTACCTATTTTGGAGATCGAAACTTTGAAATTTGACGTTAGGAGAAACAGAATCGAACATGGTTTCGGCGCCTAGGTGCTAAAATCCAGCGCCAGAGTAGACTGTGTGTCGATGGGTCCGGCACCTAGGCTCCAGATTTGGTGCCTAAGCGCCATAGTTACTGGGTCATGTAAAAACAAAAAATTTTCAGTTTTTCACACGATTTTCTCCTATAAACTACCCTATCTTCGTTCCCAATCCCTAAGCAACCATAGTTATGACCTTTACACTTCATTCTTGAGGAGATAAGAAAAGATTTTGAAGAAATGAAGAGAAGAAGTTATGGAGAAGAGGCTAGAGATAAGTGTTCCAAGGATTCTCAACCTTTCTTTAATGGTTTTATTGTTGTAAGTTTGGAGAAATTTTCGAGTCGCCTAGATAAGTTTGAAGCGAAATTCAAAAGTATTAGAGATAGCCTCCATGAGATGTATCATTAAATTGAACATATGGAATGGCAGACAAAGCTTCAATTCGATCATCTAGCGGCCTATCAAGATGCTCAAGTGGAGATGTATGCGAAGAACAAATGGATCGATGAGAAAAAGGCTACAGATTTTCCAAGGGCGTTAGCGTTCTTCCCAAGTAGGCCGAGTAATCTTCATTACGATGAGAATGGAAATTTCTAATTTGAAGATTAGGTAAATGTGGTTAGATCAAGACTTTATCTAGTGTGTCATTGCATCGATTTAGTAAATCGAATTTATTGTTTGTGTGTTTGTTTTATTGTTCAATGTGTGTTGTATTTGCTTTGAAATTGTGTTGTTTTATTGTTTGTTAGGTCTTAAATCTTATTATTATACTTATCTGTATTGTATTGAGCCAAATTGAAGATTATGAATGGAATTAGAAGAGTTTGACTTAAACTTGTGTTTAATTGATGGATTTAATTTTTAATTTTTAAAATTTTTGGAAAATATTTTGGAAGTTGGAAACTGAAGCAATACTCTCATATGAGTAATTAGAAGTTGAATTTGTGAGTTTTAGTAGAAAATAAAATTTTTAAAGTGATCTTTTTGGTTGGTGAGTCTGGCATCGGGATTTAAACCCCCAAAAGCCATGGCTGACGCGTAAGCTTCATCTCCTTCCTCATTTTCGCGAAAATACACCCCCTATATCCATCTTGAGGTCAAAACATCATGTTTTTAAGCCCGAAATATTTCTTCATCTTAAGGTCAGATCTACCTTTTAATCCATTTATTTTTTATTTCTACCATGTATTTTCCTATTTCTGCTAAAAATTAAAATTTTGGAGAAAAATTTTGATTTTTAGAAATTCTCCATGGATTTTCATAACTCATTTTAAGTTTCTCAAGCTTAAAAGAGTTTAGATATTTGATTCCTTAATTTATTTGGGTTTTCTTTCATGTTTAGATGACACCTAAATCTAAGCGCAGAAAGCACGAGAAAATTTCGACAGCAGCAAGTTCCCTACTGCGGCAACGCACTTTCGTTATCACGAATTTGCATCATCAAGGAAATTTATCTCGGAGCGTAGTTTTTACAATCCTAGAGAGATGATCGTGAACACAATCATTGCAAACAACTGGCAGCGATTCTGTTATTTCACTGTAATTGCTATTATTCCTTTTGTACGAGAGTTTTATGCCAACTTTAGGGATGCAGAAGACTACAAGTCTTCGTTATAGGTGTCGAAGTGGGATTCGCTCTAGAACGGATCAATATTTTCTACGGCCTACCACCTACCGTTGAGTGTTACTATTCTGGTCTATCTCCATCTGAAGGAGATCTAGAGATAATTATTGCATATCTGACTGATGGCACTGGAGCTTGGAAGATCCGGAATGACAAACGGATAAACTTTAAATCCTCTAAGCTGAATGGTATTTCAAAGGCCTGACACTATTTTATTTCTGCTAGACTACTTCCTTCCAACCACCTGAGTGACGTTACCAGAGATATAGCTATCCTAAACTACTACATTCAGGAGAGGAAGTCGATAGATATTGGCATCATTATTTATGATTCCGTGGAATCGATTGCACGATCCAGCACTTCTGTGGGATTAAGACTCCCATCCTTGATATATTCTTTATGCATGAGCAATGGAGTTATTGCTGATATTTCAGAGGAGAACCTGAAGACTACAAAGCCTATTGGGCAGGAGAGTGTTATTATTTATGATCGTCTTCGCGGAAAGAGATCTACTGCTCCTTCTATGTTTGTACCTACTCTAGGTAGAGCTTCTACTTCTACTGCTGAGCCACCAAAAAGTTTCTGGGAATCCATGCATGATCAATTTCTGGAGCAGCAGAATGAGTTATTTCTAATTCACTGTAGAGTAGATACTATAGACAAGAAGATTGATCATCTATCTGAATATACCCAAAGGAAGAGTGATTATGATGCTGACTATTCGGAGTCTTTTGTTAGATTCTTGAAGGGTGAGCATGATGTTCAGTTCCCTACCTGTCCTAGATTTTCACCGTATGTTGATCCAAAGGATGTGGAATTTTCTTTTGGTGATGACGACGACGAGGCTACAGATAGTGATTAGTAGCTTGATTTACCTCTTAAGATGAGTTGATTCTATTTTTAGTTTATTTCTTGTTTGTTAATACTGATTAGTTTGTTGTTAGTTAGTGTCGATTTGTTTAAGTAACTTTGTGTAGATTTTTTTTTGATGTTGAGACTGTTTTTAGAGTATCTAGTGTGATATGTGTTTAAGACTGAAATATGGATGAATTTTTTTCATTTTCTATGATAAATGTTTATTTCTGTTTCAGCCTACTGTTTAGTATTCTTGAATAGTTAGTGATGTTGTTTTGTTTCTGTTATTGTGATTAGTATAGTCGTTTAATTTAGCTAATGATATAAAAATTGAGCCTGCTTACTTTTATATATGCTTCATTATTTTAGTAATATTCATAAAAAGCATGTTTAGAAGTAAAATTTTCTTTGTAGACTGTTTTACATACTTATAAAAATTCCTTTTTAAAATTATGCCTTTCTTTCTCTCATACTTTAAAATTTTTCATGATATATAAAAACTTAAGTTTGGGGGAAGGGAAAATACATGCAAATTTAAATTTTCTTTGTCCTTAAGTGCTAATATTTTCTTTAATAAAAAAAAATATTAACATAATATATGGAATTAAAAATCTATTTAAGATTACTTAAATTTTTGAAATTATAAATAATTTAGTAGACTAAACCAAAATTTAAATAACTTTGATTGATTTTAAGAATAGAATTAATCAACTTAAAGAAGAGTAAGATTAAGAATTTTTTCTATTCATGGTAGAGATAATTGAATTTTAGAAGTGTTAAGAAATCAAGAATTATAACTTGAAAAAGAAAAGATTGAAAGTCTTTTTGAAATCTATTAAGTGAAAATGTATAAGTTTGAAAATATAAGGATAGTAAAGTTCAAAACCATTAACAGGCTATCCAGATACAGTAATCCTCACTGTAAAAAAAAAGAGAGAGAAAGAAGAGAGGAGAAGCTTGAGGAGATGCCTAATCAAAAATTGGCTTCACTTGAATTATCTTATAAGAAGAAAACTAATTACATAATTTACTTAATTTTAATACATGCATCTTCATTAGAAAAGATTTTCATGAAGATCTTTTTCTTGTAAATAATTTATGTGATCTTAATATAATAAAATACAATTATTTTCGAAATGAATGAAAAAATTTTGAAGTATTACAATTTGGTAGTTAAATATTCTTTAAATTCTTAAAATTAAACTTAGTTAGTGAAATTTGGTTAATGATTTACTAAAGCCTTTATAAAATCAAAAATTACAAGGAATCTTAATTATTTACCTTTTTATTCCAAATGTTATACATTTTATATAATAAAAAGGGTTACTTGAGGACAAGTAACGTTTAAGTTTGGGGGATTTTGATCCATGAAAAAATACCTGTTTTTATGCCTTGATTTTTATCAAATTTTTAAGGATATTATGCTTTAATGAAAGGTATTTTTGCGTTTTTTGGATGTAGGTGATGCAAAAATGTTCAAAAAGGAAAAAAGATGTAAAAGGAGCAAAAAGGAGCAAAAATGGAGCCAAAATGCAAAATTGCCAAAATAATGGGCCTGGCGCCTAGGCGCCAGAATCTGGCGCCTTAGCGCCAGCTCGATACAAAATCAGTGACGGTTTTTATAACTACTTTGGGTGGTTATTTTGATGGTTAGAGCGGTTATTGGACCATCTAGAAGATTGACAATTATTTTTGGATTATAGGACATGCGATACATTGTATCTAGACGCTTGGAAATGGTTTGGATTGCGATGAGATGCGATCCAAAGTGAAGAGGTGTGAAGAACTGGACGCGAAGTCCGGCGCCTAGGCGCCAGACACACTTTCTAAAAGATTCATTGAAGTTGGACACATTTTGAAGAGATGCTTTAGGCAACCCTTGAAGCCTATAAATAGGAGGCCATTTCTACTGAGAAAAAGGCCCAATAAGAAGCCCACCCTAGTCTGCTCCAATCAGAGAGAGAGAATTAGAGAGATAATTTTAAGGGCCACAATTTTAGTTTACTTTCTTTCATAAATTAGTGAGTTTATTTTATTTAGAGTTTGTATTGAGAGTTTGAAAGAGTTGGTGCTTTTGAAGTCTATTTCACTTTGGAGTCAGAAGGAATCAGAGGTTCAGTTGGAGAAACACTTGAGATAAGTATTTGTAATTTGATTCAAAGTTTTGTTTATATGTTTTATTATTTAAATTTAATGTGTTCTGATTAGTTACTTACTTTCTCCTTTCAATTATGAAAAGATAAATAAGATAATATTAAATTCGTTGGAGAATTAAAAACTAAATATGTTTAAATATTATGATGATATTAATACCGGATCTTAATTTACTATTTAAATTGGCCATTTAAATTGTTAAAATCTGTTGAAGAATTTTGAGACCTAGAAGGAGATGAATTCTTAACTAGTAGATATCACATGAATCCTTGGGTAGTCAAAGGCCTTGTGCGGGTTATTCAAGGTGAAGTGCAAATAAATAAGAAAATATTATTCAATGGGCATAGAATTGATAAGTTTTTAGAGTGACAGACTAAATTCTTGTAATTTGGTTTATAGAGAGGGAACGGGTCACTAGTAGGGCCGACCATAGCCACCCTTAGACATATAGTAGTGTGACCCTAGATTAACCCATTCTACTAACAATACATCCAGACCTGATCTATAGATTCACTAATGTTCTTTATACTATCGAGTGAAGGTAAAGAATAGGAATGCTTCTATTTGGCAGAATACCATAAATTTATATTCTCCACGAATATTATATTATCTAAAAAGTCTTCGATTAATTGAAAGGAAGAAAGTTGTTTGCTTATTATTATTTACATCACTCATTATTTTTGCTTTAATTCTGCACTTAGTAAATTAAATATTAAATTTATAACTTTAAAAGAAATACATAAAAATAAAATTAAAATATTTAAAAATCTATAAACCTCCTCGTGGGATCGATACTGGGGTCTTTATTTAAAGCCCTATATTACTTGAAACGATACTTATACTTGCGTAGTACCTCTAGTGTGTAAAATATTTTCCATAAAATTATATTTATATACACTAGCCGCTATTATTATTTGGGTCAAAGTATTGGCTATAACATATTTCTGAAAGCATAAATTATTGTGTTGTCCACGGATCGAGGTCAGTCATTCACATTGCAGATGGAGGGAAAGAGATTACATCCGTCAAATGATGAACAACCAAAGAAGGATTCTACGTAGAGCGTGATTCTAGAAATGGATATTAAGAATATGGTGGAACACCAGGTGCGAGAAGCCTTAGCCCAATCTAAGAGTGGAGCATCTATTAAGACAGGTAGACCTTACCCTGAAGAATTTGATGCAGTCCAATACCCGAAGGGCTTCGTACCACCTTTATTTAAGACTTTCAACGGTACGAGAAACCCCTGGCAACATGTCACAAATTTTCGTGGCAGTTGCTGCAATGCCAGTGGGAGCGACGCTTTGCTATTTCGTCAGTTCGTCAGTAGCTTGTTAGGGATTGCCTTTGATTGGTACACAGAATTGTCGAACGGTTCAGTCATGACCATTTCTTAATTGGAGAACCTTTTAGTTAAGGGGTTTGCTAGGGCTCGACACCACATCACTATCGGTGATCTAGTGGTGGAGCAACAGAAACCAAATGAAAACTTGGTGGATTACATACTTCGATGAAGGAATCTAAGCACGAAGTGTGAACCACAACTTCAGGAATAGCATGCGGTCGGTATCATGCTTAAGAGTATCCATGGCCCGATAGCACTTCTCCTTAAAGGATTCACAATTAAGACTTTGGAGAAGTTTCTTAGCAAGACCGGGAGCTTGCAGGAGGAGGCAAAACAGCTGAGTTTCGTCAACAAGACTGATAAGAAGAAACCAATGAACGCATTAGAAAAAAAATCTGGAATCGTCGCGGTAGTGGATAAAGGTAAGCAGCCAGTGTAGATACATCCAGAGCGGCCACAACCAAGTTATCAACCACCGCAACAGATTTATTAACAACCTCAGTAGAACTATCAGCAGCCTCGACCAAGCTATCAGTCACTACAGCATGATCAACCACCGCCTCGCTCATCACGTGGCCTGAAGGAGCTTTTAAATAAGGAATACTCCTTCAAGATCGAGGCAGTGGCCAAGATGTTTTGCAGTTTGATTAAGACACCGGACTTTCAACTGCTAGAGCCTAGGAGGCCAGAGGAAGTCGACAAGAAGGATCATCCAAATTACTACCCCTACCATATGATGCTCGGACATAAGATAGAAGACTGCTTCACCTTCAAGAATTGGCTCGAGGATAATCTTCGGAAGGGGAACATAACGATCCCGAAGGAATACATGAAAGAGCCCCACAAAGGAGGTTCCGTCAATGTTATTTCAATGGATCCTACTGTTCTGATAGACCCTTACGCGACCAACGATTGATAGAGTACTGTTTGAACAAAGGCTTCGAAGAAAATTTTGGATCACTTCAAGACCGCTTCGGTGCGCTCTTTAGCTCAGAGTTCGAAACCCGCTAAGTCGGCACTATCGCTTGCGATTGAAGAACCGCCCTAGAAGGAGGAGAAGATTGTGGAAGTAGATAAGACCGAGGCTCTGAAGGGTATATTACGGGGCTGCTTTTCCTAGGATGGTTGTTTCTAATTCGGGGGAGAAATCCCTCGGACCTCTGCCTCTGTATGATTTTTTGCTCGCCCCGGCGGGATCTTGTAATGATAAAAGTTTTGGTGTTGGCTACATTTTGAATTTTTGTAATGATTACGTAACTAACGATAACCAATGTAATCCATATCTTAATTTCGATACAAATAATGATTCTCAAATGATACAAAACCCCGAAGACTGCGAAGAAGGAGAAGACATTCACCAGAGTGGCTACGAAAGCTCAAGAAGTGACGAGTCCATTTGTAAATTCCAAGGAGCTTTGATCACGATAGAATTAGAGCTATCAGATTTTGAAGCAACTTCAGAAGAGCCAGTCATTCTGATTCAAGAGGAGACACCGACAGATCCAACACCAGATTCTGAAGAAGTAACTGAAGTCAATCTAAGAAGCGAAAAAGTTCTACCCCCAAGAATGGGTCCAAAAGACAAATGAAAGCAGGCGGTTTCTTAGAAAGAGCCAACCCCAGCAGAGGAATTGCCCATTTGAGAAGAGATTGAAGAGCCTGGTTACAAAGTGGATTATAACGTGCTAGCCCATCTTAGGAAGCTACCAGCCAAACTAAGCATCTATGATGCTTTAATCATGTCAAAGGAGATGAGAGAAGCTCTGATCAAGGCCTTACTTGATTCCAAAAATTTGCTTAGCTCAAATGGCCTGTAATTCCTTAGATGAGGTTTGCTCGTTGAATGACAGCGTGGTGTTACCTTCTCAGAAAATGATCTACTACTTGGAACAGCTGATCACAACCCACCGTTGTACATTTCAGTCAGTATCAGAAAGTTCACGCTCTCTAGGGTGTTAGTTGATTTGGGAGCATCGATCAACATAATGAACCTTTAGACGTTAGCATATTTGGAAATTGATGCCCAAGATCTCGAAGCAGACAAAATGTTACTAAGAGGTTTCAATCAAAAAGGAGAAAAAGCCCTTGGATCAATAAAACTATTAATGAAGATCGGTGATTTGGCAATGACAACCGCAAAATTCCCCATAATTGATTCTGAGACATTGTTCAACGCTCTACTGGGTCGACCGTGGATCCATGAAAACCGGATGGTACCGTCGTCTCTGCACTAGTGCATAAAGTATTATGAAGGAGGGGAAGAACAGTGTATCAAGGGTGATTTGCAACCGTTCTCCGTACACGAGATTGGAATTCACGAAGATGCAGCTTACTACGTGCCTCTGAAGAAAACAGTCTTTGCCAGAAATGCCATACCAAGCGAAGCAAAAGAAACTCAAGGCAATGAAGAACCTGAAGTTCTAGTTCAACAGTTACTCACCACTCCCTTACGGCGAGATGGTAAAGGTTTCTCCATATCTCACACCTGAGGTCGAGGATGGGGACGAGGTCGAGGATGAAAAGGTGGAACAAATGAACAGAAGAAGCCGGTCATTAATGTTAATTGGGAAATCAGTTTCAAAGAAAAAGAAATCAAGAAGGAAGCAATGAAGATAAGTCAAACGAAACCCCAGTTCAAGATCTCTCTCGAAGACGGAAAGAATGAAGAACACAAATCAATGTACGAGAAGATTGACCATCACGTACAGACTATGACCATAACCCCAATCTATCCTAGCAAGGTTGAGGGTATGGTAATTAAGGAAGTACATGGTGGCAGTGCTAAGCCAATCAAGTTCTACTGTGGTGCTTTTCCTCCAAGATTGAAAATGATGTAAAATTTGAAGATGTTGCTTCTTCCAAATTAATGGAATTACCTTTTGAGTGGTATTCTCCCTGTGTTCAAAACCTAATGCATCTGGTATCTTAACTATACAATGGATGAAAGGTCAATCACAATGCTTTGAAAATTTATGGAATAATACCGGTTGGCCTCCCAATTCAAAGCATGGTCTCGGATTCGGCATAGTAGGACTAGCTGATGATACAGAATTCTACTTGGTTGTCACTTCCGAGCCTAATGAAGACTGCTTGGAAGCTTCAGATGATCTCGAAGATCTACTAGTTGGAGACGCTATGCCAAAATTTGAAGAAACAATTAAATCTACAATAGACGAGTTAATGGAAGTTAACTTAGGTACTAGCGAAGAGCCTAGGACAACCTTTGTTAGCTCCTTACTCAATAAAAAAGACTCCAAAGAAATGATCAAGCTACTAATGGAATTCAATGACTGTTTTACTTGGAGTTATGATGAAATGCTAGGATTAGCTCTAGAAGTTGTAGTTCACAAGCTAGGAATGGATCACACTGCCGTCCCAGTCAGACAAGCTCCGAGAAGAATGCTTCTAGAAATTGAACAACAAGTGATAGTTGAAGTTAAGAAGCTTATCGACGCTAAATTTGTCCGTGAAGAATAATATCCAACTTGGTTAGCCAACGTAGTACCAGTCAGAAAGAAGAACGATCAGATCAGAATCTGCGTAGATTTCAGAGATTTGAACAAAGCGTGCCCAAAAGATGAATATCCGCTACCAATTCCAAAATTAATGATTAACATTTCTTCGATGCACTAGATCTTCTCTTTCATGGATGGATCGTTAGGATACAATCAGATAAAGATGGCACCAGAAGATGAGAAGCTCACAGCCTTCAGAACGCCAATCGGATTATACTGCTGCACAGTAATGCCTTTCAGGTTGAAGAACGCAGGAGCAACTTACTAAAGAGCAATGACGAGGATTTTTGATGATCTTATTCACAACCAGGTCGAGTTCTACGTGGATGATGTGGTCATCAAGAGCAAATTAAAAGAAGATCACCTGTATGATTTAAGAATGTTTTTCGAGCGATTAAGACAATTTAACCTAAGATGAATCCCTTGAAATGCGCCTTTAGCATCACCTCTGGGAAATTCTTAGGATTTGTTGTCTGACATCGGGGAATTGAAATTAATCCAGAGAAGATTAAAGCTATCTTAGAAATGCCGCCGCCCAAAAACTTGAAATAACTACGATCCTTTCTAGGTAAGTTGGCATATCTTCGACGCTTTATCTTAAAATTTTCAGGTAGGTGTTTGCTCTTCTCGGCATTCGTTAAAAAGGACGCCAAATTATTTTGGGAAGAAAAATGCCAGTAGGCCTTCGAGGAAATTAAATAGTATTTAATGATACCTCCTGTCTTAGCAGCCCCAGCCTCAAGTCAACCGTTGATACTTCATACCGCAGCTTTAGACGACTCTCTCAGAGCCCTGCTAGCCCAGGTCAATGACGAGGGGAAAGAAAACACTCTCTACTACTTAAGTCATCGTATAATTCCGACGGAGGTTAAGTATCCTCCTATTGAGAAGCATTGTTTGGCCCTGATCTTCGCCGCTCAAAAGCTCAGGCATTACATGCTTTCTCATAAGGTCAACCTTATTTCAAAGTTCAATCCATTGCAATATTTGATGACTCGCCCGATGCTTTCTGGCAGACTTGCCAGGTGGTCGATGATACTATTGCAATTCGATATAAATTTTGTTCCTCTTCTTGCCGTAAAGGGATAAGTCCAAGCAGACTTCCTCACAGCACACCCTCTGCAGGCAGAATTGCCTCTCAACGAGGACTTGCCAGATGAATAGATAACGAGCCTAGAAGATCCTAATGATCAGCATTGGGAATTGTACTTTGACAGAGCATCCTCAGCATAGAAAGACAAATAATTGCAAACGATAGTGCCTGGTAAGGCAGGAATCGGACTAATCTTTATAACACCAGAGTGGGGGATGTTAAGGTACTCCTACCATTTAACAGAACTGCATACAAATAACGAAGCAGAATACGAAGCCCTCGTAACCGAACTGGAGTTAACCATTCAGATGGGTATAACTGACATCAACATCTACGGAGATTCATAGTTGATCATTCAACAGGTCGCCAGACAATACAGGATTATGAAGCCTAGACTTGAGCAGTACTTTCAATATGCAATGAAGTTGTTAAAGCAGATTCTGAATGTAATGTTCTACAAGATTCCCAGAAGAGAAAATGCTCTTGCAGATGCATTAACCCATACTGGAAAAGAATTTGCTTGCTTACAGGATGAATCAGTTGAAATGTCAGTTCAGGGGCGACAGGTCCTATCACAGCTCAACATGGATGCAATACACCAATCAGAAAAAGAGGAAGAAATAGTTGCAGTAGTGGCAGAAACTACAGAAGATTGGCGGCAGCCATTAATAGAATATCTACAAACAAGAAACCTACCTGACCATAATTCATTAGCCCATCAGATTAAGAAAAGAACTCTGTCATACGCATTAATAAATAATACATTGTACAGAAGGTCATTCGACCAAATGTGGCTAAGGTGCCTAAGCGGGTCTGAGGCTCGTGAAATTGTTAAAGAGGTGCACTCGGGACTTTATGGTGCTCATCAGTCTGGTCTAAAGATGAGAATGAATATTAAAATACTAGGGTACTACTAGCCCTCGATGACGACTGACTGCATGAAGGTTGCCAAGAGTTGTCACCAGTGCCAAGTGCATGGAGTGGTTCTACATCAACCTCTAAATGTGCTACATCCAACAATCGCGTCGTGGCCATTCGAATGTTGGGGCACAGACATTGTGGGTCTGATAGAACTGCTTTCTTCAAGGGGACATTGCTTTATTCTTGTAGCTACAGATTACTTTTCCAAATGGACAGAAACAGTACCGCTCAAAGAAGTGAAGGCACATCACATGTTACAGTTCTTCAGGAATCAAGTCGTCAACTGTTTCGGGGTACCGCGCAGAATTATCTCAGATAACAGGTCTGTGTTCTGAAGCACAAAGATCAACAGTTTTGTTAGAAGGCACGGGATTGACTGGAGCTTTTCGACGATCTACTACCATAAAGCAAACAGCTTGGTCAAGGCTTTTAATAAAACTCTCGTCCAAATCTTAAAGAAATATTTGGACGATAACAAGAGACAATGGCCCGAGAAGTTATTAGAAGCCTTATGGGCCTACACAACGACTTTCAGAACTCCTACTTAGTCTACGCCCTACGCTCTAGTGTACGGGTCCGAGGTCGTCTTGCCCTTGGAAGTTCAGCTTCCATCTTTCAGAATTGCAGTTACGAACAAGATTACTACAGAAGAGAATGCCAAACTACGACTAGAAGAATTAGAAAGCTTGGAAGGGAAATGACTTTTAGCACAACATAATTTGGAATTATATCAAGCCAAGATGATCCAGGCCCACGACAAACTGGTCCGCCCGAGGATGTTCAAGGTCGGTGACTTGGTTTTAGTTCTTAAGAGACCTATTCTTGCACACCACAAGATAGGAGGTAAATTTGAACCGACTTGGGAGGGGCCGTTCGTGGTCGAGATAGTCTACTCTGGAGGTTCCTACCAACTTGTGAATTACCGTGGAGAACGATCTATGCTTCCAATCAATGGACGATATTTGAAGAAGTATTACGCAACCTGATGTTTCGAAGGATGAACTTTAAAAATGAAGTCTCATTCCTAGAATCACGGGCACAGTAAGCACATGTAACTGGCTCTGTACCCAAAATTTTTAAAAAATGGATGATAAAAAAAATGGTGAACAAAAAAAAATGTGTTAAAAAGAAAATATGTGAAAGAAATCATAATAATAAAATTTTGATCCTTCCTTTCAAATCAATCTCATTCCTGAACTTTCCTCATCTTTTCCCTATTTATTAAAATTTGAAAGAAATGAATAAGAATTTCTCATTAATAAGTAAATTTTCTTATTGTTCTCGTTCTTAGTACAACCCCTGATCCTTTCTTTGTTTTTCGTAGGGAAATGTCAAACAGGCTTTTGGTTCTGAACTTTAAGAATGGCATGAGTCTAGCACTAGATGAAAAGAAGGTGAAGGATGGGCCGTGATTGAGATCGACTCCGATTTCACACTGGTCGGGTTGTAGTATGAGAAAGACGATTGGACCCCGATTGACAAAGAAGAATTCCGCAGCCAGACAGTGATGAGACTGGGAGGCCCGAGTCAGTAGTCTGCCGATAGGAAGAGGAAAGTAAATGCTGCTCAGACTGGAGCAGACAAGAAAGTCAAGTCCGTGGTTGCTAAAACAGAGGGAAGGATTGTCAGCACCGTGCCCATAGAGGTTCAGGAGGTAAGGAGAGCTACCCTCACTCCTATACAGAGAAGAAACAAGAACCGTCGCATTCATAGGATGTTGAGCATGCTAGCAGCAGACCAGCAAGAAGAGACAGTTGCTACCGTCAGTGCAAGTACTTCTAAGAGGCCGGTTTGATAGGAACCAGAAAAGAGGAGATCAGCTCCAAGGAAAGCAGAGAAGATGAAAGAGATTCCAAGAAGATCAGAAACAGAATCAGCGCCACGACGCCAGGCGGACATACCAGCTTTGAAGAGTCTTGTTGTGAAAGCAACCTCGGAGGATGTCCTGAAAGAGACTATCCCCGAGGAGCTGAGACATGTAGGAGAGCGTGCTGGGGTTGAGCCATAGATCCCACAGTACGTTACTAAACCTCGCCGATTGCAGATAATCTCAGAGTACGAGCTGAAAAGACTGCAAAAAGTTGAAAAGAAGACCTTTGAATATTTTGAAAGAATTCGAGGAAAAAGGATCAATATCCTGAAGGGCCTTAAGCTGCATACGGATGTGTTCTCAGACAACGAGCAGCAGCAGATTGTGGAGTGCGTCATCGAGCTTCAAAAAATGTGCCGAGCTGGTTGTTTGAGAGAGAAGACCCCTGGAGGTGGATGAAAGGAAAAAGAAGAGTTACGATCCAATGCGGGTGTTGCTGCAACTTCACCGAGGACAGAAAAGGAAGCCCACCAGGAATACTCCACCGTAGTGAGGTGGATCCAATGCCAAGAATTATCAAGAGGATGGCGAAAAGGATGGTGACATGGAGGGTACTACCTGTAGATTGCATACCCAACAGCTGCATCATCAACATATACAAGGAAGGCGACTGCATACCGCCACACATAGATCATCACGGCTTTGTTAGACCCTTCTACACAGTGTCTTTCATCAACCAGTGTAACATCATGTTAGGATTAGACCTCCGGATAGTAGGCCCTGGAGAATTCCGAGGGCCAGTGGAGATATCGCTACCGGTAGGTTTCGTCTTGGTGTTAAAAGGAAATGGAGCGGACGTAGCAAAAGACTGCATTCTAGGGGTGCTTATTCAGCGAATCTCCGTCACTTATAGGAGGATGGACGACAGCAAAATGTCTTTCCACTTTCAGCCGAATCCAGAGTTAGAGAGCCTTCGGCCCTACGAGCTGTGAGCTACATGGAAAATAGCACACCTCCAATGCACATTCCAACGACATTCTTGTCATGGATGGCTTGGAAGGTGATGTTATTGCCCATGTATCTCACTATTCAGATATGGATTTTGACAGATGTTTTTGGAAGAAACCTACAAGAATCTTATGCAGTCCATTTTTGGATTTATGTGGATCGTATGAGATGGTAAATTTCAAAGAAAATATTATCATGTTTTCGATCAAGCTATATGATGTATTTTCAGCAAATCGAAATGGAAACGACCATGTCATGTTTTGCCTTCACTTATTTTGTGCAAATTGACTGGGAAATGCCATTAAGTTAAATGAACTTTGAATGAAGAACAATTTGAAGCAAAAAAAAAAGTAAGATAAAACAAAATTGAACATAAATCAACAAAAAAAGAGAAAAGGAAAATGAATAAGAACTCTTTTTAAGAATCTGAATGTCGAAACGTATTCTAAAATAATACGAAAACACGAAAATTGAATCACTAAAACGAAAAAAATGAATCTAAATCTCAAACTGATTTCTGTTCTGAATCCTTTGACTCAAACCTTTCAATCCTCTTTCTTTTGTGTGTTAAAGGATCGACTAGTTCTATTGACACGGAGCCACAAACTTTGTTCGATTTGGTTTTGATGGCATGGGACTAGGTCCCTCTTTATACAGATAACTTCCGAGGCTGGAGCCTAACTTCCAGTTCTCTTTCTGAGACTAGAGCCTAAATTCTAGTTCTCTTTCAAACTTTCGAGGCTAGAGCCTAACTTCCAGTTCTCTTCCTGAGACTAGAGCCTAAATTCTAGTTCTCTTTCAAACTTCTGAGGCTAGAGCCTAACTTCTAGTTCTCTTCCTGAGAGTAGAGCCTAAATTCTAGTTCTCTTTCAAACTTTCGAGGCTGGAGCCTAACTTCAAGTTCTCTTCCTAAGACTAGAGCCTAAATTCTAATTCTCTTTCAAATCTTCGAGGCTGGAGCCTAAATTCCAGTTCTCTTTCAAATCTTTGAGGCTTGAACCTAAAATCCAATTCTCTTTTCAATCCCGAGGTTGGAACCTAGGTTCCAATTCTCATTCTAAATCTAGAATTTCAATGAAGTTAATCTTAAAATGGATCTTAAATTTAATCTTAATTTAAATCGAAACCCCAATTAAATCAAAAATCAAACTCAAAATTAAAACTTGAAATAAAAAATGAAATTAATCTAAAGTCCGGTCCCATGCAAATCTTGTGATTTGCAATTTACCTCCTTCTTTCCCAGCGAGAGTTTTGGACTCTTCAGTCTTGGAGATTTACCCGATACTCCCCAGCGGGAAGTTTTCTACGCTTTGTTCTAAGTGTGTCACTTGGATGTCTGTGTTGGTTTTGTTGATCTCTTCGGGCAACGCCAATACGTGCGGTGTGCTTGGTTAGCACACCACACCTATTGGGGGTCCATTTGTTGACCTTAATTTTCGTGAGGTCTTTTCTTTCCTCTTAGTACTTAGTATCTAGCCATAACACTTCTCCTTTACTATCCTAGAAGACTAGAGATGGAACTCACCTTTTATAAATTAAAACCAAATCTTGATTCTCTTTTCAATCCTACATAGAAGGTCATCAACCTCCAAATCACTTGGAAGGTTAGGACCAACGTGCAGGAAAACAAAGATGAATTCCTATAGGATGTTCAAGCCTTAGGACTGCCTGGGTGGCCTGGTCTTGGTGAGGTCTGGCTGGCACACACACTGCACTCTCACACCCACCCTAAACCCTAAGTCATCCCTACCCAATCTTGACTCCTGGTTCATTAGAGCACTCATGTGGTTAAGTTCAAACCCCTAGCTCCTTGGCTAATAGGGTTAGGAACAACATATGAGATGTTAAAAATGGACATTTCTTGGTCCATGGCACACTCTAAGCTTTTCCACCCTCTCAACCATAACCAAATACTATTTTTGTCAAAATTTATGGTTTTGACATTGGGTCTTCAAACCTACCTAAAACTACCTAACATACCCCTACAACCACAAAACTCTCCAAAACTCCTAAAAAAATTACCCAAAATTCCTAAAAATCCTAAAAATAATTTTTTGAAACAATTCCCACCTCTTAAATCCACTAAAATACCCCAATAACCTCAAAATAACCTCTTAAAACCCTAAATACCCTTTTTGGCCCAAAATTCTAAAAATTCTAAAAATTCCCAAAAAAATTCCATAAAATCCCAAATATTCTCGATTTCATTTTGTCTAACTACACCATAGGTCAATTTTGTCAATTTGACCTAATTTTATTAAAAGCCCCAATTTGACCCATTTTTAACCTAAATGGACCCAATGTTAAACCAAATCAACCCATTTGACTTCAATTTTGCCCAATTTCAATTATAAACTTTAATTCAACATCCTCAATACCAATTTAAACCAAATCCTAGTCCAAATTGATTCACATTTGAGTTCAATTGCATTTGAAATCCAAAATCCCCAATTTTGCCTAATTAATCCAAAACTTCCCAATTAACCTAATGTTAACCTTTCCTTCCAATTTTCAATCCTAAACCTTCCATGGAGCTCCCATGAAACTCATGAAACCTTCAATTTTCCCAATTTGAGCCTAAGCTTTAACCTAAATCCATTTGAAAACCATGGTTACCTCATTTTGACCGAAATTGACTTCATGCCCTAAATCCACCAAATTAATTGACATAATCCTAAAATTTCTTTCCAATTAATGTTGGAAACTCTTCAATACATTCCCCTATACCATTTGAAACTTTAAATTGGGTCAAAACCCCATCTAAACCCAACTTGGACCCAACTTGACCCATCCTTGCTCAAATTAACCAAAATTCTAAAATCCACCTTATTGACCTTGCAATTGAACTCAAAACATTTTCATGTCTTCATGAAACATCCTCATAGCAATCATTTCTACAATATTTCTCAAGACACTTAGACCTAAATCAAACCCAAACCCATGTTAGCCCAACCTAAACCCAAGTGGACCAAATTGAACCCATGACCTAACCTAACCAAATTGAATCAAATGTGGCTAAAACAACCTTTCCACAGCCACCATTTGAACCCTAGGAACCACCCTAGATCCACCTAGCCCAAGCTAAGTGAGCCATGGACCAAGAGTCCTCCATTTTAAGGGATCTCTTCCCTTAAGTTGATAAATCCCCTTTTGCCTTACCCCGAATCCCCCCATACCTGGTTAATCACCATTAAACCCTGCCACCTGACTCACCTGACCTGCGACCAGGCCCCTGTCTTTGCCGGCCAGCCTAGTCGCCAGAGGAAGTCAAAACTGAGAGCCACCACCTACCTAAACTCACTCAAACTTACCCAAATGGCCACCCCAGCCAAATTAAATCTTGGAGCCTCTCTGCCCTCCACCTAAGTAGCTGAATCCACCCATCAATTGAGCCCTGGCTCGACCCTATAGCCTGGCCATATAAGCACCATTTCTCGGTCATGAGAAGGGTGTTGAAAGGTACTGAAATTTTCTTCAAAGAAACCCTTACAAATTGCTACCATAGCTCCTCCCAGCCAAGAGAAGCTCAGCCCCACTATTCTCCTACCCTGAACTCCACTAGCTGAGCTTAATTTCTCAGTCCAAAATCAGGCCAAAAATAAGACACTCACTGAATCTCCACCAAAACCAAATTAACTCTTCCCACACCTTCACGAAAGGGAGAGAAGAGGTTCCTTAGTGAAAGCCCCCTCACCAGGCCATCCATTTCTTCTATTGGTCAAAGCTTGAAATCGGACTTTGACGAAGTCATAGTCAGGCATTCCACCAATGCTCGAGCCTCAATCCATAGGCTCTTGGGACTCCAACAAACTTGCCGAGCACATCCAATCGAGGCTTCACCTCTTGGACCAAGGTATGGAGACTTCTACTCAACCCGAGCTTCCAGCGATTCTCTATTTTGTTTGATTCAATTTCAATGTCTATTAGCCGTATGGATTTGTAGCCCTTGTTTAGACGAACACATAGGATCAAACCCCATGTGATTTGGTTGAGAAATGAGGGAGATTTTAGGTCTAGAAGACGTACGGTTGCGGGTTCACACCAGACGGAGACAATGACCCAGAGCCGCTGGATCGTGCGTGTAACAGATGGACGATCAGGATTAAACCGGATGGAACCATGGAACATAAAGCACTAGCTGTGTGGCGCTAACTGAGTTGGCGGCACCGAAACAGGAGGAGACGCATGGAGCTTCGAACCGCTATAGGATGTCGTGGCGCCGCGTCGGATAAGTAGAAAAATAGGGTTATTTTGATTTATTTAAACACCCTGAACTTTAAAAATACTTAACTTTGTCAAGAAAAAACCTAAAAATAAACTAAAAATACCCTCTTGCTCAGTGAACAGAGGAGAATAATGTGGAAAAGAAATTAAGTTATTTGGTTGAGTAATTAATTTTTAATGATTTTTATACTGATTTGAGTATTTTAATTCTCCACTCACACACACAATTCACCATGACATGAGACCATAAGGCTTTTATAGCCTCTGATCTTGGAAACATTCACTAAATTTTCCAAGGCTAGAGGCTATGTACATGGCAAATTATCTTTATTCCATGTTTTTATGCCTGTTTTGGTATTTTAATTCCAATAATTAGCATAATGTTTATAAAATTCTAAGAAAATTAGGATAGGTTCCCTATGACTAGAGAAACTCAAGGAAATTATCTCATGAATTAAAACATTGTAAATAACCCTAATGGTTCACTTGACCTAAGACCAACCTTGAATTAATTAGAGCAAAATAAAAATCAAAACAACTTGAAATCAATTCTTTACTGATCTTTAGGTTCAGAGGAACCCCCATAAAAAGTTGAAATTTATTTAAAATGGTTTAACCCATTAAATGGATTTTCTAAATGCCATAGTTAAATTTAAAATTAAATAATTCATAAAACTGAAAATACATTTCAAAATTTCATCAAATTGATTTTGGAGACTATGATATCAGAGGAGTTTAAGAAAATTAAAATTGGATTTTTTTCTAAAAACTTCATTTTTAACCTAACTTTTAATATTTTAATAATTAAAAAATCATAAAAATATTAAAATTCATAAAAATGTCATATTTGGTTCCCTAATCACTTAGAAACCAACTAAATTTTTTTCCCAAGTCTCTAAATATTGATTTTGAATTTTAAAGGCTTAAGACAATTTTTAATATTAAAAATGGATTTTTCAAACTTTTCACTAAAATAATTCTAAAAATTTAAAGAAAAATCTTAAAAACATAAAATTTGTTTCTTTGAGCTCCTTGGGATTAGAGGGATTTATGAAAAATATAAAACATAATTATCCACTCTAATTTTATTTTATAGTTAATTAATACTCCAAAATTTAAACTAATTATAATAAATAAAATATAATTCAAAAAATCACCAAAATTGGTCCAAGTGATTCCCTAGTCAATAGGAACCTCCCATAATTTTCCTAAGAACAGAAACTTCATCTTGCTCATGTCATGAAAATTTCATTGAAAATCCTTATTTTCCCTTAAAATTTTTATATAAATTAAATTAAAATTGAAAAATCACATTTTCTCCTCTAATGTCTTAATTGACATGTGAGTGAGGTGACATAAAAATTTCAAGTTCATTTGAGCTTAATTTGATGAATTATGTGATGAATAAGCTTAAGAGGGCATTGAGGTAATTAAAAGGTTTTAATCATTAATTAAACTTTAGGCTTAACCAAAGGGGAGGGTAAATCTTTGATCCTAACTTTATTTTGGATGATTGAAACATAGGGAATTTAAGTGGTAGAAACTCATTAAATCACCTTAAACATTAAAGAAGAAACACTAATTAAATCAGATGAAATTTGGAAGATTAATTAAGGCTTGAATGATTGAGATTAAGGGATTGTAACACAAGAGAGTTCTAATTCTTTAAACTAAACCCTTAATCAATAATTTGATCACACATTATCTGAATATCAATTAATGGAACTCTAAAATGATAATTGGAATTAATATTTTAAGAAATGAATAATTTTGAACATCTTATGATTAAACTAAAGACATTAAAAGAAATTGATTTGAAATTGTCTAAAACTTAAATTAAAATAAGTCCAAAATGTTAAAACTAAATTGAAATACCCTAAAACATTAAGATTAATCTGAAATTGTTTAAAAGTTAAATTAAAAAAATGATTTAAAACATTAAAGTTGATTTGGCATAATTTATAATTCACAAGATTATAATTTGAGGAAATTAAATCAGTTTAAAATATTCAAAATGAGCTTAAAAAGTTGAAACTTTCCAAAATACTAAAGCTTAATTGAACTAAAAAAAAACTTGAACACCATTCCAAACATAAAATAATTGATCAAAATATTATAGCTAAACTAAATCACCTTGAAATCACCAATTCAATCCAACTTTTACTGAGAACGGTTAAATATTTAATGAGCTAACTTGCCCCTAAAGGCTTTCATTATCATAATTTTTAAATGAAGCATTAAACGAAAATGTCACCTTGTTGACCTCATTTTTGATGAGGTCTTCTCTTCTTCTCTTTAGTACTTAGGATCTAGCCTTAGGCTTTTCCTTTGACTATCCTAGAGGATTAGAATTGGGACCCACCACTTAGAAATTCAAACCACTTCTTAACTCCCTACAAACTCCACAAACTTGACTGTAGACCCCTAATCACCTAGAGGGTTGAAATCAAATGTGGAAGTTTAAAGGATGAGTTCCTATAGGACTCTTTGGGCCTTAGGATCGCCCACGGGTGGCCCGGTCCAGTGAAGGGCTGACTTACACACACACTACACCTATACACTACACTTTCACACACATCCTGAAAATACACCCATACCTAACTTGACCTCCTGACTCATGAAGGTGATTCACATGGATGGTCCTTAACCCCTAAGCCCTTGGCTAAGAGGGTTAGGAACAACATAGTAGACGCCTCAAATGAGTCCCTTCATGGCTCATGTGGGCTTGATATGGCTTCATGGCTCAACCAAAATGATTTCATTCCACTTACAATTACTCAATCTTTATTTTTGCAAATTTTCAATTTTTGACCGTCAGGACCTTACACCCGCCTAGCCTACCCAAAGCCCTTGAAATTACCAAAATTTTTCAAAATTTCCAAATCAGCCAAAATTCCCTAAAATTAACCTTGAACATTTCCTCACCAATCAAGTTGATCATCCATAGCCAAAAATACCAAAAATTCCAAAAATACCTCCCAATACCCTCCAAATACCCATAATACCCCTCTTGACCAAAAAATCTAAAAATTCAGAAAATTCCCAGAAAATTCCAGAAAATCCCAAATATTCCTAATTTCATTTTGTTCAACTACACCATGGGTCAATTTTGTCAATTTACTCCACTTTTTCCAAAACCCCCAATTTGACCCATTTTAACCCTAAGTGAACCCAATGTCAAGCCAAACCTACCCAATTGACCCAAATTCTGGTCCAATTCAATTCTAAACTTCAATTTATCATTTCAAACACCAATCTAGACCAGATCCAAGTCCAATTTGATTGACATTTGAATCCAATTTCACTTTTGGCCTTAAAGCCCAATTTGGACCCATGACCCAAACCTAACCCAAACTAACCCAATTCAACTCCAATTAACCCCAAACCTTTTCTAAACCTTCCTTAACATCCCCACAAACACAAAACTAACATGATTTACCCAAAATTTAGACCCAAACCCCACTCAAATTCAACCCAAAGCTAAAAAGCCCAATTTTAACCTAAACCCAAACCTAACCCAAATAAGCCCAAACCCCAAAATCAAAACCCAACCAAAGTCAAAACCTCTTTGAAGCATTCCCATAAACATTTCCCAACATTAATTTTACATCAATTTGAACCCTAGCTCAACCTTGGCCCAAGTTAGCCCAATTTGGCCTACATTGGCCCATTTACCAAAGAGGTCCAAATCCAACCCAATTCAAGCCCAAACCACTTCAAATTTATTCCAAATCATTCATGAAACCTTCCTAAATTAAATTCAACACCAATTGATCCAATCCTTTACAAAATTATCATCCTAAAATTTGTTTTGAAATCTAAAAGCCCACTCTCTAAACCATCTTGAAAGCCCATCCAAAGAGAAATCCAAAAGCCCAAAGCCCACATGGCAATTCCTTCTCATCATCCCTTTAATTGGGATCAATTCCTAAGTCCCAAATCAATCATCAAATCAACCTAAATCAAAAACCATCTAAATTTTTCACTAAATTGCCAAAATATCCAAATTCCTTTTTCATATAAATGGATCCACTTTTCCCAAGTCAAGGATGAGCCAAATGAAGCCACATGCAAGCCATGGACAAGCCACATGAAGCCATGGAAGGTTTGACATGTGACCAAGCCATTAATGGAAAAAGGAGGGCCTCCTTTCCTAATCCTTCATTAAGCCTTTTTAACCATAAGCATGTCACACACTAAACCATGCTTAGCCATCTCACCATGGATGGAGACTTCACCACTCCATGGCAGCTGACCCAAGTGACTCTTTTCAGCCCAAAACCAGGCCTTGGGTGGTGCACTTAGCCCAAAAGGATGGGTTGACCCAAATCAAGCCAAAGTGGCCTCTCTCCCATACCATTTTAATCCAAGCACTTTACACATGTCCAAGCCCAATTGACTTCACCATTGCCAAGCCCTGACCTCCCTGGTCAAGATGGTGACCCCTGCCTGCCGGCCAGCCTCCTGGGCCGCCGGAAAACACCACACCCGAGAGTATCATGTGAGCCCAAGCTTGGAATTCTCATCTGCTGAGTTGCCCCATGCCCAATGGCCACCATGGCTGTTCTTCCCTTGACCTAAGCAGCTGATCCCAAGCCTTAAGCCCCCCTGGGAGGCCCTCCACCCTCTCCTATTTAAACACCACCTCTCTCGGCCATGGAAGAGGAGCTGAACTAACCATAAGGAAACTCTGCCAAAATCACTCCAGACTCTCCCCACACCTAGAGCATTTGATCCCCACTGTCCTCCTGCCCTAATCCCCACTAATTGAGCTCAATTTTGGAGCTCAATTCTCGAGCCGAACAGGACATTCCCAAATCCTTCACCAAAGTCAAATTAAACTCACCTACACCTGCACAAGGTCAAGAGGAGAAGTTCCCAGGTGGAAGCACCCTCTCCAGACCACCCATCTGTTCCAGACTCCAAGCTTTGTAATCGGCTGTGGTCGAAATCATACCTGGACAATTCACCAGGCCAGGAGACTTCATCTGGAGCTTGTTTGGACTCATTCGAAGGTGACACAACCCTCAGATTGAAGCCACACTTCTCTGAGCTAAGGTATGAGCTAACTCTTTATCCCGAGCTTTTGGAGATTCTCCATTTCAAATACCTTAATTTCAATGCATGATCACCGTATAGATGAATTCGTCTCTTCAAGACGAATCCATAGAGCACAAGAACATGAAAATCCGTTAAGTATTGAGTGAGATATTAAGGATTTAGTGTGGACGGTTCTCGGGCTGGGAAGCTTGGGGACGATGAACGGATGCCGTTCATTTAATACATGCGCAGACAGACGACCAGGATCGCGTCGGATGAGGAGACGGAAGGATACAACGGGCCCCTGGAGCGCTGAGTCGGATGGTGGCGCCGAATCAGAACACGCCGCGTGGCCTTTCGGAGACGCCGAGGTTGAGTCAGCGTCGCGTGGATAAGTAGAAAATAGGTTATTTTTCTATTTATTTAATTCCCTAAACTTCAAAAATGCATAACTTTGTGTAGGAAATTCAGAAAAATAAAATAAAAATACCCTCTTGCTCAGTGAACAGAGGAGAATAATGTGGAAAAGAAATCATTTAATTTAATCAAGTATTTAATTTTTAATACTTTATTTACTCTTTGCACATTTTCAATTCTCCATGCAAGTATACAATTCACCATGGCATGAGACCATAGGGTTTTTGAAGCCTCTGAATTTGGGAACACTCCCTGAATTTTCCAAAGTCAAAGGCCATCCCTATGAAGAGTTATTGATTTTTCAACTCTAGGTTGCTAGTTTGAGTATTTTAATTCCAATAATTAGCATATTGTGAAATAAATTCTAGAAAAATTTGGTGATGTTTATTATGACCACAGGAACCTAGGAATAATAGGTTTTGAATTAATCCACTTGGAATAACCCTAATTGGCTTAAACACCCAAAATAGGTCCTTAATTAATTAGAGCTAATCATACATCAAATTGACTTGAAATCAATTCTCCACCGACCTTTAGGATCAGGGGAACCCACCATAAAAATTTGAGGTCAATTGGACTTGGTTAGCCTTACTAAATGGGTTGATTAAGCCATTTAGCCAATTTAAACTTTAAAAATTCATAACTTTCAAAATACTTTTCAAAAATTCACTAAATTGGTTTTGGAGCCTCTCTGATATCAGGGAAATTTAAGAAAGATAAAATTGTAATTTTCTAAAAAAGTTGATTTTTTGCATTATTTTAATATTTTAATAATTAAAAAATAATAAAAATCACAAAAATAATAAAATTCACCAAAATGTCACATTTTGAATTTTAATCACTTGGGAACAAATCCAATATTTTTCTTAATTCTCTATAATGAGATATTAAATTTTAAAGCCTTAAGGCAATTTTAAAATTAAAAAAATGTATATTTTTAGTATTTCCACTAAAATAATTCTGATAAATCAAAGAGAAATCAGAAAATTATAAAAATTGATTCTCTGATTTCCTTGATATCAGAGAGATTTTTAAAAAATATAAAATTCATTTTTCAACCTTTATTTTATTTCTAAATTAATTAATACTCCAAAACTCAAAATAATTATAATAAAAAGAATATAATTCAAAAAATCACCAAAATTGGTCCAAGTGATCTTCTGGTCATTAGGAATGTCCCATAATTTTCTTAAGGATAGAAACTTTCCCTTGGTCATATTATTAAATTTTCCTTGGAAATCCCTATTTTCCACCAAAAATAATTACATAAATAAATTAAATACAGAAAAATCACATTTTCTCCTCTCATGCCTTTATTGACATATGAGTGAAGTCACATAAAAATTTCAAGTTCATTTAAGCTCAATTTAGTGAGTTATGAAATTATTAAGCTTGAAGGGCAAAATGGTAATTAAAATTTTAACCTTTAATTAAAACTTTAGGCTTAATAAAATTAAAGAGTAAAGTATTTGATCCTAATCTGATTTGGATGATTGAAATTTGAATAATAAGGGTAGAAACCATTAAACAATTTAAAAATAATTGAAATAAATCTTAATTAAATAATTGATTAAATTTGGAAGAATAATAAAATTGGAATTATTAAAATAGAGATATTATTAGGAAGAGATTTGTTCTTTAATTTAAGAATCCCTAAATTAATCATCTCAATAATATTTAATTCCTAATTAAAATGATAATCCAAATTTAAGATTTAAAATGCTAAAAGACTTAATCATTAAATTAAAGTAAAGTTAAATTATTTAAATTAAATCCTTTTAAAATTTCAATTAAATTAATACTTTAATAATTAAAATTAAATCATCTTTAAAATATAAAAAAAAAGAATAATAAAATATTAAATTAAAATTAAAAATAAAATTAAGTTAAAATTTAAATTAAAATTTAAGTTAAATTAAATTTAAATCAAATCAAATTAAATTAAATTAAATCAAGATTGAATTAAATTAAATTAAATTAAATTAAAATCATATCAAATCAAATTAAATTGAATTAAATTAAATTAAATAATAGAATCAAGTTAAAATTAAAATTAGATTAAATTAAATTAAAATTAAAACTAAACCAAATTAAATTAAATTAAAGTTAAATTAAATTGAATTAAAAATAACATCACCTAAGACATAAAGAAATTCAAAAATAAATATAAAGCAACTTGAACACTATTCCAAATTTAAACCCGTTAATCGAAATTAAATTAAATCACAAACCATTTGAACATCAATTTGCCCTCAAAAGCTTTTGTTGTCATAACTCCTAAACAAAACGTTAAATGAAATGTTACTTCCCTCATAGGATATTCAAATGTCCTAGTTCACTGAGTAAGATAACAACAAAACTTGAATTCCCGGACGATTAATTCATTTGTATGATTAAATTCATTTGGACTTAAAACAATTCTAGCAATATTGAAAATATGTTTAAGATTCTTCTTAAACACTTTCTCAATATGATAGGATGTTTATGAGAACAACTGAACTTAATTATTCTTTGATGAAGAAAATCGTCCTTAAACCAAAACACAAGAACCTAGACGTCATAGGAGATGACTAGCTACAGGATTAGGAACTTGGTAGAAAACCATAACCCTTCCCTTAGTTTTACCTAGGAACTTGTTCTAAATGCTTAAATATTCTAAATTGTGTTTGAGTGCAGCTTGGGATGACGGGAAGACCCTCCAGGTACGCTTTTATTTTGTTGCAATTTACTTTATTGCAATTTACTTAATCGCATCGCACTTACTTTTCTTGCATGATAAACAACTGTTGCATGAAAACCCACACTTTTAGGATAGTCCCTAAAACTGAAACCAAAACTAAATTAAAAGTCATTACAAGATAAAATTCACCGCCACAACATTTCAAAATATAAACAACTCAAAATTTAATCACAAACAGAACACAAAACTGCAATTACAACTAAATTAAAACGTCTTGTTGGATGATCGGGAATACCTCGGATGATGTAACCTACGTGTTGCTAACGGGATTTCCCACGGTCTAAATGAAAGTGTGGAACTCTTTTAGTTGAGTTTAGCAAATTCATCTGGACTAAGTGAATCCGATAAAAATAACGATGTCGGAAGGATGGAACCGTGGGATCTTAACCGGTGTTGTTATAATCAACTTTAAGATTTGTTGTAATTAAAACATGAAAAACACTTGGAAATTAAGAATTTCTCTAAACCAAAACACTTTTCTCATCTCCTGATTTATGACTTCTAAAACTAAACCTCTGCAACAAGGAGCTCGGAGCATGGTGGGCAGCACGGCCATCGTCATCAGCAAAACCTGAGTCTACTTCAGCAAAACTTTCTTAGAATTAAATAACTAAGCCATAGGACTTCGAGGAAGTTTGCCTAGTGCAACATAAATCCTCAACTCTTCGTTAGGCATTTGCATGATCATATCATTTAAATTAAGCCCTAACCGGTCTTAGGACTCCGAGGTAGTCGTCCGATATGACATAAACCCTCACATCTTCAAGGCTATTTGTATGATTTTATCATACAAATATAAGTCCAAATTAATTAAAATTGGCAAGATTGAAATATCAGATAATATTAGGATTTTCTTAAACTCGAAGCCAAACAATAGGATAGTTTGGGAAGTTGCCAAGATTCTTCTTGGATCCTCAGCTTCTCCTTTTTCTCTTCCTTTTGGACTCCTGAAATAAATTGTTCCAAATTTAATCCATTCCCTATTGAAATTCCAAAATTCAATCCCTTGAAAACTTAAACTTTGAAATTCTTGAGAGCAGAACTACTGATTATTATCGAGAGTTTTCTTAGGTGTTTCTCGTCACTTGAGATGTAATTAACTATAGGGGCTTGCCCTTATAGGGAATTTTAAGAACCTGAGTAATATAAACCCTACTTAATTCATTTATATTAAGCAGGGGAACTTGTCGGCTTATAAAATCGGTTCGCAGACCAAACAGATGTCACAAATCTTTTAGTTTATTTAATCGAGCCCCATCATCAAACAGTGTGCCTATTCTTTAGGATAGATACACGGTTTATGGTGCGGTGCTCGTTTATATAAACTATTTGGGATGTGAGATCGGTTTGATTTCACATCTTAAAATTTTCAAACTTAAAATTATTTTTAAAATCAAATACTACCCTTCTTTAGGCGACCTCTTTTCAAAAATTCGCCGACAATTTCTTTAGGCGACCTCTTTTCAAAAATACAACACTCAACCTAAAAATAAGTCGTACAATTTCTGGCGACTCCGCTGGGGAAAATTCCTCTCTCCATTTTAATCAGACAATTCTGCTTTCAAAAATCGGTAGTGTATCCATGTTCCTAGTGGATCAAACTACCCTTCTTTCCGTTGGAATACTATGTTCATTTCTACCTTGAACAAGTATAGCCAACATTCTCTCGGATTTAGGAGCCATCTGTTTAGACACCCCTAAACGAGAGAGGTTTCGAGATCCTTTTACCTCATTTACGAGGTGGGGTGGACCCCCGATAGGTATTAGTTTAGGAGCGGTCTTGCGGGTCGAGAAGTTTCTACAAGACTTTCTCTTCCTTTTCCAGTTCCTAATCAATTCCTTTTACTCTTCCTACAACTCTCCTTCTTTTAATAATTCTCCTTCCTAACGAACAAATCTTTTCGAAAAAACAATTTTCTTTTAATACCACAAATACACTAAGGTAAATAGAAATGTGTTCGGACTCTTTCCTTTTCGTCATAAGTGTTACGACAAGAAGAAGCCCGATTCGGGGACTAACACTTGGAATCTGCCCTGCAGAAATGGAAGCCCCAAAACTGATCTTCTCCTTCGTCAACGGACTGGGACTCGGCCGTGTTCAAGGACGAACTGCTTGATAATGGAATTATTCGATTCGGACAAGGATTCGGGGACACCGACATCAAAATCCCCGACGTCACTCTCTTTTCACTCACAAGCAAAGTACCAGAAACTGAGAAGCCGTTGATTGAGTTTAACCTCAAGTCAACTCATGAATTCCCTCCTCTGCAAAAGATTCCAACTGAGAGGAGTACTGCTGTTCATAGAAGGATTGTTGTTGCTACCCCCACTGGTCTAGTTGTCTCCGTACCTACCCCGGCTTCTGCCAAACTAAAGGGAAAGGAAATTCAGAACTATGATGAACCTGTTACCGTGGAGGGTACAGATCTTCCTGTGAAACCTTCGTTTTTTAAATCGGGTCCGGCTCGAGAATTCCATCGCCGACACGGACTCGGAGAAGGAACAGAAATAGAAGGATTGCTAGAGAAGCCAGAGCTGCTGAAGTTGCTTTCCTAGAAGAAATCCCGAAGCGCCCGAGTATACACCGCTGCCTGAATACATACCAATTTTGGGAGGAAGTAGATTCCATCCCCTCTCCGCCGCAGAGGATGAAGAAAATGTTCGCAAGATTGCTGCTGCATTGCCTCAGCCCGCATATTACAACGATAGCCGCAAGAAAAGGGCTAGAATTACGCCATTTGCTCGATCGCAAACCACGATAGAAAAGTTAGCAAAGAAAGAAAAATGCCCTGTGTCAGAAATTTTAAGAAGGATAGGGCGGGTGCTAGCCAAGTCCCGTCTTGGGCCTCGAGTAGAACCTGCTATCGCTGCGGAAAAGCCGAATAAGAGAATGAAAGCTAGTCCGCCTGTCGTTGTTTCAGGACTACAAATTAGGGAGGATACCACCTTCCAGCATTTGCTTGACAGAACATCCGGTCCCAGACCTTCTGCTGCTAGAAGGATGGTATGGCGTCCCACTAACGGACAATTAAGATTAAAACAACAACCTGAGAAAGAAAGTCTCGTTAGGAGACTTGAGTCCGAAGAAAGTGCTACCGTAGTAAAGGGGACTCATGAGAAGGAAACCCGACAGTTATCACATGACAACTGCAAGGATGTACAAAAAAGACCACTAGAAGATGCTATGGAAAAGCTAAGAACTAATATTCGGCGATTAGCAAGGGAAAGAGAAGAGAAATTCGGAGATGAAGTTGACTCGTCAGAGTTCTTGGATGATGAATATGCAGAAATTAACATGGTTGAAACACGAGCTTCTTCAGCTTCACAAGGTGCCCCTGCAGCCGCAGAAAGAGAGGAGTCGGAAGTAATGAGGAGGCAGCTTCAAGAGAAAGATGATACAATCGCCCAAATGGCAAAAAGGATGGAAGAGATGGCTGTAACCCTAGACACTCTCCAGAGTCAAGTTCAACCCTAAAGAGAAACACCCCCAGACGTCATTCACATTGTAGACGGAGGAAAGGAGATTACATCCGCCAACGGGGATGATCAATTAAAAAAGAATGCAACACAAAGCATGATTCCGGAAAAGGATATTAAGAGCATGGTGGAACAGCAGGTGCGAGAAGCCTTAGCACAATCAAAGAGTGGGACATCCATTCGGACGGGTAGACCTTACCCTGAAGAATTCGACGCTGTCCAATATCCGAAAGACTACGTACCACCTCTGTTCAAGACCTTTGATGGAACCGGAAACCCTCGGCAACATGTTGCACATTTTCGTGCCAGTTGTTGCAATGCCGGCGGAAGTGATGCTTTACTCTTCCGACAGTTCTTCGGCGACTCGTCGGGGATCGCCTTTGATTGGTATGCGGAATTACCGAACGGTTCGGTGAAGACATTTTCGAATTAGAGAACCTCTTCATCAAGAGATTTGTCGGAGCTCGGCACCACATCACTATAGGTGATTTAGTGGTAGAGAAGCAGAAACCGAACGAAACTTTGGTGGACTACATACTTCGATGGAGGAATCTAAGTATGAAGTGTGACCCACAACTACAAGAACAGCATGCAGTCGGCATTTTACTTAAGAGCATTCATGGCCCGATAGCACTTCTCCTCAAGGGATTTACTATTAAGACTTTCGAGAAGTTGTTAAGCAAGGCCGGAAGCTTGCAAGAGGAGGCGAAGAAATTAAGTTTCACCGACAAAACAGAGAAACAGAAGCCCGTGAAAACTTTTAAAAAGAAGTTCGGGATCGTTGCAGCTGTCGATAAAGGCAAGCAACTGATACAAATATCGTCAGAAAGGCCGCAGCAACCTCAACAGAATTACAAGCAACCCCGACCCAGCTATCAGTCATCTCAACAGTATGAACAACCGCCTCGTCCGTAACGTACGTTAAGGGAGCTTCTGAGCAGGGAGTATCCGTTCAAGAATGAGGCAGTACCTGATCCCAACTTTTGCCCTTACCACCGGATGCTTGGGCATAAGATAGAAGATTGTATTACCTTCAAAAGTTGGCTCAACGACAATCTTCGGAAAGGGAATATAACGATCCCGAAGGAGTACATGAAGGAACCCAGAAAGGAGGTTCCGTCAATGTTATCTTGACGGATCTCATTGTTCCAATAGATCCCTATGCGACTAATGATGGATGGACTACCGCTTGGACAAAGTCTTCGATGAAGATTTTGGATCACGTCCAAACCGCTTCGGTGCGAGCCTCAATTCAGAGTTCGAAACCTGTCAAGTCGGCACTATCACTTGCGATAGAAGAACCACCTCAACAGGAGACGATTGAAGAGAAGAAGAAAATTGACAAAGAAGAAAAGACCGAGGCTCTTAAGGCTAGACTAGGGGCTGCTTATCCTAGGATAGTTGTTTCCAATTCGGGGAGAAATCTCTCGAACCTCGACTCGTATGATTATCTCGCTCACTCCGGTGGGATCTTATAATGATAATGGTTATGGCGTTGGCTACGTTTTGACTGTTTCTAACGATTACGTAACTAGCGACAATCCGGACATCGATTCCGATACAAATGATAATTCTCAAATCATACACAATCTCGATGGTCACAATGACAAAGAAGACATCCACCAAGGAGGCTACGAGAGTTCAACAAGCAATGAATCTATTTGTGAGTTTCGAGGAGCTCCAGTCACAATAGAGTTAAAGCCTTCAGACTGCGAAGCTAATCCGAAAGAACTCCGTCATTCCGATTCAAGAGGAGACACTAGCAAACTCAATACTACATTCAGAAGAAATCACAAAAGTCAACTTGAGAAGTGGAAGAGTTCTACCTCTGAGAATGGGTCCAAAGGACAAAGGAAAGCAGGTGGTTGTTCAAGAAGAACCAACCCCGGCAGCAGAAATACCCATTCGAGAAGAAGCCGAGACACATGAAAATAAAGTGGACTACAACGTGCTAGCCCATCTTAGGAAACTACCGGCCAAGCCGAGCATCTACGACGCTCTCATCTTATCAAAGGAGATGAGAGAAGCTCGATCGAGGCCTTACTTGATCCGGAAATTTACTTAGCTCAAATGGCCGGAGATTCCTTAGATGAGGTTTGTTCGTTAAAGGAACGACGAGGTGTCACCTTCACGGACAACGACCTACTACTTGGGACGACGGACCACAACCGACCGTTATACATTTCGATTACTAATAGGGAAGTTTACACTCTCCGAGTGTATTGGTGGATCCGGGAGCATCAATCAACATAATGAATCTTCGAACGCTAGCATATTTGGAAATTGATGCTCGCGAGCTTGAAGCAGACAAAATATTATTAAGAGGATTTAACCAGAAAGGAGAAAGAGCCCTCTGATCAATAACAGTGCTAATGAAAACCGGTGACTTAGCAAAGACAACCGCAAAATTTCACATAATTGATTCAGAAACGTCATTCAACGCTCAACTGGGCCGACCATGGATACATGAAAACAGGATGGTACCATCATCCCTACACCAGTGAATCAAATACTACAATGGAGGGGAACAGTGCATCAAAGGTGACTTACAACCATTCTTCGTACATGAAATTGGAATCCATGAAGATGCGGCTTATTATGCACCTCCGAAGAAAACAATTTTCTCCAAAGATACCATAACGAATGAAGCAAAGGAAATTCGGGATGACGAAGAACCTGAAGTTCTAGTCCAACAGTCACTCACCACTCCCTTACGGCGAGATGGTGAAGGTTTCTCCACAACTCGCATCCGAGGTCGAGGCCGGGGACGAGGTCGTGGCGGAGACGTTATGACAGTTGGACGGAGGAAACTCGACCATCAATATTGATTGGGAAGACGAGTTCTGAAGAAGAAAAAGAGATCAAACAAGAAGCAGCGACAATAAGTCGGAAGAAGCCGCAATTCAGGATCCCGCTCGAAGATGAAAAGAATGAAGAATATAAATCGATGTACGAGAAGATTAACCACTATGTACATACTATGACCCTGACCCCGATCCATTCTAATAAGATCGAGGGTATGGTGGTCAAAGAGGTACGTAGCGGCGGTGCAAAGCCCATCAAATTCTACCGTGGTGCTCCTTCCTCCAAAACTGAAAATAATGTACAATTTGAAGATGTCACTTCATCGAATTAATGGAATTACCTTTTGAGTGGTACTCTCCCTGTGTTCAAAATTTAATTCAGCGTGGTTTCTTACCTCGGCAATGGACAAAAGGTCAATCACAACATTTTGAAAAATTATGGAATAACTCCGGTCGTCCACCCAATTCAAAGCATGGTCTCGGATTCGGCACAGTAGGATCCGTTGACGATACTGAATTTTGCTTGCTTGTCACTTTCGAGTCTAATGAAAACTGCATGGAAACTACAGAAGAATTTAAAGATTTATAAATTGGAGACGCTCCACCAGAATTCGAAGAAGAGATTAAATCTACAATAGATGAGTTACCAGAAGTTTACTTAGGTACTAGCGAAGAGCCTAGACCTACCTTTGTTAGCTCCTTACTCAATAAAGAAGACTCCAAAGAAATAATCAAGTTATTAATGGAATTTAAAGACTGTTTTGCTTGGAGCTACGATGAGATGCCGAGTTTAGCTCAAGAGGTCGCAGTCCATAAGCTAGGAGTGGATCCTACTTCGTTCCGATCAGACAAGGTCCCAGAAGAATGCATCTAGAAATCGAACAACAAGTCATAGCTGAAGTTAAAAAGCTAATATATGCTAAATTTGTCCGCGAAGAAAAATACCCGACTTGGTTAGCCAATGTGGTACCAGTTAGGAAGAATAATGGTCAGATCAGAATTTGTGTGGATTTCAGAGATTTGAACAAGGCATGTCCAAAAGATGAATTCCCTCTACTGATCCCAGAACTCATGATCGACATTGCTTCGACAAATGAAATATTCTCATTCATGGATGGATCTTCAGGATACAACCAGATAAAAATGGCTCCAGAAGATGAAAAACTTACAGCATTCAGAACGCCGATTGGAGTATATTGCTACACGGTGATGCCATTCGGATCGAAGAACGCAGGAGCAACATACCGTAGAGCGATGACAAGAATTTTTGATGATCTCATCCACAATCAAGTCGAATGCTACGTGGACGATGTGGTCATCAAAAGCAAAGTAAAGGACAACCACCTATATGATTTGAGAATTGTTTTCGAACGATTAAGATAATTTAACCATAAGATGAATCCCTTAAAATGCGCCTTCAGCGTCACCTCCGGGAAATTATTAGGATTCGTTGTCCGACATCATGGAATTGAAATCGACCCGGAAAAGATTAAAGCTATCTTAGAAATTCCGCCTCCCAAAACCTTAAAGCAACTACGATCTTTTCAAGGGAAGCTGGCATATCTTCGACGCTTTATCTCAAACTTGTCAGGTAGGTGTTAGCCTTTCTCAGCATTAGTTAAAAAGGACACCAAATTTATTTGAGAAGAAAAATGCCAGAAGGCCTTTGAGGACATTAAGAAATATTTAATGACACCTCCTGTCTTAGCAGCCCTGATCTCGAGTAGACCGCTGATACTTTATACAGCGGCTTCAGACGACGCTCTCGGAGCCCTATTAGCCCAGGTCAATGATGAGGGTAAAGAAAATGCTCTTTACTACCTAAGTCGTCGTTTACTTCCGGTGGAAATAAGGTATCCCGCAATTGAAAAGCATTGTTTGGCCCTGATCTTCACCGCTCAAAAGCTCAGGCACTACATGCTTTCTCATAAGGTCAACCTAATCTCGAAATTTAATCCATTGCAATACTTGATGACTCGTCCAATGCTTTCCGGCAGACTTGCCAGATGGTCAATGATATTATTGCAATTCGATATAACTTTCGTGCCTCTTCGTGCCGTAAAGGGACAAGTCTTAGCGGACTTCCTCGCGGACACACCCTTTGCCGGCGAATCTCCTCTCGATGACGATTTGCCAGATGAACAAATAATGAGTTTAGAAGACCCCGATGATCGACGTTGGGAATTATATTTCGACGGAGCATCTTCAGCACACAAAGACGAAGGATCACGAGTGATAGTGCCCGGTAAGGCAGGGATCAGATTAATCTTTATAACACCGGAGCGGGGGATGTTAAGATACTCCTACCACTTGACCGAGTCGTGTACAAACAACGAAGCAGAATACGAAGCCCTCATAACAGGACTGAAATTAACTATTCAAATGGGGATAACAGACATCAACATCTACGGGGATTCGCGAGTTAATCATTCAACGGATCGCCGGACGATACTGAATTTTAAAACCAAGACTCGAGCAATACTTCCGAGTATGCCATACAGTTGTTAGAACAGATTCCGAATGTGACGATCTATAAAATTCCCAGAAAAGAAAATGCTTTAGCAGATGCGTTAGCTTGCCTCGCAAAAGAATTTGCCTTCTTGCAAGATGAATCAGTGGAAGTGTCAGTTCACGGACGTCAGGTCCTATCACAGCTCGACATAGACACAATACACAAATCGAAAAAGAAGAAGAATCGGTTGCGATAGTGACGTGAAAACACGAGAAGATTGGCGACGGCCATTAATGAACGACCTGCAAACAGGAAAACAACCAGACGATAGGTCGCTAGCCCACCAGATCAAGAAAAGAACTTTGTCCTACGCATTAATAAACAACACATTATACAGAAGGTCTTTCGATCAAATGTGGCTAAGGTGCCTAAGCGGGCCCGAGGCCCGTGAAATTGTTAAAGAGGTGCATTAAGGAATCTGTGGCGCTCACCAGTTGGGTCCGAAGATGAAAATGAAAATTAAAAGACTAGGGTACTACTGGCCCTCGATGATGACCGACTGCATGAAAATCGCCAAGAGCTGTCATCAATGCCAGGTGCACGGAGTGGTTCTACACCAACCTCCGAATGTGTTACATCCGAAAATTGCGTCGTGGCCATTTGAATGTTGGGGCACAGATATAGTGGGTCCAATAGAACCACCATCTTCAAAAGGACATCGCTTCATTCTTGCGGCTACAGATTACTTTTCCAAGTGGGCAGAGGCAGTTCCACTCACAGAAGTGAAAGCGCACCATGTGCTACGCTTTTCAAGAACCAAGTTGTCTACCGTTTCGGAGTGCCGTGCGAGATCATCTCGGATAATGGGTCGGCATTCGAAGCACACAAATCAACAATTTTGTCGGGAGACACGGAATCGATCGGCGATATTCAACAATTTACTACCCAAGAGAAAACGACCCGGTCGAGGCTTTTAATAAAACTCTCGTTCAAATTTTAAAGAAAACTTTGGACGATAATAAGAGAAATTGGCACGAGAAGTTATTAGAAGCCTTATGGGCCTACCGGACAACCTTCGTAACTCCTACTCAAGCTACACCTTACGCTCCGGTGTATGGGTCCGAGGTAGTGTTACCCTTAGAGGTCCAGACTTCCTTCACTCGAATTGCGAGTTGCAAACAAAATCACGACAGAAGAGAATGCCAAATTACGACTAGAGGAATTAGAAAGCCTGGAAGGGAAAAGACTTGCAGCACAGCAGAATATAGAACTATACCAAGCTAAGATGGTTCAAGCCCATGACAGACTGGTCCTCCCAAGAACCTTTAAAGTTGGTGACTTAGTTCTCGTTCTCAAAAGACCTATTCTTGCACACCGCAAGATAGGAGGAAAATTTGAACCCACTCGGGAAGGACCGTTTGTGTTTGAGGCGATCTACTCGGGAGGCTCTTACCGACTAGTGAATTGCCAAGGAGAACGACATATGCTTCTGATCAACGGATGATACTTGAAGAAGTATTACGCTACCTGATGTTTCGAAGGAATGAATTCTTCATCTCTAGAAGCACGGGCGAAGTAGTTACTTATGACTGGGTCCGAACCCAAAAATAATAAAAAATATGCTAAAATAAATAAAATCATGATAATAAAGTTTTCCTCGTTTTCTCTTCCATATCAAAATCTCTTTCCCGATCTTATCCCACTTCATTCCGTTAAATTTAAAAATAAAAAAAGTAATAAAAAACTCGTCTTTAATAAACATTTTCTTAATGTTCTTGTTCTTAGTACGGCCCCCGATCCTTTTCCTTGTCTTTTCGCAGGGAAATGTCGAACGGGCGGTTGGTCCCGAACTTTAGAAATGGCGTAAGCCTTGCACTCGACGAAAAGAGGGTGAAAGATGGAGCGATAATCGAGATTGACTCGGACGTCGCATCGGCGAGGCCTACAATACGAGGAAAGTGACCGGGTCCCGACTGACCGGCAGGAACCGCCCGGTCGGACGAGTAATGAAAGTGGGTGGCCCAAGCCACCAATCCAACGACGAAGAAAAGGAAGACAAACACCGAAGAAGACAAGAGAATCAAGTCCGTAGTCGCTACGACGCAGGCGGGCTTGTCGGCCGCCGCGCCTACGTAAATTCAGGAAGTACGAAGAGCTACTCTCACAGCAACTCAGCGAAGAAATAAAAATCGCCGTATCCGCAAGATGTTAACTAAACTAGCAGCGGACCAGCGTGACGAGGCAGTTGCTACTGCCAGTACATATACTTCAAGGACGCCAGTTCACCAGGTACCTGAAGGAAGGAGGCCAGCTCCGAGGATAACAGAAGAGACCAGGGAAATCTTAAGAAGAACAGAAGAAGGAAGGCTACAACGCCACCGGATAAAGCCACCGGTAATGCATAACCTTGTTGCGAAGCAACCCCGGAGGATGTCCCGACGGACACCATCCCCAAGGAGCCGAGGTATGCGTGGAGAATGTGAAGGGATTGAGCCATATATCCCACAATACGTCACTGTGCCTCGCCATTTACAGATTATTCCAGAATACGAGCTAGAAAGAATGCAGAATGTCGAGAAGAAAACTTTTGAATACTTTTAGAGAATCAGAGGCAGGAGGATCAATATACTAGAAGGCCTCGAGCTACATACAGATGTGTTCTCAGAATACGAACAACAACAAATCGTGGACTACATCCGGGATTTGAAAAGAATGGGCCGAGTGGGCCGCCTAAGAGAAAACACTTACTCGGAACCCCGGAGATGGATGCCAGGGAAAGGTAGAATTACAATACAATGTGGATGCTGCTACAACTTCGCGAGAAGACAGAAAGGAAACCCACCGGGAATACTCCGTCATGGCAAGGTAGATCCAATACCATTAGTCATCAAAAGGATGGTAAAGAGAATGATAACATGGAGGGTACTCGCCAGCGATTGCATACCCAACAGCTTGCATCATTAACATTTACAAGCGAGGGTGATCGCATACCCCCGCACATAGATCACCACGACTTTGTCGGACCTTTCGTACGGTTTCTTTTCCGAATTAATGTAATATCAAGTTCGGATCCGACCTCCGGATAGCAGGCCCGAGTGAGTTCCGAGGGCCGATAAAGATACCATTACCGGTAGGTTCCGTCATGATACTAAAGGGCAACGGAGCGGATGTTGCTAAACATTGCATACCGGGAGTACCAATGAAGCGGATCTCGCTCACTTTCGAAGGATGGATGACGGAAAGCACCTTACCACTTCCAGCTGGACCGGAGCTAGAGAGCCTCCGGCCTTACGAGCTCTAAGTTACATGAAAAATATCAAACCTCCAACGTACATCCATACGGCATCCTTGCCAAGGATGGCTTGGAAGGTGATGTTATTGACCATGTACCTCACTATTCAAACATGGATTTCTGACCGATACCATTTTTGGATGGATCGGTAAAGATCATACATAGTCCGTTTTGAGTCTATATGGATTGTATGAGATGTATTCCAGATCGAGTTGTATGATGTATCTTCAACATGATTGGAATGAAAGTAACCGTGTCACATTTTTAGCCTTCACCTCTTTTGTGCAAGTTGACTGAGAAACGCCATTAAAGTTAAATGAACTTCGAACAAAGAACAGAAAAGAAATAAAAAAAAGAATAAAAGAAAACTTTCCTTAAAAATCTAAAAAATGATGAACACCAAATTCACATGAACATTAAATGAATGATAAAATAAATTTGAATCGTTAAAAGACAAACAAAATGAACATAAATTTCAAATCAAATCTCAATCAAGAATTCAAATTCAACCTTCTAAATTTCAAATCAAATCTCAATCAAGAATTCAAATTCAACCTTCCAGATTTCAAATCAAATCTCAATCAAAAATTCAAATTTAACTTTCCAAATTTCAAATCAAATCTCAATCAAAAATTCAAATTAAACCTTCCAGATCTCAAATCAAATCTCAATCAAATTCAAACTCAATCTTCCAAATCTAAAATTCAATCCGTTCTGCTCTCCTTTGTCTAGGATGGAAGCAGTCGATTCCATTGACATGGAGCCACGAGGTTTTCAATTCGAATCTAGTGGCAAGGAATTATATCCAATACAAACCAGCAACTCTCAATCAACTCTTTTGATTGAGATATGTAGCATCTACATATTCCCTCCTAATTTGTTTCTTTCCACAAAAAAAAAATCTTTTACAACTTTCATGAAATTCTCGAAACACCAAAATTCCACACTTTTCAAATCAACACTACAAATCTTTGCAAAATCAAATACATCAAAATCAAATTCTTGGGGTCGAGGATTTTACATCCGAGACTGCATTGCTTTAGGATTCTTTCCCTATCGCAATGAAATACATCAAATTCAAATTCTTGGGGTTGAGGATTTTACATCCGAGACTGCATTGCTTTAGGATTCTTTCCCTATCGCAATGAAATACATCAAAATCAAATTCTTGGGGTTGAGGATTTGCTTTAGGATTCTTTCCCTATTGCAATGAAATACATCAAAATCAAATTCTTGGGGTTGAGGATTTTACATCTGAGAGTGCATTGCTTTAGGATTCTTTCCATATCGCAATGAAATACATCAAAATCAAACTTTTGGGGTTGAGGATTTTACATCCGAGACTGCATTGCTTTATGATTCTTTCCCTATCGCAATGAAATACAACAAAATCAAACTTTTGGGGTTGAGGATTTTACATCCGAGACTGCATTGCTTTAGGATTCTTTCCCTATTGCAATGAAATACAACAAAATCAAATTCTTGGGGTTGAGGATTTTACATCCGAGACTGCATTGCTTTAGGATTCTTTCCCTATCACAATGAGATACATCAAAATCAAATTCTTGGGGTTGAGGATTTTACATCCGAGACTGCATTGCTTTAGGATTCTTTCCCTATCACAATGAAATACATCAAATGCAAATTCTTGGGGTTGAGGATTTTACATCCGAGACTACATTGCTTTAGGATTCTTTCCCTATCGCAATGAAATACATCAAAATCAAACTTTTGGGGTTGAGGATTTTACATCCGAGACTGCATTGCTTTAGGATTCTTTCCCTATCGCAATGAAATACAACAAAATCAAATTCTTGGGGTTGAGGATTTTACATCCGAGACTGCATTACTTTAGGATTCTTTCCCTATTGCGATGAAATACATCAAAATCAAACTTTTGGGGTTGAGGATTTTACATCCAAGACTGCATTGCTTTAGGATTCTTTCCCTATTGCGATGAAATGCATCAAAATCAAACTCTTGAAGTTAAGGATTTTACATCCAATACCGCATTGCTCTGAGATCTCTCCTCGTTGCAATGATTCAATCTGATCAATTCAATTTTCTTTTGAGGTTGAAGATGTTACATCTAAAACTACAAAATTCCAATTTTCATTTCAAGTTCGAATCCCTTCAAATTAATTTTGACAAAACTTCAATTTAAATTAAAACTCAAGCTAAAATCTAAACTTACACATCAAAACTTAAACTGAAACAAAATAAAATCTAAATTGAAATTCCCCCAGATCATGTGATTTGGGATTCACCTCCTTTCCCTTTCCCCAGCGAGAGTTCAGGGATCTCCAGTCTCAGAGATATACTTGACACTCCCTAGTGGAAATTCTTCTACTTCGTCCTAAGTTTGTCACTTGGACATCTGTGTTGGTTTTGTTGATCTTTTCGCGCGGTGTGCTTGGTTAGCACACCACACCTATTGGGGGTCCATTTGTTGACCTCATTTTTGATGAGGTCTTCTCTTCTTCTCTTTAGTACTTAGGATCTAGCCTTAGGCTTTTCCTTTCGACTATCCTAGAGGATTAGAATTGGGACCCACCACTTAGAAATTCAAACCACTTCTTAACTCCCCGCAAACTCCACAAACTTGATTGTAGACCCCTAATCACCTAAAGGGTCGAAATAAAATGTGGAAGTTAAAAGGATGAGTTCCTATGGGACTCTTTGGCCTTAGGATCGCCTCGGGTGGCATGGTCCGGTGAAGGGCTGACTTACACACACACTACACCTATACACTACACTTTCACACACATCCCGAAAACACACCCATTCCTAACTTGACCTCCTGACTCATGAAGGTGATTCACATGGATGGTCCTTAACCCCTAAGCCCTTGGCTAAGAGGGTTAGGAACAACATAGTGGATGCCTCAAATGAGTCCCTTCATGGCTCATGTGGGCTTGATATGGCTTCATGGCTCAACCAAAATGATTTCATTCCACTTACAATTACTCAATCTTCATTTTTGCAAATTTTCAATTTTTGACCGCCAGGACCCTACACCCGCCTAGCCTACCCAAAGCCCTTGAAATTACCCAAATTTTTCAAAATTTCCAAATCACCCAAAATTCCCCAAAATTAACCTTGAACATTTCCTCACCAATCAAGTTGATCATCCATAGCCAAAATACCAAAAATTCCAAAAATACCTCCCAATACCCTCCAAATACCCATAATACCCCTCTTGACCCAAAAATCCAAAAATTCAGAAAATTCCCAGAAAATTCCAGAAAATACCAAATATTCCCAATTTCATTTTGTTCAACTACACCATGGGTCAATTTTGTCAATTTACGCCACTTTTGTCAAAACCCCCAATTTGACCCATTTTAACCCTTAGTGAACCCAATGTCAAGCCAAACCTACCCAATTGACCCAAATTCTGGTCCAATTCAATTCTAAATTTCAATTTATCATTCCGAACACCAATCTAGACTAAATCCAATTCCAATTTGATTGAAATTTGAATCCAATTTCACTTTTGGCCTTAAAGCCAGATTTGGACCCATGACCCAAACCTAACCCAATTCAACTCCAATTAACCCCAAACCTTTTCTAAACCTTCCTTAACATCCCCACAAACAAAACACTAACATGATTTACCCAAAATTTAGACCCAAAACCCACTCAAATTCAACCCAAAGCCAAAAAGACCAATTTTGACCTAAACCCAAACCTAACCCAAATAAGCCCAAACCCCAAAATCAAAACCCCACCAAAGTCAAAATCTCTTTGAAACATTCCCATAAATATTTCCCAACATTAATTTTACATCAATTTGAACCCTAGCCCAACATTGGCCCAAGTTAGCCCAATTTAGCCTACATTGGCCCATTTACCAAAGAGGTCCAAATCCAACCCAATTCAAGCCCAAACCACTTCAAATTTATTCCAAATCATTCATGAAACCTTCCTAAATTAAATTCAACACCTATTGATCCAATCCTTTACAAAATTATCATCCTAAAATTTGTTTTGAAATCTAAAAGCCCACTCTCTAAACCATCTTGAAAGCCCATCCAAAGAGAAATCCAAAAGTCCAAAGCCCACATGGCAATTCCTTCTCATCATCCCTTTAATTCGGATCAATTCCTAAGTCCCAAATCAATCCCCAAATCAACCTAAATCAAGCACCATCTAAATTTTTCACTAACTTACCAAAATATCCAAATTCCTTTTTCATATAAATGGATCCACTTTTCCTAAGTCAAGGATGAGCCAAATGAAGCCACATGCAAGCCATGGACAAGCCACATGAAGCCATGGAAGGTTTGGCATGTGACCAAGCCATTAATGGAAAAAGGAGGGCCTCCTTTCCTAATCCTTCATTAAGCCTTTTTAACCATAAGCATGTCACACACTAAACAATGCTTAGCCACCTCACCATGGATGGAGACTTCACCACTCCATGGCAAGTCGACCCAAGTGACTCTTTTTAGCCCAAAACCAGAGCCTTGGGTGGTGCACCTAGCCCAAAAGGATGGGTTGACCCAAATCAAGCCAAAGTAGCCTCTCCCCCATACCATTTTAATCCAAGCACTTTACACATGTCCAAGCCCAATCGACTTCACCATTGCCAAGCCCCGACCTCCCCGGTCAAGATGGTGACCCTCGCCTGCCGGCCAGCCACCTGGGCCGCCGGAAAACACCACACCCGAGAGCATCATGTGAGCCCAAGCTTGGAATTCTCACCTGCTGAGTTGCCCCATGCCCAATGGCCATCATGGCTGTTCTTCCCTTGACTTAAGCAGCTGATCCCAAGCCTTAAGCCCCCCTGGGAGGCCCTCCACCTTGTCCTATTTAAACACCACCTCTCTCGGCCATGGAAGAGGTGTTGAACTAACCTTAAGGAAACTCTGCCAAAATCACTCCAGACTCTCCCCACACCTAGAGCATTTGATCTCCACTGTCCTCCTACCCTAATCCCCACTAATTGAGCTCAATTTTGGAGCTCAATTCTCAGGCCAGAACAGGACATTCCCAAATCCTTCACCAAAGTCAAATTAAACTCACCTACACCTGCACAAGGTCAAGAGGAGAAGTTCCCCAGTGAAAGACCCCTCTCCATACCACCCATCTGTTCCAGACTCCAAGCTTTGTAATCGGCTGTGGTCGAAATCATACCTGGACAATTCACTAGGCCAAGAGACTTCATCTGGAGCTTGTTTGGACTCAGTCGAAGGTGACACAACCCTCAGATTGAAGCCACACTTCTCTGAGCTAAGGTATGAGCTAACTCTTTATCCCGAGCTTCTGGAGATTCTCCATTTCAAATACCTTAATTTCAATGCATGATCACCGTATAGATGTATTTGTCTCTTCAAGATGAATCCATAGCGCACAAGAACATGAAAATCCGTTAAGTATTGAGTGAGATATTAAGGATTTAGTGTGGACGGTTCTCGGGCTGGGAAGCTTAGGGACGATGAACGGATGCCGTTCATTTAATACATGCACGGACAGATGGCCAAGATCGCATCGGATGAGGAGACGGAACGATACAACAGGCCCCTGGAGCGCTGAGTCGGATGGCGGCGCCGAATCAGAACACGTCGCGTGGCCTTTCGGAGACGCCGAGGTTGAGTCAGCGCCGCGTGGATAAGTAGAAAAATAGGTTATTTTTCTATTTATTTAATTCCCTAAACTTCAAAAATGCATAACTTTGTGTAGGAAAATCAAAAAAATAAAATAAAAATACTCTCTTGCTCAGTGAACAGAGGAGAATAATGTGGAAAAGAAATCATTTAATTTCATCAAGTATTTTATTTTTAGTAATTTATTAACTCTCTGCAGATTTTCAATTCTCCATGCATGTATACAATTCACCATGGCATGAGACCATAGGGTTTTTGAAGCCTCTGAATTTGGGAACACTCCTTGAATTTTCCAAAGTCAAAGGCCATCCCTACGAAGAGTTATTGATTTTTCAACTCTAGGTTGCTAGTTTGAGTATTTTAATTCCAATAATTAGCATATTGTAAAATAAATTCTAGGAAAATTTGGTGATGTTTATTATGACTCGGAGGAACCTAGGAAAAATAGGTTTTGAATTAATCCACTTGGAATAACCCTAATTGGCTTAAACACCCAAAATAGGTCCTTAATTAATTAGAGCTAATCATACATCAAATTGACTTGAAATCAATTCTCCACTGACCTTTAGGATCAGGGGAACCCACCATAAAAATTTGAGGTCAATTGGACTTGGTTAGCCCTACTAAATGGATTGATTAAGCCATTTAGCCAATTTAAACTTTAAAAATTCATAACTTTCAAAATACTTTTCAAAAATTCACTAAATTGGTTTTGGAGCCTCTCTGATATCAGGGGAATTTAAGAAAAATAAAATTGCAATTTTCTAAAAAAAGTTGATTTTTTGCATTATTTTAATATTTTAATAATTAAAAAATAATAAAAATCACAAAAATTATAAATTTTACCAAAATGTCACATTTTGAATTTTAATCACTTGGGAACAAATCCCATATTTTTCTTAAGTCTCTATAATGAGATATTAAATTTTAAAGCCTTAAGGCAATTTTAAAATTAAAAAAATGTATATTTTTAGTATTTCCACTAAAATAATTCTGATAAATCAAAGAGAAATCAGAAAATTATAAAATCTAATTCTCTGATTTCCTTGATATCAGAGAGATTTTTGAAAAAATATAAAATTCATTTTTAAACCTTTATTTTATTTTTAAACTAATTAATACTCCAAAACTCAAAATAATTATAATAAAAAGAATATAATTTAAAAAATCACCAAAATTGGTCCAAGTGATCCTCTGGTCATTAGGAATGTCCCATAATTTTCTTAAGGACAGAAACTTTCCCTTGGTCATATTATTAAATTTTCCTTGGAAATCCCTATTTTCCACCGAAAATAATTACATAAATAAATTAAATAAAGAAAAATCACATTTTCTCCTCTCATGCCTTTATTGATATATGAGTGAAGTCACATAAAAATTTCAAGTTCATTTAAGCTCAATTTAGTGAGTTATGAAATTATTAAGCTTGAAGGGCAAAATGGTAATTAAAATTTTAACCTTTCATTAAAACTTTAGGCTTAATAAAATTAAAGAGTAAAGTATTTGATCCTAATCTGATTTGGATGATTGAAATTTGAATAATAAGGGTAGAAACCTATTAAACAATTTAAAAATAATTGAAATAAACCTTAATTAAATAATTGATTAAATTTGGAAGAATAATAAAATTGGAATTATTAAAATAGGGATATTATTAGGAAGAGATTTGTTCTTTAATTTAAGAATCCCTAAATTAATCATCTCAATAATATTTAATTCCTAATTAAAATGATAATCCAAATTTAAGATTTAAAATGCTAAAAGACTTAATCATTAAATTAAAGTAAAGTTAAATTATTTAAATTAAATCCTTTTAAAATTTCAATTAAATTAATACTTTAATAATTAAAATTAAATCATCTTTAAAACATAAAAAAAAGAATAATAAAATATTAAATTAAAATTAAAAATAAAATTAAGTTAAAATTTAAATTAAAATTTAAGTTAAATTAAATTTAAATCAAATTAAATTAAATTAAATTAAATCAAGATTGAATTAAATTAAATTAAATTAAATTAAAATCATATCAAATCAAATTAAATTGAATTAAATTAAATTAAATAATAGAATCAAGTTAAAATTAAAATTAGATTAAATTAAATTAAAATTAAAACTAAACCAAATTAAATTAAATTAAAGTTAAATTAAATTGAATTAAAAATAACATCACCTAAGACATAAAGAAATTCAAAAATAAATATAAAGCAACTTGAACACTATTCCAAATTTAAACCCGTTAACTGAAATTAAATTAAATCACAAACCATTTGAACATCAATTTGCCCTTAAAAGCTTTTCTTGTCATAACTCCTAAACAGAACGTTAAATGAAATGTTACTTCCCTCATAGGATATTCAAATGTCCTAGTTCACTGAGTAAGATAACAACAAAACTTGAATTCCCGGACGATCAATTCATTTGTATGATTAAATTCATTTGGACTTAAAACAATTCCAGCAATATTGAAAAGATGTTTAAGATTCTTCTTAAACACTTTCTCAATATGATAGGATGTTTATGAGAACAACTGAACTTAATTGTTCTTTGATGAAGAAAATCGTCCTTAAACCAAAACCCAAGAACCTTGACGTCATAGGAGATGACTAGCTACAGGATTAGGAACTTGGTAGAAAACCATAACCCTTCCCTTAGTTTTACCTAGGAACTTGTTCTAAATGCTTAAATATTCTAAATTGTGTTTGAGTGCAGCTTGGGATGACGGGAAGACCCTCCGGTACGCTTTTATTTTGTTGCAATTTACTTTATTGCAATTTACTTAATCGCATCGCACTTACTTTTCTTGCATGATAAACAACCGTTGCATGAAAACCCACACTTTTAGGATAGTCCCTAAAACTGAAACCAAAACTAAATTAAAAGTCATTACAAGATAAAATTCACCGCCACAACATTTCAAAATATAAAACAACTCAAAATTTAATCACAAACGGAACACAAAATTGCAATTACAACTAAATTAAAATGTCTTGTTGGATGATCGGGAATACCTCGGATGATGTAACCTACATGTTGCTAACGAGATATCCCACGGTCTAAATGAAAGTGTGGAACTCTTTTAGTTGAGTTTAGCAAATTCATCTGGACTAAGTGAATCCGATTAAAATAACGATGCCGGAAGGATGGAACCGTGCGATCTTAACTGGTGTTGTTATAATCAACTTTAAGATTTATTGTAATAAAAACATGAAAAACACTTGGAAATTAAGAATTTCTCTAAACCAAAACACTTTTCTCATCTCCTGATTTATGACTTCTAAAACTAAACCTCTGTAACAAGGAGCTCGGAGCATGGTGGGCAAGACACGGCCATCGTCATCGACAAAACCCGAGTCTACTTCAAGCAAAACTTTCTTAGAATTAAATAACCAAGCCATAGGACTTCGAGGAAGTTTGCCTAGTGCAACATAAATCCTCAACTCTTCGTTAGGCATTTGCATGATCATATCATGTAAATTAAGCCCTAACCGGTCTTAGGACTCCGAGGTAGTCGTCCGATACGACATAAACCCTCACATCTTCGAGGCTATTTGTATGATTTTATCATACAAATATAAGTCCAAATTAATTAAAATTGGCAAGATTGAAATATCAGATAATATTAGGATTTTCTTAAACTCGAAGCCAAACAATAGGATAGTTTGGGAAGTTGCGAAGATTCTTCTTGGATCCTCAGCTTCTCCTATTTCTCTTCCTTTTGGACTCCTGAAATAAATTGTTCCAAATTTGATCCATTCCCTATTGAAATTCCAAAATTCAATCCCTTGAAAACTTAAACTTTGAAATTCTTGAGAGCAGAACTACTGATTATTATCGAGAGTTTTCTTAGGTGATTCCCGTCACTTAAGATGTAATTAACTATAGGGGCTTGCCCTTATAGGGAATTTTAAGAACCCAGGTAATATAAACCCTACTTAATTCATTTATATTAAGCAGGGGAACTTGTTGGCTTGTAAAATCGGTTCGCAGACCAAACAGATGTCACAAATCTTTTAGTTTATTTAATCGAGCCCCATCGTCAAACAGTGTGCCTATTCTTTAGGATAGATACACGGTTTATGGTGCGGTGCTCGTTTATATAAACTATTTGGGATGTGAGATCGGTTTGATTTCACATCTTAAAATTTTCAAACTTAAAATTATTCTTAAAATCAAATACTACTTTTCAAATTATTTATTTAAATTAAAAATTTGCCGACAATTTCTGTAGGCGACCTCTTTTCAAAAATACAACACTCAACCTAAAAATAAGCCATACACACCTTACTCACATGGATAATCAAACATCCTAATTCACTGAGCAAGAGTTAGATAAAATCAGAACGTTAAAGTAACCTGGATGAGTGATTCATTACCACAATGAAACTAACTGAACTAAAAATAGTCCCTAAAATGTTTAGGAAGATGTTCAGAATCCAATTCTGAGCACTTCCATAACTTGATGGGATGTTTTAAAAGAACAGTGAGACTTCATTGTTCTTTGGTGAAGAAAATTATCCTTAATAAAACACAAGAAGCTAGACATCATAGGAATTGACTAGCAATAGTACTAGGATTTTGCTAGACAACCAGAACCTTCCCTTAGCTTTACCTAGGTGTTACTTGTTGCAAATATATAAATGTCTTAACATGTATATTAAGTGCAAGTGAAAATGATGGAAGTGCCCACCAGGTACGCATTTAATTTTATTGCAATTTACATTCTACGATTTATTAAATGTCTTACCTTCCTGTACTTATAAATGCATGAAAATGATCGAACCCAGCATGTTTTAACAACTCAAAATTTAATCACCAACAAAAATAAAACTGTAATTATAACTAAAATTAAAACGTCTCGTTGGATGATCGAGAATCCCTCGGATGATGTAACCCACGTGTTGCTAACGAGATTTCCCACGGTCTAAATGAAAGTGTGGAACTCATTCAATTGAGTTTAGCAAATTCATTTGGACTAAGTGAATCCGATGAAAAAAGCGGTGTCGGGATGACGGAATCATGGGATCTTAATCGGTTCTGCTTAATCAACTTTAAGATTTATTTTAATTAAAATACTAAGTCATATCAATTTTGAACCTTTCTAAACCAAAACACTTCTCTCACCTCCTGATTGCTACTTTTTAAAACCAAACCTCGGCAACAATAAGGAGCTTGGAGCATAGTGGCCAGCACAACCATCTTCATCAGAAAAAAACTTGGGTCTACTTCAGCAAAATCTTTTTTAGAATTAAATAACCAAGCCATAATATTTTGAGGTAGTTTGCCTAGTGCAACATAAATCCTCAGCTTTTCGTTAAGCATTTGCATGATCAGATTATGCAAATTAAGCCCTAACCGGTCTTAGGACTCTGAGGTAGTCATTTGGTACGACATAAACCCTCACATCTTTGAGGCTATTTGTGTGATTATGTCATACAAATATAAGTCATAATTAACTAAAATTGGCAGGATTAAAACACTAAATAATCTACTCTTAAATTGAAGCCAAACCATAGGATAGTTGGGAAGTCACCGAAGTTCACTTCGGGTCTGTGACATCCCCTACTTCTCTTCCTTTGGACTCCTGAAATAACTGTTCCAAATTTGAGCTATTCCCTATTGAAATTTCCAAAATTCAATTATTTGAAACCTTAAACTTTGAAATTCTTGAGAGCAAAACCACTTATCATTATCGAGAGTTTTCTTAAGTGTCTTCGGACTTTTAGGATGTGATTAACTATAGGAGCTTGCCCTTATAGGGAACTTTAAGAACCCAGGAAATATAAACCTTGCTTAATTCCTTTATATTAAGTAGGGGAAATTGTCGGCTTATAAATTTGGTTCGCAGACCAAACAAATGTCACAAATCTTCTAGTTTATTTAATCGAGCCCCATCATCAAGCATTGTGTCTATGCTTCAGGATGGATACACGGTTTGTGATGTGGTGCTCGTTTATATAAAATATTTGGGATGTGAGATTAGTTTGATTTCATATCTTAAAATTTTCAAACTTAAAATTATTTTCAAAATCAAATGCTACTTTCTAAATTATATATATATATATATATATATATATATATATATATATATATATATATATAAGTTCAATTTAAAATCTAAAATTCACCGACAACTTCTTTAAGCGACCCCTTTTCAAAATACAACACTTAACATATAAATATACCGACATCAATCCAACTACTACAAGAGAAAATACAAGTCTAACCATAATAAGAAGTTAAGGAATCACCTCCCTCATGGCACACAAAGATCAAATCAAACTACTAACAATCCAGACATCTACCAATCAACAATCAAACTTATCAATCCATAATGACACATATAGATCAAGTCAATCCACTCCAAAGAAAACACCATACAACACTAACAATCATGACTCTCAAGCACACTAAATCAAAGCACACTGATAAGTATGGGTTGCCACCCATAAAGCACTTGGTTTTAACGTCATGGGACCGACAAGTGATTCCTCCTATATCAAAATTCCAATTAAGTAATCCTCAATCAATCGCCCAATCTTTTTCAGATCCAGGGATTCCTACAAAATTCTCAAATTGTAATTTTTCATTCAGCTCTTCCTTTTTAGATGGATTTATATCATTTTTCCTCATATTTCTTTCTAGATCCAATATTCTTCTATTGATTTTCTGAATTTATATATTAATATCATCCTTGAAATTTATAAGAAATGGATCTCTATAAGATAATTAAAGATCTCCCAAATTTTGGATCAGATTCTCTCTATATAACTCAGATTCAGGATCAAATTATTCTATGTCACTCTTCTGTTTCAAGTTATCTTCCAATTCATCCCATTTATAATTATTAAATGATGGAGGATCTATCTTAGTTGAGGAAATATGTTTTTCTAATTCCATATGAATTTCTTCCAATGGTCTTCCAATATCCTTATCCTCTTTTCTCAACTCAAAGTTCTTTTGAAATTTATCCTCAAATTCTCTTCCAAGTCCTAGTTCAGTAACTTTATCTTTTTCATCATTCAATTCAGGGTTCTCTTGTAATTGAGTTGAATATGTAGATATAAAGACCGGTGGTGTAGATGAATTCCCTAAATATGCAGGTTTAAAATGGTATGGGGAACATCCATCTTAAGTTCATGTGATTTTTCAACAAATGGAATTACAAGTTCACTATTTTTGGTAGCTTCTATCATTTCACACCTCTCTTGAACTTACATATAGTCTTCTTTAGATAATGTTTTCAAGTCATCATGAAAGTCCATTCTGAACTCATCTGTTATCTTACTCTCAAAACTTTCTTGAAAATGATCTTTACTTAGATAATCATTTCATTCATCAAAAAACATTCATCATCTTTTCTCTTAGCTGGAAATTTCATAGTCTTCAACACATCTAAAGTGACTTCCTAGTCATTAATATTCATAATTAACTCTCCTTTTTGCACATCTATCATAGTTTGTCTAGTAACAAGGAATAGTTGTTCATTATCATTCTCTTTAGGTTTGATCTCAGTGTTGATAAGAAGTGTTCCTTTGGCTCTATGCTAAGTGAATTAGCAACTTCTCCCAGTTGATTATCTATGTTTCGAATCACAGCATTTTGACTTTACAACTGGTTTCCCATTTGCAAAACCACTTTGTCTATATACATCTTCTTATCCTTAAATTGTTGATCAATATTAGAGTCCAGTGGATGTGAAGGCCTATATCTTGTGTTACCCTGCCTATTCAAACTTCCATTAGGATTTGCATGACTATTTTTCCATTGTTGGTTTTCACCCTCAGTACTATGATTCTAGTTAAATTTAGGATGGTTCTTCCAACATGGGTTGTAAAAGTTATATTATGGGTTGTTTATGGTATTTAATGTCTCATATAATAAGTTGGAATCAATCATACGCCCTAATGAACTTTCCTCGCTTATAGAACTAAATTGAGGTTGGTTCATTCCAAATTGGTCCAACTTCCTTGATATTGCAGCAACCTGAAATGCAAGAATTGTAATCACATCTATATCATGAACACTAGCTACATTTTTATGATTTACCCTTGCAGAGGGCCATTAAAATTCATTTGTAGCCATTTCTTCAATTAATGCATAGGCTTCATCAAATGTTTTTGACATTAATGAACCACCAACAACAGCATCAATAATGAGCCTAAGGGATCCTACTAACCCGTTATAAAAGGTTTAAATGATAAACCAATCTGGTGGAGCATGATGTGTATAATTTATTAGGAGTTCCTTAAATCTTTCTCAGGCTTCGAATATTGATTCCCCTTCATACTGACAAAATGAAATAATATTGTTTCTAAATTGAGTAGTCCTTGAAGGTGGAAAATACTTAGCTAGGAATTTCTGAGTTAACTCCTCCCAATTTTTAATAGAACCAGGTGCTAATGAGTATAACCATATTTTATCCTTAGCTCTCAGTGAGAAAGGAAAAGCCTTAGCCTAACAGCATCGTCTGACATGCCATTATAATGAAATGTAGCACAAAGTTCTAAAAACTAGATAAATGTAAATAGGGATCCTCCGAAGGAGTTCCCCCAAATTAGTTGTTCTGCATAAGTTGGATAATCACTGGATTTATTTCAAATGAGTCAGCTTCTACAATAGGGTTTTGTATACTTGAGTGAATTTTATCTATCGTAGGATTTACATAATCCCACAATGATTTATGATGATTTTCCAAGTTATTATTTTGAATGTTTTCCATTTTCAATTCTAGTTTTTCAAGTCCTTTCTGTTTTTTTTATTTTTTTCCATTTTTCTAACTCAGGATCATAAGGCAGAAGTCCTACAGATCCTTTGTTTTGCATATATAACACAAAAAACAATACATTAACAATAAAACAAATAAAACGAAAAATATATTCAACACAAAAAAATATTTTCACAAACACCTTTTTTTTCACACAAACAGATTTTTTTTCACAACACTTTTTCATACAAAAAAACACTTTTCACATAAATACAATTTTACGACACAAAAGTTTTCCAATTCTAAGCCTAATTACTTCAACTAAAATTCTCCTAAAATTCTTACCGAAGCTTCCCCGGCAACGGCGCCAAAAACTTGATGTGACTTTTTTTTATATGCAAGGATTTATGAACAATAGATATATAATAATTTTTATAAAGTCACAATGATCCAACACAAGTATACGTATCGTATAAAGTAATACAGGGCTCTAATGGAGTCCCGTTTATCGATCTCACAAAGAAGCGAGGTAAGAGGTTCTTAGTTAAATTCTAGTCGACTACTATCAGCCTTAGTTTGGAAGGGTGATATATGTGATTTTTCTAACAACTACTCCTAAATGCAGATGATTCTATGTAAGAATAATAACTACTTCCTAATGCAAATATTAATACTAAAGATAACCCTTTTTGGGAAAATTAGTTTAGTGAATTTTGAGATAAAAAAAACTACTATTTGTCGGCATTATTTTCTTTAGGTTATGTGTTGTATTTTGAAAAGGGGTCTCCTAGAGAAATTGTCGGTGAATTTTAGATTTTTAAATTCAATATATATATATATATATATATATATATATATATATATATATATATATAATTTGAAAGGTAGCATTTGATTTTTGAAAATAATTTTAAATTTTAAAAATTTTAAGATATGAAATCAAACTGATCTCACATCCCAAATAGTTTATATAAACGAGCACCGCATCACAAACCGTATATCTATCCTGAGGAATAGACACACTGCTTGATAATGGTGCTCAATTAAATTAACTAGAAGATTTGTGACACCTGTTTGGTCTATGAACCATTTTTATAAGCCGACAAGTTCCCCTACTTAATATAAAGAAATTAAGCAGGGTTTATATTACCTGGGTTCTTAAAGTTCCCTATAAGGGCAAGCCCCTATAGTTAATCACATCTTAAATGATGAGAATCATTTAAGAAAACTCTCGATAATGATCAGTGATTTTGCTCTCAAGAATTTCAAAGTTTAAGGTTTTCAAACAATTGGATTTTAGGAATTTCAATAGGGAATAGCTCAATTTTGGAACAGTTTATTTTTGGGAATCAAAGGAAGAGATGTAGGGGATGTCACGGGACCGAAGTGAACTTCAGTGACTTCCCAACTATCCTATTGTTTGGCTTCAATTTAAGATTATATTTAATGTTTCAATCCTACCAATTTTAGTTAATTAGGACTTATATTTGTATGAAATAATCACACAAATAGCCTCGAAGATGTGAGGGTTTATGTCATACCAAACAACTACCTCGGAGTCCTAAGACCGGTTAGGGCTTATTTTGCATAACATGATTATGCAAATGCCTAATAAAAAATTGAGGATTTATGTTGCATTAAGCAAACTACCTCGAAATCCTATGGCTTGGTTATTTAATTCTTAGAAAGGTTTTGCTGAAGTAGACACAAGTTTTGCTGACGATGATGACCGTGCTACCCACTGTGCTCCAAGCTCCTTGTTGTTACAGAGGTTTGGTTTTAGAAAGTGGCAATCAGGAGATGAGAGAAGCTTTTTGGTTTATAAAGGTTCAAAATTTAGATGGTTTAGTGTTTTAATTAAAACAAATCTTAAAGCTGATTAAGCAAAACTGATTAAGATCCCACGGTTCCATCATCCCGGCACCGCTATTTTAATCAGATTCAATTAGTCCAAATGAATTTGCTAAACTCAACAAAATGAGCTCCACACTTTCATTTATACCATGGGAAATCTCGTTAGCAACACGTAGGTTACATCATCCAAGGGATTCCCGATCATCCAACGAGACGATTTAATTTTAGTTGTAATTGCAGTTTTTTTGTTGGTTATTAAATTTTGAGTTGTTTAAACATGCTGGGTTTGATCATTTTCATGCATTTGTAAATGCGAGAAAGTAAGACTTTTAATAAATTTTATAATGTAATAAACTTAAATGCATACCTGGTGGGCACTCCCGTCATTCTAGGCTGCACTCAAAACACATATCAGGGCATTTAAAGATTTGCAAGAAATACCTCAATAAAGCTAAGGGAAGCTTCTGCTTGTCTACCAAAATCTTAATCCTACTGCTAGTCAATTCCTTTGACGTCTAGGTTCTTGTATTTTGTTAAGTATGATTTTCTTCACCAATAAACAATTAAGTTCAATAGCTCTTCTAAAACATCCCATCACATTGGGAAAGTGCTTAGGACGAGTCCTAAACATCTTTTCAATGCTTCTGGGATTATTTCAAGTCCAAATGACTTTCATTGTACAGGTGAATTGATCATCCAAGAATTTGGTTAATTTTTAGTTTCTTGCTCAGTGGACTTGGACATTTGATTATCCGATGAGTGAAGTGACATTTCACTTGATGATTCATTTATGAGTTATGATAATGGAAGCCTTTAAGGGCAAATCAGTTTGTTATGGGATTTAACCACTGAGATTGAATTGTTGTTTCGAGACAATTTAGTTTAGTTATAAAATTTCAAATTGATTTTTAAGAGTTTTAAAATTGTTTAAGTTAAAGAGGTGTATAAACCATTTAATTCCATTAATTTCTGATATTTCAAATTTGTTTTAAATATTTTTAAATTGATTTGATTATTACATCTTAATTGTAAATTTTTTTTAGATTAATTTTTAACCTTTCAAACTTGCTTTAGGTTAAGTTTTAAGTGATTTTAAATTAACTTTAATATTTTGGGTTCATTTTAGTTTAAGGATTGCTTTCTTTTTAATTAATTTCAATCATCATTACTTGAATTAATTAAGAGTTGAATGCTATTGAATTAATCCAATTAGTAACTTTAAATTAAAGAATTGGTATCTTCTTAACTCATGTCCCTAATTTTAATAATCCAAAATTTTGATTATTCTTCCAAAATTTAAATGAATGAATTAATTAAGATTTCATTTTTCATGTTGTAGGTGATCAATGGGTTTCTACCACTTAATTCCATAAGTTTTGAATCATCTAAGAGAAAATTTAGGATCAAATGTTCATCCCTCCCTTTGATTAAGCCTAAAATATTAATTAGGGTTATAATCCCTTAATTACCTTTATGCCCGCTTAAGCATATTCACTTCTTAACTCATTAAATTGAGCTCAAATCAACTTGAAATTTTTATTTCAACTCACTCACATGCCAATTAAGACATTAGAGGAGAAAAAGTGATTTTTCCATTTTTAATTTAATTTATATAATTATTTTTTTGAAAAATAAGGGTTTTCAATGAAAATTCAATAACATGACCAAGGTAAGGTTTCTATCCTTAGGAAAATTATGGGATGTTCCTACTGACTATAGGACCACTTAGACTAATTTTGGTGATTTTTTGAAATATATTTTATTTATTATAATTATTTTAACTTTTGGGGTACTAATTAATTATAAAATAAATTTATAGTTGAAAATTAAGTTTTATATTTTTCTTAAATCTCTTTGACCTCAAGAAACTCAGAGAAACAAATTTTATATTTTTCTAATTTTTCTTTGAATTTTTAGAATTATTTTAGTGGGAAAGGTTGGAAAAGCCATTTTTAATATTAAAAATTACATTAAGCTTTTAAAATTCAATATCTTTTCTTAGGGACTTAGGAAAAATATTTGGTTGTTTCCTAAGTGATTAAGAGACCAAATATGACATTTTTGTTATTTTTATTATTTTTTTTATTTTTTTTATTTTTTAATTATTAAAATATTCAAAAATAGGTTAAAAATGAAAATTTTAGAAAAAAATTAATTTTAATTTTCTTAGAATTTTTTGATACCAGAAAGGCCTCAAAATGAATTTGGTGAATTTTTGAAATGTGTTTTGGGTTTTATGAATTTTTAAAATTCAAAAAGGCCATGTTAATTAGAAAATTCATTTAGTGGGTTAAATCATTTTCAGTTGATTTCAAATTTTTATATGAGACTCCTCTAACCATAAAGATTAGTGGAGAATTGATTTTGTGTTATATTAATGAGTGGTTGTTTCAAATTAATTTTATCTTAATTTTAGGGATTTGGCCAAATCAGGATTCATTTAAATGAGTTAATTCAAACCATAATTTTCCTAGGGTCCTCTGATACATAGATACTTCCCCTAATTTTCCTGGATTTTATTAATCAATATGCTAATTATTGGAATTAAAATACCAAAACAGACACATAAATTTGGAAAATAGATAACTTGCCACAGAGATAGGCTCTGGCCTTGGAAAATTCAGAGAATTTTCCCAAGATCAGAGGCTACAAAAGCCCTATGGTCTCATGCCATGGTGAATTGTATGCATGAATGGAGAATTAAAATACTGAGAACAGTATTAAATTTATTAAAAATAAAATACTTAACAAAATAACTTAATTCTTTTGCCACATTAATCTCCTCTGTTCACCGAGTAAGGGGGTATTTTTAGTTTATTTTTAGGATTTTTCTACACAAAGATATGCATTTTTGAAGTTTTGGCATTTAAATAAATAAGAAATACCTTATTTATCTACTTAAAAGTCAGCGCCACCTCAACCTACGGTGGGTCGAAGCTCCACGTGGTGAGCTCCTATTCGACGCTGCCATCTGACTCGGCAGCCATGCGGCCCGCGGTTCGGTTCCAAGCTCATATCTGGCGCGATCCTAGCTGTCCATCCGATACACACTCGATCTAATGGCGGCTGGTCATTGTCTACGACTGATGCGTCTTGAGATCCGTCCACCTTCTAACCCTATGATGTCACTCGATACTCAATCAAATAGAGCGCGGTTTCTTCCTACATGCTTGTCTAAGCAAGGGCTACAAATCTATATTGCTAAAGCGCATTGAAATCAAATGAAACAAAATGAAGAATCACTGGAAGCTCGGGAGCAAGAGGAGTTTCCATACCTTGTTTCAAGAGGTCAAGCCTCGATTTAATGTGCTCGGCACGTTCGTTGGAGCTGGAGGAGCCTACCGATGAAGCCTCTGGTCCTGGTGAATTACCTAGGTACAACTTCGTCCAAGTACGATTTCAAGCTCTGGCTGATAGAAGGAATGGCTAGCCTGGTGAGGGGGCTTTCACTGGGAAACTTCTTCTCTACCTCTGGTGAAGGTGTAGAAGAAGTTAATTTGATTTCTGTGGAGATTTTGTGAGTGTCCTATTTCGGGCATGATTTTCAACTGAGAAATTGAGCTCAGCCAGTGTGGATCAGGGCAGGAAAGCAGTGGGATTCTTCTTCTCTAGACTGGGAGAAGCTCTGAGGCTGATTTGGAAGGGTTCTATTGAGAAAAGTTTCAACAACCTTCTCATTCCCAAGGGAAGGTGTTTAAATGGCCAGGGCCATAGGGCTGAGCTTGGATTCAATTGAGGGGTGGATTCAGTTGCTTAGATGGAGTGCAGAGAGGCTCCAAGGTTTAATTTGTCTAAGGTGGATAGTTAGGGAGATTTAGGTGAGTTTAGGCTAGTGGTGGTTCCCGATTTTGACCCCTTTTGGAGACTAGGTCGGCTGGCAAGGACAGGGGAGCTGGCCCTAGGTTAGGTGAGTCAGGTGGGAAGGTTTAATGGTGATAAACCAGGCAAGGGGGATTTGGGGTGAGGCAAAAGGTGGATTTAACCATTTAAGGGAAGAGATCCCTTAAAATGGGGTACCCTTGGTCCATGGCTCACTTAGCTTGGGCTAGGTGGATCTAGGGTGGTTCCTAGGGTTCAAATGGTGGTTGTGGAACAGTTGGCTTAGCCACATTTAGTTCGATTTTGTTTGGTTAGGTCATAAGTTCAATTTGGATCACTTGGGTTTAGGTTGGGCTAACTTAGGATTGGGTTTGATTTAGGTCTAAGTGTCTTGAGTAACATTGTAGAAATGATTGCCATGAAGAAGTTTCATGAAGACAAGAAGTGATTTTGAGTTCAATTGAAAGGTCAATTAGGTGGATTTTGGGATTTTGGTTAATTTGGGCAAGGTTGGATCAAGTTGGGCCAAAGTTAGCTTAAGGTGGGGTTTAGACCTAATTGAAAGTTTCAAATGGTCTAGGGGAATGTATTGAAGAGTTCCCAACATCAATTGGGAAGAGCTTTTAGGGTTAGGCCAATCAATTTGGTAGGTTTAGGGCATGAATTCACTTTAAGTTTAAATGGAGTATTTTTGGTTTTCAAATGGATTTAGGTTAAGCTTAGGCTCAAATTGGGGCAATTGAAGGTTGCATGGGCTTCATGTTAATGTCATGGAAGGTTTATAATTGAAATTGGAAGGAAAAAAGTTGACATTAGGCTAACTAGGAAATTTTGGATTAATTAAGCAAATTTGGGGATTTAGGTTTCAAATGCAATTGAACTCAAATGTGAATCAAATTGGGCTTGGATTTGGTTTATAATGGCATTGAAGATTTTTACTGGAAGTTTAGAATTGGATTTGGGCAACATTGAGGTCAATTGAGTTGATTTGGTTTGACATTGTGTCCATTTAGGTTAAAATAGGTCAAATTGGGGGTCTTGATAAAAGTGGGTTATTTTGGCAAACATAGCTTATGGTTTAGTTAGACAAAATGAAATTGGAAATATTTGGGATTTTTTAGAATTTTTTGGGATTTTTTGAATTTTTGGAATTTTGGGCTAAAAGGGGTATTTAGGGTATTTGGAGGTTATTTGGAGGGTATTGGGGTATTTTGATGGATTTAAGAGGTGTGAATTGTTTTAAAATGTTTCTTAGGTATTTTAGGAATTTTGGGTAATTTTTGGGAAATTTTGGATGATTTGGTGGTTGTAGGGTCAATTTAGGTAATTTTAGGTAGGTTTTGGTCCCAATGTCAAAACCAGAATTTTTAGTAAATGGAATTTGGGTATGGTTGAGGGGGGTGGAAAAGCATAGAGTGAGCCCTGGGCCAATACATGTCTATTTTGAACATCTCATAGGTTGTTCTTAACCCTCTTAGCCAAGGGCTAGGGGTTTGGACTTAGCCACATGAGTGCTCCAATGAACCAGGAGTTAAGATTGGGTAGGGATGGTTCAGGGTTTAGGATGGGTGTGAGAGCGCAATGTGTGTAAGCTAGACCTCACCAAGACCAGGCCACCCAGGGTATTCCTAAGGCTTGAACATCCTATAGGAATTCATTTTTGTCTTCCTACACATTAGTCCCAACCTTCCAAGTGATTTGGAGGTTGATGACCTTTTATGTAGGATTCCATAGAGAACCAAGATTTGGTTTGAATTTCTAAAAGGTGGGTTCCATCTCTAGTCTTCTAGGATAGTCAAGGAGAAGTCATATGGCTAGATCCTAAACACTAAAAGAAAAGTAAAGACCTCAGTAAAAATGAGTTCAACACTATTCTCATGTAACAAATTGGATAATGTATAGGAATGAGATGCATTAAATATTGTAAGTGTCAAATAGGAGCAATCCTACTCTTTACCCTCTTTTGAGTACCCTCTCTTTAGAGTGCTATAAAGAACATTGGAAAATCCTAGGCTTAGTCCTTAAATCCAAGGCTGGGCTGGGAGGATACTGGCTGCCACTTCAGAGCTCCCACTTCCATTCACCTGAAGGCTAACTCTAGCTTTAGTTACAAAACTTTAGGACCAAATTGGGGATCTCAGCCCGTCACCCTGAAACCTCCAATTCGACGCCCATGAAACCATATTTTCCTATTTATTTGCACTCAATCCCCATGAACTATGAAATTCATTCACAGACATTGAATATGGTTCCACTTTGTTGAGAATTACACTGCCCTTTCGGGTAAATGCAATTACAACAAATTTTAACTCTACAACGAGCTCTTTTTGTAATGTAAATGAAGTGCAAGTAGAAACTATCATATTTATAATTAAACTTCTTTTAGCAAGTATCCCAATATCCTAAATAAGAATCCTATTCATTGCAAAAGAAAAGTATAATGAAAATAAATACATAATCTTCTCATGTCACTATTTGCATAGAAGATAAAGGAGTAAGAGAAAGACATCACAAAGCACGAAGAAAACACAATGGAAAAACTCATTTTAAAGCAAATCCACAAAGTAAGTGTTTACAAAAATCATAAGATAATGAAGAACACAATACCTAGCTTTTTCCCCTTGAAAGAAAGATGAAAATCTCTCCCATAAAGTCTCCCGCCGATCCATGCAATGCTAGAGCATTCTCTTACAGATTCTCTCAAAATCCCCTCACCAATCTCTCTAAAAACGTAGAAATCAACATTTCTACTCCTATTCTAAGATCTCTAAGCATTCTCCAAGTTTTCCCTAACATCTACCACATTTATTGGCTTCACATTTGGTTTAAAATAGTGTAGGGACGGATTGCCCAACAGGTGCATGAAGAAACCTGCCAAAAGGTGTCCAGATTCGATGTATATGGCAAATAACCACCCAATATTGCATCCCAACCGTTTGGAGTACCGCCGGCACTGAATAGGGAGCTGTCGGCACCCTATTTTGGTTGTCTCGGGTCTCTGGTGCCGCTGGCGCCGGTTAGGGCGCCCTCGGCGCCCATCTTACGCAGCTCCACCATTTTGCTCTGTTTGGCTCCGTTTCAACTTCGATTTGCCCCGTTTCAGTTGTGTTGCGTTCCTAACATATAGCCCTACAAAATAAAAATAAAAACAACCTTTTTTTTTCTCATTCACAAATATGCAAGAAGTGTAAAAGAGATTGAACATAGAAAACTTATCGAATGTGTCAAGCCAAAATTTGCTCTTGCTCGTTTTTGCTCCAAATTTCACCATTTTTTATTCCTTTTGCTCCAATAACCATTTATTGTACCTAAAACAAAAAAAACATACAAAATACTTTCCTTTAAAGTGTAATATCATAAAAATTTAATAAAATTATATAGCAAAAATTGTATATATATTTTAGGCGTGTCATTGTCCCTTAAGCAATTCATAAAGGGGTGACACCACTTTTACCCCTTCATGATGGTGTCATGATGAGCTTTAACCTTGGTTAAAGATCATGATTAATGGATTGAGTAAGGTGTTATTTCTATCATGACGACTCTAATGGGTCATGTGTGACCTATGTGTGACTCTCCATAAATTGAATTTGATTTTAAAAAATCAATTATGGATTTTTGATGTCATGGGTGATGTCATAATTTCAAATTCAATTTAGGGTTATTTAATTATAATTCCATTTTTAATTAATTATGTAATTAATTAAAATGTAGAAAATTATAATATTAACCCATAAATTAATCAAATTATTTTTGAAAGCTAATCATTTTATTAATTTTATTTATTTGGTTCAAAGTTGAATATTTTGACCAAATTTGACTAAAGTTGACCATAGTTGACCAGGGTTGACCATGATTGACCAGTCTAAGTTCAAGGTTGACCCAAGTGATTTACTTAACCTTGTCATGGTTAATTTAATCATAGGGTCATCAATTTTGCTAGTGGGACCTAAATTTTACTAGGGTTGATCAAATGATCATGTTTGATCATTTTAATGTTCAAAATTAATTAAATAAGTGAGGTTTGACCAATTTTGGTGTTTAGGTTGACTTAGTGGTCAATGGGGTTGGCATTAGGTCAAGATTGTGGTCATTGGTGTTGACCTCATTTTTGGTGAGATATTTCCTCTCCTTAGCGCTTAGGATCTAGCCATAGGTTTTCCTTTTGAATATTCTAGAGGCCTAGAGATTGGACCCACCACTTAGAAATTCAAACACATCTTAGCTCTTCTTGAACCCCACAGATGATCATAAACCTCCAAGCCTCTTTGGAAGGTTAAACGCCAAATATGGAGGTTCAAGGATGGGTTCATATTGCATGGTCAAGCCTTAGGACAACCCTGGGTGGCCTAGTCCTGGTGAGGTTCAACTTGCACACACCACACTCCTACACACATTCCAAACCCTAAGACCACTTACCCAACTTGGCTTACTGACTCAAGTAGGAAACTCATATGGATGGACCTCAACCCCTAAGCCCCTGGCTAAGAGGGTTAGGAACAACATATTGAGTGCCTAAAATGAGTCATCTCATGGCTCTTGTAAGCTTAATACGGCTTCATGGCTCAACCAAAATAGTTTCACTTTACTCACATTTAATCAATCTTCTTTTTCCCAAAATTTCAATTTTTGACTCCCGGGACCCTAAACCCACCAAACCTACCAAATACCCTTGAAATTGCCCAAAATTCTTAAAGATTGTCCAAATCACCAAAATTCCTAAAAATTAATCCTAAACACTCCTCACCACTTAAATTGATCATCTATGGCCAAATATACCAAAATTTCCAAAAATAACCCCCAATACCCTCCAAATACCAAAATACCCTTTTTGGCTCAAAAATCCAAAAATTCAACAAATTCTTAAAAACTTCCAGAAAATCCCAAATATTCCCAATTTCATTTTGTTCAACTGCCACATATCCTAATTTTGTCAATTTAACCCAATTTGATCAAAAGTACCAGATTAGCCCTTAAGGCCCAAAATTGAACAAGTGACCCAATCCATCCCAAATTAAACCCAATTTTCCCCAAATTTGTTTTGAAATCTTCCTAACATCCCCACAAACAAAAATCTAACTTAATTTACCCAATATTTGGACCCAAACTTCACCCAAGCCTAACTAAAACAAAAATTCCCCAAATTGCCCTAAACCAACCATAAACCCAAACAAGCCCAAACCCCAAAATTAAGACCCAACCAAAATTGAAAACTCCTTTTCACACCTCCATAAACATTTTACAACATTAATTTCATATCAAAATCAACATTAGCCCAACTTAGCCCAATTTGACCCACTTTGACCCTATTATTAAAAGACCCAAACTAAAACCCAATTCCACTCCAAATTACCCCAAACTTATTCCAAATCATTCATGGCACATTACTAAACCAAATGCAACATTTATTTGGCATAATCTTTTACAAAATTTTCATCCAAAAATTTATTCTAAAACCTAAAAAACCCACTTCCTTAAAGCATTTTTAAAAGCCCATTTTCACTAAATTTAAAAAAGCCCAAAATTGGCTCTAAAGCCCACATGACATTTCTTTCCATCATCCATTTAATAAAATCATTCCCTGAGTTTTATTTAATCATTTAATCAAACCAAATATGGCCTCATGAAAATTTTCCATCAAAATAGCTAAAAATTCAAAACCCTTTTTCATGAAATTGACCAAGCCCTTCCCAAGCCACATGGAGCCATGAAGCCATGGACAAGCCATATGCAAGCCATGGGAGTCACTTTACACATCACCATGTTATTTATGGCAAAAGGAGGGAGTCCTTTAATGATTCCCTTAAGGGTGATTAAACCTTTTCATGACTCTTCTAAATCTTGATTAAACCTAAATGTACTTAGATGGTGACTTCTCCCCACTAAACTAGCTGACTTACCTGACCCCCATAGCACTCAAGGTCCTCTTAGTGAGTGCACCAAACCCTAATCCATTACTTGGACCCATTTGAACCCAAAATTAGCCCTCTCCCCATTCCATTTAAATCAACTCTTTTACACATGTCTAAAGCCAATTGAACTCACCAAACCCCAACCCTGACCTCACTGGTCAAGATGGTGACCCAAGCCTGCTGGCTAGCCACCTGGGTCACAGGAAAACACCACACCAGAGAGCTCCATGTGAGCCAAAAAACTCAAAACTCCCTTGCTGAGTTGTCCCATGACAAGTGGACACCATGGCCCTTCTTCCCTTGACCTAAGCAGCTAATCCCAGCCCCTGGCTTGCCTTGATAAGCCCTCCAGCCATGGTTATTTAAACACCACCACCCCACGGCCAAAAGGGATGATGAACAAAAACCTCGCCAAAACTCTGCCAAAATTACTCCACACTCTTCTCCTAGCCCAAAGAAGTTGAACCCCACTGTTTTCCTGCCCTAATTCCCACTAGTTGAGCCCAATTTCAGAGCTCAATCTCAGGCCTAAAACCAGGACATCCCTGAAACCTCCACCAAAACCAAATTAAACTCACTCACACCTTCACCAGATCAAGGGAAGAAGTTTCCCAGTGGAAGCTCCCTCACCAGATCACCCATTTGTGCTGGAGACCAAAGCTTGAAATTGAGCTTAGTGGAAATCATACCTAGGCATTTCATCACAACTCCAGGCTTCATCCTTAGCTTCCCTGGACTCCAACAAACGTGTCAAGTCCCTCTGATTGAAGCTTCACTTCTCAGAGCCAAGGTATTGACCTCTTCTTCCTCCCGAGCTTCTATGAATTCTTCATTTTGTTTAGCTTGATTTCAATACATCATAGCCGTATAGATATGTTTGTCTAGTCTAGACGCGTCAATAGAGACCAACCACACATGATTTGGTTGAGTATCAAACGAGATCTTAGGTATGGAAGGTGAACGGTTCTCGGGTTAGGACGCCTGGGGATGATGAACAGATGCCATCCATTCGTGTGTGTATTGGATGGACGGCTAGGATCACATCAGACAGAGGTACGGAACGGAACCGTGGGACGTGTGGCTGCTGAGTCAGATGGCGGCGCCAAATCACATTGCATCGCGTGTGCTTTCAACATGGACGAGGATGACACGGCATTGACTTGTTTATGTAGATAAATAGGATTTTTCTGAATTTATTAAATAGCCATAACTTCAAAAATTCATATCTTTGCATAGAAAAATTATAAAAAAAAAAGATAAATACCCTCTTGCTCACTGAATAGAGGAGAATAATTTGAAAAAAGAATAAAGTTAATTTGTTGAGTCTATGATTTTTAATGATTTAAATACCCTATGTGATGTTTTAATTCTCCATTTGCATAAGCAATTCATCATGGTATGAGACCATAGGGCTTTTGTGGCCTCTATTCTTGGGAACATTCCATGAATTTTCCAAGGCCAGAGGCCATCTCTATGAAAAGTTATCTAACTTTCAAGTTTATGTGTCTGTTTTGGTATTTTAATTATAACAATTAGCATATTGCTTAGAAAATTCTAGAAAAATTAGGGGAGGTATCTATAGACCAGAGGACCCTAGGAAAATTATGGTTTAATTTAATTGCTTAAAAAAACCCTAGTTAGCCTAAACACTTAAAATTGAACATTAAATAATTAGGGGTAACCACACATCAAAATCACTTGAAAACAATTCTCCATTGTCACTTAACATGCAGAGAACCTCACAAAAAAATTTCAAATCAATTGGAAATAATTTAACCCAATAAATGAATTAATTAAGTGAAATAGCTATTTTGAAAATTAAAAAATTCATAAAACCCAAAATACACTTCAAAAATTCACCAAATTGGTTTTATGGGCTCTCTGATATTAGAGGAGTCTAAGAAAATTAAAATTAGAATTTTCTAAAAAATTTTATTTTTAACCCTATTTTTAATATTTTAATAATTAAAAAATTAAAAAAAATCACAAAAAATATTAAAAATCACAAAAATCTCATATTTTGTTCCCTAATCACTTAGGAACCAACAAATATTTTTTCTAAGTCTCTAGGTAAAGATATTGAATTTTAAAAAGCTCAATGTAATTTTTAATTTTAAAAAATGAATTTTCAAACCTTTCCACTAAAATAATTCTAATAAATCAAAGAAAAATCAGAAAAATATAAAATTAGTTTCTTTGAGTTTTTTGAGATTAGAGAGTCCTAAGAAAAATATAAAATCCATTTTTCAACTTTGATTTTATTTTATAATTAATTAATACCCAAAAAATCAAAATAATTATAATAAATTAAATATAATTCAAAAAAAATCACCAAAATTAGTCCAAGTGATCCTCTGGTCAGAAGGAACATCACATAATTTTCTTTTGGATAGAAACATTACCTTGGTCATGTTGTTGAATTTTCATTGAAAACCCTTATTTTCCAAAAAAATAATTATATAAATTAAATAAAAAATGGAAAAATCACATTTTCTCCACTAATGTCTTAATTGACATGTGAGTAAGGTGACATAAAAATTTTAAGTTCATTTGAGCTCAATTTGGTGAGTTATGAAATGAACATGCTTAAAAGGGCATAAAAGTAATGAAGGTTTTTTTAACCCTAATTAATACTTTAAGCTTAATCAAAGGAAGGGTAAAATATCTGATCTTAATTCTCTCTTGGATGATTGAAACTTAGGAAATTAAAAAGGTAGAAACCCGTTAATCACTTTTAATACATCAAAATGGAACCTTAATTAATTAAATTATTTAAATTTTGGGAGAATAATTAAAAATTGGATTATTAAGATTAGGGATATGACATAAGAAGGTATCATTTCTTTAATCTAAAATCCCTAAATGGATCAATTCAATAATACTCAATTCTTAATTAATTCTAAAGAGTGATGATTGAAATTAATAAGAAAAAAAGAAATAATCCTTAATTAAATAAAAGCTTAAAACATTAAATGATTTAATAATCAAATTAAAATAACTTTAAAACATTCAAAACTAATTTGAAAACACTTAAGAACAAACTCAGAACAAATTTGAGACATTTGAAACAATTCATAATTAAAAATGTAAAAATCAAACAAATTAAAATTAACTTAAAGTACTATGATTAATTTAAATCAAATATGAATCATTAAAATCTAATGAAATTGAATAATTTAAACACCTCTTTCAATTTAAATAATTTGAAACATCAAAGATTAACCTAGAACAATTCATGACTAGAACATCATATATTAAAAATTAAATCAGTTTAAGACATTAAAATTAATTTAAAACATTAAGATCGTTTAAAATATAAAGATTTAATTGAATTAAACAACTTGAATACTATTCCAACTTAAAATGGTTTAAAACACCTAAAAAGATCAAATAAAACATTATAATTAAATCAAAACCACTTTAAATCTCCAACTCAAATTTCAATTAAGTATGGCTAAATCCTTTAACTAATCTACCCCTGAAGGCTTTCACCTTTATAACTCTCAAATGGAGTGTCAAGTGAAATGTCACTTAACTCATCGGACAATCAAATGTCCAAGTTCACTGAGCAAGAAACAAAACTCAACTAAATTCTTGGATGACCAAATCACTTGTACAATGAAATTCAATTGGACTCGAAATATTCACAGAAACATTGAAAAGATATTTATGACCCATCCTAAACACTTTCTCAATATGATGGGATGTTTTATAAGAACAATTGAAATTAATTGTTCTTTGGTGAAGAAAATCATCCTTAACAAAACATAAGAACCTATATGTCATAGGGATTGATTAGCAATAGGATTAGAATTTTGGTAGACAAACAGAACCTTCCCTTAGCTTTACCTAGGTATTTCCTGCAAATATATATGTGCTCTAACGTATGTTTTAAGTGCAGCTGAGAATGACGAGAAGACCCTCCAGGTACGCTTTTACTTTATTGCAATTTATTTAATTGCACTGTACATTACTTCTCTTGCATGATAAACAACAATGTCACCCTGCATGAAAACTGAAACTTTTAGGATAACCACAAAAATGAAACCCAAAACCAAATTAAAAATCAACACAAGAGAAATTTCACCGCCACAACATTCAAAAGATAAAACAACTCAAAATTTAATCACAAGCAAAAATAAAACTACAATTACAATTAAAATTAAAACGTCTCGTTGGATGATCGGGAATCCCTCGGATGATGTAACCCACGTGTTGCTAACGAGACTTCCCACGGTCTAAATGAAAGTGTGGAACTCATTCAATTGGGTTTAGCAAATTCATTTGGACTAAGTGAATCTGATGAAAATAACGGTGCCGTGATAATGGAACTGTGGGATTTTAATAGGTTCTGTTTAATCAACTTTAAGATTTGTTTTAATTAAAACATTAAGATGCCTGAAGGTTAAAACTTCTAAACCAAAACACTTCTCTCATCTCCTGATTTTCACCTTCTAAAAGTAAACCTCTGCAACAACAAGGAGCTTGGAGCATAGTGGGCAGCACAGCCATCTTCATCAGTAAAACTTGTGTCTACTTCAGCTAAACCTTTCTTAGCATTAAATAACCAAGCCATAAGATTTCGAGGTAGTCTGCCTAGTGCAACATAAATTATCAACTTTTTGTTAGGCATTTGCAGAATCATGTTATGCAAATTAAGTCCTAACCGGTCTTAGGACTCCGAGGTAGTCATTTGGTACGACATAAACCCTCATATCTTCGAGGCTATTTGTGTGATTATATCATACAAGCATAAGTCCTAATTAACTAAAATAGGTAGGATTGAAACATTAAATAATTCTCAAATTGAAGCCAAATCATAGGATAGTCGGGAAGTCACCGAAGTTCACTTCGGGTCCGTGACATCCCCTACCTCTCTTCCTTTGGACTCCCAAAATAAAATGTTCCAAATTTGAGCAATTCCCTATTGAAATTTCCAAAATCTAATTCTTTGTAAACTTTAAACTTTGAAATTCTTGAGAACAAAAACCACTGATCATTATCGAGAGTTTTCTTAAATGATTCTCGTCATTTAAAATGTAATTAACTATAGGGGCTTGCCCTTATAGGGAACTTTAAGAATCCAGGTAATATAAACTCTGTTTAATTCATTTATATTAAGTAGGGGAACTTGTCGGCTTATCAAATTGGCTCGAAGACCAAACGGATGTCATAAATCTTTTAGTTTATTTAATCGAGCCCCATCATCAAGCAGTGTGTCTATTCCTCGGGATAGATACACGGTTTGTGATGCAGTGCTCGTTTATATAAACTCTTTAGGATGTGAGGTCGGTTTGATTTCATATCTTAAAAATTTTTAAACTTAAAATTATTTTCAAAAAATCAAATGCTACATTCCAAACTATATATATATATATATTAAATTTAAAATCTAAAATTCATCGACAATTTCTGTAGGCAACCCCTTTTCAAAATACAACATATAACCTAAAAATATGCCGACAATTTCTGGCGACTCCACTGGGGAATAGTTCCTATTTCCATTTTGATCAGATGGTTTTGCTTTCATAAATCGGTAGTGAGTCCATATCCCTAGTGGATCAAACTATCATTCTTTCCGTTGAAATACCACGTTCATTTCTGTCTTGAACGGGTATAGTTAACTCTCTTGGATTTTTGAGCTAATGTTTAGACAACCCTAAATAGAGAGGTTTCGGAATCCTTTTACCGCTTTGAGGTGGGGTGGACCCCCAATAGGTGTTAGCTTAGGAGCGGTTCCTCGGGTTGAGAAGTCTTGTGAGACTCTCTCTCTTCCTTTCCAGTTTCTAGATTAGGTCCCTTACCTTTCCTTTAGCTTTTCCTCTTTTAATTTGTTTCATTTTTAATGAACAAACCTTCTAATAAACAAACCCTTTAATAAATGAACTTTCTGTTAAACCACAAATACACAAATAAAAATGATAATCTGAAATACTTTATAAAGAAAATGAAAAGATAAATGGAAATGTGTCCGGGCTCGTTTGGAGAAATTCCTCTCTTTTTTTCATCCTGATGAAAGGAAGCATAATTTGGAACTGACGATCAGAATCTACCCTGCAAAAAATGTCTGCACCGAAGCAGATTTTCTCCTTCACCAACGGGATAGACTTAGCTGTCTACAAAGATGAGCTGCTTAACGATGCGGTCATTCACTTTGGACAAGGGTTTGACAATATGGACATTAAGTTCACAGATGTTACTCTTTTCACACTGATGAACAAAGTACCGGAAACTGAGGAGCCCATAATTGAGTTCAACCTGAAATTGACTTAAGAGTTCTCTCCCCTGCAAAGGGTCCCAACTGAAAGAAACACTATTGTTCATATGAGGTTAGCTGCTACCCCCAGAACTGTCATCTATACCCCCACCAGTCTGGTCATTACTACACCTACCCCGGCTCTCACCAAACTGAAAGGAAAAGAATTCCAAGTCGGTGATGAGCCTATTACCGTGGAGGGTTCAGATTTTGCTGCAATACCATCTGTCTTCGAGATAGGGTCCAGTTTGAGAGTTGCACCCTTAACCCGGACTCAAAGGAGAAATAAGAATAGAAAGATCGCCAGGATCAAGAAGTCTAAGGCCGCTGAAGTTGCTTTTCTGGAAGATATCCCTGAGGAAGAAGAAGAACTGCCTGAGATCTCACCGCTGTTAGGAGGGAGTAGGGTTCATCCTCTCTCTGTTGAATCTGATGAAGAAGATGCTCGAAGGATCGCCACTGCATTACCCCGACCTGCATACAACAGTGATTGTCAGAAGAAAAAGATCAAGACTGCTCCGCTAACCCGTTTGCGAGCAGTAGTAGAGAAATTAGCTAAGAAGGAAGTTTGCCCCGTGTTAGAGATTCTAACAAGATTGGGATGAGTATCAGCTATATCTCGCCTTGGACCATGAGTAAACCCTATTATTGCCCTAGAAAGGCTAAGGAAGAAAGTGCGAGCTAGTGAGAGAAGTTCGCCTGTTGTTGTATCAGGTCACCATATTAGGGAGGACACCACCTACTGACGTACAACCAACAGACCATCTGGTCCTAGGCCTCCTACTGAAAGAAGGATGGTGTGGCAACCTATTATTACTAAACCGATACTGACACAATGTTCTAGGAAGAAGAGTCTTGTCAGAAAGCCTGAATCTGAAGAAAGTGCTACTGCATTGAAAGAAACTCCTGAAAAAGAAGTTGAACAGTCGTCGCCTGACAACCGTGAGACCGTCTGGAAAAGACCACTTGAGGACGCTATAGGAAAGCAAAGGACAGACATCCGACGGTTTGCAAGGGAAAGAAGAGAAGGATTGGGAAATGAAGTGGATTCATTAAAGTTTATGGATGAAGAATGTGCCGAGATCAAAATGGTCGAGACCCGAGCTTCGGCAGCTTTGCAGGGAGCTCCATCAACTTCAGAAAGAGATGAACCAGAAGTGATGAGAGCATGTCTTCAAGAAAAAGATAATACGATCTCTCAGATGGCAAAGAAGATGGAGGAGATGGCGGCCGCCTTAGCCACTCTCCAGATTCAGCTTCAACCTCAGACGGAAACACCCCTAAAGATCATTCACATTGCAGATGGAGGAAAAGAAGTCACGTCTGTCAACGTAGATGAACAGCCAAAGAAAGATTCTGCGCAGAGCATGATTCCTGAAAGGATATTAAGAATATGGTGGAACAGCAGGTGCATGAAGCCTTAGCCCAGTCTAAGAGTGGAGCATCTATTTTGACGGGTAGACCTTACCCTGAGGAATTTGATGCAGTCCAATACCCGAAGGGCTTCGTACCACCTCTGTTTAAGAATTTCGACGGTTCGAGAAACCCCCGGCAACTTGTCGCACATTTTTGTGCTAGTTGCTGCAATGCCGGTGGGAGCGACGCTTTGTTCTTTCGTCAATTCGTCAGCAGTTTGTCAGGGATTGTCTTCAATTGGCATGCAGAATTCTCGAATGGTTCAGTTAAGATCTTTTCAGAATTGGAGAACCTCTTCGTTAAGCGGTTTGTCGGGCCTCAGCACCACATCACTATCGGTGTCTAGTGGTGGAGCAACAAAAATCGAACGAAACTTTAGTAGATTACATACTTCGATGGAGGAACTTAAGTATGAAGTGTGAACCACAGCTTCAGGAACAGCATGCAGTTGGCATCATGTTGAAAATTATCCAAGGCCCGATAGCACTTCTCCTCAAAGGATTCACAATTAAGACTTTCGAGAAGTTGCTTAGCAAGGCCGGGAGCTTGCAGGAGGAGGCAAAGCAGCTGAGTTTTGTTGACAAGACTGATAGGCAGAAGCCCGTAAAGGCATTTGAAAAGAAATCTGGGATCGTCGCGGTAGTGGATAAAGGTAAGCAGCCAGTGCAAATACAGCTAGAGTGGCCACAACCAAGTTATCAGCCACCGCAACGGACTTATCAACAACCTCAACAGAGCTATCAATAGCCTCGACTGAGCTATCAATCATGGCAGCATGACCAACCTCCGCCTCGTCCACCATGTGCCCTGAAGGAACTTCTGTATAAGGAATACCCCTTCAAGACTGAAGCAGTGTCTAAGATGTTTCGGAGTTTGATGAACACGCCTGACTTTCAACTACTAGAGCCCAGAAAGAAAGAGGAAGTCGACAAGAAAGATCATCCGAATTACTGTCCCTACCATAGGATGCTCGGACATAAGATAGAAGATTGCTTCACCTTTAATAATTGGCTCGAGGATAACCTCCAGAAAGGGATCCCGAAGGAATACATGAAAGAGCCCCAAAAAGGAGGTTTCATTAATGTCATTTCAATAGATCTAATAGTTCCGATAGACCCTTATGCGACCAACGCTGGGTGGAGTACTGACTAGACGAAGTCCTCGAAGAAGATTTTGGATCACATCCAGACCGCTTCGGTGTGTGCTTCAACTCGGAGTTTGAAACCCATTTAGCTGGCACTATCGCTTGTGATTGAAGAACCGCCCCAGAAGGAGGAGAAGATTGTGGAAGAAAAGAAGACCAAGGCTCTGAAGGGTAGACTAGGGGCTGCTTATCCTAGGATGGTTGTTTTTTATTCGGGGGAGAAATCCCTCGGACCTCTGACTCTATATGATTATTTTCTCGCCCCAACGGGATCTTATAATGATAAGATATTTAGTGTTGGCTACGTTTTGACTATTTCTAACGATTATGTAACTAACGACAACCAACCTAATCCGAATATCAATTTCAATACAAATAATGATTCTCAAATCATACAAAACCTCGATGACCACAATCAAGGAGAAGACGTTCACAAGGATGGCTACGAAAGCTCAACGAGTGAAGAGTTCATTTGTGAATTCTGAGGAGCTCCAATTGCAATAGATTTGGAGTTATCAGATTCCAAAGTAAATCCAGAAGAGCTAGCCTTTCCGAGTCAAGAGGAGACATAGGCAGATCCAGCATCAGATACGGAAGAGATAACAAAAGTTAATTTAAGAAGCAGAAGAGTCCTACACCCAAGAGTGAGTCCAAAGGATAAAGGAAAGCAGGTGTTTGCTCAAGAAGAGCCACCCCCAGCAGAGGAATTGCCTATAGGGGAAGAAATTGAAGAACCTGGTAATAAAGTGGAGTATAACGTGCTGGTCCATCTTAGGAAGCTACCAGCCAAACTGAGCATCTACGACACTCTGATCCTGTCAAAGGAGATGAGGGAAACTCTGATCAAGGCCTTACTTGATCCAGAAATTTGCTTAGCTCAAATGGCCGGTAATTCCTTAGACGAGGTTTGCTCGTTAAGAGAACAGCGCCGTGTTACCTTCACAGACAATGATCTGCTACTTGGAACAGCTTATCACAATCGACTGTTGTACATTTTAGTCACTATCAGAAAGTTCACGCTCTCCAGAGTGTTGGTTGATCGAGGAGCATCAATCAATATAATGAACCTTCAGACGCTAACATACTTGGAAATCGATGCCCGTGATCTCGAAGCAGACAGAATGTTACTAAGAGGATTCAATCAAAAAGGAGAAAGAGCCCTTGGATCGATAACACTATTAATGAAGATCGGTGATTTGCCAAAGATAACCGCAAAATTCCACATAATTGATTCTGAGACGACATTCAACGCTCTACTGGGTCGGCCATGGATCCATGAGAATCGGATGGTAGCGTCGTCTCTGCACCAGTGCATAAAGTATTATAAAGGAGGAGAACAGTGACTCAAAGGTGATTTGCAACCGTTCTCCGTACACGAAATTGGAATCCACGAAGATGCTACCTAGTACGCGCCTCCGAAGAAAACAGTCTTTTCCAGAAATGTCTTGCCGAACAAAGAAAAAAGAGTTTGAGACGACGAAGAACCTGAACTCTTGTTCAACTGTTACTCACCACTCCCTTTCGGGGAGATGGTGAAGGTTTCTCCAGAACTCGCACCCGAGGTCGAGGCCGGGGATGAGGTAGAGGAAGAAACGATGGAACAGTTGAACAAAAGAAACCGGTCATCGATGTTGATTGGGAGAACAGTTCCGAAGAAGAAGAAACCAAGAAAGAAGTAATGAAGATAAATCAAAAGAAACCCCAGTTTAAGATCTCTCTCAAAGATGAAAAGAACGAAGAATATAATTCAATGTACGAGAAAATTAACCACTATGTACATACTATGACCCTGACCCCGATCTATCCTAATAAGGTTGAGGGTATGGTGGTCAAAGAAGTACATGGTGGCGGTACTAAGTCAATCAAGTTCTATCGTGGTGCTTCTTCTTCCAAAACTGAAAATGATGTACAATTTGAAGATGTTACTTCATCTGAATTAATGGAATTGCCTTTTGAGTGGTATTCTCCCTGTGTTCAGAATTTAATACAGCGTGGTGTCTTTCCTAAACAATGGATGAAAGGTCAATCACAACATTTTGAAAATTTATGGAATAATACCAGTCGACCGCCCAATTCAAAGCATGGTCTCGGATTCGACACAGTAGCACCAGCTGATGACACACAATGTTGCTTGGTTGTCACTTGCAAGCCTAATGAAGACTACCTAGAAGCTTCAGATAATCTCGAGGATCTACTAATCGGAGACGCTCCACCAGAATTTGAAGAAGAAATTAAATCTACAATAGACGAGTTAATGGAAGTTAACTTAGGTACTAGCGAAGAGCCTAGGCCGACCTTTGTTAGCTCATTACTCGATATAGAAGACTCCGAAAATATGATTAAGCTATTAATGGAATTCAAGGACTGTTTTGCTTGGAGTTATGATGAAATGCCAGGATTAGCTCCAGAAGTCACAGTTCATAAGCTAGGAGTGGATCACACCGTCGTTCCAGTCAGACAAGCTCCAAGAAGAATGGATCTAGAAATTTATCAATAAGTTATAGCTGAAGTTAAGAAGCTAATATACGCTAAATTTGTCTATGAAGAACAATATCCAACTTGGTTGGCCAACGTGGTGCCAATCAGAAAGAAGAATGGTCATATCATTAGAGATTTAAATAAAGCATGCCCGAAGGACGAGTTCCCGCAACCAATTCCAGAATTGATGATCGACATATCTTCGACACATGAAATCTTCTCTTTCATGGATGGATCATCAGAAAACAACCAGATAAAGATGGAGCCGGAAGATGAGAAGCTCACAGTCTTTAGAACGCCAATCGGAGTATATTGCTACACAATGATGCATTTCAGATTGAAGAACGCAGGAGTAATTTATCAAAGAGCAATGACGAGGATTTTTTATGATCTCATTCACAATCAAGTCGAGTGCTACGTAGATGATGTGGTCCTCAAAAGCAAACTGAAGGAAGATCATCTGTATGATTTGAGAATTGTTTTCAAGCGATTACGACAATTTAACCTTAAGATGAATCCCCTGAAATGCGCCTTTAGCGTCACCTTTGGGAAATTCTTAGAATTTTTTGTTTAACATCGCGGAATTGAAATCGATCCAGAGAAGATTAAAGCTATCTTAGAAATGCCGCCTCCCAAAACTTTGAAACAATTACGATCCTTTCAAGGGAAGTTGACATATCTTCGATGCTTTATCTCAAATTTGTCAGGTAGGTGCCAGCCCTTCTCAACTTTAATTAAAAAGGACGCCAAATTCATTTGGGAAGAAAAATGTCAGCGGACCTTTAAAGACATTAAGTAGTATTTAATGACACCTCCTGTTTTATCAGCCCCAGTCTCGGGTCGACTATTGATACTTTATACCGCGGCTTTAGACGACTCTCTCAGAGCCCTGCTAGCACAGGTCAATGACGAGGGGAAAGAAAATGCTCTCCACTACTTAAGTCATCATCTAATTCTGATGGAGGTAAAGTATCCCCCGATTGAGAAGCATTGTTTGGCCCTGATCTTCGCCGCTCAAAAGCTCATGCATTACATGCTCTCCCATAAGGTCAACCTTATCTCGAGAGTTAATCCATTGTAGTATTTAACGACTTGACCGATGCTTTCTGGCAGACTTGCCAGGTGGTCGATGATACTAATATAATTCGATATAACTTTCATTCCTCTTCGTGCTGTAAAAGGACAAGTCCTAGCAGAATTCCTCGCAGCACACCCTTTACTGGCAGAATTGTCTCTCAATGATGACTTATCAGATGAGCAGATAATGAGCCTAGAAGACCCCTATGATCAGCTTTAGGAGCTGTATTTTGACTGAGCTTCCTCAGCACAGAAAGATAAAGAATTGCAAACGATAGTGCTCGGTAAGGCAGGAATCAGACTAATCTTTATAACACCAGAGCGGGGAATGTTAAGATACTCCTACCATTTAACAGAGTTGTGTACAAATAACGAAGCTGAATACGAGGCCCTCATAACTGGACTGGAATTAGCCATCCAAATGGGGATAACAGACATCAACATCTACGATGAATTGCAGTTGATTATTCAACAGGTCGCTGGACACCACAAAATTCTGAAACCAATACTCGAGCAGTACTTTTAGTATGCAATGAAATTGTTAAAACATATTCCAAATGTAACAATCTACAAGATTCCCAAAAGATAAAATACTCTCGCAAATGTGCTAGCTCGCCTCACAAAAGAGTTTGCCTGCTTACAGGACGAATCTGTTGAAATGTTAGTTCAGGAATGACAAGTCCTCTCACAGCTCGACATGGATGCAATGCACCGATCAGAACTAGAAGAAGAAACAGTTACAGCAGTAACAAAAAATATAAAATATTGGCAGCAACCATTAATAGACTATTTGCAAATAGGAAACCTACCAGATGACAAGTCAGTAGCCCATCAGATTAAGAAAAGAACTCTGTAATACGCATTAATAAACAATATGTTATACAGAAGGTCTTTTGATCAGATGTGGCTAAGGTACCTGAGCGAGTCTAAGGCTCGTGAAATTGTTAAAGAGGTGCACTCAGGACTTTGTGGCACTCATCAGTTGGGTCAGAAAATGACAATGAAGATTAAGATACTAGGGTACTACTGGCCCTCAATGATGACTGACTGCATGAAAGTTGCAAAAAAATATCACCAGTACCAAGTGCATGGAGTGGTTCTACATCAACCTCCAAATGTGCTACATCCGACAATCGTGTCATGGCTGTTTGAGTGTTGGGGCACAAATATTGTGGGTTTGATAGAACCACCTTCTTCAAGAGGACATCATCTCATTCTTACAGCTACAGACTACTTTTCTAAGTGGGCAGAAGCAGTACCGCTCAGAGAAGTGAAAGCACATCACGTGCTAAAATTCTTCAAAAATCAAATCGTCTATCGTTTCTGGGTACCGCGCAGAATTATCTCAGATAACGGGTTAGCATTCAGAAACATGAAGATCAACAATTTTGTCAGAAGGCACGGGATCGACTGGCACTATTCGACGATCTACTACCCAAGAACAAACAGCTTAGCTGAGGCTTTTAATAAAACTCTCATCTAAATTCTAAAGAAAACTTTGGATGACAACAAAAGAAATTGGCACGAAAAGTTGTTAGAAGCCTTATGGGCCTACAAAATGACTTTCACAACTCCTACTCAGTCTACGCCTTACGCTTTAGTGTACGCGTCTGAGGCCGTCTTGCCCTTGCAAGTTCAACTTCCACCTCTCAGAATTGCAGTTGTGAATAAGATTACTACAGAAGAGAATGCCAAATTACGATTACAAGAATTAGAAAGCTCGGAAGGAAAATGACTTTTAGCGCAGCAAAATCTGGAATTGTATCAAGCCAAGATGATCCAGGCCCACTATAAACTGGTCCGCCCAAGCACATTCAAAGTCGGTGACTTGGTTCTAGTTCTCAAGAGACCTATTCTTGCACACCGCAAGATAGGAGGTAAATTTGAACCGACATGGGAGGGGCCATTCGTGGTCGAGACAGTCTACTATGGAGGTTCCTACCAACTAGTGAATTGCCGTGGAGAATGACTTATGCTTCCAATCAATGGACGATATTTGAAGAAATATTACGCAACCTGATGTTTCGAAGGATGAACTTTAAAAATGAAGTCTCATTCCTAGAAGCACGGGTAGAGTAATCACTTGTAACTGGGTCCGAACCCAAAATATAAAAATGGATGATAAAAAATCATTAACAAAAAAATGTGTTAAAAAGAAAATATGTGAAGTCATAATAATAAAATTTTGATGCTTCCTTCCAAATCAAGCTCATTCCTGATCTTTCCTCATCTTTTCCTACTCTTATTAAGATTTGAAAAAAAATGAATAAGAATTTTCCATTATAAAGTAAATTTTTCTTGTTGTTCTTGTTCTTAGTACAGCCCCTGATCCTTTCCTTGATTTTCACAGGGAAATGTCGAACGGGTGGTTGGTTGTGAACTTTAAGAATGGCGTGAGTCTAGCACTCAATGAAAAGAAGATGAAGGATGGGGAAGTGATTGAGATCGAATCTGATTTCACACCAGACGGGCAACAGTACGAGGAAACTGATTGGACCCCGATCGACCGGGAAGAGTTCCGTAGCCAGACAGTAATGAAATTGGGTGGCCCGAGTCAGCAATCTACCAGCAAGAAATGGAAAGTAAGCACAACTTATGCAATGGGAGAAGACAAGAAAGTCAAGTCCGAGGTTGCTACAGCAGAGGGCGGGCTTGTCAGCGCCATGCCCACAAAAGTTCAAGAGGTAAGGAGAGCTACTCTCACTCTGACCCAAAGAGAAACAAGAACCGCCGCATTCGCAAGATGCTGCGCAAGCTAGCAATGGACCAACATGAAGAGACAGCTACTACCATCAGTGCAAATACTTCAAAGAAGCTGGTTCATCATGAACCAGAAAAGAGGAGATCAACTCCAATAACAACGGAAAAGATGAAAGAAATTCCAAGAAGAGCAGAAACAGAATCAGCGCCATGACGCTAGACAGGAGCACCAGTTTTGAAGAGTCTTGTTATGAAAGCAACCCTGGAGGATGTCCTGACAGAGACTATCCCCGAGGAACCGAGACATACAGAAGAGTGTGCTGGGGTTGAACCATACATCCCACAATACGTTACCAGACCTCGTCAATTGCAAATAATTCCAGAATATGAGCTGGAGAGAATGCAGAAGGGTGAAAAGAAAACTTTTGAATATTTTGAAAGAATTCGAGGCGAGGGGATCAACATCTTGGAAGGCCTTGAGCTGCATACGAATGTGTTCTCAAAATACGAGCAGCAGCAAATTGTGGACTGCGTCATCGAGCTTTAGAAGATGGGCCATGCTGGTCATTTGAGAGAGAAAACCTACTCAGAACCCCGAAGATGGATGAAAGGAAAAGTAAGAGTTACAATCCAGTGCGGGTGTTGATACAACTTCACCGAGGACAGAAAGGGAAATCCACTAGGGATACTCCGTCATAGTGAGGTGGATCAAGTGCCAAGAATTATCAAGAGGATGGTAAAAAGGATGGTGACATAGAGGGTATTGCCTGCAAATTGCATACCCAACAGCTGCATCATTAACATATACAAGGAGGGCGACTGCATACCGCCACACATAGATCATCATGACTTTGTCAGACCTTTCTGCACAATGTCTTTTATCAACCAGTGTAACATCATCTTCATATCTGACCTCCAGATAGCAGGCCTCGAAGAATTTCGAGGGCTGGTGGAGATACCTCTACTGGTAGGTTTTTTCTTGGTGCTAAAAGGAAATGGAGCGGACATAGCAAAACATTGCATTCCAGGGGTGCCTGTTCAGCGGATCTCTGTCACTTTCAGGAGGATGGATGACAACAAAATGCCTTTCCACTTTCAGCCAGTTCCAGAGTTAGAGAGCCTTCGGTCCTACGAGCTGTGAGCTACATGGGAAATAGCTCACCTCCAATGCACATCCGGATGGAATTTCCTGCCCAAGATGGCTTGGAAGGTGATGTTATTGTCCATGTATCTCACTATTCAGACATGGATTTCGACAGATGCTTTTGGAAGAAACTTGCAAGAATCTTACACAATCCTTTTTTGGATTTATGTGGATCGTATGAGATACTGAATTTTCAAGAAAAATATCATCATGTTTTGGATTGAGCTATATGATGTATTTTTAACAAATTGGAATGGAAACGATCATGTCGTGTTTTGCCTTCACCACATTTGTGCAAATTGACTGGGAAACGCCATTAAGTTAAATGAACTTCGAATGAAGAACGAAAAGAAAAGAAAATGAATAAAGAACTCTCTTTAAGAATCTAAATGTCAAAACGAACTCCAAATTAAGACGAACTCTAAATAAATAAAAATGAAATTGAATCACTAAACAAACAAAACGAATCTAAATCTCGAATTGAATTCCGATCCGAATCCGTCAATTTGAACCTTTCAACTAAAATCCATTTGAAGCTCCTTTGAGCCCTCTTTTGAGTTGATTCTTCCCCACAGAAGACTTCAACTTCAGTTTCAAACTTCTAAACTCCTTCGTCGTCTTGAAATCTTTTCGACTCTATGTGATCTCTTTCCTCTTTTGAGAAGGTCGACTGAGTCTACTGACACAGAACCTTGAAATTTTTTATTTGGTTCTGATGGCATGAATTCATATCATTTGCCAAACAATCAAACTTTAATCAACTCTCTCGGGATGTGAAACAATTTCATGTCTCATTCCAATATTTCACCAAAGTAAAATCTCCACAGAATCTTCAAAAAATTGAAAAACTAACTTTTTGGGATTGGTACCTAAATTTCAGTTCCCATCCTTCTGAGGCTAGTACTTAACTTCCAGCTCTAACTTCGAGATCAATACTTAAATTTTAATTCTCTTCTCTAAATTTCCGCCAATCTCGCATCTTTCCGAGAAACTTTTTTGCATTATAATCCTCTGACTTGAGTATATGATCGACAAGGCATCCTAATCTTGCACTCTTTCTGAGAAACTTTTTCGCATTCTAATCCTCTGACTTGCGTATAAGACCGACAAGGCATCCTAATCTTGGTGTCCGCTAATCTCGCACACTTTCCGAGAAACTTTTTCGTATTCTAATCCTCAGACTTGGGTATAAGACCTACAAGGCATCCTAATCTCGGTGTCCGCTAAATTCACACTCTTCCGAGAAACCTTTTCACACTTCTGAAAAATCGAGGTCTGTACCTAGCTTCCGACTCTCTTCTGAGGCTGGTACCTAACTTCCAGTTCTCACCCTTTCCGAGGTCGGTACCTAACTTCCGACTCTCTCCCGAGACTGGTACCTAACTTCCAGTTCTCACCCTTTTCGAGGTCGGTACCTAACTTCCGACTCTCTTTCGAGGCTGGTACCTAACTTCCAGTTCTCACCCTTTTCGAGATCAGTACCTAAATTCTGATTCTCATCCTTCTCGAGGTCGGTACCTAAATTCTGACTCTCTTCGGAGACTGGTACCTAACTTCCAGTTCTCATCCTTTTCTCGATTGGTATCTAATTTTCAATTTCTTCTCGAGGCCGGTACCTAAATTTCGGTTCTCTTTGCAATCCCGATGTTGGAACCTAGATTCCAATTCTCGTCTTTAATTCAAAATTTTTGTGAAATTCATCTTAAAATCAATCTCAAATCAAATTTCAATCAAAACTCTGATTAAGTCAAAATCCAAACTCATAATTAAAACTTGAAATAAAAATGACACGAATCTAAAATCCAATCTCTTGAATTCTTGTGATTTGAAATTCACCTCCTTTTTACCCAACAAGAGTTCTGAATCTTCAGTCTTAGAGATTTACCTGATACTCCCCAGCGGAAATTTTCTACGCTTTGTTCTAAGTGTGTCACTTAGACGTCTATGTTGGTTTTTTTGATCTCTTCGGTCAACGCCAATACTCGTGGTGTGCTTGGTTAGCACACCACACCTATTGGGGGTCCATTTGTTAACCTCATTTTTGGTGAGGTCTTTCCTCTCCTTAGTACTTAGGATCTAGCCATAGGTTTTTCTTTTGACTATCCTAGAGGCCTAGAGATTGGACCCACCACTTAGAAATTCAAACACATCTTAACTCTTCTTGAACCCCATAGATAATCATAAACCTCCAAGCCTCTTTGGAAGGTTAAAAGTCAAATATGGAGGTTCAAGGATGGGTTCCTATAGGATGGTCAAGCCATAGGATAACCCTGGGTGGCCTGGTCCTCGTTAGGTTCAACTTGCACACACCACACTCCTACACACATTCCAAATCCTAAGACCACTTTTACCCAACTTGGCTTCTTGACTCATATAGGAAACTCATATGGATGGACCTCAACCCCTAAGCCCCTAGCTAAGAGGGTTAGGAACAACATATTGAGTGCCTAAAATGAGTCATCTCATGGCTCTTGTGAGCTTAATATGGCTTCATGGCTCAACCAAAATGGTTTCACTTCACTCACATTTAATAAATCTTCTTTTTTTCCCAAAATTTCAATTTTTTACCCCCGGGGCCCTAAACCCACCAAACCTACCTAAAATTCTCAAAGATTGCTCAAATCACCAAAATTCTTCAAAATTAATCCTAAACACTCCTCACCACTTAAATTGATCATCCATGGCCAAATATACCAAAATTTCCAAAAATACCCCCCAACAACCTCCAAATACCTAAAATACCATTTTTGGCTCAAAAATCCAAAAATTCCAAAAATTCTCAAAAAATTTCAAAAAATCCCAAATATTCTTAATTTTATTTTGTTAAACTGCCATATATACCAATTTTGTCAATTTAACCCAATTTGATCAAAAGTCCCAGATTAGCCCTTAAGGCCCAAAATTGACCAAGTGACCCAATCCATTCCAAATTCAACCCAAATGTCACCCAATTTTCCCCAAATTTGTTTTTAAATCTTCTTAACATCCCCACAAACAAAACCCTAACTTAATTTACCCAATATTTCGACCCAAACTTCACCCAAGCCTAACTCAAACAAAAATTCCCCAAATTGGCCTAAATCAACCATAAACCCAAACAAGTCCAAACCCCAAAATTAAGACTCAACCAAAATTGAAAACTCCTTTTCACACCTCCATAAACATTTTACAACATTAATTTCATATTAAAATCAACATTAGCACAACCTTAGACCAAGTTTGTCCAATTTGACCCACTTTGACCCTATTATTAAAAGACCCCAATTAAAACCAAATTCAACTCCAAATTACCCCAACCTTGTTCCAAATTATTCATGGCACATTCCTAAACCAAATGCAACATTTATTTGGCATAATATTTTACAAAATTTTCATCCAAAAATTTATTCTAAAACCTAAAAGAACACACTTCCTTAATGCATTTTTAAAAGCCCTTTTTCACTAAATTTAAAAAAGCCCAAAATTGGTTCTAAAGCCCACATGACATTTCATTCCATCATCCATTTAATAAAATCATTCCCTAAGTTTTATTTCATCATTTAATCAAACCAAATATGGCCTCATGAAAATTTTCCATCAAAATACCTAAAAATTCAAAAAACCCTTTTTCATTAAATTGACCAAGCCATTCCCAAGCCACATGAAGCCATGAAGCCATGGACAAGCCATATGCAAGCCATGGGAGTCACTTTACACATCACCATGTCATTTATGGCAAAAGGAGGGAGTTCTTTAATGATTCCCTTAAGGGTGATTAAACCTTTTCATGACTCTTCTAAATCTTGATTAAACCTAAATGTACTTAGATGGTGACTTCTCCCCACTAAGCTAGCTGACTTACCTAACCCCCAAAGCACCCAAGGTCCCCTTGGTGGGTGCACCAAACACTAATCCATGACTTGGACCCATTTGAACCAAAAATTTGCCCTCCCCCCATTCCATTTAAATCAACTCCTTTACACATGTCCAAAGCCAATTGAACTCACCAAACCCCAGCCCTGACCACACTGGTCAAGATGGTGACCCATGCCTGCCGGCCAACCACCTGGGTCGCCAGAAAATTCCACTCCTAAGAGCTCCATGTAAGCCAAAAACTTCAAAACTCCCTTTCTGAGTTGTCTCATGACCAGTGAACACCATGGCCTTTCTTCCCTTTACCTAAGCAGCTAATCTCAGCCCCTGGCTTGCCCTGATAAGCCCTCCAGCCATGGTTATTTAAACACCACCATCCCACGGCCAAAAGGGATGATGAACAAAAACCTTGTCAAAACTCTGCCAAAATTACTCCACACTCTTCTCCTAGCCCAGAGAAGTTGAACCCCAATGTTTTCCTGCCCTAATTCCCACTGGTTGAGCCCAAATTTAGAGCTTAATCTTAGGCCTGAAACCAGGACATTCCTAAAACCTCCACCAAAACCAAATTAAACTCACCCACACCTTCACCAGATCAAGGGAAGAAGTTTCCCAGTGGAAGCCCCCTCACCAGGCCACCCATTTGTGTTGGAGACCAAAGCTTTAAAACGGGCTTGGTGGAAATCGTACCTAGGCATTTCACCATAACTCCAGGCTTCATCCTTTACTTCCCTGGACTCCAACAAACGTGCCAAGCCCCTCTGATTGAAGCTTCACTTCTCAGAGCCAAGGTATTCACCTCTTCTTCCTCATGAGCTTTTTTGAATTCTCCATTTTGTTTGGCTTGATTTCAATACATTATAGCTGTATGGATATGTTCATCTAGTCTAGACGCGTCGATAGAGACCAACCACTCATGATTTGGTTGAGTATTGAACGAGATATTGAATTTTAAAAATCTCAATGTAATTTTTAATGTTAAAAAATGATATTTCAAACCTTTCCACAAAAATAATTCTAATAAATCAAAGAAAAAACAGAAAAATATAAAATTTGTTTCTATAAGTTTCTTGAGGTCAGAGGGACTTAAGAAAAATATAAAATCTATTTTTCAACTTTGATTTTATTTTATAATTAATTAATACCCCAAAATTCAAAATAATTATAATAAATTAAATATAATTCAAAAAATCACCAAAATTTGTCCAAGTGATCCTCTAGTTAGTAGAAACATCCCATAATTTTCTTAAGGATAGAAACTTTAACTTGGTCATGTTGTTGAATTTTCATTGAAACCCCTTATTTTCCAAAAAAATAATTATATAAATTAAATAAAAAATGGAAAAAATCACATTTTCTCCTCTAATGTCTTAATTGACATGTGATTAAGGTGACATAAAAATTTCAACTTCATTTGAGCTCAATTTGGTGAGCTATGAAATGAACATGCTTAAAAGGGCATAAAAGTAATGAAGGTTTTTTTAACCCTATTTAATACTTTAAGCTTAATCAAAGGAAGGGTAAAATATGTGATCTTATTTCTCTCTTGGATGATTGAAACTTAAGGAATTTAAAAGGTAGAAACCCATTAATCACTTTTAATACATCAAAATGGAACCTTAATTAATTAAATTATTTAAATTTTAGGAGAATAATTAAAATTTGGATTATTAAGATTAGGGATATGACTTAAGAAGGTATCATTTCTTTAATCTAAAATCCCTAAATGGATCAATTCAATAATACTCAATTCTTAATTAATTCTAAAGAGTGGTGATTGAAATTAATAATAATAAAAAAAGAAATAATCCTTAATTAAATAAAATCTTAAAACATTAAATGATTTAATAATCAAATTAAAATAAATTTAAAACATTTAAAACTAATTTGAAAACACTTAAGAACAAACTCAAAATAAATTTGAGACATTTGAAACAATTCATAATTAAAAATGTGAAAATAAAACCAATTAAAATTAACTTAAAGTATTATGATTAATTTAAATCAAATCCGAATCATTACAATTTAATGAAATTAAATAATTTAAACACCTCTTTCAATTTAGATAATTTGAAACATCGAAGATTAACATAGAAAAATTCATGATTAGAACATCATAAATTAAAAATTAAATCAGTTTAAGACATTAAAATTAATTTAAAACATTAAGATCATTTAAAATATGAAGATTTAATTGAATTAAACAACTTGAATACTATTCCAACTTAAAATGGTTTAAAACACCTAAAAAGATCAAACAAAACATTATAATTAAATCAAAACCACTTTAAATCTCCAACTCAAATTTCAATTAAGAATGGCTAAATCCTTTAACTAATCTACCCCTGAAGGCTTTCACCTTTATAACTCTCAAATGGAGTGTCAAGTGAAATGTCACTTAACTCATCGGACAATCAGATGTCCAAGTTAACTGAGCAAGAAACAAAACTCAACTAAATTCTTGGATGACCAAATCATATGTACAATGAAATTCATTTGGACTCGAAATATTCCGTAAACATTGAAAAGTTATTTAGGACCTCTCCTAAACACTTTCTCAATATGATGGGATGTTTTAGAAGAACAATTAAATTTAATTGTTCTTTGGTGAAGAAAATCATCCTTAACAAAACACAAGAACCTAGATGTTATAGGGATTGACTAGCAATAGGATTAAGATTTCGGTAGACAACCAGAACCTTCCCATAGCTTTACCTAGGTATTTCCTACAAATATATAAATGCTCTGACATGTGTTTTAAGTGCAGCTGGGAATAACGAGAAGACCCTCCAGGTACGCTTTTACTTGATTACAATTTATTTACTTGCACTGTACTTTACTTCTCTTGCATGATAAACAACAATGTCACCCTGCGTGAAAACTGAAACTTTTAGGATAGCCACAAAACTGAAACCCAAAACGAAATTAAAATCAACACAAGATAAAATTCACCGCCACAACATTCAAAAGATAAAACAACTCAAAATTTAATCACAAACAAAAATAAAACTACAATTACAACTAAAATTAAAACGTCTCATTGGATGATTTGGAATCCCTCGGATGATGTAACCCACGTGTTGCTAACGAGATTTCTCACGGTCTAAATGAAAGTGTCGAACTCATTCAGTTGGGTTTAGCAAATTCATTTGGACTAAGTAAATCCGAATAAAATAACGGTGCCGGGATGACGGAACCGTGGGATCTTAATCATTTCTATTTAATAAACTTTAAGATTTGTTTTAATTAAAACATTAAGACACCTAAACCTTAAAAATTCTAAACCAAAACACTTCTCTCATCTCCTGATTTTCACCTTCTAAAACTAAACCTCTGCAACAACAAGGAGCTTGGAGCATAATGGGCAGCACGGCCCTCTTCATCAGCAAAACTTGTGTTTACTTCAGCTAAACCTTTCTTAGCATTATATAACCAAGCCATAGGATTTCGAGGTAGTTTGCCTAGTGCAACATAAATCCTTAACTTTCCGTTAGGCATTTGCATAATCATGTTATGCAAATTAAGTCCTAACCGGTCTTAGGACTCCGAGGTAGTCGTTTGGTACGACATAAACCCTCATATCTTCGAGACTATTGATCCTCGATAAATATATGTGCTTACAAATATGATATGAAAGTTGGCAATGGCACCAAAAACTTGTGCCGCTAGGAATATATGTACGCCAAAAACTTGGTATCGTCCGGTAAAGGCAACAACGCAAAAAACTTGACTCCGGTGGTTAAATGCGCTATTGATTTAGGATATGAAAATTATGATTATATAATATGGGATACTACACAAGTATGTGTATCGTTTATCAAGTAATATAGGATTTTCTGATTAAGCCCTGAGATATCGAACCGACAGGGAACAGTTGAAAATCTTTAAAGGAATTTAGAAAATTATCCTTTTACTTTCTTTAATTGTTTTTGAATAGTATGTCCTGATTTTGAAAAGTTTTAGAAAGTTGATTTGTCTTTTTGAAAATTTCTTAATAAAATGCTAAGCAATGAAAGTAAAGGTTTCAATAACTAATAACACTGGATGTAAAAATATTATTAACTAAAATATCATTTTCTTTCCTTTCATGAAGTAGTAATAATTTTTATAGCATTGTTGTGGAAGTATTTAAATTTTATTGTGACAGATAGAAGCAAATGTGTGCTTTACCCTTACTTGGTTCTATAAAGAACATAGGTTAATTTGAATTTTATATTATTTTGAACATGGTTAGGCAGGGAAGATACCAGTCTCTCACTCTAGAAGTTCCCTCGATTCCCACCACCTGGGGCTAACTTCTCATAACAAAACTCAAAACTTCAAACCAAATTAGGGGTTTTAGCTCGTCACTCTAAAATCCTCTAATTTTACTCCCTTCTATAAAAATATCTTCTATTATTACATTCACTTATATGGACTACAGTTCTCACCCATATAATTGCATGTGATTCCTACTAACTTTAATGAAATAATACCGCAGTGGATCTTACATAATCTTAAGAAATTTTAACAACTTAACTGGCCAAATTAAGAAGTAAACAAAGTTCTCATAATCAATCTTCACAACTTCTTCCAACTTTTAAACACTGATACTTTGCACAACAATTCTCTTTAAATTAATTACTTCTCCATTTTAAGAAAGAAAAAGATAAAGTAAACTACTCGGAATGCATTGGGAAAATATAAAAACACATTGATTTGAAAATAAAAACGATAAGAAAAATAATAAACAAAAGCAAGTATTGAAAAACAAAATAAAAGTTAACACTTATCTGAAAATCCTTTCCACAAGACTAAGGAAGTTCCTCTAAAACTTTGACACTTCTCTAAACTACTCCTCAGAGCAAGTCTCCAAACTCCGATGACTCAGAATACTGACTTCAGACTTCAATAAAAACTAAACTAAAAGAAAGAAAAGAAGTGGGAGAAGAACTCTTAACTTCGACCCTTTTCTCCTTTCTACTCTCTACTCCAACTCTAAATAAAAAACTTAAAATGCAGTGGAAGAATCTCCTAAATTCCTCTCTTAAAAATACAGTGAAGAGCCTCTTTAATTCTTCACTTCTTCACTTCTAAGACTCTCTTTAAATAGTGAACCAAAAGGTGCCTTGGTATCTCTTCAAAATGTGTCTAGATTCGATGTATCTACCAAGGAACGCACCCCTTCATTCAAATTTGCCGCCCAAAGGAAGTTATGGCATAACCACCAAGAGTTGCATCCATTCCCTTTTGAATTTGGAGCCAAACCTAATTAAAGTTTGATTTATAACTATGGCGGCTAAGCGCCGGCCCAACGACGCTTAGCCGCCATTGCCAAATTTTTTATTTTTCATTTTTTTGCTCCAAATTTGATCCAATTTTGCTTCTTTCATCATGACCATCTATTTTCATCATAACTGTAAGAAAAACACAAAATACATTCCATTAAAGTGTAATATCATTAAAATAGGTATAAAAATGTGCATAAAAATACTATATATTTTAGGTGTATCAGCTATTTGTGTGATTATATCATACAAGCATAAGTCCTAATTAACTAAAATTGGCAGGATTGAAACATTAATTAATTATCAAATTGAAACCAAATCATAGGACAGTTGAGAAGTCACCGAAGTTCACTTCGGGTTCGTGACATCCCCTACTTCTCTTCCTTTGGACTCCCAAAATAAAATGTTCCAAATTTGAGCTATTCCCTATTGAAATTTCTAAAATCCAATTCTTTGAAAACTTTAAACTTTGGAATTCTTGAGAGCAAAAACCACTGATCATTATCAAGAATTTTCTTAAATGATTCCCGTCATTTAAGATGTAATTAACTATAGGGGCTTGCCCTTATAGGGAACTTTAAGAATCCAAGTAATATAAACCCTGCTTAATTCCTATATTAAGCAGGGGAACTTGTTGGCTTATAAAATTGGTTCGCATACCAAATGGATGTCATAAATCTTTTAGTTTATTTAATCAAGCCCCATCATCAAGCAGTGTGTCTATTCCTTGGGATAGATACACGGTTTGTGATGTGGTGCTCGTTTATATAAACTCTTTGGGATGTGAGGTCGGTTTGATTTCATATCTTAAAAATTTTTAAACTTAAAATTATTTTAAAAAAATCAAATGCTACTTTCCAATATATATATATATATATATATATATATATATATATATATATTAAATTTAAAATCTAAAATTCACTGACAATTTCTGTAGGCGACCCCTTTTCAAAATACAACACATAACCTAAAAATATGCCGACAATTTCTGTAGGCGACCCCTTTTCATAATACAACACATAACCTAAAAATATACTGACAATTGGGTCAAGGATTAATCATTTAGGTCAAAGGTTGACCAGTTTGGTCAATGTAGTGGTCATTAGGTCAAGGATTAACCATTTTGATCTAGTTTGACCATTTGGGTCAAAGCTTGACCATTTTGGTCAATGGAGTGGTCATTAGGTCATGGGTTGACCATTTTAACCTGACCATTTGGGTCCAAGGTTGACCATTTGGGTCAATGGGGTGGTCATTGGGTCATGGATTAACCTTTTTGACCAAGTTCGACCACTTGGATCAAAGGTTGACCAGTTTGGTCAATGTAGTGGTCATTGGGTCATGAATTGACCATTTAACCTAGTTTAACCATTTGGGTCTAAGGTTGACCAGTTTCGTCAATGGAGTGGTCATTAGGTCATGGATTGACCATTTTGACCTAGTTTGACCATTTGGGTCAAAGGTTGACCAGTTTGGTCAATGGGGTGGTCATTGGGTCATGGATTGATCATTTTCACTTAGTTTGATCATTTGGGTCAAAGGTTGACTATTTTAGTCAATGGGGTGGTCATTGGGTTATGGATTGACCATTTTGACATAGTTTGACCATTTGTGTCAAAGGTTATCCAGTTTTGTCAATGATTAATCAGATCAGAGTTTGTCATTTCGGATTTGATCATTTTAGAATTCCATTCATATTTGGGTTAAAAAGGCTTCATTAGGGTTTTACCCTAGACATTAGGGTTTAGTAACCATTAGTGAGATTTAGGGAGTCAATATTGGTAGACTTCCTGTCTCAAGATGGTTTAGAAATGATCCTCACAAAAGTGAGGTCAACAAATGGGCCCCCAATATGTGTGGAACTCTTCATAAGTATGTCGCACATATTGGTTTTGACCAAAACGGTCAGGATAACCCAATAAATTGTCAGTTTATTATCAGACAAATTTCATTGTGAAAATAAGATGGATGACATATTCCATTAAAGGTCTCACACTGCTTTTCAAAAATGTCGAATGTCGATATTATTGATTTTAAGAAGGACTGCTATGCGACTTATGTCATTTCGAAAGAGCTAGAGGAATGCCATGTTTCCGTGTCATGAAGGATCTTATATTCAATAGCTGGAGAGAGAGAGCGGATGTCATACCACCTCTCAGAAATGTCAAATGTCGATATGTCAGTTTTGAGAAGGAATGTTATTCGATTTATATCCTTTCTCAAAGAAAGGACTATAGGAATGCCATGTTTCCGTGTCAGGAAGGGTCTTATATCCAATAGCTGGAGAGAGAGTTGATGTCATACCACCTCTTAGAAATGTCAAATGTTGATATGGTAGTTTTGAAAAGGAATGTTATGTGACCTATATCCTTTCTCAAAGAAAGAGCTATAGGAATGTCATATTTCAGTGTCAAGAAGAGTCTTATATCCAATAGCAAGAGAGACTGGATGTCATACCACCTCTCAGAAATGTTAAATTTTAATATGTGAAAAGGAATGCTATGCAACTTATATCCTTTCCCAAAGAAAAAGCTATAGAAATGCCATGTTTCTGTGCCAGGAATGGTCTTATATCAAATAACTGAAGAGAGAGTGGATGTCATACTACCTCTCAAAAACGTCAAATGTTGATATGTCAGTTTTGAGAAGGAATGTTATACGACTTATATCCTTTCTCAAAGGAAGAGATAAAGGAATGTCATTTTTTCGTGTCAGGAAGGATTTTATATCCAATAGCTGAAGAGAGAGAGAGCGGATGCCATACCAGTTCTCAGACGAGTCAAATGTCAATTTGTCGATTTTGAGAAGGAATATTATATGACTTATATCCTTTCTCAAAAGAAGACCTAAAGGATTGCCATGTTTTCGTGTCAGGAAGGGTCTTTTATCTAATAGCCTGCGTTAGGTGTAAAAACACATGAAAAAGAGCGTATCCGCTGGGGATGTGAACTTTATAGATCGAAGGATATATCTCATGTTAATCTTTGAGAGTTGTTTATTATGTCATTTTTTAATTTAATGTGTTCCTTTTGGCATTTTTGGACCTACCAATGTATTATTGATAGATGAGTAATATCTTACAAAATTTTATTCCACTACCAAAGATAATGTACATTGATGATAGAAGTCAACATTACATCATATATCACACGGCACACAGTAAAAATTGTCTAAATAACATCACATCAGAAGGTTTCAGATTTTCCTTCTATCATCCTCGTAATCTTGGATACTGTTAGACCTACGACAAATATATAACACTCCATGAAATTCTATGTCAAATATGTCCTAGGTGTTTTGATATTCATAGGGTCATAGTAGTTCCAAAGGTTTTAATCCCTCAAGCTCTGACACAGTTTTATAACTGATTGCCATTTTTCAGGACACATTCTTCGTAGTGTAATCGAGATCCTTTGTCTGCTCACACAAGGTTTGAAATGTTTAGCAACATTAGCTCCATTCCCTTGTAAGACTAGGACTGGTCCACGCCGAAGGGGAATTTGGAAAGATTCACAAAATTCTACCGATCCTACAATCCTTATCTCTCTTCCAAAATGATAAAGCGTCTGTTTAAGAGTGATAACGTGGAGAGGTCTCTCGAAGTCATCACTATCAATATGTGGTGGGATGCAATCTCATTCTTCATAAATGTTGACAATGCAACTGCTGGGAATACAACTATGTAGTATTATATCTCAAGCTACTAGTCACTTGATGATCTGAACAATGACTATGGGCATAGGGTCTACTTGTTCACGTTATAGAATCCCAGGTAGATTCCCATCTTGGTCTTTGGCATAATTGTAACAACATCCATACTGGATAGTTACTTGTCCTTTGTCGTGTATCCATTTATTGGGCTCAAAAAATGTTCTTTTCTTCAAACTTCCAGCTCATCCAAGATCTCGAGCTTCCATTATATGCTCAACAATGGCAGCCTGTTCATCCTCATGAAAGACTCTTGTGACCAATTTAATACCTTCCAGTATGTTTATAATCTGGCCATTGATATGTTTAAATTGTTCAAAAGAATGTCATCCAAGTTCCAGAATATGTCTTAATTCTTCCTCAGGAATAATTTTTTTGTCGGTCGGTTCATCTGGTGTTGTAAGAAAAAGAGTTGATATGTATGGTGTCAGTACGAAGACTGTTCTTTCTATGGGTTCATCTTCTTTGGGATCTAAATTCTCCACTCCTAGAATGGGATATACCTCTCGAGGTGTGTATTTAGGGGTCGGGAATTTAAATTCAAAAGTGACTTCTTCCATAGAATTCGTGCTTTGTTGTTCTTTCTTTTCAAGTAGTTTCAGTCATTTAATTTGGTTACGTCTCTAGGCTCGAGTCGTCCAAATGTCAATTTGTTGGCTATGGCAATAGATGTTTCTGAGATTTCATGAGTCGCAGCGACTACAACTGACTTCAATTTTTCAGTGTCAGGTTTTTATTTTTGACTTATTAATTTTGCACTTTCTTCAGAGATAACTGATTGTCGGCCCCGGAACTCCAGCACAAGTAATCCCTTTTCAGCTTCCCTTTTGTCCAAAATAGACAACAACGATCCATTATATAGCAGTTCAATCTGTGCCATGTTAAAGTCAAAATGGAACCTTGATCCTTTCTCGATACATTGGCAGTCCAATTCCAAACACACACCACTTCCAAAAGTGAATATGAGTATGTTGTTCAACATTTTCCTGTAAACAACAGGTTAATGGAAACATATCAGACTAAGTGTTAACCTAGTATGTTAATATGAGATTCATTATTATTGAGAAATGATGTCAATTTACAAGTCTTTTATGTCGTATAATATTTTTTCAAGAAACGCCCATTAATTTTAGGGAAGATTTTTTCTCCTTCACATTCTAACAATTGGTAAGATCCTCCAGAATATGTTTTTTCAATTACATACACGACCTCTCATATTGGTTAAAACATTCTACCTATCTTTGATGACAGAGGATAGGACTTCGAAGAACTAAAACTAATTCACTGATTCGAAATGTTCTAGGAAAAACCAATTTGTCATGATCTCATATCATCTTTTCTTGATGTAATTTGAGATTTTGTTGAGCTTGTAGACGTTTTGCTTCTAAACTCTCAAGTTCTTCAAGTTATAATTTGGCATTTTCTTCATTAGTTATTTTACTTGCAACCGCAACTCTCAGAGACGAAATTTGCACTTCTAGTGGTAAGAGGGCCGCGGAACCATATACCAAAGCAAACGGTGTTGACCGTATTGGTGTTCAGTATGTAGTCTTATAGGCCCATAAAACTTCTATCAATTGCTCATGCCACTTTCTTGGACTGATAGCTAATGTCTTTTTCAAAATCTGCAACAACGTTTTGTTGAAGGCTTCAGCTAAACCATTGGCTTTAGGATAATATATTGTGGATTACCTCCAACTATCCCATGTCTCTAAATAAAATTGTTCATTTTTGTGTTTTTAAAAGTGAGTCCATTGTCTAATATGACCCTTCAAGGAAATACAAATCTATAGACAATATGAGTCTTGAAGAAATTGAGAACTTGTTCTGCCTTAACTTCTCTAATCAGTATTGCGTCGGCCCATTTAGAGAAGTAATTCGTGGCTGCTAGAATGAATTGATGGCCTTTAGATGATGGAGGGTCTATAGGGCTCACTGTGTCTGTGCGCCAACATTCAAACGACCAAGATGCAATAGTTGGATGTAATACATTTGGCGGTTGATGTAAGACCACTCCATGTATTTGACATTGATGACATTTCTTTGTGATTTCAAGATAATCAGTCATCATTGTTGGCCAATAATATCTCATTCTTTTTATTTTCATCTTCATTCTAGGTTCATATTGGTGTGCACCACATAGACCTAAATGAACTTCTTTAACAACCTCTTGAGCTTTCGGTTAGTTTAGACATCTCAACCACATTTGGTCAAAAGATTGTTTGTAAAGAATATCATTCACTAGAGCATAGGACAATGCCCTTTGTTTGATTTGATTTGCGATATAATTTTTTTTGGGTAACCTTCCAGTCTGAAAATATTAAATAATTGGTTGTTGCCAATCATCCTTTTATTCATTGATTATTGTCATTATTGTGTCTTCACCAATTTTGTGCATATTGTCCATGTTAATTTGGGAAAGAAATTTTTGTCCTTTTATAGAAATAAGAATGTCGTCTTCTTCTGGACAAGCAAATTCTTTTGCAAGTTTTGCCAAGGCATCTGCTAAAGGATTGTCTCATCTTGGAATTAAAAAGAAAGTTACATCTGGAATTTGTTAAAGCAATTTTAGAGTGTAAGGAATTATTGTTCTAGTTGAGGTTTCAAAGTTTTGTATTTTTCTACAATTTGATTAATGATCAATTGAGAATCTCCGTAGATGTCGATATTTTTTATTTCCATTAATATTGTTAATTCCAAACTGGTTATGAGCGCTTGATATTCAACTTCATTATTTGTGCATGGTTCAGTCAACTAATAAGAAAATGACATCATTGCTCTATCTAGAGTAATGAAAATTATTCCTACTCTTGTTTTTTCTGGTATGATTGTTTGATTGTCTTTGTCTTTTTGAGCGGATGACGCTCCATCAAAGTATAATTCCCATAGTTGTGTGTCTGAATTTTTTATTTCTAGTATTTGTTCACCAGGTAAATCATCATTAAGAGGTGATCCAGTCAGAATTGGATATGCTACTAAGAAATCTGCCAAGATTTGTTCTTTAGCAGAACGTAGTGGCACAAATTTTATGTCGAATTGGAGTAGTATTATTGCCCATCTTGTTAGTCTTCCAGAGAGTGTTGGTCGTGTCATCAAGTATTATAATGGGTTAACTCTCAAAATAAAAGTTACTTTATGAGAAAGCATATAGTGCCTTAGCTTTTGAACTACAAAGATCAAAGCTAAGCAATGCTTTTCAATTGCTGGATATTTTACTTCAGTCGGGACCAAGCAGCAGCTTAAATAATATAATGCATTTTATTATCCCTCGTCATTTACTTGGATGGTAATGCTCCAAGGGAATTATTAAATGTCACAGTATAAACGATTACAGGGGCTGCTAAGACAGGAGGTATTGTCAAATATCTTTTGATGATTTCAAAGACGTGTTGGCATTTTTCATTCTATATAAATTTGGTACCTTTTTTGGTTAGGATAGTGAATGACTGACACCTACCTGATAAATTAGAAATAAAACGTCGTATATACATTAGTTTTCCTTGAATGGATTGCAATTTAGTTAGGTTTTTAGGAGGAGGCATATTTAGGATGGCTTCGACTTTGAGGGGATCAATTTCGATCCCACAACGTCAAACAACAAATCCTAAAAATTTCCCTGATCTAACACCGAAAGCACACTTTAAGGGCTTCATTTTATGATTATATTGACGTAATCCTTCGAAGATGATTATCAAATCATACACATAATCATCTTTTTGTTTAATGTTGACGACCAATTCATCCACATAACATTCAAATTGATTGTGTATGAGTTCGTCAAAAATTCATGTCATATCTCTTTGATAGGTTGCACAAGCATTTTTCAATCAAATGGCATAACTTTGTAACAGTATATCCCTATGTGTGTTTTGAAGGTTGTCTTGGATTCATCTTTTGGAAACATCTTTATTTGATTGTATCTTAATGGTCCATCCAGAAAAGAAAATATTGCATGTGTGGATGCTATGTTGACTATCAATTCCGGGATTGGCAAAGGAAATTCATCATTCCGACAAGCTTTGTTTAGATCTCTGAAGTCTACACAAACCCTCATTTGGCCAATTTTCTTTGATTGGGAGATCAGTTGTTTGTTCGGAAATATGTTCTTCGGTGATGATTAGACCAAAGTTCATATCATCTAGAGGTTCTAGAGTACCAAATCCAATACCCTCTTTAGATTTAGGGTTTTTTTTATTATTTTCCCACATCTGTTCAATAAAATGTGGTTGTTTTAAAGACCATTGTTTGATCATTAAACTATTTTGAATAAATTTTTGTGCCCAAGGAGAGTACAACTCAAAAGAGATTTTCATTGATATTGCAAAATTCATCTTCTAATTTTACATCGTTTTTAATATTAGAAGAAGTAGAGCCAACTCTAAACTTAACTGGCTTTTTATCATCACCATATACTTCTTTGAGCACTAAATCCTCAATCATAGAAGTAGAGATTGGAGTCAGGGTCATAACATGTATATAATGATTAAATTTCTCATACATCAACTCAAATTGTTTTTATTTGTCTTCTTCTTCAAGAGCTACTTTGAACTGAGGTTCTTTTAGTACCACCGATGTTGTCTTTTATTCTTTTGCATCTTCTTCAAAGTCCATGTGAATTTTGGATTTCAATCATTTCTACATTTTGACAATTGAGTTTTCTTTCGCTCGTCCTCATCCCCGGTCTTAACCTCGGGTGTGAGTTTGATGAGAATTATCACCCTTTACCTGTGTTGAAGAAAAGTAGTCCTTTTCTTTTTTTTTTCTTTGTCTTTTTCTTTCATATTCACAATTGTCTCTCTAGAGAAAATTGTTTTCTTTCTTGGAGCATAATATGTTGCATCTTCATGTACTTCGATTTCAAGAATTGAAAATGGTTGCAGATCTCCTATGATACAACATTCTTGTACTTTTTGTAAATATTTTATGCATTGATGCACTGATGAAGGAACCATTTTATGTTCGTAGAGCTGTGGTCTGCCAAGCAAAGCATTAAAATAGGTGTCAGAGTCGATGGTATGGAATTTTGTCGTCGTCATCAAATCATCTATTTTTAGGAGCAAAGTTACTGATCCTAGTGCCCGTTCTCCTTGTTGGTTAAATCCTCATAACATCATTGTATCTCTTGATAGTTGGAATGCATCAATATCTAAATATGCAAGAGTCCTTAAATTTATTCTGTTAATCGAGGCACTTGGGTCAATAAGAATTTTTGAAAGTGTCTTGTCGTTTATATTTACTGTGATGTATAGTGGACGATTATGTTCAGTCATTCCAAGTAACAAGTCATTCTCAGAGAAGGTAATCTTTATCTGTTCTTTTAATGCACAAGCTTCACTCTTGAGTGATGATAGCAAGTTAAGTTAAAAAAATGTCTGTGTCTAAAAGGGCTTTTATCAATGACGCTCTCATTTCTTTGGAAAGTATAAGAGTGTCAAAGATGCTTAATTTTGCTGGTAACTTTCTCAAGTGAGCTAATACATTATAATCCACTTTGTTGTGAGGATTATCTTCATTTATTTCAGATACTTGTGGGTGTATTGCAGGAACGACCTATTCTGATGTAACTATTTGTTTTTCTTTCTCTTAGGGAGCCAATCTGGGAGGCAAGACTTTTCCACTTTGCAAAATAATTTTGGTTGTTTCTTCTAGTTTATTGTCTGATTCTTTTGTATCTGAGTTTAAAAGATTCAACTCTATGGGGAATGGTGTTCCTTGCAGTTGGAGTGTGATATCCACTAAAAATTTGATAGCTTTTTACTATTCATTTCATACCTATTTTTGATGATATTGCTCTTTAAAGGAATGTATTTTTGATGATTTCATGCAGATATAATGACTTTAGGTCTTTGGAGCAAAAGAAAGCGAAAATGAGCAAACTTGGAGCAAAAAAGGACAAAAGTTAATTTTATTAAACTTGCGCCAGACAGCGCCAGTTTCTAGAGAGTTAAGACGTTTTGGTGGAATAATGCGCCGAATGGCGCTTCTACCAGTGCCGGACAATGCCCTATCCCAATTTTGAACTAGATTCAATGTATTTGGTCGGATTTTGAAAGGTTGCTTGAGTAAACACTTGGAAATTCAGTTTTGGCCGAATTTAAACACTTTTGGAGCCACATTTCAAAGGGGGGAAAAGAAGAGAAGTTTTTAGAGTTTAGAGAGTGAGTTCTTTCCATTTTGTGTAGGAAGTTAGGTTTTTGTTTTTCTCTTCTAAGGAGTGTGAGAGGAGAGGGAAAGTGAGAGATTTCTTCTTCCTTACTATTCTAAAGAGTGAATTGTGTGTTGTTGTGAAGAAAGAAGAGGATTCAAAGGAATTCCTTGAGATTCGCTTGGGGAAGAGTTTGAGATAAGTAGTCTTTACTTTACTCTGTTTGTATGACATTGTTTTTATATATGAAATCCATGTTTTGTCATCTTTTCCTCATGAGTCTTGAGTAGATTTCTTTATCTTTCTCATTTCATGTGATGTGTTGACGTTGTGAAATGGAAATGATGTGTGATTTATTATGAAGAAATTGTGATGACCTTTTCACTTAGAACTTCATTTACTTTTTGATCTAGCCAATTGAATTGTTAAAACTTGTTGGGAAACATGTATTTCGAAAGGATTATGAGTTCCACAAAAAAAAAGTGAAGGTTACATTCAAATTCCATGAATGGTGAAGTTCATGTGGGTTGAGTAAAAAAAATAGAGAAATATACTTCGATGGGAGTAGAATTGGAGATTTCAGAGTGACAGGATGAAATCCTCACTTTGGTCCTAATGTTTAGAAACTGGAGCGAGAGTTAGCCTTCAAGTGAAGAGAAGTTGGAGCTCTGGAGTGAGAGCCAGTATCCTCCCAGCCTAACCACGGATTTGGGAACGCTCCTATTTGGCACAATATATTTGCATCACTGATCTATGTCATAATAATCATCACATTATGAATGAAAAAGAAGAAGACTCTTTCTTGCAACTGAACTTCCGTTAGTTTAACTTGCTAGAGTTTAGAACGTGCTTTAGTAGATATAGTAACTGAACCTGTTTGTCTTTGCTTTTAAAATTAAACAACTTGCAATTGTGTTGTGATTTGATAATAGATTTCTGTGTTACGCTATAACAGAAAAGCCTCCCTGTCGGATCGATATTCCAGGACTCCACAAGAGCCCTGTATTACTTGAGTGATACGTATACTTGTATTAATTGTGTGACTCATGATCATTAAATATATATATATATATATATATATATATATCCGAGTTCATTATATTTTGCAAATTAAAAAGTCGCACCATGTGATAGTGTCGTTTTTGTCTTTGTCCTTGTCGGAATTATCACTAATGTTATTTTCATTTTGATTTTTGTTAAACTGGTCGGGATCGTGTACGATTTGAGTATTGTCTAAAGGATCGAAATTGGAGCGATTATTCTAAAAAATATCATCGAAAATAGACATTATGCAAGCAGAACTAGAAGCATTATTATTCATATTATTGCTAAAATGGAAGTCATACAAAGTTATCGGTTCAAGGGATCCTCCCTTTATCCAAGACAACTCCTAGTGGAAGATAAAGGAACATGAGAACTAAAAGATACAAAAGGAAGAGTAGTCCCTATGTCTAAAAGACTTCTAATCTTTTTCGGTTCTCTATTTTTCTTTTTCTAGACTTTCTTGGAAGATTTTGTAATTTGTAAGTCCTTAGGGATCCCCTCAGAAGATTTACCTTGAGCATTGTCGCCTTTGTATTTTTCATCAGATTTAGTAATAAGTTTATCAATCAAAATAATATTTACTGAACTCTTTTCAGTTTCTTTAAGATACTCTTTTGGGATTACTATATTCCCTTCTTTAAAGTTGCGCTTTAACCAGTCTTTGAAGACAAAGCATTGTTCGATTTTATGTCCAAGCATCTTGTGATAAGAACAATAATTGGGATTGTCCTTCTTATCAACCTTTCCTAGCCTTTTAGCCTCAGGCAGCTTGAATTCTGGTATCTTCATCAGGCTACGGAATATTTTTTCAATTTCCTCTTTCTTAAATGGGTATTCCTTATTCATTCCCTCAATCATCGTTCTTTTGTCTGTTGGTATTGGAATTGGTTACTGAAATTGTAACTCAGAAGATGTCTATTATGGCAGTTGGTTCTGTCGCTGCTTCTTTTGATTATGCTGAACATGCATCACTTGTTTACCTTTTTCTGCAATGTTTCTTGGTTTCTTTTCAAATGATTTGACAGACATTGTCTTTTTTCTTTTTTCCATTATACTCATCCGGTTAGCCTCCTCTTGAAGGTTGGCAGCTTTACTGAGCATTTTCTTGAATGTTTTTATTGTGGATTCTTTAAGCATGAATGCCATAGGACCATGGATATTTTTAAGCAGGATTCTGATGGCATGTTGTTCTTGGAGTTGTGGTTCACATTTCATGCTGAGATTTCTCCAGCGCAAGATGAAATCCACCAGACTTTCTCCAGGTTTTTGTTTTTCTACAACCGAATCACCGATTGTTGTATGATGTTGTGCTCCAGAGAACCGTTGAATGAAGAGGCTTTCAAGCTTTACAGAAGTTTTAACAGAACTGTTAAGAAGTTTTGCATACCAGTCAAAGGAAACTCTTGTGTGACTGTTAACAAATTGACGAAATAAAAGAGCATCACTTCCTCCAGCGTTTCAGCAACTTGCTCTTACGTGTGTAAGATGCTGACAAAGATTACTGGTCCTGTCAAACATTTTGAGGAGAGGAGGAAGAAAACCTTTGGGGTGTTAGATAGAATCAAATTCCTCTAGATAAGGTCTACCGTTTCAAATTAATGATTCAGCCTTTACTTAAGCCATTGTTTCTTTTATCTTTTTTAACTAATTATGGGATTTCTTTTTCTAGGATTCCACATTGAGAGGAATCCTTCTCTTTTGAGTGTTTTATTCAACTTCTATTGGCTCTCTTTTGTCCTCTATAATGTTTATTGCCTCTGGCCTAATAATTTCATCGGAAGGCAATGGATTAGTTGGTGGATTTTGTAATGCATCTGCCAATTCTTCCATTTTTTGTTCAAGACGATTATTTTGTTCATCCCCTTGTCGGATAACCTCTTGTAATTCTTCTGTAGTATTTTCTTCATTTATTTCTCGTGCTAAGGAGGTAGATTGTGTTTTAACCATGTTTATTTCAGCGACCTCCTTATTTGAACTATTTAAAGAATCTTTCTTTTTCCATATCGAGAATTGTTTAATATCATTTTTTAACTTTTTTAATCTTTAAACAACTTTAAAGGATGTTCTTCACAAGTTCTTTCTTGAGAATTGTCTGCAGGAGTACTCACAATATCTGAGATCCTTCTAATGACTCTCAGTTCCATACATTATTTTTAAGTATAAGGCGAGATATCTTGGGAAGTATATCATCATGTTGAAAGTAAGAACGATCTCCACTTTGTAACAATTGGACCAGAGTCGTCATTTTAGCGGATGTGTCTTCTGCTTTTAATATTAATTTGTTATGTTTGGCCTTATCTTTCATGACAGTTACACCTTTCACTCTTGGACCCAGACAAAATTTCACTGGTACCTGAGTAAACTGACTGTCTGATGGGAATTGCTGATCCGTTTCTTGAAAAGTAGGATCTTCAATTGCAAGAATTCTTCTTTCCATTCTCATAGAGACTACACATCCCATTTTATCTATTAGCCATGAAATTGAACACCTATCTTTGCGTGTTAATCTCTTTAACACAGAATATAAGGTGTGAATTGATTGAGAACTTTCAAGTTGGAAATTATTATTCTCATATTCAAGGGGCATTGGAAAATATTGCTTTTCCAATGAAAAGGATGGTTTCCCGAAAATACTCTGCTCAAATTAAGATGTCTCATAATCATCATTTTCATTTTATTTCTTCTTTCTTTTAAGAGAATGTCTTTTATTTTTCCATTGAGAACAAGTTTTTGAAACAGTTTTAGAACAAGATCCAACTTCATATATGGATGGTGGCAGAATATCTCTTTCTTGTTCAATACAAATTTTATTATCTTCTCTGTCAATTTGTTCCTCCATTTTCTCAAAAGTATATTGTTCTATAGGAATGTCTTGATGTAATTCTTCTGTAAAGTGAAGAAAATATTCAAAAGGTTCTAGATTGAAATCCTCAAAGGGTTGTATGTCATTCAGATCAGCTTGATAAGGATTATTTAACACAAATTCAGTTTCATCTAATAATCCAATATCATTTCGATAGAAGTAAACGACTTCATCAACTGGTGTATTGAGATCTTAAAAATTAGAAAATACTGAATCTGGGGATTCCATTACAACTTTTTCTAAAAATTCAAGGAGATTAAAATGTCATGGACTTATTTATAAATACGGAAATTATTTTTATGTCTTATCTTATTTTATCATAATAAAATGTCAAGAATAACTCTTTAAAGAGTTAAATTTTGAAAGATGTGGTCCTATCTATCAATGGATGACACAAGTGATTTAACAATAGATGACAAGAAAGATATTCTCCAGCGGAGTTGCCAAATAAAATCTCTTGGTGGCATCCAGAGCCACCCAAGTTTTATTAATGTCGATGTCATTATTTTGAGTCACCACTCTATTTATCTATTTTATCACCTCAATCTTCAAGAAATCTCATTTCTTTAAATCATGTAAAGAAAATTTAGATAATAAGAAATTTGAAGAAAATAAGGGCTGATAAAATAGTAAACATTAGAATAAGAAATTTCAGCAATAATCCTTACACAAGAAGGATCACTTGTGAAATTTTGATAACTAGAGATTTCTAGGTGTGATACCTATTATGAGTTCTGTTGACCTCACTTTTGTTGAGGTTTAGTCTTTATTTAGAATTGCCTAGGGTCTAGCCATAGGACTTTCCTGGTGACTATCTTTGAAGACTAGCAATGGAACCCTCACCCATAGAAATTCAAAACACTTCTTCGCTTCATTTGAAGTTTTAAAATGGTTAAAGTCTAACCTCTAAGTATTTAGTAGGATGAGACCAAACATTAGGAAGCTCAAGTGGAGTTCCTTATAGGATGTTTAAGCCTTAGGACTTACCCGGGGTGGTCTGGGGGAGGCTCACGCACATACTTACACATTACACTCTCACACACTTCCTTACAATCCTAAACCAAACTTCTCCACACTTGATCCCCTACTCTTTTGTAAACTCATGTGGGTGGTTTCCCCAAGCTCTTAGCCCCAGGCTAGAGCTTGGTTAGTGATGCACCAAATATACATAAGGTTTTTTCTATATAATTTAACTCATTTTTTGTGATATGGCACTTTAAATGAAGGTATTTTTCATGTTTTGCTGCAAGTATTATGATTTTAGGTGATTGGAACAAAAGGAAGCGAAAAGGAACAAATTTGAAGCAAAAAAGAGCAAAATGAAGAAAATTGACTTATGGCGCCGCCGGTGCCCAATTCTAGAGCATTCAAAAAATTAATTGGCGGACCAGCACTGCCAGCGCACTATCCAGCATCGCCAATGCCCAAAGTCGGTTTAAGTCAAATTCAATGTATTTGGATGACTTTTTGAAGGAATGCTTGTGGAAATTATTGGGGAGTTTGTTTCTAACTTATTTTAGACAATTGTGGACACCACTTTTGGTGTGAGTGAGTGGAGTGTGGGTGTGTGAGAGTAGAGTGTGTGAGAGAGAAGTGAAGAAAGTGTGTTCGTGTTTGTAGTAAGTGTGAGGCAAGTATGTAGAAGTCTTTTATTGTGAGGGATTCTTCTCTAAGGAGTGTAGGAGGAGTAAAGTGAGAGATTGCTTCTTTCTTACCATTGAAAAGAGGGAATTGAGTGTTGAAGAGAAGAGAGAAAATGATTCAAAAGAACTACAAGAGATTTTCTTGGGGAAGAGAAGAGATAAGTTGTATTTACTTTTGTGTTTGTATGACTTTGATTTTATATATAAAATCCATGTTTTGTTGTATCTTCCTCATGAGTTCTCAATAGATTTCATTGTCTTTCTTCTTGTAATGAGATGTGGTGAACTGTTGATGTAGATTTGATGTTTCATAAAAATATTAAAGAAATTGTGATGATTTTTCACTTCGAACATCATTCACTTTTCGATCTGGCCACTTGAATTATTAAAATTTATTGAGAAACATCCAATCTGAAAGGACTAAGTGTTCTACAATTATAGTGGAGAATCCATTCAATGTCCATGAATGAGTTGTGTAGTTCATGTGAATAGAGTGCAAATAAATAGGGAAATATAGTTTATAGGCGTCGAATTGGAGTTTTAGAGTGACAACCTGAAATCCCTAATTTGGTCTTAAAGTTTGGTAACTAAAGCTTGGGTTATCCTTCAGGTGAAGGAAAATGGGAGCTCTGAAGTGAGAGCCAGTATCCTCCCAGCCTAACCACAGATTTGGTGACTAAGTCTAGGATTTGCTAATGTTCTTTACATGACTTAAAAGAGGGGGTACTCTGACCAGGGTAAAGAATATGAATGCTCCTATTTTGCACAATACAATTCTATTATCAATCTATATCAATCACTCACCATAGAATCATTCCAAGTGGGAAGAAACTTTTCCTTAGATAACCTTTTAATTACAAAACTTAGTGTGTGTGTTAGTTATACCTGCTTAGAAAATTTAGAAGTAACTTGTAGTAATTATAGTTGTTGTTATCTTTGCATTAACATATTAAATAGTACTTGAAATTGCATTGTAGATTGAGTTTTGGATTTCAACATCTTTTCTATATTTTGAAGGGTTCCTGCCTTCCTTTTGGGATCGATAACCAGGACTCCACTAGAGCCCTGCATTACTTGAACAATACATATACATGCGTATACGGGTGACTGCTTAATTATTAAATTAATCTATTTGCAAAACTAAACTGAAACTATCTTTTGAATATTGACTATCAAGTCAATTCACAGTTCTGCATCATGTTTTTTGGCACCGTTGTCGGGAAGGTATAAACAGTAACTAATCAAAATTGCAATAGTTGAAACCTTTACTTCGTAGTTTGCAATTATGTGTGCTTGTTTACTTTTTAGTGTGTTTTGTGTGATTTTATATGTGTAGGATTGGATCTATAGGTTTAGTGCCTTACGATTCAGAGTTAAAGTGTATTATTAGAAAAAAATTTAAAAAAACAAAAACAATCTGAAAACCCTCACAAAATGGCGAACAACCTAAGAAATCAAAGAAATGAAAATGAAAATTTACCAAGACCATTAAGAGATTATGTTAACCCAACAGCAGATGAAATTTATATAACCATTAAAAATCTTAATGTTGTGGCTAATTCATTTGAGCTTAAACCTGTTGTTATCCAAATGGTACAAAATAATCAATTTGGAGGAACACCTAATGAAGATCCTAATTTACATATCGCTAGTTTTCTAAAACGTTGTGCTACATTTAAATATGATGGAGTGTCGAATGATGTTGTTAGACTAGACTTTTTCTTTTCTCATTAAGGGATAAAGCCAAGGTGGGTTAAATTCATTAACACCTGAATCTATTAGAACTTGGGGAGAACTTTCACAAAAGTTTCTGTCAAAATATTTCCCTCTATCAAAAACTGCTAAGCTAAGAAATTATATCACATCTTTTGGTCAGTTTAAAGGGAAATCAATATATGAAGCTTGGGAAAGATTTAAAGACCTTAGGAAATGTCCACATTATGCTTTACTATATTGGTTAATAATTCAAATATTTTTTAATGGATTAGTGGGATCTTTGAGATAGATTATAGATGCTGCTACTGATGGATCATTAATGTCAAAACCTTTTGATAAAGCATATTTATTAATAGAAGAGATGGCTATTAATAATTTTTAATGACCCTCCGAAAGTGTAAATCCTAAGAGAGTAGCTAGTATTCATGATTCTGATATTGTAACTATGATAGTCTCTCAGTTTGCTGCCCTTTCAAAGAAAATAGATGATCCCCAAAAAATATATGTGCTTACGATTTAGATATGAAAATTATGATTTTATAATATGGGATACTACACAAGTATACGTATGGTTTATCAAGTAATATAGGACTTTCTGATTAAGCTCTGAGATATTGAACTCACAGAGAAATGTAAAAACTTTTTAAATAAATAAGAAAATTATATTTTTACTTTTTAAATGACTTTTGAAAGTATGTTTTGATTTGTAAAGTTTGAAATTTGTTTTTGATATTTTTGATAAAAAAACTAAGCAGGAAATGAAAATATAAAAACTTTAAAATACGATATAAAACACTAAGAAATAAAATATCTTTTTCTTTCTCTTATAAAGCAGTAATAATTATGAAAGTATTGTTATGGAAGTATTTAAATGTGTTGTGACAAATAGGAGTAAAATTATTCTTTACCTCTTAATTGGTTCTATAAAGAACATTAGTTAATTTGAAATTTTAAAATTTTGAAAAAAGGCAGGGAAGATACCAGCTCTCACTCTAGAGTTCCCTCGATTCCCTCCACCTGGGGGCTAACTTCTCATAACAAAATTTAAATTATCAAACCAAATTAGGGGGCTTTAGCGTGTCACTCTAAGGTTCGCTAATTTTACTCCCCATTAAAAACATATCTCCTAATATATTTGCATTCAATTATATGCACTACAATTCTCACCCATATAATTGCATGTGATTTTTACTAATTGTTGTTTGTGACAATACCACATTGGATCTTACAAAATCTCACAACAAATTTTCACATCTTAACCAGATAAGTTAATAAGTAAATTAAGTTCATGGAATTAAATCTTAATAACTTATTCCAACTTTAAACACTTATACATTCAACAACAATCCTACATAATTTAATTACTTCTTCATTTAAGAAAGAAAAAGATAAAGAAAACTACTCAGAACTCATGGAGAAAACACAAGCACACATTGATTTAAAAATAAAAATCATAATGAAAACACAAGTTTTAATAAAAAACTAAATATAAAAACAGAAGTAAACACTTATCTGAAAATCCTCTCCACAAAACTCCGGAAGTTCCGTTGAAACTTGAGTTTCCACAGGACAACACTTCAGAGGTTGGCGCCCAACTCTAATGACTCAGAAACTGACTTCAGACTTCAATAAAAACTAAAAAAAGGAAGAAAAGAATTGAAGAGAAGAAGGCTTCACTCCAACCCCTTTCTCCTTTCTTACTCTCTACTAACTCTAAAAGACTTTAAAAATTATAAACAATAAAAGACTAAAAGTAGAAGAGGACTCTTTGAAACTAATTCCAAGTCTTCAGTATATAATTTTCTAAAAGGTGCCTTGGTGTCTCTTCAAATCATGTCCAGATAAAACGTATCCACCAAAAGATGCATCCCTTCATTCAAATTTGCCGCCCATGGGAAGTTAAGGAAGTTACCACCAAAAAATGCATCAAACACCCCTTAAAATTGGCGCCAAAAATGAAGAAAATTTGATTTTTAACTGTGGTGCCTAAGCGCCGACCAGGCGGCGCTTAGCCGCCAATGTCCAAATTTTCATTTTTTTTATTTTTTTTTGCTCTAAAATTAATCCAATTTTACTCCTTTCATCATAATAACTCATTTCATCATACCCGCAAGAAAAACACAAAATACCTTCCATTAAAGTGCAATAGCATCAAAAATAGGTATAAAAATGTGCATAAAAATAATATATATTTTAGGTGTATCAAAATCCCCCAAACTTAAAATGTTACTTGTCCTCAAGTGACTCTTAATCACATAGAAAATTTTAACATACAAATTATGTAATGAGTTTCTAAGGAAGGTAACAAAATTTTGTTCTAGAAACGAAATAGTCCAATTTAGAAAAAATTTTAGTAACTAAGACCAACTTAAAGTTTAGAAAGTTCTTAGGTAAAGGATAATGTAAAATATAGGTTTCTATCTAATACAGAAATACTTATAGATTCTTCAAAATACAGGATTTACACACTTATTTTTCTCACTTAAAAATCTTTATTTGAAAATAATTTTACTTACTATATTATAACCTTAAACTTTAGATTTTCTCAGAACTTATATCTTATACTTTAGGTATGGAACCAATTTTTTATTAGACCCTTAAATCCTCAAGCTTCTCCTCCCTTTTCACATAATATTTTTTTGTAAGGTAAGGATTATTGTTTCTGGATAGGCCTTTAATAATTTTGAATTCCACCCTTTCATTTAAAATAAAGGTCTGATATACATCTCTCACTTAAAAATCATAATAATAGTATTTGAAAATTACTCCTCAATAAAAGATATTTAAGCTTTAAAGAACAAAAGTCAAATCTTTTCTTTATCAAAAAATTGAACATTTCTTACTAAAGATAGTTGAACTATATTTAACACTTCTTTACTAAGAAAATTTTAACTTTAAATTTTTCATTATTACTATAAATTTTAACTAAATTCTCTTATTCATTTCTATATTCAAAATTTTGTTCCCCTAATATAACTTTATATACATAATTGTTTTCAATCAAAAATCAAATTAATTTTTAAGTATTCTTGAGAACAAATAAAATTTTAGGTTTTTGAAAAATTTTCTGTTTTTAAAATTCCCCCCCAAAATTCAATTTTTAGTTAGGATAAAACATTAAGCATAAGAAATAATACATGGGTGAGAATTAAAAACTAACATAACATCTTGCAGGAATCTTAATATCCTAAATATGAAAGTATAACAATTTAAAAACAGAAGTAAAAACAAATCAAATTCAATAAAAAAAAAATTTTATTTTTATAAAGAGAAAAGTAAAAATTTCAAAAACTTCTATAATAGTGGAGGTTTTTAAAGCAAATACACACCAACTGAAAATAACTGAATCACACCAATACTAGATAACAAATAGTAGTAGTATATTTTAAAAAGTTTTAAACATGTTTTTCAATAATAGTTTTTAATAGTGTTCCATATTCTCCTAACAATTTTGGAATTAAAGTACACACTATAAAAACTCTGACACAACGTACACTTTAAAACATTTACTACTACACATATATCACACAAAGCAACATATAGAATATCAATCCAACACAGATATATCTGAATATGCATAAAAAATAGTTCAACTATAATCAGCATACTACCAGAGTTCACACCACAAACACAAAATTAAAATAAAACATAAGACACAACATACATCAGTACATTAACAGAAACTCAATAATACATAAAAAAACAAATCTACTAATCATCCTTATCATCATCATCATCTTGCTCATTCCAATCTCTGGATGGCACATAAGGTATATAGAATGGATGAGGGGGCATCTCAGCACTCAAACCACCTTTAATCAATCTATTCAAATAATGTTGATAATTCTCCTCATATTTATCGTATTTTATAATATATCTTTCCATATTATCCATCTTACCATCCATGTCTCTATCATGCTCATGAGTAAGACTCACCTTCTTCAAAATCTTTCTTAACAAATTAGTCTGTGAATCACTAGATGATGAAGCCCGTGAAGTAGTAGCACGGGAAGTAGAAGCAGCAGAAGTAGAAACAGAAGCACTAGATGCCCTACCAAATCCTCCTCTCCGGCCAAACTCTGAATGTACAGTGTAAGCTCCAACGTTTACACTGGTAATTGGTTTCAAAGGCTGAAGAACCTCTTCCCAAGTTTCAAATTTCACACCAGACCGCTAACATAATGAATGAATCAAGGATGGAAATCCCATACCTGCAGTAGTGGTAGATCTGACACAATTCAAAATATAATCATAAATGATTGCTTCAATATCTATAGGCTTCTCTTCATTGAATGCAATAGTTCAACACAGCCTCTCTCCCTTGTAACTTCACTAGTATGACTTGAAGGCAACAGCTTAGATGATATAAAATAATGCCATGTTTAGAAGTGGCATTTAACTTAGAGGCCTAAAAACTGACTCTTCTATCATTAGTTATCTTCCATAATCCTCTTCCATCAGTCAGAAATGTCATTATCTCATCTAACTCTCCCTCAGTAGGATGATAGTTAGAATAAAACCAAAGCATATCAGGAGGCAGTCGATAAAGAGTATTGATTACTGTAGATGTAAAATATACTTCTTGCCTCCACACCATCACCAAGTTCTCTTCTGCTGCAGGTAAGTTCACATAAAACTCTCTGACCACAGAAACAACAGCAACAGCGGAGAAGCAACAGTAATTCTCCCAATTCCTTCAAGAAATCATCTCTTCAATAACTTCTCCTGGCTTACTAAACACGCACTCAGGAATCAATTTACGTGACTGTAGTGCGTCGACGTCTCGTTCCTCGGCCCTTAACAATCTTTTCAGAATCAAATCTTGTCTTTTCTCTCGCGCGCTTTAATTTTGGATCCATCTCTAAAAATTCACGAAAAAATTCACCATAAATTCCAAAATCAAACTAAACTTGTTAAATTAACTTTCAAAAGTAATTTCCACTAAATCCAAGAAATTTCTCTTCCTTTTCCTCAAATTTTCACCATGAATAGTGATTTTAAGATTTTCCAAAATGTACTCAAAATACATTGTGAATATCAAAATTGTTTACTTAGGAGTAGTGCTCTTACCTCAAGAAATCCAAATCTAACAATTTTTATTGAAATCGGCTTTCAAATGATCCAATATATTGATGCCCTAGGCTCCTTTTTTGTAAAAATTAGAGGTTGAAGACGATAGGGTTAGTTAAAAATGGCAATCTTCGAGTTTTTAACTGCTTAAAATCAATTTTGCACGAACCGGCGTCTAAGCGCGAGGCCGTCGGCGCTTAAACACCGGCACTCTGGCGCTTAGCCGCTGATGCACTAAAAATATATTCTATTTTTGCTATATAATTTTACCCATTTTTTGTGATATTGCACTTTAAAGAAAGGTATTATTCATGATTTTTTGTATGTATGATGATTTTAGGTGATTGGAGAGAAAAGAAGTGAAAAGGAACGGATTCGAAGAAAAAAGGAGCAAAAATGACGAAAACAGATTTTGGCACCACCGGCGCTATTTTCCTGAGAGCTCTGCAATTGTTTGGACGATAGAGCATCGGCGGCGCCCGCTCTGCAATTATTTGGACGATAGAGCGTCGTCGGTGCCCATTTTCAGTGGATTTCAAATTTGAAGAGTTTTGGCGAATTTTTGAAGGGATGCCTACAGAAACTCTTAGGATTTCGTTTCTAACTTATAAGTAACTATTTTTGGAGAGTCTAGTGTGTTTTGAATGTTAGGGCTTAGGAGAGAAGAGTGTAGAAGTGAGAATTTGAGAGGGATTCTTCTCTAAGGAGTGAAGGAGAAGGAGTAAAGAGAGAGATTGTTTCTTCCTTTCCATTCTAAAGAGGGAATTGAGTATTGCAAAGAAGAGATAAAATAATTCAAAGGAACTTCAAGGGAATTGTATTGGGGAAGAGAAAGAGATAAGTTGTATTTTCTTTTGTGGTTTGTATGACTTTTCTTTTATAAATAAAATCCATGTTTTATTGTGTCTTCTCTATAAATTCGGAGTAGTCTCCTTTATCTTTCTTCTTGCATAGAGATGAGATGATGTGTTGATGTGGATTTGAAGTGTCTTTAAAGTATTGAAGAAATTGTGATGGTTTTTCATTTCGAACTTAATTTACTTTTCGACTTGGCCAATTGAATTGTTAAAATATATTGTTGAACATTAACTCCAAAAGGATTTAGTGTCTTAAAACAACAATGAAGAAAGATTTTCAAGGTTAATGGGCATCGATTAAAGCCTTACTTTGACGGGTTTCAACCTAACTTCAAAGAGATTTTAATACTGAGTCATCTCGATTAACTGAATAGTTTGTTGGTCTGACGACGTTAAACCAAGCGCTTTTTGGGAGGCAACCATATGTATCTTTGTGTTGTGTTTGCTTGTTTGTTGTAATGGTTCTTTTTAGATAGTTATTTGTGAATCCTAATCGCTCCTAAATACTTTTAAAATTGATAAATAATAGATCGAATTGAGATAATGGAATATTTTGGGCCTAACAAAGTTTGGTGAGATTTTTAACCACTGGTGCTGCCGGCGCCCAATTGCAGAGAGAATTGCTGAATTTTGGGTTTGAGCGCCGCCGGCGCCCTAAAGAGCGTTGCCGGTGCCCAAAATCTGTTGACGATTTTTGGAGTTTCAAAATGCGAGTTTTGGTGGTTTTGAGCTGGATTTTCGTCCTTATAACTCCCTAAACTCCGTTTTAGACTTCCAAACTCCAAAAAAACATAAAACTACCATTCCCAATTTGCATCCCATGGATTCCTAGTCTATAGAAACCTCTCGATCTCACATTTTTAACTGAAGGAAGTTTATAAGTTTCGAGGCGCATCGATTTTTCAACAAAGTGATGATGAAGAAGAGGATTATCAAAGAAAGAGGCTTTATAAATTGAGGTATGGATAATCCTACTACAAGAATTGAAGAGATAATTAAGGAAAGATGTTGGGAAGTGTTATGTTACACTACCACTTCCTTAGTCGTTCCGGTTGTGAAGTAATTCTATGCAAATCTGCACGGGATCAACCAATGATTTGTCTTTGTATGAGGTAGGTTTGTACAATTCACTCCTGCGAGAATTAATGAACTCTTTATGATTGAGATAGTACCTATTTGCCACTATGCTAATTTCAATGCCACAAGTGATATTATGAATGATGTGTATCGTTATTTAACGGATGAGAATGAAGTTTAGGAAGTTAGAGAAAATGGATATATTAGTTTCCCTTATGCATCCTTAAATCCGGTGTCAAAACGGTGGCATTACTTTATTTCGGCAAAGTTATTTCCAACTTTAAAGATTAGCAAGATAACCAAGGAATGTGCCATTTTGAATTTCTGTATTCAAACTAGGAGGCCGATTGATATTAGTAATATAATTGTGAAATCCTTTTTGGGATTAATTGTTCATAGATCTAAATATGGGCTTGGACACCCGTGCACCATACTTCTGTTGTGTAGTCAATCACAAGTTCTATATGAGAGTTGTGAAAAGTTTCTTCTTCCCTGGAGGCCTATTGATCCAACTAATCTTTATGATTACCAAACAGTAGGAGATGAAGATGATATGAATCTCCTTGCTGATCAACCAACTTAGACTTCACAACCGATTCAGCCCTATTTTCCTGAAAGTTCAAGAATGATACTGAAGAGGATCAAAAATTTGGAGAAAGAGGTACAGAATGTTATGAATGTAATCAATAATAATTCTAATTTATTTGATCATATAGATTGGAGGATGAAGGAACAATTTGATCATACTCGTCGGATTGAGATGGGCTTGATTAATCCGATGAAGAAGAACACGGTGATTGTTGGGGATTCATCTGATGAATTCCTATTCCGTCCCTTCTACAATTTGTTCGTGCATCAGTAATCTATTTGGGATAATAGAGAAGAAGAATGTTCTGAAATCAATGTGGAGTGATTATTGGATTCTACTTATGTTTGATGTGTGTTTATTTTAATTTGCCTAATTTTGTTTAGAGTGTTTAGTATTTACTTTGCTTTGCTTTGTAATTTGAATTTGGATTTGATATGCTTAATTTCATTATGTGTGCTTAGATTTTAGTGTTTGCTTATCGTAGCGTACTTGCAACACTAAAAATTTAAGGAGTTGTTGGTTTAATTTCATGAGCATATTTAGTGTTTATGATGTAACGTGGATTTTATATATAGAATTATGTTTTGTATTATTTGTGTAAGAATTTTGTTAGTTATTGCTTGCGTGATGAAATAGATGTTTAATGAAGTGTTAAATGTCATTGTGGAGGTCAAAACGATTGAAATTATGAAAAAAATTGTGGACCCAAAAAAAATTTTGGAATGGTGCCGTCGGCGCCAGAATGGGTACCGCCAGCACCCAAATCCAGAGAGTTTTGGCATTTTAAATAAATAGAGCGCAGTCAGTGCCCTATCGAGCATCGCCGGTGCCCGAATACAGTAAAAGGCCGAAAACCTTTTATTTTGTGATTTTGACCCTAGGACCTGTGGTTTTTTCCATTGCTTTCATCTTCCTCCTCCATTTTCACGAATTTAAAGACCTAGGGCTTACTAGATCTCGGATTTGAAGTGTTTTCAAAGCTTTTCGAGACCGAATCTACACTTCTTTTGGTAAGAGCTTCACTTTAATTTAAAAATTTTTATTTTCACCATGGAAATCTCTCACATTTCTTAGAATGGAATTTTTAGAGTTTTGATAAAATTTTGAGATTTCCTATAATGAAAATTTGCTCTTACTTGTTTAGAATAGTATTTGGAGTTTGTTACATTGTGAATTTGGAATTTATTGGAATTTTATTGCAATTTTTAGAAATTCACATGGCTCCAAGAATGAGTAAAAAATTAGATTTTGATGAAGAAAAATTTGTTAATATTAAAGCACAATTTTGCTTTAACTCTTACATTTACAATAAGAAGTGTATTCAGGATCGGGCTTTTGATAATCCTTATGGATCTGTAGAATAATTAATTGCCGAATGGAATTGGAAACTATTTTGTTATTTTACTGCAAATGCTTTTATGGGAGTTGTTAGAGAGTTCTATTCAAATGTGCCCTGGAATGAAACTGAGTATGTGTTAGTTAGAGGAAAAAGGGTTGAATTTACTCATTGTTGACCTCAATTTTGATGAGGACTTTTCTCTTCTCTCTCCTTAGTACTTAGGATCTAGCCTTCGGTTTTCCCTTTGACTATCCGAGAGGATTAGAGATGGCACCCACCATTTAGAAATTCAAACACCTCTTAACTCCCTTTAAAATCTCACATGCCTTATTGTAAAACCCTAAGCCACTTGGAGGGTTAAGATCAAATGGGGAGGTTTAAAGGATGAGTTCCCTATAGGACTCTTTGGCCTTAGGACTACCCTGGGTGGCCTGGTCTGGTGAGGGTTGACCTGCACACATTACACTTTCACACACATTCCAAATCCTAAAACCATTCATACCTAGCTTGACTTCCTGACTCATGTAGGTAATCCATATGGATGGTCCACAACCCTTAAGCCCCTGGGTAAGAGGGTTAGGAACAACATATTGAGTGCCTAAAATAAGTCCTCTCATGGCTCCTGTGAGCTTAATATGGCTTCATGGCTCAACCAAAATGATCCCATCTCACTTACATTTGATCAATCTTCATTTTTTTAAAATTTCAATTTTTGACCCTGGGGGCCCTGCACCCGCCAAACCTACCAAATTCCCTTGAAACTACCCAAAATTTGCAAAATCACCTAAATCACCCAAAATTCCTCAAAACCAATCCTCAAAATTTCCCATCATTCAAATTGATCATCCTTAGCCAAATATACCAAAATTTCCAAAGATACCTTCAAATACCCTCCAAATACCCAAAATGCCCTTTTTAACCAAAAAAAATCCAAAAATTCTAAAAATTCCCAAAAAATTCTAGAAAATCCCAAATATTCCCAATTTCATTTTGTTCAACTACACTATAAGCCAATTAGCCCACTTTTACCAAAAACCCCAATTCGACCCATTTTTAACCCAAGTGAACCCAATGTCAAACCAAACCACTCCAATTAACCTCAATGTTCATCCAATTCAATTCTAAACTTCAATTCCATATCCCTAATATCAATTTAGACCAAATCCAAGCCTAATTTGATGAACATTTGGATCCAATTTCAATTTGAAGCCTAAGGCCCAATTTTGGCACATAACCTAAACTTAGCCCAAACCAACCCAATTCAACTCAAATTAGCCCCAAATCTTTTCCTAAACCTTCCTAACATCCCCACAAACAAAACACTAACTTGATTTGCTCTAAATTTGAACCTAAACTCCACCCAAACCTAACCCAAACCAAAAATCCCCAATTTTGGCCTAAACCCACCATGAACCCAAATGGGCCCAAATCCCAAAATCAAAGCCCAACCAAAGTTGAAAACTCTTTGTAACACTCCCATAAATATTTCTCAACATTAATTTTACATAAAATCTAACATTAGCCCAACCTTAGCCCAATTTGACCCACTTTGGCCCCTTTACCAAAAAAGCCTCAAATCAAACCCAATTCAACTCTAAATCACCGCAAATTTGTTTCAAATCACTCATGACACATCCCTAAACTAAACCCAACATTTGTTTGGCCCAATCCTTCACAAAATTTCCATCCATCAATTTGTTTTCAAACCTAAAGGCCAACTTTCTTAAACCATTCTAAAAGCCCATTTTCACCAAATCCAAAAGCCCAAAAATCCATTCCCAAGCCCACATGAAACCTTTTCTTCATCATTCCTTTGATAATACTATTTGACCAAAGTCTTAAATCATCATGAAATCGACCCATTTGTAGCATCATGACAAATACCATCAAAAGAATCAAAAGTTTTCAAAATTCCAACTGAACCACTTTCATGTAAATGAGCCAAGCCATGGAGCCATGCCCAAGCCATATGTAAGCCATGAGAAGCCATAGAATTGTCATCACTCCCTAAATGGCAAAAGGAGGAGATCCTTTAAGCACTCCCTAAAAGTCATTAACCCATTACATGATTTCCCTTAACCTAAATTTAATCCAAATAATCCTTGATGGGGACTTCACCACACATGTGAGGCTGACCCAACTGATCCCCTTCAGCCCAAATCGAGGTCATGGGGGGGTGAACCTAACCCAAATCCATAGGTTGACCCATTTGGACCCAAAATCACCCCTCTCCCCATGCCACTTAAATCCAATCCTTTACACATGTCCAAAGGCAATTGACTGCACCAAACCCCAGTCCTGACTCCCTTGAGTCAGATGGTGACCTAACTCTGGCCGGCCAGCCGCCAGGCCGCCGAAAAATGCCATGGCCGAGGAGCTTGGAATGAGTTAAATTTCAAATTCTCACCTGCTGAGCTGCCCCACTCCAATTGGCCACCACAGCTCTTCATCTCCTCCCCTCGGCAGCTGATCCCAGCTATCAATTGCCCACAGGAAGCCACGGCCATGGCTATTTAAACCGATCACCCCTCTCGGCCAAGAGGTTGGCTGAAATCAACCTTCATAGAATCCCTCCGAACTCCTCACGGAGCTTCCCCTAGGCGAGAGCAATCCATCCCCACTTGTTCTCCGACCTAAATCCCATTTTTTGAGCTCGATTTTGTAGCTCGATTCTCGAGCGAACGGGACATCTCTCAAACCTCCACCAAAATCAAATTAAACTTACCCACACTCGCACGGGACCAAGAGAAGGAGTTCCCAGGTGAAAGCCCCCTCTCCAGGCCACCCAATTGCTCTAGTCTCCAAAGTCTGAAATCGGGCTTGGTCACTTTCATACTTGGATCTTTCACCAGGGCCAGAGGCTTCATCCCTAGGCTCTTCCAGCTCCAATGAACGTGTCGAGCACATTCAGTTGAGGCCTCACCTCCTGAACCAAGGTATGGAGACTTCTCTTTAACCCGAGCTTCCAGTGATTCTCCATTTTGTTAGAGTTAATTTCATAGCATGTAAACCATATGAATGTGTTCGACTCTTTAAGATGAATCCATAGAGTATAAGAACACAAAAAACCATTGAGAAACGAGGGAGATATTAGGGTTTGAGTGTGGACAGTCAAATGGGTGCACACCAGTCGGAGACGACGACCAGCTGTCGTTGGATCGAGCGTGTATTGAATGGACGACTCAGATTGCGTTGGACCAGGGAATGGTACGTGAACCGCGGGCCGCGTGGTGCTGAGTCGGATGGCGGCAGCTAATGGGAGCCCGCCGCGTGGAGCTTCGGAGACGCTATGGTTGTCGTGGCGCTGAGTCGGATAAGTAGGAAAATATGGAATTTATGATTTAATTAAATGCCTGAAACATAGAAAATCCATATCTTTGTGTAGAAAAATCACAAAAATAAAATAAAAATACACTCTTACTCAGAGAACAGAGGAGACTAATGTGGAAAAAGAATTGAGTTAATTTGATGAGTATCTTATTTTTAATTAATTATTTTCTCATTTCAATATTTTAATTCTCCATTTGCATAGACAATTCACCATGGCATGAGACTATAGGGCTTTTGAAGCCTCTGATCTTGGGAACGTTCCCTGAATTTTTTAAGGTCAGAGGCTATCTCAATAGCAAGTTATGTATTTTTCAAGTTTATGTCACTGTTTTTGGTATTTTAATTCCATTAATTAGCATATTGCTTAGAAAATTCTTGGAAAATTTAGGAAAGTTTCTTAGGACCAGAGGACCCTAGGATAATTATGTTTTGAGTTAATTCATTAAGAATAACCCTAATTGGCCTAATTACTCAAAATTAAACTTTAATTAATTAGGGTTAACCACACATCAAAAGAACTTAAAAATAATTCTCCACTGATCTTTAGGATCGGAGGGACCTCACATAAGAATTTGAAGCCAATTAGAAATGTTTAACCCCCACTGAATGGATTAATTAGGTCACATGAGTAAAATTAAACTTTAAAAATTCATAACTCCAAAAATACATTTTAAAAATTCAACAAATTATTTTTGGGACTTCTCTAGTAATAGAGGAGTCTAAGAAAAAAAAATTGGAATTTTCTAAAAATCTTCATTTTTCACCTTATTTTAATATTTTAATAATTAAAAAATAATAAAAATCAAAAAAATATTAAAAATCAAAAGAATGTCACATTTTAACTCCTAATCACTTAGGAACAAACTAAATATTTTTCCCAAGTCCCAAGGATAAGATATTGAATTTTAAAAGCCCTAAAACATTTTTTGAATTAAAAAATGAATTTTCTAACATTTTCACTAAATTAATTCTAATAAATCAAAGAAAAATGAAAAAATTATAAAATTTGTTTCTCTGGACTCCATTTTTCATCTTTAATTTTATTTTATAATTGATTAATACTCCAAAACTCAAAATAATTATAATAAATAAATATAATTCAAAATCACCAAAATTGGTTCAAGTGGTCCTCTGGTCATTAGGAACATCCCATAATTTTCTTAAGGACAGAAACCTTACCTTGGTCATGTTGTTGAATTTTCATTGAAAATCCCTATTTTCTATAAAAATAAATATATAAATTAAATTAAAAACAGAAAAATCATATTTTCTCCTCTAATGTCTTAATTGACATGTGAGTGAAGTGACATAAAAATTTTCAAGCTCATTTGAGCTTATATTGATAAGTAATGAAATAATTAAGCTTAAAAGGGCATATTAATAATTAAGAATTTTAACCTCTAATTAAAACTTTAGGTTTAATCAAAATGGTGGGTAAAATATTTGATCTTAATTCTTTCTTAGATGATTGAAACTTTGGAAAATAAAAGGGTAGGAACTCATTGATAACTTTTAATAAAACAAAAAAAATGAAACCTTAATAAATTAAATAATTTGAATTTTGGAAGAATAGTTAAGAAATTTTGGAATACAAGGATGAATCACTTAAACTAAAATCCCCAAATGAATCACTTTAATCATATTTAACTCTTAATTAAACTTAAGATGATAATTGAAATTAATAAATTAATAAGAAAGAAAAGGTAACCCTTAATTAAATTAAAACTTAAAACATTAAAAAGCTTGATAATTAAATTGAAATAAATTTAAAACATTAAAAAAATTATTAATTTCAAAAATCACTTGAAAGCAAAATTAAAACAAACTCAAAAATCAAAATCAATTTCAAAAAATAATTCTTAATTAAAAAAATCAAATCAATTCAAAGTTAATCTAGAATATTGCAATTAAATTAAAATTAAATCATTAAAGTCTAAATTAAATAATTTAAACTCCTCTTTCAATTCAAAGAGTTTAAAACACTTAAGAATAAAATAACTTGAACACTATTCAAAACGTAAATTTATTAAAATTTTATAACTAAATTAAATCACCTTAAAACATTAATTCTAATTTTAAATCATTGAAATTCTTAATAAATTGATTTGCCCCTAAAGACTTTTATCATTATAACTCTTAAATGGAGCATCAAGTGAGGTGTCACTTCATTCATGGGATAATTTAATGTCCTAAGTTCATTGAGCAAAAGTTAAAACTTAACTAAAAAATTTCTGAATTATTGATTCATCTCTACAATAAAAATTCATTTAGACTCGAAATAATCTCAGAAGTATTGAAAAGATGTTTAGAACCCGTTCTAAGCACTTCCTCAATACAATGAGGTGTTTTAAAAAGAATAATTGAACTTAATTGTTCTTTGGTGAAGAAAATCATCCTTAACAAAACACAAGAACCTAGACGTCATAGGAATTGACTAACTATAGGATTAGGACTTTGGTAGACAACCAGAACCTTCCCTTAGCTCTACCTAGGTATTATCTTGCAAATGTATAAATGCTCTAACATGTGTTTTAAGTGCATCTTGGAAATGACAAGAAGACACACCAGGTACGCTTTTATTTTATTGCAATTTATTTACTTACCTACACTGCACTTTACTTTTCTTGCAAGTTAAACAAGATTGACACCCTGCATGAAAACTGAAACTTTTAGGATAGCCACAAAACTGAAACCAAAACTAGATTAAAAGTCACACAATATAAAATTCACCACCACAACATCTAAAATATAAAACAACTCAAAATTTAATCACAAATAGAACAACAAAACCACAACTTTAACTAAATTAAAACGTCTCGTTGAATGATCGGGAATTCCTCGGATGATGTAACTCACGTGTTGCTAATGGGATTTCCCAAGGTCTAAAGGAAAGTGTGGAACTCATTCGATTGAGTTTAGCAAATTCATCTAGACTAAGTGAATTCGATGAAAATAACGGTGCCGGGATGACGGAACCGTGGGATCTTAATCGGTTCTGTTTAATCAACTTTAAGATTTGTTTTAATTAAAACACTAAAGACATTTGGAATTTAAGATTTCTCTAAACCAAGTCACTATTCTCATCCCCTGATTTTCACCTTCTAAAACTAAATCTCTGCAACAACAAGGAGCTTGGAGCACAGTGGGCAGCACAGCCATCGTCGTCAGCAAAACTGGAATCTACATCAGCAAAACCTTTCTTAGAATTAAATAACCGAACCATAGGATTTCGAGTTAGTATGCCTAGTGCAACATAAATCCTCAGCTTTTCATTAGGCATTTGCATAATCATGTTATGCAAATTAAGCCCTAACCGGTTTTAGGACTCTGAGGTAGTCATTTGGTACGACATAAACCCTCACATCTTCGAGGCTATTTGTGTGATCATATCATACAAGCATAAGTCCTAATTAATTAAAATTGGCAGGATTACAACATTAAATAAACTCTTAAATTGAAGCCAAACCATAGGATAGTTAGGAAGTCACCGAAGTCCACTTCAGGTCCGTGACATTCCCTACTTCTCTTCCTCTGGATTCTTAAAATAAACTGTTCCAAATTTAAGCTATCACCTATTAAAATTTCCAGAGTCCAATTGTTTGAAAACCTTAAACTTTGAAATTCTTGAGAGCAAAACCACTGATCATTAACGAGAGTTTTCTTGAGTGTCTTCTGACATTTAAGATGTAATTAACTATAGGGGCTTGCCCTTATAGCGAACTTTAAGACCCAGGTAATATAAACCTTGCTTAATTCATTTATATTAAGCAGGGAAACTTGTCGGATTATAAAATTGGTTCGCAAACCAAACGGATGTCACAAATCTTCTAGTTTATTTAATTGAGCCCCATCATCAAGCAGTGTTTCTATTCCTCAGAATAGATACACGGTTTGTGATGTTGTGCTCGTTTATATAAACTATTTAGGATGTGAGATCTGTTTGATTTCATATCTTAAAATTTTCAAACTTAAAGTTATTTTTAAAATCAAATGCTTCTTTAAAAACCTATATATATATTTAAATTAAATTTAAAATTTAAAATTCGCCGACAATTTCTCTAGGCGACCCCATTTTCAAAATACAACACACTAACCTAATAATAAGCCGTACAATTTCTGGCGACTCCGCTGTGGACTGATTCCTCTCTTCATTTTGATCAGATGGTTTTACTTTCATAAATCGGTAGTGTATCCATGTCCCTAGTGGAGCAAACTACCATTCTTTCTGTTGGCATACCACGTTCATTTCTATCTTGAACGGGTATAGCCAACTTCTCTCAGATTTAGGAGCCACTGTTTAGACACCCCTAAACAAAGAGGTTCTGAAATCCTTTTACCACTTTTCTGAGATGGGGTGGACCCCCAATAGGTGTTAGCTTAGGAACGGTCCTTCGGGTTGAGAAGTCTTACGAGACTTTATCTTCCTTTCCAATTCTGAATCGGGTCCTTTACCTTTTCTATACCTTTAATTATTTTGTTTCTAATAAACAAATCCTCCAATAGACAACCTTCTTATAAATGAATTCACTAATAGACAACCTTCTTAAAAGGGGGTGTTAGCTCGGATGCAAAAGAGAAATAGAAGCAGAAAGATAGCCAGGATTGAGAAAGCCAAGGCCGCTGAAGTTGCTTTCCTGGAAGAGATCCCTGAACTGCCTGAGTATACACCTCTGTTGGAAGGAATTAGGTTTGACCCCCCTCTCTGCTGCATTGGATGAAGAAGACGACCGAAGGATTGCCGCTACATTACCCCGACCTGCATACTATAGTGACTATGAAAGAAAAATGGTTAAGACTACGCCATTTGCTCGGCTACAAGCTGTGATAGAAAAAATGGCAAAGAAAGAAAGATGCCCCGTGTCAGAAATCCTAAGAATAATGGGACGAGTGTCAGCTAGATCCCGCCTCGGACCGCGAGTTGAGCCTGTCACTGTCGTAGAGAAACCAATGAAGAAAATGAGAACTAGTTCACCTGTTGTTATATCGGGCCATCATATTAGGGAGGACACCACCTACCAGCATATAGTCGACAGACCGTCCGGTCCTAGGCCTTCTGCTGCAAGAAGGATGGTGTGGCGACCTATTATTACCAAGCCGAGAACAACACAACGTCCTGAGAAGAAAAGCCTCGTCGGAGAGCCTGAATCAGAAGAAAGTGCTACTGCACTGAAAGAAACCCCTGAGGAAGAAGATCAACAGCCATCACATGACAACCGCGAGACCGTCTGGAAGAGACCCCTAGAGGATGCTATAGGAAAGCTAGGGAAAGACATCCAACGGTTGGCAAAAGAAAGAGTAGAAAAGTTGGAAAATGAAGAAGATTCATTAGAGTTCATGGATGAAGAATATGTTGAGATCAATATGGTTGAGATCAATATGGTTGAGACACGACCGTCATCGGCTTCGCAAGGTGCGGCAGCTGCAGAAAAAGATGAACCGGAAGTGATGAGAGCGCGTCTTCAAGAGAAGGATGATACAATTTCCATGATAGCTAAGAGGATGGAAGAGATGGCTGCAGCTTTAGCCACTCTCTAGAGTCAGGTACAACCTCAGAAAGAAACACCCCCAGAGATCATCCATATTGCAGATGGAGGAAAAGATATCATATCCGTCAACGGAGATGAGCCACCAAAGAAGGATTCTACACAGAATATGATTCCTGAAAAGGACATTAAAAACATGGTAGAACAGCAGGTGCGAGAAGCCTTAGCACAATCTAAGAGCGGAGCATCTATTCATATGGGTAGACCTTACCCCGAAGAGTTTGAAGCAGTCCAATATCCGAAAGGCTTCGTACCACCTCTGTTTAAGACTTTTGATGGAATGGGAAACCCCCGGCAGCATGTCGCACATTTTCGTGCTAGTTGCAGCAATGCCGGTGGGAGTGACGCTTTACTCTTCCGTAAGTTTGTCAGCAGTTTGTCAGGGATCACCTTCGACTGGTATGCAGAATTGTCAAATGGTTCAGTTAAGACATTTGCAGAATTGGAGAACCTCTTTGTTAAGCGGTTTGCCGGGGCTCGGCACCTCATCACCATCGGTGATCTAGTGGTGGAGCACCAGAAACCGAACGAGACTTTAGTGAATTACATACTTCGATGGAAGAACTTAAGCATGAAGTGTGAACCACAGCTTCAAGAACAGCATGCAGTCGACATCTTGCTTAAGAGTATCCATAGCCCGATAGTACTTCTCCTTAAAGGATTTACAATCAAGATTTTTGAGAAGTTGCTTAGCAAGGCCGGGAGCTTGCAAGAAGAGGCAAAGAAGTTAAGTTTCGTGGATAAGAACGATAACCAGAAGCCCGTAAAAGCATTTGAAAAGAAATTCAGAATTGTCGCGGTAGTAGATATGGGCAAGCAGCCGGTTCAGATATAGTCAGATTGGCCACAGCCTACTTATCAACCACCGCAACGGACATACCAACAACTGCAACAGATCTATCGACAACCTCAGCAGGGTTATCAACAGCCTCAACCGAGCTATCACTCGCCTTAGCATTATGAACAATCGCCTCGTCTACAGCGTACCTTGAAAGATTTTCTAAATAAGGAATATCCATTCAAAACTAAAGCAGTAGCAAAGATGTTTCGCAGTTTAATGAAGACACCAAATTTTCAACTACTAGAGCCCAAGAGGCCAGCAGAAGTCAACAAGAAAGATAATCCAAACTATTGCCCTTACCACCGGATGCTCAGGCACAAGATAGAGGATTGCATCACTTTCAAGAGTTGGCTTGACGATAATCTCCGGAAAGGGAACATAACGATCCCAAAGGAATACATGAAGGAACCCCAAAAAAAAAAGGTTCCGTCAATGTTATCTCGACGGATCCTATTGTTCTGATAAACCTGTATACGATCGATGATGGATGGAGTACTGTCTGGACAAATTCTTCAAAGAAAATTTTGGATCACATCCAGACCGCTTCGGTACGTGCTTCAACTCAGAGTTTTAAACCTGCCGAGCCGGCACTATCGCTTGCGATCGAAGAACCGCCTCAGAAGGAGGAGAAGATCGTAGAAGAGAAGAAGATCGAGGCTCCGAAGGGTAGACTAGGGACTGCTTATCCTAGGATGGTTGTTTCTGATTCGGGGGAGAAATCCCTCGAACTTCTGACTCTGTATGATTATTTGCTCGCCTCGGCGGGATCTTATAATGATAAGAGTTATGGCGTTGGCTACGTTTTAACTGTTTCTAATGATTACGTAACTAGAAACAACTTACTTAATCCAGATCTCGATTCCAATACAAATAACGACTCTCAAATCATACACAACCTCGATGATCTCGACAAAGAAGATGTTCACAAAGGAGGCTACGAAAGCTCAACAAACAACGAGTCCATTTGTGAATTTTGAGGAGCTCCAATCACAATAGAATTAGAGTTATCAGATTCTGAAGCAACTCCAGAAGAGCCAGTGTTCCAATTCAAGGGGAAACATCGGCAGATCCAGCACCAGACTCAGAACAAGTAACTAAAGTCAACCTAAGAAGCGAAAAAGTTCTACCTCCAAGAATGGGTACAAAGGATAAAGGAAAGCAGGTGGTTGCTCAGGAAAAGGCAACCCCAGAAGAGGAATTGCCCATTCGGGAAGAAACCGAGGAACATGGTAATAAAGTGGACTATAACATGCTAGCCCATCTTAGGAAGCTACCAGCGAAACTGAGCATATACGACGCTCTGATCTTATCAAAGGAGATGAGGGAAGCTCTGATCAAGGCTCTACTTGATCCAGAGATTTGTTTAGCTTAAATGGCCGGTAATTCCTTCGACGAGGTTTACTCGTTAAAAGAACAGCGAGGTGTTACCTTCACGGACAATGATCTATTGCTGAGAACAGCAGATCACAACCGACTGCTGTACATATCAGTCACTATTGGAAAATTTACGCTCTCCAGGATTTGGTTGATCCAGGAGCATCAATCAACATAATGAATCTTCGGACGCTAGCATATTTGGAAATTGATGCTCATGAGCTTGAAGCAGACAAGATGTTATTGAGAGGCTTCAATCAGAATGGAGATAGAGCTCTCGGGTCGATTACACTGTTAATGAAAACCGGTGACTTAGCAAAGATAACCGCAAAATTCCATATAATTGATTCTAAGACATCGTTCAACGCTCTACTGGGTCAGCCATGGATCCATGAAAACTGGATGGTAGCGTCATCTCTGCACCAGTGCATAAAGTATTACAAAGGAGGAGAACAATGTATCAAAGGTGACTTGCAACCATTCTCCGTACACGAGATTGGAATTCATGAAGATGCAGCCTATTACACGCCTCCGAAGAAAACAATATTCTCCAGAAATGGCATACCAAATGAAGCAAAATAAGTGCAAGACGATGAAGAGCCTGAAATTCTAGTCCAACAAATACTCACCACTCCCTTACGGCGAGATGGTGAAGGTTTCTCCAGAACTCGCACCCGTTGTCAAGGCCGGGGACGAGGTCGTGGAAGAGACTTTGGAACAGTTGGACAGAAGAAACCAGTCATCAGACGTTGATTGGGAGATCAGTTTTGAAGAAGAAGAAATCGAGAAAGAAGACGGCGATAAGTCGAAGAAACCTCGATTCAAGATCTCCCTCGAAGATGAAAAGAATGAAGAATATAAATCAATGTACGAGAAGATTAACCACTATGTGCATACTATGACCCTCACCCCGATCCATTCTAATAAGATCGAGGGTATGATGGTCAAGGAAGTGCATGGTGGTGGTACTAAACTGATCAAGTTTCTATGTGGTACTTCTTCTTCAAAAACTGAAAATGATGTACAATTTGAAGATGTTGCTTCATCTGAACTAATGGAACTGCCTTTTGAGTGGTACTCTCCTTGTGTTCAAAATTTAATTCAACGTGGTGTCTTACCTTGACGATGGACAAAAGGACAATCACAACATTTTGAAAAATTATGGAATAATGCCAGCCGGCCTCCCAATTCAAAACATGGTCTCGGATTCAGCACGGTAGGATCAATTGACGATACGGGATTTTGCTTGGTTATCACTTGCGAGCCTAATGAAGACTTCTTGGAAGCTTCAGAAGATCTCGAAGATCTACCAATCAGAGATGCTCATGAGAATTCGAAGAAGAAATTAAATCTACAATAGACGAGTTAATGGAAGTTAACTTAGGTACTAGCGAAGAGCTGGCCGACCTTTGTTAGCTCCTTACTCAATAAAGAAGACTCTGAAAAGATAATCAAGCTATTAATGGAGTTCAAAGACTGTTTTTCTTGGAGTTACGACGAAATGCTAGGATTAGCTCCAGAGGTTGCAGTTCACAGGTTAGGAGTGGATCACACTACTGTTCCAGTCAGACAAGCTCCGAGAAGAATGTGTCTAGACATTGAACAACAAGTAATAGCTGAAGTTAAGAAGCTAATAGACGCTAAATTTGTCCATGAAGAGCAATACCCGACTTGGTTAGCCAATGTGGTACCAATCAGAAAGAAAAATGGTCAGATCAGAATCTGCGTGGATTTCTTAGATTTGAATAAAGTTTGTTCAAAAGATGAATTCCCGCTACCAATTCCAGAATTGATGATCGACATCGCTTCAACACATGAAATCTTTTCTTTCATGGATGGATCTTCGAGATACAACCGGATAAAGATGGCACTCGGAAGATGAAAAGGTCACAACCTTCGAACGCCGATTAGAGTGTACTCGCTTCACACGATGATGCCATTTGGATTGAAGAACGCAGAAGCAACCTACCAAAAAGCAATGACGAGGATTTTTGATGATCTGATTCACAACCAAGTTGAGTGTTACATGGATGATGTGGTCATTAAGAGCAAATTAAAGGAAGATCACTTGTATGATTTGAGAATTGTTTTCGAGCGATTAAGACAATTTAACCTTAAGATTAATCCCCTGAAATGCGCCTTCGGCGTCACCTCTGGGAAATTCTTAGGATTTTTAATCTGACATCATGGAATTGAAATCGATCCGGAGAAGATTAAAGCTATCTTAGAAATGCCACCTCCTAAAACCTTGAAACAACTAAGGTCCTTTCAATGGAAATTGGCATATCTTCGATGCTTTATCTCGAATTTGTCAGGAAGGTGTCAGTCATTTTCTACTTTAGTTAAGAAGGATGTCAAGTTTACTTGGGACTCCAAATGTCAACATGCCTTCGATGACATCAAACAATACCTAATGACACCTCCTATCTTAGCAGCCTCAGTCTCGGGACGACCGTTGATACTTTATACCGCAGCTTTAGACGACTCTCTCGGAGCCCTGTTAGCCCAGGTCAATGATGAGGGAAAATAAAACGCGCTCTATTACCTAAGCCGTCATCTAATTCCGACAAAAGTAAAGTATTCTCTTATTGAGAAGCACTGTTTGGCCCTGATCTTTGCCGCACAGAAGCTCAGGAACTACATGCTTTCTCGTAAGGTCAACCTTATTTTGAAGTTTAATCCGTTGCAATATTTGATGACCCGACCGATGCTTTCTGGCAGACTTGCCAGGTGGTCAATGATACTATTGCAATTCGATATAACTTTCATTCCTCTTCATGTCGTAAAGGGACAAGTCTGGCAAAATTCCTTGCAGCACACCCTTTACCGGCAGAATCACCTCTCAACGACGACTTGCCAGACGAGCAGATAATGAGCCTAGAAGACCCCGATGATCAGTGTTGGGAACTGTGAGCATCTTTAGCATAGAAAGATAAAGAATCACAAAAGATAGTGCCCGGTAAGGCAGGGAATCGGACTAATCTTTATAACACCTGAGCGGGGGATGTTAAGGTATTCCTATCACTTAACGGAACCGTGTACGAATAATGAGGCGAATACAAAGCCCTCATAACAGGATTGGAATTAACCATTCAGTTGGGAATAACATATATCAATATCTACGGAGATTCACAGTTGATCATTCAGCAAGTTACGGTATAGTACATAATTCTGAAGCTAAGACTCGAGCAGTACTTTCAGTACGCCATGAAACTGTTGGAGCAAATTTCAAATGTAACGATCTACAAGATTCCCAGGAGAGAAAATGCTCTTGCAAATGCGTTAGCCCGCCTTACAAAAGAATTTTCCTGCTTACAGGATGAGTCAGTTGATATGTCAGTTCAGGGACGGCAGGTTCTCTCACAACTCGACATGGATACAATAAACAAATCAGAAAAAGCAGAAGAAACAATTGCAGCAGTGACAGAAAATACAGAAGATTGGCGGCAGCCACTAATATGCTACTTGCAAACAGGAAACTTACCGGATGATAAATCATTAGCCCATCAAATCAAGAAAATAACTCTATCTTATGCATTAATAAACAACACGTTATACAGAAGGTCTTTTGATCAGATGTGGCTAAGATGCTTGAGCGGGTCCAAGGCTCCTGAAATTGTCAAAGAAGTATACTCAGGACTTTGTGGCGCTTATCAATCGGGTCCAAAGATGAAAATGAAGATTAAAAGACTAGGGTATTACTGGCCCTTGATGATAACCGACTGCATGAAGGTTGCCAAAAGTTGTCACGAGTGCCAAGTACATGGAGTGGTTCTACATCAACCTCCAAATGTGCTACATCTGACAATAACGTCGTGGCCATTTGAGTGTTGGGGCACAGATATCGTGGGTCTGATAGATCCACCTTCTTCAAGAGGACATCGCTTCATTCTTGCAGCTACAGATTACTTTTCCAAGTGGGCAGAAGCAGTACCGCTCGGAGAAGTAAAGGCACATCATGTGTTGCGGTTCTTCGAAGAATCAAGTTGTCTACCGTTTCGGAGTACCACGCAGAATCATTTCAGATAATGGGTCCGCGTTCAAGAGTACGAAGATCAACAATTTTGTCAGAAGACACAGGATTGATTGGTGCTATCCAACAATCTATTACCCAAGAGCAAATGACTTAGCCGAGGCTTTTAATAAAACTCTCGTCCAAATACTAAAGAATACCTTGGACGACAACAAAAGAAATTGGCACGAGAAGTTGTTAGAAGCCTTATGGGCCTACAGGACGACTTTCAGAACTCCTACTCAGTTTACGCCTTACGCTTTAGTGTACGAGTCCGAGAACATCTTACCCTTGGAGGTACAGCTTCCCTCACTCAGAATTGCAGTTGCATAAAAGATCACTAGAGAAGAAAATGCCAAATTAAATGATTGGAAGAATTGGAAAGCTTGGAAGGAAAAAGACTTTCAGCACTAACGAGATTTGGAGCTGTATCAAGCCAAGATGATCCGGAGCCCATGATAAACTAGTCCGGTCCGAGGACATTTAAAGTCGGTGACTTGGTTCTAGTACTCAGAAGACCTATTCTTGCACACCGCAAGATAGGAGGTAAATTTGAACCAACATGGGAAGGGCATTCATGGTCGAGATAGTCTACTCAGGAGGTTCCTACCAACTGGTGAATTGTCGTGGAGAATGACCTATGCTTCCAATCAATGGACGACATTTGAAGAAGTATTACGCAACCTAATGTTTCGAAGGATGAACTTTAAAAATGAGGTCTCATTCCTAGAAGCACGGGTAGAGTAATCATTTGTGACTGGGTCTGAACCCAAAACATAAAAAAAATGGATGATAAAAAGGAAAATCATTAACAAAAAAAAATGTGTTAAAAAAACGTGTGAAATTGTAATAATAAAATGTCAATCTTTCCTTTTAAATCAATTAGTTCCTGATCTTTCCCTCGTCTCTTCCTACTTTCTTTAAAAAATTAAAAGAGATAAATAAGAATTTTTCATTAATAAATGTTTTTTCTTATTGTTCTTGTTCTTAGTACAGCCCCTGATCCTTTCCTTATTTCTTTTATAGGGAAATGTCAAACGGGCAGTTGGTTCTGAACTTTAGAAATGGCGTGAGTCTAGCACTTGATGAAAAGAGGGTGAGGGATGGAGCCGTGATCGAGATTGACTCGACTTCACACCGGTCGGGCTACAATATGAAGAAAATGATTGGACCCCGATTGATCGGGAAGAGTTCCATAGCCGAGACGGTGATGAAAGTGGGTGGCCCATGTCGACAATCCGCCGGCAAGAAGAGAAAAGCAAACACTGCTCTTGGAACAGGAGAAGATAAGAAAGTTAAGTCCGTTGTTGCTACAGCAGAGGGCAGGCTTGTCAGCGCCATGCACGCAGAAGTCCAAGGGATAAGGAGAGCTACTCTCACTACCACCCAGCGGAGGAACAAGAATCACCGCATTCGCAAGATGTTAACCAAGTTAGCAGCAGATCAACATGAAGAGACAGTTGCTACCGTTAATACAAATACTCCGAAGAAATTGGTTCGTCAGGAACCAGGAAAGAGGAAATCAACTCTAAGGAAAGCAGAACAGATAAAAGAAATTCCAATAAGAGCAGAAATAGAATTAGCGCCTCGACGCCAAGCAGATGCACCAGTTCTGAAGAGTCTTGTTGCGAAAGCAACCCCAAAGGATGTCCCGACAGAGACTATCCCCGAGGAGCCAAGACATGCAGGAGAGCGTACCGGAGTTGAACCATACATTCCCCAGTACATTACTAGACCTCGCCGATTGCAGATAATTCTGGAATACGAGCTAGAAAAATTACAGCAAGTTGAAAAGAAAACTTTTGAATACTTTGAGAGAATTCGAGGTAAGAGGGTCAACATCTTGGATGGCCTTGAGCTGCATACAGATGTGTTTTCGGACTACGAACAACAGCAAATTGTAGACTGCGTACTTGAGCTTCAGAAAATGGGTCGAGCTGGTCGCCTAAGGGAAAAGACCTATTCAGAACCCCGAAGATGGATGCCGGGAAAAGGAAGAATTACAATCCAATGCGGATGTTGCTACAACTGCACGGTAGACAGAAAAGGGAATCCACCAGGAATACTCCATCCCAGTGAGGTGGATCTGATGCCAAGAATTATCAAGAGAATGGTAAAAAGGATGATAACATGGAGGGTATTTCCTGTAGATTGCATACCCAACAGCTGCATCATTAACATCTACAAGGAGGGAGACTGCATACCTCCACACATAGACCATCATGACTTCGTCAGACCTTTCTGCATAGTGTCTTTTGTCAACCAATGTAACAACATGTTCAGATCTGACCTCCGGATTGCAGGCCCCGGTGAGTTCCGAGGGCCGGTGGAGATACCACTACCGGTAGGTTCCGTCCGGTCTTTGAAAGGAAACAGAGCAAACATCGCAAAACATTGCATTCTAGAAGTGCCTGTGGAACAAATCTCCATCACTTTCAGGAGAATTGATGACAGAAAAATGCCTTTCCACTTTCAGCCAGATCCAGAGTTAGAGAGTCTTCAGCCCTACGAGCTGTGATTTATATGGGAAATATCACACCTCCAATGCACATCCATACGGCATTCCTACCAAGGATTACTTGGAAGGTGATGTTATTGTCCATGTATCTCACTATTCAGACATGGACTTTGACAGCTGCTTTTTAAAAGAAACTTGAAGAATCTTATACAATCCGTGTTGGATTTATATGGATTGTATGAGATATTGAATTCTCAAGGAAAATATCATCATGTTTTGGAGCAAGATGTATGATGTATTTTCGACGAGATTGGAATGAAAACGACCATGTCATGTTTTCCCTTCACCTCCTTTTTTTGTGCAAATTGACTGGGAAATGCCATTAAGTTAAATGAACTCCGAACAAAGAACAAAGGGAAAATAAAAATAAATGAGAACTCTTTTAAAAATCTGAATGTCAAAATGAACCCCAAATAAATGTGAATCCTAAATTGAAAATCAAGCTAAAATCAAATCACAACAAGCGACTAAGATAAATTCCTGAATCTGAAATCCCTAGCCTTCGGCTATTCTCAAATCTCTTTTTGACTCTCCATATTTCCTTCCCTCTTTTGAGAAGGTCGACTGAATCTACTGACACAGAACCACGAAAATTTTTGATTTGGTTCTGATGGAACGATTCATATTCAGACTTTGATCGATCCTCGTGGGACGTGAAACACTTTCACGTCTCATTCCAAATATTTTCCGCTAAACTCAAATCTCCACAGCAAATCTCAACCCTTTAAACCTTCGAGACAGGAACCAGATTCCAGTTCTCCTTAAACCTTCGAGACTGGTACCAGCTTCCAGTTCTCTTTAAACCTTCGAGACTGGAACCAGATTCCAGTTCTCTTTAAACCTTCAAGACTAGTACTAGATTCCAGTTCTCTTTAAACCTTCGAGACTGGTACTAGATTCCAGTTCTCTTTAAACCTTCGAGACTGGAACCAGATTCCAGTTCTCTTTAAACCTTCGAGACTGGAACCAGATTCCAGTTCTCTTTAAACCTTCGAGACTAGTACAAATTCCAGTTCTCTCCTTTCAAGGTCGGTACTAAATTCTGACTCTCTTTAGGGGTTGATACCAAATTTCAACTCTTTAAACCTCCGAGACTGGTACCAAATTCCAGTTCTTTCCTTTCGAGGTCGGTACCAAATTCCAACTCTCTTCCCGAGATTGATACCAAATTCTGACTCTCTTCCTGAGATTAATACCAAATTTCAACTCTCTCCTTCCGAGACTGGTACCAAATTCCAGATCTTATTTCAAGATCAGTACCTAAATTCTGATTCTCATCCTTTTCAATCGATACTTAAACTCTGATTCTTACTTCGAGGCTGGTACCTAAATTCTAGTTCTCTTCGCAATCCCGAGGTTGGAACCTAGGTTCCAATTTTCATTTCAAATCCAGATTTCCTTGAATTGATTTTAAATTAAACCTCAATAGAAATTGAAACTCAGAAAAAATCAAAATCTAAAGTCACACATTAAAAAAAAACTCGGAATAGAAAATGAAATGAAATCTAAATCAAATGTCCCTAGATCTTATGATATGGAATTCACCTCCTTTTCTATTCCCCAGCGAGAGTTCAGGGATCTCCAGTCTTGGAGATATACTCGATACTCCCCAGCGGAAATTTGTTTCTACTCTGCTCTAAGTGTGCCAGCTCAGACGTCCGTGTTGGTTTGTTGATCTCTTCGGTCACGCCTTGATATGCGCAGTGTGCTTGGTTAGCACACCACACACTATCGGGGTCCATTTGTTCACCTCATTTTTTATGAGGTCTTTTCTCTTCTCTCTCCTTAGTACTTAGGATCTAGCATTAGGTTTTCCCTTTGACTATCCTAGAGGATTAGAGATGGCACCCACCTGTCGGCATTTTTTTTTAGGTCGTGTGTTTTATTTTGAAAAGGGGGTCGCCTAACAGAAACTGTCGGCGAATTTTTAATTTAATTAAAATAAATAATTTGAAAAGTAGTATTTGATTTTGAAAATAATATTAAATTTGAAGGTTTTAAGATATGAGATTAAACCGATCTCACATCCCAAATAGTTTATATAAACGAGCACCGCACCACAAACCGTGTATCTATCCCTAAGGATAGACACACTGCTTGATGGTGGGGCTCGATTAAATAAACTAGAAGATTTGTGACATCCGTTTGGTCTGCGAACCAATTTTATAAGACGACAAGTTTCCCCTGTTTAATAAGAAAATATTAAACAGGGTTTATATTACTTGGGTTCTTCAAAATTCCCTATAAGGGCAAGCCCCTATAGTTAATTACATCTTAAGTGATGGGAATCACCTAAGAAAACTCTCGATAATAATCAATAATTCTGCTCTCAAGAATTTCAAAATTTAAGGTTTTCAAAGATTGAATTTTGGAATTTCAATAGGGAATGGATCAAATTTGGAACATTTTGTTTTGTGAATCCAAAGGAAGGAAAGTAGGAGAAATCACAGATTCGAAGTGAACTCCGGTAATTTCCCGACTATCCTATTGTTTGGCTTGGATTTAGGAAAGTCCTAATATTTATTTAATGTTTTGATCTTGCCAATTTTAATTAATTAGGACTCATATTTATATGATAGAATCATACAAATAGCCTCGAAGATGTGAGGGTTTATGTCGTATCGGACGACTACCTCGGAATCCTAAGACCGGTTAGGGCTTAATTTGCAATGCAAGTGCCTAACGAAGAGTTGAGGGTTTATGTTGCACTAGGCAAGCTACCTCGAAGTCCTATGGTTTTGTTATTTAATTCTAGAAAAGTTTTGCTTGATGTAGATTCAAGTTTTGTTGATGACGATGGCTTTGTCCCTGCATCACCCAAGCTTTGTAATCGGCCGTGTTCGAAATCATACTCGAACAATTCACCAAACTCCCAAGAGACTTCATCCTGAGCTTGCTCTGACTCCAATCGAAGGTGACACAACTCGCATCGAAGCTTCACTTCTCTGAGCAAAGGTATAGACTCACTCTTCTTCCCGAGCTTATAGAGATTCTCTATTTAATTTGAGTCAATTTTCAATTCTAGGTCATCATTCCGAGTATTTTAATTCCAATAATTAGCATGTTGTGAAATAAATTCTAGGAAAATTTGGTGATGTTTTCATGGACTCAGAGAACCCTGTGAAAAATAGGTTTTGAATTAATTCACTTGAATAGCCCTAATCAAGCAACACCCAAAATGAACCACTAATTAGAGCTAATCATGCATCAAATTGACTTGAAATCAATTCTCCACTCGACCTTTAGGATCGTGGGAACCCACCATATGTGCTCAAGTCAATCGGGACTTGGTTAGCCCTACCAAATGGGTTGATTAAGCCATTTAGCCAAACTTAAACTTTAAAAATTCATTACTTAAAATATTTTTCAAAAATTCACCAAATCGGCTTTGAGCCTCTTCGATATCGTGGGGAATTTAAGAAAATTAAAATTTTAATTTTCTAAAAAAGTTTATTTTTTGCATTATTTTAATATTTTTAATAATTAAAAAATAATAAAAATCACAAAAATAATAAAATTCACCAAAATGTCATATTTTGAATTTTAATCACTTAGGAACAAACCCCATATTTTTCTTAAGTCTCTATGATGAAATATTAAATTTTAAAGCCATAGGATAATTTAAAAATTTAAAAAATGTATTTTCTAGCATTTCCACTAAAATACTCCTAATAAATCAAGGAAAAATCAGAAAATTATAAAAATTAGTTCTCTGGTTTCCTTGATATCAGAGAGATTTTTGAAAAATATAAAATTCATTTTTTCAACTTTTATTTTATTTTTAAATTAATTAATACTCCAAAAATTAAAAATAATTCTAATAAATAAAATATAATTCAAAAAATCACCAAAATTGGTCCAAGTGGTTCTCTGGTCATTAGGAATTTCCCATAATTTTCTTAAGGATAGAAACTTTCCCTTGGTCATGTTATTTAATTTACTCGAAAATCCCTATTTTTCACAAAAACAGCTCACATAAAAATTAAATACAAAAAAATCACATTTTCTCCTCTAATATCTTTGATTTCATATGTGAGTGAAGTCATATAAAAATTTCAAATTCATTTGAACTCAATTTAGTGAGTTATGCAATTAGTAAGTTTAAAGTGGCAAACGGTAATTTAAAATTTTAACCTATAATTAAAATTTTTAGGTTTAATTAAGAGGGTGGGTAAAATATTCTATACTAAGTTGATTTCTGATGTTTGAAACTTTAGGAAATTGGGAGGGTAGAAACTTACCAAACAATTTTTAATTTAATTTAATTTAATCCAATTTAATTTACTTAATTTAATTTAATTTTTAATTTTGTTTTATCTTTAATTTTAATTGAAATTTTTGAAAGAGTTTAATAATTTAATTTTAGTTTAATGATTAAGTCTTTTAATATTTTGAAATTGAATTATCATTTTAATTAAGAGTTGAATATTAATGAGATGATTAATTTAGGGATTTTTAAATTAAAGAATAAATCTCTTCCTAATAAATATCCCTCATTTTAATAATTCCGATTTTATTATTCTTCCAAATTTAATCTATTATTTAATTAAAGTTTAATCATTTTAAAAAAGTTTAATGAGTTTCTACCCTTTAATTATTTAAATTTCAATCATCCAAATCAGATTAAGATCAAATATTTTACTTGTTGATTTTTTATTAAACCTAAAGTTTTAATTAAGGGTTAAAAGTTTAATTACCATTTTACCCCTTTAGCTTAATAATTTCATAACTCACTAAATTGAACTTAAATGAACTTGAAATTTTTATGTGACTTCACTCATATGTCAATAAAGACATGAGAGGAGAAAATGTGATTTTTCTGTATTTAATTTATTTATATAATTATTTTTGGTGGAAAATAGAGATTTTCAAGGAAAATTTGATAACATGACCAAAGGAAAGTTTCTGTCCTTAAGAAAATTAGGGGACATTCCTAATGACCAGAGAAGCACTTGGACCAATTTTGGTGATTTTTTGAATTATATTATTTTTATTATAATTATTTTGAGTTTTGGAGTGTTAATTAATTTAAAAATAAAATAAATGTTGAAAAATGGATTTTATATTTTTCAAAAATCTCTCTGATATCAAGGAAACTAGAGAAGCAAATTTTGCAATTTTCTGATTTTTCTATGATTTATTATAATTATGTTAGTGAAAATGCTAGAAAATACATTTTTTTTAATTTTAAAATTACCCTAGGGCTTTAAAATTCAATATCTCACTAAATAGACCTAAGAAAAATGTGGGATTTGTTCCTAAATGATTAAAATTCAAAATGTGACATTTTGGTGAATTTTATTATTTTTGTGATTTTTATTATTATTTTTTTATTTTTTAATTATTAAAAATATTAAAATATTATTAAAAATCAACTTTTTTAGAAAATTGAAATTTTAATTTTCTTAGGTTCCCCTGATATCAGAGAGGCTCCAAAACCAATTTGGTGAATTTTTAAAAAGTATTTTAAAAGTTATGAATTTTTAAAGTTTAAAATGGCTAAGTGACTTAATCAACCCAATTAGTAGGGCTAACCAAGTCCAATTGACCTCAGATTTTTATGGTGGGTTCCTTTGATCCTAAAGGTCAGTGGAGAATTGATTTCAAGTCAATTTGATGCCTGGTTAACTCTATTTAATTAAAGACCTATTTTGGGTGTTTAAGCCAATTAGAGTTGTTTTGAATGAACTAAGCCAAAATCTATTTTTCCTAGGGTTCTCTTGTCATAAGGAACATCACCAAATTTTCCTAGAATTTATTTCACAACATGCTATTTACTGGAATTAAAATACTCAAAACAGTGACCTGAACTTGAAAAATCAAGAACTCTTCATAGGGATGGCCTCCGACTTTGGAAAATTCAGGGAATGTTCCCAAATTCAGAGGCTTCAAAAGCCCTATGGTCTCATGCCATGGTGAATTGTATGCATGCATGGAGAATTAAAATAATGCAGAGAGTAAATAAATTATAAAAAATAAAATATTTGATGAAATTAAGTGATTTCTTTTCCACATTATTCTCCTCTCTTCATCGAGCAAGAGGGTATTTTTATTTTATTTTTCTGATTTTTCTACACGAGAGATATGAATTTTTGAAGTTTAGGGAATTAAATAAATCGAGAAAATACCCTATTTTTCTATTTATCCACGCGGCGCCGGCGCATCCTCGGCAGCTCCGAAAGACCACGCGGCGCGCTCCCATTCGACGCCGCCACTCGAGTCGGCAGCCGGGCCCCGCGGTTCTCGTACCGTCTCCTGGTCCGACGCCATCTGAGCCGTCCGTCCGCGCGTGTATTGAATGGACGGCATCCGTTCATCGTCCCCAAGCATTCTCACCCGAGAGCCGTCCACACTAAATCCCTAAGATCTCACTCGATTCTCAATGGATTTTTACGTTCTTATACTCTATGGATTCGTCTTGAAGAGACGAACACATCTATACGGTTAACATGCATTGAAACTAAGGCATTTGAAATGGAGAATCTCCGAAGCTCGGGATGAAGAGTTAGCTCATACCTTGGCTCGGAGAAGTGTGGCTTCAATCCGAGAGTTGTTGCACCTTCGATTGGGTCCCAGCAAGCTCCGAGATGAAGTCTCTGGTCCAGTGAATTGTCTGGATATGATTTCGACCAAGCCCGATCACAAAGCTTGGAGGCTGGAGCAACTGGGTGGCCTGGAGATGGGGCTTTTGATGGTGGACACCTTCCCTTGGTCTGGTGAAGGTGTAGAGCCAATCAATTTGGGGATTGACTCACTGTGGAGAAGTGTCCTGGTTTTGGGTGGAATTTCAACTCTGAAATTGAGCTTACAGAGGAGAAATGGCAGGGGGATTTAACTGGGGATCAAGTGCTTTAAGGATGGAGGAGGGTCTGGAACAATTTTGGCAGAGTTTTGGCAAGGTTTTTGCTTCTCTCCTTTCATGGCCGAGAGGGGTGGAGTTTAAATAGAGGCTGGGCGGGGGCCTCCCGGGGGAGTTAGGGCTTGGGATCGAGCTGCTCCGAGTGAGGAGAAGATCAGCCATGGTGACCACTAGGCATGGGGCAGCTCAGCAAGTGAGAATTTCAATGTTGGCTCACATGTGAGCTCTCGGCCATGGTGTTTTCCGGCGGCCTGGTGGCTGGCCGGCCAGGCAATGGTCACCATCTTGGTCAGGTGGGTCAGGGCTGGAGGTTTGTGCAATCAATTGGCCATGGACATGTGTAAAGGCTTTGATCCAAAGTGGAATGGGGCATGGCTAGATTTGGACCTAAATGGGTCAACCCACCCATTTGGGCTAGGTGCACCACCCAAGGCCTGGTTTAGGCTGAGGAGAAAGTGATTTGGATCAGCTTGATTAGTGGGGTCAAGTCACGATCCAAGTACGATTAGGCTTAAGCATGGTTTAGTGGAGTCATGGAAGTGGTTAATCACCTTTAGGAATTAAGGAAAGAGCCTCCTCCTTTTGCTCAAAATGGCATGGTGACATGTAAAGAGGCTCTCATGGCTTGCATATGGCTTGTGCATGGCTCCATGGCTCCATTTGGCTTGGGAAAAGTGAAGTCGATTTCATGGAAATGGATTTAAGGAAAATTTTGGTATTTAGGGGTGATTTGGCATGAGGCTTGATTTGGAATTATTTGATGATGAATTTAGGACTTAGGGATGATTTTAATTGAAAGTATGATGAGGGGAAATGTCATATGGGCTTTGGAAGAAGTTTGGGCTTTGGATTTGGTGGAAGTGGGCTTTTAAAATGGTTTAAGGAATGGGCCCTTAAGTTTAAAAATGAATTTATGGATGGGAATTTTGTAAAGAGGTTGGGCCAAATAATTGTTGGATTTAGCTCATAGATGTGTCATGAGTGATTTGAAACGAATTGGGGGGGATTTGGATTTGAATTGGGTTGAATTTGGGTTAGGTTTGGGTTTAGGTCAAAAATGGGCCTTTTAACCTTGGGTTGAGTTTGAGTGGGACTTGGGTCTAAATTTTGGGCAAATCATGCTAGGGTTTTGTTTGTGGGGATGTTAAGGAAGATTTAGAAAAAATTTGAGGTTAATTGGAGTTGAATTGGGTGAGTTTGGGTTAAGTTTGGGTCATGGGTCCAAATTGGGCTTTAAGGCCAAAAGTGAGATTGGATCCAAATGTCAATCAAATTGGACTTGGATTTGGTCTAGATTGGTATTGGGAATGTTGAATTGAAGTTTAGAATTGAATTGGACCAGAATTTGGGTCAATTGGATAGGTTTGGTTTAACATTGGGTTCACTTTGGGTTAAAATGGGTCAATTTGGGGGTTTTGACAAAAGTAGGGTAAATTGACAAAATTGGCCCATGGTGTAGTTGGACAAAATGAAATTGGGAATATTTAGGATTTTCTGGAATTTTCTGGGAATTTTCTGAATTTTTGGATTTTTAGGCCAAGAAGGGTATTTTGGGTATTTGGAGGGTATTGGGGGGTATTTTTGGAATCTTTGGTATTTTTGGGTATGGATGATCAATTTGAGTGATGTGGAGATGTTTGGGATTGATTTTGGAAAATTTTGGGTAATTTGGAAATTTTGCGAAAATTTGGAGTAATTTCGAGGTTTTGGGTAGGTTTAGTAGGTGTAGGGTCCCGGGGGTCAAAAATTGAAAATTTGGGAAATTGAAGATTGGGTGAATTTAGGTGGAAATAAGTCATTTTGGTTGAGCCATGAAGTCATTTCAAGCCCATATGAGCCAGGAAAGGACTCATTTGAGGCATTCACTATGTTGTTCCTAACCCTCTTAGCCAAGGGCTTAGGGGTTAAGGACCATCCATGTGAATCACCTACATGAGTCAGGAGGTTAAGTTGGGTATGGGTGTGGTTTTAGGAAGTGTGTGGAAATGTAGTGTATAAGTGCGGTGTAAGTCAGCCCCTTCACTGCACCGGGCCACCGTGGGCGATCCTAAGGCCGAAGAATCCTATAGGAACTCATCCTTTAAACTTCCACATTTGATTTCAACCCTCTAGGTGATTAGGGGTCTATAGTCAAGTTTGTGGAGTTTGCGGGAGTCTAGAAGTGGTTTGAATTTCTAAAAGGCGGGTCCCAATTCTAGTCCTCTAAGATAGTCAAAGGAAAAGCCTAAGGCTAGATCCTAAGCACTAAAAAGAAGAAGGGAAGACCTCATCAAAAATGAGGTCAACAACAGCTCAGCAAGTTCAAATTGAATTTTTGATTCAAATTGAGCCTCTCGGCCTGGTGGTTTCCGGCGGCTGTGGTGGCTGGCTGGCCAGGCATGGGTCACCCTCAGGGTCAAGGAGGTCAGTGCTTGAGTTTGGTGCCAACAATTGGCTTTGGACATGTGTACAGGAGTTAGATTGAAATAGCATGGGGAGAAGGTCATTTTGGGTTCAAATGGGTCAACCAATGGTTTTGGGCTAGGTGCACCACCCAAGGCCTGGATTTAGGCTGAAAAAATTCATTTGGGTCAGCCAAGAGGAAATGGTATAGTCTCCATCAAGGATTAGGTGGCTAACTTGGTTTAGTGTGTATCATGGATGAGGTTAAAAAGGCTTAAGGAAGGCTTAAGAAAGGGGCTCCTCCATTTGCCATTTAAGGGATGTTCACATGTCAAACTTCTCATGGCTTTACATGGGGCTTAAGGATGTCTTCATGGCTTCATGTGGCTTGGGAATGGCTTAGCCAAGTTTCATGAAAATGGGTTTTAGGGATTTTTGGCATTTAGGGGTGATTTGGCATGAGGCTTGATTTGGAATCATTTGATCATGGATTTAAAACCTAGGGGTTGATTTTGGTTAAAAGGATGACAAATGAAAATATCATGTGGGCTTTAGGATAGATTTTGGGCTTTTGAAATGGTTTTGGATGGGCTTTTAAAGTGGTTTAAGGAAGTGGGCTTTTAGATTTTAAAATGGGCTTTTGGGTGAAATTTTTGTGAAGGGCCATGCCAAATAAATGTTGGGTTTAGTTTAGGGATGTGTCATGAGTGATTTGGAACAAATTTGAAATGATTTTGAATTGAATTGGGTTTAATGTGGGTCTTTTAGTAAAGGGGCCAAAGTGGTTTAAATTGGGCTAACTTGGTTTAAGGTTAAGCTAAAGTTGGATTTGATGTAAATTTAATGTTGAGAAATGTTTATGGGAATGCCACAAAGAGTTTTCAACTTTGGTTGGGCTTTGATTTTGGGATTTGGGCCCATTTGGGTTAGGTTTGGGCTTAGGTCAATTTAAGGGATTTTGATTTTGGGTTACGTTTGGGTGGAGTTTAGGTTCAAATTTTGGGCAAATCAAGTTAGTGTTTTGTTTATGGGGGTGTTAGGAAGGCTTTAGAAAATATTTGGGGCCAATTGGAGTTGAATTGCATTGGTTTGATATAGGTTTAGGTCATGGGCCAAAATTGGGCCTTAGGCTTCAAATTGAAATTGGGCTCAAATGTCAATAAAATTGGACTTGGATTTGGTCTAAATTAATGTTGGGGATGTTGAATTGAAGTTTAGAATTGAATTGGACCAGAATTGAGGTCAATTGGGGCGGTTTGGTTTGACATTGGGTTCACTTGGGTTAAAAATGGGTCAAATTATGGGTTTTAGTAAAAGTGGGGTAAATTGGAAAAATTGGCCCATGGTGTAGTTGAACAAAATGAAATTGAGAATATTTGAGATTTTCTGGAATTTGTTTGGAAATTTTCTGAATTTTTGGATTTTTGGGGTAAAAGGGTATTTTGGTAATTTGGGGGGGTTTAGGTGTATTTTTGGAAATTTTGGTAATTTTGACCAAAGATGGTCAATTTGAATGGTGGGAAGTGTTTAAGATTGATTTTGAGGGATCTTGGGTAATTTAGGCAATTTTGCAAATTTTGGGTCATTTCAAGGTTATTTGGTAGGTTTGGTAAGTCCGGGGCCCCGGGGTCAAAAATTGAAATTTTGAAAAAAAGAAGATTGATCAAATGTGAGTGAAATGGGATCACTTTGGTTAAGCCATGAAGCCATATTAAGCCCATGTGAGCCATGAGAGGACTCATTTGAGGTATTCACTATGGTGTTCCTTACCCTCTTAGCTAGGGGCTTAGGGGTTAAGGACCATCCATATGAATTACTTACATGAGTCTGGAGGTCAAGTTGGGTGAGAGCGTGGTTTTAGGATTTGGAATGTGTGTGATTGTGTAGTGTATGTGCAAGTCAACCCTCACCAGGCCAGGCCACCCAGGGTATTCCTAAGGCCAGAAAGGTCCTATAGGGAACTCATCCTTTAAACCTCCACATTTGATTTCAACCCTCTAGGTGATTAGGGGTCTACAATCAAGCTTATGGGGTTTGTAGGGAGGTAAGAGGTGTTTGAATTTCTATAGGGTGGGTTCTATTTCTAGTCCTCTAAGATTAGTCAAAGGAAAAGCCTAAGGCTAGATCTTAAGTACTAAAGAGAGAAGCAAAAGACCTCATAAAAAATGAGGTCAACAAATGGACCCCCAATAGGTATGGTGTGCTAACAAAGCACACCGCGCGTATTGGCATTGATCGAAGAGATTAACAATACCAACACAGATGTCCAAGTGACAAACTTAGGACGAAGTAGAAGAATTTCCGTTGGGGAGTATCAGGTATATTTCCAAGACTGGAGATTCCTGAACTCTTGCTGGGGAATGGAAAAAGAGGTGAACTCCAAATCACAAGATCTGGGGAATTCAATTTAGATTCCAGTTTACTTTTAAATTTCAAGTTTCAATGTGTGAGTTTAGATTTCGATTTGTTTAGAGTCTCTATTTCGATTGAAGTTTAATTTAAAATCAATTTAAGGAAATTTTGAATTTAAAATTTGGATTTGAAATGAGAATTGAAACCTAGGTTTCAACCTCGGGATTGCGTAGAGAACTGGAATTTAGGTACCAGCCTCTGAGTGAGAATCAGAGTTTAAATATCGACGGAAAAAGGATGAGAATCAGAATTTAGGTACTGATCTAGAGAGAGTGAGATTTGAAATTTAATTATCAAACCTGAAAGAGAATCAAAATTTAGGTATCGATCTCGGATGAGAGTCAGAATTTAGGTACCGACCTCAAAGGAAGAGAACTGGAATTTAGGTACCAGTCTTGGAAATTTAGAATTGAAATTTAGGTATCAATTCGAAAGAGAATTGAAATTTAGGTATCGATCTCAAATGAGAGTCAGAATTTAGGTACCGACCTCGAAGGAAGAGAACTGGAATTTAGGTACCAGTCTCAGAATTTAAAATTTAAATTTAGTTATCAATTCGAAAGAGAATCAAAATTTAGGTATCGATCTCAAATGAGAGTCAGAATTTAGGTACCGACCTCGAAGGAAGAGAACTGGATTTAGGTACCGACCTCGAAGGAAGAGAACTGGAATTTAGGTACCAGTCTCGGAAATTTAGAATTGAAATTTAGGTATCAATTCGAAAGAGAATCAAAATTTAGGTATCGATCTCGAATGAGAGTCGGAATTTAGGTACCGACCTCGAAGGAAGAGAACTGGAATTTAGGTACCAGTCCCGGAAATTTAGAATTGAAATTTAGGTATCAATTCGAAAGAGAATCAAAATTTAGGTATCAATCTCGAATGAGAGTCGGAATTTAGGTACCGACCTCGAAGGAAGAGAACTGGAATTTAGGTACCAGTCTTAGAATTTAGAATTGAAATTTAGGTATCAATTCGAAAGAGAATCAAAATTTAGGTATCGATCTCGAATGAGAGTCGGATTTAGGTACCGACCTCGAAGGAAGAGAACTAGAATTTAGGTACCAGTCTCAAAAATTTAGAATTGAAATTTAGGTATCAATTTGAAAGAGAATCAAAATTTAGGTATCGATCTCAAATGAGAGTCGAAATTTAGGTACCGACCTCGAAGTAAGAGAACTGGAATTTAGGTACCAGTCTCAGAATTTAATGAGAAATGGAAACTGGTTCCAATCTTGAAGATTTATCTGTACGAAGAAGGACCCAGTCTCATGCCATCAGAACCAAATCGAACAAAGTTCGTGGCTCTGTGTCAATAGAACTAGTCGATCCTCTAAGACACAGAAGAAAGAGAACTGAAAGGAGCTGGTAAATGTACCAAGCTAAAAAGACTTGAATTAGCAATAAGTCGAGGAAAATATTCAAATTTCAAAAGAGTTTCAAACAGATTTCGATTGAGAGAAGATCTGAAAGGTTCGAATCAGAGGATTCATATCAGAATTCAATTCGAGATTTAGATTCATTTTGTTTGTCCTTTAACGATCCCATTTTATTTTTGTTGTTTATTTAGTGTACATGTGAATTTGAAGATCATTTTAATATTCAGATTTTTAGGAAAAATTCTCATTTATTTTCTTTTCTTTTCTGTTCTTCGTTCAAAGTTCATTTAACTCTAATGGCGTTTCCCAGTCAATTTGCACAAAAAGAGGTGAAGGCAAGATATGACGTAGTCGTTTTCATTCTAACTTGCTGAAAGTACATCATACAACTTGATCTAGTCATGATGACATTTTCCTCAGAAATTTAATGTCTTATACAATCCATGTAAATCCAAAATGGATTGTGTAAGATTCTTGTTGATCCATCCAAAAGCGTCTGTCAAAATTCATGTCTGAATAGTAAGAAACATGGGCAATAACATCACCTTCCAAGCCACCCTTGGCAGGAATGCCGCATGGATGTGCATTGGAGGTGTACTATTTCCCATGTAACTCACAGCTCGTAAGGCCGGAGACTCTCCAATTCTGGATCTGGTTGAAAGTGGTAAGGCATTTTTCTGTCATCCATTCTTCTAAAAGTAACTGAGATCCACTCCACAGGCACTCCTGGAATGCAATGCTTCGCAAAGTCTGCTCCGTTTCCTTTTAACACCAGGACGGAACCTACCGGTAGTGGTATCTCCTCCTACCCTCGGAACTCACCGGGGCCTGCAATCTGGAGGTTAGATCCGAACATGATGTTGCATTGGTTGAGGAATGACACTGTGCAGAAGGGTCTAAAAAAGTCATGATGGTCTATATGTGGAGGTATGCAGTCGCCTTCCTTGTAGATGTTGTAATGCAGTTGTTGGGTATGTAATCTGCAGGCAATACCCTCCATGTTATCATCCTTTTCACCATTCTCTTGATACTCTTGGCATCGGATCCACCTCACTGCGATGGAGTATCCCTGGTGGATTTCCTTTCCTGTCTGTGGCAAAATTGTAGCAACATCCGCATTGGATTGTAACTCTTCCCTTTCCTGGCATCCATCTTCGGGGTTCTGAATATGTCTTTTCTCTCGGGCGGCCGGCTCGACCCATTTTCCGTAATTCAAGGATGCGATCTACAATTTGTTGTTGCTCGTAATCTGAGAATACATCTGTATGCAGTTCGAGGCCTTCCAAGATGTTGACCCTCTTGTTTCCAATTCTTTCAAAGTATTCAAAGGTTTTCTTCTCAACTAGTTGCATTTTCTCCAGCTCATATTCCAGGATTATCTAAAGTCCTCGGTGTCTAGTAACATACTGCGGGATGTATGGCTCAACCCCAGCACATTCTTCTACATGTCTCGGCTCCTCGGGGATAGTCTCCGTAGGGACATCCTCGGGGGTTGCTTTCACAACAAGACTCTTCGGATCCGGTACATATGCTCGGCGTCGAGGTATCGACTCTATTTCTGCTTTTCTTGATATTTCTTTTATTTGTTCTGACCTTCTTGGAATTGAATTTCTTCTTTCTGGTTCCTGACGAACTGGTCTCCTTAGAGCATTTGCATTTACAATATCCACTGTCTGTTCATGTTGATCTTCTGCTAACTTGGTCAACATTTTGCGAATGCGAAGATTCTTATTCCTTCGTTGGGTAGCAGTGAGAGTATCTCTCCTTACCCCTTAAATTTCTGCTGGAGCGGCGCTGACAAGCCTACCCTCTGCTGTGGCAACCACAGACTTAACTTTCTTATCTTCTCTGGTTGCTTGCGCGGCGTTTGCTTTTATTTTCTTGTTGCTGGATTGGTGGCTCGGGCCACCAATTTTCATCACTGTCTGACTGTGAAGTTCTTCTCGATCAACTGGGATCCAATCATCTTCTTCATATTGTAAGCCGGCTAGTGTGAAATCTGAGTCAATCTCTATCACTGCTCCATCCTTCACCCTCTTTTCATCAAGTGCTAGACTCACGCCATTTCTAATGTTTAGAACTAACCGCCCGTTCAACATTTCCCTGCAAAAAAATAAGGAAAGGATCAGGGGCTGTACTAAGAACAAGAACAATAAGAAAAACACTTAAAAAATTCTTATTCACTTCTTTTAAATTTAAAGGAAGAAGGAAGAAATGAGAAAATATCAGGAATGAATGGATTTAAAAGGAAAGATTGACATTTTATTATTATGATTTCCCATGTTTTCTTTTTAACATTTTCGTTGATGAGATTTTTTTTATCATCCATTTTATTTTGTTTTGGGTTCGGGCCCAGTCACAAAGTGATTACTTCACCCGTGTTTCTAGGGATAAGATTCTATTTTAGAGGCCACCCTTCGAAACATCAGGTCGTGTATTACTTCTTTAAATACCGTCCATTGATTGGAAGCATGGGTCGTTCTCCACGACAATTCATAAGCTGGTAGGATCCTCCTGAGTAGACTGTCTTGACCACGAATGGCCCTTCCTATGTTGGTTCAAATTTACCACCTATCTTGCGATGTGCAAGAATAGGTCTTCTGAGAACCAAAACCAAGTCACCGATTTTGAAAGTTCTTGGGTGGACCAGTTTATCATGGGCCTGGATCATCTTGGCTTGATACAGTTCCAAATTCTGCTATGCGGAAAGTATTTTCCCTTCCATGCTTTCCAATTCTTCCGGTCGTAGTCCGGCATTTTCTTCGCAGGTGATCTTTTCCGCAACCGCAATTCGGAGTGACGGAAGCTGAACTTCCAGGGGCAAGACGGCCTCGGACCCGTACAATAAAGCGTAAGGCGTAGACTGAGTAGGAGTCCTAAAAGTCGTCATGTAGGCCCATAAGGCTTCTAACAACTTCTCGTGCCAATTTCTCTTGTTGTCTCCAAAGTTTTCTTTAAAATTTGAACGAGAGTTTTATTAAAAGCCTCGGCCAAGCCGTTTGCTCTTGGGTAGTAGATCGTTGAGTATAGCCAATCGATCCCGTGTCTTCTGACAAAACTATTAATCTTTGTACTTTTGAATGCAGACCCATTATCTGAAATGATCCTGCGCGGTACCCCAAAACGGTAGACAACTTGGTTCTTGAAAATTTGTAGCACGTGGTGTGCCTTCACTTCTCTAAGTGGTATAGCTTCTGCCCATTTAGAAAAGTAGTCTGTAGCTGCTAGAATGAAGCGATATCCTCTTGAAGAAGGTGGTTCTATCGGACCCACTATATCTGTACCCCAACACTCAAATGGCCACGACGCGATTGTCAGATGTAACACATTTGAAGGTTGGTGTAGAACCACTCCGTGCACTTGGCACTGGTGACAACTTTTGGCAACTTTCATACAATCGGTCATTATTGAGGGCTAGTAGTACCCTAGTCTTTTAATCTTCATTTTCATTTTCGGACCCGACTGATGAGCGCCACAAAGTCCTGAATGCACTTCTTTAATAATTTCACGAGCCTCAGACCCGCTCAGGCATCTTAGCCACATCTGATCGAAAGACCTTTTGTATAATGTATTATTTATTAATGCGTAAGATAGAGTTCTTTTCTTGATTTGATGGGCTAACGACTTATCGTCAGGCAGGTTTCCTGTCTACAAGTAGTCTATTAATGGCTACCGCCAATCTTCTGTATTTTCTATCACTGCTGCAATTGTTTCTTCTGCTCTTTCTGATGTGTGTATTGTATCCATGTCGAGCTGTGATAGGACCTGTCGTCCTTGAACTGACACTTCAACTGACTCATCCTGCAAGCAGGCAAATTCCTTTGTAAGGCGGGTTAGCGCATCAGCGAGAACATTTTCTTTTATGGGAATCTTGTAGATTGTTACATTTGGAATTTGTTCCAACGATTTCATGGCGTACTGAAAGTACTGCTCGAGTCTTGCCTTTAAAATTCTGTATTGTCCTGCGACCTGTTGAATGATCAACTGAGAATCTCCATAGATGTTGATGTCCATTATTCCCATCTGAATGGTTAATTCTAATCCGGTTGTAAGGGCTTCGTATTCTACCTTGTTGTTTGTACACAGTTCTGTTAAGTGGTAGGAGTATTTTAACATCCCCCGCTCCAGTGTTATAAAGTTTAGTCCGATTCCTGCCTTACCGACACTATCATTTGTAATTCTTTGTTCTTCTGTGCTGAGGACGCACCGTCGAAGTACAGTTCCCAAGGTTGATCATCAGGGTCTTCTAGGCTCATTATCTGCTCATCTGGCAAGTCGTCGTTAAGAGGCGATTCTACCGGTAAAAGGTGTGCTGCGAGGAAGTCTGCTAGGACTTGTCCCTTTACGGCTCGAAGAGGAACGAAAGTTATGTCGAATTGCAATAGTATCATCGACCACCTGACAAGTCTGCCAGAAAGCGTCGGTTGGGTCATCAAGTATTGCAATGGATTAACTCTCGAAATAAGGTTGCCTTTATGAGAAAGCATGTAATGCCTGAGCTTCTGTGCGGCGAAGATCAGGGCCAAGCAGTGCTTATCAGTAGGAGGATACTTTACTTCCGTCAGAATTAGACGACGACTTAAGTAGTAGAGAGCATTTTCTTTTCCCTCATCATATACCTGGGCTAGCAGGGGTCCAAGGGAGTCGTCTAAAGCCGCGGTATAAAGTATCAATGGTCTACCTGAGACTGGGGCTGCTAAGACAGGAGGTGTCATTAAATATTGCTTAACGTCCTTGAAAGCCCGCTGGTATTTCTCATCCCAAATGAATTTGGAGTCATTTTTAACTAATGCCGAGAAGGGCTGACACCTACCTGACAAGTTCGAGATAAAGCGTCGAAGATATGCCAACTTCCCTTGAAAAGATCGTAGTTGTTTCAAAGTTTTGGGAGGAGGCATTTCTAAAATAGCTTTTTTCTTTTCCAGATCGATTTCAATCCCGCGATGTCGGACAACAAATCCTAAGAATTTCCCGGAGGTGACACCGAAGGCGCATTTTAAGGGATTCATCTTAAGGTTAAATTGTATTAGTCGCTCGAAAACAATTCTGAAATCATACATGTGATCTTCCTTCAGTTTGCTTTTGATGACCACATCATCCACGTAGCACTCGACTTGGTTGTGAATGAGATCATCAAAAATCTTCGTCATCACTCTTTGGTGTGTTGCTCCTGCGTTCTTTAGTCCGAATGGCATTACTATGTAGCAATACACTCCGATCGGCGTTCTGAAGGCCGTGAGCTTTTCGTCTTCTGGTGCCATCTTTATCTGGTTGTATCCTGATGATCCATCCATGAAAGAGAAGATTTCACGTGTTGAAGAAATGTCGATCATCAGTTCTGGGATTGGTAGTGGAAATTCATCCTTTGGACATGCTTTATTTAAATCTCTGAAGTCTACGCAGATTCTGATCTGACCATTCTTCTTTCTGACTGGTACGACGTTGGCTAACCAAGTAGGGTATTTTTCTTCACGGACAAATTTAGCATCTATTAGCTTCTTAACTTCAGCTATTACTTGTTGCTCAATTTCTAGACGCATTCTTCTGGGAGCTTGTCTGACTGGAACGACAGTGGGATCCACTCCTAACTTGTGAACTGCAACTTCTGGAGCTACTCCTGGCATTTCATCGTAACTCCAAGCAAAACAGTCCTTGAATTCCATTAGTAGCTTGATTATTTCCTCAGTGCCTTCTTTATTGAGTAAGGAGCTAACAAAGGTAGGCCTAGGCTCTTTGCTAGTACCTAAGTTAACTTCCGTTAACTCGTCTATTATAGATTTGATTCCTTCTTCGAATTCTGGCGGAGCGTCACCGATTGGTAGATCCTCAAGATCTTTTGAAGCTTCCAAGTAGTCTTCATTAGGTTCGCAAGTGACAACCAAGCAAAATCCTGTATCATCAACTGATCCTACTGTGCCGAATCCGAGACCATGTTTTGAATTGGGAGGCCGACCGGCATTATTCCATAATTTTTCAAAGTGTTGTGATCGGCCTTTTGTCCATTGTCGAGGTAAGACATGACGTTGAATTAAATTTTGAACACAGGGAGAGTACCACTCAAAAGGTAGTTCCATTAATTCAGATGAAGTAACATCTTCAAATCGTCAATCTTTTTCAGTATTGGAAGAAGAAGCACCACGGTAGAACTTGATTGGCTTAGCACCACCACCATGCACTTCCTTGACCACCATACCCTTGATCTTATTAGAATGGATCGGGATCAGGGTCATAGTATGTACATAATGGTTAATCTTCTCGTACATTGATTTATATTCTTCATTCTTTTCATCTTTGAGAGAGATCTTGAACTGGGGTTTCTTTTGACTTATTGTCGCTGCTTCTTTCTCAATTTCTTCTTCTTCTTTGGAACTGTTCTCCCAATCAACATCGATGACCAGTTTCTTCTGTTCAACTGTTCCAACATTTCTTCCACGTCCTCGTCCCCGGCCTCGACCTCGGGTGCGAGTTCTGGAGAAATCTTCACCATCTCGCCGTAAGGGAGTGGTGAGTAAGCTGTTGGACTAGAACCTCGGAGTTCTTCATCGTCTCGAATTTCTTTTGCTTCATTTGGTATCATATTTCTGGAAAAGATTGTTTTCTTCGAGGGCGCGTAATGGGCCGCATCTTCATGAATTCCAATTTCGTGCACGGAGAACGGTTGCAAATCACCTTTGATACACTGTTCCCCTCCTTCGTAATACTTTATGCACTGGTGCAGAGACGACGGTACCATCCGGTTTTCATGGATCCACGGTCGACCCAGTAGAGCATTGAATGATGTCTCAGAATCAATTATGTGGAATTTTGCGGTTGTCTTTGCTAAATCACCGGTCTTCATTAGTAGTGTTATCGATCCAAGAGCTCTTTCTCCTTTTTGATTGAAGCCTCTTAATAGTATCTTCTCTGCTTCAAGCTCGCGAGCATCAATTTCCAAATATGCTAGCGTCCGAAGATTCATTATGTTGATTGATGCTCCCAGATCAACCAACACTCTGGAGAGCGTAAACTTTCCAATAGTGACTGAAATGTATAACGGTCGGTTGTGATCAATTGTTCCCAGTAATAGATCATTGTCCGTGAAGGTAACACCTCGCTGTTCTCTTAACGAGCAAAACTCGTCGAAGGAATTACCGGCCATTTGGGCTAAACAAATCTCTGCATCAAGTAAAGCATTGATCAGAGCCTCCCTCATCTCCTTTGACAGGATCAGAGCGTCGTATATGCTTAGTTTAGCTAGTTGCTTCCTAAGATGGGCTAGCACGTTGTAGTCCACTTTATTACCATGTTCCTCGGTTTCTTCCCGAATGGGGAATTCTTCTGCTGGGGTTAGCTCTTCCTGAGCAACCACCTGCTTTCCTTTATCGTTTGGACCCATTCTCGGGGGTAGAACTTTTTCGCTTCTTAGATTGACCTATGTTATCTCTTCTAAATTTACCGGTGTCTCCTCTTGAATCGGAACAACTGGCTCTTCTGAAGTTGCTTCGGCGTCTGATGGTTCTAATTCTATCATGATCGGAGCCCCTCGGAATTCATAAATGGACTCGTTGCTTGTCGAGCTTTCGTAGCCTCCTTTGTGAACATCTTCTTCGTCGTGGTCATCGAGGTTATGTATGATTTGAGAATCATTATTTGTATTGGAATCGAGATCCGGATTAAGCCGGTTGTCGCTAGTCACGTAATTGTTAGAAACAGTCAAAACGTAGCCAACGCCATAACCTTTATCATTATAAGATCCCGCCGGAGCGAGCAGATAATCATACAGAGTCAGGAGTTCGAGGGATTTCTCCCCCGAATCGGAAACAACCATCCTAGGATAAGCAGCCCCTAGTCTACCCTTCGGAGCCCCGATCTTTTTTTCTTCCACGATCTTCTCCTCCTTTTGGGGCGGTTCTTCAATCGCAAGTGATAGTGCCGGCTCGACATGTTTCAAACTCTGAGTTGAAGCGCGTACCGAAGCGGTCTGGATGTGATCCAAAATTTTCTTTGAAGACTTTGTCCAGACGGTACTCCATCCATCATTGATCTTGTATGGGTTTATCGAAACAATGGGATCCGTTGAAATAACGTTGACGGAACCTCCTTTCTGGGGTTCCTTCATGTATTCCTTTGGGATCGTTATGTTCCCTCTCCGGAGATTGTCATCAAGCCAACTCTTGAAAGTGATGCAATCCTCTATCTTGTGTCCGATCATCTGGTGGTAAGGGCAATAGTTCGGATGATCTTTCTTATTGGCTTCCTCCGGCATCTTGGGCTATGGCAGCTGAAAATCTGGTGTCTTCATTAAGCTGCAGAACATCTTCACTACTGCTTTAGTTTTGAATGGATATTCTCTATTTAGAAGTTCTCTTAAGGTACGCGATGAACGAGGCTTTTGTTCATAATGCTGAGGCGGTTGATAGCCCTGCTGAGGTTGCTGATAGCCCTGCTGAGGTTGCTGATAAGTCCGTTGGGGTGGTTGATAACTAGGCTGTGGCCGCTCTGACTGTATCTGAACCGGCTACTTGCCCTTATCTACTGCCGCGACGATTCCAGATTTCTTTATAATGTTTTCATGGGCTTCTGCTTATCGTTCTTGTTCACGAAACTTAATTACTTTGCCTCTTCTTGCAAGCTCCCAGCCTTGCTAAGCAACTTCTCGAAAGTATTGATTGTAAATCCTTTAAGGAGAAGTGCTATCAGGCCATGGATACTTTTAAGTAGGATGCCGATCGCATGTTGTTCTTGAAGCCTGTGTTTCACACTTCATGCTTAAGTTTCTCCATCGAAGTATGTAATCCACTAAAGTCTCGTTCGGCTTCTGTTGCTCCATCACTAGATCACCGATAGTGATGTGGTGCTGAGCTCCTGCAAACCGCTTAACGAAGAGATTCTCCAGTTCTGAAAAGGTCTTTACTGAACCGTTCGGCAATTCTGCGTACCAGTCGAAGGTAATCCCTGACAAACTGCTGACGAACTGTCGGAAGAGTAAAGCGTCACTCCCACCGGCATTGCAGCAACTAGCACGAAAATGTGCGACATGCTACCGGGGGTTTCCAGTTCCATCAAAAGTCTTAAACATAGGTGGTACGAAGTCTTTCGGGTATTGAACTGCATCGAATTCTTCGGAGTAAGGTCTACCCGTTTGAATAGATGCTCCACTCTTGGATTGTGCTAGGGCTTCTCGCACTTGCTGTTCTACCATGCTCTTAATGTCCTTTTCTGGAATCATGCTTTGTGCAGGATCTTTCTTTGGTTGTTCGTCTCCGTTGACGGATGTGATCTCTTTTCCTCCATCTGCAATATGGATAATTTCTGTGGGTGTCTCTTTCTGAGGTTGTACCTGACTCTGGAGAGTGGCTAAGGCAGCAGCCATCTCTTCCATCCTCTTTGTCATATGGGAAATTGTGTCATCTATTTCCCGAAGCTGTGCCCTCATCACTTCCAGTTCATCTCTTTTTGCAGCTGCTGGAGCACCTTGTGAAGCGGATGATGCTCGTGTTTCAACCATGTTGATCTCGGCATACTCCTCATCCATGAACTCTGATGATTCAACTTCATCTCCTAGTTCTTCTTCTCTTTCTTTTGCTAACCGTCGGATGTCGGTCCTTAACTTGTCCATGGCATCCTCTAATGGCCTTTTCCGCACAGTCTCGCAGTTGTCTCGTGATGTTTGTTGAACTTCCTTCCCAGGAGTCCCCTTTATTGCAGTAGCACTCTCTTTTGATTCAAGTCTCCTGACGAGACTTTTCTTCTCAGGACATTGTTTTGGTCTTAGCTCGCCAGTAGTAGGTCTCCATACCATCCTTCTTGCAGCCGGAAGCCTAGGACCGGATGATCTGTTGGCTATATGCTGGAAGGTGGTATCCCCCCTAATTTGTAGACCCGATACAACAACGGGTGAACTGGCTTTTATTTTCTTCTTTGGTTTCTCTGTGATAGCAACAAGCTCTATTCGCGGTCGGATGCGGGATTTAGCTGGCAACCGTCCTATCCTTCTTAAAATTTCTGATACAGGGCATCTTTCTTCTTTGTCAATCTTTCTATAACAGCTTGCAGTAGAGAAAATGGCGTAGTCTTATCCCTTTTACTCTTGTAATTGTTGTAGTACGTAGGTCGGGGTAATGCAGCGGCGATCCTACGAACATTCTCTTCATCTAATGCGGCAGAGAGAGGGTGAAACCTGCTCCCTTATAATAGAGTTATATACTCAGGCAGTTCTTCTCTTTCCTCAGAAATTTCTTCTAGAAAAGCAACTTCAGCAGCTCTGGCTTTCTCGATCCTGGAGATCTTTCTGCTTATATTTCTCCTTTGAGTCCGAGTTAGGGGTGAAACTCTTGAAGCCGGACCCAATCTCAAAAATAGATGGTATTGTAGCAAAATCGTACCCTCCACGAGTGACGGGCTCATCACAGACTTGGATTTCCTTCCCCTTCAGTTTGGCAGAAGTCGGGGTAGGTGCAGAGATGACTAGACCGGTGGGGGTAGCGACAACAGTCCTCCTACGAACAGTAGTACTTATTTAAGCTGGAATCCTTTGCAGGGGAGGGAATTCTTGAGTCGATTTTAGGTTGAACTCAATCTCGGGCTCTTCAGTTTCTAACACTTTGTCCATTATTGTGAAGAGAGTGACATCAGCAAACTTGATATCTGGTTGCCGAATCCTTGTCCGAAACGAATGATCCCATTGTCAGGCAGCTCATCCTTGTAAATGGCGAAGTCCATTCCATTGGTGAAGGAGAAGATTAACTTTGGGGCAGTCATTTTCTGCAGGGCAGGTTCCGAATGTCAGCCCCGAATTATGCTTCTTTTCGTCGTAAATCATAGGACAAAAAAGAAAGAGTCCGAACACATTTTCGTTTATCTTAGTGTATTTGTGATTTTTTTAAAAGAGATTGTTTATTAGAAGGTTATTTATTAGCGGATTCATTTGTTTGAAACAAAACGATTGAAGAAAAAAGGTTATAGAAAAGGTAAAGAGCTCGATTTAGAATTGGAAAGGAAAAGAAAGTCTTATAAGACCTCTCAACCCGAAGGACCGCTCCTAAGCTAACACCTATTGGGGGTCCACCCCACCTCAGAAAAGAGATAAAAGGATCTTAAAACCTCTCCGTTTAGGGGTGTCTAAACAGTGGCTCCTAAATCTGAGAGGAGTTGGCTATACTCGTTCAAGACAGAAATGAACAGGGTAATCCAACCGAAGAATGGTAGTTTTGGTCCACTAGGGATATGGACTCACTACCGATTTATGAAAGCAAAACCATCTAATCAAAATGGAGAGAGGACTAGTCCCCAGCGGAGTCACCAGAAGTTGTACGGCTTATTTTTAGGTTGTGTGTTTTATTTTGAAAAGTGGGTCGCCTAACAGAAATTGTCGGTGAATTTTAGATTTTAAATTTGATTTATATATATATATATATATATATATATATATAATTTAGAAAGTAGCATTTGATTTTGAAAATAATTTTAAGTTTGAAAATTTTAAGATATGAAATCAAACCGATCTCACATCCCGAATAGTTTATATAAACGAGCACCGCACCACAAACTGTATATCTATCCCGGAGAATAGACACACTGCTTGATGATGAGGCTCGATTAAATAAACAAGAAGATTTGTGACATCCGTTTGGTTTGCGAACCAATTTCATAAGCCGACAAGATCCCCTGCTTACTATATAGGAATTAAGAAGGGTTTATATTACCTGGGCTCTTAAAGTTCCCTATAAGGGCAAGCCCTTATAGTTAATTACATCTTAAATGACGGGAATCATTTAAGAAAACTCTCGATAATGATCAGTGGTTTTGCTCTCAAGAATTTCAAATTTTAAAGTTTTCAAAGGATTTGAGTTTTGGAAATTTCAATAGGGAATGGATCAAATTTAGAACAGTTTATTTTGGAGTTCAAAGGAAGAAAAGTAGGAGAAGTTGAGGATCCAAGAAGAAATCTTGGCTTGGCAACTTCCCAAACTATCCTATTGTTTGGCTTCAATTTGGGAGTTTATTTAATGTTTCAATCCTGCCAATTTTAATTAATTAGGACTTATGTTTGTATGACATGATCATACAAATAGCATGGAAGATGTGAGTGTTTATGTCGTACCAAACGACTACCTCGGAGTCCTAAGACCGGTTAGGGCTTAATTTACATGACATGTTCATGCAAATGCCTAACGAAGAGTTGAGGACTTATGTTGCACTAGGCAAACTACCTCAAAGTCTTATGGCTTTGTTGTTTAAAACTAGGAAAGGTTTTGCTGAAGTAGATTCCAGTTTTGCTGACGACGATGGCCGTGCTGCCCACTATGCTCCAAGCTCTTTGTTGTTGTAGATGTTTAGTTTTAGAAGTCATAAATCAGGAGATGAGAGAAGTGTTTTGTTTTATAGAAAATCTTAAAATCCAAGTGTTTTTGGTGTTTTAATTAAAACAAATCTTAAAGTTGTTTAAATAGAACTGATTAAGATCCCACAGTTCTATCATCCTGACACCGTTATTTTCATTGAATTCACTTAGTCCAGATGAATTTGCTAAACTCAACTGAATGAATTCCACACTTTTATTTAGACCGTGGGAAATCCCGTTAGCAACACATGCGTTACATCATCCGAGGTATTCCCGATCATTCAACGAGACGTTTTAATTTAGTTACAATTGTAGTTTTGTTGTTCTGTTTGTGATTAAATTTTGAGTTGTTTTATATTTTGGAATGTTGTGGCGGTGAATTTTATCTTGCAATGACTTTTAATTTAGTTTTGGTTTCAGTTTAGGGACTATCCTAATGGTTTTAGTTTTCATGCAACAGTTTTATTTATCATGCAAGAAAAGTAAAGTACAGTGCATGTAGGTAAATTGCAATAAAGTAAATTGCAATAAAATAAAAGCGTACCTGGAGGGTCTTCCCGTCATCCCAAGCTGCACTTAAAACACATGTTAGAACATTTAAATATTTCGACAAATACCTAGGTAATGCTATGGGAAGGGTTTTGGTTGTCTACCAAATTCCTAATCCTATTGCTAGTCATCTCCTATGACGTCTAGGTTCTTGTGTTTGATTTAAGGATGATTTTATTCATCAAAGAATAATTAGATTCAATTGTTCTTCTAAAACATCCCGTCATATTGAGGAAGTGTTTAGGATGAGTCCTAAACATCTTTTCAATACTTATGGGATCATTTTGAGTCCAAGTAAATTTAGCTACACATATGAATTAATCATCCAGGAGTTTAGTTAAACTTTGTCTCTTGCTCAGTGAACTTGGGTATTTGATTACCTGATGAATGAAGTGACATTTCACTTAATACTCTATTTAAGAGTTATAATAATTAAAGCCTTTAAGGGCAAGTTGGGTTATTGAGAATTTTAATCATTCTTAATTTAAAGTTTGAGTTAATGATTTGGAGTGATTTAATTTAATTATGAGGTTTTAATTAATAATTTTAAGTTTGGAATAGTGTTCAAGTTATTTTAGATTTGATTTAAATTTTTACATTTTCAATTATCTTAGTATTCCAAATTGATGTTCATGTTTTAAATTTACTTAGATAGAAAGAGGTGTTGAAATTATTGATATGTTTTAATTTAACTCTTAATGATTTCACTTAGGTTTGTTGTTAAATGATTTTAATTTAATTTAATTCAATTTAATTTTAATTAAATTTAAATTTAATTTAATTTAATTTAATTTTAATTTAATTTTAATTTTATTTAATTTTAATTTAATTTAATTTTAGTTTGATTTAAATTTAATTTAATTTAATTTTATTTAATTTTAATTTAATTTTAATTTAATTTTAGTTTAACTTTAATTTTAATTTAATTTTAATTTAATTTAATTTAATTTAAGTTTTAATTTTAGTTTTAATTGTTAATTTGGATTATTATTTTAATTTTTAATTAAGAACTAAATATTGTTAAAGTGACTTATTTAGGGATTTTTAAATTAAAGAATAAATATCCTTTTAATAATATCCCTATTTTAATAATCCAAATTTTAAATATATTCTTTCCAAAATTTAAATCATTTAATTAATTAAAGTTTCATTTTGATATTTTCAAAGTGTTTAATGGGTTTCTACCCCTTAATTTCCCTAAGTTTCAATCATCCAAGAGAAAGTTAAAATCAAATATTTTACCCCCATTTTGATTAAACCTAAAGCTTTAATTAAGGGTTAAAATTTTTAATTACCTTTATGCCCTTTTGAGCTTATTTATTTTATAACTCACTAAATTGAGCTCAAATGAATTTAAAATTTTTATGTCACCTCACTCACATGTCAATTAAGACATTAGAGGAGAAAATATGATTTTTTCTGAATTTAATATATTTATATAATTATTTTTAGTAGAAAATAGTGGTTTTCAAAGAAAATTCAACAACATGACCAAGGAAAGGTTTCTATCTTTAAGAAAATTATGAGATATTTCTAATGACCAGAGGACCACTTGGACCAATTTTTGTGACTTTTTAAATTATATTTTATTTATTATAATTATTTTGATTTTTATAGTATTAATTAATTTTAAAACAAAATAAAAGTTGAAAAATAGATTTTATTTTCATAAATTTCTCTGACCTAAAGGAGTCCAGAGAACGAAATTTTATAATTTTATAATTTTTCTTTGATTTATTAGAATTATTTTAGTGAAGAAGGTTGAAAATTCATTTTTTAATACTAAAAATTACATTATGCCTTTAAAATTCAATATCTTACTCTAGGGACTTAGGAAAAATATTTGGTTTATTCCTAAATGATTAGGAGTTAAAATGTGACATTTTTATGATTTCTAATATTTTTATGATTTTTATTATTTTTTAATTATTAAAATATTAAAATATTGTGAAAAATCAACTTTTTTAGAAAATTCCAATTTTAATTTTCCTGAACTCCCCTCATGTCAGAGAAGCTCCAAAATCATTTTTGTGAATTTTTGAAAAGTATTTTTGGAGTTATGAATTTTTAAAATTCCATTTTGCTTATGACGCTTAATCAATCCATTTGGTGGGGTTAATCAAGTCCAATTGATTTCAAAATTTCATGTAAGGTTCCTCTGACCCTAAAGAGCAATGGAGAATTGTTTTCAAGTCAATTTGATGTGTGGTTAACCCTAATTAATTCAAATTCAATTTTAGGGTTTTAGGCCAATTAAGGTTATTATGAATGAATTAACTCAAAATATATTTTTCATAGGGTCTCCTAGTACTAAGAAACATTGCCAAATTTTCCAAAAATTTATTTTACAACGTGCTAATTATTGGAATTAAAATACCTAAAACAGTGACATGAACTTGAATAATCAATAACTTTTCACAGAGATGGCCTCTGACCTTGAAAAATTTAGGGAATGTTCCCAAGATCAGAGGCTTCAAAAGCCCTATGGTCTCATGCCATGGTGAATTATCTATGCAAATGGAGAATCAAAACATTGAAAACAGTAAATAAATTATTAAAAATAAAATACTCATCCAATTTACTTAATTTCTTTTCCACATTATTTTCCTATGTTAACTGAGCAAGAGGGTATTTTTATTTTATTTTTGTAATTTTTATATGCAAAGATATGAATTTTTGAAGTTCAGGGCATTTAAATAATTCAAAAATACCCTAATTTCCTACTTATCCACGCGGCGCCGTGTCAACCTCGACAGCTCCGAAAGCCCACGCGTCGCGTTGTGATTCGGTGCCGCCATTTGACTCAGCTCTCTAGGGGCCCGCGGTTCACATAGCATTGCGCTGTCCGGCTTGATCTCGACCGTCCGCTCGATACACACTCAATGGATTTTCGAGTTCTTATACTGTATCGATTCATCTTGAAGAGACGAACACATCCATACGGCTTATAGGCTATGAAATTATCCCAAACAAAATGGAGAATTGCTGGAAGCTCAGGAGGAAGAATGAGTTCATACCTTTGCTCAGAGAAGTGAAGATTCGATCTGAGAGTTGTGTAACCTTTGATTGAATCCAGTCAAGCTCCAGATGAAGTCTCTGGCTCTGGGGAATTATCTAAGTATGAAGGTGACCAAGACCGATCACAAAGCTTGGAGGCTAGAAGCAATGGCTGGCTTGGTGAGGGGGCTTTTGCTGGGGAACTTCTCCTCTTGGTCTGGTGAAGGTGTAGGATCAATCAATTTGGAGATTGGCTTACTGTGGTGAAGTGTCCTGTTTTTTAGGTGGATTTTTAACTCAAAAAATTGAGCTCATAGGGAGGGTTTTAGGGCTGGATTTCAGTGGGGATCAAGTTCTCTATGTCTGGAGAGAAGTCTGGAGTGATTTCGGCAGAGTTTTGGTAAGGTTTGGTTCAACTCCTCTATTGGCTGAGAGGTGGTGGTGTTTAAATAGAGGTGGCTGGAGGGCTTCCCAGGGGCAATTGGAGGCTGGTATCAGCTGCTCAGGGGAGGAGAAGAACAGCTGCAATGGCCATTGGGCATGGGACAGCTCAGCAAGTTCAAATTGAATTTTTGATTCAAATTGAGCCTCTCGTCCTGGTGGTTTCCAGCAGCTGTGGTAGCTGGCCGGCCAGGCATGGGTCACCCTCAGGGTCAGGGAGGTCAGTGCTTGAGTTTGGTGCCAACAATTGGCTTTGGACATGTGTAAAGGAGTTGGATTGAAATAGCATGGGGAGAAGGTCATTTTGGGTTCAAATGGGTCAACCCATGGTTTTGGGCTAGGTGCACCACCCAAGGCATGGATTTAGGTTGAAAAGGTTCATTTGGGTCAGCCAAGAGGAAATGGTATAGTCTCCATCAAGGATTAGGTGGCTAACTTGGTTTAGTGTGTATCATGGATGGGGTTAGAAAGGCTTAAGGAAGGCTTAAGAAAGGGGCTCCTCCATTTGCCATTTATGGGATGGTCACATGTCAAATTTCTCATGGCTTTACATGGGGCTTAAGGATGGCTTCATGGCTTCATGTGGCTTGGGAATGGCTTAGCCAAGTTTCATGAAAATGGGTTTTAGGGATTTTTGGCATTTAGGGGTGATTTGGCATGAGGCTTGATTTGGAATTATTTGATCATGGATTTAAAACTTAGGGGTTGATTTTGGTTAAAAGGATGACAAATAAAAATATCATGTGGGCTTTAGGATAGATTTTGGGCTTTTGAAATGGTTTTGGATGGGCTTTTAAAGTTGTTTAAGGAAGTGGAATTTTAGATTTTAAAATGGGCTTTCGGGTGAAATTTTGTGAAGGACCATGCCAAATAAATTTTGGGTTTAGTTTAGGGATGTGTCATGAGTGATTTGAAACAAATTTGAAGTGATTTTGAATTGAATTGGGTTTAATGTGGGTCTTTTAGTAAAGGGGACAAAGTGGTTCAAATTGGGCTAACTCGGTTTAAGGTTAGGCTAAAGTTGGATTTGATGTAAAATTTATGTTGAGAAATGTTTATGGGAATGTCACAAAGAGTTTTCAACTTTGGTTGGGCTTTGATTTTGGGATTTGGGCCCATTTGGGTTAGGTTTGAGCTTAGGTCAACTTAAGGGATTTTGGTTTTGGGTTAGGTTTGGGTGGAGTTTAGGTTCAAATTTTGGGCAAATAAAGTTAGTGTTTTGTTTATGGGGGTGTTAGGAAGGCTTTAGAAAAGATTTGGGGCCAATTGGAGTTGAATTGGATTGGTTTGAGCTAGGTTTAGGTCATGGGCCAAAATTGGGCCTTAGGCTTCAAATTGAAATTGGGCTCAAATGTCAATCAAATTGGACTTGGATTTGGTCTAAATTGATGTTAGGGATGTTGAATTGAAGTTTAGAATTGAATTGGACCAGAATTGAGGTCAATTGGGGTGGTTTGGTTTGACATTGGGTTCACTTGGGTTAAAAATGGGTCAAATTGGGGGTTTTGGTAAAAGTGGGGGAAATTAGCAAAATTGGACCATGGTGTAGTTGAACAAAATGAAATTGGGAATATTTGGGATTTTTTGGAATTTTTTGGGAATTTTCTGAATTTTGGGATTTTTTGGGTAAAAGGGTATTTTGGTAATTTTGGGTGGGGGGGGGGGGGGTTAGGGGTATTTTTGGAAATTTTGGTATTTTTGGCCAAAGATTGTCAATTTGAATGGTGGGAAGTGTTTAGGATTGATTTTGAGGGATCTTGGGTAATTTAGGCAATTTTGCAAATTTTGGGTCATTTCAAGGGTATTTGGTAGGTTTGGTAGGTCCGGGGCCCCGGGGGTCAAAAATTGAAATTTTGAAAAAAATAAGATTGATCAAATGTGAGTGAAATGGGATCACTTTAGTTGAGCCATGAAGCCATATTAAGCTCATGTTAGCCATGAGAGGACTCATTTAAGGTATTCACTATGTTGTTCCTTACCCTCTTAGCTAGGGGCGCAGGGGTTAAGGACCATCCATATGAATTACTTACATGAGTCAGGAGTTCAAGTTGGCTGAGAGTGTGGTTTTAGGACTTGGAATGTGTGTGATAGTGTAGTGTATGTGCAAGTCAACCCTCACCAGGCCAGGCCACCCTGGGTACTCCTATGGCCAGAAAGGTCCTATAGGGAACTCATCCTTTAAACCTCCACATTTGATTTCAACCCTCTAGGTGATTAGGGGTCTACAATCAAGCTTGTGGGGTTTGCAGGGAGTTAAGAGGTGTTTGAATTTCTAAAGGGTGTGTTCCATTTCTAGTCCTCTAAGATTTGTCAATGGAAAAGCCTAAGGCTAGATCCTAAGTACTAAAGAGAGAAGCAAAAGACCTCATAAAAAATGAGGTCAACAGGACATTTCACAATGGCTTGCCTTTTTAGCATGTGATAGCCTCTATCATGGGGGATCTTCCCTGATTTTTCCAAAGTCAGAGGAGACCTCTATGAAGAGTTCAATATTTTTCAAGTTTAAGTATCTATTTTCATAAATTAATTCTAATAATTAGCATGGTGATTATAAAAATTCAAAAAAATCATGATAGGTTCCTTATGACCAGAGGACCCTAAGATAAAATTTCATGGGTTAAATCATTAACAAATAACCTAATTATCAACATAGCTTAAAACTGAATTTAAATTAATTTGAGTTCATTAAATATGGAAATCACTCAAAATAATTCTCCACTGTATTTTAAAGATCAGAGAACTCCCAATAAAAATTTCATGGCATTTGAAATTCATTTGGTTACTTAAATGAATTTTCTCAGTGAAATGATAATATTGAACATTAAACTAATTTAAATAAGTAAAATACAACTCGAAAAATTGTAAAATTGGTTTTGGGAGTTCTCTATGATCAAAGAATTTTTCTAAAAAAAATTGGGTTTTTTTACAAAATTTTCATTTTTGATCATATTTTTAATATTTAAATAATTAAATAATAATAAAAATAAAAAATATTTAAAATCACCAATTTGTCACTCTTAGTTTCCTAATCACTTAGGAACCATTCCCATAATTTTCCTAAGTTTTAAATTTAAAATATTAATTTTTAAAGGCTTAAATCAATTTTTAAAAGGCTAAAAATAAATTTTCTTAGATTTGCACTAAAATAATTGTAATAATGAAAATAAAAATTAGAAAAATATAAATTTTATTTCTCTGGGTTCCTTGACCTCATAGGGACTTAAGAAAAATATAAAATTTAATTTTTAACTTTTAAAATATTTTATAATTAATAAAACTCCATAAATTAAAATAATTCTAATAATTAAATTAAAACTAAAAAAATCATGAAATTTGGTTCAAGTGGTTCGATAGTCTAGCTCTATCTCCCATAAAAATTTCAAAGTCACATGTTTTATTTTGGATAAGTTATTGAATTTCCATTGAAAACCCTAAATTACATTTTCTCTTGTGATGTTTTAATTAACCCATAAGTGGGGTCACATAAAAATTTCAAAGTCATTTGAGCTAAATTTAATGAATTATGAAGTGATAAAGGCCTTTAAGGGTAAAATTGTAATTTTGGAAAATTTAGCTTTAAATAATATATAGGCTTTATCAAAAATGAGAAAAGGGCAATAAATGATCTTAATTGTTATATTGGATATTGAAACATTAAGGGGCAAATGATAGAAAGTCATTGTAATTCTATCACATTAAATATTTAAATTTCCTTAGTCATTATAATTTGAAAGAAAAAATCAAATTAAAAGAACCGTAAGGTTAGGGGTTGATTTTGGAAGTTAATAATCCACTAATTTAATTCCCCTTTATTTGATGTTCAAATGATAAATCAATATTTTTATAAGAATCATAATCATGAAAGTCAGAAAATTTTCGTTTCTAAAGACATAAAAATACATACTAAATCCTAAGGGCTTAGTAATGAGCTAGACTTAATTAAAAAAAAAGTTAACATGAGGAATAGAAAAGAGAACATGATTAATTTTAGAATACCTTTTTAAACATTACAAGCTCAATGAGATTTGGTAAATTCTTCCGTAAGTTAAATTTTTCCTCTAAAGGCCCACTCACATAATTCCTAAGTAAAGCACTAAGTAATAATTACTTCCCTTTCGGAATGACTAAAACATTGGTTCACTAAGCATAAGGGTATGAAAGGGATAATTAATTTAATAACTATAATAAGTCCAAAAGGACCTCAAGGAAGCTCAAAAGGAATGTGAAATAACTGGGTCTCTCCTTGATCTTTTCACAAGTCTTCTCAACACCTTGCAGGACAACTGGACCTATTATATCTATTAAATGAGAAATATCATTCAAATAAATGAATATGAGTTCATCGAGTTATGACCTAGGATTTTGTAGGCCTGTGACGAACTTATCCATAGGGCTTTACTTCCATGCAAAAATATAAATGTTTATTGCAAGAATACAAAAGTTTTTGGTGGGAATGCTGATACACCTAATATATAGTATTTTTATGCACATTTTTATACCTATTTTTAATGATATTGTAATTTATTGGAAGGTATTTTGTATTTTTCTTGCAGGTATGCTAAAAATAGATGGTCATGATGAAAGTAGCAAAATGGGATCAAATTTGGAGCAAAAAAATGAAAAATAAAAAATTTGGCACTGGCGGCTAAGCGCTGCTGGGCCGGCCCTTAGCAGCCATAGTTATAAATAGAACTTTAGTTAGATTTGGCGCCAAATTCAAAAGCGAATGGATGCAACTCTTGGTGGTAACATCCATAACTTCCTTTGTGCGGTAAATTTGAATGAAGGGGGTGCGTTCCTTGGTAGATACATCGAATCTGGACACATTTTGAAGAGACACCAAGGTACCTTTTGGTTCACTATTTAAAGAGAGTCTTAGAAGTGAAGAAGTGAAGAATTGAAGAGGCTCTTCACTGTATATCGAAGAGAGGAATTTAGGAGATTCTTCCACTGCATTTTATATTTTTATTTAGAGTAGGAGTATAGAGTAGAAAGGAGAAAAGGGTCGGAGTTAAGAGTTCTTCTCCCACTTCTTTTCTTTCTTTTAGTTTAGTTTTTATTGAAGTTTGAAGTCTGTATTCTGAGTCATCAGAGTTTGGAGACTTGCTCTGAGGAGTAGTTTAGCTAAGAGTCAAAGTTTCAGTGGAACTTCCTTAGTCTTGTGGAAAGGATTTTCAGATAAGTGTTTACTTTTATTTTGTTTATCAATACTTGCTTTCGTTTATTATTTTTCTTATCGTGTTAAATTTTAAATCAATGTGTTTTTATATTTTCCTAATGCATTCTAAGTAGTTTTCTTTATCTTTTTCTTTCTTAAAATGGAGAAGTAATTAATTTAAAGAGAATTGTTGTGGAAAGTATCAGTGTTTAAAAGTTGCAAGAAGTTGTGAAGATTGATTCTGAGAACTTTGTGTACTTCTTAATTTGGCCTGTTAAGTTGTAAAATTTCTTGAGATTATGTAAGATCCAATGCGGTATTATCTCATTAAAGTTAGTAGGAATCACATGCAATTATATGGGTGAGAACTGTAGTCCATACAAGTGAATGTAATATTAGAAGATATTTTTATAGAAGGGAGTAAATTTAGAGGATTTTAGAGTGACAGGCTAAAACCTCCTAATTTGGTTTGAATTTTTGAGTTTTGTTATGAGAAGTTAGCCCCCAGGTGGTGGGAATCGAGGGAACTTTAGAGTGAGAGACTGGTATCTTCCCTGCCTAACCATGTTCAAAATAATATAAATTTCAAATTAACCTATGTTCTTTATAGAACCAAGTAAGGGTAAAGAGCACATTTGCTTCTATCTGTCACAACAAAATTTAAATACTTCAACAACAATACTTTAAAAATTATTACTACTTCATGAAAGGAAAGAAAAAGATATTTTAGTTAATAGTATTTTTACATCCAGTGTTATTAGTTATTGAAACCTTTACTTTCATTGCTTAGCATTTTATTAAGAAAATTTCAAAAGACAAATCAACTTTCTAAAAATTTTCAAAATAAAGACAAACTATTTCAAAAACAATTAAAGAAAGTAAAAATATAATTTTCTAAATTCCTTTAAAGATTTTTAACTTTTCTCTGTGGGTTCGGTTTCTCGGGGCTTAATCAGAAAGTCCTATATTACTTGATAAACGATACGTATACTTGCGTAGTATCCCATATTATAAAATCATAATTTTCATATCTTAAATCATCAACGCACTTATATCCAACGAAGTCATGTTTTTGGCAACCGTTGCATTTATACCTATCGGGGGTCAAGTTTTTGGCGCCGTTGCCGGGGAAAATTATTTAAATTGCATTTTAAAGAGAATTAAGAAATTTAAAATTTTTACTTTTCTTTGTTTTTGTTAGTGTGTTGTGTTTTGTTTTGTTTTATTGTTGTATGCGTAGTTCAAGTTCTGAAGGACTTGTGCCTTACGATTCTGAATTAGAAAGAACTATTAGAAAAATCAAAAAAATTAAAAATACAGAAAAAGAAAAAAATATTTAAGAAATGACAAATCATCAAGATCAAAATGTTGGCATCCATCAAGAATTAAGACCTTTAGGAGATTATGTTAACCCTACAGTAGATGAACTTCATGCTAGTATTCAAAACCCTGCTCGTAGTCGCTAATTCTTTTGAGCTTAAACCTCGCTATTATCCAAATGATGTCTAATAATCAGTTTGGGGGAGCAACAACTAAAGATCCTAATTTGCATCTTGCTAATTTTCTAGAGCTGTGTGCTACTTTTAAATATGATGGTGTTTCGGATGATGTTATTAGACTTAGAATTTTTCCTTTCTCACTAAGGGATAAAGCTAAAATGTGGTTACATTCGTTAGCACCTGGATCAATTAGAACTTGGGGTGAACTGTCACAAAAAATCCTTGCTAAATATTTTCCACCATCTAAGACTGCTAAGTTGATAACATCTTTTTGTCAGTTTGAAGGGGAATCAATATATGAAGCATGGGAAAGATTTAAAGATCTCCTCATGAAATGTCCACATCATGCGATACCAGATTGGTTAATAATTCAAACATTTTATAATGGATTAGTTGGATCTCTTAGATCAATTATCGATGTTGTTGCTGGTGGATCATTAATGTCTAAACCATTTACTGATGCTTATGCTTTAATTGAAGAAATGACTACTAATAATTTTCAATGGCCTTCTGAAAGGTTAAATCCTAAAAAGGTAGCCAATGTTTATGAAAATGATTCTTTTACAATATTAGCAAATCAAGTTGCTGCTGTATCAAGGAAGATAGACCAATTTGGGATGAATTTTTCTCGACCAAATCTCATGATTGAAGAAAATTCATTAGGCCAAATGGTTGATTCTTATTCTTCACTAGAAACTGTGAATGCTATAATTAAACCTAACAACCCATATTCCAATTATTATAACCCAGGTTGGAAGAATCATTCAAATTTTAACTGGAATAACAATAATCAGGGTGATGTTAATCAACAATGGGGGAACACCCAAGTAAACCCATTGGGAAATTGGAACAACCAAGGTAATAATAATAATAGATTAACTTTTCCTTCAGGTTATAACAATGCTTTAAACTTTAAGGAGAAGAAGTTGTCTATTGAAGAAGTAGTATCACATATGGGAAATCAATTACAAATTGAAGGAGCAACCATCAGAAATATTGAAAATCAATTGGGACAAATTGCAAATGCCTTAAGTAATAGATCCCAAGGAATGCTTCCAAGTACTACTGAAGTGAATCCAAGAGAAAAGAATAAAGAACAAGTGAAAGCAATTCAACTCAGAATTGGAAAAGAATTGGAAGGTAGAGTTCAAAAAGAGACTGAAGTAGAGAAAGAAGAGATTGAAAGAACTAATGAGGACGCTCCAAAAGGTTTTGAAAGACCTATTTCTCCACCTAAAGTTGATTTAGAAAAACCACCACCTCCATTTCCTCAGAGACTTCATCAACAAAATTTGGATAAGCAATTTTCAAAATTCTTGGAGATATTAAAAAAGCTTACCATTAATATTCCATTTGCTGAAGCCCTAGAAAAAATGTCAAGCTATGCGAAATTTATGAAAGATATTCTTAATAAGAAGAGGAAGTTTGAAGAAAATGAGACTGTTGCACTTAGTGAGGAGTGTAGTGCGATAATTCAAAAAAAGCTTCCTGAAAAACTTAAAGATCCTGTTAGTTTCACAATTCCATGTGCAATCGGAGAAAGATTCTATGGAAAAGCTTTATGTGATTTGGGTGCAAGCATTAACCTTATGCCTCTATCAATATTCAAAAGAACGGGACTAGGAGAAATAACCCCAACTACTGTAACTCTGCAATTAGCAGATCGTTCGATCACATATCCTAAAGGAGTTATAGAAGATGTTTTGGTAAAAGTGGATCAATTTATTTTTCCTTTGGATTTCATTGTGTTAGATATGGAGGAAGATAAAGAGATACCTATAATTTTGGGGAGACCTTTTCTAGCTACAGACAAAGCCATGATAGATGTGCAAAAAGGGGAATTAACGATGAGGGTTAATGATCAGACTATTACCTTTAATATTTCAAAATCGATGAAATATCCTACAAGAGGTAAAGAAGATGAGTGTTATAGGATGGATGTTATTTATTATTTAAGTGAATGTCATTTTAAATCAAACTATGAAGAGAATGTTGAAAGAGAAGAATTTGAATATAAGCAAGAAGAGGAGTTATTTGATTCTGAAGATTTTGAAGAGGAAGACTTAAAGTATGTTCATGAAAATTTTGAATTGTTGGATATGACTGAGAAAGATAAATCTTATGGTCCATCAATTGAAAAACCTCCTAAACTTGAGCTAAAAATGCTTCCTAAAAATTTGAAGTATGCTTTTCTAAGTGAATCCTCAAACTTGCCTGTTTTAATTTCCTCTCAATTAACTAAAAAAGAAGAAGAGAGTTTACTTGAAATTTTGAAGAAGTACAAAAAAGCCTTTGGATGGACAATTACTGATATTAAAGGAATCAGTCCTTCAATTTGTATGCACAAAATTCTGTTGACCTCATTTTTGATGAGGTCTTCTCTTCTTCTTTTAGTACTTAGGATCTAGCCTTAGGCTTTTCCTTTGACTATCTTAGAGGACTAGAATTGGGACCCACCACTTAGAAATTCAAAACACTTCTTAACTCCCCGCAAACTCCACAAACTTGACTGTAGACCCCTAATCACCTGTAGGGTCGAAATCAAATGTGGAAGTTTAAAGGATGAGTTCCTATAGGACTCTTTGGCCTTAGGACCGCCCTAGGTGGCCCGGTCCGGTGAAGGGGCTGACTTACACACACACTACACCTATACACTACACTTTCACACACCTATACCTAACTCGACCTCCCGACTCATGTAGGTGATTCACATGGATGGTCCTTAACCCCTAAGCCCTTGGCTAAGAGGGTTAGGAACAGCATAGTGGATGCCTCAAATGAGTCCCTTCATGGCTCATGTGGGCTTGATATGGATTCATGGCTCAACCAAAATGATTTCATTCCACTTACATTCACCCAATGTTCAATTTCCCAAATTTTCAATTTTTGACCCCCGGGACCTTACACCCGCCTAACCTACCCCAAACCCTTGAAATCCTCCAAAATTTCCAAATCACCCAAAATTCCTCAAAACCAATTCCTAAACATTCCTCATCACTCAAATTGATCATTCATAGCCAAAAATACCAAAAAATTCCAAAAATAACTCTCAATACCCTCCAAATACCCAAAATACCCCTCTTGACCCAAAAATCCGAAAATTCAGAAAATTCCCAGTAAATTCCAGAATATCCAAAATATTCCCAATTTCATTTTGTTCAACTACACCATGGGCCAATTTTGTCAATTTACCCCACTTTTATCAAAACCCCCAATTTGACCCATTTTAACCCAAAATGAACCCAATGTCAAACCAAACCTACCCAATTGACCCAAATTCTGGTCCAATTCAATTCTAAACTTCAATTTAATGTTCCCAACACCAATCTAGTCCAAATCCAAGTCCAATTTGATTGACATTTGGATCCAATTTCACTTTTGGCCTTAAAGCCCAATTTGGACCCATAACCCAAACCTAACCCAAACTCACCCAATTCAATTCCAATTAACCCCAAATCTTTTCTAAATCTTCCTTAACATCCCCAAAAAAAAAACACTAACATGATTTGCCCAACATTTATACCCAAACCTCACTTAAATTCAACCGAAAGTTAAAAGGTCCAATTTTGACCTAAACCCAAACCTAACCCAAATGAGCCCAAACCCCAAAATCAAAGCCCAACCAAAGTCAAAACCTCTTTGAAACACTCCCATAAACATTTCCCAACATTAATTTTACATCAATTTCAACCCTAGCCCAACATTGGCCCAAGTTAGCCCACTTTGACCTATATTGGCCCATTCACCAAAGGAGCCCAAATTCAACCCAATTCAAATCCAAATCACTCCCAATTTGCTCCAAGACATCTATGAGCTAAACCCAACAATTATTTGGCCCAAGCCTTTACCAAAATTTCAACCTAAAGTCCATTTTAAAATTCAAAAAGCCCACTTCCCTTAAACCTTTCTAAAAGCCCACTTCCTTCAAATTCAAAAGCCCAAATTCATCCAAAGCCCACATGACATTTCCATTTTCCATCCACTTAATCAAAACCATTCCCTAAGTTCTAATCCCATAAATTAAACAATTCCAAATCAAGCCCCATAACAATTTCCATTAAAATGCCAAAATTCACAAAATCCCTTTTTTATGAAATTGACCCAGTCTTTTCCCAAGCCACATGGAGCCATGAAGCCACATGCAAGCCATTGGCAAGCCATGAGGATCTCTAAGTTGTCAACTCTCCTTAAATGGAAAAAGGAGGAGGTCCTTTAAGCACCTCCTAAAAGTCATTAACCTTAAACGTGTTTCACCTTAACCCAAATTTAATCCAAATATATTTGGATAAGGACTTCTCCATGCCAAACCAGCTGATCCTTTTGACTCCCCACAACACCCAAAGCCACCTAGAAGGGTGAACCAAGCCCAAAATGATGGGTTGACCCAAACCAAGCCAAAATGGCCTCTTCCCCATTCTATTCCAAGCCATCCCCTTTACACATGGCAAGGCCCAATTGATCGCACTAAACCCCAGCCCCGACCCACTCGGACCCGAGGGTGACCCATGGCCGCCGGCTAGCCGCCCGGGTCGCCGGAAAACTCCATGGCCGAGAGCTCACATGTGAGCCCAAACTTGGAATTCTCACCGCCGAGCCGCCCCATCCCCGATGGCCATTGTAGCTGTTCTTCTCTTGCCAAGAGCAGCTCGATCCAAAGCCCTAACTCTCCCCGGGAGGCCCTCCACCCTCTCCTATTTAAACACCACCCCCTCTCGGCCATGAGGGGTGCCGAACCAAACCTTAAGGAAACTCGCCAAAATTGTTCCGGACTATTCCCCATACATAGAGCATTTGATCCCCACCGAATCATGACCCCAATTCCCTCCAGTCGAGCTCAATTTCGAGCTCAAACTTTAGCCCAAATCCAGGACACTTCTTCACAGTGGATCAATCTTCAAATTGATTGGTCCTACACCTTCACCAGACCAAGGGAAGAAGTCTACCAGCAAAAGCCCCCTCTCCAGGCCACTCAGTTGCTCCAGCCTCCAAGCTTTGTGATCGACTGTGGTCGAAATCATACCTAGGCGATTCAGCAGACCAGGAGACTTCATCTGGAGCTTGCTGGGATCCAATCGAAGGTGAAACAACCCTCAGATCGAAGCCACACTTCTCTGAGCAAAGGTATGGCCTCACTCTTCTTCCCGAGCTTCTGAGCATTCTCCATTTTCATTGAGTCAATTTCATGCCACATAAACCGTATGGATGTCTTCGTCTTCTCGAGACGAATCCATAGAGCATAAGAACGTTAAATTTGGTCAAGTATCGAGTGAGATCTCAGGCCTAGAAGATGGACGGTTCTCGGGCTAGGAGGCTTGGGGACGATGAACGGATGCCGTTCATTCAATACATGCGCGGTTGGACGGCTCAGATGGCGTCGGACCAGGAGATGATACGTAAACCGCGGGCCGCGTGGCGCTGAGTCGGAAGGCGGTGTCGAATGGGGGCGCGCCGCGTGGCTGTTCGGAGATGCCGAGGATGACAGGGCGCCGCGTGGATAAGTAGGAAATTAGGTTATTTTTCCTATTTATTTAATTACCAGAACTTGGAAAATCCATAACTTTGTGTAGGAAAATCAGAAAAATAAAATAAAAATATCCTCTTCCTCAGTGAACAGAGGAGAATAATGTGGAAAAGAAATCATTTAATTTCATCAAGTATTTTATTTTTAATAATTTATTTACTATCTGCATTGTTTTAATTCTCCATGCATATAAGAAATTCACCATGGTATGAGACCATAGGGCTTTTGAAGCCTCTGAATTTGGGAACATTTCCTGAATTTTCCAAAGTCAGAGGCCATCCCTATGAGAAGTTATTGATTTTTCAAATTCTTGTTACTGTTTTGAGTATTTTAATTCCAATAATTAGCATGTTATGAAATAAATTCTGGGAAAATTTGGTGGTGTCTCTTATGACCAGAGGACCCTAGGAAAAATAGGTTTTGAGTTAACTTATTTAAAATAACCCTAATTGGCCTAAACACCCAAAATAGATCCCTAATTAATTAGAGCTAACAATACATCAAATTGACTTGAAATCAATTCTCCACTGACCTTTAGGATCAAAGGAACACACCATAAAAATTTGAAGTCAATTGGACTTGGTTAGCCCTACTAAATGGGTTGATTAAGCCATTTAGTCATTTTAAACTTTAAAAATTCATAACTTTCAAAATACCTTTCAAAAATTCACCAAATTGGTTTTGGAGCCTCTCTGATATCAGGGAATTTAACAAAATTAAAATTTCAATTTTCTAAAAAAGTTGATTTTTTTAATATTATTTTAATATTTTAATAATAAAAAAATAATAAAAATCATAAAAATAATAAAATTCACCAAAATGTTTTATTTTGACTCTTAATCACTTGGGAACAAATCCCATATTTTTCTTAGGTCTATTTAATGAGATATTAAATTTTAAAGCCCTAAAGTAATTTAAAAATTAAAAAATACATTTTTTGGCATTTTCACTAAAATAATTATAATAAATCATAGAAAAATCAGAAAATTACAAAAATTGATTCTATGATTTTCTTAATATTAGAGAGATTTTTGAAAAATTTAAATTTCATTTTTCAACCTTTATTTTATTTTTAAATTAATTAATACTCCAAAACTTAAAATAATTATAATAAAAATAATATAATTCAAAAAATCACCAAAATTGGTCTAAGTGGTCCTCTGGTCATTAGGAATGTCCCATAAATTTATTAAGGATAGAAACTTTTCCTTGGTCATATTATTAAATTTTCCTTGGAAATTCCTATTTTCCACCAAAAATAATTATATAAATAAATTAAATACGGAAAAATCACATTTTCTCCTCTCATGTCTTTATTGGCATATGAGTGAAGTCACATAAAAATTTCAAGTTCATTTAAGCTCAATTTAGTGAGTTATGAAATTATTAAGCTTGAAGGGCAAAATGGTAATTAAAATTTTAACCTTTAATTAAAACTTTAGGTTTAATAAAATTAACAAGTAAAATATTTGATCTTAATCTGATTTGGATGATTGAAATTTAAATAATTAAAAGGTAGAAACCCATTAAACAATTTAAAATAATTGAAATAAACCTTAATTAAATAATTGATTAAATTTGGAAGAATAATAAAATTGGAATTATTAAAATTGGGATATTATTAGGAAGAGATTTATTCTTTAATCTAAAAATCCCTAAATTAATCATCTTAATAATATTTAATTCCTAATTAAAAATGATAATTCAAATTTAAGTTTTAAAATGTTAAAGGACTTAATCATTAAAATTAAATTAAAAAAAGTTAAATTATTAAACTCTTTTTAAATTTTCAATTAAATTAAAACTAAAAATAAAATTAAATTAAAAATTAAATTAAATTAAAATTAAATTAAAAATTAAATTAAATTATATTAAACAAATAAATTAAATTAAATTAAATTAAATTAAATAAATAAATTAAATTAAATTAAATTAAATAAATAAATTAAATTAAATTAATTAAATAAATTAAATTAAATTAAATAAATAAATTAAATTAAATTAAATTAAATAAATAAATTAAATTAAATTAAATTAAACTAAATTAAATTAAAAAAATGTTAAATTAAATTAAATTAGAATTAAATTAAAACATATTAAATTAAATTAAATTAAATTAAATTAAATTAATATTAAATCAAATTAAATTAAATTGAAGGAAATTAAATTAAATTAAATTAATTCAAGTTAAATTAAAAACATAAATTAATTTATATCAAATCAAACTAAATCAAATCAAATTAAATTGAATTGAATTGAATTAAATTAAATTAAAATTAAATTGAATTAAATAACATCACCTAAGACATAAAGAAATTAAATATAAAGCAACTTGAACACTATTCCAAATTTAAGCCCTCTAACTGAAGTTAAACTAAATGCTAAACCATTTGAACACCAATTTGCCCTCGAAAACTTTGGTTATCATAACTCCTAAACAGAACATTAAATGAAATACTACTTCACTTATAGAATATTCAAATGTCCTAGTTCACTGAGCAAGACAACAACAAAAATTGAATTCCCAGACGATTAATTCATTTGTATAATTAAATTCATTTGGACTTAAAACAATCCTAGAAATATTTAAAAGATGTTTAAGATTTGCCTTAAGCACTTCCTCGATATGATAGGATGTTCATAAGAACAATTGAACTTAATTACTCTTTGATGAAGAAAATCGTCCTCAAACCAAAACACAAGAACCTAGACGTCATAAGAAATGACTAGCTATAGGATTAGGAATTTGGTAGAAAACCATAACCCTTCCCTTAGCTTTACCTAGGAACTTGCTTAAATATTCTAATTGTGTTTTAAGTGCAGCTTGGGATGACGGGAAGACCCTCCAGGTACGCTTTTATTTTATTGCAGTTTACATTATTGCAATTTCTTTAATTACATCGCACTTACTTTTTCTTGCATGATAAACAACTGTTGCATGAAAACCCACACCTCTAGGGTAGCCCCTAAAACTGAAACCAAAACTAAATTAAAAATCATTGCAAGATAAAATCCACCGCCACAACATTTCAAAATATAAAACAACTCAAAATTTAATCACAAACAGAACACAAAACTACAATTACAACTAAATTAAAATGTCCTGTTGGATGATCGGGAATACCTCGGATGATGTAACCTACGTGTTGCTAACGGGATTTCCCACGGTCTAAATGAAAGTGTGGAACTCATTCAATTGAGTTTAGCAAATTCATCTGGACTAAGTGAATCCGATAAAAATAACGATGACGAAAGGATGGAACCGTGGGATCTTAACCGGTGTTGTTATAATCAACTTTAAGATTTGTTTTAAATAAAACATAAAAAACACTTGGAAATTAAGATTTTCTCTAAACCAAAACACTTTTCTCATCTCCCGATTTATGACTTCTAAAACCAAACCTCTCGCAACAACCGGGAGCTTGGAGCATGGTGGGCGGCACGACCATCGTCGTCGGCAAAACTTGAATCTACATCAGCAAACGTGTCTTAGAATTAAACAACAAAGCCATAGGATTTCGAGGTAGTTTGCTAGTGCAACATAAATCCTCAACCTTTTCGTTAGGCATTTGCATTGCAAACTAAGCCCTAACCGGACTTAGGATTCCGAGGTAGTCGTCCGATACGACATAAACCCTCACATCTTCCAGGCTATTTTTATGATTCTATCATATAAATATAAGTCCTAATTAATTAAAATTGGCAAGATCAAAACATTAAATAGATATTAGGATCTTCCTAAATTCAAGCCAAACAATAGGATAGCCGGGAAATTACCGAAGTTCGCTTCGAATCCGTAATTTCTCCTACCTTTCTTCCTTTGAAATCCCAAAACAAAATGTTCCAAACTCGATCCATTCCCTATTGAAATTCCAAAATTCAATCCCTTGAAAACTTAAACTTTGAAATTCTTGAGAGCAGAATTACTGATTATTATCGAGAGTTTTCTTAGGCGATTCCCGTCACTTAAGATGTAATTAACTATGGGGCTTGCCCTTATAGGGAATTTTAAAGAACCCATGTAATATAAACCCTGTTTAATGCTTTCATATTAAGCAGGGGAATTTGTTGGCTTATAAAATTGGTTCGCAGACCAAACGGATGTCACAGATCTTCTAGTTTATTTAATCGAGCCCCATCGTCGAGCGAGTGTGCCTATTCTTCGGGATAGATACACGGTTTGTGGTACGGTGCTCGTTTATATAAACTATTTGGGATGTGAGATCGGTTTGATTTCATATCTTAAAATCTTCAAATTTAAAAATTATTTTCAGAAATCAAATACTACCTTTCAAATTATTTATTTAAATTAAATTAAAAAATTCGCCGACAACTTCTGTTAGGCGACCCCTTTTCAAAATAAAACACCCAACCTAAAAATATGCCGACAAATTCTTAAGGAAGGTAATTGCAAACCGTGGGTTGATCCCCAAAGGAGATTAAATCCTATTATGAAAGAAGTTGTTAAGAAAGAAATTTTAAAGTGGTTGGATGCTGGAATTATCTACCCTTTTTCAGATAGTGCATGGGTTAGTCCTATTCACTGTGTTCGTAAGAAAGGAGGAGCAACTGTGACTATTAATGAAAAGAATGAAATTATATTAACAAGACAAGTTACAGGGTGGCAGATATGCATTGATTATAGAAAATTAAACCTTGCCACAAGGAAAGATTATTTTCCACTCCCTTTTCTAGATCAAATGTTGGATAGACTGGCTGGGCATAAATACTTTTGTTTTTTGGATGGATATACTGGTTACCACCAAATTCAAATTGCTCCCGAGGATCAAGAGAAAACTACGTTTAACGGTCCTTATGGTACGTTTTCTTTTAGAAAAATGCGCTTTAGTTTATGTAATGCCCCTGCTACATTTCAAAGATGTATGATGGCTATTTTTGTGATTTAATTGAAAAAGGGATTGAAATTTTTGTGGATGACTTTTCAGTGTTTGGAATTTCATTTGAATCATGTTTAGAACATCAATCTAAAGTTCTAAAATGCTGTGAAGAAACTAATTTGGTCATTAATTGGGAAAAATGCCAATTTATGGTAGCAGGAGGAATTGTTTTGGGACATCGGATTTTAGGAAAAGGTTAGGAGGTAGATCCTGCAAAAATTCAAGTTATATCTAATTTACCATGCCCAACCAATGTAAGGGGAATTAGAAGTTTTTTAGAACATGCTGGATTCTACAGGAGTTATGATCGCTGAAAAATTTATTAAGAAATTCATACCTATTTTTGATGAAATTGCACTTTAAAGAAGGGTATTTTCTTTATTTTATTGCAGGAATGAAGAATTTAGGTGATAAAAGCAAAAATCATAAAAAGGAGGAAATTTGGAGCAAAATCATGCAATTTGTGCTGAGTCGCCGACCGCGAGATCAAGCCCGCCGACGGCGAGGTTACGAGAAGAAAATTCTGAAGGATTTATAACTGTCTTGCTGACAGCGAGCTCGAGCCCACTGACAGCGAGCTAGAGCGGTTTGAAGATCTTCTAGAAGCCTCGCCGACAGCGAGGTAGTTCGTCGCCGACGGCGAGCTTGTTCAAATGGTGCAGATACATTGAACCTGGACACTTTTTGAAGGGATGCTTACACACCTCTTGGTCCTTTGCTTACCTCTATATATTGAAGCCGAAATTAAGTCTTTTGTGTGTTACTTCGTGTTATTTAGTGTTATTTTGTGTGCGATCTTTGTGTTCTAAGTGAGTTAATTTGAGTCTTTAGTGAGTATTTAGTGAGTTAGTGAGTTTTTAGTGAGTCGTCTTTATCTTGGAAGGAAGAGTCAAAGGAACTAGCGAGAAGTCCGCTTAGGGATAAATTAAGATAAGTATTTGTATTTATTATTTTTAACTTTAAATGAAATCCATGCTTAGTTTAGTTTCCATGCATTCCGAGTAGTTTATTTAGTCTTTCTACTCGTTATGAAATTAAGTGATTTGATGAACTAAAAATAGAAGTATTTTTATATATTAATAAATTGTGATAATTTTTACTTAAAACTTAATTTACTTTTCAAATCGGCCATTTGATTTGTTAAAATATGCTGATTATCAACTATAGTAAAAATTACATCTGATATTCGGGGAAATTCAAAAGCCTTGGAAGGAGGGTGCAAATAAATAGGGAAATAATATCACTGGGCGTAGAATTGAGCATTTTTAGTGTGACAGACTAAAATATTCAATTCGGTCCTATTGTTTAAGAGCTGAAGTGTAGATCTTAGCCCTCGGGCGAGGGGAACGTGGAAGCTCGAAGTGGCGATCGGTATCCTCCCAGCCTAGCCGTGGATTCGTAATCAAACATAGGATTAGTCAATATTCTTTACACCTGGACGAAAGGGTAAGGAATAGGAATGCTCCTATTTGTCACAATACCTTAACATTATCTATTTAAATTCATCAATCACTTAAGTTTCTAAACAAGGGGAAAGATACCTTTTCTGAATAGTTAAGACTTATTTAGCAATTAATTTTATTTCCTGCACTTGCAATTCATATTAATTTTCTACTTAGTTAATTTATCTAATTAAAATACTTAGTTTACTTTATTGCGCTTAAATTCGAATTCTAAATTTTTGTATATATTATTATTATTATTATTATTATTATTATTATTATTATTATTATTTTAAAATTAGCTCGTTATTTAATTTTCTCTTTCCCCGTGGGATCGATAACCGGGACTCCACTAGAGCCCCGTATTACTTCGATACGATACGTATACTTGCGTAGCATCCACAACATAAACAATTACAAATCTATACATATAATATAGCGCGGTCAAGTTTTTGGCTTCGTTGCAATCAAATTAAAATATCATAATATAAATTTGTGGGTCGAGTTTTTTGCGCCGTTGCCGGGGAAAGTAAGAAAAATTTACTAAAGTAACGGACTATTTTAAAATAATCATAATAAATAAATTAATATCTATTCTAAAATTGTATGCGCAAATTTGGAAACGAAAATTTAATACCTTACGATTCTGAATTAGAGCGTACAATTAAAAGAATTAGAAAACAAAAGAAACAAACTATAAATTTAACCCAAATGGCGAATATTCCTGAAATTCAAAATATTAACCAACAAAGACCATTAAGAGATTATGCCAACCCTACATCAGATGAAATTCATTTAACTATTCAAAACCCCGATGTAGCTGCTAATTCATTTGAACTTAAACCTCGCAATTATCCAAATGGTACAAAACAATCAATTTAGTGGTTCACCTACTGAAGATCCTAACTTACATCTTGCTAGTTTTCTAGAACTTTGTGCTACTTTTAAATATCAAGGAGTATCTGACGATGCTATAAGACTTAGACTTTTTCCTTTTTCATTAAGGGATAAGGCTAAAATGTGGTTGAATTTGTTAAGCACTCGGATCTATTAAAACTTGGGGAGAATTATCACAAAAATTTCTATCCAAATATTTTCCACCATCTAAAACTACTAAGTTTAGAAATGATATAACTTCTTTTAGTCAGTTTGATGGAGAATCAATATATGAATCTTGGGAGAGATTTAAGGAACTTCTTAGGAAATGCCCACATCATGCGCTACCGTATCGGTCGATTATTCAAACCTTTTATAATGGATTAGTGGGATCTTTAAGATCAATCATCGATGCTGCTGCTGGAGGTTCATTAATGTCTAAACCATTTGATGAAGCTTATGCACTAATCGAAGAAATGGCAACAAATAATTTCCAATGGCCTGTAGATAGAGTAAATCCGAAAAAAATAGCCAGCATTCATGAAAACGATGCAATATCTATGTTAGCTTCTCAAATTGCTGCTATATCTAAGAAATTATATCATTTTGGAATGAGCTACTCTCCTACTTTAGAAGAAAACTCATATGGACAAATCATAGAATCTCAATCTAATTATGAAACTTTAAATGCTATTAATAATAGAACTAATAACCCTTATTCAAACTATTATAATCCTGGTTGGAAAACTCATCCAAATTTTAATTGGAATAACACATCTAATCAACAATGGATGAATCAACCTAATCAAGCAAATCCAAACTATGAACCTAATTACCCACCTGGATTTAATAACAATAACCCTCAATTCAAAGATAAGAAATTATCTATGGATGAATTAATTTTAAATGTGGGTCATCAACTAGAAAATCAAGGAAATCAACTACAAATTCAAGGAAATCAACTATAAATTCAAGGAACATCTATTAAAAATATAGAAACTCAACTTGGACATATTGCTACTGCGCTAAATAATAGAATACCTGGAACTTTTCCTAGTGATGTGGAAATAAATCCTAAAGATCAAGGAAAAGAACAAATTAAAGTAATACAACTAAGGAGTGGAAAAGAACTAGAACCTCAAATTCAAAAAGAACTTAAAAGCCAAAATGAGGAAGTGAAATTGAAAAGGAAACAATTCAACAAGATTCAAACTTGGAACATCCTTTAATACCTATGAAAATTTCTGTTGAAACCCCTCCACCACCATTTCCTCAACGACTAGCTCAACATAAAAAAGATAAACAATTTGTTAAATTCCTTGAAATACTAAAGAAATTAACAATCAATATACCTTTGTCGAAGCTTTAGATCGGATGCCAAATTATGTAAAATTTATGAAAGATATTCTAAATAAGAAAAGAAAATTCACCGATAATGAAACAATCGCACTTAGTGAAGAGTGTAGTGCTATTATTCGGAAGAAGCTTCCGAAAAATTGAAAGATCCCGGTAGTTTCACTATACCTCGCGCTATAGGAGAAAAATTTTATGGAAAAGCTTTGTGTGACTTAGGAGCAAGCATCAATCTAATGCCTCCATCGATTTTTAAGAGATTAGGATTAGAAAAAATTACACCTACTTCAGTAACCCTTCAATTAGCTGATCGTTCGGTTACCTATCCTAAGGGAGTTATTGAAGATGTGTTAGTAAAGGTGGATAAATTTATCTTCCCAGTAGATTTTATTGTTTTAGATATGAAGGAAGATAAAGAAATTCCTATCATTTTAGGAAGACCATTTTTAGCTACTGGAAAAGCTATGATTGATGTTCAGAAAGGAGAATTAACTATGAGAGTAAATGACCAAAAAGTTATCTTTAATATTGCAAAATCAATGAAATATCCTGCGCTAGAAAAAGATGATGAATGTTTTCGGATGGAAATACTTGAACAATTACAACGCGAACATTTTAAGAAATATTATGAAGATAATTTAGAAAAAGGAAATACTGAATTAATTGAAGATAATAATGAAGAATTAAATTATATTCAGGAAAAATTTGAATTTTTGGATAATACTGAAAACACTGACAAGAATATAGTTCCATCAATTATTAAACCTCCTGAACTTGAGCTTAAAATATTACTTGATCATTTGAAATATGCTTATTTAGGTAATTATTCAACTTTACCAATTATTATTTCATCTGCATTAAACGAATCTCAAGAACAAAAACTTTTAGAAACTTTAAAAAAATATAAAAAAACTTTTGGTTGGACTTTAGCAGATATTAAAGGAATTAGTCCTTCAATCTGTATGCATAGAATTATTTTAGATGATGAACATAAACCTAAAGCTGATCCCCAAAGGAGATTAAACCCAATAATGAAAGAAGTAGTTAAGAAAGAAATTTTAAAATGGTTAGATAATGGTATTATATATCCTATTTCGACGATGCTTGGGTAAGCCCAATTCACTGTGTTCCTAAGAAGGGAGGAGTGACCGTCATCGCCAATGAAAATAATGATCTTATTCCTATAAGACAAGTTGCTGGTTGGCGTATATGTATTGATTATAGGAAATTAAATACGCCACCGGAAAGATCACTTCCCTTTACCATTTCTAGACCGGATGTTAGATAGATTAGCTGGACATAAGTATTTTTGTTTTCTAGATGGATACACTTGGTTATCATCAAATACAAATTGCTCACGAGGATCAAGAGAAAACTACATTTACTAGTCCTTATGGAACTTTCGCTTTTCGAAGAATGCCTTTTGGATTATGTAATGCACGCAATAACATTCCAGAGATGTATGATGTCTATATTTAGTAAATTAATTGACAATGGAATAGAAGTATTTATGGATGATTTCTCTGTATTTGGAACATCATTTGACACATGCTTAACTCATCTTGAAAAAGTATTAGAAGTATGTGAGAAAACAAATTTAGTTCTAAATTGGGAGAAATGTCAATTTATGGTTGCTGGCGGCATTGTATTAGGGCATAAAATTTCGGAAAAGGCATGGAAGTAGACCCTGCAAAAATTCAAGTTATAGCTAAATTACCACCTCCAACTACGGTAAAAGGGGTAAGAAGTTTTCTTTGACATGCTGGATTCTACAGACACTATATAAAAGATTTTTCAAAAATTACTAAACCTCTATGCCAACTTCTCGAAAAAGATAAGAAATTTGAATTTACAATCGAATGTCTGAATGCTTTTGAACTCTTAAAAGAAAAATTAATTACAACACCTATAATAGTTTCACCTAACTGGGAGAAACCATTTGAGCTTATGTGTGATGCTAGTGATTATGCTGTAGGAGCAGTTCTTGGCAAAGATATGAAAAGATTTTTAAAGTTATATACTATGCTAAGTAAAACTCTAAATGATGTTGAAATAAATTATACGATTCTGAAAAGAGAATTATTAGCGGTAGTATATGGTTTTAATAAATTTAGACCTTATCGATTGGAATAAAATGTATCGTGCATACTGATCATTCTGCTATCAAATATTTAATGCAAAAGAAAGATTCCAAACCAAGATTAATTAGATGGATGCTATTAATGCAAGAATTCGATTTTGAGACCGTTAATAAAAAAGGAATTGATAATCAAATTGCGGATCATTTATCAAGATTAGAAAATCATGAATTATCTGATATTGAAAATGAAATTATAGATAGTTTTCCCGATGAACAACTATATAATATCAATGAGTGGAAAATATCATGGTATGCTGATATAATAAACTATATAGTTAGTAATATTTTACCACCTATGCTAACTTTGCAACAACAAAAAAAATTCATCCATGATACGAAAACCTATTTTTGGGATGAACCATATTTATATAAGCAATGTAAGGATTTAATTATTAGAAGATGTGTACCTTATGAAGAAACTGAACCAATTATTCAAAAATGTCATGATTATGATTTTGGAGGACATTTTGGGACTGATAAAATTGCTTATAAGATTCTACAATCTAGATTTTACTGGCGTACTCTATTTAGAGATGTATACGAGATATATTAAAACTTGCGATAAATGCCAAAGAGTAGGAAATATATCTAGAAGAAACGAAATGCCTCTAAATTTTATATTAGAAGTTGAAATTTTTGATGTTTGGGGATTAGATTTTATGGGACCTTTTATTCCTTTGTTTGGAAACTCATATATATTAGTAAGTCGTTGATTATGTTTCCAAATGGATTGAGGCACAAGCTTTACCTAGGTGTGATGCTAAGAGTGTTTCAAAATTTCGATGAAAAATATTTTTACTAGATTTGGAATGCCGAGAGTGATTATCACCGACGGAGGAACTCATTTTAGAAATAAATACATTCACAAACTAGTAGAAAAATATAATATTACTCATAAGATATCCACTGCTTATCATCCACAGACTAGCGGATTAGCTGAAGTATCCAATCATGAGATTAAATGTATTTTAGAAAAATATGTAAACCCAAATAGGTTAGATTGGTCTATTAGATTAGACACTGCATTATGGGCTTATATGACTGCTTATAAAACTTGATTGGAATGACTCCTTACAGGCTTATATATGGAAAAACATGCCACTTACCAGTTGAATTAGAACATAAAGCATATTGGGCGATTAAAGAATTTAATTATAATATGAAGGAAGCTGGTGAGAAAAGATTGCTGCAATTAAATGAATTGGAAGAATTAAGAAATGAATCATATGATAATGATCGGATTTATAAGGAAAAGATGAAATTATGGCATGATAGGAAGATTAATCAGAGAAATTTTGAACCAGGACAGGAAGTTTTGTTATATAATACTAGATTGAAATTATTTCTGGAAAATTGAAGTCTCGATGGTTAGGACCTTTCACCATAACTCAAATATTTTCATACGGAACTATAGAAATCGAAGATCCAAAAACTGGACATAAATTTAAAGTTAATGGACATAGTTTAAAACCATATTTCGAAGGAATAAGACCTAACTATAAAGAGGTTTTAATGCTTAGTCAACCTAATTAATAATTGAAATTAGGTCGGGCTGACGACGTTAAACCAAGCACTTTATGGGAGGCAACCCATATTAGTTATCTATTTTTATTGTATTTTAATAGTTAGTTTATATTATTGAAACTTTACTACTCAATTATTATTAAGAATCATCACATATTCGAACCATTATGATGAGAAAAGAAATTACTCAATTTAGAGCGAAATTGGACATTATTTTGAAATCTCGCCGACGGCGAGGTCGATACTCGCCGACAGCGAGGTTCGCGCCTAATTCAGTTTATTTATAAGCTCGCTGACAGCGAGAAACGAGTCCGCCGACAACAAGAACCTGAAAGGTAGTTTTTATAACTAAGTCGCCGACGGCGAGAAAAATCTCGCTGACAGCGAGGTATGAAAAAAAAACATATATTTGACTGGTCAAAAACACTATTCATCATCTCCAACCTCCAATTTTCACAAAAACCGACCTAGGGCTTGAGAGATCTTGGATTTGAAGCGATTTCATCACTCAAAAACACCGGATTTCATCTTCTCTTGGTAAGAGCTTCACTCATATGCAAAAATTTTTGATTTTCACCATGTATTTTCACCACATTGCAAATTTTGGGAAAAATCAAAATGTGGAAGAAATATTCGGTGGAAATCCATGGAATTTGATTTAAATTGCTTACAAATGTTGTAGGAAGCCTTCTTAGGATTATTATTAAGTTTAGTAAAAATTTTTATGATTTTCACAGATCGATTAAATGGCTCCACGACAAAAACGTTGAGTAGAGTTCGACGAAAACCGATTCATTAATGCACGAGCACAGGCAAAATATTTTGAAAATATACAAGGAAGAAAGTGCATTGCGGATCGGGTATTTAAAAATTCGGGAGGAGAAGTAGAGTAGATTATAAAGGAACGAGGTCGGGAAAATTTACGTTATGTACGAGTATAGAGCAGATTGTAGAAGTGGTGAAAGAATTTTATGCCAATTTGATTGCCGCTGAAGATGCACCTGTAAAGGTACGAGGGTTTTTTGTAGATTTTAATGCTGCTAGAATTAACGCGTTCTATGAAGTTCATGACTCGCACTTTAGCGAGTATGAAACTTTTGGAACGATGGAAGGACCACTGGAGGAAGTCATTAACTTTCTCACTGATGGGACCGGAGTATGGAAATTGAAGCAGTAGGAAAGAGTGAATTTTCCTCTTTCCAAATTAAATGCAGTCTCCAAAGCCTCGCATTACCTTATTTGTTCTACTGCATTACCCACATATCACCATAGTGAGGTAACACGAGATGAAGCAGTTCGAATTTCGCATTCGAATAACGAAGCATCAACATCGGTAGAATTATTTATCAGAATATCCTGGCCACTCCTCGAAATGAGAGTGGAGCTGGATTGGGCCACCCTGGATTGATTTTTGCACTCTGTCAACTTTCTGGAGTTGAGGCTAGAGATGATGAAGAATGGGTGGAACCTATGAAACCACTTACAACTACTAACATTAAGAAGTATGAGTCCCATGAAGGGTGGAGAGCAGGAGTAAGAAGTTATTTTTCTCAATCAAGTAGAGATATACCCTCTACTAGCTATGGACCTCCCGAGCCTACCACCCCTACCTTACAAGATCCGATGAATGAATTGACTCGCATAGGAGTTTTGAGCGGTTGGAGAGACCATGGGGAGAAGGTTTGATCATTTTGATCAAAGGATTGATAATCCGGAGAGGAGACATGATTATGATAGTGAATACCTCCGGCGACATTCGGAATACGAGATTGCATATTATGAAGCGCGAACGTCGTTATAGGAGTGGAGATTTAGATGTAGTCTTTCCGGAATGCCCCGTGTACACTCAGTATCATCCTGCTCAGTCTTCTCAGCAGCCTACAGATCAAGGAGGGGATGATATAGTTTGGGACTTTGATGCTGAAGATTAGGACTTTATGTATTTTATTTGTTTGATATAAGTTATTTTGAGGACTTTATATGTTTGTAATATTCGATACTTTATTTTGAGACATTGGATGTTAGTTAGATTAATCTGCTTGGATTGTTATAGTAGTTAGTTTTTGTTTTTTGTGTTAGTTAATTGCATTTGTTTTTATGTTAATTAGGATGTTAGTTTTCTTTAATATGTTTTTATTTTATTTTGTATTGTTTTAAGTTTTTTAAAATTGTTAATCTGTTAGTTCAATTGTTTTTAATATGTTAGTAATTCATATGTGTAGTGTAGAGTTATTTTAATTGATGTGTTTAATACTTATCTTAGGTTTTATCCCTGCATTTTCTTTAAATTGTTATATATATGTGGAGAATACTAATAGTACAGGTTCAATGAAAAATGAAAAAGCCTGCAAAAATTTCAAAGAAAAAAGAAATACCTAAACTTCAAAGGTATGATTTATTTACTTTCCTTCTTATTCATTATTTAGAATAGATATAAAAATTTAAGTTTGGGGGAGAGTAAAATACAAATTTAGTTATTAACTTGTTCTCAATTTCTATTTTCAAATTATTATAAAATGATTTTTATAGCAAATTTTTCAATTTGATTTAATATGAATTATTTTATTTAATTATTATAAAAGGTTAAATAAAATATTTCTAGTACTTTAATTGATTAAATAGAATAAAATATTTTGGTTAAAGGGAATAAGAATATAGTAAAATATTTTTAGTAAGGAAAACTATATTCTAAAATTAAAATTCTTAAGTATTCAAGTGGAAAAGAAAAGATTGAAAATCAATGAAGTAAAAACTATGAAGTATATATAAGATAAGAAATATTCCTAAGTTTCAAATTTAGGAAGATGAAAATGAAGTTCAAAATTATTAACAGGCTCTCCAGATACAGTAATCCTCATTAGAAAAAAAAAAAAACGAGGAGAAGCTTGAGGAGATGCCTTATCAAAAATTGGCTTCATTTGATTTAACCTAAAGGGAAAAACTTAGATATTTCCAAACTTATGTTTATGGATTAGAATTTTACCTAATAGTATTTTCTTGAATTTCTAATCATATGAATATCTTAAGTAGTTATTGTTTTAAATATAGTCATTCCTGAAATGAATAGTAAGCTAGAAATCTTAGACTTGATGACTAAATAATTTATTTCTATAAGATTAATTAAATTACATGAATTATTTTTGTTTAACTTTATTATGATATTAATTAATCTAATTCATAGTTATTTAAATTGAAAAATCTTATTATAAAACTCATTATTTTTATGTAATACTAAAATTACTTGAGGACAAGTAATAAGTAAGTTTGGAGGATTTTGATCGCTGAAAAATTTATTAAGAAATTCATACCTATTTTTGATGAAATTGCACTTTAAAGAAGGGTATTTTCTTTATTTTATTGTAGGAATGAAGAATTTAGGTGATAAAAGCAAAAATCATAAAAAGGAGCAAATTTGGAGCAAAATCATGCAATTTGTCTTGAGTCGCCGACGGCGAGATCGAGCCGCCGACGGCGAGGTTATGAGAAGAAAATTCGAAGGATTTATAAGCGTCTCGGCCGACAACGAGCTCCGAGCCCGCCGACGGCAAGCTAGAGCGGTTTGAAGATCTTCTAGAAGCCTCGCCGACAAGCGAGGTAGTTCGTCGCCGACGGCGAGCTAGTTCAAATGGTGCAGATACATTGAACCTAGACACTTTTTGAAGGGATGCTTACACACCTCTTGGTCCTTTGCTTACCTCTATATATAGAAGCCGAAATTAAGTCTTTTGTGTGTTACTTCTGTGTTATTTAGTGTTATTTTGTGTGCAGTCTTTGTGTTCTAAGTGAGTTAATTTGAGTCTTTAGTGAGTATTTAGTGAGTTAGTGAGTTTTTAGTGAGTCGTGCGGTACTGGAAGGAAGAGTCAAAGGAACTACGAGAAGTCTGCTTGGGGATAAATTAAGATAAGTATTTGTATTTATTGTTTTTAACTTTAAATGAAATCCATGCTTAGTTTAGTTTCCATGCATTCCGAGTAGTTTATTTAGTCTTTCTCTCCGTTATGAAATTAAGTGATTTGATGAACTAAAAATAGAAGTATTTTTATATATTAATAAATTGTGATAATTTTTACTTAAAACTTAATTTACTTTTCAAGTCGGCCATTTGATTTGTTAAAATATGTTGATTATCAACTATAGTAAAAATTACATCCGATATTCGGGGAAATTCAAAAGCCTTGGAAGGAGGGTGCAAATAAATAGGGAAATAATATCACTGGGCGTAGAATTGAGCATTTTTAGTGTGACAGACTAAAATATTCAATTCGGTCCTATTGTTTGAGAGCTGAAGTGTAGATGTTAGCCCTCAGGCGAGGGGAACGTGGGAGCTCTGAAGTGGCAGTCGGTATCCTCCCAGCCTAGCCGCAGATTCAATAATCAAATATAGGATTAGTCAATATTCTTTACACCTGGACCAAATGGTAAAGAATAGGAATGCTCCTATTTGTCACAATACCTTAACATTATCTATTTAAATTCATCAATCACTTAAATTTCTAAACAAGGGGAAATATACCTTTTCTGAATAGTTAAGACTTATTTAGCAATTAATTTTATTTCCTGCACTTGCAATTCGTATTAATTTTCTACTTAGTTAATTTATCTAATTAAAATACTTAGTTTACTTTATTGCGCTTAAATTCAGAATTCCAAATTTTCGTATAATATAATATTATTATTATTATTATTTTAAAATTAGTTCGTTATTTAATTTTCTCTTTCCCTACGGGATCGATAACCAGGACTCCACTAGAGCCCTATATTACTTGATATGATACGTATACTTGCGTAGCATCCACAACATAAACAATTACAAATCTATACATATAATATAGCGGGGTCAAGTTTTTGGCTTCGTTGCAATCAAATTAAAATATCATAATATAAATTTGTGGGTAAAGTTACATTAAAGACTTTTCAAAAATTACAAAACCTTTATGCCATTTACTGGAAAAGAATGCAATTTTTAACTTTGATGATAACTGCCGTAAAGCGTTTAAAACATTAAAAGAAAAATTAATCACTGCAGTTGTAATAATTTCACCAAATTGGGAAAAACCTTTTGAATTAATGTGTGATGCTTGTGATTATGCTATTGGTGTTGTTTTGTGTCAGAAATATGATAAAATTTTTAAAGTAATTTATTATGCTAGTAAAACTCTTAATGAAGCTCAAATTAATTATAGCGTTACTGAGAAAGAGTCATTAACTATAGTATTTGCCTTTAATAAATTTTGATCATATTTAATTGGAACTAAATGTGTTGTGCATACTGATCATTCTGCTATCAAATACTTAATAAAGAAAAATGATGCAAAATCGAGACTTATAAGATGGATTCTTCTTTTGCAAGAATTTGAAATTGAAATAGTAGATATGAAGGGTTCTGATAATCAAATTGCTGATCATTTGTCCAGGCTTAAAATTAAAAAATCTCTCTGTGATATTGAAGAAATTAATGAACATTTTCCTTATGAAAAACTTTTCACTATTAAAGAAAGGAATGTTCCGTAGTATGCAGACATAGTAAACTTTGTTGTTAGTAATATTATACCCTATGGTTTGACATATAATGAAAAGAAGAAATTTCTGTCTGATGCTAAGACTTATTTTTGGGATGACCCATTTTTATATAAACAAGGAAAGGATCTTATAATTCGATGATTTGTACCTTTGGAAGAGACTTATGAAATTATTCAAAAATGTCATGATTCTGATTATGGGGGACATTTTGGAAGTGATAAAACTGCATATAAAATATTACAATCAGGATTTTATTGGCCTACAATTTTTAAGGATGTGAATGATTATTTTAAAAATTGTGATAGATGTCAGCGTGTAGGCAATATTTCTAGAAGAAATGAGATGCCCTCAATTATATGCTGGAAGTTAAAATATTTGATGTTTGGGGATTAGATTTTATGGCACAAATTACACCATCTTTCGGAAATGTGTATATTTTGATAGCAGTAGATTATGTTTCCAAATGGATTGAAGCTATTGCTTTACCTCGATGTGATTCTCAAAGTGTTTCAAAGTTTTTAGAAAAGAATATATTTTACGGATTTGGAATACCAAGAGTAATCATAAGCGATGGGGAAGTCATTTTAGAAATGCGATTATTGGGAAGTTAGCAAAGAAATATCATATTAATCATCGCATTGCTACTGCTTATCATCCACAGACAAGTGATTTGGTTGAATTATCCAATCGTAAAATTAAAAGAATATTGGAAAAAACTGTTAATCCAAATAGAAAGGATTGGTCAATTAAATTGAATTATGCTTTGTGGGCCTATAGGACTGTAGGAATGTCCCCATATAGGTTGATTTTTGGAAAAGTTTGTAGTTTACCTTTTGAACTTGAGCATAAAGCTTATTGGGCTATTAAAGAGTTCAATTATAATTTGAAAGATGCTACTCAAAAGAGATTATTGCAATTGAATGAGCTTGAAGAAATAAGGAATGAATCTTATAAAAATGCTAAGATTTATAAGGAAAAGATGAAATTATGGCATGATCGGAAGATTCTTACCAAAAATCTTATACCAGGACAACAAGTTTTGTTGTATAATGCTAGATTGAGAATATTTACTGGAAAACTTAAGTCCAGGTGGATGGGTCCTTTCATTGTGATAAAAGTTTATTCTTATGGAGCTGTAGATATTCAAGATCCTAAGACTGGAAAAATATTTAAAGTTAACAGACATAGACTTAAACCATATTTTTCGATCAATAAATCTAAATCCGATGAGAATTTGGTGTTGGGTCACTCAGAATGAGTTCTGGGTAAGTCAGGCTGAAGACGTTAAAACAAGCGCTTTGTGGGAGGCAACCCATATTTATCGGTGTGCTTTGCTTTATGTTTGTTTTGTGTGTTTTGTTTGCTTTGTTTGGTTTTTTTTTATGTTTTTATTGTTAGTAATTTGGAGTTTTTAAACTTAAGTAGAGTTTATTCGACCTTAATTGATGCTTTAGAGAAGTCAGAATGAGAATTTGGACACTTAGTGAACTTGTGCTAAAATGTGCACTGGCGGTTAAGCACTGACTAGTTGGCGCTTAGGCGCCACAGTTATAAAAGCCTTGAAAAATGTGGATCTAGAAGCCTAGATCGTGGAGGAGAAATTATGGGAGTTATTTAGAAGATTCTAAACATTTAGGGGAATATTCTAGCATCTCCCAAGTCTATAAAAGGACTAGACTTGATAGAAACACTTACCCTAAGTCCAAATTTCATTTCTGAAGTCTAAGAAGAAAATTTTGAAGAGCACCATGCCTTCCTGGGAGAACGAGATGAAGAAGAAGCAAGATTCCGATAAAAGTAAGTTCATTAGTGATAGTACTAAGGAGTTATTTAAATGATATCTGGCTGTTAGTATTCAAGGTATAGCAGAGATGATTGCAAAAATTGAAGCCGAGTGACTTCAATGGAACCAAAAATCAATGATCTTACCTTACATCTGGATCACATGGGATGGCAACTCAAGATGCAATTCAATCATTCGAGGTATGTGGAAGAAATAGATAAAGCGATGTTTGTGAAAAATAAATGGATTGAAGAAGATGATATAAGAATGAACAATGATCACCCGTTCTATCAAATCTACATTCCTGAAAGGTCAAATGAGAATAATAGTTGTCCTGGTTATATTCCGCCTAATGGAGAGTGGAATTAAATGTTTTTTGTTTGTATCTATTTAGTTTCTTAATGTGTTATGTTAGTGTTCTTGTGAGATCATGTTTGATGTGTTTAGTGTTTTTATATAAGCCTGATGATGTGATGTGTACATCTTAGAGATGTATACTTATCAGTTTAATATTATAGTGTCTTGTATTTTGAGAATTTTATCCTTTATGTTTGGATAGAAATTCTAGTGTTTTATTAAATGTTACGTTTATTTGAATATAAGTTTGTGTTTTGTGAAATTTGTATGGAATCAATAGTTATTAAACTTTGATTTGGAGTATTAGAAGACTTTTGTGGGAGAATTAATTATTGTGGACTAAATAAGGGTAATTAACAAAGTGATGTTGACCTCATTTCTGATGAGGTCTTCTCCTCTTCTTTTTAGTACTTAGGATCTAGCCTTAGGCTTTTCCTTTGACTGTCTTAGAAGATTAGAATTGGGACCCACCACCTAGAATTTCAAACCACTTCTTAACTCCCTGCAAACTCCACAAACTTGATTGTAGACCCCTAATCACCTAGAGGGTTGAAATTAAATGTGGAAGTTTAAAGGATGGGTTCCTATAGGACTCTTTGGCCTTAGGACTGCCCTGGGTGGCCATGTCTGGTGAGGGCTGACTTACACACACCTTACACTTGTACACTACACTTTCACACACCTCCTAAAACCACACCTATACCCAACTTGACCTCCTGACTCATGAAGGTGATTCACATGGATGGTCCTTAACCCCTAAACCCTTGGCTAAGAGGGTTAGGAACAACATAGTGAATGCCTCAAATGAGTCCCTTCATGGCTCATGTGGGCTTGATATGGCTTCATGGCTCAACCAAAATAATTTCATTCCACTCACATTTACCCAATCTTTAATTTTCCAAAATTTTCAATTTTTGACCCCCGGGACCCCGGACTCGCCTAACCTACCCAAAACCCTTGAAATTACCCAAAATTTTCCAAAAATCTCCAAATCACCTAAAATTCCTCAAGACCAATCCCAAACATTTCCACATCACTCAAATTGATCATCCATAGCCAAATATACTCAAAATTCCAAAAATACCCCCCAATACCCTCCAAATACCCAAAATGCCCTTCTTGAACCAAAAATCCAAAAATTCAGAAAATTCCCAAAAAATTCCAGAAAATCCCAAATATTCCCAATTTCATTTTGTTCAACTACACCAAGGGCCAATTTTTTTAATTTACCCCACTTATGTCAAAATCCCCAATTTGACCCATTTTAACCCAAAGTGAACCCAATGTCAAACCAAACCTACCCAATTGAACCAAATTCTGGTCCAATTCAATTCTAAAATTCAATTCAACATTCCCAACACCAATATAGACCAAATCCAAGTCCAATTTGATTGACATTTGAATGCAATTTCACTTTTGGCCTTAAAGCCCAATTTGGACCCATGACCCAAACCTAGCCCAAACCAAACCAATTTAACTCCAATTAACCCAAAATCTTTTCTAAACCTTCCATAACATCCCTACAAACAAAACACTAACATGATTTGCCCAAAATTTGGATCCAAACCCCACTCTAATTCAACCTAAAACCAAGAGGCCCAATTTTGACCTAAATCCACCCCTAACCCAAATGAGCCCAAATCACAAAATCAAAATCCAACCAAAGTTGGAACCTTTTTCAAACACTCCCATAAACATTTCCCAACATCAATTTTACATCAATTTCAACCCTAACCCAACATTGGTCCAAGTTAGACCAATTTGACCTACATAGGCCCTTTTACCGAATGAACCTAAATTCAACTCCTTTCAAACCCAAATCACTCCAAACTTGTTTCAAATCAATCATGACATACTCCTAAACCAAACCCAACAATTATTTGGCCCAAGCCTTTACCAAACTTTCATCCTAAAATCCATTTTAAGATCCAAAAGCCCACTTCCCTAAACCATTTTAAAAGCCCATCTTCACTAAATTTCAAAGGCCCAAAATTCATCCAAAGTCCATATGACACTCTTCTTCATCATGCATCCAATTAAAATCATCCCTAAGTCCTAATCCAATGATCAAATAATTCTAAATAAAGCTTCATCCAACTTTCCACCAAAATACCAAAATCCCCTAAATTCTACTTCCATGAAATTGACCAAACTTTTCCCCAAGCCAAAGGTGAGCCATGAAGCCATGCATGAGCCACATGGAAGCCCTGAGAGCCTCTTTACATGTCATCATGCCATTTTGGGCAAAAGAAGGAGACTCTTTCCTTAATCTCCTAAAGTCATTAGCCTTAACCATGATTCCCCTTAACCCAAATTTAATCCAAATATATTTGGATAAGGACTTCTCCATGCCAAACCAACTGATTCCTTTGACTCCCCACAACACCCAAAGCCTCCTTGAAGGGTGAACCAAGCCCAAAGGTGGACTTGACCAAATCAAGCCAAAATTGGCCTTCCCCCATGCCATTTTAATCCAAGCTTTTGACACATGACAAAGCCCAATTGCCTACACTAAACCCCAGCCCTGACCCACCTGGACCTGAGGGTGACCCATGCCTGCCTGCCAGCCTCCTGGATCCCCGGAAAACACCATGGCCGAGACATGGGGAGGAGCCAAACTTTGGAATTCCACCTTGCTGAGTTGCCCCATGCCCAATGGCCACCATGGCTGTTCTTCCCTTGACTCGAGCACGGTCGATCCCAAGCCTTAAACCCCCCTGGGAGGCCCTCCACCCTCTTCTATTTAAACCTCACCTCCTCTCGGCCATGAGAGGTGCTTAACCAGACCTTACTGAAACCCTGCCAAAATTGCTCCAGATGACTCTCCACACCTAGATCAGTTGATCCCCAGTGACAATTTGCCCTAATCCCCACCAACAGAGCCCAATTTCTCAGCCAAAATCTCACCCAGAAACAGGACATCTCCCAATCCTCCACCAAACTCAAATTAAACTCACCCACACCTACACAAGGTCAAGAGAAGGAGTTCCCCAGTGAAAGCCCCCTCTCCAGGCCACCCATCTGTTCTAGACTCCAAGCTTTGTAATCGGTTGTGGTCGAAATCATACTGGACGATTCACCGGGCCGAGGACTTCATCTGGAGCTTGCTTGGACCCAATCGAAGGTGACACAGCTCTCAGATCGAAACTTCACTTCTCTGAGCAAAGGTATGGACTCACTCTTCTTCCCGAGCTTACAGAGATTATCTATTTAATTTGAGTCAAATTCAATACATGTTTACCGTATGGATGTGTTCGTCTCCTCAAGATGAATCCATAGAGCATAAGAACACGAAAATCCGTTGAGAATCGAGTGAGAAATTAGGGTTAGAAGGTTGACGGTCACGAGTTCACACCAGTCGTAGACAATGACCAGGAGCCGTCGGATCGCGCGTGTATCAAGCGAACGACCAGGATCGCACCGGACGGAGCAACAGGACATGAACCGCGGGCAGCGTGGCATCCCAGTCAGATGGCGGCGCCGAATCAAGAGACGACGCGTGGAGCTTCGGAGACGCCGACGTTGACGCGGCGCCGCGTGGATAAGTAGGAAATTAGGGTATTTTTTTGATTTATTTAATTCCCTAAACTTCAAAAATACATAACTTTGTGTAGGAAAATCAAAAAAATAAAATAAAAATACCCTCTTGCTCAGTGAACAGAGGAGAATAATGTGGAAAAGAAATCATTTAATTTCATTGAGTATTTGATTTTTAATACTTTATTTACTCTCTGCACATTTTCAATTCTCCATGCATGTATACAATTCACCATGGAATGAGACCATAGGGATTTTGAAGCATCTGAATTTGGGAACATTCCCTGAATTTTCCAAAGTCAGAGGCCACCCCTATGAAGAGTTATTGATTTTTCAATTCTAGGTCTCTATTCTGAATATTTTAATTCCAATAATTTGCATATTGTGAAATAAATTCTAGGAAAATTTGGTGATGTTTCTTATGACCAAAGGACCCTAAGGAAAATGGTTTTTGAGTTAACTCACTTGTAATAACCCTAATTGGCTTAAACACCCAAAATGGAACCTTAATTAATTAGAGCTAATCATACATCAAATTGACTTGAAATCAATTCTCCACTGACTTTTAGGATCAGAGGAACCCGCCATAAAAATTTGAAGTCAATTGGACTTAGTTAGCTCTATCAAATGGGTTGATTAAGCCATTTAGCCAAATTTAAACTTTAAAAATTCATAACTTGCAAAATCCTTTTCAAAAATTCACCAAATTGGTTTTGGAGCATCTCTGATATCAGGGGAATTTAAGAAAATTAAAATTGCAATTTTCCAAGAAAGTTGATTTTTTTGCATTATTTTAATATTTTTAGTAATTAAAAAATAATAAAAATCACAAAAATAATAAAATTCACAAAAATGTCACATTTTGAATTTTAATCACTTAGGAACAAACCCCATATTTTTCTTAAGTCTCTATGATGAGATATTAAATTTTAAAGCCCTAAGGTAATTTTAAAATTAAAAAATGTATTTTCTAGCATTTCCACTAAAATAATTCTAATAAATCAAAGAAAAATCAGAAAATTATAGAAATTAGTTTTCTGGTTTCCTTGATATTGGAGAGATTTTTAAAAAATATAAAATTCATTTTTCAACCTTTATTTTATTTTTAAATGAATTAATACTCCAAAACTCAAAATAATTATAATAAAAATAATATAATTCAAAAAATCACCAAAATTGGTCCAAGTGGTCCTCTAGTCATTAGGAATGTCCCATAATTTTCTTAAGGATAGAAACTTTCCCTTGTTTAAGTTATTAAATTTTCCTTGAAAATTCTTACCTTTCACCAAAAATAATTACATAAATAAATTAAATATAGAAAAATCACATTTTCTCCTCTAATACCTTGATTGACATATGAGTGAAGTTACATAAAAATTTCAAATTCATTTGAGCTCAATTTAGTGAGTTATAGAATTAGTAAGCATAAAGGGCAAAATGGTAATTAAAATTTTATCCTATAATTAAAAAATTTTAGGTTTAATTGAAAGGATGGGTAAAATATTTGATATTAAGTTGATTTTGGATGTTTGAAACTTAGGTATTTAAAGGGTAGAAACTTACCAAGCAATTTGAAAATAATTAAAATAAACCTTAATTAAATAATTAATTAAATTTGGATGAATAATAATAAAAAAATTGGAATTATTAAAATAGGGATATTATTAGGAAGAGATTTATTCTTTAATCTAAGAATCCCTAAATTAATCACCTCAATAATATTCAATTCCTAATTAAAATGATAATCCAAATTCAAAACTTAAAATGCTTATTCATTAAATTAAATTAAAATTAAAACATTTAAATTAAACCCTTTTAAAATTTCAATTAAATTAATACTTTATCAATTAAAATTAAATCATCCCTAAAGCATAAAAAAATAAATAAAATATTAAATTAAAATTAAAAGAAAAATAATAAAATTAAATTAAAATTTAAATTTAAATTTAAATTAAAAATAAAACCAAATTAAGATTAAAATTAAAATAAAATTGAATTAAATTAAACTAAATTAAAAATTAAATTAAATTAAATTAAATCACAATAAATTAAATTAAATTAAAACATATTAAATTAAAATAAAATAAAAAAGAATAAATAAAATCAAGTTAAAAATAAAAATAAAATTAAATTAAATAAATAAAATTAAATTAAAATTAAAACTAAACAAAATTAAATTAAAAATTAAATTAAATTAAAATTAAATTAACTTAATTTGAATTAAATGTGACATCACTTAAGACATAAAGAATTCAAAAATAAATCTAAAAACTTGAACACTATTCCAAACTTAAACCCATCAATTGAAATTAAATTAAAATCACAAATCACTTGAACATCGATTTGCCCTCAAAAGCTCTTATTGTCATAACTTCTAAATGGAGTGTTAAGTGAAGTATTACTTCACTCATAGGATATTCAAATGTCCTAGTTCACTGGGCAAGATAACAAAACTTGAACTCCTGGATAATTGATTCATTATAAAATTAATTTCTCTTGGACTTAAAACAATCCTAAAAGTATTGAAAAGATGTTTAAGATTCGTCTTAAGCACTTCCTCAGTATGATAGGATGTTTATAAGAACAACTGAACTTAATTGTTCTTTGATGAAGAAAATCGTCCTCAAACCAAAACACAAGAACCTAGACGTCATAGGAAAAGACTAGCTATATGATTAGGAACTTGGTAGAAAACCATAACCCTTCCCTTAGCTTTGCTTGAGGAACTTGCTTTAAATGCTTAAATATTCTAAATTGTGTTTAAGTGCAGCTTGGGATGACGGGAAGACCCTCCAGGTACGCTTTTATTTTATTGCAATTTACTTTCTTGCAATTTACTTTATTACGAAATACACTTTACTTTTCTTGCATGATAAACAATCGTTGCATGAAAACCCACACCTTTAGGGTAGCCCTAAAGCTGAAACCAAAACTAAATTAAAAGTCATTACAAGATAAAATTCACCGCCACAATATTTCAAAATATAAAACAACTCCAAATTTAATCACAAACAAAACAACAAAACCACAACTACAACTAAATTAAAACGTCTTGTTGGATGATCGGGAATACCTCAGATGATGTAACCTACGTGTTGCTAATGGGATTTCCCACGGTCTAAATGAAAGTGTGGAACTCATTTAGTTGAGTTTAGCAAATTCATCTGAACTAAGTGAATCCGATAAAAATAACGATGCCGGAAGAATGGAACCGTGGGATCTTAACCGGTGTTGTTATAATCAACTTTAAGATTTGTTTTAACTAAAACACTAAAAACACTTGGACTCTAAGATTTTTAAAACCAAACTCTTCTCCTCTCTTTTGGTTACAATCTTCTGCAACAACAAGGAGCTCGGAGCATGGTGGGCAGCACGGCCATCGTCATCAGCAAAACCTGAGTCTACTTCAGCAAAACTTCCTTAGAATTAAATAACCAAGCCATAGGATTTCGAGGTAGTTTGCCTAGTGCAACATAAATCCTCAACCTTTCGTTAGGCATTTGCATTGCAAATTAAGCCCTAACTGGTCTTAGGACTTCGAGGTAGTTGTTCGATACGACATAAAACCTCACATCTTCGAGGCTATTTGTATGATCATGTCATACGAATATAAGTCCTAATTAATTAAAATTGGCAAGATCAAAACATTAAATAAACATTAGGACTTTCCTAAATTCAAGCCAAACAATAGGATAGTCGGGAAATTACCGAAGTCCGCTTCGAATCTGTAATCTCTCCTACCTTTCTTCCTTTGAATTCCCAAAACAAAATGTTCCAAACTTGATCCATTCCCTATTGAAATTCCAAAATTCAATCCTTTGAAAACTTAAACTTTGAGATTCTTGAGAGCAGAACTACTGATTATTATCGAGAGTTTTCTTAAGTGATTCCCGTCATTTAAGATGTAATTAACTATAGGGGCTTGCCCTTATAGGGAATTTTAAGAACCCAGGTAATATAAACCCTGCTTAATTTCTTTGTATTAAGCAGGGGAATTTGTCGGCCTATAAAATTAGTTGGCATACCAAACGAATGTCACAAATCTTCTAGTTTATTTAACCGAGCCCCATCGTCAAGCAGTGTGTCTATTCTTCGGGATGAATACACGGTTTGCGGTGCGGTGCTCGTTTATATAAACTATTCGGGATGTGAGATCAGTTTGATTTCATATCTTAAAATTTTCAAATTTAAAATTATTTTCAAAATAAAATACTACTTTTTCAAATTATTTATTTAAATTAAATCTAAATTATGCCGACAATTTCTGGCGACTCCGCTGGGGAGTAATTCCTCTCTCCGTTTTAATCAGATAGTTCTGCTTTCAAAAATCGGTAGTGTATCCATGTCCCTAGTGGATCAAACTACCCTTCTTTCCGTTGGGATACTATGTTCATTTCTACCTTGAGCGAGTATAGCCAACATTCTCTCGGATTTAGGAGCCACTGTTTAGACACCCCTAAACAGAGAGGTTCCGAGATCCTTTTACCTCATTTTGGAGGTGGGGTGGACCCCCAATAGGTATTAGTTTAGGAGCGATCTTGCGGGTCGAGAAGTTTCTACAAAACTTTCTCTTCCTTTTCCAGTTCCTAATCAATTCCTTTTATCCTTCCTACAACTCTCCTTCTTTTAATAACTTTCTTTCTTAATGAACAAATCTTTTCGAAAAACAATTTTCTTTTAATATCACAAATACGCTAAGGTAAACGAAAATGTGTTCGGACTTTTTCTTTTTCGTCATAAGTTTTACGACAAGCAGAAGCACGATTCGGGGACTAACACTTGGAATCCGCCTCGCAGAAATGGAAGCCCCAAAACCGATCTTCTCCTTCATCAACGGATTCGGACCCGGCTATGTTCGAGGACAAATCGCCTAATAATGGAATCATTCGATTCGGACAAGGATTCGGGGACACCGACATCAAAATCCCCGACGTCACTCTCTTTTCACTCATGAGCAAAGTACCGGAAACTGAGAAGCCGTTGATTGAGTTTAACCTCAAGTCAACTCATGAATCCCCTCCTCTGCAAAAGATTCCAACTGAAAGGAGTACTGTTGTTCGCAAAAAGACTGTTGTTACTACCACCACTGGTCTAGTTGTTTTTGCACCTACCCGGCACTCGCCAAATTAAAGGGAAAGGAAATTCGAAGCGTGATGAACTTGCTACCGTGGAGGGTACGGATCTTCCGTGAAACCTTCGTTTTTGAAATCGGGTCCAGCTCGAGAATTCCATCACCGACACGGACTCGGAGAAGGAACGAAGTAGAAGGATTGCTAGAGAAGCCGTAGCCGTTGAAGTTGCTTTCCTAGAGGAAATCCCGAAGCTGCTCGAATATACACCGCTGCCTGAATACATACCACTCTTGGTAGGAAGTAGGTTCCATCCCCTCTCCGCCACAGAGGATGAGGAAAATGTCTGGAAGATTGCTGATGCATTACCCTAGCCCGCATATTACAACGATAGCCACAAGAAAAGGGCTAGAATTATGCCATTTACTCGACTGCAAACCCTGATAGAAAAGTTAGCAAAGAAAGAAAAATGCCCTGTGTCAGAGATTTTAAGAAGGATAGGGCAGGTGCCAGCCAAGTCCCGTCTTGGGCCGCGAGTAGAACCTGCTATCGCCGCGGAAAAGCCAAATAAGAGAATGAAAGCTAGTCCATCTGTCGTTGTTTCAGGACTACAAATTAGGGATGATACCACCTTCTAGCATTTGACTGACAGACCATCCAGTCCTAGACCTTCTGCTGCAAGAAGGATGGTATGGCGTCCCACTACCAGATAATTAAGATTAAAACAACAACCTGAAAAGGAAAGTCTCGTCGAGAGACTTGAGTACGAAGAAGTGCTACCGCAGATAAAGGGACTCATGAGAAGGAAACCCGATGGCTATCGCATGACAACCGCAAAGATGTACGGAAAAGACCATTAGAAGATGCTATGGAAAAGCTAAGAACCGATATTCGTCGATTAGCAAGAGAAAGAGAAGAGAAATTCGGAGATGAAGTTGACTCATCAGAGTTCATGGATGATGAATATGCAGAAATTAACATGGTTGAAACGCGAGCTTCGTCAGCTTCACAAGGTGCTCCTGCAGCCGCAGAAAGAGAGGAGCCAAAAATAATGAGGATGCAGCTTCAAGAGAAAGATTATACGATTGCCCAAATGGCAAAAAGGATGGAAGAGATGGCTGTAGCCTTATCCACTCTCCAGAGTCAGGTTCAACCCCAAAGAGAAACACCCCCAGAAGTTATTCACATTGTAGACGGAGGAAAGGAGATTACATCCGTCAACGGGGATGATCAATTAAAAAAGGACAAAACACAAAACATGATTCCGGAAAAGGATATGAAGAGCATGGTGGAACAGCAGGTGCGAGAAGCCTTGGCACAATCAAAGAGCGGGACATCCATTCGGACAGGTAGATCTTACCCCGAAGAATTCGACGCTGTCCAATATCCGAAAGGCTTCGTACCACCTCTGTTCATGACCTTTGATGGAACCGGAAACCCTCGGCATCATGTTGCACATTTTCGTGCCAGTTGTTGCAATGCCGGTGGAAGTGATGCTTTACTCTTCCGACTGTTTGTCAGCAGCCTGTAATGGATCGCCTTTGATTGGTATGTGAAATTACCGAACGATTCGGTGAAGACATTTTCAGAATTAGAGAACCTCTTCATCAAGCGATTTGCCGGAGCTCAGCACCACATCACTATAGGTGATTTAGTGGTAGAGAAGCAGAAGCCGAACGAAACTTTGGTGGACTACATACTTCGATGGAGGAATCTAAGTATGAAGTGTGAGCCACAGCTGCAAGAACAACATGCAGTCGGCATTTTACTTAAGAGCATTCATGGCCCGATAGCACTTCTCCTCAAGGGATTTACTATTAAGACTTTCGAGAAGTTGTTAAGCAAGGCCAAAATCTTGCAAGAGGAGGCGAAGCAATTAAGTTTCACCAACAAAATAGACAAACAGAAGCCCGTGAAAACTTTTGAAAAGAAGTCCGGGATCGTCGCAGCTGTCAATAAAGGCAAGAAGCCAATACAAATACCGCCAGAATGGCCGCAACAAACTCAACAGAATTACCAGCAACCCCGACCCAGCTATCAGTCATCTCAATAGTATGAACAACCGCCTCGTCCACAACGTACGCTAAAGGAGCTTCTGAGCAGGGAATATCCGTTCAAGAATGAGGCAGTGCCGAAATTGTTCCGCAGTCTGATGAAGACTCTAGATTTCCAACTGCCAGAACCTAAGAGACCAGAAGAAGTCGACAGGAAGGGTGATCCCAACTTTTGCCCTTACCACCGGATGCTTGGACACAAGATAGAAGATTGTATTACCTTCAAAAGTTGGCTCAACGATAATCTTCGAAAAGGGAATATAACGATCCCGAAGGAATACATGAAGGAACCCCAGAAAGGAGGTTCCGTCAATGTTATCTCGACGGATCTCATTGTTCCGATAGATCCATATGCGACTGATGATGGATGGACTACCACTTAGACAAAGTCTTCGAAGAAGATTTTGGATCACATCCAAACCGCTTCGGTGCGAGCCTCAATTCAGAGTTCGAAACCTGTCAAGTAGGCACTATCACTTGAGATAGAAGAACCACCTCAACAAGAGACGATTGATGAAAAGAAGAAAATTGATGAAGAAGAAAATACCGAGACTCTTAAGGCTAGACTAGGGGCTGCTTATCCTAGGATAGTTGTTTCCGATTCGGGGGAGAAATCCCTCGAACCTCTGACTCTGTATGATTATTTGCTCGCTCCGGCGGGATCTTATAATGATAAGGGTTATGGCGTTGGCTACATTTTGACTGTTTCTAACGATTACGTAACTAACGACAACCAACCTAATCCGGACATCGATTCCGATACAAGTAACAATTCTCAAATCATACACAATCTCGACGATCACAATGACGAAGAAGACATCCACCAAGGAGGTTACGAGAGTTCAACAAGCAATGAATCTATTTGCGAGTTTCAAGGAGCTCCAGTCACAATAGAGTTAGAGCCTTCAGACTCTGAAGCTAATCCAGAAGAACCTGTCATTCCGATTCAGGAGGAGACACCAACAAACTCAATACTAGCTTCGGGAGAAATTACGAAGTCAACTTAAGAAGTGGAAGAGTTCTACCTCCGAGAATGGGTCCAAAGGACAAAGGAAAGCGGTGGTTGTTCGGGAAGAACCAACCCCCGCAGAAGAAATACCCATTCGGGAAGAAATCGAGACACATGGAAATAAAGTGGACTACAACATGCTAGCCCATCTTAGGAAACTACCGGCCAAACTAAGCATCTATGATGCTCTCATCTTATCAAAGGAGATGAGAGAAGCTCTGATCAAGGCCTTACTTGATCCAGAAATTTGCTTAGCTCAAATGACCAGAGATTCCTTAGATGAGATTTGCTCGTTAAAGGAACAACGAGGTGTTACCTTCACGGACAATGACCTACTACTTGGGACGGCAAACCACAACCGACCATTGTACATTTCAGTTACAATCGGGAAGTTTACACTCTCCAGAGTATTGGTGGATCCAGGAGCATCAATCAATATAATGAATCTTCGAACGCTAGCATACTTGAAAATTGATGCTCGCGAGCTCGAAGCGAACAAAATGCTATTAAGAGGATTCAACCAGAAAGGAGAAAGAGCCCTCGGATCAATAACACTGCTAATGAAGACCGGTGACTTGGAAAAGACAACCGCAAAATTTCACATAATTGATTCAGAAACGTCATTCAACGCTCTACTGGGCCGACCATGGATACATGAAAACCGGATGGTACCATCATCTCTATATCAGTGCATCAAATACTACGATTGAGGAGAACAGTGCATCAAAGGTGACTTACAACCATTCTCCGTACATGAAATTGGAATCCATGAAGATGCAGCTTATTATGCACCTCTGAAGAAAACAATCTTCTCAAGAGATACCATAACAGATGAAGCAAAGGAAGTTCAGGACGACGAAGAACCTGAAGTTCTAGTCCAACAGTCACTCACCGCTCCCTTACAGCGAGACGGTGAAGGTTTCTCCACAACTCGCATCCGAGGTCGAGGCCGGGGACGAGGTCGTGGCGGAGACGTTAGGACGGTTGGACGGAGGAAACCAGCCATGAATGTTGATTGGGAAGACGAGTTCGAAGAAGAAAAAGAGATCAAGCAAGAAGCGGCGACAATAAGTCGGAAGAAGCCGCAATTCTGGATCTCTCTCGAAGATGAAAAGAATGAAGAATATAAATCGATGTACGAGAAGATTAACCACTATGTACATACTATGACCCTGACCCCGATCCATTCTAATAAGATCGAGGGTATGGCGGTCAAAGAGGTACGTAGCGGCGGTGCAAAGCCCATCAAATTCTACCGTGGTGCTCCTTCCTCCAAAACTGAAAATAATGTACAATTTGAAGATGTCACTTCATCAGAATTAATGGAATTACCTTTTAAGTGGTACTCTCCCTGTGTTCAAAATTTAATTCAGCGTTGTTTCTTACCTCAACAATGGACAAAAGGTCAATCACAACATTTTGAAAAATTATGGAATAACTCCGGTCATCCACCCAATTCAAAACATGGTCTCGGATTCGGCACAGTAGGATCAGTTGACGATACTGAATTTTGCTTGGTTGTCATTTGCGAGTCTAATAAAAACTGCATGGAAACTACAGAAGAGTTTGAAGATTTACAAATTGGAAACGCTCCACCAGAGTTCGAAGAAGAGATCAAATCTACAATAGATGAGTTAACAGAAGTTAACTTAGGTACTAGCGAAGAGCCTAGACCTACCTTTGTTAGCTCCTTACTCAATAAAGAAGACTCCGAAGAAATAATCAAGTTATTAATAGAATTTAAAGTCTGTTTTGCTTGGAACTACGATGAGATGCCAGGATTAGCTCCAGAGGTCGCAGTTCTTAAGCTAGGAGTGGATCCTACTTCTGTCCCAGTCAGACAAGGTCCCAGAAGAATGTGTCTAGAAATCGAGCAATAAGTCATAGCTGAAGTTAAAAAGCTAATAGACGCTAAATTTGTCCGTGAAGAACAATACCCGACTTGGCTAGCCAATGTGGTACCAGTCAGGAAGAAGAATGGTCAAATCAGAATTTGTGTGGATTTCAGAGATTTAAACAAGGCATGTCCAAAAGATGAATTTCCTCTACCGATCCCAGAATTAATGATCGACATTGTTTCAACACATGAAATATTCTCTTTCATGGATGGATCTTCAGGATACAACCAGATAAAAATGGCTCCGAGAAGATGAAAAACTTACGACATTCGAACGCCGATCGGAGTATATTGCTACACAGAGTGATGCCATTCGGACCGAAGAACGCAGGAGCAACCTACCAGAGAGCAATGACAAGAATTTTTGATGATCTCATCCACAATCAAGTCGAATGCTACGTGGACGATGTGGTCATCAAAAGCAAAGTAAAGGAAAACCACCTGTATGACTTGAGAATTGTTTTCGAATGATTAAGACAATTTAACCTTAAGATGAATCCCTTAAAATGTGTCTTCGGCGTCACCTCCGGGAAATTCTTAGGATTCGTTGTCCGACATCGTGGAATAGAAATCGACCCGGAAAAGATTAAAGCTATCTTAGAAATGCCGCCTCCCAAAACCTTAAAACAACTACGATCTTTTCAAGGGAAGTCGGCATATCTTCGACGCTTTATCTCAAACTTGTCGAGTAGGTGTCGACCTTTCTCGGCATTAGTTAAAAAGGACGCCAAATTTATTTGGGAAGAGAAATTCCGAGAAAGCCTTTGAGGACATTAAACAATATTTAATGACACCTCCTCGTCTTAGCGGCCCTGGTCTCGGGTAGACCGTTGATACTTTATACTGCGGCTTTAGACGACTCTCTCGGAGCCCTGTTAGCCCAGGTCAATGATGAGGGTAAAGATAATGCTCTTTACTACCTAAGCCGTCATTTACTTCCGACGGAAGTAAGGTATCCCACAATTGAAAAGCACTGTTTGGCCCTGATCTTCGTCGCTCAAAAGCTCAGACTCTACATGCTTTCTCATAAGGTCAACTTGATCTCAAAATTTAATCCATTGCAATACTTGATGACCCTTCCAACGCTTTCCGGCAGACTTGCCAGGTGGTCAATGATATTATTGCAATTCAATATAACTTTCGTGCCTCTTCGTGCCGTAAAGGGACAAGTCCTAGCAGACTTCCTCGCAGCACACCCTTTACCGGCATAATCTCCTCTCAATGACGACTTGCCAAATGAACAAACAATGAGCTTAGAAGAACCCGATGATCGACGTTGGGAATTATATTTCGACGATGCATCTTTAGCACACAAAGACAAAGAATCGCAAGTGATAGTGCCCGGTAAGGCATGAATCAGACTAATCTTTATAACACCGGAGCGGGAGATGTTAAGATACTCCTACCACTTAACAGAGCCATGTACAAACAACGAAGCGAATACGAAGCCCTCATAACGAGACCTGGAATTAACTATTCAAATGGGGATAACAAACATCAACATCTACGGGGATTCGCAGTTAATCATTCAACGGATCGCCGGACGATGCAGATTTTAAAGCCAAGACTCGAGCAACACTTCTAGTATGCCATACAGTTGTTGGAACAAATTCCGAATGTGACGATCTACAAAATTCCCAAAAAAGAAAACGCTTTAGCAGATGCGTTAGCCCGCCTCGCAAAAGAATTTGCCTGCTTGCAAGATGAATCGATGGATGTGTCGGTTCACGGACGTCAAGTCCTATCACGGCTCGACATAGACACAATACACAAATCGAAAAGAAAAGGAATCGGTTGCGAGCGGTGACGGAAAACACGGAAGATTGGCGACGACCATTAATAGACTACCTGCAAACAGGAAAACTACCAGACGATAGGTCGTTAGCCCATCAGATTAAGAAAAGAACTCTGTCCTACGCATTAGTAAACAACACGTTATACAGAAGGTCTTTCGATCAAATGTGGCTAAGATGCCTAAGCGGGTCCGAGGCCCGTGAAATTGTTAAATAGGTGCATTCAGGACTCTTTGGCGCTCACCAGTCGGGTCCGAAGATGAAAATGAAAATTAAAAGACTAGGTTACTACTGGCCCTCGATGATGACCGATTGCATGAAAATCGCCAAGAGCTGTCACCAATGCCAAGTGCACGGAGTGGTTCTACACCAACCTCCAAATGTGCTACATCCGACAATTGCGTCATGGCCATTTGAATGTTGGGGCACAGATATAGTGGGTCCAATAGAACTACCGTCTTCAAAAGGACATCACTTCATTCTTGCACCTACAGATTACTTTTCCAAGTGGGCAGAGGCAGTTCCACTCAGAGAAGTGAAAGCACACAACGTGCTACAGTTTTTCAAGAACCAAGTTGCTTACCGTTTCGGAGTGCCACGCAGGATCATCTCAGATAATGGATCAGCATTCAGAAGCACGCAAATCAATAATTTTGTCAGGAGACACGGAATCGACTGGCGGTATTCAACAATTTATTATCCAAGAGCAAACGGCCTGGCTGAGGCTTTTAATAAAACTCTATTTCAAATTTTAAAGAAAACTTTGGACTATAATAAGAGAAATTGGCACGAGAAGTTATTAGAAGCCTTATGGGCCTACCGAACAACCTTCAGAACTCCTACTCAAGCTACACCTTACGCTCTGGTGTATGGGTCCGAGGCAGTGTTACCCTTAGAGGTCCAGCTTCCTTCACTCAGAATTGCAGTTGCAAACAAAATCACAACAGAAGAGAATGCTAAATTACGACTAGAGGAATTAGAAGGCCTGGAAGGGAAAAGACTTGCAGCGCAACAGAATTTAGAACTATACCAAGCTAAGATGGTTCAAGCCCAAGACAGACTGGTCCACCCAAGAACCTTCAAAGTTGGTGATTTAGTTCTTATTCTCAAGAGACCTATCCTTGCACACTGCAAGATAGGAGGAAAATTTGAACCCACTTGGGAAGGACCGTTTGTGGTTGAAGCAGTATACTCAGGAGGCTCTTACCAATTAGTGAATTGCCAAGGAGAACGACATATGCTTCCAATCAACGGACGATACTTGAAGAAGTATTACGCTACCTGATGTTTCGAAGGAATGGATTCTTCATCCCTAGAAGCACGGGCGAAGTAATTACTTATGACTGGGTCCGAACCCAAAAATAATAAAAATGTCCTAAAATAAATAAAATCATGATAATAAAGTCTTCCTTGTTCTCTCGTCAAAATCAAAATCTTTTTTTCGATCTTTTCCCACTTCATTCCTGTTGAATTTGAAAATATAAAAGGAATAATAAAAAAAAGAAAGAGAACTCTGTCTTTAATAAACTTTTTCTTAATGTTCTTGTTCTTAGTACAGCCCCTGATCCTTTTCCTTGTCTTTTCGCAGGAAAATGTCGAACGGGCGGTTGGTCATGAACTTTAGAAATGGCGTAAGCCTTGCACTCGACGAAAAGAGGGTGAAAGATGGAGCGATAATAGAGATTGACTCAGACTTCGCACCAGCGGGCTCGCGAGTAAGAGGAAAGTGACCGGGTCTCGGTTGACCGAGAGGAATTGCCCGGTCGGACGAGTAATGAAAGTGGGTGGTCCAAGCCACCAACCCAAGCAGCAAGAAAAGGAAAACAAACTGCGAGGAGGACAAGAGAATCAAGTCCGTAGTCGCTACGGCGGAGGGCGAGCTTGTCAGCGCCTCACCCACAGAAATTCAGGAAGTACGAAGAGCTTCTCTCACAGCAACTCAGCGAAGAAATAAAAATCGCCGTATCCGCAAGATGTTAACAAAACTAGCAGCGGACCAGCGCGACGAGGCAGTCGCTACTACCAGTACATATACTTTAAGGATACCGGTTCACCAAGAACCCAAAGAAAGGAGGCTAGCTCCGAGGATAACAGAAGAGACCAGGGAAATCTCAAGAAGATCAGAAGAAGGAAGACTACCACGCCGCCAGATAAAACCACCAATAATGCATAACTTTGTTGCAGAAGAAACCCCGGGGAATGTCCCGACGGAGACCATCCCCGAGGAGCCGAGGTATGCAGGAGAACGTGAAGGGATTGAGCCATATATCCCACAGTACGTCACCAGACCTCGCCATTTGTAGATTATTCCAAAATATGAGCTAGAAAGAATGCAGAATGTCGAGAAGCAAACTTTTGAATACTTCGAGAGAATCAGAGGCAGGAGGATCAATATACTAGAAGGCCTCGAGCTACATACAAACGTGTTCTCGAATACGAACAACAACAAATCGTGGACCGCATCCGTGATTTGAAAAGAATGGGTCGAGCGAGCCGCCTAAGAGAAAACACCTACTCGGAACCCCGTAGATGGATGCCAGGGAAAGGGAGAATTACAATACAATGTGGATGCTGCTACAACTTCACAGAAGACAGGAAGGGAAACCCACCAGGGATACTCCGTCATGGTAAGGTAGATCCAATGCCATTGGTCATCAAAAGGATGGTAAAGAGAATGATAACATGGAGGGTACTGCCAGCAGATTGCATACCCAACAGTTGCATCATTAACATTTACAAGCGGTGGTGACCGCATACCCCCGCACATCGATCACCACGACTTTGTCGGACCTTTACGCACGGTTTCTTTTACGAACGAGTGTAATATCATGTTCGGATCTGACCTCCGGATAGCAGGCCCAGGTGAGTTCCGAGGGCCAGTGAAGATACCATTACCGGTAGGTTCCGTCATGATACTAAAGGGAAACAGAGCAGATATCGCTAAACATTGCATACCGGGAGTACCAATGAAGCGAATCTCAGTTACTTTCAGAAGGATGGATGACAGGAAAGCACCTTACCACTTCCAGCCAGACCCAGAGCTAGAGAGCCTCCGGCCTTACGAGCTGTGAGTTACATGGAAAATATCACACCTCCAACGTACATCCATACAACATCCTTGCCAAGGATGGCTTGGAAGGTGATGTTATTGATCATGCACCTCACTATTCAGACAGGGATTTTTGACAGATGCCTTTTTGGATGGATCGACAAAGATCATACATAGTCCATTTTGGAGTCCACATGGATTGTATGAGATGTATTCCAGATCGAGTTGTATGATGTATCTTCCGCATGATTGGAATGAAAGTGACCATGTCACATTTTTGGCCTTCACCTCTTTTGTTCAAGTTGACCGGGAAACGCCATTAAAGTTAAATGAACTTCGAACAAAGAACAAAAAAGGAACAAATAGAATAAAAGAAAATTTTCCTTAAAAATCTAAATAAAAAAAATGATGATGAACTCCAAATTCGCACGAACATTAAATGAATGATAAATCAAATTTGAATCGTTAAAAGATAAACAGAACGAGCACTAATTTTAAATCAAATTTCAAATTCAATCTTCCAGATCTCAAATCAAATCTCAATCAAATTCAAACTTAATCTTCCAAATATGAAACCCAATCCGTTCTACTCTCTCCCTTGTCTGGGATGGAAGCGGTTGATTCCATTGACACGGAGCCATGAGGTTTTCGATTCAAATCTGATGGCGAGGAATTGTATCCAATCTAAACCAGCAACTTTCGATCAACCCTTTTTGAATGGGATATGTAACATCTACATATTCCCTCCTAATCTGTTTCTTTCCACAAAAATCTTTTACAACTATCATGAAATTCTTGTAACACCAAAATTCCACACTTTTCAAATCAACATTACAAATCTTTGCAAAATCAATTACCATCAAATTCAAACTTTTGGGGTTGAGGATTTTACATCCGAGACTGCATTGCTTTAGGATTCTTTCTTTATCACAATGAAATACATCAAACTCAAAATTCTTTGGGTCAAGGATTTTACATCCGAGACTGCATTGCTTTAGGATTCTTTGCCTATTGCAATGAAATACATCAAAATCAAATTCTTGGGGTCGAGGATTTTACATCCGAGACTGCATTGCTTTAGGATTCTTTACCTATCACAATGAAATACATCAAAATCAAATTCTTGGGGTCGAGGATTTTACATCTGAGACTGCATTGCTTTAGGATTCTTTACCTATCGCAATGAAATACATCAAAATTAAATTCTTGGGGTCGAGGATTTTACATCCGAGACTGCATTGCTTTAGGATTCTTTACCTATCGCAATAAAATACATCAAAATCAAATTTTTGGGGTTAAGGATTTTACATCCGAGACTGCATTGCTTTAGGATTCTTTACCTATTGCAATGAAATACATCAAAATCAAACTTTTGGGGTTGAGGATTTTACATCCGAGACTGCATTTCTTTAGGATTCTTTCCGTATCGCAATGAAATACATCAAAATCAAACTCTTGAGGTTAAGGATTTTACATCCAATACCGCATTGCTCTGAGATCTCTCCTTATTGCAATGATTCAATCCGATCAATTCAATTTTCTTTTGAGGTTGAAGATGTTACATCTAAAACCACAAAATTTCAATTTTCATTTCAAGTTCAAATCCCTTCAAATTAATCTTAACAAAATCTCAATCTAAATTGAAACTCAAACTAAAATCTGAGCTCACACATCAAAACTTAAACTGAAACATAATAAAATCTAAATCGAAATTCCCCCGGATCATGTGATTTGAGATTCACCTCCTTTTCCTTTCCCCAGGCGAGAGTTCGAGAATCTCGGTTTCGGAGATATACTTGACACTCCCCAGCGGAAATTCTTTAATTTCGTCCTAAGTTTGTCACTTGGACATCTGTGTTGGTTTCGTTGATCTTTTCGGTCAACGCCAATACGCGCGGTGTGCTCTGTCAGCTCACCACACCTATTGGGGGTCCATTTGTTGACCTCATTTCTGATGAGGTCTTCTCCTCTTCTTTTTAGTACTTACGATCTAGCCTTAGGCTTTTCCTTTGACTGTCTTAGAAGATTAGAGTTGGGACCCACCACCTAGAATTTCAAACCACTTCTTAACTCCCTGCAAACTCCACAAACTTGACTGTAGACCCCTAATCGCCTAGAGGGTTGAAATCAAATGTGGAAGTTTAAAGGATGGGTTCCAATAGGACTTTGGCCTTAGGATTGCCCTGGGTGGCCTGGTCTGGTGAGGGCTGACTTAGACACACCTTACACTTGTACACTACACTTTCACACACCTCCTAAAACCACACCCATACCCAACTTGACCTCCTGACTCATGAAGGTGATTCACATGGATGGTCCTTAACCCCTAAACCCTTGGCTAAGAGGGTTAGGAACAACATAGTGAATGCCTCAAATGAGTCCCTTAATGGCTCATGTGGGCTTGATATAGCTTCATGGCTCAACCAAAATGATTTCATTCCACTCACATTTACCCAATCTTTAATTTTCCAAAATTTTCAATTTTTGACCCCCGGGACCCCAGACCCGCCTAACCTACCCAAAACCCTTGAAATTACCCAAATTTTTCCAAAAATCTCCAAATCACCCAAAATTCTTCAAGACCAATCCCAAACATTCCCACATCACTCAAATTGATCATCCATAGCCAAATATACTCAAAATGCCAAAAATACCCCCCAATACCCTCCAAATACCTAAAATGCCCCTCTTGAACCAAAAATCCAAAAATTCAGAAAATTCGCAGAAAATTCTAGAAAATCCCAAATATTTGTAATTGCATTTTGTTCAACTACACCTTGGGCCAATTTTGTCAATTTACCCCACTTTTGTCAAAATCCCCAATTTGACCCATTTTAACCCAAAGTGAACCCAATGTCAAACCAAACCTACCCAATTGACCCAAATTCTGGTCCAATTTAATTCTAAACTTCAATTAAACATTCCCAACACCAATATAGACTAATTCCAAGTCCAATTAGATTGACATTTGAATCCAATTTCATTTTTGGCCTTAAAGCCCAATTTGGACCCATGACCTAAACCTAGCCCAAACCAAACCAATTTAACTCCAATTAACCCCAAATCTTTTCTAAACCTTCCCTAACATCCCTAAAAACAAAACACTCACATGATTTGCCCAAAATTTGGATCCAAACCCCACTCAATTTCAACCTAAAACCAAGAGGCCCAATTTTGACCTAAATCCACCCCTAACCCAAATGATCCCAAATCCCAAAATCAAAATCCAATCAAAGTTGGAACCATTTTCAAACACTCACATAAACATTTCCCAACATCAATTTTACATCAATTTCAACCCTAACCCAACATTGGTCCAAGTTAGACCAATTTGACCTACATAGGCCCTTTTACCAAATGAACCCAAATTCAACTTCATTCAAGCCCAAATCACTCCAAACTTGTTTCAAATCAATCATGACATACCCCTAAACCAAACCCAACAATTATTTGGCCCAAGCCTTTACTAAACTTTCATCCTAAAATCCATTTTAAGATCCAAAATCCCACTTCCCTAAACCATTTTAAAAGCCCATCTTCACTAAATTTCAAAGGCCCAAAATTCATCCAAAGTCCATATGACACTCTTCTTCATCTTGCATCCAATTAAAATCATCCCTAAGTCCTAATCCAATGATCAAATAATTCTAAATAAAGCTTCATCCAACTTTCCACCAAAATACCAAAATCCCTAAATTCTACTTCCATGAAATTGACCAAACTTTTCCCCAAGCCAAAGGTGAGCCATGAAGCCATGCATGAGCCACATGGAAGCCATGAGAGCCTCTTTACATGTCACCATGCCATTTTGGACAAAAGAAGGAGACTCTTTCCTTAATCTCCTAAAGTCATTAGCCTTAACCATGATTTACCTTAACCCAAATTTAATCCAAATATATTTGGATAAGGACTTATCCATGCCAAACCAGCTGATTCCTTTGACTCCCCACAACACCCAAAGCCTCCTTGAAGGGTGAACCAAGCCCAAAAGGTCGACTTGACCAAATCAAGCCAAAATTGGCCTTCCCCCATGCCATTTTAATCCAAGCTTTTGACACATGGCAAAGCCCAATTGCCTACACTAAACCCCAGCCCTGACCCACCTGGACCTGAGGGTGACCCATGCCTGCCGGCCAGCCGCCTAGATCGCCGGAAAACGCCATGGCAGAGACATGGGGAGGAGCCAAACTTTGGAATTCCACCTTGCTGAGTTGCCCCATGCCCAATGGCCACCATGGCTGTTCTTCCCTTGACCTGAGCAGCTGATCCCAAGCCTTAAACCCCCCTGGGAGGCCCTCCACCCTCTTCTATTTAAACCTCACATCCTCTCGGCCATGAGAGGTGCTGAACCAGACCTTACTGAAACCCTGCCAAAATTGCTCCAGATCACTCTCCACACCTAGAGCAGTTGATCCCCAGTGACAATTTGCCCTAATCCCTACCAACAGAGCCCAATTTCTCAGCCAAGATCTCACCCAAAAATAGGACATCTCCCAATTCTCCACCAAACTCAAATTAAACTCACCCACATCTGCACAAGGTCAAGAGAAGTAGTTCCCCAGTGAAAGCCCCCTCTTCAGGCCACCCATATGTTCCAGACTCCAAGCTTTGTAATCGGCTGTGGTCGAAATCATACCTAGACAATTCACCAGGCCAAGGGACATCATCTGGAGCTTTCGTGGACCCAATCGAAGGTGACAAAACTCTCAGATCGAAGCTTCACTTCTCTGAGCAAAGGTATGGACTCACTCTTCTTCCCGAGCTTACATAGATTCTCTATTTAATTTGAGTCAAATTCAATACATGTTTAGCGTATGGATGTGTTCGTCTCCTCAAGATGAATCCATAGAGCATAAGAACATGAAAATCCGTTGAGAATCGAGTGAGAAATTAGGGTTAGAAGGTTGACGGTCACGAGTTCACACCAGTCGTAGACGATGACCAGGAGCCGTCGGATTGCGCGTGTATCAAGCGGACGGTCAGGATCGCGCCGAACGGAGCAACGGGACATGAACCGCGGGCCGCGTGGCATCCCAGTCAGATGGCGGCGCCGAATCAAGAGAAGACGCGTGGAGCTTCGGAGACGCCAAGATTGACGCGGCGCCGCGTGGATAAGTAGGAAATTAGGGTATTTTTTTGATTTATTTAATTCCCTAAACTTCAAAAATGCATAACTTTGTGTAGGAAAATCAAAAAAATAAAATAAAAATACCCTCTTTCTCAGTGAACAGAGGAGAATAATGTGGAAAAGAAATCATTTAATTTCATTGAGTATTTGATTTTTAATAATCTATTTACTCTCTACACATTTTCAATTCTCCATGCATGTATACAATTCACCATGACATGAGACCATAGGGCTTTTGAAGCATCTGAATTTGGGAACATTCCCTGAATTTTCCAAAGTCAGAGGCCACCCCTATGAAGAGTTATTTATTTTTCAATTCTAGGTCTCTATTCTGAATATTTTAATTCCAATAATTAGCATGTTGTGAAATAAATTCTAGAAAAATTTGGTGATGTTTCTTATGACTAGAGGACCCTAGGGAAAATGGTTTTTGAGTTAACTCACTTGTAATAACCCTAATTGGCTTAAACACCCAAAATGGAACCTTAATTAATTAGAGCTAATCATACATCAAATTGACTTGAAATCAATTCTCCACTGACCTTTAGGATCAGAAGAACCCACCATAAAAATTTGAAGTCAATTGTACTTGGTTAGCCCTATCAAATGAGTTGATTAAGCCATTTAGCCAAATTTAAACTTTAAAAATTCATAACTTTCAAAATCCTTTTCAAAAATTCACCAAATTGGTTTTGGAGCCTCTCTGATATGAGGAGAATTTAAGAAAATTAAAATTACAATTTTCCAAGAAAGTTGATTTTTTGCATTATTTTAATATTTTTAGTAATTAAAAAATAATAAAAATCACAAAAATGTCACATTTTGAATTTTAATCACTTAGGAACAAACCCCATATTTTTCTTAAGTCTCTATGATGAGATATTAAATTTTAAAGCCCTAAGGTAATTTTAAAATTAAAAAATGTATTTTCTAGCATTTCCACTAAAATAATTCTAATAAATCAAAGAAAAATCAAAAAAATTATAGAAATTGGTTCTCTGGTTTCCTTGATATCAGTGAGATTTTTGAAAAATATAAAATTCATTTTTCAACCTTTATTTTATTTTTAAATGAATTAATACTCCAAAACTTAAAATAATTATAATAAAAATAATATAATTAAAAAAATTACCAAAATTGGTCCAAGTGATCCTCTAGTCATTAGGAATGTCCCATAATTTTCTTAAGGATAGAAACTTTCCGTTGTTCATGTTATTAAATTTTTCTTGAAACTTCTTACCTTCCACCAAAAATAATTACATAAATAAATTAAATACAGAAAAATCACATTTTCTCCTCTAATGCCTTGATTGACATATGAGTGAAGTTACATAAAAATTTCAAATTCATTTGAGCTCAATTTAGTGAGTTATAGAATTAGTAAGCATAAAGGGCAAAATGGTAAATAAAATTTTAACCTATAATTAAAAAAATTTAGGTTTAATTGAAAGGAGGGGTAAAATATTTTATATAAAGTTGATTTTGGATGTTTTAAACTTAGGTATTTAAAGGGTAGAAACCTACCAAGCAATTTGAAAATAATTAAAATAAACCTTAATTAAATAATTAATTAAATTTGGAAGAATAATAATAAAAAAGTTGGAATTATTAAAATAGGGATATTATTAGGAAGAGATTTGTTCTTTAATCTAAGAATCCCTAAATTAATCACCTCAATAATATTCAATTCCTAATTAAAATGATAATCCAAATTCAAAACTTAAAATGCTTAATCATTAAATTAAATTAAAATTAAAACATTTAAATTAAACCCTTTTAAAATTTCAATTAAATTAATACTTTATAAATTAAAATTAAATCATCCCTAAAGCATAAAAAAATAAATAAAATATTAAATTAAAATTAAAAGAAAAATAATAAAATAAAATTAAAATTTAAATTTAAATTAAAATTAAAAATAAAACCAAATTAAGATTAAAATTAAAATAAAATTGAATTAAATTAAACTAAATTAAAAATTAAATTAAATTAAATTAAATCACAATAAATTAAATTAAATTAAAACATATTAAATTAAAATAAAATAAAAAAGAATAAATAAAATCAAGTTAAAAATAAAAATAAAATAAAATTAAATAAATAAAATTAAATTAAAATTAAAACTAAACAAAATTAAATTAAAAATTAAATTAAATTAAAATTAAATTAACTTAAATTGAATTAAATGTAACATCACTTAAGACATAAAGAATTCAAAGATAAATCTAAAAACAACTTGAACACTATTCCAAACTTAAACTCATTAATTGAAATTAAATTAAAATCACAAATCACTTGAACATCGATTTGCCCTCAAAAGCTCTTATTGTCATAACTTCTAAATGGAGTGTTAAGTGAAGTATTACTTCACTCATAGGATATTCAAATGTCCTAGTTCACTGGGGAAGATAAGAAAACTTGAACTCCTGGATAATTGATTAATTATATAATTAAATTCTCTTGGACTTAAAACAATCCTAAAGTATTGAAAAGATGTTTAAGATTCGTCTTAAGCACTTCCTCAGTATGATAGGATGTTATAAGAACAACTGAACTTAATTGTTCTCTGATGAAGAAAATCGTCCTCAAACCAAAACACAAGAACCTAGACGTCATAGGAAATGACTAGCTATAGGATTAGGAACTTGGTAGAAAACCATAACCCTTCCCTTAGGTTTACTGAAGAACTTGCTTTAAATGCTTAAATATTCTAAATTGTGTTTAAGTGCAGCCTGGGATGACGGGAAGACCCTCCAGGTACGCTTTTATTTTATTGCAATTTACTTTCTTGCAATTTACTTTATTGCAAATGCACTTTACTTTTCTTGCATGATAAACAACCGTTGCATGAAAACCCACACCTTTAGGGTAGCCCCTAAAACTGAAACCAAAACTAAATTAAAAGTCATTACAAGATAAAATTCACCGCCACAATATTTCAAAATATAAAACAACTCAAAATTTAATCACAAATAAAACAACAAAACCACAACTACAACTAAATTAAAACGTCTTGTTGGATGATCGGGAATACCTCGGATGATGTAACCTACGTGTTGCTAACGGGATTTCCCACGGTCTAAATGAAAGTGTGGAACTCATTTAGTTGAGTTTAGCAAATTCATCTGAACTAAGTGAATCCGATAAAAATAACGATGCCGGAAGGATGAAACCGTGGGATCTTAACCGGTGTTGTTATAATCAACTTTAAGATTTGTTTTAACTAAAAAACTAAAAACACTTGGACTCTAAGATTTTTAGAACCAAACTCTTCTCTTCTCTTTTGGTTACAATCTTCTGCAACAACAAGGAGCTCAGAGCATGGTGGGCAGCACGGCCATCGTCATCAGCAAAACCTGAGTCTACTTCAGCAAAACTTCCTTAGAATTAAATAACCAAGCCATAGGATTTCGAGGTAATTTGCCTAGTGCAACATAAATCCTCAACCTTTCGTTAGGCATTTGCATTGCAAATTAAGCCCTAACCTGTCTTAGGACTCTGAGGTAGTTGTTCGATACGACATAAACCCTCACATCTTCGAGGCTATTTGTATGATCATGTCATACGAATATAAGTCCTAATTAATTAAAATTGGCAAGATCAAAACATTAAATAAACATTAGGACTTTCCTAAATTCAAGCCAAAAAATAGGATAGTCGGGAAATTACCGAAGTCCGCTTCGAATCTGTAATCTCTCCTACCTTTCTTCCTTTGAATTCCCAAAACAAAATGTTCCAAACTTGATCCATTCCCTATTGAAATTCCAAAATTCAATCCTTTGAAAACTTAAACTTTGAGATTCTTGAGAGCAGAACTACCGATTATTATCGAGAGTTTTCTTAAGTGATTCCCGTCATTTAAGATGTAATTAACTATAGGGGCTTGCCCTTATAGGGAATTTTAAGAACCCGAGTAATATAAACCCCGCTTAATTTCTTTGTATTAGCGAGGAATTTGTCGGCCTATAAAATTAGTTCACAGACCAAACGGATGTCACAAATCTTCTAGTTTATTTAACCGAGCCCCATCGTCGAGCAGTGTGTCTATTCTTCGGGATAGATACACGGTTTGCGGTGCGGTGCTCATTTATATAAACTATTCGGGATGTGAGATCAATTTGATTTCATATCTTAAAATTTTTAAATTTAAAATTATTTTCAAAATAAAATACTACTTTTTCAAATTATTTATTTAAATTAAGTCTAAAATATGTTGACAAGTGATTTAGTGCTTATACCTTAATTATAAAAATTTGGGTACTGGCGGCCAAGCGCCAGAATGCTGGTGCTTACGAGCTAGATTTCGCGGCCAAGCGCCGATAGTTCGCGCTTAGGCGCCAGTTCGCAAAAATTGATTCCTGAAAGTTAAAAACCCGAAAATTGCCATTTTCAACCGCCCCATCATCTTCAACCTTTGCTTTGCCGCGAAAGAGGAGCCTAGGGTATCATATTGTGGATCATTTAAGAGCCGATCTCAAAAAAAATTGTTTGATTTAGATTCCTTGAGGTAAGAGCACTACTCCTAAGTAAAAATTTTTGATTTTAACCATATATTTTGAGTACATTTTGGAAAATCTTAAAATCACTATTCATGATGAAAATTGGAGGAAAAGCTTGATAAATTGCTTGGATTTAGTGAAAATATCTTTTGGAAGATAATTTAGCAAGTTTAGTTTGATTTTGGAAATTATGGTGAATTTTTCGTGAATTTTTAGAGATGGCTCCAAAGTCAAAGCGTGCACGAGAAAAGACGAAGTTTGATTCTGACAAATTTGTAAGTTTGAGGGCTAAGGAACGATACGTCGATGCATTGCAATCACGTAAGTTGATTCCTGGGCTAGTGTTTAGTAAGCCAGGAGAGGTGATTGAAGATATGATTGCAAAAAGAAACTGGCAGAATTACTGTTGCTTCTCCGTTGTTGTTGTTGTTTCTGTGGTAAGAGAATTTTATGCAAATTTATTTGCTGCAGAGGAAAATCAGGTGATGGTTAGAAGGCATGAAGTAAAATTTTCTTCAAGTGCAATCAATACCTTTTATGGACTACCTCCTGATGTGTTTTGTTTTTATTCTAACTATCATCCTTCAGAAGGAGAATTAGATGAGATTATGGAGTTTCTGACTGATGGAAGAAGAATATGGAAAATTATAAATGATAGAAGAGTGAACTTTCCTGCTTCCAAATTGAATGCCATTTCTAAGGCATGGCATTATTTTATCTCAACTAAATTGGTACCTTCAAGTCACACTAGTGAAGTGACGAGAGAAAGAGCGGTGTTGAACCATTGTATTCAGCATGGGAAGCCGATTGATATTGGAAGCATAATTTATGATTATGTTTTGAACTGTGCTAGATCAACTACGACTGCAAGTATGAGATTTCCTTCTTTGATTCATTCACTTTGTGAAAGATCTGGAGTGAAATTTGAAACTTGGGAAGAAGTACTTTAGTCATTGAGACCAATTACTAGTGTAAACATTGGTGCTTACACTGTACATTCAGAGTTTGATTGGAGAGGAGGATTTGGTAGGGCTTCTAATGCTTCTGCTTCTGCGGCTTCTACTTCTCGTGCTTCTACTTCAGGTGCTTCATCATCTACTGATTCACAGACTGATATATTAAGAAAGATTTTGAAAAAAGTGAGTCTTACTCGAGAGCATGTGAGAGATATGGATGGTAAGCTGGATAATGTTGAGAGATATATTGTAAAACATGATAAATATGAGGAGAATTATCAGCAATACTTGGATAGACTGATTAGAGGAGATCAGAATGCTGAGATGCCACCTCATCCATTCTATATACCTTATGTGCCATCCAGAGATTGGAATGAGCAAGATGATGATGATGATGATGAGGATGAAGAGTAGTTGTATGAGTGTTTATTTTAGTTATTGTGTTGTTGTGATGTAAACCTTGATAGTATGCAGATTGTAGTTGTACTATTTATCTGTTATGCATATTAAGGTATTGTTGTTGTTTTATTTTAGATTTATATGTTACTATGTGGTAGTGTGTAATTGTAAATGTTTTTTATGTGTATGTTATGTCAGAGTTTTTAATAGTGTGTACTTTAATTCAAAAACTATTAGGAGATTATAAACCACTATTAGGAACTTCTACTTAGGAAAACTACATGTTTAAAATTCTTCAAATTCCACTATTATCTGTTATCTGCATCAGTGTTTTATTTTAGTTAGTGTGTATTTGCTTTGAAAACCTCCACTACTGTAGAAGTTTTCTGAAATTTTTACTTTTCTTATTATAAAAAAAAGAAAAATGTTTTGAAAAACTAAATTTGATTTCATGTTACTCCTGTTATTTAAATTGTTATACTTGCATATTAGGATATTAAAAATTTCTGCAAGAGTGTTATGTCAGTTTTTTATTTTTCACCCCTGTATCATTTCTTATGGTTAAATGTTTATCTTAATTAAAAATTTAAAGTTGGGGGGGGGGGGATTTTAAAAACAATGATTTTCAAAAACATAAAATATTATTTGATTCTCAAGAATACTTAAAATAAATCTTATTTTTGATTGAGAACAATTATGTACATGAAGTTATATTAGGGGAATAAAATTTTGAATATAGAAACGAATAAAAAAATTTAGTTAAAATTTTTAGTAATCATGAAAAACTTAAAGTTAAAATTTTCTTAATGAAGAGGTGTTAAATAAAGTTAAACTATCTTTAGTAAGAAGTTTTGTATTTTTGGATAAATAAAAGATTTGACTTTTTTTCTTAAAAGCTTAAATTTATTTTATTGAAGAGTAATTTTCAAATACTATTAGTATGATTTTTAAGTGAAATGTGTATATCTGACCTTTATTTTAAATGGAAGGGTGGAATTCAAATTCATTAAAGGTCTATCGAGATATAGTAATCCTTACCTTATAAAAAAAGTGAAAAATAGTATATGAAAAGGGAGGAAAAGCTTGAGGATTTAAGGGCCTAATCAAAAATTGGTTCCATACCTAAAGTTTAAGATATAAGATCAGAGAAAATCTAAAGCTTAAAGTTGTAATATAGTAAGTAAAATTATTTTTCAAATAAAGATTTTTAAGTGAGAAAAATAAATGTTTGAATCCTATATTTTGAAAAATCTACAAATATTTCTGAAATAGATAGAGACTTATGTTTATCATTTTCTTCTACTTAAGAACTTTCTAAACTTTAAGTTGGTTTTAATTACTGAAATTTATTCTAAATTGGACTATTCCATTTCTAGATCAAAATTTTGTTATCTTCCTAAGAAATTCATTACATAATTTGCATGCTAAAATGTTTTATGAGATTAACTGTCACTTGAGGACAAGTAACATTTTAAGTTTGGGGGATTTTGATACACCTAAAATGTATAGTATTTTTATGCACATTTTTATACCTATTTTTAATGATATTGCACTTTAATGGAATGTACTTGTGTTTGTCTTGCAGGTATGTATCAGCATATTTTTAGGTTGTGTGTTGTATTTTGAAAAGGTGTCGCCTAAAGAAGTTGTCGGCAAGTTTTAGATTTTAAATTTAATTTAAATATATATATATATATATATATATAATTCAGAAAATAGCATTTGATTTTGAAAATAATTTTAAATTTGAAAATTTTAAGATATGAAATCAAACCGATCTCACATCCCAAATAATTTATATAAACGAGCGCCGCATCACAAGCTGTGTATCTATCCCGAAGAATAAACACACTGCTTGATGATGGGGCTCGATTAAATAAACTAGAAGATTTGTGACATCTGTTTGGTCTGCAAACTAATTTTATAAGCCGACAAGTTCCCCTACTTAATATAAGGGAATTAAATAGGGATTATATTACCTGGGTTCTTAAAGCTCCCTATAAGGGCAAGCCCCTAAAGTTAATTACATCTTAAATGTTCGAAAACACTTAAGAAAACTCTCGATAATGATCAGTGGTTTTGCTCTCAAGGATTTCAAAGGTTAAGGTTTTCAAAGGATTGAATTTTGGAAATTTCAAAAGGGATTAGCTCAAATTTAGAACAATTAATTTTAGGAGTCCAAAGGAAGAGAGGTAGGAGAAGCTGAGGATCCAAGAAGAATCTTGGCAACTCCCTAAACTATCCTATTGTTTGGCTTCAATTTGGGAGTTTGTTTAATGTTATAATCCTACCAGTTTTAATTAATTATGACTTATATTTGTATGATATGATCATACATATAGCCTGGAAGATGTGAGGGTTTGTCTTTGTATCAAACGACTACCTCGGAGTCCTAAGACCAGTTAGGGCTTAATTTGCAAAACATGATTATGCAAATGCCTAACGAAAAGTTGAGGATTTATGTTGAAACTACCTCGAAATCCTATGGCTTGGTTATTTAAAACTAGGAAAGGTTTTGCTGATGTAGATTCCAGTTTTGCTGACGACGATGGCCGTGCTGCCCACTATGCTCCAAGCTCCTTGTCGTTGTCGCAGAGGTTTAGTTTTAGAAGGTGAAAATCAGGAGATGAGAGAAGTGTTTTGGTTTAGAAAAGTCTTAAAGTCCAAATGTCTTTAGTGTTTTATTAGGGGAATCTTAAAGTTGATTATAACAACATCGGTTAAGATCCCACGGTTCCATCATTCTAGAACCGTTATTTTTATCGGATTCACTTAGTCCAGATGAATTTGCTAAACTCAACTGAATGAGTTCCACACTTTCATTTAGACCGTGGGAAATCTCATTAGCAACACGTAGGTTACATCATCAGAGGTATTCCCGATCATCCAATAAGACATTTTAATTTAGTTGTAGTTGTAGTTTTGTTGTTCTGTTTGTGATTAAATTTTGAGTTGTTTTATATTTTGAAATATTGTGGCGGTGGATTTTATCTTGTTGTGACTTTTAATTTTAGTTTTGGGTTTCAGTTTTGTGTCTATCCTAAAGGTTTCAGTTTTCATGCAGGGTGACATTCTTATTTAACATGCAAGAAAAGTAAAGTGCAGTACGAGTAAGAAAATTGCAACAAAATAAAAGCGTACCTAGAGGGTCTTCCCGTCATTCCAAGCTACACTTAAAGCACATGTTAAGGCATTTATATATATTTGCAAGAAAACAACTAGGTAAAGCTAAGGGAAGGTTTTGGTTGTCTACCAAAGTACTAATCCTATAGCTAGTCAATTCCTATGACGTCTAGGTTCTTTTGTTTTATTAAGGATAATTTTCTTCATCAAAGAAAAATTGAGTTTAATTGTTCTTCTAAAACATCTTATCATATTGAGAAAGTGCTTAGGACGAGTCCTAAACATCTTTTCAATACTTCTGAGATTATTTTGAGTCCAAATGTATTTTATTGTACTGGTGAATTAATCATCCAAGAATTTAGTTAAATTTTGCTTTCTGCTCAGTGAATTAGGATGTTTGATTATCCTATGAGTAAAGTGACATTTCACTTAATGCTCCATTTAAGAGTTATGATAACGCAAGCCTTTAAGGGCAAATCAGTTTATTAAAGATTTTAATGATTTTAAATTGGAATTGATGATTTAAAGTGGTTTAAGTTAGTTATGAAATTTTAATAATTTTATGTTTGGAATAGTGTTCAAGTTATTTTAATTTAATTAAATCTTTACATTTTAAATGATCTCAATGTATTAGATTAATTTTGGTTGAAAGAGGTGTTTAGATTACTCAATATAGATTTTAATGATTTAATTTTATTTGAAATATTTTAAGTTAATTTTTAATTGGTTTGAGTTTTTATGTTTTTAATTATGAATTGTCTTAAGGTTGATTTTCATTAATATTTCAAATTTGTTTTTGATTTGCTTTCAAGTGATCTTTGAGATTAATGTTTTAAATTTATTTCAATTTGATTATCAAGTTATTCAATGTTTTAAGCTTTTAATTTAATTAAGGTTTATTTTCTTTTAATTTTTAATTTATTAATTCCAATTATTATTTTAAGTTTAATTAAGAATTAGATCTTATTGAATTGATTTATTTAGGGATTTTAAATTAAAGAATTAATATCTTCCAAAGTTATATCCCTAACCTTAATAATCCAAATTTTTAATTTAATCTTTCAAAATTTAAATTATTAAATTGATTAAGGTTTCATTTTTTTATTAGAAATGATTAATGGGTTCCTACCCTTTTATTTCCCAAAGTTTCAATCATTTAAGAGAAAATTAAGATCAAATATTTTACCCTCCATTTTGATTAAACCTAAAGTTTTAATTAGGGGTTAAAATTCTTAATTACTATTATGCCCCTTTAAGCCTAATTATTTCATAACTCATCAAATTGAGTTCAAATGAGCTTGAAATTTTTATGTCACTTCACTGACATGTCAATTAAGACATTAGAGGAAAAAATGTGATTTTCTGGAATTTAATTTAATTTATATAATTATCTTAATGATAAATAAGGATTTTCAATGGAAATTCAACAACATGACCAAGGCAAGGTTTCTATCCTTAAGAAAATTATGGGATGTCTTTATTGACCAGAGGACTACTTGGACCAATTTTGGTTATTTTTTGAATTATATTTTATTTATTATGATTATTTTGAGTTTTGGAGTGTTAATTAATTATAAAATAAAGTTAAAGTTGAAAAATGAATTTAATATTTTTAATAAATGTCTCTAACACAAGAAGTTCAAAGAAAGAAATTTTATATTTTTCTGATTGTTCTTTGATTTATTAGAATTAATTTAGTGAAAATGTAAGGAGATTCATTTTTTAATATTAAAAAATTATTTTAAGCCTTTAAAATTCAAAATCTCAACCTATAGACTTGAGAAAATATTTGGTTTGTTGCTATGTGATTAGGAAGCAAAATATGACATTTTTATGATTTTTAATATATTTATGATTTTTATTATTTTTTTAATTATTAAAATATTAAGATATGATTAAAAATGAAGATTTTTAGAAAATTTTAATTTTAATTTTCTTAGACTCTCCTAACATCAGAGAAGCCCCAAAACCATTTTGGTGAATTTTTAAAATGTATTTTTGGAGTTATAAATTTTAAACGTTTAATTTTGGTCATATAACTTAATTAGTCTATTTAGTGGGGCTAATTACCTTCAATTGGTTTCAAATTTTTATGTGAGACTCCTTTGACCCTAAAGATTAGTGGAGAATTTTTTTCAAGTGATTTTGATGTATGGTTAACCCAAATTAATTAAAATTCAATTTTGAGTACTTTGGTCAATTAGGGTTATTCTTAATGAATTAACTCAAACCATAATTTTCCTAGGGTCCTCTAGTCCTAAGATACTTCTCTAAATTTTCGTAGAATTTTTTAAGTAACATGCAAATTACTAGAAGTAAAATATTAGAAAAGGCACAAAAATTTGGAAAATCAATAACTTGCCATAGAGATGGCCTCTGAACTTGACAGATTCAAGGAATGTTCCCAAGCTCAGAGGCTACAAAGGCCCGATGGTCTCATGCCATGGTGAATTGTCTATGCAAATGGAGAATTAAAACATTGAAATCAGTAAATAATTAATTAAAAATAAAATACTTATCAAATTAACTCAATTCTTTTTCCACATTGTTCTCCTCTATTCACCGAGTAAGAGGGTATTTTTAGTTTATTTTTATGATTTTTCTATGCAATGTTATGGATTTTTCAATTTCTGGGTATTTAAATAAATATAAAATAAACTATTTATCCACTTATCTAGCGCGGCGCTAACTCAACCTCGGCGGATCCGAAAGCCCACGCGGAGCGCTCCCATTCGACACCGCCATCTGACTCGGATGCCACGTGGCCCGCGGTCTTGCTCCATCCTTCAATCTGGCACAATGTGGGCCGTCCATTTGATACAAGCGTGATTAGACGGCGCCTGGTCATCGTCTACGACTGGTGTGTCGCGTGAGCCGTCCACACTAAAACCCTAAGATCTCTCTCATTTCTCAACGGATTTTTGTGTTCTTAGGCTCTATGGATTCATCTTGAGGAGACAAACACATCCATACGGTTATATGCTATGAAATTAAGCCAAGAAAAATAGATAATAATTGGAAGCTCGGGAGGAAGAAGGGGTCCATACCTTGGCTCTGAGAAGTGAAGCTTCAATCAGAGAGTTGTGGCACCTTCGATTGCACCCAAGGAAGCTCCAGATGAAGTCTCTAGCTCTAGGGAATTGCCTAGGTATGAAAGTGACCAAGGACGATTTCAAATCTTGGCCGATAAAGAGGATGTTTGGCCTGGTGAGGGGGCTTTCACTGGAGAACTCCTTCTCTAGGTCTCGTGCAGGTGTAAGTGAGTTTAATTTGATTTTGGTGGAGGTTTCAGAGTTGTCCTAGTTTTTGGGGTGGATTTTTGACTGAGAAATTGAGCTCTGTTAATGGGGATTAGGGCAAAGGGACACTGGAATCAATTGCTCTTGGTTAGGAGAAGATCCTGGTGCAATTTTGGCAGAGTTTTGATAAGCTCTGGTTCATCACCTCTTTTGGCCGAGAGGTGGTGGTGTTTAAATACATGTGGCTGGAGGGCCTCCGAGGGGGAGTTGAGGCTTAGGATCAGCTGCTCTATGCAAGGGAAGAACAACCATGGTGTCCAATTGAGTTTGGACAAGTCATCAAGGAGGAATTGAATCTTTGAATTCATTTAGACCTTTCGGCCATGGCATTTTCCAGCGGCCTGGTGGCTGACCTGCCAGGGTCAGGTCACCATCTGACTCAGTGTGGTCAGGGGTTGAATTTGGTAAGGTCAATTGGCTATTGCCATGTGTAAGGAGGCTTGATTAAAATGGCTTGGGACAAGGGTCATTTTGGCTTTATTTTGGTCAATTCATGTATTTGGGTTTGGTGCACCCACCAAGGGACTGATTTTGGCTGAGGGAGGTCAGGTGAGTCAGCTGGTATGGAGTGGAGAAGTCCCCATCCAAATATATTTGGATTAATTTTGGGTTAGGGTGGAACATGGGTATGGCTAATGACTTTTAGGTGGTGTTTAAAGGATCTCCTCCTTTTCCAATTTAGGGAGGGTTGACAATCCTAAGATTCTCATGGCTTCCATGTGGCTTAAACATGGCTCCAAGGCTTGTCTGTGGCTTGCTCATGGCTTGGCTCAATTTCATTGAAATAAGTTATTTGGAATTTTGAAAATTTTGAATTCTTTTAATGGGATTTGCCATGATGCCATTTTGGTTTGATCAACATGATGGATTTTGGACATAAGGGGTGGTCTTGATTGAATGGATGATCAATGAAGATGTCATGTGAGCTTTAGAATAAATTTTGGGCTTTTTTGAACTTTAGTGAAAATAGGCTTTTAAAGGCTTTATGGAAGTGGACTTTTAGATTTTAAAATGGACTTTTGGATGAAAGTTTTGTGAAGAACCATGCCAAATAAATGTTGGGTTTAGTTTAGGGATGTATCATGAGTGATTTGGAAATGGTTTTGTGTCATTTGAGTTGAATTGGATTTAATTTGGGTCTTTTTGATAATGGGTTCAAAATGGGCCAAAAAGGACTAACTTGGGCTATCTTGGGCTAAGGTTGGGCTAATGTTGGTTTTAATGTAAAATTAATTTTGGGAAATTTTTATGGGAGTGTTACAAAGATTTTTCAATTTTGGTTGGGTTTTGATTTAGGGATTTGGGCCTATTCGGGTTAGGTTTGGGTTTAGGCCAAGTTAGGGGATTTTGGTTTTAGGTTAGGTTCGGGTGGAGTTTGAGTTCAAATTTAGGGCAAATCATGTTAGTGTTTTGTTTGTGGGGATGTTAGGAAGGCTTAGGGAAATATTTGGGGCTAATTGGAGTTAAGTTGGGTTGGTTTGGGCTAAGTTTAGGTCCATGGGCCAAAATTGGGCTTTAAACTTCAAATTGAAATTAGATCCACATGTTGATGAAATTAGGTTTGGATTTGGTCTAAATTGGTATTAGGGATATTAAATTGAAGTTTAGAATTGAATTGAATCAAAATTGAGGTTAATTGGGTTGGTTTGGTGGGACATTAGGTCCACTTAGGTTAAAAATAGGTCAAATTGGGGGTTTTGGTAAAAATGGGTTAAATTGACAAAATTGGCTTATGGTATAGCTGAACAAAATGAAATTGGGAATATTTGAGATTCTCTAGAATTTTTTGGGAATTTTCTGAATTTTTGGAATTTTTGGATTAAAAGGGTATTTTGGGTATTTGAAGGGTATTGAGGGGTATTTTTGGAAATTTTGGTATATTTGGTCATGGATGATCAATTTGAGTGGGGGGAAGTGTTTAGGACTGATTTTGAGGAATTTTGGGTAAATTAGGCAATTTTGCAAATTTTGGGCAATTTCAAGGGCATTTGGTAGGCTTGGTAGGTTTAGGGTCCCCGGGGTCAAAAATTGAAATTTTGGAAAACTGAAGATTGATCAAATGTAAGTGAAATGAGATCGTTTTGGTTGAGACATGAAGCCATATTAAGCACACAGGAGCCATGAGAGGACTCATTTTAGGCATTCACTATGTTGTTCCTAACCCTCTTAGCCAGGGGCCTAGGGGTTGAGGTCCATCCATATGAATTGCCTACTTGAGTCGGGAAGTCAGATTGGTTAAAGGTAGTTTTAGGGTTTGGAATGTGTGTGTAGGAGTGAGGTGTGTGCAAGCTTACTCTCACCAGACCAGGCAACCCAGGGTAATCCTAGGGCCAAAGAGTCCTATAGGAAACTCATCCTTTAAACTTCCACATTGGATTTTAACCCTCCAAGTGGCTTAGGGGGTTTACAATCAAACTTGTGGAGTTTGAAGGAAGTCAAGAAGTTTTTGAATTTCTAACTAATGGATCCCATTTCTATTCCTCTAAGATAGTCAAGGAGAAGCCCTATGGCTAGATCCTAAGTACTAAGGAGAGAGAAGAGAAAAGTCCTCATAAAAAATGAGGTAAAAAAATGGACCCCCAATAGGTGTGGTGTCCTAGCCAAGCACACCGCTTGTATTGGCGTTGACCGAAAGGATCAATAGAACTAACACAGACGTCTAAGTGACACACTTAGAACGAAGCACAGAAAAAATTCCGCTGGGGAATAACAGGTAAATCTCCAAGACTGAAGATTCCAGAACTCTCTCTGTGGAAGAGAAAAGGAGGTAAATTCTAGATCACAAGATCTAGAGAGATACGATTTTAGATTCGTTTCATTTTCCTGTTTCAAGTTTTAATGTGTGAGTTTGGATTTTGGTTTAAGTTTCAATTCCGATTGAAGTTCGTTTCAAGATTTATTTTAAGAGGGATTTCGTGGAAATTCTGGATTTGAAGTGAGCATCGGAACCTAGGTTCCAACCTCGGGATTTGAAGAGAATTAGAATTTAGGCTCTAGCCTCAAGAAGAGAGTTGGATTTGAAGAGAACTAGAATTTAGGCTCTAGCCTTGAAGAGAACTGGAAGTTCAGCTCCAGCCTCAGAAATTTGAAAGAGAGCTAGAAGTTCGGCTCTAGCCTTGAAGAGAACTGAAAGTTCAGCTCCAACCTCGAAAATTTGAAAGAGAGCTAGAAGTTTAACTCTAGCCTCGAAGAGAACTGGAAGTTAGGCTCCAGCCTCGAAAGTTTGAAAGAGAGCTAGAAGTTTGGCTCTAATCTCGAAAAGAATTGGAAGTTCAGCTCCAGCCTCGGAAATTTGAAAGAGAGCTAGAAGTTTGGCTCTAGCCTCGAAGAGAACTGGAAGTTCGGCTCCAGCCTCGAAAATTTGAAAGAGAGCTAGAAGTTCTGCTCTAGCCTCGAAGAGAACTGGATGTTCAGCTCCAGCCTCTGAAATTTGAAAGAGAGCTAGAAGTTTGGCTCTAGCCGCGAAGAGAACTTGAAGTTCGGCTCCAGCCTCGGAAATTTGAAAGAGAGCTAGAAGTTCGGCTCTAGCCTCGAAGAGAACTGGAAGTTCGGCTCCATCCTCGGAAATTTGAAAGAGAGCTAGAAGTTCAGCTCTGCTTAGAAGAAATTTGAATGAGAGCTAGAAGTTTGGATCTAGCCTCGAAGAGAACTGGAAGTTCGGCTCCAGCCTCAGAAGTTTGAAAGAGAGCTAGAAGTTCGGCTCTAGCCTCGAAGAGAACTGGTAGTTCGGCTCCAGCCTCGGAAATTTGAAAGAGAGCTAGAAGTTTGACTCTAGCCTAGAAGAGAACTGGAAGTTCTGCTCCAGCCTCGAAAGTTTGAAAGAGAGCTAGAAGTTCGGCTCTAGCCTCAAAGAGAACTGGAAGTTAGGTTCCAGCCTCAGAAATTTGAAAGAGAGCTAGAAGTTCGGCTCTAACCTCGAAGAGAACTGGAAGTTTGGCTCCAGCCTCGAAAATTTGAAAGAGAGCTAGAAGTTTGGCTCTAGCCTAGAAGAGAACTGGAAGTTCGGCTCCAGGCTCAGAAATTTGAAAGAGAGCTAGAACTTCGGCTCTATCCTCGAAGAGAAGTGGAAGTTCGGCTCCAGCCTCAAAAATTTGAAGGAATGCTAGAAGTTCGGCTCTAGCTTCGAAGAGAACTGGAAGTTCGGCTCCAGCCTCAGAAATTTGAAAGAGAGCTAGAAGTTTGGCTCTAGCCTCGAAGAGAACTAGAAGTTGGGCTCCAGCCCCGGAAATTTGAAAGAGAGCTAGAAGTTCGGCTCTAGCCTCGAAGAGAATTGGATGTTCGGCTCCAGCCTCAGAAATTTGATCTGTATGAAGAGGGACCCAATCCCATGCCCTCAGAACCAAATCGAACAAAGTTTGTGGCTCCGTGTCAATAAGACTATTCGAACCTCTAACACGCAGAGGAAGGAGAATTGAAAGGTTGGAATTGAATGATTCAGAATGAAAATCAGTCTGATATTTAGATTTGTTTATTTCGTTTTAGTAATTCGATTTCATTTTCATCTATTTAGAGTTCGTGTTAATTTGGAGTTCATTTTGACATTCAAATTCTTAAAAAGAAGAAATTCTTTATTCATTTTATTTATCTTTTCATTCTTTGTTCGAAGTTCATTTAGCTTAATGGCGTTTCCCAGTCAATTTGCACAAAAAGAGGTGAAGGCAGAACATGACATGATCTTTCTCATTCCAATATGTTGAAAATACATCATACAACTTGATCCAAAACATGATGATATTTACCTCAAAAAATGCAGTATCTCATACATCCTCATAAATCTAAAATGGATTGTGTAAGTTTCTTGTTGATTCTTCAAAAGCATTTGTCAAAATCCATGTCTGAATAGTAAGATACATGGACAATAACATCACCTTCCAAGCCATCCTTAGCAGGAATGCCGTACGGATGTACATTGGAGGTGTGCTATCTCCCATGTAACTCACAGCTCGTAGGGCCGAAGATTCTCTAACTCTGGATCTGGCTGAAAATGAAAAGGCATCTTTCTGTCGTCCATCCTTCTAAAAGTGACGGAGATTCGTTCAACAGGCACTCCTAGGATGCAGTGTTTTGCTATATCTGCTCCATTTCGTTTTAATACAATGACAGAATCTACTGGTAGTGGTATTTCCACAGGCCCTCGGAACATTCCGGGGCCCGCTATCCGGAGGTCAGATCTTAACATGAAATTACCTTTGGTTAACAAAAGAGACTGTGCAGATAGGTCTGACAAAGTCATGATGGTCTATGTGTGGAGGTATGCAGTCGCCCTCCTTGTAAATGTTAATGATGCAGCTGTTGGGTATGCAATCTGCAGGCAATACCCTCCATGTCACCATCATTTTTACCATTCTTTTGATAATTCTTAGCATCTGATCCACCTCACTGTGAAGTAGTATCCCCGGTGGATTTCCTTTTCTGTCTTCTGCGAAGTCGTAGCAACACCCGCACTGGATAGTAACTCTTCCTTTTCCTGGCATCCATTTTCAGGGCTCTGAATAGGTTTTCTCTCTCAGATGACCAGCTTGGCCCATTTTCTGAAGCTCGATAATGCGATCCACAATCTGCGTTGTTCGTAATCTGAGAACACATCCGTATGCAGCTCAAGGCCTTCTAAGATGTTGACCCTCTTGCCTCGAATTCTCTTGAAGTATTCAAAAGTTTTCTTTTCAACTTGCTGTAATTTCTCCAGCTCATATTTCGGGATTATCTAAAGTCTTCGGGGTCTGGTAAGATACTGAGGGATGTACGGCTCAACCCCTGGGGTTACTTTCACAACAAGACTCTTCAAAACTAGTAGCTCTGTCTGGCGTCTTGATACTATCTCTGTTTCTATTTTCCTCAGGATTTCTTTCATCCTTTCTACTGTTTTTGGAATTGACTTCCTCCTTTTTTGTTCTTGACGAACCAATCTCTTCGAAGTATTTGTACTGATGGTAGCGACTGTCTCTTCACATTGATCTTCTGCCAGCTTAGTCAGCATCTTGCGAATGCGATGGTTCTTATTTCTTCTTTGAGTAGGAGTGAGAGTGGCTCTCCTCACCTCTTAAATTTCTATAGGCATGGCGCTGACAAGCCTGCCCTCTGCTGTAGCAACCATGGACTTAACTTTCTTGTCTTCTCCCGTTGCCTGAGCGGCGTTTGCTTTTTTTTCTTGCTGGTGGACTGTTGACTTGGGCCACCAAATTTCATTACTGTCTCGCTGTGGAATTCTTCATGATCAATCGGAGTCCAATCATTTTCTTAGTACTATAGCCCGGTCGGTGTGAAATCAGAGTCAATTTCAATCACGTCTCCATCCTTCATCCTCTTTTCATCGAGTGCCAGACTCACACGATTCTTAAAGTTCAGAACCAACCGCCCGTTCGACATTTCTCTGCAAAAAACAAGGAAAGGATCAGGGCTGTACTAAGAATAAGAACAATAAGAAAACATTTATTAATGAAAAATTTTATTTACTTCTTTTAAATTTTAAAGGAAGTAGGAAGAGATGAGGAAAGATCAGGAACTAGCTAATTTAAAGGAAAAAATCAAAATTTTATCATTTCACATATTTTCTTTTTAACACATTTCCTTTTTTTTGTTAATGATTTTTATTTTATCATCCATTTTTTTTATTTTTTGGGTTCGGACCCAGTTACGAAGGATTACTCTACCCGTGTTTCTAGGAATGAGACTCCACTTTTAAAGTTCATCCTTCGAAACATCAGGTTGCGTAATATTTCTTCAAATATCATCCATTAATTGGAAGCATAGGTCGTTCTCCACGACAGTTAACAAGATGGTAGAAACCCCCTGAGTAGACTGTCTCAACCAGGAACGGCCCTTCCCAAGTTGATTCAAATTTACGCCCTATCTTGCAGTGTGCAAGAATAGGTCTTCTGAGTACTAGAACCAAATCACCGACTTTGAACGTCCTTGGGCGGACTAGTTTATCATGGGCCTGGATCATCTTGGCTTGATACAGTTCCAAATTTTGCTGAAGTAGACTCAGGTTTTGCTGATGACGATGGTCGTGCTGCCCACCATGCTCCGAGCTCCTTGTTGTTGCAGAGGTTTAGTTTTAGAAATCATAAATCAGGGGATGAGAAAAGTGTTTTGGTTTAGAGAAAATCTTAATTTCCAAGTGTTTTCAATACTTTAATTAAAACAAATCTTAAAGTTGATTATAACGACACCGGTTAAGATCCCGCGGTTCCATCCTTCGGCATCATTATTTTTATCGGATTCACTTAGTCCACATGAATTTGCTAAACTCGATTGAATGAGTTCCACACTTTCATTTAGACCGTGGGAAATACCGTTAGCAACACGTAGGTTACATCATCCAAGAGTATTCCCGATCATCCAACGAGGACGTTTTAATTTAATTGTAATTGTAGTTTTGTGTTCACGTTTGTGATTAAATTTTGAGTTGTTTTATATTTTGATATGTTGTGGCGGTGAATTTTATCTTGCAATGACTTTTAACTTAGTTTTGGTTTCGGTTTTAGGGACTATCCTAAAGGTGTGGGTTTTCATGCAACGGTTGTTTATCATGCGAGAAAAGTAAGTGCGATGCGATTAATGAAATTGCTGATAATGTAAATTGCAAGAAAGTAAATTGCAATAAAATAAAAGCGTACCTGGAGGGTCTTCCCGTCATCCCAAGCTGCACTTAAAACACAATTAGAATATTTAAGCAAATTCCTAGGTAAAGCTAAGGTAAGGGTTATGGTTTTCTACCAAATTTCTAATCCTATAGTTAGTCATTTCCTATGACGTCTAGGTTCCTTGTGTTTTGGTTTGAAGACGATTTTCTTCATCAAAGAACAATTAAATTCAATTGTTCTTATAAACATCCTATCATATTGAGAAAGTGTTTAAGAAGAATCTTAAACATCTTTTCAATATTTCTAGGATTGCTTTAAGTCAAAATGAATTCGATTACACAAATGAATTAATCGTCCAAGAATTTCAAGTTTTGTTGTTATCTTGCTCGGTGAACTAGGATGTTTGAATGTCCTATAAGTGAAGTAACATTTCATTTAATATTACGTTTAGGAGTTATGATAACTAAAACTTTTGAGGGTAAATTGGTGTTCAAATGGTTTGTGATTTAGTTTAATTTCGATTAATGGGTTTAAATTTGGAACGAGTGTTCAAGTTATTTTAGATTTATTTTGAATTCTTTATGTCTTTGGGGATGTTATATTTAATTCAACTTAATTTAATTTAATTTAATTTAATTGAGTTTTAATTCTATTTAATTCAATTTGATTCAATTTAGTTTGATTTGATATTAACTTAATTTAGTTTGATTTGATTTAATTTTAATTTAATTTAATTTAATTTAATTTAATTTAATTTAATTTAATTTAATCTTTAATTTAATTTAATTTAATTTAATTTTATTTTATTTATTTATTTAGTTTAATTTAATTTAATCTAATTTAATTTAATTTAATTGAATTTAATTTAATTCATTTAATTTAATTTAATTTAATTTAATTTAATTTAATCTAATTTAATTCATTTAATTTAATTTAATTTATTTATTTAATTTAATTTAATTTAATCTTTAATTTAATTCAACTTTTAATTTTAATTTAATTTAATTTAATTTAATTCAATTTAATTTACTTAATTTAATTTTATTTTTAATTTTAATTGAATTTTTTTTTAAAGAGTTTAATAATTAAATTTTAGTTTAATGATTAAGTTTTTTTTTTTTTTTAATATTTTGAATTTGAGTTATTATTTTAATTAAGAATTGAATATTGATGAGTGTTGACCTCATTTTTGATGAGGTCTTCCCTTTTTCTTTTTATTGCTCAGGATCTAGCCTTAGGCTTTTCCTTTGACTATCTTAGAAGACTAGAATTGGGACCCGCCTTTTAGAAATTCAAACCACTTCTAAACTCCCTGCAAACTCCACAAACTTGACTATAGACCCCTAATCACCTAGAGGGTTGAAATCAAATGTGGAAGTTTAAAGGATGAGTTCTATAGGATTCTTTGGCCTTAGGACTGCCCCGGGTGGCCTGGTCTGGTGAAGGGGCTGACTTACACTACACTTACACACTACATTTCCACACACTTCCTAAAACCACACCTATACCCAACTTAACCTCCTGACTCATGTAGGTGATTCACATGGATGGTCCTTAACCCCTAAGCTCTTGCTAAGAGGGTTAGGAACAACATAGTGAATGCCTCAAATGAGTCCTTTCATGGCTCATATGGGCTTGAAATGGCTTCATGGCTCAACCAAAATGACTTCTTTCCACCTAGATTCACCCAATCTTCAATTTCCCAAATTTTCAATTTTTGACCCCGGGACCCTACACCTACTAAACCTACCCAAAACCCTTGAAATTACCCCAATTTTTGCAAAATTTCCAAATTACCCAAAATTTTCCAAAATCAATCCCAAACATCTCCACATCACTCAAATTGATCATCCATACCCAAAAATACCAAAGATTCCAAAAATACCCCCAATACCCTCCAAATACCCAAAATACCCTTCTTGGCCTAAAAATCCAAAAAATTCAGAAAATTCCTAGAAAATTCCAGAAAATCCTAAATATTCCCAATTTCATTTTGTCCAACTACACCATGGGCCAATTTTGTCAATTTACCATACTTTTGTCAAAACCCCCAAATTGACCCATTTTAACCCAAAGTGAACCCAATGTCAAACCAAACCTATCCAATTGACCCAAATTCTGGTCCAATTCAATTCTAAACTTCAATTCAACATTCCCAATACCAATCTAGACCAAATCCAAGTCCAATTTGATTGACATTTGGATCCAATCTTACTTTTGGCCTTAAAGCCCGATTTGGACCCATGACCCAAACTTAACCCGAACTCACCCAATTCAACTCCAATTAACCTCAAATCTTTTCTAAATCTTCCTTAACATTCCCACAAACAAAACCCTAACATGATTTGCCCAAAATTTAGACCCAAACCCCACTCAAACTCAACCCGAGGTTAAAAGGCCCATTTTTGACCTAAGCCCGAACCTAACCCAAATTCGACCCGATTCAAATCCAAATCACCCCCAATTTGTTTCAAATCACTCATGACACATCTATGAGCTAAACCCAACAATTATTTGGCCCAACCTCTTTACAAAATTCCCATCCATAAATTCATTTTTAAACTTAAGGGCCCATTCCTTAAACCATTTTAAAAGCCCAGCTTCCAACAAATCCAAAGCCCCAAAAATTCTTCCAAAGCCCATATGACATTTCCCCTCATCATACTTTCAATTAAAATCATCCCTAAGTCCTAAACCAATGATCAAATATTTCTAAATGAAGCTTCATCCAAATTTCCACCAAATTATCTAAAATCCTTAAAATCCTTTTTTATGAAATTGACCAAACTTTTTGCACGAGCCAAAGGTGAGCCATGAAGCCATGCATGAGCCACATGTGAGCCATGAGAGCTTTGGACACTCCACCATGCCATATTGGGTAAGAAGAGGGGGGCTTTTCTTAATCCCTAAAGCTCATTAGCTTTAATCATGTTTCACCTAAACTTAAATTTAATCCAAATATATTTGGATGGAGACTTCTCCATGCCAGGCCAATTGATCCCTTTGATCCCCCACAGCATCCAAAGCCACCTTGAAGGGTGCACCAAGCCTAAATGGGTGGATTGACCCATTTAGACTCAAAACTAGCCATGCCCCATTCTACTTTGATTCAACCACTTTACACATGGCATTTGCCGATTGCACTACACTAAACCCCGACTACGACCCACTCGACCAAGATGGTGACCATTGCACAGCCGGTCGGTCACCAGTCCGTCGGAAAACACCATGGCCGAGAGCTCACATGTGAGCCGACATTGAAATTCTCACTTGCTGAGCTGCCCCATGCCTAGTGGTCACCATGGCTCGTTCTTCTCCTCACCGGAGCGAGGCTGATCCCAAGCCCTAACTCCCCCAGGAGGCCCCTCGGCCGACTACATTTAAACTCCACCCCTCTCGGCCATGAAAGGAGAGAAGCATAAACCTTGCCAAAACTCGCCAAAATTGTTCCGGACCCTCCTCCACCCTTAGAGCACTTGATCCCAGGTGAAATTCCCCTGCCATTTCTCCTGCTGTAAGCTCGATTTCGGAGTTGAAATTCCACCGAAAACCGGGACACTTCTCCACGGTGAGCCAATTCCCGAATTGATTGGCTCTACACCTTCACCGGACCAAGAGAAGGTGTCCACCATCAAAAGCCCCATCTCCAGGGCCACCCGGTTGCTACGGCCTCCGAGCTTTGTGATCGGGCTTGGTCGAAATCATATCCGGACAATTCACCGGACCGGGAGACTTCATGCGGAGCCTCGCTGGGACCCGATCGAAGGTGAAACGGCTCTCGGATTGAAGCCACACTTCTGCGAGCCAAGGTATGAGCTAACTCTTCATCCCGATCTTCCGGAGATTCTCCATTTTAAATGCTTTAGTTTCGATGCATGTTAGCCGTATAGATGTGTTCGTCTCTTGAAGACGAATCCATAGAGTATAAGAACATAAAAATCCATTGAGAATCGAGTGAGATCTTAGGGATTTAGTGTGGACGGCTCTCGGGTGAGAACACTTGGGGACGATGAACGAATGCCGTCCATTCGATACACGCGCGGACGGACGGCTCGGATGGCGTCGGACCGGGGAGACGGTACGAGAACCGCGGGGCCGGGTGCTGACTCGAGTGGCGGCGTCGAATGGGAGCGCGCCGCGTGGCCTTTCGGAGGCTGCCGAGGATGCGTTGGCGCCGACTCGGATAAGTAGAAAATTAGGGATTTTCCGATTTATTTAATTCCCTAAACTTCGAAAATTCATATCTCTCTGTAGAAAAATCGGAAAAATAAAATAAAAATACCCTCTTGCTCGGTGAAGAGAGGAGAATAATGTGCGAAAAGAAATCACTTAATTTCATCAAATATTTTATTTTTTATAATTTATTTACTCTCTGCATTGTTTTAATTCTCCATGCATGCATACAATTCACCATGGCATGAGACCATAGGGCTTTTGAAGCCTGCGAATTTGGGAACATTCCCTGAATTTTCCAAAGTCGAGGCCATCCTATGAAGAGTTCTTGATTTTTCAAGTTCGGGTCACTGTTTTGAGTATTTTAATTCCGGTAAATAGCATGTTGTGAAATAAATTCTAGGAAAATTTGGTGATGTTCCTTATGACCAGAGAACCCTAGGAAAAATAGGTTTTGACTTAGTTCATTTAAAACAACCCTAATTGGCTTAAACACCCTTAATAGGTCTTTAATTAATTAGAGTTAACCAGGCATCAAATTGACTTGAAATCAATTCTCCACTGACCTTTAGGATCAGAGGAACCCACCATAAAAATTTGAGGTCAATTGGACTTGGTTAGCCCTACTAATTGGGTTGATTAAGTCACTTAGCCATTTTAAACTTTAGAAATTCATAACTTTTAATATACTTTTTAAAAATTCACCAAATTGGTTTTGGAGCCTCTCTGATATCAGGGGAACCTAAGAAAATTAAAATTTCAATTTTCTAAAAAAGTTGATTTTTAATAATATTTTAATATTTTTAATAATTAAAAAATAAAAAAATAATAAAAATCACAAAAATAATAAAATTCACCAAAATGTCACATTTTGAATTTTAATCACTTAGGAACAAATCCCACATTTTTCTTAGGTCTATTTAGTGAGATATTGAATTTTAAAGCCCTAGGGTAATTTTAAAATTAAAAAAAAAATGTATTTTCTAGCATTTTCACTAAAATAATTATAATAAATCATAGAAAAATCAGAAAATTGCAAAATTTGTTTCTCTGGTTTCCTTGATATCAGAGAGATTTTTCAAAAATATAAAATCCATTTTTCAAGATTTATTTTATTTTTAAATTAATTAACACTCCAAAACTCAAAATAATTATAATAAAAATAATATAATTCAAAAAATCACCAAAATTGGTCCAAGTGCTTCTCTAGTCATTAGGAATGTCCCCTAATTTTCTTAAGGACAGAAACTTTCCTTTGGTCATGTTATCAAATTTTCCTTGAAAATCTCAATTTTCCACCAAAAATAATTATATAAATAAGTTAAATACAGAAAAATCACATTTTCTCCTCTCATGTCTTTATTTACATATGAGTGAAGTCACATAAAAATTTCAAGTTCATTTAAGTTCAATTTAGTGAGTTATGAAATTATTAAGCTTAAGGGGTAAAATGGTAATTAAACTTTCAACCCTTAATTAAAACTTTAGGTTTAATAAAAAATCAACAAGTAAAATATTTGATCTTAATCTTATTTGGATGATTGAAATTTAAATAAATAAAGGGTAGAAACTCATTAAACAATTTTTAAAATGATTAAACTTTAATTAAATAATAGATTAAATTTGGAAGAATAATAAAATTGGAATTATTAAAATGAGGGATATTTATTAGGAAGAGATTTATTCTTTAATTTAAAAATCCCTAAATTAATCATCTCATTAATATTCAACTCTTAATTAAAATGATAATTCAAATTCAAAATATTAAAAGACTTAATCATTAAGCTAAAATTAAATTATTAAACTCTTTCAAAAATTTCAATTAAAATTAAAGATAAAACTAAATTAAAAATTAAATTAAATTAAGTAAATTAAATTGGATTAAATTAAATTAAATTAAAATTAAATTAAATAATTAAATTAAATTAAATTAAACAATTAAATTAAATTAAATTAAATTAAATTAAATTAAATTAAATTAAATAATTAAATTAAATTAAATTAAACAATTAAATTAAATTAAATTAAATTAAATTAAATTAAATTAAATAATTAAATTAAATTAAATCAAATCAAATTAATTAAACATCAAATAAAATTAAATTAAATTAAGTTAAATTAAAACTCAATTAAATTAAATTGAATTAAATATAACATCACCTAAGACATAAAAGAAATTAAATATAAAGCAACTTGAACACTATTCCAAATTTAAACCCTTTAACTTAAATCAAATCATTTGAATACTAATTTACCCTTGAAAGCTTTGATTATTATAACTCCTAAATGAAACATTAAATGAAGTCGCTACTTCACTCATAAGATATTCAAATGTCTTAATTCACTGGGCAAGTTAACAAAACTTGAAAACCTCGGACGATTGATTCATTTATATAATTAAATTCATTTGGACTTAAAACAATCCTAAAAATATTGAAAAGATGTTTAAGATTCTTCTTAAGAACTTCCTCAATATGATAGGATATTTATAAGAACAATTGGATTTAATTGTTCTTTGATGAAGAAGATCGTCCTCAAATAAAAACACAAAGAACCTAGACGTCATAGGAGATGACTTGCTATAGGATTAGGAATTTGGTAGAAAACCATAACCTTTCCCTTAGCTTTACCTAGGAACTTGCTTAAATATTCTAATTGTGTTTTAAGTGTAGCTTGGGATGACGGGAAGACCCTCCGAGTACGCTTTTATTTTATTGCAATTTACTTTCTTGCAATTTACTTCCTAGCAATTTACTTTATTGCGGATGCACTTTACTCTTCTTGCATGATAAAACAATCGTTGCATGAAAACCCACACCTTTAGGATAGTCCCTAAAACCGAAACCAAAACTAAGTTAAAAGTCATTGCAAGATAAAATTCACCGCCACAACATTTCAAAATATAAAACAACTCAAAATTTAATCACAAACAGAACACAAAACTACAATTGCAACTAAATTAAAACGTCCTGTTGGATGATCGGGAATACCTCGGATGATGTAACCTACGTGTTGCTAACGGGATTTTCCACGGTCTAAATGAAAGTGTGGAACTCATTTAGTTGAGTTTAGCAAATTCATCTGGACTAAGTGAATCCGATAAAATAATGATGCCGGAAGGATGGAACCGTGGGATCTTAACCGGTGTCGTTATAATCAACTTTAAGATTTGTTTTAATCAAAATACAAAACACTCGGAAATTAAGACTTCTCTAAACCAAAACACTTTTCTCATCTCCCGATTTATGACTTCTAAAACTAAACCTCTGCAACAACAAGGAGCTTGGAGCATGGTGGGCGAGCACGGCCATCGTCGTCAACGAAAACTTGAACCTACTTCGACAAAACCTTCTTAGAATTAAACAACAAAGCCATAGGACTTCGAGGTAGCTTGCCTAGTGCAACACAAATCCTCAACCTCTTCGTTAGGCATTTACCTTGTAAATTAAGCCCTAACCGGTCTTAGGATTCCGAGGTAGTCGTCTGATACGACATAAACCCTCACATCTTCAAGGCTATTTGTATGATTCTGTCATATAAACATAAGCCCTAATTAATTAAAACTGGCAAGATCAAAACATTAAATATTAAGATTTTTCTAAATCTGAGCCAAACAATAGGATAGTTTGGGAAGTTGCCAAGATTCCTCTTGGATCCTCAGCTTCTCCTACTTATCTTTCTTTGGACTCCTGAAAATAAATGTTCCAAATTTGAGCTAATCCCTTTCGAAATTTCAAAAATCCAATCCTTTGAAAACCTTAAACTTTGAAATTCTTGAGAGCAGAATTATTGGTTATTATCGAGAGTTTTCTTAGGTGATTCCCGTCACTTAAGATGTAATTAACTATAGGGGCTTGCCCTTATAGAGGAATTTTAAAGAACCTGAGTAATATAAACCCTGTTTAATACTTTCATATTAAGCAGGGAATTTGTCGGCTTATAAAATTGGTTCGCAGACCAAACGGATGTCACAAAACTTCTAGTTTATTTGATCGAGCCCCACCCTCCAGCAGTGTGTCTATCTTTAGGGATAGATACACGGTTTGTGGTGCGGTGCTCGTTTATATAAACTATTTGGGATGTGAGATCGGTTTAATCTCATATCTTAAAACTTTCAAATTTAAAATTATTTTCAAAGTCAAATACTACTTTCTAAATTATATATATATTTAAATCAAATTTAAAATTTAAATTCGCCGACAACTTCTGTTAGGCGACCCCTTTTAAAAATATCACACAACCTAAAAAAAAATGCCGACAATGAGATGATTAATTTAGGGAATTTTAAATTAAAGAATAAATCTCTTCCTAATAATATCCCTATTTTAATAATTCCAATTTTATTATTCTTCCAAATTTAATCAATTATTTAATTAAGGTTTAATTATTTTAAATTGTTTAATGGGTTTCTACCCTTTAATTATTTAAATTTCAATCATCCAAATCAGATTAGGATCAAATATTTTACTTGTTAATTTTTTATTAAACCTAAAGTTTTAATTAAGGATTAAAAATTTTAATTACCACTTTACCCTTTAAGCTTAATAATTTCATAACTCACTAAATTGAACTCAAATGAACTTGAAATTTTTATGTGACTTCACTCATATACCAATAAAGACATGAGAGGAGAAAATGTGATTTTTCTATATTTAATTTATTTATATAATTATTTTTGGTAGAAAATAGAGATTTCCAAGGAAAATTTAATAACATGACCAAGGGAAAGTTTCTGTCCTTAAGAAAATTAGGGGACATTTTTAATGACCAGAGGACCACTTGGACTAATTTTGGTGATTTTTTAAATTATATTATTTTTATTATAATTATTTTAAGTTTTGGAGTATTAATTAATTTAAAAATAAAATAAATGTTGAAAAATGGATTTTATATTTTTTAAAAATCTCTCTGATATAAAGGAAATCAGAAAATCAAATTTTGCAATTTTCTGATTTTTCTATGATTTATTATAATTATTCTAGTGAAAATGCTAGAAAATACATTATTTTAATTTTAAAATTACCCTAGAGCTTTAAAATTTAATATCTCACTAAATAGACCTAAGAAAAATATGGGGTTTGTTCCTAAGTGATTAAAATTCAAAATGTGACATTTTGGTGAATTTTATTATTTTTGTGATTTTTATTATTTTTTAATTATTAAAAATATTAAAATAATATTAAAAATCAACTTTTTTAGAAAATTGAAATTTTAATTTTCTTAAATTCCCCTAATATCAGAGAGGCTCCAAAACTAATTTGGTGAATTTTTGAAAGGTATTATGAAAGTTATGAATTTTTAAAATTTAAAATGACTTGGTGGCTTAATCAACCCATTTAGTAGGGCTAACCAAGTCCAATTGACTTCAAATTTTTATAGTGGATTCCTATAATCCTAAAGGTCAATGGAGAATTAATTTCAAGTCAATTTGATGTATGGTTAGCTCTAATTAATTATAGATCCATTTTGGGTGTTTAAGCTAATTAGGGTTGTTATAAGTGAACTAACTCAAAACCTATTTTTTCTAGGGTCCTTTGGTCATAAGGAACATCACCAAATTTTCCTAGAATTTATTTCACAACATGCAATTTATTGGAATTAAAATACTCAAAACGAGTAACAAGAATTTGAAAAATCAATAACTTTTCATAGGGATGACCTCCGACTTTGGAAAATTCGGGGAATGTTTCCAAATTCAGAGGCTTCAAAAGCCCTATGGTCTCATGCCATGGTGAATTGTATACATGCATGGAGAATTAAAGATATGCAGAGAGTAAATAAATTATTAAAAATAAAATACTTGATGAAATTAAATGATTTCTTTTCCACATTATTCTTCTACTGTTCACCGAGCAAGAGGGTATTTTTATTTTATTTTTACGATTTTCCTACACAAAGTTATGAATTTTTGAAGTTTAGGGAATTAAATAAATAGAAAATACCCCTAATTTTCTATTTATCCACGCGGCGCCGCATCATCCTCGGCATCTCCGAACGCACACGCGTCGCGCTCCCATTCGATGCCGCCATCTGAGTCAGCAGCCCGAGCCCCGCGGTTCTCGTACCGTCTCCTGGTCCGACGCCATCTGAGCCGTCCGTCCGCGCGTGTATTGAATGGACGGCATCCGTTCATCATCCCCGAGCGTCCTCACCCGAGAGCCGTCCACACTAATTCCCTAAGATCTCACTCGATACTCAATGGATTTTCATGTTCTTATGCTCTATGGATTCGTCTTGAGGAGACGAACACATCCATATGATTTATGTAGGATGAAATTTACGCAATAAAAATGGAGAATGTTCAGAAGCTCGGGAGGAAGAGTGAGGCCATACCTTTGCTCAGAGAAGTGTGGCTTCGATCTGAGGGTTGTTGCACCTTCGATTGGATCCCGGCAAGCTCCGGATGAAGTCTCCCGGTCCGGTGAATTGCACTAGGTAGGATTTCGACCACGGTCGATCACAAAGCTTGGAGGCTGGAGCAATTGGGTGGCCTCGGAGATGGGGCTTTTGTCGGTGAACACCTTCCCTCGGTCCGGTGAAGGTGTAGAACCAATCAATTTGGGGATTGGCTCACTGTGGAGAAGTGTCCTAGTTTTGGGCCTAGATTTCGACTGCGAAATTGAGCTCGCAGAGAAGAAATGGCGAGGGGATCTCGGTGGGGATCAAGTGCTCTGTGTATGGGGAGGAATGCGGAACAATTTTGGCGAGTTTCCTTAAGGTTTGTTTTAGCACCTCTCATGGCCGAGAGGGGTGGTGTTTAAATAGGAGAGGGTGGAGGGCCTCCCGGGGAGAGTTAGGGCTTGGGATCGGCCTGCTTAGGTCGAGGGCGAACGGCCACAATGGCAAGCGGGGATGGGGCGGCTCGGCGAGGGAGAATTCCAAAGTTAGCTCACATGTGAGCTCTCGGCCCGGTGGTTTCCGGCGGCCGTGGTGGCTGGCCGGCCGGGGTCGAGTCACCCTCGAGGTCGGGGAGGTCGTGGTGGAAGTTTGTGCAGTCAATTGGCCATGGACATGTGTAAAGGAGTTGAATTGAAATGGAATGGGGGATGAGCTCATTTTGGGTCCAAATGGGTCAACCCACCTTTTGGGCTTGGTTCACCTCCCCATGGTTGATTTGGGCTGAGGGAGGATCGGATGGATCGGCTAGGAAAGGGTGGAGAAGTCACCATCCATGAATATTTTGATTAAACATGGATTAAGGTGAAGCATTAAAAGGGTTAAAACCTTTTTAAGGGGGCTTAAAAGAGGCTCCTCCTTTTGCCATTAGTGGCTTGATCACATGTCAAGCCTTCCATGGCTTCATGTGGCTTGTCCATGGCTTACATGGCTTGTCTTTGGCTTGTCAAAAAGTTTGGTCAATTTCATAAAAATGGATTTTAAGGATTTTGGATAATTTGGTGGAAATTTGGATGAAGCCTCATTTAGAATTATTTGATCAATGGTTTAGGACTTAGGGATGATTTTAATTGAAAGTATGATGAGGGGAAATGTCATATGGGCTTTGGGATCAATTTTGGGCCTTTGGATGTGGTAAAAGATGGGCTTTTAAAATGGTTTAAGGAATGGGCCTTTAAGTTTAAAAAATGCATTTATGGATGGGAATTTTGTAAAGAGGTTGGGCCAAATAAATGTTGGATTTAGCTCATGGATGTGTCATGAGTGACTTGAAGTAAATTGGGGGTGATTTGGGTTTGAATTGGGTTGAATTTGGGCTCTTTTGGTGAATGGGCCAATATAGGTCAAAGTGGGCCAAGTTGGGCCAATGTTGGGCTAGGGTTGAAATTGATGTAAAATTAATGTTTAGAAATGTTTATGGGAGTGTTTCAAAGAGGTTTTGACTTTGGTTGGGCTTTGATTTTGGGGTTTGGGCTCATTTGGGTTAGGTTTGGGTTTAGGTCAAAATTGGGCCTTTTAGCTTTGGGTTGAATTTGAGTGGGGTTTGGGTCTAAATGTTGGGCAAATCATGTTAGTGTTTTTCTTGTGGGGATGCTAAGGAAGATTTAGAAAATATTTGGGGTTAATTGGAGTTGAATTGGGTGAGTTTGGGTTAAGTTTGGGTCATGGGTCCAAATTGGGCTTTAAGGCCAAAAGTGAAATTGGATCCAAATGTCAATCCAATTGGGCTTGGATTTGGTCTAGATTGGTGTTGGGAATGTTGAATTGAAGTTTGGAATTGAATTGGACCAGAATTTGGGTCAATTGGGTAGGTTTGGTTTGACATTGGGTTCACTTTGGGTCAAAATGGGTCAAATTGTGGGTTTTGACAAAAGTAAGGTAAATTGACAAAATTGGCCCATGGTGTAGTTGAACAAAATGAAATTGGGAATATTTGGGATTTTCGGGAATTTTCTGGGAATTTTCTGAATTTTTGGATTTTTGGGTCAAGAGGGGTATTTTGGGTATTTGGAGGGTATTGGGAGGTACTTTTGGAATTCTTGGTATTTTTGGGTATGGATGATCACTTTGAGTGATGTGGAAATGTTTGGGATTGATTTTGTGGAATTTTAGGTAATTTAGGTGATTTTGAAAAAATTTGGGTATTTTCAAGGGCTTTGGGTAGGCTAGGCGGGTGTAGGGTCCCGAGGGTCAAAAATTGAAAATTTGGAAAAATGAAGATTTGGTAAATTTGAGTGGAATGAAATCATTTTGGTTGAGCCATGAAGCCACATCAAGCCCACATGAGCCATGAAGGGACTCATTTGAGGCATTCACTTATGTTGTTCACTAACCTCTGGCGCGAGGGCTTAGGTGTTAAGGACCATCCATGTGAATCACCTACATGAGTCGGGAGGTCGAAGCTAGGTATAGGTGTGGTCTTAGGAGGTGTGTGAAAGTGTAGTGTATAAGTGTAGTGTGTGTGTAAGTCAGCCCCCTCACTGGACCGAGGCCACCTGAGGCGGTCCTAAGGCCAAAGAGTCCTATAGGAACTCATCCTTTAAACTTCCACATTTGATTTCAACCCTCTAGGTGATTAGGGGTCTACGATCAAGTTTGTGGAGTTTGCGGGGAGTTAAGAAGTGGTTTGAAATTCTAGATGGTGGATCCCAATTCTAGTCCTCTAAGATAGTCAAAGGAAAAGCCTAAGGCTAGATCCTAAGTACTAAAAAGAAGAAGAGAAGACCTCATCAAAAATGAGGTCATCACTGACTTGTGTATCATGTCCATGTCGAGCTGTGAGAGAACCTGACGTCCCTGAACTGACACTTCAACTGATTCATCCTGCAAGCAGGAAAATTTTTTTGCAAGGCGGGCTAACGCATTTGAAAGAGTGTTTTCTCTCCTGGTAATCTTGTAGATCGTTACATTCAAAATTTGCTCCAATAATTTCATGGCATACTGAAAGTACTGCTCGAGTCCTGGCTTTAGAATTCTGTAATGTCCTACAACCTGTTGAATTATCAACTGAGAATCCGCATAGATGTTGATATCCGTTATCCCCATCTGAATGGTTTATTCCAATATGGTTATAAGGGCTTCGTATTCTGCATCGTTGTTTGTGCACGGTTCTATTAAGTGGTAGGAGTACCTTAACATCCCCCGCTCAGGTGTTATAAATATGAGTCTGATTCCTGCCTTACCGGGCACTATCGTTTGCAATTCTTTATTTCTCTGTGCTGAAGATGCTCCGTCGAAGTACAGTTCCCAACGTCGATCGTCGGGGTCTTCTAGGCTCATTACCTGCTCATCTGGCAAGTCGTCGTTGAGAGGTGATTCTGCCAGTAAAGGGTGTGCTGCGAGGAAGTCTGCTAGGACTTGTCCCTTTACGACACGAAAAGGAATGAAAGTTATATCGAATTGCAATAGTATCATCGACCACCTAGCGAGTCTACCGGAAAGCATCGGGCGAGTCATCAAATATTGCAATGGATTAACTTTCGAGATAAGGTTGACCTTATGAGAAAGCATGTAATGCCCGAGCTTTTGAGAGGCAAAGATTAGGGCCAAACAATGCTTCTCAATCGGGGGATACTTTACTTCCGTCGGAATTAGACGATGACTTAAGTAGTAGAGGGCGTTTTCTTTCCCCTCGTCATTAACCCTAAGCTACAGAGCTCGAGGAGTCGTCTAAAGCCGCGGTATAAAGTATCGATGGTCTACCCGAGGCCGGGGTCGCTAAGACAGGAGGTGTCATTAAATATTTTTTGATGTCATCGAAGGCATGTTGACATTTGGAGTCCCAAGTAAACTTGGCATCCTTCTTAACTAAAGCAAAAAAAGGCTGACACCTTCCTGACAAATTCGAAATAAAGCGTCGAAGATATGCCAACTTCCCTTGAAAGGATCGTAATTGTTTCAAGGTTTTGGGGGGTGGCATTTCTAAGATAGCTTTAATCTTTTCCAGATCGATTTCAATTCCACGATGTCAGAAAACAAATCCTAAGAATTTCCCAGAGGCGACGCCAAAGGCGCATTTCTAGGGATTCATCTTTAGGTTATATTGTCTTAATCGCTCGAAAACAATTATCAAATCATACAGGTGATATTCCTTCAGTTTGCTTTTGATGACTACATCATCCACGTAGCATTCAACTTGGTTGTGAATGAGATCATCAAAATTTCTTGTCATAGATCTTTGGTATGTTGCTCCTGCGTTCTTCAATGTGAAAGGCATCACTGTGTAACAGTATATTTCGATAAGCGTTTTGAAGGCTGTAAGCTTTTCTTCTTCCGGTGCCATCTTTATCTGGTTGTATCCTAAAGATCCATCCATGGAAGAGAAGACTTCGTGCATTAAGGCGATGTCAATCATTAATTCAAGGATTGGTAGTGGGAATTCATCCTTTAGACACGCTTTGTTCAAATCTCTGAAATCCACACAGATTCTGATCTGTCCATTCTTCTTTCTGACTGGTACCCCGTTGGCTTGCCAAGTTGGATATTGTTCTTCACAGACAAATTTAGCGTCTATTAGCTTCTTAACTTCAGCTATTACTTGTTGTTCGATTTCTAGACGCATCCTTCTTGGAGCTTGTTTGACTGGCACGGAAGTGGGATCCATTCCTAGCTTGTTAACTACCACCTCTAGAGCTAATCTTGGCATTTCGTCGCAACTCCAAGCAAAACAGTCCTTGAATTCCATTAGTAGCTTGAACATGTTTTCGGAGTCTTCTTTGTTGAGTAAGGAGCTAACAAAGGTCGGCCTAGGCTCTTCGCTAGTACCTAAGTTAACTTCCATTAACTCGTCTACTGTAGATTTAATTTCTTCTTTAAATTCCGGTGGAGCATCAATGATTTGCAGATCTTTGAGATCATCTGAGGTTTCTAAGCAGACTTCATTAGGCTCGTAAGTGACAACCAAGCAAAACTCTGAGGCGTCAACTGATCTTACTGTGTCGAATCCGAGACCGTGCTTTGAATTGGGAGGCTGACCGAAATTATTCCATAATTTCTCAAAGTGTTGTGATCGACCTTTTGTCCATCGTCGAGGTAAGATACTGCGTTGAATTAAATTCTGAACACAGGGAGAATACCACTCAAAAGACAATTCCATTAATTCTGAAGAAGTAACATCTTCAAATTGTACATCATTTTCAGTTTTGGAAGAAGAAGCACCACTGTAGAATTTGATCGGCTTAGCACCACCACCATGCACTTCCTTGACCACCATACCCTCGATCTTATTAGAATGGATCGGGGTCAGGGTCATAGTATGTACATAGTGGTAAATCTTCTCGTACATTGATTTTTATTCTTCATTCTTTTCATCTTCGAGAGAAATCTTGAACTGGGGTTTCTTTTGATTTATTATCACTGCTTCTTTCTTAATTTCTTCTTCTTCGGAACTGTTCTCCCAATCAACATCGATGACCAGTTTCTTCTGTTCAACTGTTCCACCATTTCTTCCTTGTCCTCATCCCCAGCCTCGACCTTGGGTGTGAGTTTTGGAGAAACCTTTACCAACTCGCCGTAAGGGAGTGGTGAGTAACTGTTGGACTAGAATTTCAGGTTCTTTGTCGTCCCGAACTTTTTTTGCTTCATTTGGTACGATATTTCTGGAGAAGATTATTTTCTTCGAAGGCGCGTAATAGGCCATGTCTTCATGAATCCCAATCTCGTGTATGGAGAATGGTTGCAAGTCACCTTTGATACACTGTTCTCCTCCTTTGTAATACTTTATGCACTGGTGCAGAGACGACGGTACCATCCGATTTTCATGGATCCATGGCCGACCCAGTAGAGCGTTGAACGATGTCTCAGAATCAATTATGTGGAATTTTGTGGTTATCTTTGCTATATCACCGGTCTTCATTAATAGTGTTATCGATCCAAGAACTCTTTCTCCCTTCTGATTTAACCCTCTTAATAACATCTTATCTGTTTCGAGGTCGCGAGCGTCAATTTCCTAATATGCCAACATCCGAAGATTCATTATGTTGATTGATGCTCCTGGATCAACCAACACTCTGGAGAGCGTAAACTTTCCAATAGTGACTGAAATGTACAACGATCGGTTGTGATCAGCTGTTCCAAGTAGTAGATCATTGTCCGTGAAAGTAACACCTCACTGTTCTTTTAATGAGCAAACCTCGTCGAAGGAATTATCGGCCATTTGAGCTAAACAAATCTCTGGATCAAGTAAGGACTTGATCAGAGTTTCCCTCATCTCCTTTGACAGGATCAGAGCACCGTAGATGCTCAGTTTGGCTGGTAGCTTCCTAAGATGGGCTAGCACGTTATAGTCCACTTTATTACCATGTTCCTCGGTTTCTTCCCGAACGGGTAATTCTTCTGTTGGGGTTGGCTCCTCCTGAGCAACCACCTACTTTTCTTTATCTCGGAGGTAGAACTTTTCCGCTTCTTAGGTTGACTTCAGTTACTTGTTCTGAATCTAGTGGTGACTCTACCGGTGTCTCTTCTTGAATCGGAATGACTGGCTTTTCTGGAATTGCTTCGGAATCTGATAACTCCAATTCTATAGTGATTGGAGCTCCTCGGAATTCACAAATAGATTCGTTGCTTGTTGAGCTTTCGTAGCCATCTTTGTGAGTGTCTTCTCATTCATCGTGGTCATCGAGGTTTAGTATAATTTGAGAATCATTTATCATATCGGAATCGAGATCAAGATTAGGTTCTTTGTCGTTAGTTACGTAATCGTTAGAAACAGTCAAAACGTAGCCAACACCAAAACTGTTATCATTATAAGATCCCGCCGGGGTGAGCAAATAATCATACAGATTCAGAGGTCCGAGGGATTTCTCCCCCAAATTGAAACAACCATCGTAGGATAAGGAGCCCCTAGTCTACCCTTTGGAGCCTCGTTCTTCTTTTCTTCCACGATCTTCTCCTCCTTCTGGGGCGGTTCTTCAATCGCAAGCGATAGTGCCGACTTGGCAGGTTTCAGACTTTGAGTTGACGCAAGCACCGAAGCGTTCTGGATATGATCCAAGATTTTCTTTGAAGACTTCGTCTAGACGGTATTCCATCCATCATCAGTCGTGTATGGGTTCATCGGAACAATAGGATCCATTGAAATGACATTGATGGAACCTCCCTTTTGGGTTTCCTTCATGTATTGCTTCGGGATCGTTATGTTCCATCTTCGGAGATTACCTTTGAGCCAATTCTTAAAAGTGAGGCAGTCTTAAATCTTGTGTCCGATCATCTAGTGGTAAGGGCAGTAGTTCGGATGATTTTTCTTGTCTTCTTCTGGCTTTTTGGGCTATGGTAATTGAAAATCAGGTGTCTTCATCAAACTGCGAAACATCTTAGCTACTGCTTCCATCTTGAATGGATATTCCTTATTCAGAATTTCCTCCAAGGGACGTCACGAACAAGGTAGTGGTTGACTATGCTGCCATGGTTGGTGGCTCGGTCGAGGCTGTTGATAGCCCTGCTGAGGTTGCTGATAAATCTGTTGTGGTTGTTGATAAGTCCGTTGCAGTGGTTGATAACTAGGCTGTGGTTGCTCTGGTTGTATCTGCATTGGTTGCTTGCCTTTATCTACTACCGCGACGATTCTAGATTTCTTTTCAAATGCTTTTATAGGCTTCTGCTTATCGGTCTTGTCTACGAAACTTAGTTGTTTTGCTTCCTCCTGCAAGCTCTCGGCCTTGCTAAGCAACTTCTCGAAAGTCTTGATTGTAAATCCTTTAAGGAGAAGTGCTATCGGACCATGGATACTTCTCAACAAAATACCGATCGTATGCTGCTCTTGAAGTTGTTTTTCACACTTCATGCTTATGTTTCTCAATCAAAGTATGTAATCCACCAAAGTTTCGTTCGGTTTCTGTTGCTCCACCACTAAATCACCGATTCTGATGTGGTGTTGAGCTCCAGCAAACCGCTTATGAAGAGGTTTTCTAACTCTGAAAAGGTCTTAACTGAGCCATTTGGCAATTCTGCATACCAATCGAAGGCAATCCCTGACAGGCTGCTGACAAACTGTCAAAAGAGTAAAGCATCGCTCCCACCGGCATTCCAGCAACTAGCACGAAAATGTACGACATGCTGCCGGGGGTTTCCTGTTCCATATAAAGTCTTGAACAGAGGTGGTACGAAGCCTTTTGGGTATTGGACCGCGTCAAATTCTTCAGGGTAAGGTCTACCCATCTGAATAGAAGCTCCGCTCTTAGACTGTGCTAAGGCTTCTCGCACTTGCTGTTCTACCATGTTTTTGATATCCTTTTTGGGAATCATGCTTTGCGCAAAATCCTTTTTCGGTTGTTCATCTCCGTTAACAGATGTGATCTCCTTTCCTCTGTCCACAACATGGATGATCTCCGGGGGTGTTTCTTTCTGAGGTTGCACCTGACTCTAGAGAGTGGCTAAGGCGGCCACCATCTCTCCCATCTTCCTTGCCATTTGAGAAATATTGTTATCCTTCTCTTGAAGTTGTGCTCTCATCACTTCCGGTTCATCTCTTTCCGCTGCTGTCGGAGCACATTGCGAAGCTGACAATGCTCGTGTCTCAACCATGTTGATCTCAGCATAATCTTCATCCATAAACTCTGATGAATCTACTTCAGTTTCTAATTTTTATCATCTTTCCTTTGCCAACCGTCGGATGCCGGTTCTTAGCTTGCCTATGGCATCCTCTAGTGGCCTCTTCCAAATGGTTTCATGGTTGTCATGTGATGACTGTTGGACTTCTTTCTCAGGAGTTTCCTTTAATGCAGTAGCACTTTCTTCAAATTCTGGTTTTCTGACGAGACTCTTCTTTCCAAAACACTATGCTTGTATCGTTCAACAATAATAGGTCGCCACACTATCCTTCTTCCAGTAGAAGGTCTAGGACCAGATGGTCTGTCGGCTGTGCGTCGGTAGGTGGTGTCCTCCCTAATATGGTGTCCCGATACGATAACAGGCGAACTAGCTCACACTTTCTTCCTTGGCCTCTCCGGGGCAGTAACGAGGTTTACTCGCGGTCCGAGGCAGGATTTGACTGGCACTGGTCCCATTCTTCTTAGGATCTCTGATACGGGGCATCCTTCCTTCTTAGCTAGTTTCTCTACTACGGCTCGTAGTCGAGTAAGCAGCGTAGTCTTGGCCCTCTTCCTCTTACAGTCACTATAGTATACAGGTCGGGGTAATGCAGCGGCAATTCTACAGACATCTTCTTCATCTGATGCAACAGAGAGAGGGTGGAACCTACTCCCTCCCAACAACGGTGAAATTTCAGGTAGTTTATCTTCTTCCTTAGGAATCTCTTCCAGAAAAGCAACTTCAGCAGCCTTAGCCTTCTCGATCTTGGTGATCTTTCTGCTCCTATTTCTTCTCTGAGTTCGAGTCAGGGGTGCAACTCTTGAACTGGACCCAATCTCGAAGACAGAAGGTATTGCAGCAAAATCTGTACCCTCCATGGTGGCAGGCTGATCACAGTATTGGATTTCCTTCCCTTCAATTTGGCAGGAGCCGGGGTAGGTGCTGAGATGACTAGACCAGTGGGGGTAGAGACAACAGTCCTCCTATGAACAGTGGTAATTCTTTCAGTTGGGACCCTTTGCAGGGGAGGAAACGTTTGAGTCAATTTCAGGTTAAACTCAATCATGGGCTCCTCAGTTTCTGGTACTTTATCCATTAGTGTGAAGAGAGTGACGTCAGCGAACTTGATATCTGTATTATCAAATCCATGTCCAAAATGGATTATTCCATTGTCGGGCAGTTCATCCTTATAGACGACGAAGTCCATTCCATTGGTGAAGGAGAAAATTAACTTTGGTGCAGTCATTTTCTGCAGGGTAAATTCCGAACGTCAGTCCCGAATTATGCTTCTTTTGTTACTTTAGACGGAAATGAAAGAGTCCGAACACATTTTAGTTTATCTTAGTATATTTGTTATTTAAAAGAGTTCACTTATTAAAAGGTTGTTTATTAGAGGATTTGTTTGTTAGGAAAAAAACGATTAATGGATGAAGGTTAAAGAAAAGGTAAAGGACCTGATTCAGAATTGGAAAGGAAGAGAAAGTCTCGTAAGATTTCTTAACCCGAAGGACCACTCCTAAGCTAACACCTATTGGGGGTCCACCCCACCTCAGAAAGAGGAAAAAGGAATTCAGAACCTCTCTGTTTAGGGGTGTCTAAACAGTGGCTCCAAAATCCAAAAGGAGTTGATTATACCCGTTCAAGACAGAAATGAACGTGGTATGCTAACGGAAAGAATGGTAGTTTGGTCCACAAGGGGTATGGACTCACTACCGATTTATGAAAGCAAAACCATCTGATTAAAATGGAGAGAGGACCTACTCCCCAGCGGAGTTGCCAGAAGTTGTCGGCATATTTTTAGATCGTGTGTTGTATTTTGAAAAGGTGTCGCTGTCTGTATATTTTTAGGTTGAGTGTTGTATTTTGAAAAGGGGTCGCCTACAGAAATTGTCGGTGAATTTTAGATTTTAAATTTAATTTAAATATATATATATAATTTAGAAAGTAGTATTTGATTTTGAAAATAATTTTAAGTTTGAAAATTTTATGATATGAAATCAAACCGATCTCACATCTTAAATAGTTTATATAAACGAGCACCGCATCACAAACTTTATATCTATCTCGAAGAATAGACACACTGCTTGATGATGGGGCTCAATTAAATAAACTAGAAAATTTGTGACATCTGTTCGGTCTGCGAACCAATTTTATAAGCCGACAAATTTCCCTGCTTAATAGAAAGAAATCAAGCAGGTTTTATATTATCTGGGTTCTTAAAGTTCCCTATAAGGGCAAGCCCCTATAGTTAATTACATCTTAAGTGTTAGAAGATACTTAAGAAAACTCTCGATAATGATCAGTGGTTTTGCTCTCAAGAATTTCAAAGTTTAAGGTTTTCAAAGGATTGAAGTTTTGGAAACTTCAATAGGGAATGGATCAAATTTGGAACAATTTATTTCAGGAGTCCAAAGGAAGAGAAGTAGGAGAAGCTGAGGATCCAAGAAGAATCTTGGTAACTTTCCAAACTATCCTATTGTTTGGCTTCAACTTAAGAGTATATTTAATGTTTCAATCCTGGAAATTTTGATTAATTAGGACTTATACTTGTATGACATAATCACACAAATAGCCTCGAAGATGTGAGAGTTTATGTCGTACCAAATGACAACCTCGGAGTCCTAAGACCGGTTAGGGCTTAATTTGTCTAACATGATTATGCAAATGCCTAACGAAAAGTTGAGGATTTATGTTGCACTAGGCAAACTACCTCGAAATCCTATAGTTTTGTTATTTAATTCTAAGAAAGGTTTAGCTGATGTAGATTCAAGTTTTGCTGATGACGATGGCCGTGCTGCCCACTATGCTCCAAGCTCCTTGTCGTTGCAAAGGTATGGTTTTAGAAGGTGGAAATCAAGAGATGAGAAAAGTGTTTTGGTTTAGTAAAAGTTTTAAAGTCCAAATATTTTTTAACATTTTATTGGGGAATCTTAAGGTTGATTATAACAACACCGGTGAAGATCCCACGGTTCCATCATTCCAGCACCGTTATTTTTATCGGATTCACTTAGTCCAGATGAATTTGCTGAACTCAACTAAATGAGTTCCACACTTCCATTTAGACCGTGGGAAATCCCGTTAGCAACACGTATGTTACATCATCCGAGGTATTCCCGATCATCCAATGAGTAATTTTAATTTAGTTATAATTGCAGTTTTGTTGTTATGTTTGTGATTAAGTTTTGAGTTGTTTTATATTTTGAAATGTTGTGGCGGAGAATTTTATCTTGTGACTTCACTCATATGTCAATAAAGACATTAGAGGAGAAAATGTGATTTTTCAGTATTTAATTTATTTATGTAATTATTTTTGGTGGAAAATAGGGATTTCCAAGGAAAATTTAATAATATGACCAAGGGAAAGTTTCAGTCCTTAAGAAAATTATGGGACATTCCTAATGACCGGAGGATCACTTGGACCAATTTTGGTGATTTTTTGAATTATATTCTTTTTATTATAATTATTTTGAGTTTTTGAGTATTAATTAATTTAAAAATAAAATAAAGGTTGAAAAATGAATTTTATATTTTTCAAAAATCTCTCTGATATGAAGGAAATCAGAGAATCAATTTTTATAATTTTCTGATTTCTCTTTGCTTTATTAGAATTATTTTAGTGGAAATACTAATAATATACATTTTTTTAATTTTAAAATTACCTTAGGGCTTTAAAATTTACTATCTAATTATAGAGACTTAAGAAAAATATGGGGTTTATTCCCAAGTGATTAAAATTCAAAATGTGACATTTTGGTGAATTTTATTATTTTTGTGATTTTTATTATTTTTTAATTATTAAAATATTAAAATAATGCAAAAAATCAACTTTTTTAGAAAATTGCAATTTTAATTTTCTTAAATTCCCCTGATATCAGAGAGGCTCCAAAACCAATTTGGTGAACTTTTGAAAAGTATTTTGAAAGTTATGAATTTTTAAAGTTTAAATTGGCTAAATGGTTTAATCAACCCATTTAGTAGGGCTAACCAAGTCCAATTGACTTCAAATTTTTATGGTGGGTTCCTCTATTCCTAAAGGTCAGTGGAGAATTGATTTCAAGTCAATTTAATGTATGATTAGCTCTAATTAATTAAGGACATATTTTGGGTGTTTAAGCCAATTAGGGTTATTCCAAGTGGATTAATTCAAAACCTATTTTTCCTAGGTTCCTCTGGTCATAATAAACATCACCAAATTTTCCTAGAATTTATTTCACAATATGCTAATTATTGGAATTAAAATACTCAAACTAGCAACCTAGAGTTGAAAAATCAATAACTCTTCATAGGGATGGCCTCGACTTTGGAAAATTCGGGGAATGTTCCCGAATTCAGAGGCTTCAAAAGCCCTATGGTCTCATGTCATGGTGAATTGTATACATGCATGGAGAATTGAAAATGTGCAGAGAGTAAATAAATTATTAAAAATCAAATACTCAATGAAATTAAATGATTTCTTTTTCACATTATTCTCCTCTGTTCACTGAGCAAGAGGGTATTTTTATTTTATTTTTAGGATTTTTCTACACAAACTTATGCATTTTTCAAGTTCTGGTAATTAAATAAATATGAAAATAACCTAATTTCCTACTTATCCACGTGGCACCCAGTCATCCTCGGCATCTCCGAACGGCCACGCGACGCGCTCCCATTCGACGCCACCTTCCGACTCAGCGCCACGCGGCCCGCGGTTCACGTATCATCTCCTGGTCCGACGCCATTTGAGCCGTCCGTCCGCGTGTGTATTGAATGAACGACATCCGTTCATCGTCCCTAAGCCTCCTAGCCCGAGAACCGTCCGTCTTCTAGGCCTAAGATCTCACTCGATACTTGACCAAATTGAACGTTCTTATGCTCTATGGATTCGTCTCGAGAAGACGAACACATCCATATGGTTTATGTGGCATGAAATTGACTCGATAAAAATGGAGAATGCTCGAAGCTCGGGAAGAAGAGTGAGGCCATACCTTTGCTCGGAGAAGTGTGGCTTCGATCCGAGGGTTGTGTCACCTTCGATTGCGTACCGACGAAGCTCCGGATGAAGTTTCCGGTCCGGTGAATTGTCTAGTAGGATTTCGACCACAGCTCGATTACAAAGCTTGGAGCCCGGAATAGATGGGTGGCCCGGAGAGGGGGCTTTTGCTTGGTGGACTTCTTCCTCGGTCCGGTGAAGGTGTAGGATCAATCGATTTGTGGATTGGTCCACCGTGAAGAAGTGTCCTGGTTTTGTCGTTGAAGTTTGAACTCGAAATTGAGCTCGGCTAGAGGAATCGGAGTGGAATCCGGCGGGAATCAAGTGCTCTATGTGTAGAGAGTGGTCCGGAATGATTTTGGCGAGTTTCCTTAAGGTTGGTTCAGCACCTCTCCCATGGCCGAGAGAGGGGTGTTTAAATAGGAGAGGCTCGGAGGGTGTCCCACGGGGAGTTAGGGATCGGGATCGGTCGCTCTTGGTAAGAGAAGAACAGTACTGCAATGGTCACCGGGGATGGGGCGGCTACGCGGTGGGAATTCCAAACTTTGGCTCCTCCCGAGGTCTCGGCCATGGTGTTTTCCGGCGACCCGAGGCGGTGGCCGGCGAGCATGGGTCACCCTCGAGTCCGAGTGGGTCAGGGCTGGAGGTTTGTGTAGTCAATTGGCCATGGACATGTGTAAAGGGTTTGAATTAAAGTGGAATGGGAAAGGGCTAGTTTTGGGTCTAAATGGGTCAACCCTTCCTTTTGGGTTAGGTCCACCATCCAAGGCCAATTTTGGCTGAAGGGAAAGTCACTTGGATCAGCTTGATTAGTGGGGTCAAGCAATCCAAGTACAATTAAGCTTAAGTAAGAGTTAGAGGAGACATGGGAGTGGTTAATCACTCTTAAGAGAATCATTAAAGGGTCCCCTCTTCTTGCCATTTTGGGTATGGTGAAGTGTCCAAGGCTTTCATGGCTCACATGTGGCTCATGCATGACTTCATGGCTCACCTTTGGCTTGGAAAAAGCTAAGTCAACTTTCATGAAAGAGGTTTTTAGGAATTTTGGTAATTTAGGGGTGATTTGATAGGATTTGGCATATGGCTTAGTTTAGAAAAATTTGATGACTGATTTAGAACTTAGGGATGATTTTAATTGAGTGAGGATGAGATGAGATTGTAATGTGGGCCTTAGGATGGGTTTGGACTTTTGAAATTATTTTAGGAATGGGCTTTTGGATTTCAAAACAAATTTTAGGTTGATAATTTTGTAAAGGATTGGATCCAATATGTGTTGAATTTAATTTAGGAAGGTTTCATGAATGATTTGGAATAAATTTGAAGTGGTTTGGGCTTGAATTGGGTTGGATTTGGACCTCTTTGGTAAATGGGCGAATGTAGGTCAAATTGGGCTAACTTGGGCCAATGTTGGGCTAGGGTTCAAATTGATGTAAAATTAATGTTGGGAAATGTTTATGGGAGTGTTTCAAAGAGGTTTTGACTTTGGTTGGGTTTTGATTTTGGGGTTTGGGCTTATTTGGGTTAGGTTTGGGTTTAGGTCAAAATTGGGCTTTTTGGCTTTGGGTTGAATTTGAGTGGGGTTTGGGTCTAAACTTTGGGTAAGTCATGTTAGTGTTTTGTTTGTGGGGATGTTAAGGAAGGTTTAGAAAAGGTTTGGGGTTAATTGGAGTTGAATTGGGTTAGTTTGGGTTAGGTTTGGGTCATGGGTCCAAATTGGACTTTAAGGCCAAAAGTGAAATTGGATTCAAATGTCAATCAAATTGGACTTGGATCTAGTCTAGATTGGTGTTGGGAATGTTAAATTGAAGTTTAGAATTGAATTGGACCAGAATTTGGGTCAATTGGATAGGTTTTGTTTGACATTGGGTTCACTTTGGGTTAAAATGGGTCAAATTGGGGGTTTTGACAAAAGTGGGGTAAATTAACAAATTTGGCCCATGGTGTAGTTGAACAAAATGAAATTGGGAATATTTGGGATTTTTTGGAATTTTTTGGGAATTTTTGGATTTTTTGGTCAAGAGGGGTATTTTGGGTATTTGGAGGGTATTGGGAGGTATTTTGGAATCTTGGGTATTTTTGGCTATGGATGATCAACTTGATTGGTGAGGAAATGTTCAAGGTTAATTTTGGGGAATTTTGGGTGATTTGGAAATTTTGAAAAATTTGGGTAATTTCAAGGGCTTTGGGTAGGCTAGGCGGGTGTAGGGTCCTGGCGGTCAAAAATTGAAAATTTGCAAAAATGAAGATTGAGTAATTATAAGTGGAATGAAATCATTTTGGTTGAGCCATGAAGCCATATCAAGCCCACATGAGCCATGAAGGGACTCATTTGAGGCATCCACTATGTTGTTCCTAACCCTCTTAGCCAAGGGCTTAGGGGTTAAGGACCATCCATGTGAATCACCTTCATGAGTCAGGAGGTGAAGTTAGGTATGGGTGTGTTTTAGGAGGTGTGTGTAGTGTATAAGTGTAGTGTGTGTGCAAGTCAGCCCTCACCAGACCAGGCCACCAAGGGCAGTCCTAAGGCCAAGGAGTCCTATAGGAACTCATCCTTTAAACTTCTACATTTGATTTCAACCCTCTAGGTGATTAGGGGTCTACAGTCAAGTTTGTGGAGTTTGCAGGGAGTTAAGAAGTGGTTTGAATTCCTAAGTGGTGGGTCTCAATTCTAATCCTCTAAGATAGTCAAAGGAAAAGCCTAAGGCTAGATCCTAAGTACTAAAAAGAAGAAGAGAAGACCTCATCAAAAATGAGGTCAACAACATGATGTGGGCATTTCCTAAGAAGTTCTTTAAATCTCTCCTAAGCTTCATATATCGACTCTCCATCAAACTGACTAAAAGAAGTTATATCATTTCTAAGCTTAGTAGTTTTAGATGGTGGAAAATATTTGGATAGAAATTTTTGTGATAATTCTCCCCAAGTTTTAATAGATCCAAGTGCTAACGAATTTAACCACATTTTAGCCTTATCCCTTAAAGAAAAAGGAAAAGTCTAAGTCTAATAGCATCGTTAGATACTCCTTCATATTTGAAAGTAGCACATAGTTCTAAAAAACTAGCAAGATGTAAATTAGGATCTTCAGTAGGTGAACCACTAAATTGATTATTTTGTACCATTTGGATAATTGCAGGTTTAAGTTCAAATGAATTAGCAGCTACATCAGGGTTTTGAATAGTTAAATGAATTTCATCTAATGTAGGGTTAGCATAATCTCTTAATGGTCTCTGTTGATTGATATTTTCATTTTCAGGAATATTTGCCATTTGTGTTAAATTTATAATTTGTCTTTTTTGTTTTCTAATTCTTTTAATTGTACACTTTAATTCTGAATCGTAAGGTATTAAGTTTTCATTTCCAAATTTTTGCATACAATTTTATAAAACAAATTAGTTTGTTACTCTAGTAAATAATTTCTTTACCTCCCCGGCAACGGCGCCAAAAACTTGACTCATATTTAATATGTTTGCAATTTTTGTTTATAGAAACGACACCAAAAACATGATTCTGCTTTAATATATATATATATATATTTAATTATATGATTGAATGTTTAATATGGATTCTACGCAAGTATATGTATCGTATCAAGTAATACAGAGCTCTAGTGGAGTCCTCGGTTATCGATCCCACGGGAAGTTTTTAACGGATTTGTTATCGACTAAATTTAAAGGAATTACTTACTAATATAGTAAACGGAAATTTAAAGTAACTAAAGGAAACTAAAGTAAACTAATGCTTGAACTAAAGTTGATTTAGATAATTCAGAAAAAGTATCCTTCTCCTTGTTTTTAGAAAATTAAGTGAATGACGAATTTAAATAGAATTCTTAAATTGTATTGTGACAAATATGAGCATTCCTATTCCTTACCCTTCGGTCCAGGTGCAAAGAACATTGACTAATCCTATGTTTGATTACTAAATCTGCGGCTAGGCTGGGAGGATATCGGCTGCCACTTCGTAGCTCCCACGTTCCCCTCACTCGAGGGCTAACATCTATACTTCGACTCTCAAACAATAGGACCAAATTGAATATTTTAGTCCGTCACACTAAAATGTCCAATTCTACGTCCGATAATTAATATTTCCCTATTTATTTGCACCCTCCTTCCAAGGTTTTTGACTTCCCGAATATTGGATGTAATTTTTACTATAGTTGATAATTCAACATATTTTAACAACTCAATCGTCGGATTGAAAGTAAACTAAGTTTTAAGTAAAAATTATCACAATTTATTTTAATATATTAGGTACTTCTATTTAATTTCAGCAATTCGCATAATTTTCATAAATAAGGAGAATGACTAAGAAAACTACTCAGAATGCATGGGAATAAAACAAAGCATGGATTTCATTTAAAGTTAACAACAACAATAAACAAAGATACTTATCTTAATTTCCCCCTCAAGCAGACTCCTTGAAGTTCCTTTAACTTTTCCTTCTAGTACAGCAGACTTCTAAATAACACTCAAATAAACTAAAGAAACTCACTAATGATAAAGAACAAACACACTTAAGACACCAAAAAGAGACTCAGACTCTCTTAAATAGACACACCTAGACACTAGAATTCGGCCTCTATTTATAGAGGTAGGCAAAGGTCGAATGGGTGCTTAAACACCTTTTCACCAGGTTCAAAGTATTTGCATTTTGAACTGTCTCGCCGTCGGCGGGAAATGACCTCGCCGTCAACGGGGATTCTAGAATGTCTTCAAATCGCGCGATCTCGCTGTCGGTGGGCTCAGGCTTGCTGTCGGCGAGGTAGTTATAAATCCTTCAGAAATTTTCTTAATAATCTCGCCATCGGTGGCCTCGATCTCGCCGTCGGCGGCCTAGATCTTGCCGTCGGCGAATTAGTTCAATTTGCATGAATTTCTTCCTTTTTTATCCAAATTCGCTCCATTTCATGCTTTTTGCTTCCATCACTTATAAATCTTCATTCCTGCAGTAAAATAAAGAAAATACCTTTCTTTAAAGTGAAATTTCATCAAAAAAATATATAAGAATTTCTTAATGAATTTTTCTGTGATCAATCATTATCCTGTACGGCTGATTTTTTTTAAGTTTGTGTGTTGTATTTTAAAAAGGGGGTCGCCTACAGAAATTGTCGGTGATATTTAAATTTAATTTAAATATATATATATAATTTAGAAAGCAGTATTTGATTTTGAAAATAATTTTAAGTTTGAAAATTTTAGGATATGAAATCAAACTGATCTCACATCCCGAATAATTTATATAAACGAGCACCGCATCACAAACTGTGTATCTATCCCGAAGAATAGACACATTGCTTGATGATGGGGCTCAATTAAGTAAACTAGAAGATTTGTGACATCAGTTTGGTCTGCGAACCAATTTTATAAGCCGACAAGTTCCCCTACTTAATATAAAGGACTTAAGCAGGGTTTATATTACCTGGGTTCTTAAAGTTACCTATAAGGGCAAGCGCCTATAGTTAATTACATCTTAAATGATGGGAATCATTTAAGAAAACTCTCGATAATGATTAGTGGTTTTGCTCTCAAGAATTTCAATGTTTAAGGTTTTCAAATGATTTGAGTTTTGGAAATTTCAATAGGGAATGGATCAAATTTGGAACAGTTTATTTCAAGAGTCAAAGGGAAGAAAAGTAGGAGAAGCTGAGGATCTAAGAAGACTCTTGGCAACTTCCCAAACTATCCTATTGTTTGGCTTAAATTTGGGAATTTATTTAATGTTTCAATCCTGCCAATTTTAATTAATTAGAACTTATATTCGTATGACATGATCATACAAATAGCCTCGAAGATGTGAGGGTTTATGTCGTACCAAACAACTACCTTGGAATCCTAGGACTGGTTTGGGCTTAATTTGTATAACATGATTATGCAAATGCCTAACAAAAAGGTTGAGGATTTATGTTGTACTAGGCAAACCACCTCGAAGTCCTATGGCTTGGTTATTTAATTCTAAGAAGTTTAGCTGATGTAGAGTTGTTTTGCTGATGACGATGGCCGAGTTGCCCACCATGCTCTGAGCTCCTTGTTGTTGCAGAGGTTTAGTTTTAGAAGTCATAAATCATGAGATGAGAGAAGTGTTTTGGTTTAAAGAAAATCTTAAAATCCAAGTGTTTTTAATATTTTAATTAAAACAAATCTTAAAGTTAATTAAACTGAACCAATAAAGATCCCACGGTTTCATCATCCCGGCACCGTTATTTTCATTGAATTCACTTAGTCCGGATGAATTTGCTAAACTCAACTCGAATGAGTTCCAAACTTTCATTTAGACCGTGGAAATCCCGTTAGCAACACGTGGGTTACATCATCCGAGGTATTTCCGATCATTCAACGAGACATTTTAATTTAGTTGCAATTGTAGTTTTGTTGTTCTGTTTGTGATTAAATTTTGAGTTGTTTTATATTTTGAAATGTTGTGGTGGTGAATTTTATCTTGCAATGACTTTTAATTTAGTTTTGGTTTCAGTTTAGGGACTATCCTTAAGGTTTTGGTTTTCATGCAATAGTCTTATTTAACATGCAAGAAAAGTAAAGTACAATGCATGTATGCAAATTGCAATAAAGTAAATTGCAATTAAATAAAAGCGTACCTGGAGGGTCTTCCCGTCATCCCAAGCTGCACTTAAAAACACATGTTCAAGCATTTAAATATTTCAACAAGTACCTAGGTAAAGCTAAGGGAAGGGTTTTGGTTGTCTACCAAATTCCCATTCTTATAACCAGTCATCTCCTATGACGTCTAGGTTCTTGTGTTTTGTTTAAGGATGATTTTATTCATCAAAGAATAGTTAAATTTAGTTGTTCTTCTAAAACGTCCCGTCATATTGAGGAAGTGCTTAGGACAAGTCCTAAACATCTTTTCAATATTTTTGGGATTGTTTTGAGTCCAAGTAAATTTAGTTGTACAGGTGAATTAATCATTGAGGAGTTTAGTTAAACTTTGTTTCTTGCTCAGTGAACTTAGGTATTTGATTACTTGATGAATGAAGTGACATCTCACTCAATACTCTATTTAAGAGTTATAACAATTGAAGCCTTAAAGGGCAAGTTGGTTTATCGAGATTTTTAATTATTCTTAATTAAAAGTTTGAGTTAATGGTTTAAAGTATTTTAATTTAGTAATGAGGTTTTAATTAATAATTTTAAGTTTGTAATAGTGCTCAAATTATTTTAGATTTAATTCTTAATGATTTCATTTAGGTTTGTTGTTAAATGATTTTAATTCAATTTGATTTTAATTTAATTTTAATTTAATTTTAATTTAATTTAATTTTAACTTAATTTAATTTAATTTAATTTAATTTAAATTTATTTAATTTTTTAATTCAATTTAATTTTAATTCAATTTAATTTTAATTTAATTTAATTTAATTTAAATTTATTTAATTTTTTTAATTCAATTTAATTTTAATTTAATTTAATTTTAATTTAATTTAATTTTAATTTAATTTAATTTAATTTTAGTTTAATTTAATTTAATTTAATTTTAATTTAATTTAATTTAATTTTTAATTTTAATTTTAATTGTTAATTTTAATTATCAATTTGTATTATTATTTTAGTTTTTAATTAAGAATTAAGTATTGTTAAAGTGACTTATTTAGGGATTTTTAGATTAAAGAGTAAAGATCCTCTTAATAATATCCCTATTTTAATGATCCAAATTTAAATATATTCTTTCCAAAATTTAAATTATTTAATTAATTAAAGTTTCATTTTTGATATTTTCAAAATGTTTAGTGGGTTTCTACCCCTTAATTTTCCTAAGTTTTAATCATCCAAGAGAAAGTTAAAATCAAATATTCTACCCCCCCCCCATTTTGATTAAACCTAAAGTTTTAATTAAGGGTTAAAATTTTTAATTACCTTTATGCCCTTTTAAACTTATTTATTTCATAACTCACTAAATTGAGCTCAAATGAATTTGAAGTTTTTATGCCACCTCACTCACATGTCTATTAAGACATTAGATAAGAAAATGTGATTTTTTTGAATTTAATTTTTTTATATAATTATTTTTTAGTAGAAAATAAGGGTTTTTTTAAAGAAAATTCAACAACATGACCAAGGAAAAGTTTCTATTCTTAAGAAAATTATGGGATATTCCTAATGACGAGAGGACCACTTGGACCAATTTTGGTGATTTGTTGAATTATATTTTATTTATTATAATTATTTTGAGTTTTAGAGTGTTAATTAATTATAAAATAAAATTAAAGTTGAAAAATAGATTTTATATTTTACTTAAATCTCTCTGACCTCAAGGAGTTCAGAGAAATAAATTTTATAATTTTCTGATTTTTCTGATTTATTGGAATTATTTTAGTGGAAAAGGTTAAAAACTCAATTTTTTAATGTTAAAAATTACATTAAGCCTTTAAAATTCAATATCTTACCCTAAGGACTTAGGGAAAATATTTGGTCTGTTCATAAGTAATTAGGAATCAAAATGTGACATTTTTATGATTTTTAATATTTTTATGATTTTTATTATTTTTTTAATTATTAAAATAATAAAAAAATCAACTTTTTTAGAAAATTCCAATTTTAATTTTCCTAAACTCCCCTAATATCAGAGAAGCCCCAAAACCATTTTTTTTTAATTTTTGAAAAGTACTTTTGGAGTTATGAATTTTTAAAGTTCCCATTTGCTTATGATGCTTAATTAATCCATTTGATAGGGTTAATCAAGTCCAACTGATTTCAAATTTTTATGTGAGGTCTCTCTGACCCTATAGATCAGTGGAGAATTGTTTTCAAGTCAATTTGATGTGTGGTTAACCTTAATTAATTCAAATTCAATTTTAGGGGTTTAGGCCAATTAAGGTTATTATGAGTGAATTAATTCAAAAAATATTTTTTATGGGGTCCTCTGGTCCTAAGGAACATCACCAAATTTTCCTAGAATTTATTTCACAACATGCTAATTATTAAAATTAAAATACCTAAAATAGTGACATGAAATTAAAAATTCAATAACTTTTCACGGAGATGGCCTCTGACCATGAAAAATTCAGGGAATATTCCCAAGATGAGAGGCTTCAAAAGCTCTATGGTCTCATGCTATGGTGAATTGTCTATGCAAATGAAGAATCAAAATACTAAAATCAGTAAATAAATTATTAAAAATAAAATACTCATCCAATTAATTTGATTTCTTTTCCACATTATTCTCCTCTATTCACTGAGCAAGAGGGTATTTTTATTTTATTTTTGTAATTTTTCTATGCAATGATATGAATTTTTGAAATTATGGTATTTAAATAAATAAAAAATAACCCTATTTTTCTACTTATCCACGCGACGCCACGCAATCCTCGGCAGCTCCGAAAGGCCACGCGGTGCATTCTGATTCGACGTCGCCATCTGAGTCAGCGCTATGGGGGGCCGCCATTCACGTATCATTGCGTTGTCCAGCTTGATCTCGACCGTTTGCTCTATACACGCGCGATCCAACGACTCCTGGTTATCGTCTACGACTGGTGTGCACCCGTGACCGTCCACACTAAAACCCTAAGAACTCACTCGATTCTCAACGGATTTTTGTGTTCTTATGCTCTATGGATTCGTCTTGAAGAGACGAATACATCCATATGGTAAACATGCATTAAAATCGACTCAAACTAAATGGAGAATCTCTAAAAGCTCGAGAGGAAGAGTGAGTTCATACCTTTGCTCAGAGAAGTGAAGCTTCAATCTGAGGGTTGTGTCACCTTCGATTGAGTCCAAGCAAGCTCCAGATGAAGTCTCTTGCTCTGGGGAAATTTCTAGGTACAAAAGAGACCAAGGCCGATCACAAAGCTTGGAGGCTGGAAGCAATGGCTGGCCTGGTGAGGGGGCTTTTGCTGGGGAACTTCTCCTCTTGGTCTGGTGAAGGTGTAGAGTCAATCAATTTCAGGATTGGCTCACTGTGGTGAAGTGTCCTGGTTTTTGGGTGGATTTTTGACTGAGAAATTGGGCTCTGTTAATGGGGATTAGGGCAAATGGACACTGGGGATCAATTGCTCTAGGTTGGGAGAAGGTCCTGGAGCAATTTTGGCAGAGTTTTGTTAAGTTTTTGTTCAGCACCTCTCATGGCCGAGAGGAGGTGGTGTTTAAATAGGCATGGCTGGAGGGCCTCACAGGGGGAGTTAGGGCTTGGGATCAGCTACTCCATGCAAGAGAAGAACAACCATGGTGTTCAATTGGGTTGAGATAAGTCAGCAAGGGAGAATTGAAAAGTTTAGCTCACATGGAGCTCTCAGTCATGATGTTTTCCGACGGCTTGGTGGCTGGCCGGCCAGGGTCAAGTCACTATTGTCATCAGGGAGGTCAGTGCTTGAGGTTTGTGAGTTCAATTAGCAAATGACAAGTGTAAGAGTTGAATCAAAGTGGAAGGGGGAAGTGCTCATTTTGGGCTTGGTTTGGTCAAATGCATGGATTTGGGTTTGGTGCACCCTTTCAAGCTCTGATTTGGGCTGAGGGAATCATTTAGGTCAGCTGAATTGGAGTGGTGAAGTCTCCATCCATGGTGAGGTGGCTAAACTTGGTTTAGTGTGTGACATGGTTATGGTTAAAAAGGCTTAATGAAGGATTAAGAAAGGGGGCCCTCTTTCTGCCATTAATGGCTTGGTCACATGTCAAACCTTCCATGGCTTCATATGGCTTGTAAATGGCTTGCTCATGGCTCCATGTGGCTAGGGACAAAGCTTGGTCATTTACATGAAAGAAGGTTTTAAATTTTTGGGATTTATGGGTGATTTTGGCATGAGACCTAATTTAGGATTATTTGATAATTGATTTAGGACTTAAGGGATGGTATCAATTAATGGGGTGATGAAAAGAATGTCATATGGGCTTTAGCATGAAGTTTGGGCCTTTAAAATTTAGTGAAGATGGGCTTTTAAAATGGTTTAGGGAAGTGGGCTTTTGGATTTGAAAATGGATTTTAGGATGAAAGTTTGGTAAAGGCTTGGGCCAAACAAGTGTTGGGTTTTGTTTAGGGATGTGTTATGAATGATTTGGAATCAATTTGGTGTGATTTGGAGTAGAATTGGGCTGAATTTGGGCTTTTTAGTTAAAGGAGCCAAAGTGGGCCAAATTGGGATAACTTGGGTTAAGGTTGGGGTAAAGTTGGATTTTATGTAAAATTAATATTGAGAAATGTTCATGGGAGTGTCACAAAGAGTTTTCAACTTTGGTTGGGCTCTAATTTTGGGATTTAGGCCCATTTGGGTTAGGTTTGGGCTTAGGTAAATTAAAGAGATTTTGGTTTTAGGTTTGGCTTGGGTGGAGTTTAGGTTCAAATTTTGGGCAAATCAAGTTATTTTTTTGTTTATGGGGGTGTTAGGAAGGTTTTAGAAAAGATTTGGGGCCAATTGGAGTTGAATTGGGTGGGTTTGAGCTAGGTTTAGGTCATGGGCCAAAATTGGGCCTTAGGCTTCAAATTGAAATTGGGCTCAAATGTCAATCAAATTGGACTTGGATTTGGTCTAAATTAATATTGGGGATGTTGAATTGAAGTTTAGAATTGAATTGGACAAAAATTGAGGTCAATTGAAGTGGTTTGGTTTGACATTGGGTTCACTTGGGTTTAAAATGGGTCAAATTGGAGGTTTTGATAAAAGTGGGGTAAATTGGAAAAATTAGCCCATAGTGTAGTTTAACAAAATGAAATTGGGAATATTTGGGATTTTTTGGAAGTTTTTGGGAATTTTCTGAATTTTTGGATTTTTGGGCTAAGAAGGGCATTTTGGGTATTTGGAGGTTATTGGGGGGTACTTTTGGAATTTTTGGTATTTTTGGCTATGGATGATCAATTTGCATCGGGTAAATATTTAGGATTGATTTTTAGAAATTTTTGGTAATTTAGGTGATTTTGTAAATTTTGGGTAATTTCAAGGGCTTTTGGTAGGTTTAGTAGGTGTAGGGCCCTGGGGGTCAAAAATTGAAATTTTGGAAAAATGAAGATTGATCAAATTTGAGTAAAATGGAATCATTTTGGTTTAGGCATGAAGCCATAATAAGCCCATATGAGCCATGAGAGGACTCATTTAAGGCATTCACTATGTTGTTCCTGACTCTCTTAGTCAGGGGCTTAGGGGTTATGGACCATCCATGTGAATTACCTACATGAGTCAGGAAGTCAAGTTGGGTGAGAGTGTGGTTTTAGGACTTGGAATGTGTGTGAGTGTGTAGTGTATGTGCAGGTCAACCATCACCAGACCAGGCCATCCAAGGTATTCCTAAGGCCAAGAAGTCCTATGGGGAACTCATCCTTTAAACCTCCACATTTGATTTCAACCCTCTAGGTGATTAGGGGTCTATAATCAAGCTTGTGGGGTTTGCAGGGAGTCAAGAGGTGTTTGAACTTCTAAATGGTGGGTTCCATTTCTAGTCCTCTAAGATTAGTCAAAGGAAAAGCTTAAGGCTAGATCTTAAGTACTAAAGAGAAAAGCAAAAGACCTCATCAAAAATGAGGTCAACATGTCTGTGAAGGTAACACCACGCCGTTCTCTTAACGAGCAAACCTCGTCGAAGGAATTACCGAACATTTGAGCTAAGAAAATTTTTGGATCAAGTAAAGCCTTGATCAGAGTTTCCCTCATCTCCTTTGACAGGATCAGAGCGTCGTAGATGCTCAGTTTGACTGGTAGCTTCCTAAGATGAGCTAGCACGTTATATTCCACTTTATTACCAAGCTCTTCAGTCTCTTCCCCAATGGGAAATTCTTCCTCTGGGGTTGGCTCTTCCTGAGCAACCACCTACTTTCCTTTATCCTTTGAACCCATTCTCGGGGTATAACTTTTCCGCTCCTTAGATTGACCTCTGTTATCTCTTCTGCATCTGGTGCTGAATCTGCTGGTGTCTCCTCTTGAATCGGAATGACTGGCTCTTTTGAAGTTGCTTCAGTATCTGATAATTCCAATTCTATCGTGATCAGATCTCCTTGGAATTCACAAACGGACTCATCACTTGCTGAACTTTCGTAGTCACTCTTGCGAATGTCCTCTCCTTCTTCAGGGTCATCGAGTTTTTGTATGATTTGAGAATCGTTATTCATATCGAAATCGAGATCTGGATTAGGTTGGTTATTGTTAGTTACGTAGTGGTTAGAAACTGTCAAACCTAGCCAACACCAAAACTCTTATCAGTATAAGATCCCACTGGGGTGAGCAAATAATCATACAGAGTCAGAGGTTCGAGGGATTTCTCCCCCGAATCGGAAACAACCATCCTAGGAAAAGCAGCCCCTAGTCTACCCCTTGGAACCTCGGTCTTCTTTTCTTCCTCGATCTTCTCCTCCGTCTGGGTCAGTTCTTCGATCGCAAGCGATAGTGCCGGCATGGCAGGTTTCAAACTCTGAGTTGAAGCGTGCATCGAAGCGGTTTGGATGTGATCCAAAATTTTCTTCGTAGACTTCGTCCAGACAGTACTCCATCCATCATTAGTTGTGTACGGGTCTATCGGAACAATGGGATCCGTTGAAATAACATTGACGGAACCTCCTTTTTGGGGCTCCTTCATGTATTCCTTTGGAATCGTTATGTTCTCTCTTCGAAGATTATCCTCATGCCAATTCTTGAAGGTGAAGTAGTCTTCTATCTTATGTCTGAGCATCCTGTGGTAAGGGCAGTAGTTCGGATGATCCTTCTTATCAACTTCCTCCAGGCCTTCGGGTTCGCGCATGAAAATCGGGCATCTTCATCAAACTATGAAACATCTTAGCCATCGCTTCGGTTTTGAAAGGATATTCTTTATTCAAAAGCTCCTTCAGGGCACGTGGTGGGCGAGGCGGCGGTTGATCATGCTGATAACTCTGTCGAGGCTGCTGATAGCTCTACTGAGGTTGTTGATAAGTCCGTTGTAGTGGTTGGTAACTTGGCTGTTGCTGCTCTGGATGTATCTGCACTGGTTGCTTGCCTTTATCCACTGCCGCGACAATTCCTGATTTCTTCTCGAAAGCTTTTAAGGGCTTCTGCTTATCAGTCTTTTCAATGAGGCTTAGCTGCTTCGCTTCTTCATGTAAGCTCCTTGCCTTGCTAAGCAACTTCTCAAAAGTCTTGATTGTAAATCCTTTAAGGAGAAGTGCTATCGAACCATGGATAATCTTAAGTAGAATACCGACTGCATGTTGTTCCTGTAGCTGAGGCTCACACTTCACGCTTAAATTCCTCCATCGAAGTATGTAATCCACTAAAGTTTCTTTCGGTTTTTGTTGCTCCACCACTAGATCGCCGATAGTGATGTGGTGTCGAGCCCCGACAAACTGCTTAACGAAAAGGTTCTTCAATTCTGCAAAGGTCCTGCATACCAATCGAAGGCAATCCCTGACAAACTGCCGACGAACTGTCGGAAGAGTAAAGCATCGCTCCCAGTGGCGTTGCAGCAACTGACACAAAAATGTGTGACATGCTGCCGGAGATTCCCGGTACCGTCGTAAGTCTTAAACAGAGGTGGTACGAAACCTTTTGGGTATTGAACTGCATCAAACTCTTCGGGGTAAGGTCTACCCATCTGAATAGATGCTCCGTTCTTAGACTGTGCTAAGACTTCTCGCACCTGCTGTTCTACCATGCTCTTAATGTCCTTTTTGGGGATCACATTCTGTGCTGAGTCTTTCTTCGGCTGTTCATCCCCATTGAAGGATGTGATCTCCTTCCCTCCGTCTGCTACGTGGATAACCTCTAGAGGTGTTTCTTTTTGAGGTTGAACCTGACTCTGGAAAGTGGCTAAAGCAGCAGCCATCTCTTCCATCCTCTTTGCCATCTGGGAAATTATGTCATCATTTTCCTGAAGTTGTGCTCTCATTGCTCCCGGTTCATCTCTTTCTGCAGCTGTTGGAGCACCTTGCAAAGCTGATGATGCTCGGGTATCAACCATATTGATCTCGGCATACTCGTCATCCATAAATTCTGATGAGTCCACATCATCGCCTAACTTTTCTCCTCTTTCTCCGACCAACCGTCGGATGTCCGTCCTTATCCTCCCAATGGCATCCTCAAGTGGTATCTTTCAAACAGTCTCATGGTTATCTGGTGATGACTGTCGAACCTTCTTTTAAGGTGTTTCCCTTGGAGCTGCAGAACTTTCCTCAGATCTGGGCTCTCTAATGAGACTTCTTTTCTTAGAACATTGTGTATGTATCAGCTCAGCAACAATAGGTCGCCACACCATCCTTTTTGCAGTAGAAGGCCTAGGATTAGATGATCTATCGGCTGTACATTGGTAGGTGGTGTCTTTTCTAATATGAGGACCCGATACAATAGCAGGCGGACTAGCTCGTATCTTCTTTCTCGGATTTTCCATGGCAGTGGCAGGATCTACTCGTGGTCCGAGGCGGGATCTAACTGACACTCATCCCATCCTTCTCAGAATTTCTGCTACGGGGCATCCTTCTTTCTTGGCCAACTTACCTATTACCGCTCGTAATTGGGTAAGTGGCGTGGTCTTGCTCTTCTTCCTCTTGCTCTCACTATAATATGCAGCTTGGGGTAACGCAGCGGTGATCTTCCGAGCATCTTCTTCATCAGATGCAGTAGAGAGAGGGTGAAACCTACTCCCTTCCAACAGTGGTGAGTACTCGAGCAGTTCTTCACTTTCCTCGGGAATCTCTTCAAGAAAGGCAGCTTCGGCGGCCCTGGCCTTCCTAGTCTTAGCAATCTTTCTGTTCTTATTTCTCCTTTGTGTACGGGTTAGGGGTCTAAACTTTGAACTGGACCCTATCTCGAAAATAGACGACACAACCGCAAAGTCTGAACCCTCCACGGTGACAGGCTTATCACAGACGTGGGCTTTCTTCCCCTTCAGTTTGGCGGGAGCCGGGGTAGGTGCAGTGATGACTAGACCAGTGGGGGTAGAGACGACAGTTCTGGGGGTAGCAGCTAACCTCCTGTGAATAGCAGTGTTCCTTTTAGCTGGGACCCTTTGCAGGGGAGGGAACTTTTGAGCCGATTTCAGGTTGAACTCCATTATGGGCCCTTCAGTTTTAGGTACCTTGTTCATCAGTGCAGAGAGAGTAACATCGGTGAACTTAACATCCGTATTGTCGAACCCTTGTCCAAAGAGAATGATTGCATCGTTAGGCAGTTCGTCCTGGTAGACAGCTAAGTCTATCCTGTTGGTGAAAGAGAAGATCAACTTTGGTGCAGACATCTTCTGCAGGGTAAGTTCCGAAAGTCAGTCCCGAGTTATGCTCCCGTTCGTCAAGACGAAAAAGAAAGGAATTTAAAAGAGTCCAAACACATTTCCATTTATCTTTTTGTTTTATTCGTGAATTTGTAATTTTAAAAGAGTTTGTTTATTGAAAGGTTGTTGATTAGAAGGTTTACTCGTTAAGAATGAAATAATTAAAGAAGGAAGATTTGAATTAGAAAGAGTAAGGAATCCAATCTAGAATTGGAAAGGGGGAGAAAGTCTTCACAAGACTCCTTAACTCGAAGAACCACTCCTAAGCTAACACTGATTGGGGGTCCACCCCGCCTCTTTGGAGAGGTGACAAAAGAAGGATTTCAGAACCTCTCTGTTTAGGTGTGTCTAAACAGTGGCTCCAAAATCTAAAGGGGAGTTGCCTATACCCGTTCAAGATAGAAATGAATGTAGTATGCCAACAGAAAAGAATGGTAGTTTGATCCACTAGGGGTATGGACTCACTACCGATTTATGAAAGCAACACCATCTGATCAAAATGAAGAGAGGAACTAGTCCCCAGTAGAGTCGCCAGAAGTTTATCGGCATGTTTTTAGGTTGAGTGTTGTATTTTGAAAAGGGGTCGCCTACAAAAATTGTCGGTGAATTTTAGATTTTAAATTTATTTTAAATATATACATATATAATTAAGAAAGTAGAATTTGATTTTGGAAATAATTTTAAGTTTAAAAATTTTAAGATATGAAATCAAACCGATCTCACATCTCAAATAGTTTATATAAACGAGCACCGCATCGCAAACTGTATATCTATCTCAAAGAATAGACACACTGCTTGATGATGGGGCCCGATTAAATAAACTAGAAAATTTGTGACATCTGTTCGGTCTGCGAACCAATTTTATAAGCTGACAAATTCCCCTGCTTAATATAAAGGATACAAACAGGGTTTATATTATCTGGGTTCTTAAAGTTCCCTATAAGGGCAAACCCCTATAGTTAATTACATCTTAAATGTCCAAAGACACTTAAGAAAACTCTCGATAATGACCAGTGGTTTTGCTCTCAAGAATTTCAAAGTTTAAGGTTTTCAAAGGATTGAAGTTTTGGAAACTTCAATATGGAATGGATCAAATTTGGAACAATTTATTTCAGGAGTCCAAAGGAAGAGAAGTAGGAGAAGCTGAGGATCCAAGAAGAATCTTGGTAACTTCTCAAACTATCCTATTGTTTGGATTCAACTTAAGAGTATATTTAATGTTTTAATCCTGCCAATTTTGATTAATTAGGACTAATACTTCTATGACATAATCACACAAATAGCCTCGAAGATATGAGGGTTTATGTCGTACCAAACGACTATCTTGGAGTCCTAAGACCGATTAGGGCTTAATTTGCCTAATATGATTATGCAAAGGCCTAACGAAAAGTTGAGGATTTATGTTGCACTAGGGAAACTACCTCGAAATCCTTTGGTTTTGTTATTTAATTCTAATAAAGGTTTAGCTGATGTAGATTCAAGTTTTGCTGATGACGATGGTCGTGCTGCCCACTATGGTCCAAGCTCCTTGTCATTGCAGAGGTTTGGTTTTAGAAGGTGGAAATCAGGAGATGAGAAAATTGTTTTGGTTTAGAAAAAGTTTTAAAGTCCAAATATTTTTTTCACGTTTTATTGGGGAATCTTAAAGTTGATTATAACAACACCGTTTAAGATCCCACAGTTCCATCATTCCAGCACCGTTATTTTTATCAGATTCACTTAGTCCAGATGAATTTGCTAAACTTAACTAAATGAGTTCCACACTTTCATTTAGACCGTGAGAAATCCCGTTAGCAACATGTAGGTTACATCATCCGAGGTATTCCCGATCATCCAATGAGTCATTTTAATTTAGTTATAATTGCAGTTTTGTTATTCTGTTTGTGATTAAGTTTTGAGTTGTTTTATATTTTGAAATGTTGTGGCGGTGAATTTTATGTTGTTTGTGACTTTTAATTTAGTTTTGGGTTCAGTTATGTGGCTACCCTAATGTTTCAGTTTTCATCCAGGGTGACAATCTTGTTTAACATGCACGAAAAGTAAAGCGCGGTATAGGTAAATAAATTGCGATAAAGTAAAAACATACCTGGAGGGTCTTCTCGTCATTCGAAGCTGCACTTAAAACATGTGTTAAGGCATTTAAATATCTGCAATAAGTACCTAGGTAAAGCTAAGGGAAGGTTTAGTTGTCTACCAAAATCCTTGACCTATAGCTAGTCAATTCCTATGACGTCTAGGTTCTTATGTTTTATAGATGATTTTCTTCACCAAAGAACAATTAAGTTCAATTATTCTTTTAAGACACCCCATCATATTGAGAAAGTGCTTAAGACGAGTCTTAAACATATTTTCAATGCTTCTGAGATTGTTTTGAGTCTAAATGAACTTCATTGTACAGGTGAATTAATCGTCCAAGGGTTTAGTTAAGTTTTGTCTCTTGCTCAGTAAACTAGGACTTTTGATTATCCTATTAGTGAAGTGACATTTCACTTAGTGCTTTATTTAAGAGTTATAATTATAAAAGCCTTTAGGGGGCAAATTGGTTTGTTAAGGAATCTAACCATCCTTTAATTAAAATTTAATTGATAACTTAAGATAATTTTAGTTTCCTCCTAAGCATCTTAAGTTACTTAGATTGAAAGGGATACTTGAGTTGTTTAGTTTAAGTTTTGATGATTTAAATTTGAGTTTGAATTAATCATATTAAATCAGATTAATTTTAATGACTAATTTAAGTTGATCTTAAATTGATTTAATTCTCACATTTTTTTGATTTAATGTTTTGAATTTGCTTATTAAATGATTCTAGATTAGTTTAAAATACTTTAAGCTTCCTTTGATTTGATTAAATGATTTAACATTTTAATTTTTAATTAATTACTAAATTGTTAAAGTTTTAAATTTTAATTAACCATTTAAATTATTTGATATTTTAGATTTAAGAATTATTTATTATTTAATAAATAATTTAAACTATAATTTCTAAGAGTTGAATGTCATTATATTAATTCAATTAGGGATTTGAATCAGAGAATTAGTATTTTCTTAAATTATATCCCTAAAAAAAAGAATTATCCAAAAAATTTTAATTAATCTTCGAAAATTTAAATAATTTGATTAATTAAGGTTCCATCTTAATATTTTTAAGGTGATTGATGGGTTTCTACCATTTTATCTTTTAAGTTTCAATCATCTAAGGGAATATTAAATCAAATATTTTACCCTCCCCTTTCATTAGGCCTAAAATATTTATTAAAATTAAATTCCTTAATTACTTTCATGCCCTCTTAAGCCTATTCACTTCATAACTCACTAAATTGAGCTCAAGTGAGTTTGAAATTTTTGTGTCACTTCACTCAAATGTCAATTAAGACAGTAAAGGAGAAAATGTGATTTTCTATTTTTAATTTAATTTATATAATTATTTTTAATAGGAATAGGGGTTTTCAATGAAAATTCAACAACATGGCCAAAGTAATTTTTCTAACCTTAGGAAAATTATGGGATGTTCCTATTGACCGCAGGACCACCTGGACTAATTTTGGTAATTTTTTGAATTTTATTTTATTTATTATAATTATTTTAAGTTTTAGAGTGTTAATTAACTTTAGAATAAAATAGAAGTTGAAAAATGGATTTTATATTTTTCAAAAATCTCTCTGACCTTAAGGAACTCAGAGAAATAAACTTATATTTTATAAATTATGGTTTGGTAATTTTATATTTTATAATTTTCTGATTTTTCTTTGATTTATCAGAATTAATTTAGTGAGAAAGGTTGAAAATTCATTTTTTTTATTAGAAATTACTTTAAGCCTTTAAAATTTAATATTTTAACTTAGAGACTTGGGAAAAATATTTAGTTGGTTCCTAAATGATTAGGGAGTAAAATATGACATTTTGATGATATTTAATATTTTTTAATTATTAAAATATTTAAAAATAGGCTAAAAATATTTTTTTTAGAAATTTCTAATTTTATTTTTCCTAGACTCCTCTGATATCAGCGAAGTCTCAAAATCAATTTGGTAAATTATTGAAAAGTATTTTAGGTTTTATGAATTTTTATAGTTTGAAAGTAGCCATGTGATTTAATTAATCCATTTAATAGGTTAAACCATTTCTAATTGATTCCAAATTTTTATGTGGGACTCCTCTGACCCTAAAGGTTAGTGGAGAATTGTTTTCAAGTGGTTTTGATGTGTGGTTAATCCTAATCAATTAGGGTTCAATTTTAGGGTTTTGGCCAAATTAAGGTTCATTTGAATGATTTAAGTCAAACCATAATTATCCTAGGGTTTTCTGGTCATAAGGTACTTCCCCTAATTTTTCTAGATTTTATTGATCAACATGCTGATTATTGGAATTAAAATACCAAAACAGGCACATAAAATTGGAAAATAAATAACTTGCCACAGGGACAATCTCTGGCCTTGGAAAATTCAGAGAATGTCCCCAAGATCAGAGGCTACAAAAGCCTTATGGTCTCATGCCATGTTGAAATGTATACATGCATGGAGAATTAAAATACTCAAAATAGTATTAAATTAATTAAAAATAAAATATTTAAAAAAATAGATCAATTCTTTTCCCATATTATTCTCCTCTGTTCAGTGAGCAAGAGGGTATTTTTCTTTTATTTGTATGATATTTCTATGCAAAGATATCAATTTTTGAAGTTTTTAGTATTTAAATAAATAAGAAAAATAGGATTTTCCTACTTATCCATGTCAGTGCCAACTCAACCTACGGAGGGTCGAACTTCACGCGTCACTCCCTGATTTGGCGTCGCCATCTGACTCGGTAGCCATGCGGCCCGTGGTTCATGTTCTGTTGCTCCGTCTGACGCGATCCTAGCCGTCAATCCAATACACGTGCGATCCAACGGCTGCTGGTCATCGTCCCGACTGGTGTGAGCCGAGAACGTCCACCTTCTAACCCTAATATCTCACTTGATACTTAACCAAATTAAACATTCTTATGCTTTATGAACTCATCTTGAAAAGACAAACATATCCATATGACTAACATGCATTAAAATTGATTTGAATGAAATGAAGAATCGCTGGAAGCTCGGGAGGAAGAAGAGGGCAATACCTTGGCTCTGAGAAGTGAAGCTTCTTTTAGAGAGGCTCAACACGTTCGTTGGAGTCCAAGGAAGCTAGGGATGAAGCTTGGAGCTGTGGTGAATTGCCTGGGTATGACTTCGACCAAGCCCGATTTCAAGCTTTGATGGCTGGAGAGATTGGGTGGTCTGGAGAGGGGACTTTCACTGAGGAACTCCTTCTCTACCTCTAGTGAAGGTGTGAGAGGAGTTAATTTGACATCCGTGGAGATTTGAGGATTGTCCTATTCTGGCTTGAGAATTAAGCTCCAAAATTGAGCTCAATCAGTGGGAACTAGGGCAGGAGGACAGTAGGGCTCTTCTTCTCTAGGCTGGGAGAAGGTCTGGGAGCAATTTGGGGAAGTTTGGTGGAAGAAATTTCAGCACCTTTGGCGAGGCCAAAAGGTGGGGATTTTATAGCCATGGTCGGAGAGGGGAGCTCAGGGCCAGTCAATGAGTGGTTTAGGTCGCTGAGGGTGAGGGCAGTGCAGGCAGGGTGGCTGGTGAAAGGATTGGCCACTGCCCAGGTTCAATTTTGAATTTTCAAGGACAAAGGGGTGCTCGGGCGTGACTGTTCCGGCGGCTGGAGTGGCTGGCAAGGACGGTCAGGCGGCTGAGCAGGCTGAGGAGTGGAGGAGGAGTTTAGCTCAATTAATTTGGTAGAGATGGTTGCTTAAAGGGAGATTAAGGATGGGACATGGCCTTAGCCATGTGGCTTAGCCCATTGGTCCAAAGTGGTGGTCCATTGGTCCATGGCTCGTGGAGCATGGGTTAGGTCAGGTCAAACCCACCCTAGGAGGTCTAGGGGTGGCAGCCAAGGGGTTGGTTTGATCAATTTGGTTCTTGTGTACACATGGGTTCACATGGGTTCACATCGGTTTAAGTTGGGTCAACTTGAGTTTGGGTTTGAATTGGATCAAATTGATTCATCAACATTATGTAGATCATTGTAAGGAAGATTTTTCATGAAGACATGAAGTGGATTTGAGTTCACTTAGGGTTTCAATTTAGAGGATTTTGGGGTCTTGGTCAATTTTGGTCACCATGGGTTAGGTTGGGTTTAGGTTTGGCTAGAGTTTGGTTCAAGGCCAATATATGGTCCAAAATGTTTCAAATGATTGTTAGGAAAGGTTTAGGATATAAATTGGGTGGAAATCTTGGGCTTAGGGAATTCAATTTGGGGATTTAGGGGTAGGTGACAACTTTAGGGCAAATTTGGGGGTTTTGATTTCAAATGGATTTTGAGTTGGGTTAGGGTTCAAATTGAGAGCCAATTAATGTTTTGTTTGGTGTATGTATGTATTAGGAAGCATTTGGAATTGAAATTGGGGAAAATTGAGTTGAATTGGGTTGGATTTGGACATGTTTGGGTTCATAGGTAATTTAGGGCAAAAATTGGGGTTTTGGGTTTAAGTTAAAATTGGATTCAAATGTGAGTCAAACTGGGCTTGGTTTTGGTTTAAACTGGTATTGGAAATGTTGAATTGAAGTTTAGAATCGAGTTTGAGTAAAATTGGGGTCAATTGAGTTGACTTGGATTGACATTGGGTCCACATTGGTTAAAGATGTGTCAAATTGGAGATTTTGATAAAAGTGGGTTAAATTGGCAAAATTGGTTTATGGTGTAGTTGAATAAAATGAAATTGGGAATATTTGGGATTTTCTGGAATTTTTTGGTAATTTTGTGAATTTTTGGAATGTTGGGCCAAAAGGGGTATTTAGGATATTTGGAGGGTATTGGGGTATTTTGGTGGATTTAAAAGGTAGGGATTGGGTAAGCTTTGAGGACCCAATGTCAAAACCAAAAATTTTGGCGATTGAATGGGGTTTCAAATAAGGAAGAATGAGACCATTTTAGTGGAGTCAATATTGAGTAAAAATTGATTTGGAATGGAATTAGGGTTTGGAAGCATGTGCCATGGACTTAGCTAAGTCCATCCACTTTGGGACCAAGTATAGCCAAATGGTAACCACTTTATGATCCTTCACATATTGACCTTAGCCATCTTAATCAAAGATTAGTGGCTTGGGTTCAACCATGTGAGTTTCATAAGGGTAGAAAGGCAAGGGTTCAAGGTTTAGGTTAAGTGGCTTAGAGGTGTGTGTGTGTGCAAGAGAAGCTCAAGTCACCCAAGGTCACCCAGGGTCACCCAGGGTAGTCCTAAGGCTTGGACATCCTGTAGGAATTCACTTTTGGTTGCCCATATGGTGGTTTTAACCTTCCAAGGTGATTTAGAGGCTTACAACAATCCAAGTGGGGTCCCAATAGGAGTCAAGAAGTGGCTGAATTGCTAAATAGTGGGTCCCATTTCTAGTCCTCTAGGATAGTCAAGGAGAAGTCCTATGGCTAGATCTTAAGCACTAAGAGGAAAGAGAAGACCTCACCAAAAATGAGGTCAACAAATGGACCCCCAATAGGTGTGGTGTGCTAACCAAGCACACCGCGCGTATTGGCGTTGACCGAAGAGATCAACAAAACCAACACCGACGTCCAAGTGACACACTGAGAACGAAGCGTAGAAAATTCCCACTGGGGAGTATCAGGTAAATCTCCAGGACTGAAGATTCCAAAACTCTCACTGGGGAAAAGGAGGTGGATTCCATATCACAAAATCTGGAGGGATTCAATTTCAAATTTGTTTCAAGTTTTAAGTTTGAGTTCTGAATTAATTTGAGTTTTAATTTTGTTTAAAATTTGACTTAAGATTGAATCAAGGGTTCAAGATGAGAGTTGGAACGTAGGTTCCAACCTCAGGAGAGGGTCGGAAGTTAGGTACCGTCCTCGAAAGAGAGGGAACTGGAAGTTAGGTACCAGCCCTAAAAAGGGTGAGAACTGGAAGTTAGGTACCAGTCTCGAAAGAGAGTCAGAAGTTAGGTACCGACCTCGAAAGAGAGGGAACTGGAAGTTAGGTATCAGCCCCAAAAGTGTGAGAACTGGAAGTTAGGTACCAATCTCGAAAGAGAGTCGGAGGTTAGGTACCGACCTCGAAAGGGAGGGAACTGGAAGTTAGGTACCAGCCCCGAAAGGGTGAGAATTGGAAGTTAGGTAATAGTCTCGAAAGAGAGTCGGAAGTTAGGTACCGACCTTGAAAGGGAGGGAACTGGAAGTTAAGTACCAGCCCCGAAAGGGTGAGAATTGGAAGTTAGGTACTAGTCTCGAAAGAGAGTCGGAAGTTAGGTACCGACCTCGAAAGAGAGGGCGAGTTTTAGATTTAAAATTTAATTTAAATATATATATATATATATATATATATATATATATATATATAATTTAGAAAATAGCATTTGATTTTGAAAATAATTTTAAGTTTGAAAATTTTAAGATATGAAATCAAACTGATCTCACATCCCAAATAATTTATGTAAACGAGCGCCGCATCACAAATAGTGTATCTATCCCGAAGAATAAACACATTGCTTGATGATGGGGCTCGATTAAATAAACTAGAAGATTTGTGACATCCGTTTGGTCTGCGAACCAATTTTATAAGCCGACAAGTTCCCCTGCTTAATATAAAGGAATTAAACAGGGTTTATATTACCTGGGTTCTTAAAGTTCCCTATAAGGGCAAGCCCCTATAGTTAATTACATCTTAAATTCCAAAAAACACTTAAAAAAACTCTCGATAATGATCAATGGTTTTACTCTCAAGGATTTCAAAGTTTAAGGTTTTCAAAGAATTGGTTTTTGGAAATTTCAAAAGGGTTAGCTCAAATATGAAACAATTAATTTTAGGAGTCCAAAGGAAGAGAAGTATGAGAAGTCGAGGATCCAAGAAGAATCTTGGCAACTCCCCAAACTATCCTATTGTTGGGCTTCAGTTTGGGAGTTTGTTTATGTTGACCTCATTTCTGATGAGGTCTTCTCCTTTTCTTTTTAGTACTTAGGATCTAGCCTTAGGCTTTTCCTTTGACTGTCTTAGAGGATTAGAAATGGGACCAACCACCTAGAATTTTAAACCACTTCTTAACTCCCTGCAAACTCCACAAACTTGACTGTAGACCCCTAATCACCTAGAGGGTTGAAATCAAATGTGGAAGTTTAAAGGATGAGTTCCTATAGGACTCTTTGGCCTTAGGACTACCCTGGGTGGCTTGGTCTGGTGAGGGCTGACTTACACACACACTACACTTATACACTACACTTTCACACACCTCCTAAAACCACACCTATACCCGAATTGACCTCCTGACTCATGAAGGTGATTCACATGGATGGTCCTTAACCCCTAAGCCCTTGGCTAAGAGGGTTAGGAACAACATAGTGAATGCCACAAATGAGTCCCTTCATGGCTCATGTGGGCTTGATATGGCTTCATGGCTCAACCAAAATGATTTCATTCCACATACATTTACCCAATCTTCAATTTTGCAAATTTTCAATTTTTGACCCCGGGGCTCCGGACCCGCCTAGCCTACCCAAAACCCTTGAAATTACCCAATTTTTTTTTCAAAATTTCCAATTCACCCAAAATTCCTCAAGACCAATCCTAAATATTTCCACACCACTCAAATTGATCATCCATAGCTGAAAATACCAAAGATTCCAAAAATACCTCCCAATACCTCCAAATACCCAAAATGCCCCTCTTAGCCAAAAAATACAAAAAATTCAGAAAATTCCCAAAAAATTCCAGAAAAACCTCAATATTCCCAATTTTATTTTGTTCAACTACACCATGGGCTAATTTTGTCAATTTACCCCACTTTTGTCAAAATCCCCAATTTGACCGATTTTAACCCAAAGTGAACCCAATGTCAAACCAAACCAACCCAATTGACCCCAATTCTGGTCCAATTCAATTCTAAACTTCAATTCAACATTCCCAACACCAATCTAGACCAAATCCAAGTCCAATTTGATTGAGATTTGAATCCAATTTCACTTTTGGCCTTAAAGCCCAATTTGGACCCATGACCCAAACTTAGCCCAAACTAACCCAATTCAACTCCAATTAACCCCAAACCTTTTCTAAACCTTCCCTAACATCCCCACAAACAGAAAAATAACATAATTTGCCCAAAATTTGGACCCAAACCCCACTCAAATTCAACCTAAAACAAAAAAGCCCAATTTTGACCTAAACCCAAACCTAACCCAAATATGCCCAAACCCCAAATTCAAAACCCAACCAAAGTCAAAACCTCTTTGAAACACTCCCATAAACATTTCCCAACATTAATTTTACATCAATTTCAACCCTAGCCCAACATTGGCCCAAATTAGCCAATTTGACCTACATTGGCCCATGTACCAAATGAACTCAAATCCAACCCAATTCAAGCCCAAACCACCTCAAATTTATTCCAAATCACTCATGAAACATCCCTAAACCAAACCCAACAATTATTTGGCCCAAGCCTTTACCAAACTTTCTTCCTAAAGTCCATTTTAAAATCCAAAAGCCCACTTCCCTAAACTATTTTAAAAGCCCATCCAAAGTAAAATCCAAAAGCCCAAACCCATTCCAAAGCCCACATTGACAACTCCTTCTCATCATCCCTTTAATTGGAATAAATTCCTAAGTCCCAAATCAATCATCAAATCAACCTAAATCAAGCACCATCTAAATTTTCACTAAATTGCCAAAATTTCCAAATTCCTTTTTCATATAAATGAATCCACTTTTCCTAAGCCAAGGATGAGCCAAATGGAGCCACATGCAAGCCATGGACAAGCCACATGAAGCCATGGGGGGTTTGACTTGTCACTAAGCCATTAATGGTAAGAAGAGGAAGTCCTTTCCTAAGCCTTCCTTAAGCCATTTTAACCTCTTTAATGCAACACCATAACCCAAAATTAACTTAAAGTATTTTGATGGGGACTTCACCACTCCATGGCAGCTGACCCAACTGATCCCTTTGGCCCAAAACCAGAACTTGGAAGGGTGCACCAAACCCAAAATGGTGGGTTGACCCATTTGAACCCAAAGTGACCTTATCTCCATTCCATTTTAATCCAAGCCCTTTACACATGTCCATGGCCAATTGACTGCACAAACCTCCAGCCCTGACCCACCTGGACTTGAGGGTGACCCATGCCTGTCGGCCAGCCGCCTGGGTCACCGGAAAACACCATGGCCGAGACCTTGGGAGGAGCCAAAGTTTGGAATTCCCACCTGCTGAGCTGCCCCATCCCCAGTGGCCATTGCAGCTGTTCTTTTCTTGCCAAGAGCAGCTGATCCCAAGCCCTAACTCCCCCTGGGTGGACCTCCAGCCTCTCCTATTTAAATCCCACCTCTCTCGGCCATGGAAGAGGTGCTGAACAAACCTTAAGGAAACTCTACCAAAATCACTCCAGACTCTCCCCACACTTAGAGCACTTAATCCCCACTGTCCTCCTGCCCTAATTCCCATTAATTGAGCTCAATTTTGGAGCTCAATTCTCAGGCCAGAACAGGACATTCCCAAATCCTTCACCACAGTCAAATTAAACTCACCTACACCTGCACAAGGTCAAGAGGATAAGTTCCCCAGTGAAAGCCCCCTCTCCAGGCCACCCATCTATTCCAGACTCCAAGCTATATAATCGGTTGTTGTCAAAATGATACCTGGACAATTCACCAGACAAGGAGACTTCATCTGGAGCTTGTTTGGACTCAATAGAAGGTGACACAACCCTCAGATCGAAGCCACACTTCTCTGAGCTAAGGTATGAGCTAACTCTTTATCCCGAGCCTCTGGAGATTGTCTATTCCAAATGCTTTCATTTAAATGCATGATCACCGTATAGATGTGTTCGTCTCTTCAAGATGAATCCATAGAGCACAAGAACAAGAAAATCCGTTGAGAAATGAGTGAGTTCTTAGGGTTTTAGTGTGGACGGCTCTCGGGCTAGGAGGCTTGGGGACGATGAACGGATGCCGTTCATTCAATACACGCGCGGACGGATGGCTCAGATGGCATCGGACCAGGAGATGATACGTGAACCGCGGGCCGCGTGTCGTTGAGTCGGATGGCGGCGTCGAACCAGAAAGCGCCGCGTGGCTGTTCGGGGATGCTAAGGTTGACGCGGCGCTGATTCGGATAAATTGAAAAATAGGGATTTTCTTATTTATTTAATTCCCTAAACTTCAAAAATGCATTACTTTGTGTAGAAAAATCCTAAAAATAAAATAAAAATACCCTCTTGCTCAGTGAACAGAGGAGAATAATGTGGAAAAGAAATCATTTAATTTCATTAAGTATTTTATTTTTTATAATTTATTTAATCTCTGCATTGTTTTAATTCTCCATGCATATAGGAAATTCACCATGGCATGAGACCTTAGGGCTTTTGAAGACTCGAATTTGGGAATATTCCCCGAATTTTCCAAAGTCGAGGCCACCCTATGGAGAGTTATTGATTTTTCAATTTTAGGTCACTATTCTGAATATTTTAATTCCAATAATTAGCATGTTGTGAAATAAATTCTAGGGAAATTTGAGGATGTTTCTTATGACCAGAGGACTCTAGGAAAAATAGGTTTTGAATTAATCCACTTGGAATAACCCTAATTCGCTTAAACACCCCAAATAGGTCCTTAATTAATTAGAGCTAATCATACATCAAATTGACTTGAAATCAATTCTCCACTAACCTTTAGGATCAGAGGAACTCACCAAAAAAATTTGAAGTCAATTGGACTTGGTTAGCCCTACCAAATGGGTTGATTAAGCCATTTAGCTAATTTAAACTTCAAAAATTCATAACTTTCAAAATACTTTTCAAAAATTCACTAAATTGGTTTTGGAACCTCTCTGATATCAGGAGAATTTAAGAAAATTAAAATTGCAATTTTTTAAAAAAGTTGATTTTTTGCATTATTTTAATATTTTTAATAATTTAAAAATAATAAAAATCACAAAAATAATAAAATTCACCAAAATGTTATATTTTGAATTTTAATCACTTAGGAACAAACCCCATATTTTGTTTAGGTCCCTATGATGAGATATTAAATTTTGAAGCCTTAAGGTAATTTTAAAATTAAAAAAAATGTATTTTCTAGCAATTCCACTAAAATAATTCTAATAAATCAAAGAAAAATCAGAAAATTATATTAATTGGTTCTCTGGTTTCCTTGATATCAGAGAGATTTTTGAAAAATATAAAATTCATTTTTCAATTATTATTTTATTTTTAAATTAATTAATACTCCAAAATTCAAAATAATTATAATAAAAACAATATAATTCCAAAAAAATCACCAAAATTGGTCCAAGTGGTCCTCTGGTCATTACGAATGTCCCATAATTTTCTTAAGGACAGAAACTTTCCCTTGGTTATGTTATTAAATTTTCCTTGAAAATTCTTATTTTCCACCAAAAATAATTATATAAATAATTTAAATACAGAAAAATCACATTTTCTCCTCTAATGTCTTGATTGACATATGAGTGAATTCACATAAAAATTTCAAACTCATTTGAACTCAATTTAGTGAGTTATGGAATTAGTAAGTTCAAAGGGCAAAATATTAATTAAAATTTTAACCTATAATTAAAAATTTTAGGTTTAATTAAAAGGGTGGGTAAAATATTTGATACTAAGTTGATTTTGGATGTTTGAAACTTAGGTATTTAAAGGGTAGAAACCTACCAAATAATTTGAAAGTAATCAAAATAAACCTTAATTAAATGATTAATTAAATTAGGAAGAATAATGAAAAATTAGAATTATTAAAATAGGGATATTATTAGAAAGAAATTTATTCTTTAATCTAAGAATCCCTAAATTGATCACCTCAATAATATTCAATTCCTAATTAAAATGATAATCCAAATTCAAAACTTAAAATGCTTAATCATTAAATTCAATTAAAATTAAAACATTTAGATTAAATCCTTTTAAAATTTCAATTAAATTAATACTTTAACAATTAAAATTAAATCATCCCTAAAGCATAAAAAAATAAAATATTAAATTAAAATTAAAAGAAAAATAATAAAATTAAATTAAAATTAAAATTTTAAAAAATAAAACTAAATTAAAATTTAAATTAAATTAAAATTTAAATTAAATTAAGTTAAATTAAATTAAATCATATTAAATTAAATTAAAACATATTAAATTAAATTAAAATAAAAAAAGAAGAGAATAAATAAAATCAAGTTGAAATAAAATTAAAATTAAATTTAATAAGTAAAATTAAATTAAAACTAAAATTAAACCCAATTAATTAAAATTAAATTGAATTAAATGTAACATCACTTAAGACATAAAGAATTCAAAAAATAAATCTAAAAACAACTTGAACACTATTCCAAACTTAAACCCATTAATTGAAATTAAATTAAAATCACAAATCACTCGAACATCGGTTTGCCCTCAAGAACTCTTATTGTCATAACTCCTAAATGGAGCATTAAGTGAAGTATTACTTCACTCATAGGATATTCAAATGTCCTAGTTCACTGAGCAAGATAACAAAACTTGAACTCCTCGATGATTGATTCATTGTATAATTAAATTCTCTTGGACTTAAAATAATCCTAGAAGTATTGAAAGGATGTTTAAGATTCGTCTTAAGCACTTCCTCAGTACGATAGGATGTTTATAAGAACAACTGAACTTAATTGTTCTTTGATGAAGAAAATTGTCCTCAAACCAAAAACACAAGAACATAGACGTCATAGGAAATGACTAGCTATAGGATTAGGAGCTTGGTAGAAAACCATAACCCTTCTCTTAGCTTTACCTAGGAACTTGCTTAAATATTCTAAATTGTGTTTAAGTGCAGCCTGGGATGACGGGAAGACCCTCCAGGTACGCTTTTATTTTGTTGCAATTTACTTTCTTGCAATTTACTTTATTGCAAACGCACTTTACTTTTCTTGCATGATCAACAACTGTTGCATGAAAACCCACACCTTTAGGGTAGCCCCTAAAACTGAAACCAAAACTAAATTAAAAGTCATTACAAAATAAAATTCACCGCCACAATATTTCAAAATATAAAACAACTCAAAATTTAATCACAAAACGAATACAAAACTACAATTACAACTAAATTAAAACGTCTTGTTGGATGATCGGGAATACCTCGGATGATGTAACCTACGTGTTGCTAACGGGATTTCCCACGGTCTAAATGAAAGTGTAGAACTCATTTAGTTGAGGTTAGCAAATTCATCTGGACTAAGTGAATCCGATAAAAATAACGATGCTGGAAGGATGGAACCGTGGGATCTTAACCGGTGTTGTTATAATGAACTTTAAGATTTGTTTTAACTAAAACACTAAAAACACTTGGACTCTAAGATTTCTAAAACCAAACTCTTCTCTTGTCTTTTGGTTACAACTCTCTGCAACAACAAGAAGCTCGAAGCATGGTGGGCAGCACGACCATCGTCATCAGCAAAACTTAAGTCTACTTCAGCAAAACTTTCTTAGAATTAAATAACTAAGCCATAGGACTTTGAGGTAGTTTGCCTAGTGCAACATAAAACCTCAACTCTTCGTTAGGCATTTGCATGATCATGTCATGTAAATTAAACCCTAACCGGTCCTAGGACTCTGAGGTAGTCGTTCGGTACGACATAAACCCTCACATCTTCGAGGCTATGTGTATGACTTTATCATACGAATATAAGTCCAAATTAATTAAAATTGGCAAGATCAAAACATTAAATAAATATTAGGACTTTCCTAAATTCAAGCCAAACAATAGGATAGTCGAGAAATTATCGAACTTCGCTTCGAATCTGTAATTTCCCCTACTTCTCTTCCTTTGGACTCCTGAAATAAATTGTTCCAAATTTGATCCATTCCCCATTGAAATTCCAAAATTCAATCCTTTGAAAATCTTAAACTTTGAGATTCTTGAGAGCAGAACTACTGATTATTATCGAGAGTTTTCTTAAGTGATTTCCGTCACTTAAGATGTAATTAACTATAGGGGCTTGCCTTTATAGGGAATTTTAAAAACCCAGGTAATATAAACCCTCCTTAATTCATTTATATTAAGCAGGGGAATTTGTCGGCTTATAAAATTGGTTCGCAGACCAAACAGATGTCACAAATCTTCTAGTTTATTTAATCGAGCCCCATCATCAAGCAGTGTGTCTATGCTTCGGGATAGATACACGGTTTGTGATGTGGTGCTCATTTATATAAACTATATGGGATGTGAGACCGGTTTGATTTCATATCTTAAAATTTTCAAACTTAAAATTATTTTAAAAATCAAATGCTACTTTCTAAATTATATATATTTAAATTAAATTTAAAATTTAAAATTTAAAATTCACCGACAATTTCTGTTAGGCGACCCCTTTTCAAAATACAACACACAACCTAAAAATATGCCAACAATTTCTGGCGACTCCACTGGGAAATAATTCCTCTCTCCATTTTTAATCAGATAGTTATGCTTTCAAAAAATCGGTAGTGTACCCATGTCCCTAGTGGATCAAACTACCCTTCTTTCCGTTGGAATACTATGTTCATTTCTACCTTGAACAAGTACAGTCAACATTCTCTCGGATTTAGGAGCCACTGTTTAGACACCCCTAAACAGAGAGGTTCCGAGATCCTTTTACCTCATTTCTGAGGTGGGGTGGGCCCCCAATAGGTATTAGTTTAGGAGCGATCTTACGGGTCGAGAAGTTTCTACAAAACTTTCTCTTCCTTTTCCGGTTCCTAATCAATTCCTATTATCCTTCCTACAACTCACCTTCTTTTAATAACTCTCTGTCTTAATGAACAAATCTTTTCAAAAAATAATTTTCTTCTAATACCACAAATACATTAAGGTAAACGAAAATATGTTCGGACTCTTTCTTTTTCGTCATAATTTTTACGACAAGAAGAAGCACAATTCGGGGACTAACACTTGGAATCTGCCCTGCAGAAATGGAGGCCCCAAAACTGATCTTCTCCTTTGTCAACGGACTAGACTCGTCTGTGTTCAAGGACGAATCGCTCGATAATGGAATCATTCGATTCGGACAAGGATTCGGGGACACCGACATCAAAATCCCCGACGTCACTCTCTTTTCACTCACAAGCAAAGTACCGGAAACTGAAAAACCGTTGATTGAGTTTAACCTCAAGTCAACTCATGAATTCCCTCCTCTGCAAAAGATTTCAACTGAGAGGAGTATTGTTGTTCGCAGAAGGACAGTTGTTACTACGCCCACTGGTCTAGTTGTTTCTGCACCTACCCCAGCTTCAGCCAAATTAAAGGGAAAGGAAATTCAGAACTGTGACGAACCTGTTACCGTGGAGGGTACAGATCTTCCTGTGAAACCTTCTATTTTTGAAATCGGGTCCGGCTCGAGAATTCCATCACCGACACGGACTCGCAGAAGGAACGTAGTAGACGGATTGCTAGAGAAGCCGTAGCCGCTCGAAGTTGCTTTCCTGGAGGAAATCCCGTAACCGCCCGAATATACACCGCTGCCTGAATACATACCTCTTTTGGGAGGAAGTAGGTTCCATCCCCTCTCCGCCGCAGAGGATGAGGAAAATGTCCGCAAGATTGCTTCTGCATTGCCTCAGCCCGCATATTACAACGACGGTCGTAAGAAAAGAGCTAGAATTACGCCATTTGCTCGACTGCAAACCCTGATAGAAAAGTTAGCAAAGAAAGAAAAATGCCCTGTGTCAGAGATTTTAAGAAGGATAGGGCGGGTGCCAGCCAAGTCCCGTCTTGGGCCGCGAGTAGAGTCTGCTATCACTGCAGAAAAGCCAAATAAGAGAATGAAAGCTAGTCCAGCTGTCGTTGTTTCAGGACTACAAATTAGGGAGGATACCACCTTCCAGCATTTGGCTGATAGCACCATCCGGTCCTGGACCTTCGCCTGCTAGAAGGATGGTATGGCGTCCCACTACCGGACAATTAAGATTAAAACAAAAACTCGAGAATGAAAGTCTTGTCAGGAGACTTGAGTCCGAAGAAAGTGTTACCGCAGTGAAGGGGACTCATGAGAAGGAAACCCGACAGCTATCGCATGACGACTGCAAAGATGTACAGAAAAGACCATTAGAGGATGCTATGGAAAAGCTAAGAACCGATATTCGGCGATTAGCAAGAGAAAGAGAAGAGAAATTCGGAGATGAAGTTGACTCGTCAGAGTTCATGGATGACGAATATGTAGAAATTAACATGGTTGAAACACGAGCTTCATCAACTTCACAAGGTGCTCCTGCAGCCGCAGAAAGAGAGGAGCTGGAAGTAATGAGGATGCAGCTTCAAGAGAAAGATGATACGATCGCCCAAATGGCAAAAAGGATTGAAGAGATGGCCGTAGCCCTAGCCACTCTCCGCAGTCGGTTCAACCCCAAAGAGAAACACCCCCAGAAGTTATTCACATTGTAGACGGAGGAAAGGAGATTACATCCGTAAATGGGGATGATCAATTAAAAAAGGACACAACACAAAATATGATTCCGGAAAAGGATATCAAGAACATGGTGGAACAGCAGGTGCGAGAAGCCTTGGCACAGTCAAAGAGTGGGACATCCATTCGGACGGGTAGACCTTACCCCAAAGAATTCGACGCTGTCCAATACCTGAAAGGCTTCGTACCACCTCTGTTCAAGACGTTTGATGGAACCGGGAACCCCCTACAGCATGTTGCACATTTTCGTGCCAGTTGTTGCAATGCCGGCGAAAGTGATGCTTTACTCTTCCGACAGTTTGTCAGCAGCCTGTCAGGAATCGCCTTTGATTGGTATGCGGAATTACCGAACGGTTCGGTGAAGACATTTACAGAATTAGAGAACCTCTTCATCAAGCGATTTGCCGGAGCCCAGCACCACATCACTATAGGTTATTTAGTGGTAGAGAAGCAGAAGTCGAATGAAACTTTGGTAGACTACATACTTCGATGGAGGAATCTAAGTATGAAGTGTGAACCACAGCTACAAGAACAACATGCAGTCGGTATTTTACTTAAGAGCATTCATGGCTCGATAGCACTTCTCCTCAAGGGATTTACTATTAAGACTTTCGAGAAGTTGTTAAGCAAGGCCGGAAGCTTGCAAGAGGAGGCGAAGTAATTAAGTTTCACCGACAAAACAGACAAACAGAAGCCCGTGAAAACTTTTGAAAAGAAGTCCGGGATCATCGCAGCTGTCGATAAATGCAAGCAGCCAATACAAATACCGCCAGAACGGTCACAACAAACTCAACAGAATTACCAGCAACCCCGACTCAGCTATCAGTCATCTCAACAGTATGAACAACCGCCTCGTCCACAACATACGCTAAAGGAGCTTCTGAGCAGGGAATATCCGTTTAAGAATGAGGTAGTGCCGAAACTGATGAAGACTCCAGATTTCCAACTGCTAGAACCTAAGAGACCAGAAGAAGTCGACAAGAAAGGTGATCCCAACTTTTGCCCTTACCACCGGATGCTTGGACACAAGATAGAAGATTGTATTACCTTCAAAAGTTGGCTCAACGACAATCTTCGAAAAGGGAATATAACGATCCCGAAGGAGTACATGAAGGAACCCCAAAAAAGAGGTTCCGTCAATGTTATCTCGACGGATCTCATTGTTCCGATAGATCCCTATGCGACTGATGATGGATGGACTACCGCTTGGACAAAGTCTTCGAAGAAGATTTTGGATCACATCCAAACCGCTTCGGTGCTAGCCTCAATTCAGAGTTCGAAACCTGTCAAGTCGGCACTATCACTTGCGATAGAAGAACCACCTCAATAAGAGACGATTGAAGAGAAGAAGAAAATTGATGAAGAAGAAAAGACCGAGGCTCTTAAGGCTAGACTAGGGGCTGCTTATCCTAGGATAGTTGTTCCGATTCGGGGGAGAAATCCCTCAAACCTCTCGACTCGTATGATTATCTCGCTCACTCCGGTGGGATCTTATAATGATAAGGGTTATGGCGTTGGCTACGTTTTGACTGTTTCTAACGATTACGTAACTAGCGACAACCAACCTAATCCGGACATCGATTCCGATACAAGTAACAATTCTCAAATCATACACAATCTCGACGATCACAATGACGAAGAGGACATCCACCAAGGAGGCTACGAGAGTTCAACAAGCAATGAATCTATTTGCGAGTTTCGAGGAGCTCCAGTCACAATAGAACTAGAGCCTTCAGATTCTGAAGCTAATCCAGAAGAACCTGTCATTCCGATTCAGGAGGAAACACCAGCAAACTCAATACTGGATTCGGGAGAAATTGCGAAGTCAACTTAAGAAGTGGAAGAGTTCTACCTCCGAGGATGGGTCCAAAGGACAAAGGAAGCGAGTGGTTGTTCGTGAAGAACCACCCCCGCAGAAGAAATACCCATTCGGGAAGAAATCGAGACACATTGAAATAAAGTGGACTACAACGTGCTAGCCCATCTTAGGAAACTACCGGCCAAACTGAGCATCTACGACGCTCTCATCTTATCAAAGGAGATGAAATAAGCTCTGATCAAGGCCTTACTTGATCCAGAAATTTGCTTAGCTCAAATGACCGGAGATTCCTTAGATGAGGTTTGCTAGTTAAAGGAACAACGAGGTGTTACCTTCATGGACAATGACCTACTACTTAGGACGGCAGACCACAACCGACCGTTGTACATTTTAGTTACAATCAGAAAGTTTACGCTCTCCAGAGTATTGGTGGATCCAGGAGCATCAATCAATATAATGAGTCTTCGAACGCTAGCATATTTGGAAATTGATGCTCGCGAGCTCAAAGCAGACAAAATGCTATTAATAGGATTCAACCAGAAAGGAGAAAGAGCCCTCGGATCGATAACACTGCTAATGAAGACCGGTGACTTGGCAAAGACAACCGCGAAATTTCACATAATTGATTCAGAAACGTCATTCAACGCTCTACTGGGCCGACCATGGATACATGAAAACAGGATGGTACCATCATCCCTACACCTGTGCATCAAATACTACGATGGAGGAGAACAGTGCATCAAAGGTGACTTACAACCGTTCTCCGTACATGAAATTGGAATCCATGAAGATGCAGCTTTTTACGCACCCCCGAAGAAAACAATCTTCTCTAGAGATACCATAACAAATGAAGCAAAGGAAGTTTGAGACGACGAAGAACCTGAAGTTCTAGTCCAATAGTTACTCACCACTCCCTTACGGAGAGATGGTGAAGGTTTCTCCACAACTCGCATCCGAGGTCGAGGCCGGGGACGAGGTCGTGGCAGAGACATTAGGACAGTTGGACAGAGGAAACCAGCCATCAATGTTGATTGGGAAGACAATTCTAAAGAAGAAAAACAGATCAAACAAGAAGCAATGACAATAAGTCGGAAGAAGCCGCAATTCAGGATCCCTGTCGAAGATGAAAAGAACGAAGAATATAAATCGATGTACGAGAAGATTAACCACTTTGTACATACTATGACCCTGACCCCGATCCATTCTAATAAGATCGAGGGTATGGAGATCAAAGAGGTACATAGCGGCGGTGCAAAGCCCATCAAATTCTACCGTGGTGCTCCTTCCTCCAAAACTGAAAATAATGTACAATTTGAAGATGTCACTTCATCGGAATTAATGGAATTTCCTTTTGAGTGGTACTCTCCCTTTGTTGAAAATTTAATTCAACATGGTTTCTTACCTCGATAATGGACAAAAGGTCAATCACAACATTTTTAAAAATTATGGAATAACTCCGGTCGTCCACCCAACTCAAAGCATGGTCTCGGATTCGGCACAGTAGGATCAGTTGACAATACTGAATTTTGCTTGGTTGTCACTTGCGAGTCTAATGAAAACTGCATGGAAACTACAGAAGAATTTGAAGATTTACAAATTGGAAACGCTACACCAGAGTTCGAAGAAGAGATCAAATCTACAATAGATGAGTTAACGGAAGTTAACTTAGGTACTAGCAAAGAGCCTAGACCTACCTTTGTTAGCTCCTTACTCAATAAAGAAGACTCCGAAGAAATAATCAAGTTATTAATGGAATTTAAAGACTGTTTTGCTTAGAGCTACGATGAGATGCCAAGATTAGCTCCAGAGGTCGCAGTCCATAAGCTAGGAGTAGATCCTACTTCTGTTCCAGTCAGACAAGGTCCCAGAAGAATGCGTCTAGAAATCGAACCACAAGTCATAGCTGAAGTTAAAAAGCTAATAAACGCCAAATTTGTCCGTGAAGAACAATACCCGACATGGCTAGCCAATGTGGTACCAGTCAGGAAGAAGAATGGTCAAATCAGGATTTGTGTGGATTTCAGAGATTTAAAAAAGGCATGTCCAAAAGATGAATTCCCTCTACCGATCCTGCAATTAATGATCGACATTGCTTCAACACATGAAATATTCTCTTTCATGGATGGATCTTCGGGATACAACCGGATAAAAATGGCTCCAGAAGATGAAAAACTTACAGCATTCAGAACGCCGATCGGAGTATATTGCTACACAGTGATGCCATTCGGACTAAAGAACGCAGGAGCAACCTACCAGAGAGCAATGACAAGAATTTTTTATGATCTCATCCACAATCAAGTCGAATGCTACGTGGACGATGTGGTCATCAAAAGCAAAGTAAAGGAAAACCACTTGTATGATTTGAGAATTGTTTTCGAACGATTAAGACAATTTAACCTTAAGATGAATCCCTTAAAATGCGCCTTCGGCGTCACCTCCGGGAAATTCTTAGGATTCGTTGTCCGACAACGTGGAATTGAAATCGACCCGGAAAAGATTAAAGCTATCCTAGAAATGCCGCCTCCCAGAACCATAAAACAACTACGATCTTTTCAAGGGAAGGTGGCATATCTTCGACGCTTTATCTCAATCTTGTCAGGTAGGTGTCAGCCTTTCTCGGCATTAGTTAAAAAAGACGCCAAATTTATTTGGGAAGAGAAATGCCAGAAGGCCTTTGAGGACATTAAACAATATTTAATGACACCTCCCGTCTTAGCGAGCCTCGGCCTCGGGTGAGACCGTTGATACTTTATACCGCGGCTTTAGACGACTCTCTCGGAGCCTCGTTAGCTCAGTGTCAATGATGAGGGTAAAGAAAATGCTCTTTACTACCTAAGCCGTCGTTTACTTCCGACGGAAGTAAGGTATCCCGCAATTGAAAAGCACTGTTTGGCCCTGATCTTTGCCGCTCAAAAGCTCAGACACTACATGCTTTCTCATAAAGTCAACCTGATCTCGAAATTTAATCCATTGCAATACTTGATGACCCGTCCAATGCTTTACGCGGACTTGCCGAGTGGTCAATGATATTATTGTAATTCGATATAACTTTCGTACCTTTTCGTGCCGTAAAGGGACAAGTCCTAGCAGTACTTCCTCGCAAAGACACCCTCTGCCGGCGAATCTCCTCTCAATGACGATTTGTCAGACGAACAAATAATGAGCTTAGAAGACCCTGATGATCGACGTTGGGAATTATATTTCGACGGAGCATCTTCAGCACACAAAGATGAAGAATCGCAAGTGATAGTGCCCGATAAGGCAGGAATCGGACTAATCTTTATAACACCGGAGCGGGGGATGTTAAGATACTCCTACCACTTAACAGAGCCATGTACAAACAACGAGGCAGAATACGAGGCCCTCATAACAAGACTGGAATTAACTATTCAAATGGGGATAACAAACATCAACATCTACGGGGATTCGCAGTTAATCATTCAACAGATCGCCGGACAGTACAGAATTTTAAAGCCAAGACTCGAGCAATACTTCCAGTATGTCATACAGTTGTTGGAACAGATTCCGAATGTGACGATCTACAAAATTCCCAGAAAAGAAAACGCTTTAGCAAATGCGTTAGTCCACCTCGCAAAAGAATTTGCCTGCTTGCAAGATGAATCAGTGGAATTGTCTGTTCACGGACGTCAGGTCCTATCACAACTCGACATGGACACAATACACAAATCAGAAAAAGAAAAAGAATCAGTTGCAGCAATGACAGAAAATACAGAAGATTGGCGACAGCCATTAATAGACTACCTGCAAACAGGAAAATTACCAGACGATAGGTCGTTAGCCCATCAGATCAAGAAAAGAACTCTGTCCTACGCATTAGTAAATAACATATTATACAGAAGGTCTTTTGATCAAATGTGGCTAAGGTTCCTAAGCGAGTCCGAGGCCCGTGAAATTGTTAAAGAGGTGCATTCAGGACTCTGTGGCGCTCACCGATCGGGTCCGAAGATGAAGATGAAAATTAAAAGACTAGGGTACTACCGGCCCTCGATGATGACCGACCGCATGAAAATCGCCAAGAGCTGTCACCAATGTCAAGTCCACGGAGTGGTTCTACACCAACCTCCAAATGTGCTACATCCGACAATTGCGTCATGGCCATTTGAATGTTGGGGCACAGATATAGTGGGTCCAATAGAACCACAATCTTCAAAAGGACATCGCTTCATTCTTGCAGCTACAGATTACTTTTCCAAGTGGGCGAGAGCGGTTCCACTTAGAGAAGTTAAAGCACACCACGTGCTACGGCTTTTCAAGAACCAAGTTGTCTACCGTTTCGGAGTGCCGCGCGAGATCATCTCGGAAAATGGGTCGGCATTCGAAGCACGCAAATCAATAATTTTGTCGGGAGACACGGAATCGGCGGCGGTATTCAACAATTTACTATCCAAGAGCAAACCGCCCAGCTGAGGCTTTTAATAAAACTCTCGTTCAAATTTTAAAGAAAACTTTGGACGATAATAAGAGAAATTGGCACGAGAAGTTATTAGAAGCCTTATGGGCCTACCGGACAACCTTCGAACTCCTACTCGAAGCTACACCTTATGCTCCGGTGTATGGGTCCGAGACGAGTACCGTAGAGGTTCAGCTTCCTTCACTCAGAATTGCAGTTGCAAACAAAATCACGACAGAAGAGAATGCCAAATTATTACTAGAGGAATTAGAAAGCCTGGAAGGGAAAAGGCTTGCAGCGTAGCAGAATTTAGAATTATACCAAGCTAAGATGGTTCAAGCCCATAACAAACTGGTCCGCCCAAGGACCTTCAAAGTTAGTGACTTAGTTCTTATTCTCAAGAGACCTATCCTTGTACACCGCAAGATAGGAGGAAAATTTGAACCCACTTGGGAAGGACCGTTTGTGGTTGAAGCAGTATACTCAGGAGGCTCCTACCGGCCTAGTGAATAGCCAAGGAGAACGACATATGCTTCTGATCAACGGACGATACTTGAAGAAGTATTACACTACCTGATATTTCGAAGGAATGAATTCTTCATCCCTAGAAGCACGGGCGAGGTAATTACTTATGACTGGGTCCGAACCCAAAAATAATAAAAAATGTGCTAAAATAAATAAAATCATGATAATAAAGTCTTCCTTGTTCTCTCTTCCAAATCAAAATCTTTTTTCCGATCTTTTCCCACTTAATTCATGTTGAATTTGAAAATATAAAAGGAATAATAAAAAAAAAAGAAAACTCTGTCTTTAATAAACATTTTCTTAATGTTCTTGTTCTTAGTACAGCCCCTGATCCTTTTCCTTATTTTTTCGCAGGGAAATGTCGAACGGGCGATTGGTCCTGAACTTTAGCAATGGCGTAAGCCTTGCACTCAACTAAAAGAGGGTGAAAGATGGAGCGATAATAGAGATTGACTCGGACTTCGTACCGGCGAGCTCGCAATACGAGGAAAGTGACCGGGTCCCGATTGACCGAGAGGAACCGCCCGATCCGACAAGTAATGAAAGTGGGTGGCCCAAGCCATCAACCCAGCAGCAAGAAAAGGAAAACAAACACTGAGGAGGACAAGAGAATCAAGTCTGTAGTTGCAACAGCAGAGGGCAGGCTTGTCAGCGTCGCGTCCACAGAAATTCAGGAAGTACGAAGAGCTACTCTCACAGCAACTCAGCGAAGAAATAAAAATCGTTGTATCCGCAAGATGTTGACTAAACTAGCAGCGGACCAGCGCGACGAGGCAGTCGCTACTACCGGTACATATACTTTAAGGATACCGGTTCACCAGGAACCTGAAGAAAGGAGGCCAGCTCCGGGGATAACAGAAAAGACCAGGGAAATCTCAAGAAGATCAGAAGATGGAAGGCTACCACGCCGCCAGATAAAGCCACCAGTAATGCATAACCTTGTTGCAGAAGCCAAGGTATGCGGGGAAACGTGAAGGGATTGAGCCACATATCCCAGAGTACGTCACCAGGCCTCGCAATTTGCAGATTATTCTAAAATACGAGCTAGAGAGAATGCATAATGTCGAGAAGCAAACTTTTGAATACTTCGAGAGAATCAGAGGCAGGAGGATCAATATATTAGAAGGCCTCGAGCTACATACAAACGTGTTCTCAGAATACGAACAACAACAAATCGTAGACTACATCTGGGATTTGAAAAGAATGGGTTGAGCAGGCCACCTAAGAGAAAACACCTACTCGGAACCCCGGAGATGGATGCTAGGGAAAGGGAGAATTACAATACAATGTGGATGCTGCTACAACTTCGTAGAAGACAGGAAGGGAAACCCACCGGGAATACTCCGTCATGGCAAGGTAGATCCAATGCCATTAGTCATCAAAAGGATGGTAAAGAGAATGATAACATGGAGGGTACTGCCAACAGATTGCATACCCAACAATTGCATCATTAACATCTACAAGCAGGGTGACTGCATACCCCCGCACATCGATCACCACGACTTTGTCAGACCTTTCTGCACAGTTTCTTTTCTAAGAGAGTGTAATATCATGTTCGGATCTGACCTCCGGATAGCAGGCCCAGGTGAGTTCCGAGGGCCGCAGAAGATACCATTACCGGTAGGTTCCGTCATGATACTAAAGGGCAACGGAGCGAGATGTCGCCAAATATTGCATACCGGGAGTACCAATGAAGCGGATCTCGGCTACTTTCGGAAGGATGGATGACGGAAAGCACCTTACCACTTCCGAGCTGGACCGGAGCTAGAGAGCCTCCGGCCTACGAGCTCGTGAGTTACATGGAAAATATCACACCTCCAACGTACATTCATACGGCATCCTTGCCAAGGATGGCTTAGAAGGTGATGTTATTGACCATGTACCTCACTATTCAGACATGGATTTCTGACAAATGCCTTTTTGGATGGATCAACGAAGATCATACGCAGTCCGTTTTGAGTCTACATGGATTGTATGAGATGTATTCCAGATCGAGTTGTATGATGTATCTTCGACATGATTGGAATGAAAGTGACCATGTCACATTTTGGCCTTCACCTCTTTTGTGCAAATTGACTGGGAAACGCCATTAAAGTTAAATAAACTTCGAACAAAGAACAGAAAATAAACAAAAAGAATAAAAGAAAACTTTCCTTAAAAATCTAAAAAAATGATGATGAATGCCAAATTCACATGAACATTAAATGAACGATAAGGCAAATTTGAATCGTTAAAGGACAAATAAAACCAGCACAAATTTTAAATCAAATTCAAATTCGACCTTCAAGATCTCAAATCAAATGCCAATCAAATTCAAACTCAACATTCCAAATCTAAAATCCAATCTGTTCTACTCTCTCCCTTGTCTGGGATGGAAGCGGTTGATTCCATTGACACGGAGCCATAAGGTTTTCGATTCGAATCTGATGGCGAGGAATTGTATCCAATCCAAACCAGCAACTTTCGATCAACTCTTTTGAATGGGATATGTAGCATCTACATATTCCCTCCTAATCTGTTTCTTTCCACAAAAAAAATCTTTTACAACTTTCATGAAATTCTCGAAACACTAAAATTCCACACTTTTCAAATCAACACTACAAATCTTTGTAAAATCAAATTCTTGGGGTTGAGGATTTTACATCCGATACTGCATTTCTTTAGGTTCTTTCCCTATCACAATGAAATACATCAAAATCAAACTTTTGGGGTTGAGGATTTTACATCCGAGACTGCATTGCTTTAGGATTCTTTCCCTATCGCAATGAAATACATCAAAATCAAACTTTTGGGGTTGAGTATTTTACATCCGAGACCGCATCGCTTTAGGATTCTTTCCTATCGCAATGAAATACATCAAAATCAAACTTTTGGGGTCGAGGATTTTACATCCAAGACCGCATTGCTTTAGGATTCTTTCCCTATCGCAATGAAATACATCAAAATCAAACTTTTGGGGTTGAGGATTTTACATCCGAGACTGCATTGCTTTAGGATTCTTTCCCTATCGTAATGAAATACATCAAAAAAAACTTTTAGGGTGGAGGATTTTACATCTGAGACTGCATTGCTTTAGGATTCTTTCCCTATCGCAATGAAATACATCAAAATCAAACTTTTGGGGTAGAGGATTTTACATCTGAGACTTCATTTCTTTAGGATTCTTTTCCTATCGCAATGAAATACATCAAAATCAAACTTTTGGGGTCGAGGATTTTACATCCGAGATCGCATTGCTTTAGGATTCTTTCCCTATCGCAATGAAATACATCAAAATCAAACTTTTGGGGTCGAGGATTTTACATCCGAGACCGCATTGCTTTAGGATTCTTTCCCTATCGCAATGAAATACATCAAAATCAAACTTTTCGGGGTCGAGGATTTTACATCCAAGACTGCATTGCTTTAGGATTCTTTCCCTATCACAATGAAATACATCAAAATAAAACTTTTGGGGTCGAGGATTTTACATCCGAGACTGCATTGCTTTAGGATTCTTTCCCTATCACAATGAAATACATCAAAATCAAACTTTTGGGGTCGAGGATTTTACATCCGAGATTGCATTGCTTTAGGATTCTTTCCCTATCACAATGAAATACATCAAAATCAAACTTTTGGGGTGGAGGATTTTACATCCGAGACTGCATTTCTTTAGGACTCTTTCCCTATCGCAATGAAATACATCAAAATCAAACTTTTGGGGTCGAGGATTTTACATCCGAGACCGCATTGCTTTAGGATTCTTTCCCTATCGCAATGAAATACATCAAAATCAAACTTTTGGGGTCGAGGATTTTACATCCGAGACTCGCATTGCTTTAGGATTCTTTCCCTATCGCAATGAAATACATCAAAATCAAACTTTTGGGGTTGAGGATTTTATATCCGAGACTGCATTGCTTTAGGATTCTTTCCCTATCGCATTGAAATACATCAAAAAAAAACTTTTGGGGTTGAGGATTTTACATCCGAGACTGCATTTCTTTAGGATTCTTTCCTATCGCAATGAAATACATCAAAATCAAACTTTTGGGGTCGAGGATTTTACATCCGAGACTGCATTGCTTTAGGATTCTTTCCCTATCGCAATGAAATACATCAAAATCAAACTTTTGGGTTGAGAATTTTACATCTGAGACTGCATTGCTTTAGGATTCTTTCCCTATCGCAATGAAATACATTAAAATCAAACTTTTGGGGTTGAGGATTTTACATCCGAGACTGCATCGCTCTAGGATTCTTTCCCTACTGCAATGAAATACATCAAAATCAAACTCTTGATGTTAAGGATTTTACATCCAATACCGCATTGCTCTGAGATCTCTCCTCATTGCAATGATTCAATCCGATCAATTCAATTTTCTTTTGAGGTTGAAGATGTCACATCTAAAACCACAAAATTCCATTTCAAATTCCTTCGAATTAATTTTAACAAACTTCAATCTAAATTGAAACTCAAACTAAAACCTGAGCTCACACATCAAAACTTAAACTGAAACATAATAAAATCTAAATCGAAATTCCCCCGGATCATGTGATTTGGGATTCACCTCCTTTTCCTTTCCCCAGCGAGAGTTCAGGGATCTCCAGTCTCAAAGATATACTTGACACTCCCCAGCAGAAACTCTTCTACTTTGTCCCAAGTTTGTCACTTGGACTTTTGTGTTGGTTTTGTTGATCGCTTCGGTCAACATAAATACGCTCGGTGTACTCTGTCAGCTCACCACACTTATTGGGGGTCGATTTGTTGACCTCATTTCTGATGAGGTCTTCTCCTTTTCTTTTTAGTACTTAAGATCTAGCCTTAGGCTTTTCCTTTGACTGTCTTAGAGGATTAGAATTGGGACCCACAACCTAGAATTTCAAACCACTTCTTAACTCCCTGCAAACTCCACAAACTTGCCTGTAGACCCCTAATCACCTAGAGGGTTGAAATCAAATGTGGAAGTTTAAAGGATGAGTTCCTATAGGACTCTTTGGCCTTAGGACTGCCCTAGGTGGCCTGGTCTGGTGAGGGCTGACTTACACACACACTACACTTATACACTACACTTTCACACACCTCCTAAAACCACACCCATACCCAACTTAACCTCCTGACTCATGAACATGATTCACATGGATGGTCCTTAACCCCTAAGCCCTTGGCTAAGAGGGTTAGGAACAACATAGTGAATGCCTCAAATGAGTCCCTTCATGGCTCATGTGGGCTTGATATGGCTTCATGGCTCAACCAAAATGATTTCATTCCACATACATTTACCCAATCTTCAATTTTACAAATTTTCAGTTTTTGAGCCCCGGAGCTCCGGACCCGCCTAGCCTACCCAAAACCCTTGAAATTACCCAAATTTTTTTCAAATACCCAAAATGCCCCTCTTAGCCAAAAAATCCAAAAAATTCAAAAAATTCCCAGAAAATTCCAGAAAATCCCACATATTCTTAATTTTATTTTGTTCAACTACACCATGGGCCAATTTTGTCAATTTACCCCACTTTGGTCAAAATCCCCAATTTGACCCATTTTAACCCAAAGTGAACCCAATGTCAAACCAAACCTACCCAATTGACCCCAATTCTGGTCCAATTCAATATTAAACTTCAATTCAACATTACCAACACCAATTTAGACCAAATCCAAGTCCAATTTGATTGACATTTGAATCCAATTTCACTTTTGGCCTTAAAGCCCAATTTGGACCCATGACCCAAACTTAGCCCAAGCTAACCCAATTCAACTCCAATTAACCCCAAACCTTTTCTAAACCTTCCCTAGCATCCCCACAAACAAAAAACTAACATAATTTGCCCAAAATTTGGACCCAAACCCCACTCAAATTCAACCTAAAACAAAAAATCCCAATTTTGACCTAAACCCAAACCTAACCCAAATAAGCCCAAACCCCAAAATCAAAACCCAACCAAAGTCAAAACCTCTTTGAAACACTCCCATAAACATTTCCCAACATTAATTTTACATCAATTTCAACCCTAGCCCAACATTGGCCCAAATTAGCCCAATTTGACCTACATTGGCCCATGTACCAAATGAACTCAAATCCAACCCAATTCAAGCCCAAACCACCTCAAATTTATTCCAAATCACTCATGAAACATCCCTAAACCAAACCCAATAATTATTTGGCCCAAGCCTTTACCAAACTTTCATCCTAAAGCCCATTTTAAAATCCAAAAGCCCACTTCCCTAAACTATTTTAAAAGCCCATCCAAAGTAAAATCCAAAAGCCCAAACCCATTCCAAAGCCCACATTGACAACTCCTTCTCATCATCCCTTTAATTGGAACCATCTAAATTTTCACTAAACTGCCAAAATTTCCAAATTCCTTTTTCATATAAATGAATCCACTTTTCCTAAGCCAAGGATGAGCCAAATGGAGCCACATGCAAGCCATGGACAAGCCACATGAAGCCATGGGGGGTTTGACTTGTCACTAAGCCATTAATGGCAAGAAGAGGAAGTCCTTTCCTAAGCCTTCCTTAAGCCATTTTAACCTCTTTAATGCAACATCATAACCCAAAATTAACTTAAAGTATTTTGATGGGGACTTCACCACTCCATGGCAGATCGACCCAACCGATCCCTTTAGCCCAAAACCGTAACTTGGAAGGGTGCACCAAACCCAAAATGGTGGGTTGACCCATTTGAACCCAAAGTAACCTTATCTCCATTCCATTTTAATCCAAGCACTTTACACATGTCCATGGCCAATTGACTGCACAAACCTCCAGTCCTGACCCACCTGGACTCGAGGGTGACCCATGCCTGCCGGCCAGCCGCCTGGGTCGCCGGAAAACACCATGGCCGAGACCTTGGGAGGAGCCAAAGTTTGGAATTTCCACCGCCGAGCTGCCCCATCCCCAGTGGCCATTGCAGCTGTTCTTCTCTTGCCAAGAGCAGCTGATCCCAAGCCCTAACTCCCCCTGGGAGGCCCTCCAGCCTCTCCTATTTAAACCCCACCTCTCTCGGCCATGGAAGAGGTGCTGAACAAACCTTAAGGAAACTCTGCCAAAATCACTCCAGACTCTCCCCACACCTAGAGCACTTGATCCCCACTGTCCTCCTGCCCTAATCCCCACTAATTGAGCTCAATTTTGGAGCTCAATTCTCAGGCCAGAACAGGACATTCCCAAATCCTTCACCAAAGTCAAATTAAACTCACCTACACCTGCACAAGGTCAAGAGGAGAAGTTCCCTAGTGAAAGCCCCCTCTCCAGGCCACCCATCTGTTCCAGACTCCAAGCTTTGTAATCGGTACGTGGTCGAAATCATACCTGGACAATTCACCAGGCCAAGAGACTTCATCTGGAGCTTGTTTGGACTCAATAGAAGGTGACACAACCCTGAGATAGAAGCCACACTTCTCTGAGCTAAGGTATGAGCTAACTCTTTATCCCGAGCCTCTGGAGATTGTCTATTCCAAATGCTTTCATTTCAATGCATGATCACCATATAGATGTGTTCGTCTCTTCAAGACGAATCCATAGAGCACAAGAACACGAAAATTCGTTGAGAAATGAGTGAGTTCTTAGGGTTTTAGTATGGACGGTTCTCGGGCTAGGAGGCTTGGGGACGATGAACGGATGCCGTTCATTCAATACACGCGCGGACGGACGACTTAGATGGCGTTGGACCAGGAGATGATACGTGAACCGTGGGCTGCGTGGTGCTGAGTCGGATGGCGGCGTCAAACCAGAAAGCGCCGCGTGGCTGTTTGGGGATGCTAAGGTTGACGCAGCGCCGATTCGGATAAATAGAAAAATAGGGATTTTCTTATTTATTTAATTCCCTAAACTTCAAAAATGCATAACTTTGTGTAGAAAAATCCTAAAAATAAAATAAAAATACCCTCTTGCTCAGTGAACAGAGGAGAATAATGTGGAAAAGAAATCATTTAATTTCATTAAGTATTTTATTTTTTATGATTTATTTAATCTCTGCATTGTTTTAATTCTCCATGCATATAGGAAATTCACCATGGCATGAGACCTTAGGGCTTTTGAAGCCTCTGAATTTGGGAATATTCCCTGAATTTTCCAAAGTCAGAGGCCACCCCTATGGAGAGTTATTGATTTTTCAATTCTAGGTCACTATTCTGAATATTTTAATTTCAATAATTAGCATGTTGTGAAATAAATTCTAGGAAAATTTGAGGTTGTTTCTTATGACCAGAGGACTCTAGGAAAAATAGGTTTTGAATTAATCCACTTGGAATAACCCTAATTGGCTTAAACACCCAAAATAGGTCCTTAATTAATTAGAGCTAATCATACATCAAATTGACTTGAAATCAATTCTCCACTGACCTTTAGGATCAGAGGAACTCACCATAAAAATTTGAAGTCAATTGGACTGGTTAGCCCTACCAAATGGGTTGATTAAGCCATTTAGCCAATTTAAACTTCAAAAATTCATAACTTTCAAAATACTTTTCAAAAATTCACCAAATTGGTTTTGGAACCTCTCTGATATTAGTGGAATTAAATAAAATTAAAATTGCAATTTTCTAAAAAAGTTGATTTTTTTGCATTATTTTAATATTTTTAATAATTAAAAAATAATAAAAATCACAAAAATAATAAAATTCACCAAAATGTTATATTTTGAATTTTAATCACTTAGGAACAAACCCCATATTTTTTTTAGGTCCCTATGATGAGATATTAAATTTTGAAGCCTTAAGGTAATTTTAAAATGAAAAAAAAATGTATTTTCTAGCAATTCCATTAAAATAATTCTAATAAATCAAATAAAAATTAGAAAATTATAAAAATTAGTTCTCTGGTTTCCTTGATTCAGAGAGATTTTCTAAAAATATAAAATTAATTTTTCAATCTTTATTTTATTTTTAAATTAATTAATACTCTAAAATTCAAAATAATTATAATAAAAAAAATATAATTCAAAAAATCACCAAAATTGGTCCAAGTGGTCCTCTGGTCATTAGGAATGTCCCATAATTTTCGTAAGGATAGAAACTTTCCCTTGGTTATGTTATAAGATTTTCCTTGAAAATTCTTATTTTCCACCAAAAATAATTATATAAATAATTTAAAAATAGAAAAATCACATTTTCTCCTCTAATGTCTTGATTGACATATGAGTGAAGTTACATAAAAATTTCAATCTCATTTGAACTCAATTTAGTGAGTTATGGAATTAGTAAGTTCAAAGGGCAAAATAGTAATTAAAATTTTAACCTATAATTAAAAAATTTTGGTTTAAATAAATGGGTGGGTAAAATATTTGATACTAAGTTGATTTTGGATGTTTGAAACTTAGGTATTTAAAGGGTAGAAACCTACCAAATATTTTGAAAGTAATCAAAATAAACCTTAATTAAATGATTAATTAAATTTGGAAGAATAATGAAAAATTAGAATTATTAAAATAGGGATATTATTAGAAAGAAATTTATTCTTTAATCTAAAAATCCCTAAATTGATCACCTCAATAATATTCAATTCCTAATTAAAATGATAATCCAAATTCAAAACTTAAAATGCTTAATCATTAAATTAAATTAAAATTAAAACATTTAGATTAAATCCTTTTAAAATTTCAATTAAATTAATACTTTAACAATTAAAATTAAATCATCCCTAAAGCATAAAAAAATAAAATATTAAATTAAAATTAAAAAAAAAATAAGAAAATAAAATTAAAATTAAAATTAAAAAAAATAAAACCAAATTAAAATTTAAATTAAATTAAAATTTAAATTAAATTAAATTAAATTAAATTAAATTAAATCATATTAAATTAAATTAAAATAAAGAAATAAGAGAATAAATAAAATCAAGTTAAAATAAAATTAAAATTAAATTAAATAAATTAAATTAAATTAAAACTAAAATTAAACCCAATTAAATTAAAATTTAATTGAATTAAATGTAACATCACTTAAGACATAAAGAATTCAAAAAATAAATCTAAAAACAACTTGAACATTATTCCAAACTTAAACCCATTAATTGAAATTAAATTAAAATCACAAATCACTCGAACATCGGTTTGCGCTCAAGAACTCTTATTGTCATAACTCCTAAATGGAGCATTAAGTGAAGTATTACTTCACTCGTAGGATATTCAAATGTCCTAGTTTACTGAGCAAGATAACAAAACTTGAACTCCTGGATGATTGATTCATTGTATAATTAAATTCTCTTGGACTTAAAATAATCCTAGAAGTATTGAAAAGATGTTTAAGATTCGTCTTAAGCACTTCCTCAGTACGATAGGACGTTTATAAGAACAACTGAACTTAATTGTTCTTTGATGAAGAAAATCATCCTCAAACCAAAAACACAAGAACCTAGACGTCATAGGAAATGACTAGCTATAGGATTATGAACTTGGTAGAAAACCATAACCCTTCCCTTAGCTTTACCTATGAACTTGCTTAAATATTCTAAATTGTGTTTAAGTGCAGCTACGGGATGACGGGAAGACCCTCCGAGTACGCTTTTATTTCATTGCAATTTACTTTCTTGCAATTTACTTTATTGCAAACGCACTTTACTTTTCTTGCATGATAAAAAACTGTTGCATGAAAACCCACACCTTTAGGGTAGCCCCTAAAACTGAAACCAAAACTAAATTAAAATTCATTGCAAAATAAAATTCACGGCCACAACATTTCAAAATATAAAACAACTCAAAATTTAATCACAAAACGTAATACAAAACTACAATTACAACTAAATTAAAACGTCTTGTTGGATGATCGGGAATACCTCGGATGATGTAACCTACGTGTTGCTAACGGGATTTCCCACGGTCTAAATGAAAGTGTGGAACTCATTTAGTTGAGTTTAGCAAATTCATCCGGACTAAGTGAATCCGATAAAAATAACGATGCCGAAGGATGAAACCGTGGGATCTTAACCGGTGTTGTTATAATCAACTTTAAGATTTGTTTTAACTAAAACACTAAAAACACTTGGAAATTAAGATTCTCTCTAAACCAAAACACTTTTCTCAAGCTGCACTTAAAACACAATTAGAATATTTAAACAAGTTCCTAGGTAAAGCTAAGGGAAGAGTTATGGTTTTCTACCAAATTCCTAATCCTATAGCTAGTCATTTCCTACGACGTCTAGGTTCCTTGTGTTTTGGTTTCGAGGACGATTTTCTTCATCAAAGAGCAATTAAGTTCAATTGTTCTCATGAACATCCTATCATATCGAGGAAGTGCTTAAGGCAAATCTTAAACATCTTTTTAATATTTCTAGGATTGTTTTAAGTCCAAATGAATTCAATTATACAAATGAATTAATCGTCCGAGGTTTAGTTAAGTTTTGTTATTATCTTACTCTGTGAACAAGGATATTTGAATGTCCTATAAGTGACATAACATTTCATTTAATGTTCCGTTTAGGAGTTATGATAATTAAAGTTTTCGAGGGCAAATTGGTGTTCCAATAATTTGTGATTTAGTTTAACTTCAATTAATGGGTTTAAATTTGGAATAGTGTTCAAGTTGCTTTATATTTAATTTTCTTTCTGTTTTAGGTGATGTTATTTAATTCAATTTAATTTTAACTTTAATTTAATTTAATCTTAATTTTAATTTAATTTAATTTAATTCAATTTAGTTTGATTTGATGTTAAATTAATTTAATTTGATTTAATTTAATTTCCTTTAATTTAATTTAATTTGATTTAATTTTTTAATTTAATTTGATTTAATTTAATTTAATTTAATTTAATTTTATTTAATATGTTTTAATTTAATTTAATTTAATTTAATTTAATTTGTTTTAATTTAATTAAGTATAATTTAATTTAATTTAATTTATTCATTTAATTTAATTTAATTTAATTTAATTTAATTTAATTTATTTATTTAATTTAATTTTTAATTTAATTTAATTTAATTTATTAATTTAATTTAATTTTTAATTTAATTTAATTTAATTTATTTATTTAATTTAAATTGAAATTTTAAAAGAGTTTAATAATTTAACTTTAGTTTAATGATTAAGTCTCTTAATATTTTAAATTTGAGTTATCATTTTAATTAAGAATTAAATATTAATGAGATGATTAATTTAGGGATTTTAAATTAAAGAATAAATCTCTTCCTAACAATATCCCTATTTTAATAATTCCAATTTTATTATTCCTCCCAAATTTAATCAATTATTTAATTAAGGTTTAATTATTTTAAATTGTTTAATGGGTTTCTACCCTTTAATTATTTAAATTTCAATCATCCAAATCAGATTAAGATCAGATATTTTACTTGTTATTTTTATTAAACCTAAAGTTTTAATTAAGGGTTAAAATTTTAATTACCATTTTGCCCTTTAAGCTTAATAATTTCATAACTCACTAAATTGAGCTTAAATGAACTTGAAATTTTTATGTGACTTCACTCATATGTCAATAAAGACATGAGAGGAGAAAATGTGATTTTTCTGTATTTAATTTATTTATATAATTATTTTTGGTAGAAAATAGAGATTTCCAAGGAAAATTTAATAACATGATCAAGGGAAAGTTTCTGTCCTTAAGAAAATTAGGGGACATTCCTAATGACCGAGAGGACCATTTGGACCAATTTTGGTGATTTTTTAAATTATATTATTTTTATTATAATTATTATAAGTTTTGGAGTGTTAATTAATTTAAAAATAAAATAAAGGTTGAAAAATGAATTTTATATTTTTCAAAAATCTCTCTGATATCAAGGAAATCAGAGAATCAATTTTTGCAATTTTCTGATTTTTCTATGATTTATTATAATTATTTTAGTGAAAATGCTAGAAAATACATTTTTTTTAATTTTAAAATTACCCTAGGGCTTTAAAATTTAATATCTCATTAAATAGACCTAAGAAAAATATGGGGTTTGTTCCTGAGCGATTAAAATTCAAAATGTGACATTTTAGTGAATTTTATTATTTTTGTGATTTTTATTATTTTTTAATTATTAAAAATATTAAAGTAATATTAAAAATCAACTTTTTAGAAAATTGAAATTTTAATTTTCTTAAATTCCCCTAATATCAGAGAGGCTCCAAAACCAATTTGGTGAATTTTTGAAAGGTATTTTGAAAGTTATGAATTTTTAAAGTTCAAATTGACTAAACTGGCTAAATCAATCCATTTAGTAGAGGCTAACCATGTCCAATCGACTTCAAATTTTTATGGTTGGTTCCTCTGATCTTAAAGGTTAGTGGATAATTGATTTCAAGTCAATTTGATGTATGGTTAACTCTAATTAATTAGGGATCTATTTTGGGTGTTTAAGCCAATTAGGGTTATTTTAAATGAACTAACTCAAAACCTATTTTTCCTAGTGGTCCTCTGGTCATAAGGGACATCACCAAATTTTTCTAGAATTTATTTCACAACATGCTAATTATTAGAATTACAATACTCAAAACAGTAACATGAATTTGAAAAATCAATAACTTCTCATAGGATGGCCTCGACTTTGGAAAATTCAGGGAATGTTCCCAAATTCGCAGGCTTCAAAAGCCCTATGGTCTCATGCCATGGTGAATTGTATACATGCATGGAGAATTAAAAATGTGCAGAGAGTAAATAAATTATTAAAAATAAAATACTTGATGAAATTAAATGATTTTTTTTCAACATTATTCTCCTCTGTTCACTGAGCAAGGGGGTATTTTTATTTTATTTTTATGATTTTCCTACACAAAGTTATGAATTTTCCAAGTTTAGGGAATTAAATAAATAGAAAAATACCCTAATTTTCTATTTATCCACGCGGAGCCGCGTCAACCTCGGCAGCTCCGAATGCACACGCGTCGCGCTCCCATTCGATGCCGCCATCTGACTCATCGCTCCGGGTCCCGCGGTTCACGTACCATCTCCTGGTCCGACGCCATCCGAGCCGTCCGTCCGCGCGTGTATTAAATGGACGGCATCCGTTCATCGTCCCCGAGCGTCCTCACCCGAGAGCCGTCCACACTAAATCCCTAAGATCTCACTCGATACTTGATGGATTTTCGTGTTCTTATGCTCTATGGATTCGTCTTGAGAAGACGAACACATCCATACGGTTTATGTGGAATGAAATTTACTCAATAAAAATGGAGAATGTTCAGAAGCTCGGGAAGAAGAGTGAGGCCATACCTTTGCTCGCAGAAGTGTAGCTTCGATCCGAGGGTTGTTTCACCTTCGATTGGATCCCGGCAAGCTCCGCATGAAGTCTCCCGGTATGGTGAATTGCCTAGGTAGGATTTCGACCACGCCCGATCACAAAGCTTGGAGGCCGGAGCAACTAGGTGGCTCCGGAGATGGGGCTTTTGCTGGTGGACACCTTCTCTTGGTCCGGTGAAGGTGTAGGACCAATCAATTTGGGGATTGGCTCACCGTGGAGAAGTGTCCCGGTTTTGGGCTTGGATTTCAACTCGAAATCGAGCTCACAGAGAGGAAATGGCAGGGGGATTTCAGTGGGGATCAAGTGCTCTATGTATGGGGAGTAGTCTGGAACAATTTTGGCAGAGTTTCCTTATGGTTTTTTTCAGCACCTCTCATGGCCGAGAGGGGTGGTGTTTAAATAGAAGAGGGTGGAGGGCCTCCCGTGGAGAGTTAGGGCTTGGGATCAGCTGCTCTTGGCAAGAGAAGAACAGCTACAATGGCCACTTGGGATGGGGCAGCTCAGCAAGGGAGAATTCCAAAGTTGGCTCACATGTGAGCTCTCGGCCATGGTGTTTTCCGGCGACCTGGTGGCTGGCCGGCCAGGCATGGGTCACCCTCAAGATCAGATGGGTCAGGGCTGGGACTTGGTGCAAGAAATTGGCAATTGCCATGTGTAAAGGCTTTGATCCAAAGTGGAATGGGGCATGGCTAGTTTTGAGTCTAAATGGGTCAATCCACCCATTTGGGCTTGGTGCACCCTTCAAGGTGGCTTTGGATGTTGTGGGGGATCAAAGGGATCAGCTTGGTTTGGCATGGAGAAGTCTCTATCCAAATATATTTGGATTAAATTTAAGTTTAGGTGAAACATGATTAAGGCTAATGAGCTTTAGGGATTAAGGAAACCCCCCCTCTTCTTACCCAATATGGCATGGTGGAGTGTCCAAGGCTTTCATGGCTCACATGTGGCTCATGCATGGCCTCAATGGCTCACATTTGGCTTGACAAAAGTTTGGTCAATTTCATGAAAATGGATTTTAGGAATTTTTGGTAATTTGATGGAAATTTGTATGAAACTTGATTTGGAATGATTTGATGATGAACTTAGGCATTGAGTTTAATTGAAAGTATGATGAGGGGAAATGTCATATGTGCTTTGAGACCAATTTTGGGCCTTTGGATGTGGTAAAAGATGGGCTTTTAAAATGGTTTAAGGAATGGGCTTTAAGTTTAAAAATGAGTTTATGGATGGGAATTTTGTAAAGAGGTTGGGCCAAATAATTGTTGGGTTTAGCTCATGGATGTGTCATGAGTGACTTGAAGCAAATTGGGGGTGATTTGGGTTTGAATTGGGTTGAATTTGGGCTCTTTTGGTGAATGGGCCAATATAGGTCAAAGTGGGCCAAGTTGGGCCAATGTTGGGCTAGGGTTGAAATTGATGTAAAATTAATGTTGAGAAATGTTTATGGGAGTGTTTCAAAGAGGTTTTGACTTTGGTTGGGCTTTGATTTTGGGATTTGGGCTCATTTGGGTTAGGTTCTGGGTTTAGGTCAAAATTGGGCCTTTTAGCTTTGGGTTGAATTTGAGTGGGGTTTGGGTCTAGATTTTGGGAAAATCATGTTAGTGTTTTGCTTGTGGGGATGCTAAGGAAGATTTAGAAAAGATTTGGGGTTAATTGGAGTTGAATTGGGTGAGTTTGGGTTAGGTTTGGGTTATGGGTCCAAATTGGGCTTTAAGGCGAAAAGTGACATTGGATCCAAATATCAATCAAATTGGACTTGGGTTTGGTCTAGATTGGTGTTGGGAATGTTGAATTGAAGTTTAGAATTGAATTGGACCAGAATTTGGGTCAATTGGTTAGGTTTGGTTTGACATTGGGTTCACTTAGGGTTAAAATGGGTCAAATTGGGGGTTTTGACAAAAGTAGGGTAAATTGACAAAATTGGCCCATGGTGTTGTTGAAAAAAATGAAATTGGGAATATTTGGGATTTTTTGGAATTTTCTGGGAATTTTATGAATTTTTTGGATTTTTAGGTCAAGAGGGGTATTTTGGGTATTTGGAGGGTATTGAGAGGTATTCTTGGAATTTTTGATATTTTTGGGTATGGATGATCAATTTGAGTGATGTGGAAATGTTTGGGATTGATTTTGGGGGATTTTGGGTAGGTTAGGCGGGTGTAAGGTCCCGGGGGTCAAAAATTGAAAATTTGGAAAATTGAAGATTGGGTGAATTTGAGTGGAATGAAATCATTTTGGTTGAGCCATGAAGCCATACCAAGCCCACATGAGCCATGAAGGGACTCATTTGAGGCATTCACTATGTTGTTCCAAACCCTCTTAGCCAAGGGTTTAGGGGTTAAGGACCATCCATGTGAATTACCTACATGAGTCAGGAGGTCAAGTTAGGTATGGGTGTAGTTTTAGGAGGTGTGTGAAAGTGTAGTGTATGAGTGTAGTGTGTGTGTAAGTCAGCCCCTTCACCAGACCAGGACACCCAGGGCAGTCCTAAGGCCAAAGAATCTTATAGGAACTCATCCTTTAAACTTCCACATTTGATTTCAACCCTCTAGGTGATTAGGGGTCAACATTCAAGTTTGTGGAGTTTGCAGGGAGTTAAGAAGTGGTTTGAAATTCTAGATGGTGGATCTCAATTCTAGTTCTCTAATATAGTCAAAGGAAAAGCCTAAGGCTAGATCCTAAGTACAAAAAAGAAAAAGAGAAGACCTCATCAAAAACGAGGTCAACAAATGGACCCCCAATAGGTGTGGTGAGCTGACGGAGCACACCGCGCTTATTGGTGTTGACCGAAGCGATCAGCAAAACCAACACAGATGTCCAAGTGACAAACTTAGGATGAAGTAAAAAAGTTTCCACTGGGGAGTGTCAAGAATATCTCTGAAACTGGAGATCCCTGAACTCTCGCTAGGGAATGGAAAAGGAGGTGAATCCCAAATCACATGATTTGGGGGAATTTAATTTAGATTTCGTTTCATTTCATGTTCAAGTTAGGTATCGATTCGAAAGAGAATCGAAATTTAGGTATCGATCTCGAATGAGAGTCAGAATTTAGGTACCGACCTCGAAGGAAGATGACTGGAATTTAGGTTCCAGCCTCGGAAATTTTGAATTGAAATTTAGGTATCAATTCGGATGAGAATCGAAATTTAGGTATCGATCTCGGGGTGAGAACTAGAATGTAGGTACCAGTCTCGGAAATTTTGAATTGAAATTTAGGTATCAATTCGGATGAGAATCGAAATTTAGGTATCGATCTCGGAATGAGAACTGGAATTTAGGTACCGGTCTCGGAAATTTTGAATTGAAATTTAGGTATCAATTCGGATGAGAATCGAAATTTAGGTATCGATCTCGGAGTGAGAACTGGAATTTAGGTACCAGTCTCGGAAATTTTGAATTGAAATTTAGGTATCAATTCGGATGAGAATCGAAATATAGGTATCGATCTCGGAGTGAGAACTGGAATTTAGGTACCAGTCTCGGAAATTTTGAATTGAAATTTAGGTATCAATTCAGATGAGAATCAAAACTTAGGTATTGATCTCGGAATGAGAACTGGAATTTAGGTACCAGTCTCGGAAATTTTGAATTGAAATTTAGGTATCAATTCGGATGAGAATCAAAATTTAGGTATCGATCTCGGAATGAGAACCGGAATTTAGGTACCGATCTCGGAAATTTTGAATTAAAATTTAGGTATCAATTCGGATGAGAATCGAAATTTAGGTATCGATCTCGGAATGAGAACTGGAATTTAGGACCAGTCTCGGAAATTTTGAATTGAAATTTAGGTATCAATTCGGATGAGAATCGAAATTTAGGTATCGATCTTGGAATGAGAACTGGAATTTAGGTACCAGTCTTGGAAATTTTGAATTGAAATTTAGGTATCAATTCGGATGAGAATCGAAATTTAGGTATCGATCTCGAATGAGAGTCGGAATTTAGGTACCGACCTCGAAGGAAAAGGACTGGAATTTAGGTACCAGCCTCGGAAATTTTGAATCAAAATTTAGGTATCAATTCGGATGAGAATCGAAATTTAGGTATCGTTCTCGGAATGAGAACTGGAATGTAGGTACCAGCCTCAGAAATTTTGAATTGAAATTTAGGTATCAATTCGGATGAGAATCGAAATTTTGGTATCGATCTCGGAATGAGAACCGGAATTTAGGTACCGATCTCGGAAATTTTGAATTGAAATTTAGGTATCAATTCGGATGAGAATCGAAATTTAGGTATCGATCTCGGAGTGAGAACTCGGAATTTAGGTACCAGCTCTCGGAAATTTTGAATTGAAATTTACTCGTGGAGATTTGGATTTAGCGGGAGATCGAAATGAGGTATGAAAGTGTTTCATATCCTATGGGAATCAATCAAAGTCTGATTACTTGGTGAAGGGTACAAACCCATGCCATCCGGATCAAATAGAAAATTCTTCGTGATTCTGAAATCATCCCGAGAGGGGGTTTCAAGGGAGGTCTAGAGTAGATCTTGATTTGAAGAAGGATTGGAGGATTTGAAAAGATGGGCTTAAACTGGAATTCAATTTGAGCTTTAAATTTGTTTCGTTTGTCCTTTAACTATCCCGTTTTTTTTTGTTGTTTGTTTGGTGTTCATGTGGATTTGGTGTTTGACATTTTTAGATTTTTTTTTTTAGGAAAGTTTTCTTTTATTCTCTCTTTTTATTTCTTCTCTGTTCTTTGTTCGAAGTTCATTTAACTTTAATGGCGTTTCCCAGTCAATTTGCACAAAAGAAGTGAAGGCCAAAAAAAATGTGACATGGTCACTTTCATTCCAATCATGTCGAAGATACATCATACAACTCGATCTGGAATATATCTCATACAATCCATGTAGACTCAAAACGGACTATGTATGATCTTCGTCGATCCATCCAAAGAAGCATCTGTCAAAAATCCATGTCTGAATAGTGGGGTACATTGTCGATAACATCACCTTCCAAGCCATCCTTGGCAAGGATGTCGTATGGATGTACATTGGAGGTGTGATATCTTCCATGTAACTCACGGCTCGTAAGGCCGGAGGCTCTCTAGCTCCGGGTCCGGCTGGAAATGGTAAGGTATCTTCCCGTCGTCCATCCTTCGAAAGAAACCGAGATCCGCTTCACTCGGTACTCCCGGTATACAATTCTTAGCGATATCTCGCTCCGTTGCCCTTCGGCATCATGACGGAACCTACCGGTAATGGTATCTTCACCGGCCCTCGGAACTCACCCGGGCCTCGCTATCCGGAGGTCGGATCCGAACATGATGTTACACTCGTTCGGGAAAGAGATCGTGCGAAAGTTGTCCGACAAAGTCATGGTGATCTATGTGTGGGGGTATGCGATCACCCCGCTTGTAGATGTTAATAATGCAGCTATTAGGTATGCAATCTGCCGCGGTACCCTCCATGTTATCAATCTCTTTACCATTCTCTTGATGACTAATGGCATCGGATCCACTTGGCCACGACGGAGTATTCCGTGAGGGTTTCCCTTCCTGTCTTCCACAAAGTTGTAACAACGATCCACATTGTATTGTGATTCTTCCTTTCCCTGGCATCCATCTCCGGGGTTCTGAGTATGTGTTTTCCTTAGGCGGCCTGCTCGGCCCATTCTTTTCAAATCTCGGATACAATCCACGATTTGCTGTTGTTCATATTCTGAGAATACGTCTGTATGTAGCTCGAGGCCCTCTAGTATATTGATCCTTTTGCCTCTAATTCTCTCGAAGTATTCAAAGGTTTTCTTTTCGACATTCGTATTCTCTCCAGCTCGTATTCCGAATAATCTGTAGATGGCGAGGCCCGGTGACATATTGTGGGATATACGGTTCAATCCCTTCACGCTCTCCCGCATACCTCGGCTCCTCGGGGATGATGTTCGTCGGGACATCCCCGGGGTTGCTTCGCAACAAGGTCATGCATTACTCGGTGGTTCTATCCGGTGGCGTGGTAGCCTTCTTTCTTCTGGTCTTTGTGAGATTTCTCTGGTCCTTTCTGTTATCCTAGGAGCTGGCCTCCTTTCTCCAGGTTCCTAGTGAACCGGTGTCCTTGAAGTGTACGTACTGGCAGTAGCAACTGTCTCGTCGCGCTGGTCCGCAGCTAATTTTGTTAACATCTTACGGATACGGCGATTTTTATTTCTTCGTTGCGTTGCTGTGAGAGTAGCTCTTCGAACTTCTTGAATCTCTGTGGGCGCGGCGCCGACAAGCTCGCCCTCCGCCGTAGCGACTACGTACTTCATTTTCTTATCTTCTTCGAGTGTTTGCCTTTCTTTTCTTGCTATCGGATTGGTGGCTTGGGCTACCCATTTTCATCACTCGTCCGCCCGGCAGCTCTTCTCGGTCAATCGGGACCCGATCACTTTCCTCGTACTCGTAGGCTCCGCCGGTGCGAAATCCGAGTCAATCTCGATTATCGCTCCATCTTTCACCCTCTTCTCATCGAGTGCAAGGCTTACGCCATTTCTAAAGTTCAGGACCAACCGCCCGTTCGACATTTCCCTGTGAAAAGACAAGGAAAAGGATCAGGGGCTGTACTAAGAACAAGAACATTAAGAAAATGTTTATTAAAGACATTTTTTATTACTCTTATATTTTAAAATTTAACAGGAATGAAGCGGGATAAGATCAGGAAAGAGATCTTGATTTGGAGAAGAAAACAAGGAAAACTTTATTATCATGATTTTATTTATCTTAGCACATTTTATTATTTTTGGGTTCGGACCCAATCATAAGTAATTACTTCGCCCGTGTTTCTTAGGGATGAAGAATTCGTTCCTTCAAAACATCGAGTAGCAGTAATACTTTTTCAAGTATCGTCCGTTGATCGGAAGCATATGTCGTTCTCCCTGACAATTCACTAGCTGGTAGGAACCTCCTGAGTATACTGCTTCAACCACAAACGGCCCTTCCCAAGTGGGTTCAAATTTTCCTCCTATCTTGCGGTGTGCAAAAATAGGTCTCTTGAGAACGAGAACTAAGTCACCAACTTTGAAGGTTCTTGGGCGGACCGCGTTTGTCATGGGCTCGAACCATCTTAGCTTGGTATAGTTCTAAATTCCGTTGCGCCGCAAGTCATTTCCCTTCCAGTGCTTTCTAATTCTTCTAGCCGTAATTTGGCATTCTCTTCGTCGTGATCTTATTTGCAATCGCAATTCCGAGTGAAGGAAGCCGAACCTCTAAAGGTAACACTGCCTCGGACCCATACACCAGAGCGTAAGGTGTAGCTTGGGTAGGAGTCCTGAAGGTTGTCCGGTAGGCCCATAAGGCTTCTAACAACTTCTCGTGCCAATTTCTCTTATTATCGTCCAAAGTTTTCTTTAAGATTTGAACGAGGGTTTTATTAAAAGCCTTAGTGAGGTCGTTTGTTCTTGGGTAGTAAATTGTTGAGTATCGCCAGTCGATTCCGTGTCTCCTGACAAAATTGTTGATTTGTGTGCTTCTGAATGCTGACCCATTATCTGAGATGATCCTGCGCGGCACTCCGAAACGGTAGATAACTTGGTTCTTAAAAACCGTAGCACGTGGTGTGCTTTCACTTCTCTAAGTGGAACTACCTCTGCCCACTGGAAAAGTAATCCGTAGCCGCAAGAATGAAGCGATGTCCTTTTGAAGATGGTGGTTCTATTAGACCCACTATATCCGTGCCCCAACATTCAAAGGGCCACGACGCAATTGTCTGGATGTAGCACATTTGGAGGTTGGTGTAGAACCACTCCGTGCACTTGGCATTGGTGACGCCTCTCGGCGATTTTCACGCAATCGGTCATCATCGAGGGCCGGTAGTACCCTAGTCTTTTAATTTTCATTTTCATCTTCGGACCCGATCGGTGAGCGCCACGGAGTCCCGAATGCACCTCTTTAACGATTTCACGGGCCTCGGACCCGCTTAGGCACCTTAGCCACATTTGATCGAAAGACCTTCGTATAACGTGTTGTTTATTAATGCGTAGGACGCAGTTCTTTTCTTGATCCGATGGGCCAACGACCTATCATCCGGTAGTTTTCCCGTTTGCGGGTAGTCTACTAATGGCCGTCGCTAATCTTCTGTGTTTTCCGTCACCGTTGCAAGTCGATTCTTTTTCTTTTTCGATTTGTGTATTGCGTCTATGTCGAGCCGTGATAGGACTCGACGTCCGTGAACCGACACTTCCACCGATTCATCTTGCAAACAGGCAAATTCTTTTGCGAGACGGGCTAAAGCATCTCGCTAAAGCATTTTCTTTTCCGGGAATTTTGTAGATTGTCACATTCGAATCCGTTCCAACGACTGTATGGCATACCTGGAAGTAGTGCTCGAGTCTTGGCTTTAGAATTCGTCATTGTCCAGCGATCCGTTGAATGATTAACTACGAATCCCCATAGATGTTGATGTCTGTTATCCCCATTTGAATAGTTAATTCCAGTCTCGTTATGAGGGCTTCGTATTCTGCTTCATTGTTTGTACATGGTTCTATCAAGTGGTAGGAGTATCTTAACATCCCCCGCTCCGGTGTTATAAAGATTAGCCCGATTCCTGCCATACAGGGCACTATCATTTGCGATTCTCCGTCTTTGTGTGCTGAAGATGCTCCGTCGAAATATAATTCCCAATGTTGATCATCAGGGTCTTCTAGGCTCATAATTTGTTCATCTAGCAAATCGTCATTGAGAGGAGATTCTCCGCAAAGGGTGTGCTCGCGAGAAAGTCCGCTAAGACTTGTCCCTTTACGGCACGAAGAGGCATGAAAGTTATATCGAATTGCAATAATATCATCGACCATCCGGCAAGTCCGCGTGAAAGTGTTGGACGAGTCATCAAGTATTGCAATGGATTAAATTTCGAGATCAGGTTGACCTTATGAGAAAGCATGTAGTGCCTGAGCTTTTGAGCGGCGAAGATCAAGGCCAAACAATGCTTTTCAATTGCGGGATACCTTATTTCCGTCGGAAGTAAATGACGGCTTAGATAGTAAAGAGCATTTTCTTTACCCTCATCATTGACCTGGGCTAACAGGGCTTCGAGTGAGTCGTCTAAAGCTGCGGTATAAAGTATCAACGATCTACCTGAGACTGGGGCTGCTAAGACAGGAGGTGTCATTAAATATTGTTTGATGTCTTCGAAGGCCTTCTGGCATTTCTCTTCCCAAATGTATTTGGCATCCTTTTTAACTAGTGCCGAGAAAGGCCGACACCTACTCGACAAGTTCGAGATAAAGCGTCGAAGATATGCCAACTTCCCTTGAAAAGATCGTAGTTGTTTTAAGGTTTTGGGAGGCGGCATTTCTAAGATAGACTTTAATCTTTTCCGGGTCGATTTCAATTCCACGATGTCGGACAACGAACCCTAAGAATTTCCAGGAGGTGACGCCGAAGGCGCATTTTAAGGGATTCATCTTAAGGTTAAATTGCCTTAATCATTCAAAAACAATTCTCAAATCATACAGGTGGTTTTCCTTTACTTTGCTTTTGATGACCACATCGTCCACGTAGCATTCGACTTGATTGTGGATGAGATCATCAAAAATTCTTGTCATCGCTCTCGGTATGTTGCTCCCGCGTTCTTCAGATCCAAATGACATCACTCGTGTAGCAATATACTCCGATCGGCGTTCGAATGCCGTAAGCTTTTCATTTTCCGGAGCCATTTTTATCCGGTTGTATCCCGAAGATCCATCCATGAATGAGAATATCTCATGTGTCGAAGCAATGTCGATCATTAGTTCCGGGATCGGTAGAGGAATTCATCCTTTGGACATGCCTTGTTTAAATCTCCGAAGTCCACACAAATTCCGATCCGACCATTCTTCTTTCCGACCGGCACCACATTAGCTAACCGAGTCGGGTATTGTTCTTCACGTACAAATTTAGCGTCTATTAGCTTTTTAACTTCGGCTATGACTTGTTGTTCGATTTCTAGACGCATTCTTCCGGGACCTCGTCCGACCGGGAAGAAGTAGGATCCACTCCTAGCTTATGGACTGCGACCTCTGGAGCTAATCCTGGCATCTCATCGTAGCTCCAAGCAAAACAGTCTTTAAATTCCATTAATAACTTGATTATTTCTTCGGAGTCTTCTTTATTGAGCAAGGAGCTAACAAAGGTAGGTCTAGGCTCGTCGCTAGTTCCTAAGTTAACTTTCGTTAACTCATCTATTGTAGATTTAATTTCTTCTTCGAATTCTGGTGGAGCGTCTCCAATTTGTAAATCTTCGAGTTCGTCTGTAGTTTCCATGCAGTTTTCATTAGGTTCGCAAGTGACAACTAAGCAAAATTCAGTATCATCAACTGATCCTACTGTGCCAAATCCGAGTCCATGCTTTGAATTGGGTGGACGACCGGAGTTATTCCATAACTTTTCAAAATGTTGTGATTTACCTTTTATCCATTATCGAGGTAAGAAACCACATTGAATTAAATTTTGAACACAGGGAGAATACCACTCAAAAGGTAATTCCATTAATTCTGATGAAGTGACATCTTCAAATTGTACATTATTTTCAGTTTTGGAGGAAGAAGCACCACGGTAGAATTTGATTGGCTTTGCACCGCCGCTACGTACCTCTTTGACCACCATACCCTCGATCTTGTTAGAATGGATCGGGGTTAGGGTCATAGTATGTACGTAGTGGTTAATCTTCTCGTACATTAATTTGTATTCTTCATTCTTCTCATCTTCGAGAGAGATCTTGAATTGCGGCTTCTTCCGACTTATTGTCGCTGCTTCTTGTTTGATCTCTTTTTCTTCTTTAGAACTGTCTTCCCAATCAACATAGATGGCTGGTTTCATCTGTCCAACTATCCTAATGTCTCTACCACGACCTCGTCCCCGGCCTCGACCTCGGATGCGAGTTGTGGAGAAACCTTCACCATCTCGCCGAAAGGGAGTGGTGAGTGACTGTTGGACTAGAACTTCAGGTTCTTCGTTGTCTCGAACTTTCTTTGCTTCATTTGTTATGGTATCTCTTGAGAAGATTGTTTTCTTCGGTGGTGCATAATAAGCTGCGTCTTCATGGATTCCAATTTCATGTACGGAGAATGGTTGTAAGTCACCTTTGATGCACTGTTCTCCTCCCTCATAGTATTTGATGCACTGATGTAGAGATGATGGTACCATCCTGTTTTCATGTATCCATGGTCGGCCCAGTAGAGTGTTGAACGATGTTTCTGAATCAATTATGTGAAATTTTGCGGTTGTCTTTGCTAAGTCACCGGTCTTTATTAGCAGCGTTATTGATCAGAGGGCTCTTTCTCCTTTCTGGTTGAATCCTCTTAATAACATTTTGTCGGCCTCGAGCTCACGAGCATCAATTTCCAAATATGCTAGTGTTCGAAGACTCATTATATTGATTGATGCTCCAGGATCCACCAATACTCTGGAGAGTGTAAACTTCCCAATCGTAACTGAAGTGTACAAAGGTCGGTTGTGGTCTGCTGTCCCAAGTAGTAGGTCATTGTCCGTGAAGGTAACACCTCGTTGTTCCTTTAACGAGCAAACCTCATCTAAGGAATCCCCGGCCATTTGAGCTAAGCAAATTTCCGGATCGAAGTAAGGCCTCGATCGAGCTTCTCTCATCTCCTTTGATAAGATGAGGGCGTCGTAGATGCTCAGTTTGGCCGGTAGTTTCCTAAGGTGGGCTAGCACGTTGTAATCCACTTTATTTCCATGCGTCTCGGCTTCTTCTCGAATGGGTATTTCTTCTGTCGGGGTTGGTTCTTCTTGAACAACCATCTGCTTTCCTTTATCCTTTGGACCCATTCTCGGAGGTAGAACTCTTCCACTTCTTAAGTTGACTTCGTAATTTCTTCGAATCTAGTGTTGAGCTTCGTTGGTGTTTCTTCCTGAATCGGAATGATAGGCTCTTACGGGTTAGCTTCGCAGTCCGAAGGCTCTAACTCTATCGCGATCGGAGCTCCTCGAAACTTGCGGATAGATTCGTTGCTTCGTTGAACTCTCGTAGCCTCTTTGATGGATGTTTTCTTCTTCATTTTAATCGTCGAGATTGTGTATGATTTGAGAATTGTCGTTGGTATCGAAATCAATGTCCGGATTGTCACTAGTTACGTAATTGTTAGAAACAATCAAAACGTAGCCAACGCCATCACCCTTATCATTATATGATCCCACCGAAGTGAGCGAGATAATCATACAGAGTCAGAGGTTCGAGGGATTTCTCCCCCGAATCAGAAACAACTATCCTAGGATAAGCAGCCCCTAGTCTAGCCTTAGGAACCTCGGTCCTCTCTTCTTCGTCGATCTTCTTCTCTTCAATCGTCTCCTGTTGAGGTGGTTCTCCTATCGCAAGTGATAGTGCCGACTTGGCAGGTTTTGAACTCTGAATTGAAGCTTGCACCGAAGTGGTTTGGATGTTGTCTAAAATCTTTTTCGAAGACCTTGTCCAAGCGGTAGTCCATCCATCGTCGGTCGTATAGGGATCTATCGGAATGATGGGATCAGTTGAGATAACATTGATGAAACCTCCTTTTTGGGGTTCCTTCATGTACTCCTTTGGGATTGTTATATTCCCTTTCAGAAGGTTGTCATTGAGCCAACTTTTGAAAGTAATGCAATCTTCTATCTTGTGTCCAAGCATCTGGTGATAAGGGCAAAAGTTGGGATCATTTTTCTTGTTGACTTCCTCTGGTCTCTTAGGCTCTGGCAGCTGGAAATCTGGAGTTTTCATCAGACTACGGAACATTTTCGGCACTGCTTCATTCTTGAATGGATATTCCCTGCTCGAAGCTCCCTTAATGTACGTTGCGGACGAGGCGGTTGTTCATACTCGTGGAGATGACCGATAGCCGGGTCGGGGTTGTTGATAATTCCGCCGAGATTGTCGCGGCCGTTCGGACGATATTTGTATCGGTTGCTTGCCTTTGTCGACCGCCGCAACGATCCCGGATTTCTTTTCAAAAGTCTTCATAGGCTTTTGCTTGTCCGTCTTATCGGTGAAACTTAATTGCTTTGCCTCCTCTTGCAAGCTTCCGGCTCGCTTAACAACTTCTCGAAAGTCTTAATAGTGAATCCTTTGAGGAGAAGTGCTATTGGGCCGTGAATGCTTTTAAGTAAGATGCCAACCGCATGTTGTTCTTGTAGTTGTGGTTCACACTTCATGCTTAAGTTCCTCCATCGAAGTATGTAATCCACCAAAGTTTCGTTCGGCTTCGCTTCTCTACCACTAAATCACCTATAGTGATGTGGTGCCGAGCTCCGCGAATTGCTTCGATGAAAAGGTTTTCTATTTCGAGAACGTCTTCACCGAACCATTTGGTAATTCCGCATACCAATTAAAGGCGATCCCCGACGAGTCGCCGACGAACCGTCGGAAGAGTAATGCATCGCTCCCGCCGCATTGCAACAACTGGCACGAAAGTGTGCAACATGCTGTCGGGGGTTCCCGGTTCCATCAAAGGTCTTGAACAGAGGTGGTACGAAGCCTTTTGGGTATTGGACAGCGTCGAATTCTTCCGGGTAAGGTCTACCCGTCCGAATAGATGCCCCGCTTTTTGATTGTGCTAAGGCTTCTCGCACCTGCTGTTCCACCAAGCTCTTGATATCTTTTTCTCGGAATCATACTTTGTGTTGTATCTTTCTTTAGCCGATCATCCCCGTTGACGGATGTAATCTCCTTTCCTCCGTCCGCAACGTGAATGACCTCCGGGGGTGTCTCTCTTTGGGGTTGCACTTGACTCGGAGAGTGGCTAGGGCTATAGCCATCTCTTCCATCCTCTTCGCCATTCGGGCGATCGTATCGTCTTTCTCTTGAAGTCGTCTTCTCATCACTTCTGGCTCCTCTCTTTCTGCGGCTGCAGGAGCACCTTGTAAAGCTGACGAAGCTCGTGTTTTGACCATGTTGATTTCTGCATACTCATCGTCCATGAATTCCGATGAATCAATCTCTTCTCCGAATTTCTCTTCTCTTTCTTTTGCTAGTCGTCGAATATCAGTCCTCAACTTTTCCATAGCATCTTCTAGCGGTCTTTTCTGTGCATCTTCACAGTTGTCGTGTGATAGCTGCCGGGTTCCCTTCTCGCGAGTCCCCTTTATTGCAGTGTCACTTTCTTCGCATTCAAGTCTCCCGACGAGACTTTCCTTCTCGAGCCGTTGTTTCAATCTCGGCTGTCCAAGTAGTGGGACGCCATACCATCCTTCTAGCGGCAGAAGGTCTAGGACCGGATGGTCTATCACCAAATGCTTGGAAGGTGGTATCCTCCCTAATCTGTAATCCTGAAACGACGACAGGCGGACTAGCCTTCATCCTTTTATTTGGCTTTTCTGTAACGATCTCAGGTTCTACTCGTGGCCCAAGACGGGACTTGACTGGCACCCACCCTATCCTTCATAGAATCTCCGATACGGGGCATTTCTCTTTCTTTGCTAGCTTCTCGATCATAGTTTGTAGTCGGGCAAATGGCCGTGATCCTAGCCCTTTTCTTTCTGCTGTCGTCGTAGTATGCGGGTCGAGGTAATGTAGAAACAATCCTGTGGACATTTTCCTCGTCAGCTGCGGCGGAAAGGGGATGGATTCTACTTCCTTCCAAAAGGGGTGTATCTTCAGGCAATGGTATATATTCAGGTAGTGGTGTGTACTCAGGGATTTCTGGGATTTCCTCCAGGAAAGCAACTTCAGCAGCTCTGGCCTTCCTAGCAATCTTCCTACTTCTGTTCCTTCTTTGGGTCCGTGTTAGTGATGGAATTCTCGAGCTGGACCCGATTTCAAAAACAGAAGGTCTCACAGGAAAGTCTGCACCCTCCACGGTAACGGGTTCACCATAGTTCCGGATTTCCTTCCCCTTTAATTTGGCGAAGCCGGGGTAGGTGTAGAAACAACTAGACCGAGTGGGGGTAGCAAGAACAGATCCTCCCGCGGACAGCGAAGTATTCCTCTCGACGGGATCTTTTACGGGGAGGAAACTCTTGGGTCGACCTAAGGTCGAACTCGATCGGCGGCTTCTTAGTTTCGTATACTTTGTTTGTCGGCGCGAAAAGGGAAACGTCGGTGATCTTGACATTCGTGTTCTCGAATCCTTATCCAAACCGGATGATCCCATTGTCGGGCAGCTCATCCTTATAAACGACGAAGTCCGAGTCCATTGGTGAAGGAGAAATTCAGCTTTGGGGCTTCCATTTCTGCAGGGTAGATTCTGGTTGTCAGTCCCACGTTATGCTTCTTCTCACTAGGACTAAAAGAAAGGAATTGAAAAGAGTCCGAACACATTCTTGTTCATATATTTATAAGAAGGAATCATTTGTTAAAAGAGTCATTCATTAGGGGGGTTTGTTTATTTAGAACGGAATGTTTAAAGGTGTAGAGAAGGTAAGAAATTCGATTCAGAGTTGGAAAGGAAAAGAAAGTCTTATGCAAGACTTCTCGACTCGAAGGATCACTCCTAAATTAACACCTATTGGTGGTCCACCCCACCTCGTAAATGAGGTAAAAGGATCTCGGAACCTCTCTCGTTTAGGGGTGTCTAAACAAGTGGCTCCTAAATCCGAGAGAATGTTGGTTATACTTGTTCAAGGTAGAAATGAACATAGTACCCCAACGGAAAGAAGGGTAGTTTGATCCATAAGGGACATGGATGCACTACCGATTTTTGAAAGCAGAATTGTCTGATTAGAATGGAGAGAGGAATACTCCCCAGCGGAGTCGCCAGAAGTTGTCAGCACTATTTTTAGGTTGTGTGGTATTTTGAAAAGGGGTCGCCTAACAGAAGTTGTCGGCGAATTTTTTAATTTAATTTTAATAAATAATTTGAAAAGCAGTATTTGATTTTGGAAATAATTTTAAATTTGAAAATTTTTAAGATATGAAATCAAACTGATCTAACATTTCGAATAGTTTACATAAACGAGCACTGCACCACAAACCGTGTATCTATCCCTAAGGATAGACACACTGCTTGATGGTGGGGCTCGATTAAATAAACTAGAAGATTTGTGATATCCGTTTGGTCTGCGAACAAATTTTATAAGCCGACAAATTCCGTCGCTTAATATGAAAGTATTAAACGAGGTTTATATTACTCGGGTTCTTTAAAATTCCCTATAAGGGCAAGCCCCTATAGTTAATTACATCTTAAGTGACGGGAATTACCTAAGAAAACTCTCAATAATAATCAATAATTCTGCTCTCAAGAATTTCAAAGTTTAAGTTTTCAAAGGATTGAATTTTGGAATTTCAATAGGGAATGGATCAAGTTTGGAACATTTTGTTTTGAGAATTCAAAGGAAGAAAGGTAGGGGAAATTACGGATCCGAAGAGAACTTCGGTAATTTCCCGACTATCCTATTGTTTGGCTTGAATTTAGGAAAGTCCTAATGTCTATTTAATGTTTTGATTTTGTCAATTTTAATTAATTAGGACTTATATTTATATGATAAAATCATACAAATAGCCTCGAAGATGTGAGGGTTTATGTCGTATCAGACGACTGCCTCGGAATCCTAAGACTGGTTAGGGCTTAATTTGCAATTCAAATGCCTAACGAAGAGTTGAGGATTTATGTTGAACTAGACAAACTACCTCGAAATCCTATGGCTTTGTTGTTTAATTCTAAGACAGTTTTGCTGATGACGATTCAGGTTTCTGCGACGACGATGGCCGTGCCGCCCACCATGCTCCGAGCTCCTTGTTGTTGCAGGGGTTTAGTTTTAGAAGTCATAAATCAGGATATGAGAAAAGTGTTTTGGTTTAGAGAGAATCTTAATTTCCAAGTGTTTTTCGTGTTTTAATTAAAACAAATCTTAAAGTTGATTATAACGACACCGGTTAAGATCCCACGGTTCCATCCTTCCGCATCATTATTTTTATCGGATTCACTTAGTCCGGATGAATTTGCTAAACTCAACTAAATGAGTTCCACACTTTCATTTAGACCGTGGGAAATCCCGTTAGCAACACGTAGGTTACATCATCCGAGGTATTCCCGATCATCCAACAGGACGTTTTAATTTAGTTGTAATTGTAGTTTTGTGTTCTGTTTGTGATTAAATTTTGAGTTGTTTTATATTTTGAAGTGTTGTGGCGGTGAATTTTATCTTGCAATGACTTTTAGTTTAATTTTGGTTTTAGTTTTAGGGACTATCCTAAAGGTGTGGGTTTTCATGCAACAGTTGTTTATCATGCAAGAAAAAGTAAGTGCGATGCGATTAAATAAATTGCAATAATGTAAATTGCAAGAAAGTAAATTGCAATAAAATAAAAGCGTACCTGGAGGGTCTTCCCGTCATCCCAAGCTGCACTTAAAACACAATTAGAATATTTAAACAAGTTCCTAAGTAAAGCTAAGGGAAGAGTTATGGTTCTCTACCAAATTCCTAATCCTATAGCTAGTCATTTCCTATGACGTCTAGGTTCCTTGTGTTTTGGTTTGAGGACGATTTTCTTCATCAAAGAGCAATTAAGTTCAATTGTTCTCATGAACATCCTATCATATCGAGGAAGTGCTTAAGGCAAATCTTAAACATCTTTTTAATATTTCTAGGATTGTTTTAAGTCCAAATGAATTCAATTATACAAATGAATTAATCGTCCGAGGTTTAGTTAAGTTTTGTTATTATCTTACTCTGTGAACAAGGATATTTGAATGTCCTATAAGTGACATAACATTTCATTTAATGTTCCGTTTAGGAGTTATGATAATTAAAGTTTTCGAGGGCAAATTGGTGTTCCAATAATTTGTGATTTAGTTTAACTTCAATTAATGGGTTTAAATTTGGAATAGTGTTCAAGTTGCTTTATATTTAATTTTCTTTCTATTTTAGGTGATGTTATTTAATTCAATTTAATTTTAACTTTAATTTAATTTAATCTTAATTTTAATTTAATTTAATTTAATTCAATTTAGTTTGATTTGATGTTAAATTAATTTAATTTGATTTAATTTAATTTCCTTTAATTTAATTTAATTTGATTTAATTTTTTAATTTAATTTGATTTAATTTAATTTAATTTAATTTAATTTAATATGTTTTTATTTAATTTAATTTAATTTAATTTAATTTGTTTTAATTTAATTAAGTATAATTTAATTTAATTTAATTTATTCATTTAATTTAATTTAATTTAATTTAATTTAATTTAATTTATTTATTTAATTTAAATTTTAATTTAATTTAATTTAATTTATTAATTTAATTTAATTTTTAATTTAATTTAATTTAATTTATTTATTTAATTTAAATTGAAATTTTAAAAGAGTTTAATAATTTAACTTTAGTTTAATGATTAAGTCTCTTAATATTTTAAATTTGAGTTATCATTTTAATTAAGAATTAAATATTAATGAGATGATTAATTTAGGGATTTTAAATTAAAGAATAAATCTCTTCCTAACAATATCCCTATTTTAATAATTCCAATTTTATTATTCCTCCCAAATTTAATCAATTATTTAATTAAGGTTTAATTATTTTAAATTGTTTAATGGGTTTCTACCCTTTAATTATTTAAATTTCAATCATCCAAATCAGATTAAGATCAAATATTTTACTTGTTATTTTTATTAAACCTAAAGTTTTAATTAAGGGTTAAAATTTTAATTACCATTTTGCCCTTTAAGCTTAATAATTTCATAACTCACTAAATTGAGCTTAAATGAACTTGAAATTTTTATGTGACTTCACTCATATGTCAATAAAGACATGAGAGGAGAAAATGTGATTTTTCTGTATTTAATTTATTTATATAATTATTTTTGGTAGAAAATAGAGATTTCCAAGGAAAATTTAATAACATGATCAAGGGAAAGTTTCTGTCCTTAAGAAAATTAGGGGACATTCCTAATGACCAGAGGACCATTTGGACCAATTTTGGTGATTTTTTAAATTATATTATTTTTATTATAATTATTATAAGTTTTGGAGTGTTAATTAATTTAAAAATAAAATAAAGGTTGAAAAATGAATTTTATATTTTTCAAAAATCTCTCTGATATCAAGGAAATCAGAGAATCAATTTTTGCAATTTTCTGATTTTTCTATGATTTATTATAATTATTTTAGTGAAAATGCTAGAAAATACATTTTTTTTAATTTTAAAATTACCCTAGGGCTTTAAAATTTAATATCTCATTAAATAGACCTAAGAAAAATATGGGGTTTGTTCCTGAGCGATTAAAATTCAAAATGTGACATTTTAGTGAATTTTATTATTTTTGTGATTTTTATTATTTTTTAATTATTAAAAATATTAAAGTAATATTAAAAATCAACTTTTTTAGAAAATTGAAATTTTAATTTTCTTAAATTCCCCTAATATCAGAGAGGCTCCAAAACCAATTTGGTGAATTTTTGAAAGGTATTTTGAAAGTTATGAATTTTTAAAGTTCAAATTGACTAAATGGCTAAATCAATCCATTTAGTAGGGCTAACCATGTCCAATTGACTTCAAATTTTTATGGTTGGTTCCTCTGATCTTAAAGGTTAGTGGATAATTGATTTCAAGTCAATTTGATGTATGGTTAACTCTAATTAATTAGGGATCTATTTTGGGTGTTTAAGCCAATTAGGGTTATTTTAAATGAACTAACTCAAAACCTATTTTTCCTAGGGTCCTCTGGTCATAAGGGACATCACCAAATTTTTCTAGAATTTATTTCACAACATGCTAATTATTAGAATTACAATACTCAAAACAGTAACATGAATTTGAAAAATCAATAACTTCTCATAGGGATGGCCTCTGACTTTGGAAAATTCAGGGAATGTTCCCAAATTCGGAGGCTTCAAAAGCCCTATGGTCTCATGCCATGGTGAATTGTATACATGCATGGAGAATTAAAAATGTGCAGAGAGTAAATAAATTATTAAAAATAAAATACTTAATGAAATTAAATGATTTCTTTTCCACATTATTCTCCTCTGTTCACTGAGCAAGGGGATATTTTTATTTTATTTTTATGATTTTCCTACACAAAATTATGAATTTTCCAAGTTTAGGGAATTAAATAAATAGAAAAATACCCTAATTTTCTATTTATCCACGCGGCGCCTCGTCAACCTCGGCAGCTCCGAATGCACACGCGTCGCGCTCCCATTCGACGCCGCCATCTGACTCAGCGCTCCGGGTCCCGCGGTTCACGTACCATCTCCTGGTCCGACGCCATCCGAGTCGTCCGTCCGCGCGTGTATTAAATGGACGGCATCCGTTCATCGTCCCCGAGCGTCCTCACCCGAGAGCCGTCCACACTAAATCCCTAAGATCTCACTCGATACTCAATGGATTTTTGTGTTCTTATGCTCTATGGATTCTTCTTGAGAAGACGAACACATCCATACGGTTTATGTGGAATGAAATTTACTCAATAAAAATGGAGAATGTTCAGAAGCTCGGGAAGAAGAGTGAGGCCATACCTTTGCTCAGAGAAGTGTATCTTCGATCTGAGGGTTGTTTCACCTTTGATTGGATCCCAGCAAGCTCCAGATGAAGTCTCCTGGTATGGTGAATTGCCTAGGTAGGATTTCGACCACAGCCGATCACAAAGCTTGGAGGCTGGAGCAACTGGGTGGCCTGGAGATGGGGCTTTTGCTGGTGGACACCTTCTCTTGGTTTGGTGAAGGTGTAGGACCAATCAATTTGGGGATTGGCTCACTGTGGAGAAGTGTCCTGGTTTTGGGCTTGGATTTCAACTCTGAAATTGAGCTCACAGAGAGGAAATGGCAGGGGAATTTCAGTGGGGATCAAGTGCTCTATGTATGGGGAGTAGTCCGGAACAATTTTGGCGAGTTTCCTTAAGGTTTTTTTAGCACCTCTCATGGCCGAGAGGGGTGGTGTTTAAATAGGAGAGGGTGGAGGGCCTCCCAGGGAGAGTTAGGGCTTGGGATCAGCTGCTCTTGGCAAGAGAAGAACAGCTACAATGGCCACTGGGGATGGGGCAGCTTAGCAAGGGAGAATTCCAAAGTTGGCTCACATGTGAGCTCTCGGCCATGGTGTTTTCCGGCGACCTGGTGGCCGGCCGGCCAGGCATGGGTCACCCTCAAGGTCGGGTGGGTCGTGGTCGGGACTTGGTGCAAGCAATTGGCAATTTCCATGTGTAAAGGCTTTGATCCAAAGTAGAATGGGGCATGGCTAGTTTTGAGTCTAAATGGGTCAATCCACCCATTTGGGCTTGGTGCACCCTTCAAGGTGGCTTTGGATGCTGTGGGGGATCAAAGGGATCAGCTGGTTTGGCATGGAGAAGTCTCCATCCAAATATATTTAGATTAAATTTAAGTTTAGGTGATACATGATTAAGGCTAATGAGCTTTAGGGATTAAGGAAAGCCCCCCCTCTTCTTACCCAATATGGCATGGTGGAGTGTCCAAGGCTTTCATGGCTCACATGTGGCTCATGCATGGCCTCAATGGCTCACATTTGGCTTGGCAAAAGTTTGGTCAATTTCATGAAAATGGATTTTAGGAATTTTTGGTAATTTGATGGAAATTTGTATGAAACTTGATTTGGAATGATTTGATGATGAATTTAGGACTTAGGTATTGAGTTTAATTGAAAGTATGATGAGGGGAAATGTCATATGGGCTTTGAGACCAATTTTGGGCCTTTGGATGTGAAAAAAGATGTGCTTTTAAAATGGTTTAAGGAATGGGCCTTCAAGTTTAAAAATGAGTTTATGGATGGGAATTTTGTGAAGAGGTTGGGCCAAATAATTTTTAGGTTTAGCTCATGGATGTGTCATGAGTGACTTGAAGCAAATTGGGGGTGATTTGGGTTTGAATTGGGTTGAATTTGGGCTCTTTTGGTGAATGGGCCAATATAGGTCAAAGTGGGCCAAGTTGGGCCAATGTTGGGCTAGGGTTGAAATTGATGTAAAATTAATGTTGAGAAATGTTTATGGGAGTGTTTCAAAGAGGTTTTGACTTTGGTTAGGCGTTGATTTTGGGTTTTGGGCTCATTTGGGTTAGGTTTGGGTTTAGGTCAAAATTGGGCCTTTTAGCTTTGGGTTGATTTTGAGTGGGGTTTGGGTCTAGATTTTGGGAAAATCATGTTAGTTTTTTGCTTGTGGGGATGCTAAGGAAGATTTAGAAAAGATTTGGGGTTAATTGGAGTTGAATTGGGTGAGTTTGGGTTAGGTTTGGGTTATGGGTCCAAATTGGGCTTTAAGGCCAAAAGTGAAATTGGATCCAAATATCAATCAAATTGGACTTGTGTTTGGACTATATTGGTGTTGGGAATGTTGAATGGAAGTTTAGAATTGAATTGGACCAGAATTTGGGTCAATTGGGTAGGTTTTATTTGACATTGGGTTCACTTAGGGTTAAAGTGGGTCAAATTGGGGGTTTTGACAAAAGTAGGGTAAATTGACAAAATTAGCCCATGGTGTAGTTGAACAAAATGAAATAGGGAATATTTGGGATTTTTTTGGAATTTTTTTGGAATTTTCTGAATTTTTTGGATTTTTAGGTCAAGAGGGGTATTTTGGGTATTTGGAGGGTATTGGGAGGTATTCTTGGAATTTTTGATATTTTTGGGTATGGATGATCAATTTGAGTGATGTGGAAATGTTTGGGATTGATTTTGGGGGATTTTGGGTAGGTTAGGCGGGTGTAAGGTCCCGGGGTCGAAAATCGAAAATTTGGAAAATCGAAGATCGGTGAATTTGAGTGGAATGAAATCATTTTGGTTGAGCCATGAAGCCATACCAAGCCCACATGAGCCATAAAGGGACTCATTTGAGGCATTCACTATGTTGTTCCTAACCCTCTTAGCCAAGGGTTTAGGGGTTAAGGACCATCCATGTGAATTACCTACATGAGTCAGGAGGTCAAGTTAGGTATGGGAGTAGTTTTAGGAGGTGTGTGAAAGTGTAGTGTATGAGTGTAGTGTGTGTGTAAGTCAGCCCCTTCACCAGACCAGGATACCCAGGGCAGTCCTAAGGCCAAAGAATCCTATAGGAACTCATCCTTTAAACTTCCACATTTGATTTCAACCCTCTAGGTGATTAGTGGTCTACAGTCAAGTTTGTGGAGTTTGCAGGGAGTTAAGAAGTGGTTTGAAATTCTAGATGGTGGATCCCAATTCTAGTCCTCTAAGATAGTCAAAGGAAAAGCCTAAGGCTATATCCTAAGTACTAAAAAGAAAAAGAGAAGACCTCATCAAAAATGAGGTCAACAAGTGCCTGGTCATCGTCTACAACTGGTGTGTCCCGTGAGCTGTCCACACTAAAACCCTAAGATCTCTCTCATTTCTCAACGAATTTTTGTGTTCTTAGGCTCTATGGATTCATCTTGAGGAGATGAACACCTTCATACAGTTTATATGTTATGAAATTAAGCCAAGCAAAATAGAGAATCACTGGAAGCTCGGGAGGAAGAAGTGGTCCATACCTTGGCTCTGAGAAGTGAAGCTTCAATCAGAGAGTTGTGGCACCTTCGATTGCACCCAAGGAAGCTCCAGATGAAGTCTCTAGCTCTGGGGAATTACCTAGGTATGAAAGTGACCAAGGCCAATTTCAAATCTTGTCCGATAGAGAGGATGGCTGGCCTGGTGAGGGGGCTTTCACTGGGGAACTGCTTCTCTAGGTCTCGTGTAGGTGTGGGTGAGTTTAATTTGATTTTGGTGGAGATTTCAGAGTTGTCCTGGTTTTTTGGTGGCTTTTTGACTGAGAAGTTGAGCTCTTTTAATGGGGATTAGGGCAAAGGGACACTAGGAATCAATTGCTCTGGGTTAGGAGAAGGTCCTGGAGCAATTTTGGCAGAGTTTTGTTAAGCTCTGGTTCATCACCTCTTTTGGCCGAGAGGTGGTGGTGTTTAAATAAAGGTGGCTGGAGGGCCTCCCAGGGGGAGTTGAGGCTTAGGATCAGCTTCTCTATGCAAGCGAAGAACAACCATGGTGTCTAATTGAGTTGGGACAAGTTAGTAAGGGGGAATTGAATCTTTGAATTCATTTAGACCTTTCAGCCATGGCATTTTCTGGCGGCGTGGTGACTGGCCGGCCAGGGTCAGGTCACCATCTAACTCAGTGTGGTCAGGGGTTGAATTTGGTAAGGTCAATTAGCTATTGCCATGTGTAAGGAGGCTTGATTAAAATGGCATGGGGAAAGGGTCATTTTGGCTTGATTTTGGTCAATTCATGTATTTGGGTTTGGTGCACCCACCAAGGGACTGATTTGGGAATAGGGAGGTCAGGTGAGTTAGCTGGTTTGGAGTGGAGAAGTCCCCATCCAAATATATTTGGATTAATTTTGGGTTAGGATGGAACATGGGTATGGCTAATGACTTTTAGGTGGTGTTTAAAGTATCTCCTCATTTTGCCATTTAGGGAGGGTTGACAATCCTAAGATTCTCATGGCTTCCATGTGGCTTAAACATGACTCCAAGTCTTATCTATGGCTTGCTCATGGCTTGGCTCAATTTAATGAAAATGGGTTATTTGGAATTTTGAAAATTTTGAATTCTTTTGATGGGATTTGCCATGATGCCATTTTGGTTTGATCAACATGATGGATTTTGGACATAGGAAGTGGTCTTGATTGAATGGATGATCAATGAAGATGTCAGGTGAGCTTTAGAATAAATTTTGGGTTTTTTTGAACTTTGGTGAAAATGGGCTTTTAAAGGCTTTATGGAAGTGGACTTTTAGATTTTAAAATGGACTTTCAGATGAAGGTTTTGTGAAGGACCATGCTAAATAAATGTTGGGTTTAGTTTATGGATGTATCATGAGTGATTTAGAAAAGGTTTGGTGTCATTTGAGTTGAATTGGATTTAATTTGGGTCTTTTTGATAATGGGTTCAAAATGGGACAAAAAGGACTAACTTGGGCTATCTTGGGATAAGGTTGGGCTAATGTTGGTTTTAATGTAAAATTAATGTTGGGAAATGTTTATGGGAGTGTTAGAAAGAGTTTTCAATTTTGGTTGGGTTTGGATTTACGGATTTGGGCCTATTTGGGTTAGGTTTGGGTTTAGGCCAATTTAGGGGATTTTGGTTTTGGGTTAGGTTTGGGGGGAGTTTGGGTTAAAATTTGGGGCAAATCATGTTAGTGTTTTGTTTTTGGGGATGTTAGGAAGGCTTAGGGAAAGATTTTGGGCTAATTGGAGTTAAGTTGGGTTGGTTTGGGCTAAGTTTAGGTCCATGAGCCAATATTGGGCTTTAAGCTTCAAATTGAAATTGGATCCACATGTTGATGAAATTGGGTTTGGATTTGGTCTAAATTGGTATTGGGGATATTAAATTGAAGTTTAGAATTGAATTGAATCAAAATTGAGTTCAATTGGGTTGGTTTGGTGGGACATTGGTTCCACTTAGGTTAAAAAAAGGTCAAATTTGAGCTTTTAGTAAAAGTGGGTTAAATTGACAAAATTGGCTTATGGTGTAGTTGAACAAAATGAAATTTGGAAATTTGGGATTCTCTGGAATTTTCTGGGAATTTTTTGAATTTTTGGAATTTTTGGGTTAAAAGGGTATTTTGAGTATTTGGAGGGTATTGAGGGGTATTTTTGGAAATTTTGGTATATTTGGTCATGGATGATCAATTTGAGTGGGGGAAGTGTTTATGATTAATTTTGAGGAATTTTGTGTAATTTAGGAAATTTTGCAAATTTTGGGCAATTTCAAGGGCATTTGGTAGGCTTGGTAGGTTTAGCGTCCCCGGGGTCAAAAATTGAAATTTTGGAAAAATGAAGATTGATCAAATGTAAGTGAAATGGGATTGTTTTGGTTAAGCCATGAAGCGATATTAAGCTCACAAGAGTCAGGAGAGGACTTATTTTAGACATTCACTATGTTGTTCCTAACCCTCTTAGCTAGGGGCCTATGGGTTGAGGTCCATCCATATGAATTGCCTACATGAGTCGGAAGTTAGATTGGTTAAAGGTAGTTTTAGGGTTTGGAATGTGTGTGTGGGAGTGAGGTGTGTGCAAGCTTACCCTCACTAGACCAGGCCACCCAGGGTAATCTTAAGGCTAAAGAGTCCTATAGGAAACTCATCCTTTAAACCTCCACATTTGATTTTAACCCTCCAATTGGCTTAGGGAGTTTACAATCAAACTTGTGGGGTTTGAAGGGAGTCAAGAAGTGTTTGAATTTCTAACTGATGGGTCCCATTTCTAGTCTTCTAAGATAGTCAAGGAGAAGCCCTATAGCTAGATCCTAAATACTATGGAGAGAGAAGAGAAAAGACCTCATAAAAAATGAGGTCAACAGTATTATGAAAAAAGATGGTCATGATGAAAGGAGCAAAATTGGATCAAATTTGGAGCAAAAAAATGAAAAATAAAAAATTTGGCACTGGCGGCTAAGCACCGCTGGGCCGGCGCTTAGCCGCTACAGTTATAAATCGAACTTTAATTAGATCCAATTCAAAAGGGAATGGATGCAACTCTTGGTGGTAACGTCTATAACTTCCTTTGGGCAGCAAATTTGAATGAAGGGGTGCGTTCCTTGATCGATACATCGAATCTGGACACATTTTGAAGAGACACCAAGGCACCTTTTGGTTCACTATTTAAAGAGAGTCTTAGAAGTGAAGAAGTGAAGAATTGAAGAGGCTCTTCACTGTATTTCGAAGAGAGGAATTTAGGAGATTCTTCCACTGCATTTTAAGTTCTTATTTAGAGTAGGAGTAGAGAGTAGAAAGGAGAAAAGGGTCGGAGTTAGGAGTTCTTCTCCCACTTCTTTTCTTTCTTTTAGTTTAGTTTTTATTGAAGTCTGAAGTCTGTATTCTGAGTCATCAGAGTTTGGAGACTTGCTCTGAGGAGTAGTTTAGCGAAGAGTCAAAGTTTCAAAGGAACTTCCTTAGTCTCGTGGAAAGGATTTTCAGATAAGTGTTTAGTTTTATTTTGTTTATCAATACTTGCTTTCATTTATTATTTTTCTTATCATTTTAATTTCAAATCAATGTGTTTTTATATTTTCCCAATTCATTCTGAGTAGTTTACTTTATCTTTTTCTTTCTTAAAATGGAGAAGTAATTAATTTAAAGAGAATTGTTGTGGAAAGTATCAGTGTTTAAAAGTTGGAAGAAGTTGTGAAGATTGATTCTGAGAACTTTGTTTACTTCTTAATTTGGCCTGTTAAGTTGTAATATTTCTTGACATTATGTAAGATCCAATGTGGTATTATCTCATTAAAGTTAGTAGGAATCACATGCAATTATATGGGTGAGAACTGTAGTCCATATAAGTGAATGTAATATTAGAAGATATTTTTATATAAGGGAGTAAAATTAGAGGATTTTAGAGTGACAGGCTAAAACCCCCTAATTTGGTTTGAAGTTTTGAGTTTTGTTATGAGAAATTAACCCCCAGGTGGTGGGAATCGAGGGAACTCTAGAGTCAGAGACTGGTATCTTCCCTGCCTAACCATGTTCAAAATAATATAAATTTCAAATTAACCTATGTTCTTTATAGAACCAAGTAAGGGTAAAGAACACATTTGCTTCTATCTGTCACAACAAAATTTAAATACTTCCACAACAATACTTTAAGAATTATTATTACTTCATGAAAGAAAAGAAAAAGATATTTTAGTTATTAGTATTTTTACATCCAGTGTTATTAGTTATTGAAACCTTTACTTTCATTGCTTAGCATTTTATTAAGAAAATTTCAATAGACAAATTAACTTTCTAAAACTTTTGAAAATCAAGACATACTATTTCAAAAACATTTAAAGAAAGTAAAAAGATAATTTTTTAAATTCCTTTAAAGATTTTCAACTTTTCCCTATGGGTTCGATATCTCGGGGCTTAATCAGAAAGTCCTATATTACTTGATAAACAATACGTATACTTGCGTAGTATCCCATATTATAAAATCATAATTTCATATCTTAAATCATCAACACACTTATATCCAGCGGAGTCAAGTTTTTGGCAACCGTTGCACATATATTTACCGAACGGTACCAAGTTTTTGGCGTCGTTGCTGGGGAAAATTAATTAAATTGCATTTTAAAGAGAATTAAGAAATTTAAAATTTTTACTTTTCTTTGTTTTTGTTTGTGTGTTGTGTTTTATTTTGTTTTATTGTTGTATGCATAGTTCAGGTTCTGAAGGACTTGTGCCTTTCGATTCTGAATTAGAAAGAACTATCAGAAAAATCAAAAAAATTAAAAATACAGAAAAAGAAAAAAATATTCAAGAAATGGCAAATCATCAAGATTAAAATGTTGGCATCCATCAAGAATTAAGACCTTTAAGAGATTATGTTAACCCTACAGTAGATGAACTTCGTTCTAGTATTCAAAACCCTATTGTAGCTGCTAATTCTTTTCAGCTTAAACCTGCTATTATCCAAATGGTGTCTAATAATCAGTTTGGGGGAGCAACAACTGAAGATCCTAATTTGCGTCTTGCTAATTTTCTAGAGCTGTGTGCTACTTTTAAATATGATGGTGTTTCGGATGATGTTATTAGACTTAGAATTTTTCCTTTCTCAGTAAGGGATAAAGCTAAAATGTTGTTACATTCGTTAGCACCTGGATCAATTAGAACTTAGGGTAAACTATCACAAAAAATCCTTGCTAAATATTTTCCACCATCTAAGACTGCTAAGTTGATAACATCTTTTTGTCAGTTTGAAGGGGAATCAATATATGAAGCATGGGAAAGATTTAAAGATCTTCTCATGAAATGTCCACATCATGCGATACTAGATTGGTTAATAATTCAAACTTTTTATAATGGATTAGTTCGATCTCTTAGATCAATCATCGATGTCGTCTCGGTGGATCATTAATGTCTAAACCAGTTACTGATGCTTATGCTTTAATTGAAGAAATGACTACTAATAATTTTCAATGGCCTTCTGAAAGGTTAAATCCTAAAAAGGTAGCCAGTGTTATCAAAATGATACTTTTACAATATTAGCAAATCAAGTTGTTGTTCTATCAAGGAAGATAGACCAATTTGGGATGAATTTTTCTCAGCCAAATCTCATGATTGAAGAAAATTCATTAGGACAAACGGTTGATTCTTATTCTACACCAAAAATTGTGAATTCTATAATCAAACCTAACAACCCATATTCCAATTATTATAACCCAGGTTGGAAGAATCATCCAAATTTTAACTGGAATAACAATAATCAGGGTGGTGTTAATCAACCATGGGGGAACACCTAAGTAAACCCATTGGGGAATTGGAACAACCAAGGTAATAATAATAATAGATTAACTTATCCTTCAGGTTATAACAATGCTTTACACTTTAAGGAGAAGAAGTTGTCTATTAAAGAAGTAGTATCACATATAGGAAATCAATTACAAATTGAAGGAGCAACCATTAGAAATATTGAAAATCAATTGGGACAAATTACAAATGCCTTAAGTAATAGATCCCAAGGAATGCTTCCAAGTAATACTGAAGTGAATCCAAGAGAAAAGAATAAAGAACAACTGAAAGCAATTCAACTCAGAAGTGGAAAAGAATTGGAAGGTAGAGTTCAAAAAGAGACTGAAGTAGAGAAAGAAGAGATTGAAAGGCCTAAAGAGGACGCTCCAAAAGATTTTGAAAGACCTATTTCTCCACCTAAAGTTGATTTAGAAAAACCACCACCTCCATTTCTTTAGAGACTTCGTCAACAAAAGTTGGATAAGAAATTTTCAAAATTCTTGGAGATATTAAAGAAGCTTACCATTAATATTCCATTTGCTGAAGCCCTAGAACAAATGCAAAGCTATGCGAAATTTATGAAAGATACTCTTAATAAGAAGAGGAAGTTTAAAGAAAATGAGACTGTTGCACTTAGTGAGGAGTGCAGTGCGATAATTCAAAAAAAGCTTCCTGAAAACTTAAAGATCCTGTTAGTTTCACAATTCCATGTGCAATCGTAGAAAGATTCTGTGGAAAAGCATTATGTGATTTGGGTGCAAGCATTAACATTATGCCTCTATCAATATTTAAAAGACTGGGACTAGGAGAAATAACCCCAACTACTGTAACTCTGTAATTAGCAGATCGTTCGATCACATATCCTAAAGGAGTTATAGAAGATGTTTTGGTAAAAGTGAATCAATATATGTTTCCTCTGGATTTCATTGTGTTAGATATGGAGGAAGGTAAAGAGATACCTATAATTTTGGGGAGACCTTTTCTAGCTACAGGCAAAGCCATGATATATGTGCAAAAAGTGGAATTAACGATGAGGGTTAATGATCAGACTATTACCTTTAATATTTCAAAATCGATGAAATATCCTGCAAGAGGTAAAGAAGATGAGTGTTATAGGATGGATGTTATTTATTATTTAAGTGAATGTCATTTTAAATCAAACTATGAAGAGAATGTTGAAAGAGAAGAATTTGAATATAAGCAAGAAGAGGAGTTATTTGATTCTGAAGATTTTGAAGAGGAAGACTTAAAGTATATTCATGAAAATTTTAAATTGTTGGATATGACTGAGAAAGATAAATCTTATGGTCCATCAATTGAAAAACCTCCTAAACTTGAGCTAAAAATGCTTCCTAAAAATTTGAAGTATGCTTTTCTAGGTGAATCCTCAACCTTGCCTGTTTTAATTTCCTCTCAATTAACTAAAAAAGAAGAAGAGAGTTTACTTGAAATTTTGAAGAAGTACAAGAAAGCCTTTGGATGGACAATTGCTGATATTAAAGGAATCAGTCCTTCAATTTGTATGCACAGAATTCTTAGGGAAGGTAATTACAAACCGCGGGCTGATCCCCAAAGGAGATTAAATCCTATTATGAAAGAAGTTGTTAAGAAAGAAATTTTAAAGTGGTTGGATGCTGGAATTATCTACCATTTTTCAGATAGTGCATGGGTTAGTCCTATTCACTGTGTTCCTAAGAAAGGAGGAGCAACTGTGACTGTTAATGAAAAGAATGAAATGATATCAACAAGACAAGTTACAGGGTGGCGGATATGCATTGATTATAGAAAATTAAACCTTGCCATAAGGAAAGATCATTTTCCACTCCCTTTTCTAGATCAAATGTTGGATAGACTGGCTGGGCATAAATACTTTTGTTTTCTGGATGGATATACTGGTTACCATGATATTCAAATTGCTCCTGAGGATCAAGACAAAACTAAGTTTACCAGTCCTTATGGTACGTTTTCTTTTAGAAAAATGCCCTTTGGTTTATGTAATGCCCATGCTACATTTCAAAGATGTATGATGGCTATTTTTTGTGATTTAATTGAAAAAGGGTTTGAAATTTTTGTGGATGACTTTTCAGTGTTTGAAATTTCATTTGAATCATGTTTAGAACATCAATCTAAAGTTCTAAAATGCTGTGAAGAAACTAATTTGGTCATTAATTGGGAAAAATGCTAATTTATGGTAGCAGGAGGAATTGTTTTGGGACATCGAATTTCAGAAAAAGGTTAGGAGTTAGATCCTGCAAAAATTCAAGTTATATCTAATTTACCTTGCCCAACCAATGTAAGGGGAATTAGAAGTTTTTTAGGACATGCTGGATTCTACAGGTGTTACATTAAAGACTTTTCAAAAATCACAAAACCTTTATGTCGTTTACTGGAAAAGGTTGCAATTTTTAACTTTGATGATAACTGTCGTAAAGCGTTTGAAACAATAAAAGAAAAATTAATCACTGCACCTGTAATAATTTTACCAAATTGGGAAGAACCTTTTGAATTAATGTGTGATGCTAGTGATTATACTATTGGTGTTGTTTTGGGTCAGAAATATGATAAAATTTTTAAAGTAATTTGTTATGCTAGTAAAACTCTTAATGAAGCTCAAATTAATTATACCACTACTGAGAAAGAGTCATTAGCTATAGTATTTGCCTTTGATAAATTTTGATCATATTTAATTGGAACTAAATGTGTTGGGCATACTGATCATTCTGCTATCAAATACTTAATGAATAAAAATGATGCAAAACTGAGACTTATAAGATGGATTCTTCTTTTGCAAGAATTTGATTTTGAAAGAGTAGATAGGAAGGCTTCTGATAATCAAATTGCTGATCATTTGTCTAGGCTTAAAATTAAAAAATCTCTCTGTGATATTGAAGAAATTAATGAACATTTTCCTAATGAAAATCTTTTCACTATTAAAGAAAGGAATGTTACGTGGTATGCAGACATAGTAAAATTTATTGTTAGTAATAATATACCCTCTGGTTTGACATATCATGAAAAGAAGAAATTTATGTCTGATGCTAAGACTTATTTTTGGGATGACCCATTTTTATATAAACAAGGAAAGGATCTTATAATTCGAACATATGTACCTTTGGAAGAGACTTATGAAATTATTCAAAAATGTCATGATTCTGATTATGGGGGACATTTTGGAAGTGATAAAACTGCATATAAAATTGTACAATCAGGATATTATTGGCCTACAATTTTTAAGGATGTAAATGATTATATTAAAATTGTGATAGATGACAGCGTGTAGGCAATATTTCTAGAAGAAATGAGATGCCCCTCAATTATATGTTGGAAGTTGAAATATTTGATGTTTGGGGATTAGATTTTATGGTACCAATTACACCATCTTTCGGAAATGTGTATATTTTGATAGCAGTAGATTATGTTTCCAAATGGATTGAAGCTATTGCTTTACCTCGATGTGATGCTCAAAGTGTTGCAAAGTTTTTAAAAAATAATATATTTTGGAGATTTGAAATACCGAGAGTAATAATAACTGCTGGGGGAAGTCATTTTAGAAATGCCATTATTGGGAAGTTAGCAAAGAAATATCATATTAATCATCGCAATGCTATTGCTTATCATCCGCAGACAAGTGATTTGGTTGAATTATCCAATCGTAAAATTAAACAAATATTGGAAAGAACTTTTAATCCAAATAGAAATGATTGGTCAATTAAACTGGATTATGCTTTGTGGGCCTATAGGACTGTAGGAATGTCCCCATATAGGTTGATTTTTGAAAAAGTTTGTAGTTTACTTTTTGAACTTGAGCATAAAGCTTATTGGGCTATTAAAGAGTTCAATTATAATTTGAAAGATGCTGCTCAAAAGAGATTATTGTAATTGAATGAGCTTGAAGAAATAAGAAATGAATCTTAGAAAAATTCTAAGATTTATAAGGAAAAGATGAAATTATGCATGATCGGAAGATTCTTACCAAAAATCTTATACCAGGACAACAAGTTTTGTTGTATAATGCTAGATTGAGAATATTTACTGGAAAACTTAAGTCAAGGTGGATGGGTCCATTCACTGTAATAAAAGTTTATTCTTATGGAGCTGTAGATATTCAAGATCCTAAGACTGGAAAAATATTTAAAGTTAACGGACATAGACTTAAACCATATTTTTCAATCAATAAATCTACATCTGATGTAAATTTGATGTTGGGTCACTCAGAATGAGTTATGGGTATGTCAGGCTGAAGACGTTAAAACAAGCGCTTTGTGGGAGGCAACCCATATTTATCAGCGTGCTTTGCTTTATGTTTGTTTTGTGTGTTTTATTTGCTTTGTTTGGTTTGTTTTTATGTTCTTAATGGTAGTAATTTGGAGTTTTTAAACTTAAGTAGAGTTTATTCGACCTTAATTGATGCTTTAAAGAAGTTAGAATGAGAATTTGGACACTTAGCGGACTTGTGCTAAAATGTGCACTGGCGGTTAAGCGCCGACTAGTTGGCGCTTAGGCGCCACAGTTATAAAAAAAGTGAAAAATGTGGATCTAGAAGCCTAGATCGTTAGGGAGAAGTTATGGGAGTTATTTAGAAGATTCTAAACGTTTAGCGGAATATTCTAGCATCTCCTAAGTCTATAAAAGGACTAAACTTGATAGAAACACTTACCCTAAGTCCAAATTTCATTTCTGAAGTCTAAGAAGAAAATTTTGAAGAGCACCATGTCTTCCTGGGAGAACGAGATGAAGAAGAAGCAAGATTCTGATAAAAGTAAGTTCAGTAGTGATAGTGCTAAGGAGTTATTTAAATGATATCTGGCTGTTAGTATTCAAGGTATAGTAGAGATGATTGCAAAAATGGAAGCCCGAGTGACTTCAATGGAAGCAAAAATCAATGATCTTACCTTACATCTGGATCACATGGGATGGCAACTTAAGATGCAGTTCAATCATTTGAGGTATGTGGAAGAAATAGATAAAGCGATGTTTGTGAAAAATAAATGGATTGAAGAAGATGATATAAGAAAGAATAATGATCACCCGTTCTATCAAATCTACATTCCTGAAGGGTCAAATAAGAATAATAGTGGTCCTGGTTATATTCTGCCTAATGGAGAGTGGAATTAAATGTTTTTTGTTTGTATCTGTTTTGTTTCTTAATGTGTTATGATAGTGTTCTTGTGAGTTCATGTTTGATGTGTTTAGTGTTTATATATATGCCTGATGATGTGATGTATACATTTTAGAGATGTATACTTATCAGTTTAATATTATACTGTCTTGTATTTTGAGAATTTTATCTTTTGTGTTTGGATAGAACTTCTAGTGTTGTATTAAATGTTACATTTATTTGAATATAAGTTTGTGTTTTGTGAAATTTGTATGGAATCAATAGTTATTAAACTTTGATTTGGAGTATTAGAAGAATTTTGTGGGAGAATTAATTATTGTGGACTAATTAAGGGTAATTAACAAAGTGATTTAGTGCTTATACCTTAATTATAAAAATTTGGGTACTGGAGGCTAAGCGCCAGAATGCCGGCGCTTACGCGCCAGATTTCGCGGCCAAGCGCCGATAGTTTGCGCTTAGGCGCCAGTTCGCAAAAATTGATTCCTGAAAGGTAAAAACCCGAAAATTGCCATTTTCAACCGCCCCATCGTCCTCAACCTTTGATTTGCCGCGAAAGAGGAGCTTAGGGTATCATATTGTGGATCATTTAAGAGCCGATCTCAACAAAAATTGTTAGATTTGGATTCCTTGAGGTAAGAGCACTACTCCTAAGTAAAAATTTTTTATTTTTACCATATATTTTGAGTACATTATGGAAAATCTTAAAATCACTATTCATGGTGAAAATTTGAGGAAAAGCTTGATAAATTGCTTGGATTTAGTGAAAATATCTTTTGGAAGATAATTTAGCAAGTTTAGTTTGATTTTGGTATTTATGGTGGATTTTTCGTGAATTTTTAGAGATGGCTCCAAAGTAAAAGCGTGCATAAGAAAAAATGAAGTTTGATTCCAACAAATTTGTAAGTTTGAGGGCTGAGAAACTATACGTCGATGCATTGCAATTACGTAAGTTGATTCCTGGGCGAGTGTTTAGTAAACCAGGAGAGGTGATTGAAGATATGATTGCAAGAAGAAACTTGCATAATTACTGTTGCTTCTCCGCTGTTGATGTTGTTTCTGTGGTACAGAATTCTGAAACCAAGACTCGAGCGGTACTTTCAGTACGCCATGACACTATTGGAGCAAATTCCAAATGTAACTATCTACAAGATTCCCAGAAAAGAAAATGCTCTTGCAGATACGTTAGCCCACCTCGCAAAAGAGTTTGCCTGCTTACAGGATGAATCAGTTAAAGTGTCGGTTCAGGGACGACAGGTTCTCTCGCAGCTCGACATGGATACAATACACAGATCAGAAGAGGAAGAAGAATCAGTTGCAGCAGTAATAGAAAATGCAGAAGATTGGCGACAGCCTTTAATAGACTACTTGCAAACAGGAAACCTACCTGATGATAAGTCGTTAGGTCATCAGATTAAGAAAAGAACTTTGTTTTATGCATTAATAAACAATACATTATAGAGAAGGTCTTTCGACCAGATGTGGCTAAGGTGCCTGAACGGGTCCGAAGCTCGTGAAATTGTCGAAGAAGTACACTCAGGACTCTGTGGCGCTCATCAGTCGGGTCCGAAGATAAAAATGAAGATTAAAAGACTAGGGTACTACTGGCCCTCAATGATGACCGAATGCATGAAGGTCGCCAAGAGTTATCACCAGTGCCAAGTACATAGAGTGGTTCTACACCAACCTCCAAATGTGCTACATCCGACAATCGCATCGTAGCCATTTGAATGTTGGGGAACAGATATTGTAGGTCCAATAGAACCGCCTTCTTCAGGAGGACATCGTTTTATCCTAGCAGCTACTGACTACTTTTCCAAGTGGGCAGAAGCAATACCGCTCAGAGAAGTGAATGCACATCACGTGCTATATTTCTTCAAGAATCAGGTCCTCTACCTCTTCGGGGTACCGCGCAGAATCATTTTAGATAATGGGTTCGCGTTCAAAAGTACTAAGATCAAGAGTTTTGTCAGAAGACACGGGATCGATTGGCGCTATTCAACGATCTACTACCCAAGAGCAAACGGCTTGGCCGTGGCTTTTAATAAAACTCTCGTCCAAATCTTAAAAAAAACTTTGGATGATAACAAAAGGAATTGGCACTAGATGTTGTTGGAAGCCTTATGGGCCTACAAAACAACTTTCAGGCTACGCTCTAGTGTACGGGTCCGAGGCAGTTCTACCCTTGGATGTTCAGCTCCCATCACTCAGACTTGCAGTTGCAGAGAAGATCATTACAGAAGAAAATGCTAGATAACGGCTGGAAGAATTGGAAAACTTGGAAGGAAAATGACTTGCAGCGCAACTGAATCTGGAACTGTATCAAGCTAAGATGATCCAGGCCCACGACAAACTGGTCCGCCCAAGGACTTTCAAAGTCGGTGACTTGGTCCTAGTTCTCAGAAGGCCTATTCTTGCACACTGCAAGATAGGAGATAAATTTGAGCCGACTTGGGAGGGGCCGTTCGTGGTTGAGACAGTCTACTCAGGAGGTTCTTACCAGCTTGTGAATTGCCGTGGAGAACGATTTATGCTTCCAATTAATGGATGATATTTGAAGAAGTATTACGCAACCTGATGTTTCGAAGAATGAAATTTCTTTCCTAGAAGCATGGGTAGAGTAATCACTTATAACTGGGTCTGAACCCGAAATAAAATGAAAAAGAAAATGAATGATAAAAATCATAAAAAAAAGTGTTAAAGGAAAACATATGCAATTGAAGTAATAATAAAATTTTGATTCTTCCTTTCGAGACAAGCTCACTTCTGATCTTTTCTTATCTTTTCTTACTCTTATAAAAATTGAAATAATTAAATAAGAATTTTTCATTAATAAGTAAATTTTCTTATTGTTCTCGTCCTGAGTATAGGCCCTGATCCTTTCCTTGTTTTCTTTTCAGGGAAATGTAGAACGGGTGGCTGTTCCAGAAATTTAAGGATGGTGTAAGTCTTGCACTTAAGAAAGAAGAGCTGAAAGCTGATGCTGTGATAGAGGTTGGCTCGGATCTTGCACAGCTGGAGTTGGAATATGAGGAAATTGCTTGGACTGCTGTGGATCCCGAGCAGTTCCGTGGGAAGACAGTGATGAGGCTCAATAAGAAGGCTCCCCAAGCTGCAAACAAGAAGAGGAAGATCAATATGATCGAGGAAAACAATATGAAATCAGTGACAACGTCCGCAGGAGGAAAGCTTGTCAGTGCTGCTCCTACCAAGATTCAGGGGGAGAGGAGAGCCACCCTGACCCCAACTCAGAGAAGAAACAAGAATCGCCGTATCGCCAAGATGCTGAAGAAATTAACAAAAGAGCAGAACAAGGAAGAAACCCCGACGGCCGTAGCAGTTTCCCCAAGGAAGCCAGTCCTCAGGAGCACCATAGCAAAGGTTGTTCAAAGAAGGTTACTACAGAGCCTACACTTAAGATAGTGACAATCCTAGGAGAGCGTGACGATGTGGAGCCATATATTCCACAGTACGTCACTAGACCCCGACAGCTGCAGATAATTTCAGAGCACAAATTGGAGATGATCCAGAGGGTACGGAAGCAAAATTTTGAATACTTTCAGAGAATCAGAGGCAGATATGTCAACATCCTGGAAGGACTAGAGTTACATACAGATGTTTTCTCTCACTACGAGCAGAGTGAGATTGTAGACTATGTCAATGAGCTGAAGAAACAAGGTTGTGCAGGACGATTACATAGCAGGACCTACTTCGAGCCAAATAAATGGAAAAGAGGTAAGGGGAAGATTACTATTCAATTTGGATGCTGTTACAACTTCGCTGATGACAAGAAAGGAAATCCGCCAGGGATACTCTGCTACGATGAAGTGGATCCAATGCAAGTTTTAATTAAGAAAATGATAAAAAGGATGTTGGCTTGGAGAGTTCTACCTGCTGATCGCATACCGAACAACTGTATTATCAACATCTATGCAGAAGGAGACTGCATTCCACCTCACATAGATCATCATGATTTTGTAAGGCCCTTTTGTACCGTTTTCTTCATTAACCAATGCAACATTATGTTCAGGACATAACTCCGGATAGTTGGCCCTGGAGAATTCTGAGGGCTGGTGGAAATACCTCTACCGGTAGGTTCTGTTCTCATACTACAAGGAAATGGTGCAGATGTAGCGAAGTACTGCATACCGGGAGTTCCCTACGAGCGAGTCTCCATCACCCTCAGAAGGATGGATGAGAGTAAAATTCCAATCTACTTCTAGCCAGATCCAGAACTAGAGAATTTGCAGCCCTACGAGCTGTAGGCTACATAGTAGTAGCACACCTCTAAAATACACTTACGTGGGATTCTCCTCCGGAAAGTGGCTTAGAAGGTGATGTTGTTACCTGTGTAGTTTACTTTCAGACATGGATGAATCAAACAGACAATTTTGTCAGAGTACACGAAGATATCAATGCAGTCCATGTTCAGATATATATATGAACTTTTTTAAAAGTTTATTTTCAGAAGGATGTCATCAGAAATGTTTTGATGGAATCACCTGATGTATCTTTGACATTTTAGTGGGGATGAACTTTGTGTTTTACCTTTAGTTTTGTGTAATTTACTGCAAATGCCACCAGATCTGAGTTTAAATCGGTTTAAAAAGAAAGTTGGACGAAGAACGATTTGAATGAAATAATAACAACAAAATAAAATTTGAATTCAAAGTCTGAATAAAACACAAACCAAAACTCAAAACAGATCAAATTGAAACTTCAAGATGTGAACCAAGTAAATCAAAGAAAATCTGAATCAAAGTGAAATTTCAATCGAGAATGAAACTTAAAAAAAATTGAATCACTAAAAGCAATGAATAATGAAAATGAAGCTCCGAATCCGATATCCCCAGCCTCTGGCTGTTCTCGAAATCTTTTCGACTCTCTGCGATTTCTCCCCTCTTTTGAGAAGGTCGCTGAGTCTACTGACACAGAACCACGAGATTCTCAATTTGGTTCTGATGGCGTGGATTCACTTCCTTCACCAAACTTTCAACCTTTGATGAAATCCTTCAGGACGTGAAACACTTTCATGTCCCATTCCAATCTTCTACTGTGCTTCTAATCATTGAAATCTTCATGAATTAATCGTCAACCTTCCGAGACAGGTACCAAATTCCAGATCTCTCCTTTTGAGGTCAGTACCTAAATTCCGACTCTCTTTCGAGATCGATACCTAAATTTCGATTCTCTTTCGAGACTTGTACCTAAATTCCAGTTCTTTCCTTTTGAGGTCGGTACCCAAATTCCGACTCTCTTTTCGAGATCGATACCTAAATTTCAATTCTCTTTTGAGACTGGTTCCTAAATTTTAGTTCTCTCATTTTGAGGTCGGTACCTAAATTCCGACTCTCTTTTGGAGATTGATACTTAAATTTCAATTCTCACTATTTTGAGACTGGTACCTAAATTCTAGTTCTCTCCTTTTGAGGTCAGTACCTAAATTTGAACTCTCTCTTTCGAGATCGATACCTAAATTTCGATTCTCTTTCGAGACTGGTACCTAAATTTCAGTTCTCTCCTTTTGAGGTCAGTACCAAAATTCCGACTCTCTTTTCGAGATCGATACCTAAATTTCGATTCTCTTTCGAGACTGTACCAAAATTCCAGTTCTCTCCTTTTAAGGTTGGTATCTAAATTCAGACTCTCTTTTCGAGATCGATAGCTAAATTTCGATTCTCTTTCGAGACTGGTACCTAAATTCCAGTTCTCTCCTTTTGAGGTCGGTACCTAAATTCCGACTCTTTTTTTGAGATTGATACATAAATTTCAATTCTCACTATTTCGAGACTGGTACTTAAATTCCAGTTCTCTCCTTTTGAGGTCGGTACCTAAATTCTGACTCTCTTTTGAGATCGATACCTAAATTTCGATTCTCTTTCGAGATTGGTACCTAAATTCCAGTTATCTCCTTTTGAGGTCGGTACCTAAATTCTGACTTTCTTTTCGAGATCGATACCTAAATTTCGATTCTCTTTCGAGACTGGTACCTAAATTCCAGTTCTCTCCTTTTGAGGTCGGTACCTCAATTCTGACTCTCTTTTCGAGATCGATACCTAAATTTCGATTCTCTTTCGAGACTGGTACCTAAATTCCAGTTCTCTTCTTTTGAGATCGGTACCTAAATTCTGACTCTCTTATTGAGATTGGTACTTAAATTTCAATTCTCACTCTTTCAAGGCTGGTACCTAAATTTTAGTTCTCTCCTTTTGAGGTTGGTACCTAAATTCCGACTCTCTCTTTCGAGATCGATACCTAATTTTCGATTCTCTTTCGAGATTGGTACCTAAATTCCAATTCTCTCCTTTTGAGGTCGGTACCTAAATTCCAACTCTCTTTTCGAGATCGATACCTAAATTTCTATTCTCTTTCGAGACTGGTACCTAAATTCCAGTTCTCTCCTTTTGAGGTCGGTACCTAAATTTCGACTCTCTTTTCGAGATCGATACCTAAATTTCGCTTCTCTTTAGAGACTGATACCTAAATCCCAGTTCTCTCCTTTTGAGGTCGGTACCTAAATTCCGACTCTCTTTTCGAGATCGATACCTAAATTTTGATTCTTTTTTGAGACTGGTACCTAAATTCCAGTTCTCTTCTTTCGAGGTCGTGTTGACCTCATTTTTGATGAGGTCTTCTCTTCTCTCTTTAGTACTTAGGATCTAGCATTAGGCTTTTCCTTTGACTATCTTAGAGGACTAGAGATGGAACCTACCCCTTTAGAAACTCAACCACTTCTTAACTCCCTCGCAAACTCCACAAACTTGATTGTAGGCCCCTAATCACCTAGAGGGTTGAAATCAAATGTGGAAGTTCAAAGGATGAGTTCCTATAGGACTCTTTGGCCTTAGGATCGCCCCAGGTGGCCCAGTCCGGTGAGGGCTGACTTACACACACACTACACTTATACACTACACTTTCACACATCTCCTAAAACCACACCCATACCCAACTTGACCTCCCGACTCATGAAGGTGATTCACATGGATGGTCCTTAACCCCTAAGCCCTTGGCTAAGAGGGTTAGGAACAACATAATGAATACACAAAATGAGTCCTCTCATGGCTCATATGGGCTTAATATGGCTTCATGGCTCAACCTAAACGATTCCATGTCACTTAAATTTGATTAATCTTCATTTTTTCAAAATTTCGAGTTTTTGGCCCCGGGACCCGGACCCTCCTAACCTACCAAAAAGCCCCGAATAACTTCAAAATCTCCAAAATTCCTAAATCACCCAAAATTCCTCAAAATTGATCTTAAACATTTCCATACCACTCAAATTGATCATTTACAGCAAAAAATACCAAAAATTCCAAAAATACCTCCCAATACCCTCCAAATACCCAAAATACCCCTCTTAACCCAAAATCCCAAAAATTCAGAAAATTCCCATAAAATTCCAAAAAATCCCAAATATTCCCAATTTTATTTTTTTCAACTACATCATGGGCCAATTTTGTCAATTTACCCTACTTTTGTCAAAACACCCAATTTAACCCATTTTAAACCCAAGTGAACCCAATGTCAAACCAAACCTACCCAATTGACCCCAATTTTGGTCCAATTCAATTCTAAACTTCAATTCAACATCCTAAATGTCAATCTGGACCAAATTCAAGCCCAATTTTATTGACATTTGAATCCAATTTCACTTTTGACCTTAAAGATCAATTTTGACCCATGACCCAAACCTAACCCAAACTCACCCAATTCAACTCCAATTAACCCCAAATCTTTTCTAAATCCTCTTTAGCACCCCCACAAGCAAAAAACTAACATGATTTGCCCAAAATTTGGACCCAAATCCCACTCAAATTCAACCCAAAGCTAAAAGGCCCAATTTTGACCTAAACCCAAACCTAACCCAAATGAGCCCAAACCCCAAAATCAAAGCCCAACCAAAGTCAAAACCTCTTTGAAACACTCCCATAAACATTTCTCAACATTGATTTTACATCAATTTCAACCCTAGCCCAACATTGGCCCAACTTGGCCCACTTGGACCTATATTGGCCCATTCACCAAAAGAGCCCAAATTCAACCCAATTCAAACCCAAATCACCCCCAATTTGCTTCAAGTCACTCATGACACATCCATGAGCTAAACCCAACAATTATTTAGCCCAAGCTTTTACCAAAATTTCATCCCAAAATCCATTTTAAAATTCAAAAGCCCATTCCCTTAAACCATTTTAAAAGCCCACATTTACCAAATTTTAAAAGCCCAAAGTCCATTACCAAGCCCACATGAAACCTTTTCTTCATCATTCCTTTGATAATCCTATTTGACCAAAGTCTTAAACCATCATGAAATCAACCCATTTGTAGCATCATGACAAATCCCATCAATGGAATCCAAAGTTTTCAAAATTCCAAATAACCCTTTTCCATGCAAGTGAGCCAACCTTTTCCCAAGCCATGAGCAAGCCAAATGAAGTCATGGAGCCATGAATAAGCCATATGCAAGCTATGGGGAGCCCTTTCCACCTCACCATGCAACTTATGACAAGAAGAGGGGAGCCTTTCCTAAGCCTTCACTAAACCTTTTTAACCCCATTCATGATACACTTTAACCAAAATTGGCCACCTCACCTTGGATGGGGACTTCACCACACATATGAGGCTGACCCAAATGATCTCACATCAGCCCAAATCAAGCCTTGGTGAGTGAACCAAGCCAAAACCATGAATTGACCCAAATTGGACCAAAAATGCTCCTTACACCCATGCCATTTAAATCCTTGACTTTACACATGGCATAACCCAATTGATTGCACCAAGATCAAGCTCAATCATGTGAGTTTTTCTCAGCAAAAAAAACCTTGGTGAATGAACCAAGCCAACCCTCATGGCCACCCAAGCTCCACCATAACCTTCCTTATTTAAACCCCACCTCCATGACCAAGGGGAGGAGATGCAAGATTTACCTTGGGGAGACTATGCCAAATTGTTCCCAAAGCTTCTCCAAGCATTTCTAAGTTCAATCAAATCATTTCCAATCGAGGCCTCACCTCTTGGACAAAGGTATCAATTTTTTTCTCCTCCAACCGAGCATGTTTTAATTTTCTGTACTTATTCACATGTTTTAAGTATATCATCACCATATAGATATGTGCTACTCAATTAGATGATCATTTTAAAAAAAAAATCATTAAATTTCGTTGAGAATCGAGGGAGATATCAAGGTTTGAAGTTGGACGGTTTTGAGTGAATAGAACAAAGAAAGAGGAGCAGCAGCCATCCGATCAGGCATGTATCCCACGGACGGCGCTGATGGAGTTGGACGGCAGCTTTATCCGTGAACAGGCAACCACGCCAGCCAGTAGCAGCGCGACACATGTCATTTGAGCGGGAAATGCATTTTTTTGATTTATTTTTGAACCTAAACTTCAAAAACTCATAACTTTTCATAGAAAACTCAAAAAAATAAAATAAAAATACCCTCTTGCTCATTGAAACGAGGAGAATAATGTGGAAGTAATTTTATATTTATTTTATGCATATTTTATTTTTAATTAATTAAATAGTGTTTTCAATCATTCAATTCTCCATGCATGTATACAACTCATCATAGCATGAGACCATAGGGCTTTTGAAGCCTTTGATCTTGGGAACATTTCCTGAATTTTTTAAGATCATAGGCCATCTCTATAAAGAGTTATGTATTTTCCAAATTTATGTCACTGTTTGTGGTATTTTAATTCCAATAATTATCATGTTGTGAAATAAATTCTAAGAAAATTTGGTAATGTTCCTTAGGACCAGTGGACCCTAGGAAAAATAGGTTTTGAGTTAGTTCATTTAAAACAACCCTAATTGGCTTAAACACCCAAAATGGATCTCTAATTAATTAGAGTTAACCATGCATCAAATTGACTTTAAATTAATTCTCCACTGACCTTTAGGATCAGAGGAACCCACCATAAAAATTTGAGGTCAATTGGACTTGGTTAGCCCCACTAATTGGGTTGATTAAGCCACTTAGCCATTTTAAACTTTAAAAATTCATAACTTTTAAAATACCTTTCAAAAATTCACCAAATTGGTTTTGGAGCCTCTCTGATATCAAGGGAACCTAAGAAAATTAAAATTTCAATTTTCTAAAAAAGTTGATTTTTAATAATATTTTAATATTTTTAATAATTAAAAAATAATAAAAATCACAAAAATAATAAAATTCACCAAAATGTCACATTTTGAATTTTAATCACTTAGGAACAAACCCCATATTTTTCTTAGGTCTATTTAGTAAGATATTAAATTTTAAAGCTCTAGGGCAATTTTAAAATTAAAAAAATATGTTTTCTAGCTTTTTTACTAAAATAATTATAATAAATCATAAAAAAATCAGAAAATTGTAAAATTTGATTCTCTGATTTCCTTGATATGAGAGAGATTTTTGAAAAATATAAAATTCATTTTTCAACATTTATTTTATTTTTAAATTAATTAACACTCCAAAACTTAAAATAATTATAATAAAAATAATATAATTCAAAAAATCACCAAAATTAGTCCAAGTGATCCTCTGGTCATTAGAAATGTCCCCTAATTTTCTTATGGACAGAAACTTTCCCTTGGTCATGTTATTAAATTTTCCTTGAAAATCTTTATTTTCTACCAAAAATAATTATATAAATAAATTAAATACAGAAAAATTACATTTTCTTCTCTCATGTCTTTATTGACATATGAGTGAAGTCACATAAAAATTTCAAGTTCATTTGAGTTCAATTTAGTGAGTTATGAAATTATTAAGCTTAAAGGGTAAAATGGTAATTAAATTTTTTAATCCTTAATTAAAACTTTAGGTTTAATAAAAAAAATTTAACAAGTAAAATATTTGATCGTAATCTGATTTGGATGATTGAAATTTAAATGATTAAAGGGTAGAAACCCATTAAGCAATTTTAAAATTATTAAACCTTAATTAAATAATTGATTAAATTTGGAAGAATAATAAAATTAGAATTATTAAAATAGGGATATTATTAGGAAGAGATTTATTCTTTAATTTAAAAATCCCTAAATTAATTATCTCATTAATATTCAATTCTTAATTAAAATGATAACTCAAATTTAAAATATTAAAAGACTTAATCATTAAACTAAAATTAAATTATTAAACTCTTTTAAAAAAATTCAATTAAAATTAAAAAATAAAATTAAATTAAAATTAAATTAAATTAAATAAATTAAATTAAATTAAATAATTAAATTAAATTAAATCAAATTAAATTAAATTAAATAATTAAATTAAATTAAATTAAATAAATTAAATTAAATTGAATAATTAAATTAAATTAAATTAAATTAAGTAAATTAAATCAAATTAAATTAAATTAAATTAAATAAATTAAATTAAATTGAATAATTAAATTAAATTAAATTAAATTAAGTAAATTAAATCAAATTAAATTAAATTAAATAATTAAATTAAATTAAACCAAATTAAATTAAAATCAAATCAAATTAAATTAATTTAACATCAAATCAAACTCAATCGAATTAAATTAAATTAAAACTCAATTAAATTAAATTAAATTAAATTAAATATAACATCACCTAAAACAGAAAGAAATTAAATATAAAGCAACTTGAACAATATTCCAAATTTAAACTCATTAATTGAAGTTAAACTAAATCACAAACCATCTGAATACCAATTTACCCTTGAAAGTTTTAGTTATCATAACTCCTAAACAGAACATTAAATGAAATGTTATTTCACTTATAGGATATTCAAATGTCCTAGTTCACTGAGCAAAATAACAACAAAACTTGAATTCTCGGATGATTAATTCAGTTATATAATTAAATTCATTTGGACTTAAAACAATCCTAGAAATATTGAAAAGATGTTTAAGATTCTTCTTAAGCACTTCCTCAATATGATAGGACATTTATAAGAACAATTGAATTTAATTATTCTTTGATGAAGAAAATCGTCCTCAAACCAAAAACACAAAGACCTAGACGTCATAGGAAATGACTAGCTATAGGATTAGGAATTTGGTAGAAAACCATAACCCTTCCCTTAGCTTTACCTAGGAACTTGCTTAAATATTCTAATTGTGCTTTAAGTGCAGCTTGGGATGACGGGAAGACCCTCCAGGTACGCTTTTATTTTATTACAATTTACCATCTTGCAATTTACCTTCTTGCAATTTATTTAACTGCATTGCACTTACTTTTCTAGCATGATAAACAACTGTTGCATGAAAACCCACACCTTTAGGATAGTCCCTAAAACTGAAACCAAAACTAAGATAAAAGTCATTGCAAGATAAAATTCACCGCCACAACATTTCAAAATATAAAACAACTCAAAATTTAATCACAAACAGAACACAAAACTACAATTACAACTAAATTAAAACATCCTGTTGGATGATCGGGAATACCTCGGATGATGTAACCTACGTGTTGCTAACGGGATTTCCCACGGTCTAAATGAAAGTGTGGAACTCATTCGATTGAGTTTAGCAAATTCATCCGGACTAAGTGAATCCGATAAAAATAATGATGCCGGAAGGATGGAACCGTGGGATCTTAACCGGTGTCGTTATAATCAACTTTAAGATTTGTTCCAATTAAAACATAAAAAACACCTGGAAATTAAGATTTTTCTCTAAACCAAAACACTTTTCTCATCCCCCGATTTATGATTTCTAAAACTAAACCTCCGCAACAACAAGGAGCTCGGAGCATGGTGGGCGACACGGCCATCGTCGTCAGTAAAACTTGAATCCACATCAGCAAAACTTTCCTAGAACTAAACAACCAAGCCATTGGACTTCGAGGTAGTTTGCCTAGTGCAACATAAATCCTCAACTCTTCGTTAGGTACTTGCATTGCAAATTAAGCCCTAACCGGTCTTAGGATTCCGAGGTAGTCGTCCGATACGATAATAAACTCTCACATCTTCGAGGCTATTTGTATGATTCTATCATATAAATATAAGTCCTAATTAATTAAAATTGGCAAAATCAAAACATTTAAATAAATATTAGGACTTCCCTAAATCCAAGCCAAACAATAGGATAGTCGGGAAATTACCGAAGTTCGCTTCGAGTCTGTGATTTCTCCTACCTTTCTTCCTTTGGATTCCCAAAACAAAATGTTCCAAATTTGATCCATTCCCTATTGAAATTCCAAATTTCAATCCCTTGAAAATCTTAAACTTTGAAATCCTTGAGAGTAGAATTATTGATTATTATTGAGAGTTTTCTTAGGTGATTTCCATCACTTAAGATGTAATTAACTATAGGGGCTTGCCCTTATAGGGAATTTTAAAGAACCTGAGTAATATAAACCCCGTTTAATGTTTTCATATTAAGCGGTGGAATTTTGTCGGCTTATAAAATTGGTTCGCAGACCAAACGGATGTCACAAATCTTCTAGTTTATTTAATCGAGCCCCACCGTCAAGCAGTGTGTTTATCCTTAGGGATAGATACACGATTTGTAGTGCGGTGCTCGTTTATATAAACTATTTGGGATGTGAGATCGGTTTAATCTCATATCTTAAAACCTTCAAATTTAAAATTATTTTCAAAATCAAATACTACTTTTCAAATTATTTATTTAAATTAAATTAAGAATTAGCTTACAATTTCTGTTAGGCGACCCCCTTTTCAAAACACAACACACCAACCTAAAAAATATGCCGACAGGTCGGTACCCAAATTCCGACTCTCTTTTTGAGATTGAAACTTAAATTTCAATTCTCACTCTTTCGAGATTAGTAACTTAATTCTGATTCTCATCCTTTGTGAGGTCGGTACCTAAATTCTGATTCTCTCTCTGAGGCTGGTACTTAAATTCCGGTCCTCATCCCTTTCGATCAGTACCTAATTTCTGATCTTCTTTCCGAGGTTCGAGCCTAAATTCCAACTCTCTTTGTCTAGACTAGAGCCTAAATTCCAGTTCTCTTTCAAATTCTGAGGTTAGAACCTAGGTTCCGATTCTCAATCCAAATTCTGAATCTCAACGAAATCCACCTTGAAATCAATCTTAAATTGAACATTAACTAAAATTGAAACTCAAATCAATTTGAAACTCAAACTTAAAATTTAAAATAAAAATAAAACGAATCTACAATCCGGTCTCTCCAGATCTTGTGATTTGGAATCCACCTCCTTTTTCCCCAGCGAGAGTTCGGGAATCTTCAGTTTTAGAGATTTACCCGACACTCCCCAACGGAACTATTCTGTGCTTTGTTCTAAGTGTGTCACTTAGACGTTTGTGTTGGTTTTGTTGCTCTGTTCGGTCAATGCCAATACGCGCGGTGTTCTTAGTTAGCACACCACACCTATTGGGGGTCCATTTGTTGACCTCATTTTTGGTGAGGTCTTTACTCTCCTTAGTGCTTCTTAGGATCTAGCCATAATGTTTCTCCTTGACTATCCTACAGGACTAGAATTGGGACCCACCCTTTAGCAATTCAGCCTACTTCGACTCCTCTTGGGATCCCACTTGGACGGTTGTAAACCTCTAAATCACCTTGGAAGGTTAAAATCACCATATGGGCAATCAGTAGTGAGTTCCTATAGGATTTTGTGGATTTAGGGTGACCCTGGGTGCCTTGAGCTTCTCAAGCACACACACACACTCCTAAGCCATTTTACCCTTTAACCCTAAACTTTGAACTTTACCCCTTTAACCCTTTAAGAAACTCACATAATTGAACTGAAGCCACTGATCTTTGATTAAGATGGCTAAGGTCAATATGTGAAGAATCATAAAGTGGTTACCATTTGGCTAAGCTTGGTCCCAAAGTGGTTAGACTTGGGTGAGATCCGTGAGCCTACCCCAAAACTCTCCAAAAACAAAACTTCCAAAATTAACCAAAATTTCCAAAATTCCAAAAAAAATCATTTCAAAATAACCCCCACCTTTTAAATTCACCAAAATACCCCAATACTCTCCAAATAACCTCTTGATACCCTAAAATACCCTTTTGGCCCAAAATTCCAAAAATTCCAAAAATTCCCAAAAACTTCCAAAAAATCCTAAATATTCCTAATTTCATTTTGTGCAACTACACCATGGGCCAATTTTGTCAATTTAGCCCACTTTTGCCAAAATCCCCAATTTGACCCAATCCTAACCCAAATGGACCCAATGTCAAGCCAAATTATCCCAATTGATCCCAAGTTTGATCAAATTCAATCCTAAACTTCAATTCAATATTCTTAATACCAATTTCAACCAAAACCAAGTCCAATTTGGTTCACATTTGAATTCAATACTCAAGACCCCATTTTTGCCCTAAATCACCCATGAATCCAAACATACCCAAATCCAATCCAAATCTACTCAAATTTTCTTCAAAATTATCCTAAAACATGACTTACACATTTCTATACCAATAACAACATTCATTTGATCAAAATTTTGGCCTAAAACCCTCTTAAAATTCACTTGGGCCAAAAAGCCCAATTTTGGCCCACAAGCCCAAATCTTCCTCAAATTAAACCCCATGACCAATCTAAATTTCCAAAAATAATTTTCAATCAAACTTCAACATATCTAAAGACAATTTCAATCAATTAAAATTCAATTTGGTCATCCCATATTTGATTTCAAAATTTCAAATCATCACATGCATTTTAAAAGGCCCACACCTTTATGCATTTTGAAAAGCCCACTTAATTAAAATTTAAAAGCTCAAAATTGAGCCCATATGTCATAATTTCCTATTAATATCATCCCATGGCATTTTAATCATGACACCATGGCATTACATAAAGCATTCCATACATGTACATGACTCTTTACCTAAATTAAGCATTATGGCATAATTTCCAAAATTCATAAAAAACCATTAATTCCTTTTGCATGAAACCATCTCATGGCCTCATACATAGCATGGCATGACCCATGGACTCTTCCATGACATGCCAAAGTCAATATTTGCCAAATTTGGGAAAGGGGAGGTGACCCTTCCCTTCTTCCTTCTTATCAAATTTCCCTCACTCTTAAACTATCAAATCTCTTCCCCAAACTTCAAAACCAGCCATCTAAGCTCACCCAAACCTCCTTAAGGACTTCAAGACCACCTCCAATCACTTTGGGCAAAGATCTAGCCTTTGGACCAAGGGCTAAACCCAAGTTAGCCTCACCTAACCCAAATCCCAAATATCCATTAAATCCCCATCCCAAAGCCATCAAATACTCAAATTGATTCCACCACTCAACCTCTCTGGCATCACTTGACTTTTGCCTGACCTGACCTTGGCCGGCCGGCCATCCCAGTCTCCACAAAACACCAGGCCGAGAGGCTTAGGTGGATTCAAAAATTCAAAATCAATTTGCCGAGCCGTCCCATTCCAATTGGACTCCATGGCTCTTCTTCTTCTCCCCAGGCACTCGATCCCAACCCTTAATTGCCCCCGGAAAGCCCTCCAGCCTCGCCTATTTAAACACAACACCTCTCGTCCATGGAAGGTGCTAAAAAAAAATCTTAGGGAAACTCTACTAAAATCACTCCAGTACTCCTCCTAGCCAAGAGATGCTCATCCCCACTGTTCTCCTGCCCTGAATCCCCCAGCTGAGCCCAATTTCTCAGCTGAAAATCAGGCCAGAAACAGGACACTCTCCAATTCTTCACCAAATCCAAATTAACTCCTCTCACACCTTCACCAGAGGTAGAGAAGGAGTTCCCTAGTGAAAGCCCCATCTCCAGGCCACCCAGTTGTTCCAGCCTCCAAGCTTTGTGATTGAGCCTAGTGGAAGTCAAGTCTAGGCATTTCACCACAGCTCTAAGCTTCATCCCGAAACTCCTTAGACTCCAACGAACGTGCTGAGCATCTCTGACTGAGGCTTAACCTCTCAGAGCCAAGGTATGGACTCTTCCTTCTTCCCGAGCTTCATGAATTCTCCATTTAGTTTGGCTTAATTTCATGGCATGTTAACCATATGGATGTGTTCTTCTTCTCTAGACGAATCCATAGAGTATAAGAACTCGAAAATCCATTGAAAATCGAGGGAGATATTAGGGTTAAAAGGTGGATAGTCACGGGTGCACACCAGTCGGAGACGATGATCGGCCGCCGTCGGATTGCGCGTGTATCGAACGAACGACTCAGATGACGTCGGACGAGGAGATGGAACGTGAACCACTGACCGCGTGGCAGCTGAGTCGGATGGCGGCACCGAACCAGAAGACGATGCGTGGAGTTCGATTCGCCGTAGGTTGACGCAGCGCCGACATGGATAAGTAGGAAAATAGGATTTTTCTGATTTAATTAAATAGCTTGAACTTAAAAAATTCATATATTTGCATAGAAAAATCACAAAAATAAAAGAAAAATACCCTCTTGCTCAGTGAACAGAGGAGAATAATGTGAAAAAAGAATTGAGTTAATTTGATGAGTATTTTATTTTTAATTAATTATTTACTCATTTTGGTATTTCAATCCTTCATTTGCATAGACATTTCACCATGGCATAAGACCATAGGGCTTTTGAAGCCTCTGACTTGGGGAACATTTCTTGAATTATTCAAGGTTACAGGCCATCCCTATGACATGTTATGTATTTTTCAAGTTTATGTCACTGTTTTTGGCATTTTAATTTTGAAAATTAGCATATTGCTTAGAAAATTTTAGGAAAATTTGGTGAAGTTCCTTAGGGCCAGGGCACCCTAGAATAATTATGGTTTGAGTTAATTCATTAAGGATAATCCTAATTGACCTAATCTCTTTAAATTGAACTTTAATTAATTAAAGTTAATCACACATTAAAATTACTTGAAAATAATTCTCCACTGATCTTTAGGATCAGGGAAACCTCACATAAAAATTTGAAGTCAATTGGAAATGTTTAACCCTATTAAATGGATTAATTAAGCCACATAATCAAAATTAAACTTTAAAAATTCATAACTCCAAAAATACATTTGAAAAATTCACCAAATCGATTTTGGGACTTCTTTGATATGAGAAGAGTCTAAGAAAAATAAAATTGGAATTTTCTAAAAATTTTCATTTTTAAGCATATTATAATATTTTTAATAATTAAAAAATAATAAAAATCACAAAAATAATAAAAATTATAAAATGTCATATTTGGTCCCCTAAGCACTTAGGAATAAATCAGATATTTTTCCTAAGTCTCTAGGTTAAGATATTTAATTTCAAAGCCTTAAAACAATTTTTGAATTAAAAAAATGTATTTTCTAGCCTTCCCACTAAATTAATTCTAATAAATCAAAGAAAAATCATAAAAATATAAAATTTATCTCTCTGACTTTCTTGAGGTCAGAGGGATTTTAAAAAAATATAAATTTAATTTTTTAATTTTATTTTATTTTATAATTAATTAACACTCCAAAACTTAAAATAATTATAAGAAATAAAATATAATTCAAAAAATCACCAAAATTGGTCCAAGTGGTCCTCTGGTCATTAAGAACATCCCATAATTTTCTTAAGGATAGAAACTTTAGCTTGGTCATGTTGGTGAATTTTCTTTGAAAACCTCTATTTTCCATTAAAACTAATTATATAAATAAATTAAATTCAAAAAAATCACATTTTCTCCTCTAATGTCTTAATTTACATGTGAGTGAAGTGACATATAAATCTTGAGTTCATTTAAGCTTAATTTAATGAGTTATAAAATAAATAAGCTTAAAGGGGCATAAAGGTAATTAAAAGATTTTAACCCCTAATTAAAACTTTAGGTTTAATCAAAATGGGGGTAAAATATCTGATTTTAATTTTCTCTTAGATGATTGAAACTTTAGGAAATCAAAGGGTCGGAACCCAGTAATTACTTTAATAAACCAAAAATGAAACTTTAATTAATTAATTAATTTAAAATTTGGATGATTAATTAAAATTGGATTTTTAAAATAGGGATATAATTTAAGAGGATATTGAATCTTTAATTTAAAAATCCCTAAATAAATCACTTAATAATATTTAACTCTTAAACTTAAGAGGATAAGTGGAATTAATAATTAAATGATTAAAAGTAAATAATTCTTAATGTAATTAAAACCTACATCATTAAATAATTTAATATTTAATTAAAACCTAAAATGTTAAATAATTAAAAAGTAAATTAAAATATTTGAAACTAATTTAAAATCATTTCAAAACAAACTTAAATCAAATTTGCAAATTTTAAATAATTTTAAGACAACTTACTTTAAAACATAATGTAAAAATTAAATTAATTAATATAATTAATCTAAATTAAATCATCAAAATTTAATGAATAATTTGAACACCTCTTTTGACCTAAGTCAATCTAAAAAAATTAAATTAACATAAAATATCGATAAAAAGTTTAACTTAAATGAATCAAACATCATTCCAAACTTAAAATCATTGATTAAAATTTCATAATTAAATCACATTAAAGTAAATCATCAACTTTAACTTCAAATCATTAAAATCTTTAACAAATTAACTTGTCCCTGAAAGCTTTATGTTATTATAACTATTAAATGAAGCGTTAAGTGAAATATCACTTCACTCATAGGATAATCAAACATCCTAGTTCACTGAGCAAGGGAGTAAAACTTAACTAAACCCTTGGATGATTAATTCACCTGTGTAATTAAATTCACTTGGACTCAAAACTGTCCCAGAGGTATTGAAAAGATGTTTAGGATTCGTTCTAAGAACTTCCTCAATACGATGGGTAATTTTAAAGAACAATTGAACTTAATTGTTCTTTGGGTGAAGAAAATCATCCTTAACCAAAATCAAGAACCTTGACGTCATAGGAAATGACTAGCTATAGGATTAGGATTCTGGTAGACAACCAAAACCCTTCCTTTAGTCTTTACCTACGTACTTGTTGAAATATTTAAATGCTTTAATATGTGTTTTAAAGTGTAGCTTGGAATAACGAAAAGACCCACCAGGTGTGCTTTTATGTTATTACAATTTACTTTATTGCATTTTCTTTACCAACACTTCGCTTTACTTTTCTTGTATGTTAAACAAGACTATTGCATGAAAACCAAAACCTTTAGGATAGTCCCTGAACTGAAACCAAAACTAAATTAAAAGTTACTACAAGATAAAATCCACCGCCACAACATTCAAAATATAAAACAATTCAAAATTTAATCACAAACAGAACAACAAAACTACAACTTTAACTAAATTAAAACGTCATGTTGGATGATCGGGAATACCTCGGATGATGTAACCTACGTGTTGCTAACGGGATTTCCCACAGTATAAATGAAAGTGTGGAACTCATTCAGTTGAGTTTAGCAAATTCATCTGAACTAAGTGAATCCGTTAAAAATAACGATGCCAGAAGCATGGAACCATGGGATCGTAACCGGTTTTGTTATAATCAACTTTAAGATTTATTTAGTAAAACATTAAAGACATTTGGATTTTAAGATTTCTCTAAACCAAAACACTTCTCTCATCCTTTGATTTATGACTTCTAAAATTAAACCTCTGCAACAACAAGGAGCTTGGAGCATAGTGGGCAGCACGGCCATCGTCATCAGCAAAACTCGGGTCTACATCAGCAAAACCTTTCTTAGAATTAAATAACCAAGCCATAGGATTTTGAGGTAGTTTGCTTAGTGCAACATAAATCCTCAACTTTTCGTTAAGCATTTGCATGATCATGTTATGCAAATTAAGCCGTAACCGGTCTTAGGACTCCGAGGTAGTCGTTTGGTACGACATAAACCCTCACTTCTTCGAGGCTATTTGTGTGATTATGTCATACGAATATAAGTCCTAATTAATTAAAATTGGTAGGATTGCAACATTAAATAATATTCTCGAATTGAAGCAAAACAATAGAATAGTTTGGGAAGTTTCTAAGATTCTTCTTGGATCCTCAGTTTCTCATATATCTCTTCCTTTGGACTCCTAAAATTAATTGATCCAAATTAGAGCTAACCCCTTTTGAAATTCCAAAATTCAATCCTTTGAAAACCTTAAACTTTAAAATTCTTGAGAGCAAAACCAGTGTTCCTTATCGAGAGTTTTCTTAAATGATTCCCGTCATTTAAGATGTAATTAACTATAGGGGCTTGCCCTTATAAGGAACTTTAAGAACCCAGGTAATATAAACCTTGTTTAATTCCTTTATATTAAGCAGGGGAACTTGTCGGCTTATAAAATTGGTTCACAGACCAAACGGATGTCATAAATCTCCTAGTTTTTTTAATCGAGCCCCATTATCAAGCAGTGGGTCTATTCCTCGGAACAGATACACGGTTTGTGATGCGGTGCTCGTTTATATAAACTATTTGGGATGTGATATCGGTTTGATTTCATATCTTAAAATTTTTCAACCTTAAAATTATTTTCAAAATCAAATAATACTTTTCAAATTATATATTTAAATTAAATTTAAAATTCACTGACAATTTTTGTAGGTTAAAATCCAACACATAACCTAAAAATATGCCGACAAAAACAAATTAAAAAATATCAAGAGATGACTAAATTACATAACAATTTACAAAATCCAATTGAAATAAATGAACAAAATGTTTACAAATCATTAAGTGTTTATGCTAACCGTACAGTTGATGAACTTCATAATAGTATTCAAATACCTACTGTAGATGCTAATTCTTTTGTGCTTAAACCGTCTATTATTCAATTGGTTCAAAATAATCAATTTGAGGGAACACCAAATGAGGATACAAATTTACACCTTGCATGTTTTTTAGAACTTTGTGCTACCTTTAAATATAATAATGTCTGATGATGCTATTAGACTTAGACTATTTCCTTTCTCTTTAAGAGATAAAGCAAAGATGTGGTTGAACTCATTAGCAACAGGTTCTATTAAAACATGAGCTGAAATGACACAAAAATTCCTTGCTAAATATTTTCCTCCTTCTAAAACTGCTAAATTAAGAAATGACATTACTTCATTTAGTCAATTTGACGGGGAGACAATTTATGAAACTTGGGAAAGATTTAAAGAACTATTGAAAAAATGTCCTCATCATGCTTTACCTGATTGGTTAATTATTCAAACATTTAATAACAGACTTATTGGATCACTGAAATCAATTATTGATGCTGCTGCTGGAGGTTCTTTAATGGCTAAATCCTTTGAAGAAGCTTATACTTTAATCGAAGAAATGGCTAACAATTATTTTCAATGGCCTTCTGAAAGGATTAATCCTAAAAGAATGGCAAGTATTCATGATAACGAAGCCTTTTCTATCTTAGCTTCACAAGTAGCTGCAATATCTAAGAAATTAGATAATTTTACGATCAATGTATCACATAACAATTTTGCTAATATGGAAGATTCTAAAACTATTGAAACTTTACAAGCTATAGCTAGTAAAAATAATCTTTTTTCAAATTATTATAATCTTGGATGGAAAAATCACCCTATTTTTAACTGGAATAATTCACAACAACAATGGGATAATAATCAATCTCATCCAACTTGAAATTGGAACAATCAAGTAAATTCAAACTTTAAACCTCCTGGATTTAATAATCAACAAAAGAAGTTATCTATAGAAGAATTAATTTTACAACTGAGTAATCAATTACAAAATCAAAACACTGTTATTCGTAATATTGAGAATCAAATGGGACAAATTGCTAATTTAATTAATTGCAGACCTACAGGAACACTTCCTAGTAATGTTGAAATCATTCCAAAAGAAACTAGAAAAGAACATGAACATGTTAAAGCTGTACAACTTAGAAGTGGAAAGGAATTAAAAGAAAGCATTCAGAATGAAATTGAAAATGAGATTGAGGTTGAAGAAATTAAAAAAACTAAAGAAACTTCTTCTCCTAGTAAAGATCAAACTGTTATTCCTATTAATGTGGAATTTGAAAAACCACCACCACCTTTTCCTTAAAGATTAAAACAATAGAAGCTTGATCATCAATTTTTTAAGTTCTTTGAAATTTTTAAGAAACTTACCATTAACATACCTTTTGCTGAAGCTTTGGAACATATGCCAACTTATGCAAAATTTATGAAGGATATTTTAAGTAAGAAACAAAAATTTGAAGCTTTTGAAACGGATGCATTAAGTGAAGAATGTAGTGCAATAATTCAAAAGAAATTACCTTAGAAACTTAAAGATCCTGGAAGTTTCACTATACCTTGTGCTATTGGAGAAAAATTTTGTGGAAAAGCTTTATGTGATTTAGGAGCAAGTATTGATCTCATGCCAATTTCTATTTTTCGAAGGTTGAATTTAGGAGAGATTACTCCCACCACTGTAACCCTTCAGTTAGCCGATAGATCTATCACTTACCCTAAAGGAGTTATAGAGGATGTTCTTGTTAAAGTGGATAAATTTATTTTCCCTGTGGATTTCATTGTGCTTGATATGGAAGAAGATAAAGAAATACCTATTATTTTAGGGAGACCTTTTCTAGCTACCGGACGGGCTATGATTGATGTGCAAAAAGGAGAATTACCTATGAGAGTTAATGATCAAGAGATTAAATTCAATGTCCTTAAATCAATGAAGTACCCTGATAAAGAAAAATGCTATCGAATGGATATTATTGATTATATAATTGAAAAACATTATCAAGAAAAATGTAAAGTCATTTCTGAAGAAAAAATTTAATTATTAACTGATGAAAATGAAGAACAAAAAGAAGAAGAATTATTTAAAGAAACTTATTATATTAAAGATAACTGGGAAATTTTAGACATAACTCAAAATGATATACTTTTACCCTCAATTAAAAAAGCCTCTGAACTGGAATTAAAAATATTACCTGCACATTTAAAGTATGTTTTTCTTGGAAATTCATTAACTTTACCTGTTATTATTTCTTCTAAACTAAGCTTAGATCAAGAAGAAAAATTAATAGGAGTGTTAAAGAATTATAAGAAAGCTTTTGGTTGAACTATTGCTGATATAAGAGGAATAAGCCCTTCCATCTGTATGCATAAGATTTTAATGGAAGAAGATTTTAAACCTGTTATTGAACCTCAAAGAAGATTAAATCATATTATGAAAGAGGTTAATGAAAAAGAAATTTCAAAATGGTTTGATACTGGAATATTTATCCTATTTCGGATAGTCAGTGGGTAAGTCCTTTTCATTGTGTTCCGAAGAAAGGAGGATTAACTGTCATTGTCAATGATAAAAATGAACTAATTCCTACAAGACAAGTTACTGGATGATGAATTTGCATTGATTATTGAAAATTAAATAACGCCACTACAAAGGATCATTTTCCTTTACCTTTCTTGGATCAAATGCTTGATAAATTAGCTGGACACTCATATTTATGTTTTCTGGATGGATATTCTGGTTATCATCAATTACCTGTCGCTCCTGAGGACCAAGAGAAAACAACATTTACAAGTCTTTATGGAACATTTGCGTTTAGAAGAATTCTTTTTGGTTTATGTAATGCACCTGCAAATTTTCAAAGATGTATGATGTCAATATTTTGTGATTTGATTGACAAAGGAATTGATATATTTATGGGTGATTTTTCAGTTTTTGGAACTTCTTTTGAATCTTTTTGGAAAATATATCCAAAGTTTTGAAAAGATTGAAGAAATAAACTTAGTTCTTAACTGGGAAAAATGTCAATTTATGGTCACAGAAGACGTTGTACTTAGTCACAAAATTTCACAAAAAGAGATCGAAGTTGATCAAGCAAAAGTGAAAATTATTGCTGAACTGCAACCACCTACTACTGTTACTGGTGTGAGAAGTTTTCTGGGACATGCTGGATTTTATAGAAGATATATGAAGAATTTTTCTAAAATTACTAAACCTCTTAGTCATTTAATGGAAAAAGAAGCTAAATTTGAACTTAATGAAGATTGTGTTAGTGCTTTCAATATTTTCAAAGAAAAATTAATAACTGCACCTATAATTATTGCACCTAATTGGAATAAACCTTTTGAATTAATGTGCGATGCAAGTGATTTTGCAATTGGAGCTATATTGGGACAAAAATATGAAAAAATTTTCAAAGTTATATATAATGCTAGTAAAACTCTTACTGAAACTCAAAGAAATTACACTACTACTGAAAAAGAGCTTTTAGCTATAGTTTATGCCTTTGATAAATTTAGACCTTATCTTCTTGGTACCAAATGCATAGTTCATAATGATCATTCCGCTATTAAATATTTAATGTCAAAAAAGATGTTGAACCTAGACTGATAAGATGGGTTTTACTTCTACAAGAATTTGATTTTCAAATAGTGGATAGAAAAGGAACTGGCAACCAAAATGCTGATCATTTATCTAGAATTAAGAATGATATTTTTATTGAAGAAAATATAAATGAGAAATTTCCTGATGAACAGTTATATGTTATTCGAGGATGCAAACACCTTGGTATGTGGATATAGTTAAATATCTAGTTAGCAATATTCTACCTCATAGATTGAATAACAAATATATTATGAAATTTAAAAATGATGCTAAATCTTATATTTGGGAAGATCCTCATTTATTTAAATTGGGAAGAGATTCTGTAATTCAAAAATGTGTACCTTATGAAGAAACTTTTGCTATTATTCAAAAATGTCATGATTTCGAATTTGGAGGACACTTTGGAGTAGATAAACTGCATTTAAAATTTTAAATTCAGGATTTTATTGGCTTACCTTGTTCAAAGATGTGAGACATTATGTTAAAACATGTGATCGATGTCAAAGGATGGGAAATATATCTAGGAAAGATGAAATGCCTTTAAACTATATATTAGAAGTTGAAATTTTTGATATACGGGGTTTAGACTTTATGGGACCATTTGTACCATCATCTGGAAAGATTTATATTTTATTAGCAGTTGATTATGTTTCAATGTAGATTGAAGTTGTAGCTTTACCTAACTGTGATTCTAAAAGTGTTTCCAAATTTTTAAAGAAAATGATTTTTTCTAGATTTGGAATGCCTAAAGTAATAATCACATATGGTGGAAGTCATTTCAGAAACATAAGAATTCAATCATTACTAGAAAAATTTGGAATCAAACAAAGTATTGTAACTGCTTATAACCCACAAACAAGTGGAATGGCTGAAGTATCAAACAAAGAAATTAAAAGAATTTTAGAGAAGACTGTTAATCCTAAAAGAACTGATTGGGTTGATAGACTTGATTCTGCAGTATGGGCTTATAGAACAGCTTATAAGACACCAATCGAAATGTCACCTTACCGATTAGTTTATGGTAAACATTGTTACTTACCTGTTGAACTTGAACATAAAGCTTATTGGGTGATAAGTGAGTTTAATTTTGATTTGAATACTGCATGAGAAAAATGATTATTAATATTAAATGAGATGGATGAAATAAGAAATGAGTCATATGAAAATGCCAAAGATTTATAAAGAGAAAATGAAGAAATGACATGATAAAAAGATTTCAGGAAAAATATTCGAGCCTGGACAAGAAGTATTATTATTTAATACTGGTTTAAGACTTTTTCCTGGAAAATTAAGATCTAAATGGATGAGACCATATATAATTGAGAAAGTATACCATTATGGAGCTGTGGATATTAAAGTCCCCAAAACGGGAAAAATATTTAAAGTTAACGGATTATGGCTGAAGCCTTATTTGGGAGAAATAAAAATGATTTATAAAGAGGCTTATGAGTTGAGTCTACCTGATTAAAGACTTAATTAGGTCGGGCTAACGACGTTAAACTAAGCGCTTTGTGGGAGGCAACCCATAGTTATTTTTGTGTGTTTTTACATTTTTAATGTAAGGTTATGCCTCGGTCTTGACTAATTTTATATAACTTTAGAAAATTGGATGCTAATAAGTCTTTATTAATTTAAGCTAAAGATTATCTTGAAGTATATAAAGTTTGGACTTTGGAACACTCTATTTTGTATGCGAGTAAAAAGGAGATCAAGTTAATCTTCATTATTTTAATTACTGAGTTTATATTGATCTTACCATTCTAATTTACCTATTTTAGAGATCGAAACTTTGAAATTTGACGTTAGGTGAAACGGAGTCGAACATGGTTCCGGTGCCTAGGCACCAAAATCCGGCGCCTAAGCGCCAGAGTAAACTATGTGTCGATGGGTCCGGCGCCTAGGCGCTAGATTTGGCGCCTAGGCGCTAGATTTGGCGCCTAAGCGCCACAGTTACTAGGCTGTGTAAAAACAAAAAATTTTTCAGTTTTTCACACGATTTTCTCCAATAAACTACCCCATCTTCATCCCTAATCCTTAAGCAACCATTGTTACGACCTTTACACTTCATACTTGAGGAGATAAGAAAAGATTTTAAAGAAATGGAGAGAAGAAATCATGGAGAAGAGGCTAGAGATAAGTATTCTAAGGATCCTCAACCTTACTTCAATGGTTTCATTGCTATTAGTTTGGAGAAGTTTTCGAGTCGTCTAGATAAGTTTGAAGCGGAATTCAAAAGTATTAGAGATCGCCTCCATGAGATGTATCATCAAATCGAGCATCTAGAATGGCAGGCAAAGCTTCAATTCGATCATATTGCGGCCTATCAAGATGCTCAAGTGGAGATGTATGCGAAGAACAATTGGATCGACGAGAAAACTGCTACGGATTTTCTATGGGCGTTAGTGTTCTTTACAAGTAGGACAAGTAATCGAAAATGGAAATTTCTAATTTGAAGATTAGATAGTAAATGTAGTTAGATCGAGACTTTATCTAGTGTGTCGTTATATCGATTTGGTAAATCGATTGTGTTGTTTGTGTGTTTGTTTTATTGTTCAATGTGTGTTGTACTTGCTTTGAAATTGTTTTGTTTAATTATTAGTAAGACTTGAATCTTATTATTGTACTTATCTGTATTGTATTGAGCCTAAAATTGAAGATTTTGAATGGAATTAGAAGAGTTTGACTTAAACTTGTACTTAATTGATGGATTTAATTTTTAATTTTTAAAATTTTTGGAAAATATTTTGGAAGTTAGAATCTGAAGCAATACTTTTATGTGAGTAATTAGAAGTGGATATTGTGAGTTTTGGTAGAAAATTAATTTTTTAAAAAATGATTTTTGTGAATGGCGAGTCTTGCGCCTAAGTGCCAGAATTTGGCGCCAAAGCGTCGGTTCGGCCTGCTACCCTAAAATTTGGATTTAAGCCCCCAAAAGCCATGGACGATGCCTAAGCTTCATCCCATTCCTCATTTTTGCGAAAATACACCCCTTAGATCCATCTTGAGGTCAAAACGTCACAAATTTGAGCTCGAAATCACTCGATTTCTTCATCTTAAGGTTAGATCTACCTTCTAATCCATTTATTTTTTATTTCTACATTGGATTTTCTTATTTTTGCTAAAAACCAAAATTTTGGAGAAAATTTTTGATTTTTAGAAATTCTCCATGGATTTTCTTAACTCATTTTAAGTTTCTAAAGATTAAAAGAGTTTAGATCTTTGATTCCTTTATTTATTTGTGTTTTCTTTCATGTTTATATGACAACTAAATCTAAGCACGGAAAAGTACGAGAAAATTTCGACAGCAGCAAGTTCGCTACTGCGGCAGCGCACTTTCGTTATCACGAATTTGCGTCATCAAGGAAATTAATCTCGGAGCGCAGTTCTTACAATCCTGGAGAGTTGATCGTGAACACGATCGTTGCACACAACTGGCAGCGATTCTGTTATTTCACTGTCGTTGCTGTTATTCTTGTTGTATGAGAGTCTTATGCCAATTTTATGGATGCGGAAGACTACGAAGTCTTCGTTAGAGGTGTCGGAGTGGGATTCACTCCGGAACGGATCAATATTTTCTACGGCCTACCACCTACCGTCGAGTCCTACTATTCTGGTCTATCTCCATCTGAAGAAGATTTGGAGATGATTATTGCATATTTGACTGATGGCACTGGAGCTTGGAAGATCCGGAACGACAAACGGGTAAACATTAAATCTTCTAAGCTGAATGGTATTTCAAAGGCCTGGCACTATTTTTTTCTGCTAGAGTACTTCCTTCCAACCACCTGAGTGATGTTACTAGAGATAGAGCTATTCTGAACTACTGCATTCAGAAGAGGAAGCCGATAGATGTTGGCAGCATTATATATGATTCTGTGGAGTCTATTGCAAGATCCAGCACTTCTGTGGAATTAGGATTCCCATCCTTTATATATTCTTTATGTGTGAGCAATGGAGTTATTGTTGATATTTCAGAGGAGAAGCTGAAGACTACAAATCCTATTAGGCAAGAGAGTGTTAGTATATATGATCTTCTTCGCGGGAAGAGATCTACTGCTCCTTCTACTTCGTACCTACTCCGTGTAGAGCTTTTACTTCTAGACCTTCTACTTCTACTGTTGAGCCACCATCTAGTTTCTGGGAATCAATGCATGGTCAATTTCTAGAGCAGCTGAATGAGTTATTTGTAACTCACTACAGAGTAGATACTATAGACAAGAAGATTGATCATCTATCTGAATATACCCAAAGGAAAAGTGATTATGATGATCAGTATTCAGAGTCTTTATTTAGATTCTTGAAGGGTGAGCATGATGTTCGGTTCCCTACCCGTCCTAGATTTTCACCAGTATGTTGATCCAAAGGATGTGGAATTTTGTTTTGGTGATGACGATGACGAGGCTACATATAGTGATTAGTAGCTTAATTTACCTCTGTAGATGAGTTGATTCTGTTTTTAGTTTATTTCTTGTTTGTTAGTACTGATTAGTTTGTTTTTAGTTAGTGTTGATTTGTTTAAGTAATTTTGTGTGGATTTTTTTATGTTCAGACAGTTTTTAGAGTATCTAGTTTAATATGTGTTTAAGACTGAATTATGGATGAAATTTTTTTTCATTTTCTATGATAAATGGTTCTTTCTGTTTTCAGCCTACTGTTTAGTATTCTTATATTGTTATTGATGTTGTTTTGTTTCTGTTATTGTGATTAGTATAGTCGTTTAATTTTGCTAATAAAATAAAAATTGAGTCTGCTTACTTTTACATATGCTTCATTATTTCAGTAATATTCATAAAAAACATGTGTAGAAGTAAATTTTTCCTTGAAGACTGTTTTTACATACTTATAAAAAATTTCCTTTTTAAAATTAAGCCTTTCTTTCTCTCATACTTTAAAATTTTTCATGATATATCAAAACTTAAGTTTGGGGGAAGGGAAAATACATGCAAATTTAAATTTTATTTGTCCTTAAAGTGCTAATATTTTCAAATATATATATATATATATATATATATATATATATATATATATATATATATATATATATATATATATACATAACATAAGGAATGAAAAATATATTTAAGATCACTTAAAATTTTGAATTTATAAATAATTTAGTAAACTTAATAAAAATTTTTTATAACTTTGATTGATTTTAGGAAAAGAATTATTCAACTTAATGAAGAGTAAGATTAAGAATTTTTTCTATTCATGATAGAGATAATTGAATTTTAGAAGTGTTAAGAAATCAAGAATTATAACTTGAAAAAGAAAAAGATTGAAAGACTTTTTGAAAATTATTCATGTTATAGTAATTAAGTGAAAATGTATAAGTTTGAAAATATAAGTTAAGGATAGTGAAGTTCAAAACCATTAACAGGCTATCTAGATACAGTAATCCTCACTGTGAAAAAAAAAAAAGAGAAGAAGTGAGGAGAAGCTTGAGGATATGCCTAATCAAAAATTGGCTTCACTTGAATTATCTTATAAAAAGAAAACTAATTACATATTTTACTTAATTTTTATGCATGTATTTTTATTAGAAAAGATTTTCATGAAGATCTTTTTCTTGTAAATAATTTATGTGATCTTAATATAATAAACTACAATTATTTTCGAAATGAATGAAAAATTTTTGAAGTCTTACAATTTGGTAGTTGAATATTCTTTAAATTCTTAAAATTAAATTTAGTTAGTGAAATTTGGTTAATGATTTACTCAAGCCTTTATAAAATCAAAAATTACAAGGAATCTTAAATATTTACCTTTATTCCAAATGTTATACATTTTATATAGTAAAAAGGGTTACTTGAATACAAGTACCGTTTATGTTTGGGGAATTTTGATCCATGAAAAAATATCTATTTTTATGCCTTGATTTTTATCAAATTTTTAAGGATATTATGCTTTAATGAAAGGTATTTTATGTTTTTGGATGTAGGTGATGCAAAAATGTTCAAAAAGGAAAAAAGATGAAAAAGAATGAAAAAGGAGCAAAAAGGAGCAAAAATGGAGCCAAAATGCAAAATTGCCAAAATAATGAGCTTGGCGCCAGAATCCGGCGCCTAAGCGCCAGCTCGATAACAAATCTTTGATGGTTTTTGTTACTACTTTGGACGGTTATTTTGATGGTTAGAGCAATTATTGGACCATCTAGAAGATTGATAGTTATTCCTAGATTATAGGACATGTCATACATTGTATTTAGACGCTTGGAAACAATTTGGATTGCGAAGAGGTGCGATCCAAAGTGAAGAGGTGTGAAGAACTAGACACGGAGTTCGGTGCCTAGGCCCCAGATGTCGGTGCCTAGGCGCCAGACACACTTTCTAAAAGATTCATTGAACTTGGACACATTTTGAAGAGGTGCCTTAGGTAACACTTGAAGCCTATAAATAGGAGGCTAATCCTGCAGAGAAAAAAGCCCACCCCAAGTAGCCCAATAAGAAATCCAAAAATTAGAGAGATAATTTTAAGGGCCATACTTTTAGTTTACTTTCCTTCATAAGTTAGTGAGTTTATTTTATTTAGAGTTTGTATTGAGAGTTTGGAAGAGTTGGGGCTTTTGAATTCTATTTCGCTTTGGAGTCAGTAAGAATCAGAGGTTCAGTTGGAGAAACACTTGAGATAAGTATTTGTAATTTTATTCAAAGTTTTATTTATATGTTTTTTTTATTTAGATTCAATGTGTTCTGAGTAGTTACATTACTTTCTTCTTTCAATTATGAAAAGATAAATAAGATAATCTAAAATTCGTTAGAGAATTAGAAACTAAAATATGTTTTAAATATTGTGATGATATTAATACCTGATTTTAATGTTCTATTTAAATTGGCCATTTAAATTGTTAAAATTTGTTGAAGAGTTTTGAGACCTAGAAGGAGATGAACTCTTAACTAGTAGATATCACATGAATCCTTAGGTAGTCGAAGGCCTTGTGCGGGGTATTCAAGGTGAAGTGCAAATAAATAGGAAAATATTATTCAATGGGCATAGATTTGATAAGTTTTTAGAGTGACAGACTAAATTCTTGTAATTTGGTTTATTGAGATGGAACGGGTGACTAGTAGGGCAGACCATAGCCACCCTTGGACATCTAGTAGTGTGAGCCTAGATTAACCCATTCTACTAACAATACATCCAGACCTGATCTATAGATTAGCCAATTTTCTTTATACTATCGAGCGAAGGTAAAGAATAGGACTGCTTCTATTTGGCACAATACCATAATTTTTTATTCTCCACGAATATTATATTATCTAAAAACTCTTGGATTAATTGAAAGGAAGAAAGTTGTTTGCTTATTATTATTTACATAACTCATTATTTTAGTACTGCTTTAATTCTGCTTTTAGTAAATTAAATATTAAATTTAAAAATTTAAAAGAAATACATAAAAATAAAATTTAGATATTTAAAAATCTATAAACCTCCTCTTGGGATCGATACTGGGGTCTTTATTTAAAGCCTTATAATACTTCAAACGATACATATACTTGCGTAGTTCCTCTAGTGTGTAAAATATTTTTCATAAAATTATATTTATATACACTAGCTGCTCTTATTATTTGGGTCAAAGTATTGACTATAACATATTTTTGAGAGCATAAATTACTACGTTGTTCGCGGATTGAGGTCAAAACACCAAATGTGTCAAATCTTCTTTAGTGCTAATTCCAAGCTCTGCACCAAACAATGGATCTCTAATTATACTGGATTCAGCATTGTTTCTCTCCCCATTAATTATCTTGATGTGTAACTGCTTAAGGGTAGGACCAAACAAACTCAATTCAATGAGATAATTGATAAGATCAAAGCCCAATTAAACTGATGGACAAACTCATTCCTATCTAATGGGGGAATAATTACATTGTTGGAAAGTATAATTATGGAAAGTATAATTACTGCCTTATGCGCTCCAAATGTTCTGTATGAAGAAAACTACATAGGTTTCCCTACGGAGGCTCTTCATTAAATTCTTGTGGGCTGGACAGAAAACACTTTCACTGGTTATGTTGGCAGAAGCTGTGCAAACCTGTCGAAGCTGGAGTGCTTTAATTCAAAAGCTTTCAACACCTTAGCTTTATCAACTTGTGCTATTTGTGGATTAAGTTCAGAGCTCAAGAGTGTTTATGGGCAAAGTACATGGTGGGCAAATATTGTAGACATGTGCATCCTACCCTGTAACCAAGAAGTTTAGAGACTCCAGGTTATGGTATAATCTGTTGGCAGCCAGGCACAAAGAAGAAGAGCTTTTCATTTGGTAACTGGGGGAGAGCAGGACTAATTTATGGTTGATCAATGGGTCTGGAATGGGGTGAAACTATCTTGTGCTAATACAAGGAATAATTACAACTGTCAAGTGAAGGACTACTGGATTGAAAATCGGTGGAATTGCAAAATGTTGAACACTCTCCGTACTACTGACCAAGTTAAGCTTGTTATGAACACCACCTTTTCTCCTGGGCAGAAAGATAGAGTTACCACTAAGCAAGGTTTCTCACAGAAGCTCTCTTATTTCATTTATCATAAATTCTTCCAATGGGATCCAGTAATGTGAGGTAAAGCCATTTGGGGAAACTGCTACTCCCTCCATGTATTTTTACTGTTGGAGGCTTTGGGAACTACTGCTAACTACAGATGATATTCTGAAACCCAAGGGGCTGAGAGATCCTTCTTGCTGTTGCTTGTGTAATGCAGATGAGGTGTCTTTTGATCACATGTTCTTCAGTTGTACCTTCTCTCAAAGGGTTTAGCCCTCCCTCTTTGACAAGTTGAAGGTTGATATCCTTAGATTGAGCTAGTTTAAATTCTCCATGTGCTGGACTGACTAGAAATATGCTGCTCTCTTAGTTATTCCTTGCATTGTGGCTTGGTTCATTTGGATGATCAGAAACTAAGCCAAATATGAAGATAGGCAACCCATGGTCACTTTAGATGTTAAAAATTGTATGTCTTATATCTTGAAACTAACTCAGCATTTTAAGTTCCCTAATCTACGCAAGAATTGGTTTCCTACTTCTAATGTTCAACAGAGATCCCCTCCCTCCATAATCTTTTGGCTACCCTGACCTCAATCCGCGAACAACATAGTAATTTATGCTCTCAAAAATATGTTATACTCAATACTTTGACCCAAATAATAATAACAGCTAGTGTATATAAATATAATATTATGGAAAATATTTTACACACTAGAGGTACTACGCAAGTACACGTATCGTTTCAAGTAATATAGGGCTTTAAATAAAGACCCTAGTATCGATCCCACGAGGAGGTTAATAGATTTTTAAATATTTAAAATTTATTTTTATGAATTTCTTTTAAAGTTTTAAATTTAATATTTAATTTACTAAAATTAGAATTAAAGCAGTACTAAAATAATGAGTTATGTAAATAATAATAAGCAAACAACTTTCTTCCTTTCAATTAATCCAAGACTTTTTAGATAATATAATATTCGTGGAGAATATAAATTTATGGTATTGTGCCAAATAGAAGAAGTCCTATTATTTACCTTCGCTCGATAGTATAAAGAACATTGGCTAATCTATAGATCAAGTCTGGATGTATTGTTAGTATAATGGGTTAATCTAGGCTCACACTACTAGATGTCCAAGGGTGGCTATGGTCGGCCCTACTAGTGACCCGTTCCCTCTCTATAAACAAAATTACAAGAATTTAGTCTGTCACACTAAAAACTTATCAATTCAATGCCCATTGAATAATATTTTCCTATTTATTTGCACTTCACCTTGAATACCCCGCACAAGGCCTTCGACTACCCAAGGATTCATGTGATATCTACAAGTTAAGAGTTCATCTCCTTCTAGGTCTCAAAACTCTTCAACAAATTTTAACAATTTAAATGGACAATTTAAATAGTAAATTAAGATCTGGTATTAATATCATCACAATATTTAAAACATATTTTAGTTTCTAATTCTCTAACGAATTTTAGATTATCTTATTTATCTTTTCATAATTGAAAGAAGAAAGTAAAGTAACTACTCAGAACACATTGAATCTAAATAACAAAACATATAAATTAAACTTTGAATAAAATTACAAATACTTATCTCAATTGTTTCTCCAACAGAACCTCTGATTCCTACTGACTCCAAAGCGAAATAGAATTCAAAAGCACCAACTCTTCCAAACTCTCAATACAAACTCTAAATAAAATAAACTCACTAATTTATGAAGGAAAGTAAATTAAAAGTATGGCCCTTAAAATTATCTCTCTAATTTTTGGATTTCTTATTGGGCTACTTGGGGTGGGCGTTTTTCTCTGTAGGATTAGCCTCCTATTTATAAGCTTCAAGGGTTACCTAAGGCACCTCTTCAAAATGTGTCCAAGTTTAATGAATCTTCTAGAAAGTGTGTCTTGCGCCTAGGCGCCGGCATCTGGCGCCTAGGCGCCGAACTCCGTGTCCAGTTCTTCACACCTCTTCACTTTGGATCGCACCTCTTCGCGATCCAAACCTTTTCCAAGAGTCTAAATACAATGTATCACATGTCCTATAATCCAGGAATAACTGCCAATCTTCTAGATGGTCCAATAACCGCTCTAACCGTTAAAATAACCGTCCAAAGTAGTTACAAAAACCATCACAGATTTGGTATCGAGCTGGCGCTTAGGCACCGGATTCTGGCGACTAGGGGCCAGGCTTATTATTTTGGCAATTTTGCATTTTGGCGCCATTTTTGCTCCTTTTTGCTCCTTTTTCATTCTTTTTCATCTTTTTTTTTCCTTTTCGAACATTTTTGCATCACCTGCATCCAAAAACATAAAATAACTTTCAATAAAGCATAATATCCTTAAAAAATTGATAAAATCAAGGCATAAAACAGGCATTTCTTTTCATGGATCATACCCCTTCCTCTCAACTAGCTGTAGGTGAACACTGATGGCAGCTTTTCTAAGGGAGATGTTGGTTATGGGGGAGTGTTTAGGAACTCCCATGGGAAGTGCATCATGTATTTCTCTTCCCCCACTTTGCCAACTGATGCTTTGGAAGCTGAGATGATTTCCATCTTTTGGGTTATTATTATTGCTCACAGGGGTAGGTTTGGTCAACTTTTGGTGGAAACAAATTCCCTTACATGTATCAAGATATTGAGGAACCTTGAACCACCTCCATGGCACATTCTGAAATGGAAGCGTAGAATCCTTCCTTACAGTTTAATCCTCTCAGATACTCTTTACTCACATCCCCTTGGAAGGAAATTGAACTGCTCACTGGTTAGCTGCTTTGGGGAAGAACACTGAGTTGATTACAGTTGCAACTTTCCCCCTCTTCCTTTATCTTTTTGTTGCATGGGGATAGTTTATCACTCCCCTAACTTTAAATCATGTAGATGTAATATCTTTGTGATTTAATATGTCTTGCCCTATGGGCAATTTTTGGCAAAATAATATATATATATATATACATAGACACACACAGATATATATATATATATATATATATATATTGAAGGAGCCAACCAGTGCTCCCTATATATTTAATAAGGAAACATTAAAAAAGGATGGGAAGAAGGATCCATCAAATCCTAAAATGAAAACAATTAACATCCTAGGGGTTCCTTCTTCATTTACAACTCCACACAAAGAAAAGAAAAAAATTACAAGTAAAGGTATCACCCAACCTTACAATTACACTAAAATCTATATTGATATTTGTATAAAGCTCAACTGGTAAAATTAGTTGGTCTCTATTCTGAGATGAGGAACAGCAAGTAGTCTCCACATACCAAGAGTTTAAGAGGGGGAGGAGGAGTTGAAGAGAGGGCCACAGAGGAGTTGTGTGATCCAAGTCGAGTTAACCAATCTGCAGGTTTGTTACCCTCTCTATAAATGAAATTAAAATTGACCATTAATTGGGATTTGAGGGATTGGATCTTCTGGACCCATTGAGTGTGTTTCCAAGAAGAGGAGATATCAGTCTGGATCAGTTGGAGTAGGACCTGGGAGTCACCTTCCACAATTAAGGATGTCCACTTATTTCTAATGACTACCTTAAGAGCCCAATAAACTGCAATTAATTTTGCTTCCAAAGCATCAGATGTAATGATGGGGGTATGTAAGAATAACAGGAAATCACCCAAATGATTTTTGAATATTCCCCCATGCCTGCTCCCCACTTACATAAGCTGCCATCTGTGTTGACTTTAAGGGAGTGAGTGTTGGGGTGGTGCCAAGACACCTTGATAATCCTTATGGGGTTTATTTTGTAGATTATGGGGATGGAACAAATATTATGAAATTTTTTGTATTTAATGAGCTTATACTGATAAGTAACGCAATTCCTGACCACTCTCTTCACACAAGGTGGTTTTCCCTCAAAAGTAGCCTTATTTCTGGACATCCAGATGAACCAAGCAGTGAGTAAAGGAATGACACCAGCTCCAAAATTATGCCACCCAGCCCAGCAGGGAAAGATGATCCCATTGAAGTTGTTGAGAGAACATGGTGATAGAGTTTAGTAAAGTATTCCAAACTTTCTGGGAAAACTGATAGGCAAAGAACAGGTGTGTGATGGATTCTTTTGCCATTAGGCAAAGTCTACAGCAGGAAGGACCCCTTAGTACCTTTAGCTTAAGTATACCATCTATGGGGAGGAAATTTTTAAAAATCCTCAAGCAGAAAAGATTCATGGAATGGGAGAGATAATAGATCCAATTGTTATCCCTCTAGGGAACTTTCTCCCAGTTGAAAAGCTTGGAGTAGATGGCTTTAGACAGTCTGTGGTTGTAGTTAGTTTGCCATACAATGTGATCAGCTTTACTTCTTTCAAATTGCACTGTAGCTACTTTTCTAGCAGATGGAGCCTGTAGGAGGGTCAGAAGGGTGGGTAAAGACCAACTATCCCCATCCCAACAGTCAGCCACCTGGAGTTTAAGATTGAAATTGGCATTGCAAGGTTGCATCCACTCAGTAGGACACCATTGATCTAACCAGAAATTTAGTTCCCTTTTACAAAGGTTCCATAGAAACATATGTTCTACCAAAGGCCTGATTTTTAGCTTAGCCACCCACAATTTTGAGTCACCCAACTTTTAAGAGACCAGAGAAGGGTGGGAGGTCTTGCAGTATTCCCCAGACAGGAATTTGGTCCATAGCTAATCCTGGGATCTAAACTTAAGCTAGAGCTTACATAGATTCACTTGAATAATTTGCTGAAGTCCTTTGAATCCTAAACCTTCTGCCCAAGCAGGTTTAGCCACCTTATGCCATGAAGCCCAGTGAATTTGATGCCTTTGACCTGTCTAAAGGAAGTGGCTGAATGCTCTTTCAAACTGCAGTTGAGTACTTTTCTTCATGGTAGTCATTTGCAATGCATAAGAGGGGAGAATGGTGATGATACCCTTGAGCAAAGTAAGCCTGCCACCATTTGACCAGTAGAGATGGGTCCAGTTGGCCAGATAATGGCTAACTTTATTTAATATCTCATCAAAATGATTTTGTTTGGTTCTACCAGTATTGAGATGCACTCCAAGGTATCTTTAGGGGAGATGGGTGCAAGAAAAACCAATATAACTGAAGATCTAGTTCTTACATTCAAGGGAGATCTTGTTATGGAATATGATTTGGCACTTTGTAGCATTGAAAAACATGCCTGAATTGTTTTGAAACAACTGAAGACTTTTATGTACTTGCTTCACAACATTTTTAGTAGCATTGGAGAAGATCATCACATCATCAACATAAATAAGATGTGAAATTAGGAGATTGGATTTGTGATGGTACCTTATAGAGTTATGAGAGATTAGTTGATGATTCAAAATTTTAGAAAAATAATTCATTGCCAGAATAAAGAGAGTGGGGGGAAAGGGGGTCCCCTTACTTCAGTCCTCTAGGTGCAGTGAAAGAACCCCAACAAGAACCATTGATGAGAATGGAGTGAGAGTTGGTATTTAGCCATCTGAGAATCAAGTTACAGAAATCTCTGTGGAAACCCCTAGCAGTAAGGATATCCATAATGAATTCCCAGTTGATAGTGACAAAGGCTTTCCTTATATCAAGCTTATAGATTAAGTTACCCTCAAGCAATGCTTGTTCAAATCCAAAAGAAGTTCCTGGGCCAGTGTCGGCATATTTTTAGGTTGTGTTTTATTTTGAAGAGGGGTCGCCTAACAGAAATCTGTCGGCAAATTTTTAATTTAATTAAAATAAATAATTTGAAAATGAGTATTTGATTTTGAAAATAATTTTAAATTTGAAGGTTTTAAGATATGAGATTAAACCGATCTCACATCCCAAATAGTTTATGTAAACGAGCACCGCACCACAAACCGTGTATCTATCCCTAAGGATAGACACACTGCTTGGTGGTGGGGCTCGATTAAATAAACTAGAAGATTTGTGACATCCGTTTGGTCTGCGAACCAATCTTATAAGCCGGACAAGTTTCCCCGCTCAATATGAAAACATTAAACAGGGTTTATATTACTCGGGTTCTTTAGAATTCCCTATAAGGGCAAGCCCCTATAGTTAATTACATCTTAAGTGATGGGAATCACCTAAGAAAACTCTCAATAAGTAATCAATAATTCTCGCTCTCAAGATTTTCAAAGTTTAAGATTTTCAAGGGATTGAAATTTGGAATTTCAATAGGGAATGGATCAAATTTGGAACATTTTATTTTGGGAATCCAAAGGAAGAAAAGTAGGAGAAATCACAGATTCGAAGTGAACTCCGGTGATTTCCCGACTATCCTATTGTTTAGCTTGGATTTAGGAAAGTCCTATTGTTTGTTTAATGTTTTAATCTTGCCAATTTTAATTAATTAGGGCTTATATTTGTATGATAAAATCAAACAAATAGCCTCGAAGATGTGAGGGTTTATGTCGTACCCAACGACTACCTCGGAATCCTAAGACCGGTTAGGGCTTAATTTGCAATGCAAATGCCTAACAAAAGGTTGAGGATTTATGTTGCACTAGGCAAACTACCTCGAAGTCCCATGGATTTGTTATTTAATTCTAGGAAAGTTTTGCTGGAGTAGACTCAGGATTTGCTGATGACGATGGCCGTGCTGCCCACCATGCTCCGAGCTCCTTGTTGTTGCAGAGGTTTAGAAATCATACATCAGGAGATGAGAAAAGTGTTTTGGTTTAGAGAAGTCTTAATTTTCCAAGTGTTTTTTGTGTTTCAATTAAAACAAATCTTAAAGTTGATTATAACGACACCGGTTAAGATCCCACGGTTCCATCCTTCCGGCATCATTATTTTTATCGGATTCACTTAGTCCAGATGAATTTGCTAAACTCAACCGAATGAGTTCCACACTTTCATTTAGACGCGGGGAAATCCCGTTAGCAACACGTAGGTTACATCATCCGAGGTATTCCCGATCATCCAACAGGACGTTTTAATTTAGTTGCAATTGTAGTTTTGTGCTCTGTTTGTGATTAAATTTTGAGTTGTTTTATATTTTGAAATGTTGTGGCGGTGAATTTTATCTTGCAATGACTTTTAACTTAGTTTTGGTTTCAGTTTTAGGGTCTATCCTAAAGGTGTGGGTTTTCATGCAACAGTTGTTTATCATACAAGCAAAATAAAGTACATTTGCAAGAAAGTAAATTGCAAGAAAGTAAATTGCAAGAAAGTAAATTGCAATAAAATAAAAGCGTACCTGGAGGGTCTTCCCGTCATCCCAAGCTGCACTTAAAACATAATTAGAATACTTAAGCAAGTTCCTAGGTAGAGCTAAAGTAAGGGTTTTGGTTTTCTACCAAATTCCTAATCCTATAGCTTAGTCATTTCCTATGACGTCTAGGTCTTTGTATTTTGGTTCGAAGACGATTTTCTTCATCAAAGAATAATTAAATTCAATTGTTCTTATAAATGTCCTATCATATTGAGGAAGTGCTTAAGAGGGATCTTAAACATCTTTTCAATATTTCTAGGATCGTTTTAAGTACAAATGAATTCAATTATATAAATGAATCAATCGTCCGGGGATTCAAGTTTTGTTGTTATCTCGCTTCGAGTGAACCAGGACATTTGAATATCCTAAGAGTGAAGTAACATTTCATTTAATGTTCTATTTAGGAGTTATAATAACCAAAGCTTTCAAGGGTAAATTAGTATGTTTGTGATTTAGTTTAATTTCCATTAGTGGGTTTAAATTTGGAATAGCGTTCAAGTTATTTTAGATTTATTTTGAATTCTTTATGTCTTTGGTGATATTATATTTAATTCAACTTAATTTAATTTAGTTTAATTTAATTGAATTTTAATTTAATTTAATTCAATTTAATTTAATTTAATTTGATTTGATGTTTAATCAATTTGATTTGATTTAATTTTAATTTAATTTGATTTAATTTAATTTAATTTAATTTAATTTAATTTAATTATTCAATTTAATTTAATTTGATTTATTTTAATTAATTTAATTTAATTTAATTTAATTATTCAATTTAATTTAATTAATTTAATTTAATTTAATTATTCAATTTAATTTAATTTATTTAATTTAATTGAATTATTTAATTTAATTTAATTTGGTTTAATTTAATTTAATTTAATTTGATTGTTTAATTTAATTTAATTTATTTAATTTAATTATTTGATTTAATTTAATTTGATTTAATTTAATTTAATTATTTAATTTAATTTAATGTATTTAATTTAATTTAATTTTAATTTAATTTTATTTTAATTTAATTTAATTTTTAATTTTAATTGAAATTTTTAAAAGAGTTTAATAATTAAGTCTTTTAATATTTTAAATTTGAGTTATCATTTTAATTAAGAATTGAATATTAATGAGATAATTAATTTAGGGATTTTTAAATTAAAGAATAAATCTCTTCCTAATAATATCCCTATTTTAATAATTCCAATTTTATTATTCTTCCAAATTTAATCAATTATTTAATTAAGGTTTAATCATTTTAAAATTGTTTAATGGGTTTCTACCCTTTAATTATTTAAATTTCAATCATCCAAATCAGATTTAGGATCAAATATTTTACTTGTTAATTTTTTTATTAAACCTAAAAGTTTTAATTAAGGATTAAAGATTTTAATTACCATTTTACCCTTTAAGCTTAATAATTTCATAACTCACTAAATTGAACTCAAATGAACTTGAAATTTTTATGTAACTTCACCCATATGTCAATAAAGACATGAGAGGAGAAAATGTGATTTTTCTGTATTTAATTTATTTATATAATTATTTTTGGTGAAAAAAAGAGATTTCCAAGGAAAATTTAATAACATGACCAAGGGAAAGTTTCTGTCCTTAGGAAAATTAGGGGACATTCCTAATGACTAGAGAAGCACTTGGACCAATTTTGGTGATTTTTTGAATTATATTATTTTTATTATAATTATTTTAAGTTTTGGAGTGTTAATTAATTTAAAAATAAAATAAGTGTTGAAAAATGGATTTTATAATTTTCAAAAATCTCTCTGATATCAAGGAAATCATAGAAGCAAATTTTGCAATTTTCTGAATTTTCTATGATTTATTATAATTATTTTAGTGAAAATACTAGAAAATACATTTTTTAATTTTAAAATTACCTTAAAGCTTTAAAATTTAATATCTCACTAAATAGACCTAGGAAAAATATAGGGTTTGTTCCTATGTGATTAAAGTTCAAAATGTGACATTTTGGTGAATTTTATTATTTTTGTGATTTTTATTATTTTTTAATTATTAAAAATATTAAAATATTATTAAAAATCAACTTTTTTAGAAAATTGAAATTTTAATTTTCTTAGGTTCCCCTGATATCAGAGAGGCTCCAAAACCAATTTGGTGAATTTTTGAAAGATATTTTAAAAGTTATGAATTTTTAAAGTTTAAAATGGCTAAGTGGCTTAATCAACCCAATTAGTGGGGCTAACCAAGTCCAATTGACCTCAAATTTTTATGGTGGATTCCTCTGATCCTAAAGGTCAGTGGAGAATTGATTTCAAGTCAATTTGATGCATGGTTAACTCTAATTTATTAAAGACCTATTTTGGGTGTTTAAGCCAATTAGGGTTGTTTTAAATGAACTAAGTCAAAACCTATTTTTCCTAGGGTTCTCTGGTCATAAGGAACATCACCAAATTTTCCTAGAATTTATTTCACAACATGCTATTTATTGGAATTAAAATATTCAAAACGAGTAACCTCGAACTTGAAAAATCAATAACTTTTTATAGGGATGACCTCCGACTTTTGAAAATTCGGGGAATGTTCCCAAATTCGGAGGCTTCAAAAGCCCTATGGTCTCATGCCATGGTGAATTGTATGCATGCATGGAGAATTAAAATAATGCGGGGAGTAAATAAATTATAAAAAATAAAATACTTGATGAAATTAAATGATTTCTTTTCCACATTATTCTCCTCCGTTCACTCGAGCAAGAGGGTATTTTTATTTTATTTTTATGATTTTCCTACACAGAGATATGAATTTTGAAGTTTAGGGAATTAAATAAATAAGAAAATACCCTAATTTTCTATTTATCCACGCGGCGCCGGCGCATCCTCGGCGACTCCGAAAGGCCACGCGGCGCGCTCCCATTCGACGCCGCCACTTGAGTCGGCAGCCCGGGCCCCGCGGTTCTCACACCGTTTCCGGTCCGACGCCATCCGAGCCGTTCGTCCGCGCGTGTATTGAATGGACGCGCATCCGTTCATCGTCCCCAAGTGTTCTCACCCGAGAGCCGTCCACACTAAATCCCTAAGATCTCACTCGATTCTCAATGGATTTTTATGTTCTTATACTCTATGGATTCGTCTTGAAGAGACGAACACATCAATACGGTTAACATGCATTGAAACTAAGGCATTTGAAATAGAGATTCTCCGAAGCTCGGGATGAAGAATTAGCTCATACCTTGGCTCGGAGAAGTGTGGCTTCAATCCGAGAGTTGTTGCACCTTCGATTGGATCCCAAGCAAGCTCCGGATGAAGTCTCCCGGTCCGGTGAATTGTCCGGATATGATTTCGACCAAGCCCGATCACAAAGCTTGGAGGCCGGAGCAACTCGGGTGGCCTCAGAGATGGGGCTTTTACTTGGTGGACACCTTCCCTTGGTCCGGTGAAGGTGTAGAACCAATCAATTTGGGAATTGGCTCACTCTGGAGAAGTGTCCTGGTTTTGGGTGGAATTTCAACTCTGAAATTGAGCTCACAGAGGAGAAATGGCAGGGGGATTTCACTGGGGATCAAGTGCTCTAAGGGTGGAGAAGGGTCTGGAACAATTTTGGCAGAGTTTTGGCAAGGTTTGTGCTTAGCTCCTCTCATGGCCGAGAGAGGTGGAGTTTAAATAGGAGAGGGTGGAGGGCCTCCCAGGGAGAGTTAGGGCTTGGGATCAGCTGCTCTGGTGAGGAGAAGATCAGCCATGGTGACCACTAGGCATGGGGCAGCTCAGCAAGTGAGAATTTCAATGTTAGCTCACATGTGAGCTCTCGGCCATGGTGTTTTCCGGCGGCTCGGTGGCCGGCCACCGAGCAATGGTCACCATCTTGGTCAGGTGGGTCGGGTACGGGGTTTAGTGTAGGCGATCGGCAAATGCCATGTGTAAAGGGTTTGATTCAAAGTAGAATGGGGCATGGCTAAATTTGGACCTAAATGGGTCAACCCACCCATTTGGGCTAGGTGCACCACCCAAGGCCCGGTTTAGGCCGAGGAGAAAGTGATTTGGATCAGCTTGATTAGTGGGGTCAAGTCACAATCCAAGTACAATTAGGCTTAAGCATGTTTTAGGGGAATCATGGGAGTGGTTAATCACCTTTAGGAATTAAGGAAAGAGTCTCCTCCTTTTGCCCAAAATGGCATGGTGACATGTAAAGAGGCTCTCATGGCTTGCATATGGCTTGTGCATGGCTCCATGGCTCCATTTGGCTTGGGAAAAGGTTTGGTCAATTTCATAAAAAAGGATTTTAAGGATTTTGGATAATTTGGTGGAAATTTGGATGAAGCTTCATTTGGAATTATTTGATTGATGGTTTTGGAACTTAGGGACAATTTTGATTAAATGGATGATGAAAGGAAGTGTCATGTGGGCTTTGGATGAATTTGGGCTTTTGAATTTGAAGGGAGTGGGCTTTTAGGAAAGTTTAAGGGAAATGGGCTTTTGATTTTAGGATGGGCATTTGGATAAAAATTTTATGAAGAACTTTGTCAAATAAATGTCATAATTGGTTTAGGGATGTTCTATGAAGGGCTTGGAATCAATTTGATGTGATTTGGAGTTGAATTGGTTTGAATTTGGGTTTATTTGGTAAGTGGGCCTATGTAGGTCCAAGTGGGCCAAGTTGGGCTAATGTTGGGCTAGAGTTGAAATTGATGTAAAATCAATGTTGAGAAATGTTTATGGGGGTGTTTCAAAGAAGTTTTGGCTTTGGTTGGGCTTTGATTTTGGGATTTGGGCTCATTTGGGTTAGGTTTGGGTTTAGGTCAAAAATGGGCCTTTTAGCCTTGGGTTGAGTTTGAGTGGGGTTTGGGTCAAAATTTTGGGCAAATCATGTTAGTGTTTTGTTTGTGGGAATGTTAAGGAAGATTTAGAAAAGATTTGGGGTTAATTGGAATTGAGTTGGGTGAGTTTAGGTTAGGTTTAGGTCATGGGTCCAAATTGGGCTTTAAGGCCAAAAGTGAGATTGGATCCACATTTCAATCAAATTGGACTTGGATTTAGTCTAGATTGCTATTGGGGATATTGAATTGAAGTTTAGAATTGAATTGGACCAAAATTGGGGTCAATTGGGTAGGTTTGGTTTGACATTGGGTTTACTTTAGGTTAAAATGGGTCAAATTGGGGGTTTTGACAAAGGGTAAATTAACAAAATTGGCCCATGGTGTAGTTGGACAAAATGAAATTGGGAATATTTGGGATTTTCTGGAATTTTTTGGGAATTTTCTAAATTTTTGGATTTTTAGGCCAAGAAGGGTATTTTGGGTATTTGGAGGGTATTGGGAGGTATTTTTGGAATTTTTGGTATTTTTGGGTATGGATGATCAATTTAAGTGATGTGGAGATGTTTGGTACTGATTTTGGAAAATTTTGGGTAATTTGGAAATCTTTGAGAAACTTGGGTAATTTCGAGGTTTTGGGTAGGCTAAGCGGGTGTAGGGTCCCGGGGGTCAAAAATTGAAAATTTGGGAAATTGAAGATTGGGTGAATTTAAGTGGGAAGAAATCATTTTGGTTGGGCCATGAAGCCATTTCAAGCCCACATGAGCCATGAAGGGACTCATTTGAGGCATTCACTATGTTGTTCCTAACCCTCTTGCCTAAGGGCTCGAGGGTTAAGGACCATCCATGCGGATCACCTACATGAGTCGGAGGTTAAGTTAGGTATGGGTGTAGTTTTAGGAGGTATGTGGAAGTGTAGTGTGTAGGTGTAGTGTATAAGTGTAGTGTGTGTAAGTCAGCCCCTTCACTGCACCGGGCCACCTGTGGCGGTCCTAAGGCCAAAGAGTCCTATAGGAACTTATCATTTAAACTTCCACATTTGATTTCAACCCTCTAGGTGATTAGGGGTCTACAGTCAAGTTTGTGGAGTTTACAGGGAGTTAAGAAGTGGTTTGAATTTCTAAAAGGTGGGTCCCAATTCTAGTCCTCTAAGATATTCAAAGGAAAAGCCTAAGGCTAGATCCTAAGCACTAAAAAGAAGAAGAGAAGACCTCATCAAAAATGAGGTCAACAGCCAGTAAAATATTTTCTGAGATTGATCTTCCCTTAAAAAAAGCAATTTGGTTCAAGCTGATAAGCTTTCCTAGATGAGGTTAAAGCCTAGCAACAATGTTCTCACTAATGGATTTGCTTAAAACAGAAGTGAGGCAAATGGGTCTAGAATGATCCCAACTTTTTTGGTCATTGTTCTTAGGAATAAGGACAATGTTAGAAGAACTGAAGTAGTGGGGGATGTCAACTCCTTGAAAGAAACTGGTAATTGCTTTAATGACCTCAATCTTAATAATGGGCCAAGCCTTCTTGTAAAAATCTACAGTATAGCCATCAGGTCCTGTAGTTTTTGAGTTATCAATAGAGTTTATGGCTTGCCAAATTTCCTCTTCAGTGGGAGGGGTGGTTAAGATCAGGCTGTTGGTATACTGAAAATGTTCCTGAAAATAAGAAGGATTAATGGGAACTCTTTGCATAGGTGGCTGATCTACCAGATTTTTAAAATATGAAGTAACACTCCTGCCAATATCACTGTTATTATCAAGCCAGGTTCCATCCTCATGCTGCATGCAATGGATTGTATACATTTCCTTCTATAATTAATATATGGATGATAAAATCTAGTGTTTCTGTCCCCCTCAATAAATATATTGAGTGATGAATTTTGTTTGAGGAAAAGATCTCGTGTTTCAATAGTGTTGAGCAGTTTTTCCTGTGCTGCCAAAAGTTGCTGCTCCGGAACCCTATCAGACAAAACTTGGGTCTCCATAAGTTGGACTTCTTTCTCAGCCTCTTCCACAGGAGTAAAAACATTGCCAAATTCATTCCAGCCCCACCTTCTCAGCTCTTTTCTGAGCTTAACATGGAGTAAACACAGTTTGATCTAGGGATCAGGATGATCAACACCTCTCTAATGGGCAGTGATAAGCTGTAGAAAGGTTGGATGGGCAGACCAGATGTTTTGATATCTAAAAGAGGGACTGGAATTTCTAGGTGGAGGAGCAGAAATTGTTAGAAGCATGGGTCTGTGATCTGAACTTGCCAGAGATAGATGTGTGAAAAAAGTGAGCAGAAAATGGGAGTTTCAATGTTCATTCACAAAAAAATCTGTCCAACTTCTCCCACTTATGGCCTCTCTTCCATGTGAATTGAAGGCCCTTAAACCCCAAGTAAAAAAACACTTACTAGATAAATATTATCATAGAAGGTATTCATAGTATTAAGGAGAGGGGTTCTACCTCCAATTTTTTCAGCTGGATTAGCAATACAATTAAAGTTCCCACCAACAATCCATGGGGAAACCATGTTGCTACTAATGTGGTGGATATTTTCCCACAGATTGCTTCTGTCTGATCTTTTGCAACCTGCATAAATGAAAGTGGAAAAAGCAATGTGTCCAGCCAGTTGAAAAAAGAGATGGACAAACTGATTGTAGTCAATCAAAACTGACCGCGTGACCTCTTTCCTATAGAGAATCCAAATTTTATTGTTGGAATTGGCATAGTGAGAAAAATCTTGGAATTTGCTGAGGATTTTAGCTGAATGTTGATGGACTATAGGTTCCAAAATTTCTAAGCCCCAAAGTTTATGTTTTTTTTTTGGATGAATCAGTCTTTTCAGTGAGTGAGGTTGAGCCACACCTCTAATGTTCCAACAAAAGAAATTAATCATGAGAGTGGGGAGAGGTGAGGGATGTCTGGGATCTAGATTTGGTCCTACCTCTGGCAAAGGAAGGTGAACCATCTCTCACAAAAGTGAAAGGTATATCTAAGACTTTTTGGAGTTCTGTCTTGTATCTCTTTTTCTTCTTTGCTATCTGTATAATCCAATATTCTTCCATAGATTGTTGCATTTCACTCATCATTTCTGTAGAGGGTTCACAAAGAGCGTTACTTGTTTCCATAAGAAAGATTGGAGGAGTTGGACTTTTCAAATGACATGAAAGAAGAGCAGGCTAAGGAGGCACCTCAGCAGGAGTAAGTGCCTCAGATGTTTTGGCTACAGAAGGGGATGGTTTTGTAGGAGAGGTTTTTGGTGGCAGTTTGTTAGTAGATGTTGCTCCAGGTGGGGGATTATCCAACCTAAAGACTTCAAATGGGTAAGAGGAGGTTTTGGCTACAGAAGGGGGTGGTCTTGCTGGAGAGAACTCTGCTGGAAGATTGCCAGTTGATACAGCCCTAGGAGGAGGGTTAGGGTCTGTTGATCCAACCTGGGGACTTCAGGTGAGTTAGCAGTGAACTCAGTAGAGGGGACTTCTCTAGCAGTAGGAGGGGGATGGAGCCTGTAACATCTCTCTGTGGTATGCCCAAACATCTTGCAATGGGAACAATAATAAAGTTTTTGTTTCATAATCACCTCTTGACAAATTCCATCTAGAGCTGATTGATCCCATATATTTATGCTTACATTTTTTATACTTTATATTTCCTTTCAATTATATCTCTTTCTTTACAACGACGCCAAAAACTTCATGCCGATGCAAATGAGAGTTTAATTGATTTTATTATAAAATGGGATTTTACGCAAGTATACGTATCATTATCAAGTAATATAGAGCTTTCTGACTAAGCCCTGAATATTGATCCCACGGAGATCACGGTTAATCACAACGGCTTTCAAGAGAAGTCTAGTATACAATAACACGCCTTAGATTGGAAGGTCGATAAAAGTTTGGTTTTGATTATATACTACAATTATCACTACAATACTACTTCTAATGCTAAACTACTTAATGAAAATCGGAAAAGTGGAATTTAATATATTAAAAGTACTCTTCCTCATACAATGAAATTAGTGACATGTGTAAAAGTAAAACAAGTAGCGAGTGAGATTGTGACAAATAGGAGCACTTATATTCTTTACCCTTGCTTGGTTCTATAAAGAACATATGTTAATTTGATGATTTGACATCTTGTAGATGGGTAAGGTAGGAAAGATACTAGCTCTCACTCTAATGTTCCCTCTTCTCCCTTCACCTAGGAGCTAACACTTCATAGCAAAACTTTTCACATCAAATCAAATTAGGGGCTTTAGTCTATCATACTAAAGTCCTCTAATTATACACTTAAACATGCATATCTCCTTATTTATTTGCACTCAATTATATGGACTACATTCTCACCCATATAATATCATGTGATTCTTACTAATTGTTGACTGAGACAATATCGTGGTGGTTCTTACATGTTCTCACAATAGATTTTAACATGCAAGTTGATCAAGTTTACATGTAAATGAAGAAAAAAGTAAAATCATCACAATATATTATAACTCTACTCAATTTTATATCCTACACATGAATACAAATTTATTGTAAGAGGGAAGAGTAACAAAAACTACTCACTACACATGGAGAAACAACAAGAACTTTTCATTGAACAAGTCTTTGAAACCATACAAACAAACTACTAAATTCAAATCAAAATATAATGAAAATACTTATCTCTGATGAAAATCAAACTCTCCTTATATAGAAAAAGAAATTTCCTTACAATCCTCTCTAAGAACAAAGTGAAAAGAAGAGAAGAAATTCTCACACTCTCTCTTTCTCTATCACTTTGTCGCCCCACTAGGGGCTTACGCCCAAGTGTCTTATTTTCCTCCAAGTCTTCTTCTCTTCTAATCCTTCTAAATCTTCTTCCTCTCCACAGTCAAGAGATTTCTTAAAATATCTCAAATCCATATTTATAATATCCCAAGCGATGCTTAAGTGCCTCTTCAAAATAGTCCAGGTTCAACGAATCATCCAAAGGGTGCCTCAAGTGTCTCTTTAATCTAAAAGACGCATCTCTTCAATAATAACTCTTCATAACCACCCCCAACTCTTCTATAAAGTCCATTTTATCATTTCCAATGAATTCCCCTCAAAATAAGCTTTGCAACACATAAAAAATCATCAAAATCCAAGTTATATTGAAGAAATTACGCCCAAAACCGTCACTGGCACCTAAGCGCCATCGGGTTGGCGCTTAAGCGCTAGTGTCTGGCGGCTAAGCACCAAATTTGGCGCTTAAGCGCCAGACACAAGTACATAAGTGTCCAATTAGACCCGTTTTAGCCCGGTATGCTTCGGTTTGACCCGTTTTGCTCCACTATGCTCCATTTTGGTCCATTTTTGTTCCTTTTGCTCAAATTACTCCAAATTCTTTAATTGAAGAGACACCAAGGCACCTTTTGGTTCACTATTTAAAGAGAGCCTTAGAAGTGAAGAAGTGAAGAATTGAAGAGACTCTTCACTATATTTCGAAGAGAGGAATTTAGGAGATTCTTCCAATGCATTTTAAGTTTTTATTTAGAGTAGGAGTAGAGAGTAGAAAGGAGAAAAGAGTCCGAGTTAAGACTTCTTCTCCCACTTCTTTTCATTATTTTAGTTTAGTTTTTATTGAAGTCTGAAGTATGTATTCTGAGTCATCGTAGTTTGGAGACTTTCTCTGAGGAGTAGTTTAGCGAAGAGTCATAGTTTCAGAGGAACTTCCTTAGTCTTGTGGAAAGGATTTTCAGATAAGTGTTTATTTTTATTTTGTTTATCAATACTTGCTTTCTTTTATTATTTTTCTTATCATTTCTAATTTCAAATCAATGTGTTTTTATATTTTCCCAATGCATTCTGAGTAGTTTACTTTATCTTTTTCTTTCTTAAAATGGAGAAGTAATTAATTTAAAGAGAATTGTTGTAGAAAGTATCAGTGTGTAAAAGTTAGAAGAAGTTGTGAATATTGATTCTGAGAACTTTGTTTACTTCTTTATTTAGCCTGTTAAGTTGTAAAATTTCGTGAGATTATGTAAGATCCAACGTGTTATTATCTCATTAAAGTTAGTAGCAATCACATGCAATTATATGGGTGAGAACTGTAGTCCATATAAGTGAATGTAATATTAGAAGATATTTTTATAGAAGAGAGTAAAATTAGAGGATTTTAGAGTGACAGGCTATTAGAGGATTTTAGAGTGATAGGCTAAAACCCTCTAATTTGGTTTGAAGTTTTGAGTTTTATTATGAGAAGTTAGCCCCCAGGTGGTGGGAATCGAGGGAACTCTAGAGTGAGAGACTGGTACTTTCCCAGCCTAATTATGTTCAAAATAATATAAATTTTAAATTAACATATGTTCTTTATAGAACCAAGTAAGGGTAAAGAACACATTTGATTCTATCTGTCACAACAAAATTTAAATACTTCCACAACAATACTTTAAGAATTATTACTACTTCAAGAAAGGAAAGAAAAAGATATTTTTGTTAATAGTTTTTTACATCCAGTGTTATTAGATATTGAAACCTTTACTTTCATTGCATAGCATTTTATTAACAAAATTTTAAAAGACAAATCAACTTTCTAAAACTTTTCTAAATCAAGACATACTATTTAAAAAAATAATCAAAGAAAGTAAAAAGATAATTTTCTAAATTTCTTTAAAGATTTTCAGCTTTTCCCTGTGGGTTCGATATCTCGGGGCATAATCAAAAAGTCCTATATTACTTGATAAATGATACGTATACTTGCATATAAAATCATAATTTTCATTTCTTAAATCATCAACGCACTTAAATCCAGCTGAGTCAAGTTTTTGGCAACCGTTGCACTTATATCTACCGGACGGTACCGTGTTTTTGGCACCGTTGCCAGGAAAAATTAATTAAATTGCATTTTAAAGAGAATTAAGAAATTTAAAAGTTTTACTTTTTTTTTATTTTTTTTAGTGTGCTGTGTTTTGTTTTGTTTTATTTTTTTATGCGTAGTTCAAGTTCTAAATGACTTGTGCCTTACGATTCTGAATTAAAAAGAACTATGAGAAAATCAAAAAAATTAAAAATATGGAAAAAGAAAAAAATATTCAAGAAATGGCAAATCATCAAGATCAAAATGTTGGCATCCATCAAGAATTAAGACATTTAAGAGATTATGTTAACCCTAAAGTAGATGAACTTTGTGCTAGTTTTCAAAATCCTGCTATAGCTGCTACTTCTTTTGAGCTTAAACCTGCTATTATCCAAATTGTGTCTAATAATCAGTTTGGGGGGAGCAACAACTGAAGATCGTAATTTACATCTTGTTAATTTTCTAAAGTTGTAAGCTACTTTTAAATATGATGGTGTTTTAGATGAAGCTATTAGACTTAAACTTTTTCCTTTCTCACCAAGGGATAAAGCAAAAATGTGGTTACATTTATTAGCACCAGGATCAATTAGAACTTGTGGTGAACTGTCACAAAAATTCCTTGCTAAATATTTTCCACCATCTAAGACTGCTAAGTTGAGAAATGATATAACATCTTTTTGTCAGTTTGAAGGGGAATCAATATATGAAGCATGGGAAAGATTTAAAGATCTCCTCAGGAAATTTTCACATCATGTGATACCAAATTGGTTAATAATTCAAACTTTTTATAATGGATTAGTTGGATCTCTTAGATCAATCATCGATGCTGCGGCTGGTGGATCATTAATGTCTAAACCATTTTCTGATCCTTATGCTTTAATTGAAGAAATGGCTACTAATAATTTTTAATGGCCTTCTAAAAGGTTAAATCCTAAAAAGGTAGCCAGTGTTTATGAAAATGATGCTTTTACAATGTTAGCAAATTAAGTTGATGTTGTATCAAGGAAGATAGACCAATTTGGGATGAATTTTTCTCAGCCAAATCTCATGATTGAAAAAAATTCATTTGGCCAAATGGTTGATTCTTATTCTTCACCAAAAACTGTGAATACTATAATCAAACCTAACAACCCATATTCCAATTATTATAACCCAGGTTGGAAGAATCATCCAAATTTTAACTGGAATAACAATAATCAGGGTGGTGTTAATCAATAATGGGTTAACACCCAAGTAAACCCATTGGGGAATTGGAACAACCAAGGTAATAATAATAATAGATTAACTTATCCTTCAGGTTATAACAATACTTTACAATTTAAGGAGAAGAAGTTTTCTATGGAAGAAGTAGTATCACATGTGGGAAATCAATTACAAATTTAAGAAACAACCATCAGAAATATTGAAAATTAATTGGGACAAATTGCAAATGCCTTAAGTAATAGATCCCAAGGAATGCTTCCAAGTAATATTGAAGTGAATCCATGAGAAAACAATAAAGAACAAGTGAAGCAATTCAACTGTGAAGTGGAAAAGAATTGGAAGGTAGAGTTCAAAAAGAGACTGAAGTAGAGAAAGAAGAGATTGGAAGACCTAAAGAGGACGCTCCAAAAGGTTTTGAAAGACCTAATTCTCCACCTAAGGCTAATTTAGAAAAACCACCACCTCCATTTCCTCAGAGACTTCGTCAACAAAAGTTGGATAAGCAATTTTCAAAATTCTTGGAGATATTAAAGAAGCTTACCATTCATATTCCATTTGCTGAAGCCCTAGAACAAATGCCAAGCTATGCGAAATTTATGAAGGATATTCTTAATAAGAAGAGGAAATTTGAAGAAAATGAGACTGTTGCACTTAGTGAGGAGTGCAGTGTGATAATTCAGAAAAAGCTTCCTTAAAAACTTAAAGATCCTGGTAGTTTCACAATTCCATGTGCAATCAAAGAAGGATTCTGTGGAAAAGCTTTATGTGATTTAGGTGAAAGCATTAACCTTATGCCTCTATCAATATTCAAAAGACTGAGACTAAGAGAAATAACCCCAACTACTATAACTCTACAATTAGCAGATCGTTCGATCACATATCCTAAAAGAGTTATAGAAGATGTTTTGGTAAAAGTGGTTCAATTTATTTTTCCTGTGGATTTCATTGTGTTAGATATGGAGGAAGATAAAGAGATACCCATAATTTTGGGGAGACATTTTCTAGCTACAGGCGAGCCATGATAAATGTGTAAAAACGGGAATTAACGATGAGGGTTAATGATCGATACGTTACATTTAATATTTCAAAATCGATGAAATATCCTGCAAGAGGTAAAGAAGATGAGTGTTATAGGATGGATGTTATTGATTATTTAAGAGAATGTCATTTCAAATCAACTTATGAAGAGAATGTTGAAAGAGAAGAATTTGAATATAAGCAAGAAGAGAAGTTATTTGATTATGAAGATTTTTAAGAGGAAGATTTAAAGTATGTTCATCAAAATTTTGAATTGTTGGATATGACTAAGAAAGATAAATCTTATGGTCCATCAATTGAAAAACCTCCTGAACTTGAACTAAAAATGCTTCCTGAAAATTTGAAGTATGCTTTTCTAGGAGAATCCTCAACCTTGCCTGTTATAATTTCCTCTCAATTAACTAAAAAAGAAGAAGAGACTTTACTTGAAATTTTGAAGAAGTAAAAGAAAGCCTTTGGATGGACAATTGCTGATATTAAAGGAATTAGTCCTTCAATTTGTATGCACAGAATTCTTATGGAAGATAATTACAAATCGTGGGCTGATCCCCAAAGGAGATTAAATCCTATTATGAAAGAAGTTGTTAAAAAAGAAATTTTAAAGTGGTTGGATGCTGGAATTATCTACCCTATTTCAGATAGTGCATGAGTTAGTCCTATTCACTGTGTTCCTAAGAAAGGAGGAGTAACTCATGACTGTTAATGAAAAGAATGAAATGATACCAACAAGACAAGTTACAGGGTGGAGAATATGCATTGATTATAAAAAAATAAACCTTGACACAAGGAAAGATCATTTTCCACTCCCTTTTCTAGATCAAATGTTGGATAGACTGGCTAGGCATAAATACTTTTATTTTCTTGATGGATATACTGATTACCACCAAATTCGAATTTCTCCTGAGGATCAAGAGAAAACTATGTTTACCAGTCCTTATGGTACGTCTGCTTTTAGAAGAATGCCCTTTGGTTTATGTAATGCCTCTGGTACATTTCAGAGATGTATGATGGCTATTTTTTGTGATTTAATTGAAAACGGGATTGAAATTTTTATAGATGACTTTTCAGTGTTTGGAATTTCGTTTGAATCATGTTTAGAACATCTATCTAAAGTTTTAAAATGCTGTGAAGAAATTAATTTGATCCTTAATTGGGAATAATGCCAATTTATGGTAGCATGAGGAATTATTTTAGGACATCAAATTTCAGAAAAAGATTTGGAGGTAGATCCAAATCTTTATCTAAATTTATATCTAATTTACCTTGCCCAACCAATGTAAGGGGAATTAGAAGTTTTTTAGGATATGCTGGATTCTACAGGCGTTACATTAAAGACTTTTCAAAAAATTACAAAACCTTTATGTCGTTTAATGGAAAAAGATGCAATTTTTAATTTTGATGAAAACTGCCGTAAAGCCTTTGAAACATTAAAAGAAAAATTAATCACTTCACCTGTAATAATTTCACCAAATTGGAAAAAAAATCTTTTGAATTAATGTGTGATGCTAGTGATTATGCTATTAGTGTTGTTTTGAGTTAGAAATATGACACGACTTTTAAAGTAATTTATTGTGCTGGTAAAACTCTTAATGAAGCTTAATTTAATTATACCACTACTGAGAAAGAGTTATTAGATATAGTATTTGCCTTTGATAAATTTTGATCATATTTAATTAGAACTAAATGTTTTATGCATACTGATCATTCTGCTATCAAATACTTAATGAATAAAAATGATGCAAAACCGAGACTTATAAGATGGATTCTTCTTTTGTAAGAATTTGATTTTGAAATAGTAGATAGGAAGGGTTCTGATAATCAAATTGCTGATCATTTGTCCAAGCTTGAAATTGAAAAATCTCTCTGTGATATTTAAGAAATTAATGAACATTTTCCTGATGAAAAACTATTCACTGTTAAAGAAAGGAATGTTCTGTGGTATGCAGACATAGTAAACTTTATTATTAGTAATATTATACCCTTGGTTTGACATATCATGAAAAGAAGAAATTTCTGTCTGATGTTAAGACTTATTTTTGGGATGACCCAATTTTATATAAATCAGGAAAGGAGCTTATAATTTGAAGATGTGTACCTTTAGAAGAGAATTATGAAATTATTCAAAAATGTCATGTTTCTGATTATGGGGGAATTTTAGAAGTGATAAAACTGCATATAAAATATTACAATCAGGATTTTATTGGCCTGCAATTTTTAAGGATGTGAATGATTATATTAAAAATTGTGATAGATGTCAGCGTGTAGGCAATATTTCTAGAAGAAATGAGATGTCCCTCAATTATATGTTGGAAGTTGAAATATTTGATGTTTGTGGATTAAATTTTATGGGACCATTTATCCCATCTTTCATAAATGTGTATATTTTGATAGCAGTAGATTATGTTTCCAAATGGATTGAAGCTATTGCTTTACCTTGATGTGATGCTCAAAATGTTGCAAAGTTTTTAGAAAAGAATATATTTTGCAGATTTGGAATACCAAGAGTAATCATAACTGATGGGGGAAGTCATTTTAGAAATGCGATTATTGGGAAGTAAGCAAAGAAATATCATATTAATCATCACATTGCTACTGCTTATCATCTGCAGACAAGTGGTTATGTTGAATTATCCAATCGTGAAATTAAAAGAATATTGAAAAAAAACTGTTAATCCAAATAGAAAGGATTGGTCAATTAAACTGGATTATGCTTTGTGGGCCTATAGGACTGCTTACAAAACATTTATAGGAATGTCCCCATATAGGCTGATTTTTGGAAAAGCTTATCATTTATATTTTGAACTTGAGCATAAAGCTTATTGGGCTATTAAAGTGTTCAATTATAATTTAAAAGATGCTGCTGAAAAGAGATTATTGCAATTGAATGAGCTTGAAGAAATAAGGAATGAATCTTATGAAAATGCTAAGATTTATAAGGAAAAGATGAAATTATGGCATGATCAAAAGATTCTTACCAAAAATCTTGTACCAGGACAACAAGTTATGCTGTATAATGCTAGATTGTGAATATTTTCTGGAAAACTTAAGTCCAGGTGGATGAGTCCATTCATTGTGATAAAAGTTTATTCTTATGGAGTTGTAGATATTCAAGATCCTAAGACTAGAAAAATATTTAAAGTTAATGGACATTGACTTAAACCATATTTTTCAGTCAATAAATCAAAATCTGATGAGAATTTGATGTTGGGTCACTCAAAATGAGTTCTGGGTATGTCAGGTTGAAGACGTTAAAACAAGCGCTTTGTGGGAGGCAACCCATATTTTTTGGTGTGCTTTGATTTATGTTTGTATTGTGTATTTTGTTTGCTTTGTTTGGTTTGTTTTTATGTTTTTTAATGGTAGTAATTTGGAGTTTTTAAACTTAAGTAGAGTTTATTCAACCTTAATTGATGATTAAGAGAAGTCAGAATGAAAATTTAGACACTTAGCGGACATGTACTAAAATGTGCACTCGCGGCTAAGCGCCGACTAGTTGGCGCTTAGATGCCACAATTATAAAAAATTTGAAAAATGTGGATTTAGAAGCCTAGATCGTGGGGGAGAAGTTATGGAGTTATTTAGAAGGTTCTAAACATATAGGGGAATATTCTAACATCTCCCAAGTCTATAAAAAGGACTAGACTTGATAGAAACACTTACCCTAAGTCCAAATTTCATTTATGAAGTCTCAGAAGAAAATTTTGAAGAGCACCATGTCTTCCTGGAGAACGAGATGAAGAAGAAGTAAGATTCCGATAAAAGTAAGTTCATTAGTGATAGTGCTAAGGAGTTATTTAATGGATATCTGGCTGTTAGTATTCAAGGTATAGCAGAGAAGATTGCAAAAATTGAAGCCCGAGCGACTCAATGGAAGCAAAAATCAATGATATTACCTTACATCTGGATCACATGGGATGGCAACTCAACATGCAATTCAATCATTCGAGGTATGTGGAAGAAATAGATAAAGCGATGTTTGTGAAAAATAAATGGATTGAAGAAGATGATATAAGATTGAACAATGATCGCCCGTTCTATCAAATCTACATTCCTGAAGGGTCAAATGAGAATAATAGTGGTCCTAGTTATATTCCGCCTAATGGAGAGTGGAATTAAATGTGTTTTGTTTTTATCTGTTTAGTGTCTTAATGTGTTATGTTAGTGTTCTTGTGAGTTCATGTTTGATGTGTTTAGTGTTTTTATATATGCCTGATGATGTGATGGGTACATCTTAGAGATGTATACTTATCAGTTTAATATTATAGTGTCTTGTATTTTGAGAATTTTATCCTTTATGTTTGTATAGAACTTCTAGTGTTGTATTAAATGTTATGTTTGTTTTGAATATGAGGTTGTGTTTTGTGAAATTTGTATGGAATCAATAGTTATTAAACTTTGATTTAGAGTATTAGAAGACTTATTTGGGAGAATTAATTATTATGGACTAATTAAGAGTAATTAATAAAGTGATTTAATGCTTATACCTTAATTATAAAAATTTGGGTACTGGTGGCTAAGCGCCAGAAAGCTGGCGCTTATGCGTCAGATTTCGCGGCCAAGCGCTGATAGTTCGCACTTAGGCGCCAGTTCGCGAAAATTGATTCCTTAAAGTTAAAAACCTGAAAATTACCATTTTCAACCGCCCCATCGTCTTCAACCTTTGCATTGCCGCGAAAGAGGAGCCTAGAGTATCATATTGTGGATCATTTAAGAGCCGATCTCAACAAAAATTGTTAGATTTGGATTCCTTGAGGTAAGAGCACTACTCTTAAGTAAAAATTTTTGATTTTCACCATGCATTTTGAGTACATTATGAAAAATCTTAAAATCACTATTCATGGTGAAAATTTGAGGAAAAGCTTGATAAATTGCTTGGATTTAGTGAAAATATCTTTTGGAAGATAATTTAGCATGTTTAGTTTGATTTTCAAATTTAAGGTGAATTTTTCGTGAATTTTTAGAGATGGCTCCAAAGTCAAAGCGCGCTCGAGATAAGACGAAGTTTAATTCTGACAAATTTGTTAGTTTGAGGGCTGAGGAACGATACGTCGATGCATTGCAATCACATAAGTTGATTCCTGAGCGAGTGCTTAGTAAGCCAAGAGAGGTGATTGAAGATATGATTGCTAGAAGAAACTGGCAGAATTACTGTTGCTTCTTCGTTGTTGCTGTTGTTTCTGTGGTAAGAGAATTTTATGCAAATTTACCTGCTGCAGAGGAAAATCAGGTAATGGTTAGGAGGCATCAAGTAAACTTTTCTTCAGGTGCAATCAATACCTTTTATGTACTACCTCCTGATATGTTTTGTTTTTATTCTAACTATCATCCTTCGGAAGGAGAATTAGATGAGATTATGGAGTTTCTGACTGATGGAAGAGGATTATGGAAAATTACAAATGCTAGAAGAGTGAACTTTGCTCCTTTCAAATTGAATGCCATTTCTAAGGCATGACATTATTTTATCTCATCTAAGTTGTTACCTTCATGTCATACCAGTGAAGTGACGAGAGAAAGAGCGGTGTTGAACCATTGTATTCAGCATGGGAAGCCTATTGATATTGGAGGGATAATTTATGATTATATTTTGAACTGTGCTAGATCAACCACGACTGCAGGTATGGGATTTCCTTCTTTGATTCATTCACTTTGTGAAAGATCTGGAGTGAAATTTGAAACCTGGGAAGAGGTACTTCAGCCTTTGAGACCAATTACTAGTGTAAACATTGGTGCTTACATTGTACATTCAAAGTTTGGTTGGAGAGCTGGATTTGGTAGGCTTCTACTGCTTCTGCTTCTAGTTCTTCTACTTCTCGTGCTTCTACTTCACGTGCTTCGTCATATACTGATTCACAGACTGGTTTATTAAGAAAGATTTAAAAAAAAGTGTCTTACTCAAGAGCATGTGAGAGATATGGATGGTAAGCTGGATAATGTTGAGAGATATATTGTAAAACATGATGAATATGAGGAGAATTATCAGTAATACTTGGATAGACTGATTAGAGGAGATCAGAGTACTGAGATGCCACCTCATCCATTTTATATATCTTATGTGCCATCCAAAGATTGGAAGGAGCAAGATGATAATGATGATGATGAGGAGGAGGATGAAGAGTAGTTGTATGTGTGTTTGTTTTAGTTATTGTGTTGATGTGTTGTGTTTTTGTATGATTCATCTAGTATTTTGTTTGATGATTGTATTGTGATGTAATATGCGGATTGTAGTTGTACTATTTATTTTTTATGCATATTTAGGTATTGTTGTTGTTTTATTATGGATTTATATATTATTGTGTGGTAGTGTGTAATTGTAAATGTTTTTTATGTGTATGTTATGTCAGAGTTTTTAATAGTGTGTACTTTAATTCAAAAACTGTTAGGAGATTATAAACCACTATTAGGAATTTCTACTTAGGAAAACTACATGTTTAAATTTCTTCAAAATTCCACTATTATATGTTATCTGTATCAGTGTTTTATTTTAGTTGGTGTGTATTTGCTTTGAAAACCTCCACTACTATAGAAGTCTTCTGAAATTTTACTTTTCTTATTATAAATAAAAAATGTTTTTTAAAAAAAAATTGATTTCATGTTACTCCTGTTATTTAAATTTTATACTTGTATATTAGGATATTAAAAATTCCTGCAAGCATGTTATGTCAATTTTTTATTTTTCACCCCTGTATCATTTCTTATGCTTAAATGTTTTATATTAATTAAAAATTTATAGTTTGGGGGGGGGACTTTAAAAACAAAGATTTTCAAAACCTAAAATATTATTTGATTCTCAAGAATACTTAAAATAAATCTCATTTTTTATTGAGAACAATTATGTAGATGAAGTTATATTAGGGGAATAAAATTTTGAATATAGAAATGAATAAAAGAATTTACTTAAAATTTATAGTAATCATGAAAAACTTAAAGTTAAAATTTTCTTAATGAAGAGGTGTTAAATAAAGTTAAACTATCTTTAGTAAGAAGTTTTGTATTTTTGGATAAATAGAAGATTTGACTTGTATTCTTCAAAGCTTAAATTTATTTTATTGAAGAGTAATTTTCAAATACTATTATTATGATTTTTAAGTAAAAGGTGTATATCTGACCTTTATTTTTTAAATGGAAGGGTGGAATTCAAAATCATTAAAGGCCTATCCAGATATAGTAATCCTTACCTTATAAAAAAAAAAGAAAAAAAAAGAGAAGAAAAAAAATGAAAAATAGTATATGAAAAGGGAGGAGAAGCTTGAGGATTTAAGGGACTAATCAAAAATTAGTTTCATACCTAAACTTTAAGATATAAGATCAGAGAAAATCTAAAGCCTAAAGTTGTAATATAGTAAGTAAAATTATTTTTCAAATAAAGATTTTTAAGTGAGAAAAATAAATGTTTGAATCCTATATTTTGAAAAATCTACAAATATTTCTGAAATAGATAGAGACTTATATTTATCATTTTCTTTTACTTAAGAACTTTCTAAACTTTAAGTTGATTTTAATTACTGAAATTTTTTTCTAAATTGAACTATTCTATTTCTAGAACAAAATTTTGTTATCTTTCCAAGAAAATCATTACATAATTTGCATGCTAAAATGTTTTATGAGATTAACTGTCACTTGAGGACAAGTAACATTTTAAGTTTGGGGGATTTTGATGCACCTAAAATATATAGTATTTTTATGCACATTTTTATACCTATTTTTAATGATATTGCACTTTAATGGAAGGTATTTTGTGTTTTTCTTGCAGGTATGATGAAAATAGATGGTCACGATGAAAGGAGCAAAATTGGATCAAATTTGGAGCAAAAAAATGAAAAATAAAAAATTTGGCAGCGGCGCTAAGCGCCGCCGGGCTGGCGCTTAGCAACCACAGTTATAAATCGAACTTTAATTAGATTTGGCACCAAATTCAAAAGGGAATGGATGCAACTCTTGGTGGTAACGTCCATAACTTCCTTTGGGCGGCAAACTTGAATGAAGGGGTGCGTTCCTTGGTAGATACATCGAATCTGGACACATTTTGAAGAGACACTAAGGCACCTTTTGGTTCACTATTTAAAGAGAGTCTTAGAAGTGAAGAAGTGAAGATTTGAAGAGGCTCTTCACCGTATTTCAAAGAGAGGAATTTAGAAGATTCTTCCACTGCATTTAAAGTTTTTATTTAGAGTAGGAGTAGAGAGTAGAAAGGAGAAAAGGGTTAGAGTTAAGAGTTCTTCTCCCACTTCTTTTCTTTCTTTTAGTTTAGTTTTTACTGAAGTCTGAAGTCTGTATTCTGAGTCATTGGAGTTTGGAGACTTGCTCTGAGGAGTAGTTTAGCGAAGAGTCAAAGTTTTAGAGGAACTTCCTTAGTCTTGTGGAAAGGATTTTTAGATAAGTGTTTATTTTTATTTTGTTTATCAATATTTGCTTTCGTTTATTATTTTTCTTATCATTTTTAATTTCAAATCAATGTGCTTTTATATTTTCCTAATGCATTCTGAGTAGTTTACTTTATATTTTTCTTTCTTAAAATGGAGAAGTAATTAATTTAAAGAGAATTGTTGTGGAAAGTATCAGTGTTTAAAAGTTGGAAGAAGTTGTGAAGATTGATTCTGAGAAATTTGTTTACTTCTTAATTTGGCCTGTTAAGTTGTAAAATTTCGTGAGATTATGTAAGATCCAATGTGGTATTATCTCATTAAAGTTAGTAGGAATCACATGCAATTATATGGGTGAGAACTGTAGTCCATAAAAGTGAATGTAATATTAGAAGGTATTTTTATAGAAGGGAGTAAAATTAGAGGATTTTAGAGTGATAAGCTAAAACCCCCTAATTTGGTTTGAAATTTTGAGTTTTTTTATGAGAAGTTAGCCCCCAGGTGGTGGTAATCGAGGGAACTCTAGAGTGAGAGACTGGTATCTTGCTCGCCTAACCATGTTCAAAATAATATAAATTTCAAATTAACTCTATGTTCTTTATAGAACCAAGTAAGGGTAAAGAACACATTTGCTTCTATCTGTCACAACAAAATTTAAATACTTTCACAACAATACTTTAAGAATTATTACTACTTCATGAAAGGAAAGAAAAAGATATTTTAGTTAATAGTACTTTTACATCCAGTGTTATTAGTTATTGAAACCTTTACTTTCATTGCTTAGCATTTTATTAAGAAAATTTCAAAAGACAAATCAACTTTCTAAAACTTTTCAAAATCAAGACATAATATTTCAAAAAATAATTATAGAAAGTAAAACGATAATTTTCTAAATTCCTTTAAAGATTTTCAACTTTTTCTTGTGGGTTCGATATCTCGGGCCTTAATCAGAATGTCCTATATTACTTGATAAACGATACGTATACTTGCGTAGTATCCCATATTATAAAATCATAATTTTCATATCTTAAATCATCAACGCACTTATATCCAGCGGAGTCAAGTTTTTGGCAACCGTTGCACTTATATCTATCGGGGATCAGACAGCCATTTTTGACACCAAGTGGATGAATAAATGGACAGGTCCCTTTGCCTGCAGTTGCATCGTGTAGTACTTGAGGGAAAACCAGTTGAGCAGGGTCATTAAGAGGGGTAGAACCCTTTCCAACCACCCCAGCATATGTGGCCTTGGCTCATTCAATGTTAGTGTTTAAATCTATAGGGAGAGCCATAAATGCTCAGATGGGGAGCACCAACGACACCAACCCGAGCAATGTAACAGTAAAACATAGAAAATTAGAAAACCAGAGAAAACCAAAAACCTTGCTAATCCCCACAGGGCAGCAGGGAGAAGCCTAGAAACAGCCAAGGACCTTCTACAGACCACCACCAACCTTCTCCACCGAGCTGCACAACTACCAGCCATGCCTAAACCCTATCAGAGCGCCGCCACTGCAAAGCATGCTGTTTATATATATATATATATATATATATATATATATATATATATATATATATATATATAGACACACACACACACACACACACACACACATAAAAGTATAAATATACATAAAACTCTCTCTCTCCCCCCTCCCCCTCCATCTGCTCACTGGTTAGCTGCTTTGGGGAATAACTCTGAGTTGATTGCAGTTGCAAATTCCCTCTCTTCCTTTATCTTTTTGTTCCATGGGGATAGTTTATCACTCCCCCATCTTAAAATCATGTAGATGTAATCTCTTTGTGATTTAATATATCTTACCCTACGGGCAATTTTTGGCAAAAAAGATATATATATGCATATACATACATGAGTACACACACACACACACACACACACACACACACACACACACACATAAAAATATAAATATACATAAAAGTATAACTATACATAAAACTCTCTCTCTCCCCCCACCCCCTCTCCTTTCTCACCGGTAAGCAGCCAAGCCTCTCCCACTCTCTCTCTCTCTCTCTCTCTCTCTCTCTCTCTCTCCATCTTCATGGGTAAGCTGCTAATTCCCTCACTTCTCCCACACTCAACTAGGACCACACAACTTCCCCTTCATTCCACTGTTAGGTAAGCTCCCAACCAAAGCACTTGACCTTCCCTCTCTTCTTCATCCCTAATTATAAATTCCCATCCCATCCCCTTCCCACTTCACTCTCCCTCCTAACCATGACATCAGAACTTCCTCTCTCAAGAGAGCTGACAAAGCACCAGCTATCTCCCGTTCCATTCCTTCTCTTAGGTCACACCAATGCACTCTCCCACCTTCCACTCACGCCAAGCTCTCCACTCTTCTTGCTCTTCAATAAACAAAAAAACATAAAAATTTAAAAATAAAATAAAAAAATTAAAACTTCACTCTATCTCCTTTCCTTAATCGTGAGCCTCCAAACTCCCTCTCCTTAAAAGCATCACTCCCTATTCTCCCAAAGGGGCATATCTCCCTCTCTACCTCCTATCTTCCAAACCTCACTAAGCTCTCATTTTCCAACAGCAAGCAGCTCCTCCTCTCACCTAACTCAATTCCTCCCCCTCCGCAAAAATAGCCAATCCTTATGCCCTCGTCACTCCATCTCTTCCTCAAAGTCATAAAGCAGCTCTACCTGGCTCTCTACACCTCAATCTGGAGAGTCTCATTGGACCTCCAACCACCAGATGAGATGAAATTGTTAAGTATGTCTCATATACTGGAAATTTGGAGTCTCATGAAATAAAGAGGTGTGTCTCCTGGTGAAAAGGAGTATCTCTTAGAATTTAGTCAGTTGGGGAGAGCGAGGGCATTTTAGTAATATATCTGTGGGTTTTATCTATAAATAGATGTGTAACCCTATAGGTATATGAACCGAACTTATAACTCATCTAGAATAGTAAATTCGCTGCTCTGCTCCCAAGGATGTAGGCATCTTTGTCAAACCTTGTTAAATCTCTGTGTTCTTCTTCTGGATTTGCGTTTTGTTCGCCTTAAATTTCTCAACAATTGGTATCAGAGCCTGGTTCAAGGGCGGAGGAAATCAGCGCTGGAAGAAAGATTTTTGAGATTTGGTTCACGGCAGAAGAGAAGGGAGTTTGGTTCCAGCGCGATAGTTTGACATTACTGTAAGAGGAACTCCGGATCCGGATAGGAGCAGGTTCAGAGTTCGGTGAGATGCTGCAGGAGGAACATTGCAGGTTCGCACTACGCAGGTGAAAGTTCGTCAGTTCTGCGACGGAAAAGCATGCGTGACAGTTAGCCGCGTGATATTCATCGTAGAAGTAGTTTAGCGAGCGGTTCTGCAAACAGCGGAGGCTTGGAGTGAAGTTCAGTTGAGCAAAGGAGTTTTACCGTGGAGGTGGAGTTCGCGCAAGACTCCAGCAAGCCAGCAGTTCTTCGGTCGGTTCTAGGCCGAATAGGAGATTGTGGGCAGACAGAATTAGGTCGCGGGTATTCTTGGATCGTGGTCGGGAGCAGCAAGTTCGTTCGGTGCTGCAGGGAGTTCGGGGAGCAGGAGCCGTCCGCAGAGATCTTGCTGGGCAAGTGTGGACTAGTTATTTCGGCAGGAGGTCGCTATCAGACCAGGCGGAAGTGTTTTTCTCCTACAGTTTAGGACCTGTAAGCAGTCAGGAGTTCGCGACTCAGGCTGGGAAGAGGCAGTCGCGCGATATTCGGCAAGACAAAGTAGGACATTCAGCCCGGGAGCGTTCAGGGGGGCATCCGCTTGGAGTTGGAGAAGAGATTCTGGAGGCGTGGCAGGGAACGACCGTAGGGAGCTGCTGGAGGCCGAGAAGGAAGGCAATGGAATCATTGGAAATCCTACATGGAATATTCCCTTCTTAATCAGAAAATCCTTTTACCGGCGCGTGGAGAGGAAATAGGAAAGCTAAATTAAGAAAATGCTTAATTAAGCGACTTAATTAAGGAGAAAATTGGAAGCTCAATTAAGGTGATTAATTAAGGGAGACTCAATTAAGTAAATCTTCACATAAAAAGAAGAAAATTTCCCTGAGAGAAAAGATCTTTATTATTGCCGCTGGAAGAAAATTCATTTCAAAAGAAGGAAGGAAATCTAGAAATTGATTTATGATTTCTGCTGAATGCGGTGGAGAAAGGCAGGAAATCCTCGTCATTATTGTGGGAAAGGGAAATTTTGGTCCGCAGAAAAGGAAAATAATTTTTTTTGGAAATCTTAATTAAGGGAATATTGTTGGAAAAGAAATTTTTTGGAAAGATTTTGAGCAAGAAATTTTTGGCCTCAGCAAGTTTGAAAATTTAACTGAGAAATTCAACAAGCGCAGAGAAGTTTGCTGAGGAGTTCAGCAAGGGAAATATTCACAAATCGCTATTGGCTCACTTGAACAGACCAGAGGAACAGTTCCGCATTTCGATCCAGAGAGACGAGCAGGAACAGGTCTGTGAATACAACATGCTTCCACAGGTTCCGCGCGAGTAGATGAGGCAAAGAGGGTGCAACAATTTGTTGTTTGATGAGGAATAGTTTCGCGGTTTGGCGAAGTACAATTTCACGGTTTGGCGAGGTACAGTTTGTCGTATGAGGCATCTTTGCCCAAGGATGTAGGCATCTTTGCCGAACCCCGTTAAGTCTGTGTTTTTTCTTCTGTTTTTCCTTTTTGTTCGTCCTAAATTGTTCAACAGAAATGAGCCCCTCTCCAGCAACCTCGCGCGACTCCTCCCTTCCGCGAACCTCGACAGTGTAACCTTGCTCGTCTCCTTCATCTTGATTTACGCGTATGCCATCTTCATTAAAAAAAAAAATAAAATGCATACAGCTTTATTCTCATGTATTTACGTGCTATCTAAATTTCAAACCAAGAAGTATAATGTCGTAAAAATAAATAAAAATAAAAGAATGCAACAATAATATATAAAAAAATAAAAATATAATAATAACAATAGAAACATCAAAAGAAAAAAAATGAAAAAAATGAAAAAGAAATTTGAAGCATAAAAAAAAATATATGTAATATATTAAAATATTTTGATAAAAAATAATAATGATAATAATTTCTATATGATTAAATAACCTAATTGTTTAGAATAATATATGTTATATATTAAAAAAGTAATAAATAATAACAGGGATGATATTTTTTTATTTTCATACATTGGAAAATAATAATAAAATTCTTCCTACAACGTACAAAGTGTAAATATTTATTTAAGTATCAAAATATTTGTGGAAGAAATGATTTTTTTTAATGTTTGAGATAAATAAAAGAAATATAATAAAAAAGAGATTAAAATAAGAGAAGATAATAATATAAATTTTAATATTTTATAAGTTAATGAAAGAAATTTTTAAAATATTTGTTTTATAATAATTTTTGAATATATTTTAAATGAATGGAATATATATATATATATATATATATATATATATATATATATATATATATATATATATATATATATATATATATATAAAGACATATATATATCTTTGACACAAGCAAATTAAAAAACAACCACAGCAGTTTTACACACATTTCTTGTCTACAGCAAATTAAAGATAAACAATAAAATAATGATGAAATCCTCATGTTTTAACTAAAAGGTTTAATTAAAAATGGGTTTTTAAAAAGAGGTGGATTTTCCATTGTCTCTGGCCTTGCTTCGTGAGTTTTGTATTGGGGCTTGTAGATTTTGAAGCCGAAAACTCGAGGAGTGCATCACTAAAAGGGCTTCGACGGCTTCAGGTCAGGGTATGACATTAGAAAGAGATGAGGAAATGTTGTTCCAAAATAAGCTCCATCAAGGTTGCCTTGGTTTTTGATTCTAGGGTAATAAACATCTTCACATTTGGGGCAAAAGATTTTTACAGCACTGGATCCAGAGATGTCGGATAGACCTACCGGAAGGCAGGGTTGACCACAGCAATAAACCCTCGGGCATCTTCCAAAATCATTGTTCTTATACTTCTCGAGCATCGCAGCCATTCCTTTACCAGTCAAAATGTAGCGCGCATGGATCAGGCCATAGAGCACCTCTGCTGCAGAGTCAACCAACTTAAATTGTTCCTCGGTGGACAAATCACCATGAGAAAATTCAACATCCAAAATCACATCACGGGCGTAATCATAATATGGGACTTGGCTGCTTAACCCATTGAGGTTGAAATCATCTTCTATATATTTATCATCCACTTCACAGAAGAATTCGTTGCCTTCCAAGCTACAGAACCATGCAATCCATGAAGTGTCATCTCCATCCGAACCGCTAACATCAGATTCTTCGCTATTGGATTCTTCATGATGCATCCCAGCAGAAGTCGAGGGCACCAATAACGGCTTCTTCTCTATGGCGTTATTCCCCCGAGATGTCGGCGACGACAGTTTCTCCAAGTGCTTGTTGAGCGCATCGTTGATTCGATTCAGATCAAGGCTGCCAACTTCAGCCTTGGCCCCGTTCATGCCTCCTCCCAATCCTCGATCTCTATACATCACTGCCTCCTCTCGATCCTCCGTAAATTCCTCCATAAATCGACTTCTCCGGTCAAGAATCAGATGTTAATATGACGTTGGCTTCCTCTTTTCCCCCTGAGAAAACTCCTGCAAAAAAGAAGGATCGGCTCTGGGATTTGGATGTGGGGGAATCTGGGGTCGACGGGGAAGAATAAAAGAGGAGAAAGAAGGCAAAGGTTTCCAATTTTAGCAATGATTGAAGGGCTATCGATGCCCGCCACTCTCTTAACCTTCGGAGGATATTTTGGTGGTCCTCGAGCTACTCGTTTAGCGGGAACGAGGGGCGTTATAGGGTGTGTGTGTGTCTATATATATATATATATATATATATATATATATATATATATATATATATATATATATATATATATATATATATATTAGGTAAGTTTTTGGTATATATATATATTTTTTTAAAACTAAAAAAGCTTATTACATCTCAAATGAGGAATAGAGAGAAGATCCCCATAAAGTAGAAGATTAAAAGCATAGAAAAATGATGTTTTTGCCTTGGAGAGAACATAGGGACAGCACAAAGAAAAATCTGAGGATGATATATATATATATATATATTAATTAATTTATATATGATAATTTAGATGGAGGAGAGAGAAGCTCCGGGTTTTATGGAGGGAATTGAAGGCGATTTCTTCTTTTGAATTTGTTTCCTGTTTCTGGTTCTTCTCAATTGGATCTCTGATTTCTGAATTCTTACTTTGAATTCTTAATTCTGATTTCTGGATCTGTTCTGGATCTTCTTGAAGTGGTTTCTGTTTCGGGTTCTTGATTTTCTTCTCTACTTATTTCTGATCCTTACTGTTGTCTATGGATAATCTGTCTCCCAAAGCTTCTTTTCTGGAAATTGTTAGTGGTGGATTGGTAAATCAACATGATAAATTAATCTTTCCTCAAAATTATCATGACTCGGCTTCGGATGTGCAAGCTTGTCCTTTTATTAAACAGGTGGTAAAGAAGGGTGGTAAGCCGGCCCTCATCTTCTCTCATAATGAATTGTCTTCTTTGGTGGATTTGCATAAATTCACACTGATTGGTAAGTTTCAATATGGGCATCCTAGGATGGAGCTTATAAGCAAATACTTTGAAGATTTTAAATTTAAGGGTAATTGGAAGGTTGGTTTATTTGATGGTAGACATATAATGATCCATCTATCTAAAGAAGAAGACTATGCTAACTTATTCTCCAAGAAAGTGATTATGATTGAAGGGAAATACATGAAGATCTTGAAATGGTCTCCTGATTTTGATCCAAATCAAGAAGCACCTATTGTTCCTGTTTGGGTTAGATTACCCAATTTTAAACTTCATTTCTTTAATCATCAAGTAATTTATGCAATTGGGACTGCTATTGGTAGGCCCTTGAAACTTGATATGTCTACTTTTAACTTATCTAGGCCTTCTTTAGCCAGAATCCTGGTTGAGAGAGACATTACTCTACCTGATATTGAGGAAATTTGGGTCGGGTCCCCTCATAATGGATATTGGCAGCAGATTATTATGGAGCAGAAGCCTAAATATTGTTATCACTGTAAGATGTTTGGTTATTCCAAGGAAAATTGTTATAGATTACAGCCAAACTTAAAGACTTTTAAAGCTGCTGGTAATAATGATAAGGGTACTGCTGCTGTTATCAACATAGCTGCAGTAAATTCAGATAAGTATAATATTCAGAAACCATCTTCAACAGTAATTAATATAACTGATGATGTGGTGTTACCTGCTGCTGAAATTCCTTTGTCTGATAGAAATATTTCTGATGTGGCTGAGACTAAAGTGGTTCAGAAGGATTTATCTGAGGTATTTATTAATATGGCTGAGGATCCTATCATTCAGCATAAAAATGATGATATGGATACTCAATTTGATATGGGTACTCAAATTGGTGTAAATCAGAATTTATTAATTAATCCTTCTTCTTCTAAAGAGCTTAATGATATGGGTATTCAAACTGATAATATGGGAGAGAATTCATCTCAAGACTACAATATTGAGCCTGCCACTATGCTTGTGGAGGCTGACATTGATAAAGCTCTTCCTAAATAAGTTTCATAAATATACACATGTATATACATATACATTATTTTTAGGTATTTAATATAAGAATAATAATGCATAAATAAAATAATAATTTACGTCACACCTAATATGTATCAAAATAAAATAATAATAATAACAATTGAAACATCAAAACAAAAAAAATGAAAAAGATATTTGAAGCATATATTATTTAAATCCTTACATTTATACATAATTAAATATCTAAATTTTCACATAATAAAAAAAATATGTAATATATTAAAATATTTTAATAAAAATAATAATGTTAAAAAACGCTATATGATTAAATAACTTAATTGTTTAGAATAATATATGTAATATTTTAGAAAAACAATAAATAATAACATGAATGATATATTTTTATTTTCATACAAAATAAAATAATAATAAAATCCTTCTTACATCGTATAAGAGTAAATATTTTTTTATGTAAGAAATACCTTGGGTAAGAAATGATTTTTTTTTTTAAGTTTGAGATAAACAAAAGAAATATAATAAAAAAAGATTAAAAAAATAAGATAAAAATAAAAATTTTAATACTTTATGGGTAAATGAAATAAAATTTTTAAAATATTTGTGTAATAATAATTTTTTTAATATATTTTCGATGAAAGGAATATATATATATATATATATATATATATATATATATATATATATATATATATATATATATATATATATATATATTCAAAAGATTGACGACCCGATCAACCCCTATTTGTTGAACTGACCGTGAAGTATATATATATATATATATATATATATATATATATATATATATATATATATATATATATATATATATCTCAAAAGATTGACGACAGTCGGGGACTGCCGATCAACCCCTATAGGTTGAACTGATCGTGAAGCGGACTCCCCTTCCGTCCGGTGGGCTATTTGAATCCTCCCGTCTTGGGTGGGATTCGAACCCCTAACCTGAGGGACTTACACCAAAGGCCGCAACCAATGAGTCAAGGCTTTTGTGTGTGTGTCTATATATATATATATAAGATATTTTATGTAAATCAAAATAATCTACAAAGAAATAATAAAAATAAATGCTCTCGTTTCACCACTTTTTCTTTTGTGTTTCTTTTTGTGTTTTGGTTTGTTCTGAGTTTTCTTTTCTTGCGTGGAGTTGTACTGTAAGAGGAGGAACCCCTAGGGGTTTGTTTCAAAATATTTTTTGTCCTTTTAGCTTTGAGGATCCACATCCCTCCTTTTTTTTGTAACTCCCTTTTCAATTAATAGAATCGGAGCCGGATAATGCTCATTCCCTAAACATATATATATATATATATATATATATATATATATATATATATATATATATATATATATATGTGTGTGTGTGTGTGTGTGTGTGTGTGTGTGTGTGTGTGTAAGATATTTTATGTGAATCAAAATAATCTACAAAGAAATAATAAAAATAAATATTCTCGTTTCACCACTTTTTCTTTTATGTTTCTTTTTGTGTTTTGGTTTGTTCTGATTTTTCTTTTCTTGCGTGGAGTTGTATTGTAAGAGGAGGAACCCTTAGGGGTCTGTTTCAATATATTTTTTGTCCTTTTAGCTTTGAGTATCCACCTCCCTCCTTTTTGTAACTCCCTTTTCAATTGATAGAATCAGAGCTGTATAACACCTCTCGGTGGTGAGTTTCAGTTCATCAAACGGCCTGATATGAAGGGGGTATGCTGGCACTTTCTTAGCGAAGGCTGAAAATAATATTCTCGCTTCCTCTTGTTGTCTGGCTCTAGTGGGTAAGTTTGTGTATGGTCATCCTAACTTAGAATTGGTATACAAGCATTTTGAATTGGTGAATTTGGCTAATGAATTGAAAATAGGATCTTTGGATGGGTGACGTCTTTTGATTCAAGTTACTAGAGAGGAGGATTATATAAGGATTTTTGCCGGACGATGGTGTTTCAGTTATGAAGATACTTAAGTGGTCTGTTGACTTTAATCCGCAGGTTGAACCTCCTGTTATCCCTGTCTGGATCAGGTTTCCTGGCTTAATGATTCATCAATTTGATCACGAAGTCTTGTTTTCTTTAGCTTCAATGTTTGTGAATCCTTTAGAACTCGATACCCTTTCCCATCAATTCTCGTGGCCTTCCATGGAATGAGTCATCATTTAGAAAGATGTCACACTTCCCCATTCTGGGGACGAGTGGATTGGATCTACCCCAATGGTTACTGACAACAGGCTATTATAGAACAACATCCTTCTTAATGTTCACATTGCCGGATGTTTGGCCATGGTCCTGTTCAATTTTTTCATCTCCACCCTGAGTTACGAAAGAATAATTTGAAACATATTAACAACCTTCAATCTGTTAATGAGTAACGTACACATCTGGATTTAAAATCAGATATTCCTGAGATCAACAATGATGTTTCAAATAATTTGAATATAAGGGTTGCACATACCGAACCTTCTTTCGACGAGGGAACTAATATGACTAAGGTTGTGAGAGGTCCCGAAGCACCTCCTTAATGTCCTCAGGTTGAAACTGGTTTTCCTTATTTCATAGTTTTGCAGGATGCTCCTTCTGAAACTCCTTTAGAAGGGGGTATATTTATAGTTGAGGTTGAGGGTGAGTTACTTCGGGATGTACCTCCTCCCGAATTTTCAGGCCCTAATGGGGACATTGTTTCAGCCCCTGATATTTTGGAGGAGGATTGACATTATTACGGGAAGAATGGTAGTTCCTAAAAATCGAGGAGGAAGAAAAGAAAAAGTCAAAATGAATTGGCAAATCTTAAAATGGGTAATGAGACAGGCAATGTAGTACAATATTACTTAGAGGGTGATCATGGGCATACCCAGACTAGGTGTTCTAGGAGGGTAATTTGTCCTCCCATGTTTAAGGTCTGTATTGGAATATAAGGGGAGATGTGGATCCTTACTTCTATGGTAGGCTTAAATTATTGACAAGGATTCATAAAGTTAGTATTTTTGCTATTCTAGAACCTATGGTTTTATCCCTTGAAGCACACATTTTGGGTAAATTCAAGCATTTCTCATTTTTTCTGTAACTGTTCTAATAAGATTTGAGTGTTTTGGTGAAAAGAAGTTTCTGTCAATATCATTGCAGATGATCATCAATTTTGTGCATGCATGTTTTGCTGTGGATGATTTCTCATATTGGTTAAGTTTTGTGTATGTTAGTACCTCTTATCCTGCTAGATATGATCTATGAAATAAAATTCGTAGTATGGGTATGCTTGCTCAAGAAAAATGGATGATTGGTGGAGATTTCAATATAATTCTGCACAATTCTAAAAATTTGAGCAGACGAACAGTGGATCCATCTCTAGTTTGCTAGTTTGTTGTTAGACAATATTAAAAGGAACATAACTTTATTAATGGGGGAGCTGTGCTATATTTTTTAAAAATATGACAGGCTTACTGAGTGCTTCTTATTTGTTGATTGGGGTTCATACTATCGTTTGTTCGTCTGATGTTCACATTTAACAACTTTTGTCATCTTTTACATCATATATTGTATAAGCGCTTTAATTTGTTAGTTTTCGCGTGTATATTTGTTTTTTGCAGCTTTCTAATATAAGCACCTGAAGAAGCTTTGTTTGATGCTGATATGTATAAGGGATGATTTAGCGTTTGATTTAGAAGCCTGGATTGGGTCTGCTTTATGAAGGAGCTGAGGGTGGCATCCAGAGCTTCCCGCAATTTTGTCGATGTCGATGTCGATGTCATTGTTTGGAATTGGTCTGCTTTATGAAGGAGCTGAGGGTGGCATCCAGAGCTTCCCGCAATTTTGTCGATGTCGATGTCGATGTCATTGTTTGGAGTCTCCACTCTGTTTATCTATCTTATCGCCCCAATCTTTAAGAAATCTCATTTGTTCAACTCTTGTAAAGGATCCTTAGATAATAAGAAATTTGAAGAAAATAAGGCTAATACAATATAAAACAATAGAATAAGAAATTTCAGTGATAATCCTTACACAAGGAGGATCACATGTGAAATTTTGATAACCAGAGATTTCTAAGTGTGATACTTATTCTAAGTTCTTAAATCTCCTATAAGAGCAAGCTCCTATATTTAATTACATCTTTGATAAATAAGTTTATCTAAGAAAACTTTTGATTAATTTTAACTCTTCCTTTCTAAGAGATTTCAAGAATAATTAAAGAAACATCAATGTTCAATCCTAGGGCTAATATATTTCTAATTGTCACGTACTACCCTATTGATTTCATTTTGTCAATGTCATTTATTTTTTTATTTTTTTGTCATTTGTCATTTTATTGTCATTTTATTTTGTGGCTATACTAAAAGTTTAGGTTTTATTACTATCCTAAATGTTTAGGTGTTTGCCTTGATTATGTTATTTTAATGTCATTTATGTCATTTTTATTTTTATTTTTTATGTTTGTCCTTTCTTTAGAATGTCACCCTGCAAAACAGAGTTAGCACACCCTAATAACATGCAAAATAAATCTAAAGTGGAACTTGTTTTCAACATGCAAGAAAAATAATGTTAGAAGAAGAAGTAATGTCGGTTTTATTTCTTAATTTGGTTTTTTTATTTTTATACAACCTGGTCAAGAAGTCCATGGCTCAGTCGTCCCAGGGTCATCAGATGCATTGATCTACTTTGCCTGAAAGGTTATTTAAACCATGACCGGAAGACTCCTGTCAACAACTAGGATTACATAGTCCAAGAAATCTTCGTCAATGAAAAACAATGGGGTTTAAGTTGCATTCAGTGATCTTTGTTTATTAAGTGTTCATTTAAATTTTAATTTCTTTTTGGATTTAGGTTGGAAAATTATAGATTGTTTATGATTTATTAACCAATTAAAATTTTCCATGTGTCATTTTAATTGATTTTTTACATGTTGGTTTTGATTTGTTTATTTAAGTCTAATATACTTTAGACTTAAAGAAAGGATTCGTTTATTTAGATCTAATGTCTGTAAGATCTAATTAAAATTGAGAATTTTAGGTTCAGTGTCATTTGAATCTAATTTTTTCAAGTAAAATCTAATATGAATTAGATTTAGGAATTTAGATTAAATATCTTTTTAATTTAAAGGTCTTAAGTCTAATGTAAATTAGACTTGAAAATTTAGATTTGGTGTCATTTGAAGCTAATATTTTTTGAATTAAATATAATATTTATTCGTATATATGTAAGATCTAATTAAAATTGAGAATTTTAATTCAATGTCTTTTGAATCTAAAGTCTTTGAATAACGTTTAATGCAAATTATACTTGGAAATTTAAATTCAGTGTCGTTTGACTCTAATACTTTGATGTTAAATCTAATATGAATTAGATTAGATTCAATGTCTTTTGAATGTAAATTTTTAGTTCTAATATGGATTAAGCTTAAATTAAGTAAAATCTATCATAAAGACTCTCAATTTTAGATTCGATGTTTTTTGAATCTAAAAGTTTTAAGTCTAATATGAACTAGATTTAAATTTTAATCTGAGATTGATTATGAAGTTTTGGTTAAATTAAACTTAGTTTGAACTTAAAGTTTAATTGGGTTAAGTTCAATATATATTGAACTTAGAGGTTTAGTTGACTTGAGTTCAAATTTAAGTTGAAAGTTTTAACTTAAGTTCAATATATGTTTAACTTAAATTTGAGTTAACTTAGGCTCAGATTAGTTTGAACCTAAGTTAAAAGTTTTGACTTAAGTTCCACATGGATTGAACTTAACTTTGAGTCAACTAGGGTTTAAGTTTGGTTGAACCTAAGTTAGAAGATTTGACTTAAGTTTAATATAGGTTGAACTTAAGTTTGAGTTAACTTGGGTTCAAGTTAGGTTGAACCTAAGTTAAAAGTTTTGACTTAAGTTCAATATGGGTTGAACTTAAATTTAGGTTCAAGTTAGGTTGAACCTAATTTAGAAGTTTTGGCTTAAGTTCAATAGGGGTTGAACTTTAGTTTAATTTAACTTGGGTTTATGTTAAGTTGAATCTAAGTTAGATAATTTGACTTAAGTTAAATATAGATTGAATTTAAGTTTGTGTTAACTTGGATTCAAGTTATGTTTTACCTAACTTAAAAGTTTTGAATTAAGTTCAATATGGGTTGAACTTAAGTTTGGGTTTAAGTAAAGTTGAACCTAAGTTAGAAATTTTTCTACATATATTGAATTTAAGTTTGAGTTAACATGGGTTCAAGATAGGTTGATCCTAGGTTAGAAGTTTTGAGTTAAGATCAATATGGGTTGAACTTAACTTTGGATTAACTTGGGTTCAAGTTAGGTTGAACTTAAGTTAGAAGTTTTGACTTAAGTTCAATATGGGTTGAACTTAAGTTTGGATTAACTTAGGTTCAAGTTAGGTTGAACCTAAGTTAAAAGTTTTGACTTAAGTTCAATATGGGTTGAACTTAAGTTTGGATTAACTTGGGTTCAAGTTAAGTTGAATCTAAGTATATGTTAAGGTTAGGTTCAATGTATGTTGAACCTAAAAGGTTTATGTTTGACTTAGATTCAAGTTGGGTTGAACTTAAGTAGAGGTTAAGGTTATGTTCAATATATGTTGAACCTAAAAGGTTTATGTTTGACTTAGGTTCGAGTCGGGTTGAACCTAAGTATAGGTTAAGGTTAGGTTCAATATATGTTGAACCTAAAAGGTTAAAGTTTGACTTTGGTTCAAGTTGGGTTGAGCCTAAGTATAGGTTATGGTTAGGTCAAATATATTTTGAAACTAAATCGTTGAAGTCTGACTTAGGTTCAGGTTGGGCTGAACCTAAGTATAGGTTAAGGTTAGGTTCAATATATGTTGAATCTAAAAGATTTAAGTTTGACTTAGATTCAAGTTGGGTTGAACATAAGTATAGGTTAAGGTTATGTGCTTGGGCATAAAATTTCTAAACTTGGTATGGAGGTAGACCCTACAAAAATTCAAATTATTGAGAAATTAACACCTCCTACAACTATGAAAGGGGTAAGAAGTTTCTTAGGACTTGCTGGATTTTACAGGCATTATATTAAATATTTTTCAAATATTACTAAACCTTTGTGCCAACATTTAGAAAAAGATAAGAGTTTGATTTTAGTGAAGAATGTTTGAATGCATTTAAACTGTTAAAAGAAAAATTAATCACTGCCACTATAATTATTTCACCTGATTGGGAGAGACCATTTAAACTTATGTGTGATGCCAGTGATTATGCGATTGGAGTTGCTTTAGGGCAATGGTAAGATAAAATGTTCAAGGTTAATTACTATGCTAATAAAACTCTTAGTGAAGCTCAGATTAATTGTACCACTACTGAAAGAGAAATATTAGCTATAGTGTATACCATTGAAAAGTTTTGACCGTATCTAATTGGAACTAATGCATAATGCATAATGACCATTCAGCTAACAAATATTTATTGCAAAAGAAGGATGTCAAACCAAGTCTGATCAGATAGACACTTCTAATGCAAGAATTTGACTTTTAGATAGTTGATAGGAAATGATCTTATAACAAAATTATTAACCATCTGTCTAGACTGGAGTATTATAATTTATCTGAATTTGTGAAGGAAATTAAAGAAACTTTCCCTGATGAGCAACTTTAAAATATTATGGAAAGAAATTTACCTTGGTATGTTGATATTATGAATTATATTGTATGTGATATTGTACCACCTGATTTAACAAGGCAATAACAAAAGAAATTTAAATATGATGCTAAATTTTATTTTTAGGATGTGCCCTACCTATATAAACAGTGTTCAGATCTTATTATTAGAAGATGTTTGTCGTATGAAGAAGCAAAACCAATTATTTAGAGACTTTTTGATTAAGCCCCGAGATATCGAACCCACAGAGAAATGTCTAAAAATTTAAAGAAATAAGAAAAAAAAATTTTAAATTGATTTTGTAAAGTATGTTTTGAGATATAAAGTTATTCAAATTATTTTTTGGTATTTTCTGAATAAAAAATAAAGAGAACAACTAAAGTTAACACAACTATAAAATAGTATGAAAGCAAATGAGAATAAAATATATTTTTCCACTTTCAATGAATCAATAATAATTATGGAATTTCGTTGTGGAAGTATCCAAATGTTTTGTGCCAAATAGAAGCAATTATATTTTTTACCCTTACTTGGTTCTATAAAGAACATTGGTTAAATTGAAGTTTTAAAATAATGTAGATGGGTTTGGCAGAGAAGATACTAGCTCTCACTCTAGAGTTCCCTCGATTCCCTCCACCTGGGGGCTAACATCTTATAAAAAAAATTTTTCACCTCAAACCGATTTACGGGGTTGTTGCCTGTCACTCTAAAGTCCTCTAATTTTACTCCCCATTAAAAACATATATTCTTATTTATTTGCACCCAACCATATGGACTACAATTCTCACCCATACAATTGTCTGTGATTCTTTCCAATTGTTGATTGAGACAATACCGCATTGGTTCTTACATGTTCTCACAACAACTTTTAACATCTTAATTGGCCAAATCAAGAGGAAAATGAAGTGCAAGGTAGTGAATCATCACAACTTCTTCCAACATTGAAATCCTATACTTCACACAACTTAATTCAATAATTTAATTACTTCATCATTTAAAAGGAAAAAGATAATAAAACTACTCAGAACTCATGGAGAAAATACAGTCACAACTTTATTGTAAAGTAGAAATAATAGTGAAAACACAATAGTCTTTATTTAAAATCAAATGTAAAACAAATATAAACCCGTATCTAAAAATCCTCTCCCAAGACTCTTGAAGTTACTTTGAAAATTTACTTTCCATTTACAAGACATAATAGAGGTTAGTGCCCAACCCCGTTGACTCCAAATATCTATTCAACTCTTAATAAAAAATAGATACAATTAATAATAAAAGTGGATGAAGTGGAAAGATGTGCTCTCAATAACTCTCTAACATAAACTTAAGTCTTAACACTAATCACACCCTCCAACATCAACCCTTTTTCTGATCTTCAAGTCTTCTTTTTATAATTTTCCAAAAGGTTCCTTCGTGTCTCTTCAAAACATGTCCATATTCAATGTATCCACAAAAGAATGCATCCATCCATTCAAATCTACCGCTCAAAAGAAGTTAATGAAGTTTAAACCGAAGTTGCTTCAAACACCCATTAAAATGATGCCAAATTTGAGTTAATTCATATTTTTTAACTGTGGCGCATATGCGCAAGGGTCCGACACTTAGCGCCAGAGGCCAAAATTTTACATTCTTCAAATTTTGCTCCAAATTTGATCCTCTTTTTATCCTTTCATCATCGTCAGTCATTTTAATGATACCTACAAGTAAAACACAAGTACACGTTCCATTAAAGTGTAATATCATCAAAAAATAGGTATTAAAATATATTTAAAAACACTATATACTTTTGGTGTATCAAAATCCCCCAAACTTAAAATGTTACTTGCCTTCAAGTGACACTTAATGACATAGAAAATCTTAATATACAAATTATGTAAATGAGTTTCTTTAGGAAGGTTTCAAAATTTTGTTCTATAAATGGAATAGTCTAATTTAGAGAAAATTTTTAGTAAATGAGACCAACTTAAAGTTTAGAAGGTTCTTAAGTAAAGGATAATGAAAAATATAAGTTTCTATCTAATTCAGAAATACTTGTCGATTTTTCAAAATATAGGATTAAAGCATTTCATCTTAATCACTTAAAAGTTTTCATTTGGAAACAATTTTACTTACTATATTATAAGATTAAGATTTAAATTATCTCAAAACTTATATTTTAAACTTTAGGTATGAGATCAATTTTTGATTAGGCCCTTAAATCCTCAAGCTTCTCCAAGTTTCATACGAGATTTTGAACATATTCAAGGCCCTTAAACCAATATCTGCAGTCTGTTCCAAGTTTCATACGAGATTTGGGAAAAGGTACTCCTGCCATGGAAGCCCTTAGACCCAACCAAAATGTTCCCAGTAAATGAAGAGGAGAATGAGATGGGCATTATTATGGATCAATATTCATATAACTCAATTCTAATTCAATCTCTAGTTGCAAACAAGATGCTGATGATCTTACACATAATTAAGAAACTAGAGAAAGAGGTACAAAATTTGACGAATTCAATTAACAATATCTTTGATTTCTTTGATCACATTGATTATAGGATGAAAGAGCACTTTGATCACTCTAGACATTTTGAAGGAAGTTTGATACACTTAATGAGAAATATGGGATGGATAGAAGAAGATTCTACTAAAAAATTCCCTTTCCGACCCTTCTATAACCTTTATGTTCATGTTCAATTGATGGGTGATATCAGAGGAGAAACCAGCACTGAATCGGAGGAGTAGTAGATTTACTTTACTTTGTGTGTTATTTTAATATGTTTAGACTTGATTTGAATTTATTAGTTTGCTTCCTTTCGTTGTTTGATTTTTAATCTCGGTATAGTTGAGATTAACTCAAAATGTTTGTTTTCAGCATTTAGAGTGTTGTGCCTTGGATTGCGGCGTTGATTTGATGAATTGAGGTTGAAAAAATACCTAACGTATGTGTGTTTTGTAATGTGTATTGTAATGCTTGGATTTTTTATATAATTGTGATGTTTTGTGTTCTGAATATTTATTTGTGTTAATTCATCACTTATTCATTAAAATTTATGTTTAAAATAATTGAACGGATGTCGATGAGGCTTCAAATTGATCGAAATCACAAATATTTGGAAATTGAACAAAATTTTAAGAATCTCATCGACGGCGCCCTCGAGGCCACCGACAGTGGGTTTTTCCCGAGACTACTGCTATTTAATTCAATAGAGCTTGCTGACAGTGCGAACAACTTCGCTGACGGCGAGATCCTAAAAATTACCTTTTAACCACGATTTTGACCAGTCAACCGCCACTATTCATCATCTTCTTCCCTTATTTACCAAAAATTTCAACCTAGGGCTTGAGAGATTTTGGATTTGGGACAATTTTAACTCATTTTGACACCGGGTTTCATCTTCCCTCGGTAAGAGCTTCCCTCCAATGTAAAAATTTTTAATTTTCACCATGAATTTCTTCCACATTTTGGAATTCCGGAAAAATTGCAAATGTGGAGAAAATACTTGGAAGAAATTCATGGAACTTAATTTAGAACCCTTAAAGTCACCTTTGGAAGCTATTCCATCATTATTTTGGAGTTTAGTTTAGATTTTTGTAAATTTGATAGATCAAAAAATGGCTCCTCAACAAAAGAGGCGACTTGAGTTTGACGAGGCTCGATTTGTAAATGCAAAAGCCTAGTTAAGGTACACTTCTATCTTTCAAGGAAAGAAATGCATACAAGATAAAGTTTTTGATAATCCTGGAGGAGAAGTTGAACGAGTTATTAGAGAGAGGAAGTGGGAAAACTTCTGTTACTTTACAAACAAGGCTGCTATAGAAGTTGTGAAAGAGTTCTATGTCAATCTGACTAAGTTTGAGGACGAGCCTGTAAAAGTAAGAGGGTTATCTATTGATTTTAATGTTTCCTGCATAAATTCTTTTTACGAACTTCATGATTTTTTACTTTAGTGAGTATGAGACATTTGCAACCATGGAGGGTCCGTTAAACGATGTCATTAACTTTCTCACTTATGGGAAAGGGACATGGAAAATTAAGCAGGGTGAACGGATAAATTTTCCTCTTTCCATGATGAGTGCCACAACTAAAGCATGACATTAATTCATTTGTTCTACTCTGCTACCTACTTATCACCACAGTGAAATGTCGAGAGATAGAGTGGTTCTAAATTTCTGTATTCAGAACAATAAAAGCATTAATGTGGGGAATATAATTTATAAGAATATTTTTGCCACGACAAAGAGTGAATCAAGTGGAGGACTAGGACATCCTGGCCTCATTTATGCACTTTGCCAACTATCTGGAGTGGAAGCTAGAGATGATGAAGAATGGTTTTACCCTATGAAACCCATTAGTAAAGCCAAATTATAGACATATGAATCCCATGAAGAATGGAGATCTAGGAGTAGGAGTAAAACACCATCTACTAGTAGAGATATCCCGTCTACTAGTTATGGCCCTCCTGCCTCTAGCTCTCCTACCCTTTATGATTTGATGAATGAGATGACCTTGCAGCGGAAGAGTTTTGAAATGTTAGATGAAGGAATTGAGAGAATAGATCAGAGGATTGAAGTATTATAGCGAAAACATGATCACGATAGCGAGTATCTTCAGCAGCATTCTGATTTCGAGATTGCCTACTACGATGCTCAGGCTAGACACTATAGAGGTGAGCCTGATGTTACTTTTCCTGAATGCCCTCGATATACTCGTTATCATCCTAATCGACATAGTATGGGATTTTGATGATTCTGATCAGTGTGTGTGTGTTTTGTTGTAGTATTTTTATACTGTTATTTGTATTTTGTGTACTATATTATTTTATGAGATGTATATTTTGTTTGTAGTTTTTATTTCATTTTTGGATGGATTGTGATGCGTAGATTATAATTGTAATTATGGACTCTAAGATAAAATAGTAGACTGTTTGTTAATGTGTTGTGAAATGCAAATGCTATTTGGTATTGTACTGTGTAGTGTAATCAATTATGGTTATTAAATGTTTTAAGTTATGTTTCAAAATTTCATTACCCCAACAAATTCACTAATCTGTTATATGTGTAGGAAAGATCCTAATATTACAGGCTAGTTGAAGTTAAAAATTTTGAGAAGAACCTACAAAATTTCAGAAAGATGAAAATGGCTGAAGTGCAAAGGTATGAATTATATTTATATTTTTTTTCCACGTGTTTTATTTCTATATATAGAAAACTTTATGTTTGGGGGGGGGGTGTCGGCATATTTTCAGGTTGGTGTGTTGTATTTTTGAAAAGAGGGGTCGCCTACAGAAATTGTCGGTGAATTTTTAATTTAATTTAAATAAATAATTTGAAAAGTAGTATTTGGTTTTGAAAATAATTTTTTTAAATTTGAAGATTTTAAGATATGAAATCAAACTGATCTCACATCCCGAATAGTTTATATAAACGAGCAATCGCACCGCAGACCGTGTATCTATCCCGAAGAATAGACACACTGCTTGATAATGGGGCTCAATTAAATAAACTAGAAGATTTGTGACATTCGTTTGGTCTGTGAACCAATTTTATAAGCCGACAAGTTCCCCTGCTTAATGCAAAGAAATTAAGTAGGGTTTATATTACCTGGGTTCTTAAAATTCCCTATAAGAGAAAGCCCCTATAGTTAATTACATCTTAAGTGACGGGAATCACCTAAGAAAACTCTCGATAATAATTAGTAGTTCTGCTCTCAAGAATTTCAAAGTTTAAGTTTCCAAGGGATTGAATTTTAGAATTTCAATAGGGAATGGATCAAATTTGGAACATTCTATTTTAGGAATTCAAAGGAAGAGAGGTAGGAGAAATCACAGATTCGAAGCGAACTTCGGTAATTTCCCGACTATCCTATTGTTTGGCTTGAATTTAGGAAAGTCCTAATATTTATTTAATGTTTTGATCTTGCCAATTTTAATCAAATAGGACTTATATTCGTATGATGTGATCACACAAATAGCCTCGAAGATGTGAGGGTTTATGTCGTATCGGACGACTACCTCGGAATCCTAAGACTGGTTAGGGCTTAATTTGCAATGCAAATGCCTAACAAAAAGGTTGAGGATTTATGTTGCACTAGACAAACTACCTCGAAATCCTATGGCTTGGTTATTTAATTCTAAGAAAGTCTTACTGAAGTAGACTCAGGTTCTGCTGATGACGATGGTCGTGCTGCCCACCATGCTCCGAGCTCCTTGTTGTTGCAGAGGGTTTAGTTATAGAAGATGAAAATCAAGAGATGAGAAAAGTGTTCTGGTTTAGAGAAGTCTTAAAATCCAAGTGTTTTTAGTGTTTTAGTTAAAACAAATCTTAAAATTGATTATAACAACACCGGTTAAGATCCCACGGTTCCATCCTTCCGGCATCATTATTTTTATCGGATTCACTTAGTCCAGATGAATTTGCTAAACTCAACTAAATGAGTTCCACACTTTCATTTAGACCGTGGGAAATCCCGTTAGCAACACGTAGGTTACATCATCCGAGGTATTCCCGATCATCCAACAAGACGTTTTAATTTAGTTGTAGTTGTAGTTTTGTTGTTTTGTTTGTGATTAAATTTTGAGTTGTTTTATATTTTGAAATGTTGTGGCGGTGAATTTTATCTTTCAACGACTTTTAATTTAGTTTTGGTTTTGGTTTTAGGGGATATCCTAAAAGTGTGGGTTTTCATGCAACAGTTGTTTATCATGCAAGAAAAGTAAAGTGCATTTGCAATAAGGTAAATTGCAAGAATGTAAATTGCAATAAAATAAAAGCATACCTGAAGGGTCTTCCCGTCATCCTAGGCTGCACTTAAACACAATTTAGAATATTTATGCATTTAAAGCAAGTTCCTAGGTAAAACTAAGGGAAGGGTTATGGTTTTCTACCAAGTTCCTAATCCTATAGCTAGTCATCTCCTATGACGTCTAGGTTCTTGTGTTTTGGTTTGAGGATGATTTTCTTCATCAAAGAGCAATGAAGTTCAATTGTTCTTATAAACATCCTATCATATTGATGAAGTGCTTAAGACGAATCTTAAACATCTTTTCAATACTTCTAGGATTATTTTAAGTTCAAGAGAATTTAATTATACAATGAATTAATCATCCAGGAGTTCAAGTTTTGTTATCTTGCTCAGTGAACTAAGACTTTTGAATATCCTATGAGTGAAGTAACACTTCACTTAACACTTTGTTTAGGAGCTATGACAATAAGAGCTTTTGAGGGCAAATCGATGTTCAAGTGATTTGTGATTCGACTTAATTTTAATTAATGGGTTTAAGTTTGGAATAGTGTTCAAGTTGTTTTAGATTTATTTTTGAATTCTTTATGTCTTAAGTGATGTTATATTTAATTCAATTTAATTTAATTTAATTTTAATTTAATTTAATTTGGTTTAGTTTTAATTTTAATTTAATTTTATTTATTTAATTTAATTTTAATTTTATTTTAACTTGATTTTATTTTTTAATTTAATTTAATTTAATTTAATATGTTTTAATTTAATTTAATTTAATGTGATTTAATTTAATTTAATTTAAATTTTAATTTAATTTAATTTAATTTAATTTATATTTTAATTTAATTTAATTTAATTTTATTTTAATTTAATTTAAATTTTAATTTGGTTTTATTTTTAATTTTAATTTAAATTTAAATTTTAATTTAATTTAATTTTTTATTTTTTTTAATTTTAATTTAATATTTTATTTTTTATGCTTTAAGGATGATTTAATTTTAATTGTTAAAGTATTAATTTAATTGAAATTTTTAAAAGGATTTAATTTGAATGTTTTAATCTTTAATTTAATTTAATGATTAAGTCTTTTAGCATTTTAAGTTTTAAATTTGGATTATCATTTTAATTAGGAATTAAATATTATTGAGGTGATTAATTTAGGGATTCTTAGATGAAAGAATAAATTTCTTCCTAACAATATCCCTATTTTAATAATTCCAAATTTTTTATTATTCTTCCAAGCTTAAACAATTATTTAATTAAGGTTTATTTAAATTACTTTCAAATTATTTGGTAGGTTTCTACCCTTTAATTACCTAAGTTTCAAACATCCAAAATCAACTTAGTATCAAATATTTTACCCACCCTTTTAATTAAACCTAAAATTTTTAATTATAGGTTAAAATTTTAATTACCATTTTTCCCTTTAAACTTACTAATTTCATAACTCACTAAATTGAGCTTAAATGAATTTGAAATTTTTATGTGACTTCACTCATATGTCAATCAAGACATTAGAGGAGAAAATGTAATTTTTCAATATTTAATTTATTTATATAATTATTTTTGGTGGAAAATAAGAATTTTCAAGGAAAATTTAATAACATGACCAAGGGAAAGTTTCTATCCTTAAGAAAATTATGAGACATTCCTAATGACTAGAGGACCACTTGGACCAATTTTAGTGATTTTTTGAATTATAATATTTTTATTATAATTATTTTGAGTTTTGGAGTATTAATTAATTTAAAAATAAAATAAATGTTGAAAAATGAATTTTATATTTTTAAAAAATCTCACTGATATCAAGGAAACCAGAGAACCAAGTTTTATAATTTTTTTGATTTTCTTTGATTTATTAGAATTATTTTAGTGGAAATGCTAGAAAATACATTTTTTTTAATTTTAAATTTACCTTAGGGCTTTAAAATTTAATATCTCATCATAGAGACTTAAGAAAAATATGGGGTTTATTCCTAAGTGATTAAAATTCAAAATTTCACATTTTGGTGAATTTTATTATTTTTGTGATTTTTATTATTTTTTAATTATTAAAAATATTAAAATAATGTAAAAAATCAACTTTTTTGGAAAATTACAATTTTATTTTTCTTAAATTCCCCTGATATCAGAGAGGCTCCAAAACCAATTTGGTGAATTTTTTAGAAGTATTTTGAAAATTATGAATTTTTTAAATTTAATTTTGGCTAAATGGCTTAATCAACTCATTTGATAGGGCTAACCAAGTCCAATTGACTTCAAACTTTTATGGTGGGTTCCTCTGATCCTAATGGTCAATGGAGAATTGATTTCAAGTCAATTTGATGTATGATTAGCTCTAATTAATTAAAGCTCCATTTTGGGTGTTTATGCCAATTAGGGTTATTACAAGTGAGTTAACCCAAAAACCATTTTTCTTAGGGTCCTCTAGTCATAAGAAACATCACCAGATTTTCCTATAATTTATTTCACAACATGCTAATTGTTAGAATTACAATACTCAGAATAGTGACCTAGAATTGAAAAATCAATAACTCTTCATAGGGGTGGCCTCTAACTTTGAAAAATTCAGGGAATGTTCCCAAATTCAGAGGCTTCAAAAGCCCTATGGTCTCATGCCATGGTGAATTGTATACTTGCATGGAGAATTGAAATAGTGCAGAGAGTAAATAAATAATTAAAAATAAAATACTTGATGAAATTAAATGATTTCTTTTCCACATTATTCTCCTCTGTTCACTGAGCAAGTGGGTATTTTTATTTTATTTTTTTGATTTTTCTACACAAAGTTATGCATTTTTGAAGTTTAGGGAATTAAATAAATAAAAAATACCCTAATTTCCTACTTATCCACACGGCGCCACACCATCCTCGGCAGCTCTGAAAGGCCACGCCTCGTCTTTTGATTCGGCGACGCCATCCGACTCAGCGCTCCAAGGGCTCATGGTTCATGCACCATCGCGCTGTCCGGCTCAATCCTAACCATCCGTTCGATATACGCTCGATCCGACGGCTCCCAGTCATTGTCTACGACTGGTGTGCACCCGTGACCGTCAACCTTCTAACCCTAATTTCTCACTCGATTCTCAACGGATTTTCGTGTTCTTATGCTCTATGGATTCGTCTTGAGAAGACAAACACATCCATATGGTAAACATGTATTGAAATCGACTCAAATTAAATAGAGAATCTCCGTGAGCTCGGGAAGAAGAGTGAGTCCATACCTTTGCTCGGAGAAGTGAAGCTTCGATCCGAGAGTTGTGTCACCTTCGATCGGGTCCAAGCAAGCTCCGGATGAAGTCCCTTGGGCCGGTGAATCGTCAGTGCATGATTTCGACCACGTACCGATTACAAAGCTTCGAGTCCGGAACGGATGGGTGGCCTCGAGAGGGGCTTTCACCTGGGAACTCCTCTCTTGAACTTGTGCAGTGTGTGGGTGAGTTTAATTTGAATTTGGTGTAGAGTCGGGAGATGTCCCGTTTTTGGGTGGAATTTTGGCCGAGAAATCGGGCTCGTTGGTGGGGATTAGGGCAAATTGTAACCTGGGATCAACTGCTTTAAGTGTGGAGAGTAGCTAGAGCAATTTTGGCGGTGGTTTCGGCAAGGTCCGGTTCGAGCACCTCTCACGGCCGAGAGGAGGTGGTGTTTAAATAGGAGAGGGTGGAGGGCCTCCCAGGGGGGCTTAAGGCTTGGGATCAGCTGCTTAGGTCAAGGGAAGAACAACCATGGTGGCCATTGGGCATGGGGCAGTTCAACAAGGGAGAATTGAATTTTTTGGCTCATCCTAAGGTCTCGGCCATGGTGTTTTCAGGCGGCCTGGTGGCTAGCCGGCCAGGCACTGGTCACCATCTTGTTCAGGTGGGTCAGGGCTGGGGTTTAGTGCAATCAATTGGCCATGGACATGTGTACAGGAGTTTGATTTAAATGGAATGGGAGAAGGCTCATTTTGGCTTGGTTTGGGTCAACCCATGGAAATAGGCTTGGTGCACCTCCCCAAGACCCGATTTTGAGCTGAGGGAATCATTTAGGTCAGCATAGAAGGAGTGGTAAAGTCTCCATCCATGGTGAGGTGGCTAAGCATGGTTTAGTGTGTGACATGCTTAAGGTAAAAAAAGGTTTAAAAGGGTTTAAGAAAGAGATCCCCTCTCTTGCCATTAATAGTTTGGTGAGGTGGAAAGTAGATTCCATGGCTCTCATGGCTCCCATGGGGCTCATGCATGGCTTCATGGCTCACCTTTGGCTTGGGGAAAAGTTTTGTCAATTTCATGAAAAAGGTTTTAAAATTTTAGTAATTTAGGGGTGATTTGATGGGATTTGGCATATGGCTTGATTTGGATTTATTTTATCATGAATTTAGAATTTAGGAGATGGTTTTATCAAATGGATGAGGATAGAGGATTGTCATGTGGGCTTTGGGCCTTTTGAAATTATTTTTGATGGGCTTTTAGGAAGGCTAAGGGGATGGGCCTTTAGGTTTAAGAATGAATTCATGGATGGAAATTTTGTAGAATTTTGGGCCAAATAATTGTTGGGTTTGGTTTAGGGACATGTCATGAGTGATTTGAAATGAGTTTGGAGTGATTTGGGTTTGAATGGGGTTGGATTTGGGCCTCTTTGGTAAATGGGCCAATGTAGGACAAATTGGGCTAACTTGGGCCAATGTTGGGCTAGGGTTGAAATTGATGTAAAATTAATGTTGTTAAATGTTTATGGGAGTGTTTCAAATAGGTTTTGACATTGGTTGGGTTTTGATTTTGGGGTTTGGGCTTATTTGGGTTAGGTTTGGGTTTAGGTCAAAATTGGGCCTTTTAGCTTTGGGTTGAATTTGAGTGGGGTTTGGGTCTAAATTTTGGGCAAATCATGTTAGTGTTTTGTTTGTGGGGATGTTAAGGAAGGTTTAGAAAAGGTTTGGGGTTAATTGGAGTTGAATTGGGTAAGTTTGGGCTAAGTTTGGGTCATGGGTCCAAATTGGGCTTTAAGGTCCAAAGTAAAATTGGATTCAAATGCCAATCAAATTGAACTTGGATTTGGTCTAGATTGGTGTTGGGGATTTTTAATTGATGTTTAGAATTGAATTGGACCAGAATTTGGGTCAATTGGGTAGGTTTGGTTTGACATTGGGTTCATTTTGGGTTAAAATGGGTCAAATTGGGGATTTTGACAAAAGTGGGGTAAATTGACAAAATTGGCCCTTGGTGTAGTTGAAAAAAATGAAATTGGGAATATTTGGAATTTTTAGGAATTTTCTGGGAATTTTCTGAATTTTTGGATTTTTGGGATAAGAGGGGCATTTTGGGTATTTGAAGGGTATTGGGGGGTATTTTTGGAATCTTTGGTATTTTTGGCTATGAATGATCAATTTGAGTAATGGGAAATGTTTAGGAATGATTTTGGGGAATTTTGGGTAATTGGAGATTTTTTTTGAAAATTTTGGGTAATTTCAAGGGTATTTGGTAGGTTTGGTGGGCCTGGGGTCTCGGGGGTCAAAAATTGAAAATTTAGAAAATTGAAGATTGGGTAAATGTAAGTGGAATGAAATCATTTTGGTTGAGTCATGAATCCATATCAAGCCCACATGAGACATGAAGGGACTCATTCGAGGCATTCAGCTATGTTGTTCCTAACACTCTTAGCGAGGGCTTAGGGGTTAAGGACCATCCATGTGAATCACCTCCATGAGTCGGAGGTTAAGTTGGGTATGGGTGTGGTTTTAGGAGGTGTGTGAAAGTATAGTGTATGAGTGTAGTGTGTGTGTAAGTCAGCCCTCACTGAGACAGAGCCACCCATGGCAGTCCTAAGGCCAAAGAGTCCTATAGGACCTCATCCTTTAAACTTCCACATTTGATTTCAACCCTCTAGGTGATTAGGGGTCTACAATCAAGTTTGTAGAGTTTGCAAGGAGTTAAGAAGTGGTTTGAATTTATAAGTGGTGGGTCCCAATTCTAATCCTCTAGGATAGTCAAAGGAAAAGCCTAAAGCTAGATCCTAAGTACTAAAACGAAGAAGAGAAGACCTCATCAAAAATGAGGTCAACGAGGGGGAGAAAAAAATTAACTGTTATTTGTTCTCAATTAAAATAATTTCAAAATTTATAAATATGATTTTCTGTGATAAAATTTAATTCAGTTAACTATATTTAGATTTTATTTAAATATTGTGGAAGATTCAAAGAAATGTTTTTGGTAATGAAAACAAATTTTGTAGGTTAAGATATTTAGTATAAGGTGATAAAACTATAGTTAACTTTTAAAGTAAGGAAAACTATATTTTGAAATATTAAGAATGTTATGATTTTAGTTGAGAAAGAAAAGATTGGGGCTCAATGATGTAAAAACTAGAATTACATATAGGTAAAGGAATGCTTTAAGTTTCAAATTTAGGAAAAGAAGAGTGTAGTTCAAAATTATTAACAGGCTATCCAGATATAGTAATCCTCACTTGAAAAAGAAAAAGAAAGGATTGAAAAACAATCCCTGAAAAGAAAAGAAATATATAGGATTGAAAAGCAATCCAAATGAAAAGAAAAAAAAAGTAAGTGAGGAGAAGCTTGAGGAGATGCCTTTTCAAAAATTGGCTTCACTTGGATTAACCTAAAGGGAAAACTAAAAACACTTCTGAACATAAATTTAAAGAGTAGTATTTTTACTAGTAGTGTCCTCATGTATTTCCTATCATCTGAATATTCTAAGTGAATTGATATTGCAACATATAGTCATTCTTGAAATGAATAGAAGACTAGAACTCTTAGACTTGATGACTAGATAGCCTTACATCTACAAAATTATTCTAATTACTTGAAAATCTTTCTATGAAATCTTACTATAATATTTATTTAAATCAAAATTATAGTATTTTTGAATTAAACCTTACCACAATAGATCATAACTTTTATGTAGTACTAAAAATTACTTGAGGACAAGTAATAGTTAAGTTTAGGGGATTTTGACCAATTGAAAATATCTTGAGATTTTCATGCCTATTTTATATTGATTTTGATGATATTGTACTTTAAAGTAATGTATTTTTGATGTTTTGTTGCATATATGTTGATTTATAGACATTGGAGCAAAAAGATGCAAAAAGGAGCGAATTTTGAGAAAAAATGACCAAATTATGAAGATTTGACCTTAGGCGCCGACGGTGAGATCGACGGCGTCGACGGTGGATTTTTCCCTAGAGTTCAAAAAATAAATTATAAAGAAGGTCGCCGACGGCAAGCTTGACCCCACCGACGGCGAGCCTTAACAAAGAAAGTTCAAAACCTAGTATTCTAGAAGGCTGCCGACGGCGAGATCGAGGCCACCGATGGCGAGTATGTCGGTTCTATCACGAGGTACATTGAATGTGGACGAGTTTTGAAGGGATGCTTGGGAAACTCTTGTAAACTCTTCTACAACTTTAAAAGAAACAAATTGAGGCAAAAAACAGGGAGTTCAGGGGGGTCCAAGTGGTGTCCAGTGGTATCCAAGCGTCCGTGAGTGTTTGTTATTGTATTGGGTTCCCTAATAGTTATAAAGAATGAGTTAAACTAGTGTTAATTGTGAGGAATTCTTCGAGAGTTTGTAAGAGTGGAAGAAAAGTGAGAGATTTCTTCCTCCTTGCCGCTTCGAAGGAGAATTCTGTGTGTCGTAAAGAAAGGAAGAGATTTAGAGGAACTTCAAGGAGTTTGCTTGGGGAGGAATTCGAGATAAGTTGTATTTACTTAATATAGTTTGTATAACTTTGGTTTTATATAGGAAATCTATGTTTTGTCGTATCTTCTCCATGAGATCTGAGTAGTTTCTCTGTCTTTCTCCTTGTTTTGAGATTTTGTGAAATGTGATTTGAATTAGTTGTGTCATGATAATGTTAAAGAAGTTGGCATAATCTTTTCACTTCAATCTTAATCTACTTTCAATCTAGTCAATTGATTTGTTAAAATATATTGATTTTTAAAACTAAAGTGAAGATTACATCCAATATTCAGGGAGGTCAAAGGCAAATAAATAGGGAAATATTATTTATCAGGCGTAGAATTGGAAATTTTACAGTGACAGACTAAAATCCTCACTTCGCTCCTATCGTTTAAGTGCTGAAGTGTAGATGTTAGAGCTCAGGCAAGGGGAACGTGGGAGCTCCAAAGTGAGCGCCGGTATCCTCCTAGCCTAGCCGTAGATTCAGTAACCAAACATAGGATCAGTCAATGTTCTTTATGCCTGGACCAAAGGGTAAAGAATATGTATGCTCCTATTTGGCACAACAGAGTTTTAAACTAATTCTAATTATCCATTCACTTAAATTTCTTAACAAGGAGAAGAATGCTTGCTTATATATTGAACCTCACTTTATTAATAAAAGTAGTTAACTATTAGTAGAATTAGTTTATTAAAGTTATATCTTATTTACAATTTCTTATTAGTGACAAATAGGCAATTTGAACTACAAAGTTGTGAATCTATATTGGTTTCTAAAATTCTAGTTCATAGACTCTAAAATATTCCCTATGGGTTCGATATCCAGGACTCTATTAGAGTGCTGTATTACTTGAGCGATACGTATACTTGCGTTGATAAGAGTAACTCTGCAATTATTGAATATTTTATACACTTCTTTATCAAATTCTTGCAATATTAGGTGTGCAGAGTGGTTCAATGGTTAAACAACAAGTTCGGGAGGCCTTGGCTCAGTCCAAAGGATGCACATCAGTCTCAAAGGGTGGACCCTACCAGGAGGAGTTCAATATCTTTCCTTACCCTAAAGGCTTCATGCCCCAGACCTTCAAGACATTCGATAGGACATGGAATCCTCGTCAGCAAATAGAACATTTCAGAGCTATTTCTTGCAAAACAAAAGGAAGTGAGGCTCTGTTGTTTCGTCAGTTTGTCAACAGCCTATCAGGAATAACGTTGAATTGGTATGCTGAGCTTCCCAATGGATCAATAAAAACTTTTGCCGAAATGGAAAGCATGCTTGGGGCGTAGTGCCACGACCCTATAGCCTTCTTGCTTAAGGGTCTCACCATCAAGTCCATCGAGAGGCTACTCAGCAAAGCCTACAGCCTACAAGAAGAGGTGAAGCACATGGAACTTGTAGAAAAGACAGAGAAAACAAAACCTGCTAAAGCGTATGAGATGAGATATGGCGTAGTGCCAACGGTCGACAAAGGAAAACATCCAATAAGGATTCAGCTCGAGCGAGTGCCACAACAAGCACGATCGATTGCCTCGCATACGATCAGCCTCGGTAGTATGGTCGACCTCGTGCATAGTACGACGATGCCATGTCGGTCGCGAAGAAAGGTCATATAGGACAGATGGACGACAGGGTCCAACAATTTCAGAACGGCTATGCAAAAACTACTCCTTCAAAGACGATGCCATAGAAAAGATGTTTAAGAATTTAATGAAGAAGCCCGAGTTCAGATTGCACGAGCCGAAGAAGCTGGAAAAGGTGGACAAGAAGTATCAACCAAACTTCTGCCCCTACCACATGATGCTCGGACATACCATAGAAAACTGCTTCAGTTTCAAGGATTGACTCGATTGGAATTATAAGGAAGGGAATATAATGATACCAAAGGAATACTTGAAAGAACCTAAAAGAGGTTCTATAAACGTGATTTTAGCGGAGCCAATCTCTCTGATTGATCCATATAGCGGCAAAGGCGGATGGAGCACAATTTGGAATGAGCTCAAGTAGGTCCTGGATCAGATCCAGTCTACTCCAAAGAAAGCTGCTGTACAGAGTCTACCACCAGCCTAATTCAAGATTAAGACTTCATCTAGGAGGCCACCTAGATAAGAATGGAGAAAGAAGCAGATTGTGAAAGAAATTAAGGACGATAAAATGAAGAGCAGGATAGAGGGTGCTCTTGTTAGATTGGTTGTTTCGAATTCGAGGGTAAAACCCCTCGAACCCCTAACTTTGTACCATTATTTTTATGCCCCTCCAGGGTCTCATAATGATAATATAAATGATGTTGGCTATGTTCTTAATGTATCTACTGATAACGTAACTAATCACGACCTCTCTAACCCTTATTTCGATTCCCAAAATGATCCTCAAATCATGATTGTTCCTCATAAAAATGTTGATGAAAATAAAGAAGATATCGACAATACCGGATATGATAGCACCGAAAGCGAGGAGCCAGTCCTCGAATGCAAAGGAGCTCCACTTGCCATTAACGTGGACCTTTCAGACACGAAAGAGCCAGACAGAGTAATTGAAGGATCTTTATGTCCATAAGAAGAAGAAATAACAGAAGTACACTTAAGAAGTGGCAAGGTGCTACCGCCAAGGACAGTCCCAATGGATAAAGGAAAATAGGCAATTTATCAAGAAGAAGTATCTCTAGCAACGGAAGAAATACAATTTTAAAATGAAATTGAAAATTTAAACAAGGTGGATTACAACGTGCTAGCTCATCTAAAAAAGTTGCCAACCAAACTAAGCATTTACGACGCTCTGATCCTGTCAAAGGAGATGAGGGAAATTTTGATCAAGGCTCTACTTCATCTGAATATTTGCTTAGCACAGTTGGCTAGTACATCCTTAGATGGAGTTGGTACTTTGAAACAACAACCTGGCGTAACCTTCATCGATGAAGATTTTCTACTTGGTACAGCTGATCACAACCAACCGCTATACATTTCCATCATCATCTGCAGGTTCATACTTTCCAGAGTGTTAGTAAATCCTGGAGTGTCACTCAACATAATGAGTCTATGGACGTTAGCCTACTTGGACATCGATGCTCGAGAACTGTCTATGGATAAAATGATGTAAAGAGGATTCAATCAGAAAGGAGAAAGAGCCCTCAGATCTATAACGCTACAAATGAAAGTTGGAAATCTAGTAACAACTGCAAAATTTGATGTCATCGATGCGAATACATCGTTCAATACCCTGCTTTGTCAGCCGTGGCTTCACGAGTACAATATGGTCCCGTCGTCGCTCACCAATGCATCAAGTACTATAAGGATGGACAAGAAGATTGCATTAAGGGAGTTTTACAACCATTTTCAATCCTTGAAGTGGGCATTCATGAAGACACTTCCTAATACGCTCCCCCGAAGAAAACAACACTTTTGAGAGAATTTGTGACAAGTAAAGCGGAAAATTCAGAAGAACTACGAGAACGGGATCATACAGCTCCAGTTCAACAATCTCCCACCACTCCTTCGCAACGAGTTATTGGAGCTTCTTTTAGCCCATGCATTCAAAGTTGAGGCCGGGGACATGGTCAAGGAAGAACTCACTAGATTGTTGAACGAACGAAGCCGATGATCAGCATTGAAGTAGAAGGAAGCTCCGAAGAAGACAAAGAAATAATGATGATAATTAAAAGAAGCCTCAGTTTGAGATATCTATGGATGACACAGAAAGAGACGAACATGAATCAATTTATGATCTAATTACTCATTATGTTCAAGCCATGAATCTAAGTTCGATCCATCCTCAAATGATTGAGAGTATGGAAGTTAAGCGAGTTCATAATGATGGTTTTAAACCTATCAAGTTTTATAAAGCTTCTCCTTCTACTTCTGAACCTTGTATAACTCGCAAAGAAAATGATTCGAATGATTTAATGAAATCAACTTTTGGTTACTTTTCATCGTGTGTACAAAAGCTAATTCAGCAAGGATATGTGCCAAAGAAAATGCCGAAAGATAAGTTAAAATTTTTCAAAAAATTATGGAATACCAAAGGAAAGAAACTCAACTCGAAAGAAGGTCTTGGGTTCGGTATGATTGGACCCGTTGATGACTCGGGATTTTGCATGGTTGTTACTAGTCAGCCAGTGGAGATTTCCTGAACAACTAAGATGAATACGAAGATCAACCAATAGAAGAGGCTCCACCGGAGTTCAAAGAAGAAATCAAGTCAACAGTCGATGAATTAAAATAAATCATTCTCGGGACTGAGGAGCAGCCCCGACCGACTTTCATAAGTTTGCTGCTCAACAAAGAAGAGGTTACAAACTTGGTTAGATTACTATCAGAATTTAAAGATTGCTTCGCTTGGAGCTATGACGAAATGTCTGGACTATCTTCAGAGGTTGCAGTTCACCGATTAGGAGTAGATCAAAGTACTATAACAGTAAAGCAAGCTCCCAGAAGAATGTGCCTCAAGATTGAACAACAAGTTACGGCAGAGATAAAGAATTTAATAGACACTAACTTTTTCGGAGAAGAACATTATCCGACATTGTTAGCCAACGTCATACCAATAAAGAAGAATGATGGATAGAAATGAGTGTGTGTCGACTTTAGAGACTTGAATAAAGCATGTCCGGAAGACGATTTCCCATTGCCAATACCGGAACTGATGATAGATATCGTGCCATCACATGAAATTTCTTCTTCATGGATGGATCGTCAGGTTACAATACAATCAAGATGGCTCCAGAAGATGCAACTCTTACAGCATTCAGAACTCCGATTAAGATTTACTGCTACACCGTGATGCCATTCAGTTTGAAGAACGCCCGGAGCAACATATCAAAGATCAATGATGAAGATCTTTGATGACCACATTCACAATCGAGTGGAATGCTACGTGGATGATTTGTTCATCAAGATAAAAGTAAAGGACAATCACCTAAATGATTTGAGGATCGTATTTGAATGGTTACGGCAATACAATCTAAAGATGAATCCTTTAAAATGTGCTTTCGGCGTTACCTCTAGGAAATTTCTAGGATTTGTCGTCCGTCATCGGGGAATTGAAATCGACCCAGAGAAGATTAAAACAATATTAGAAATGCCTCATCTCAGGATCTTAAAACAATTACGATCTTTTCAAGGAAAATTGTCATGTCTAAGATGCTTCATATCTAATTTTTCAAGAAGGTGTCTCCTCTTTTTGAACCTACTTCAAAAGGATGTCACATTTGTTTGGGGAGAGCCGTGTCGACGAGCTTTCAAAGACATTAAACAATATCTAACGACACCTCCTATTTTGGCAGCCCCTATCTCGGACAGACCTTTGATACTTTATATCGCGGTTTTAGACGAATCTCTCGGATCCTTGCTTGCTCAACTCAACGAAGAGGGTAAGGAAAACGTGATCTACTACTTGAGTTGACGTCTACTACTGGCAGAAGTAAAGTATCCTCCTATTGAGAAGCATTGTCTAGCTTTAGTTTTCGCCTCTCAAAAGTTTAGACACTACATGTTGTCTCATAAAGTCAACATAATTTCGAAAGTTAATCCATTACAATATTTGATGACCCAACCAACACTTTCTGGATGCTTAGCAAGGTGGTCGATGATATTATTACAATTTGACATAACTTTTGTGCCCCTTCATGCTATCAAAGAGCAGATTCTCACAGATTTTATCGCTGAGGTAGGCCTTATGAGAAGAAGGCTTCACCCCAACCCGTTTTTCCTTTCTTACTCTTTACACTCTACTAACAACAATAGAACTACACTACACTAACTTCACATACTCTCAAAACTTTAAAAGACTCTCTAAAAAGACTCTAAAAAGGGCTTTCTAAAGGAACTCTCTAAAAAGAGAACTCTCTTGCCAATTATGAGGCTTCATTTTAATAATTTTTCAAAAGGTGCCTTGGTGTCTCTTCAAATCATGTCCAGATTCAATGTATCCACCAAAAGATGCATCCCTTCAATCACATCTGCCACCCAAAGGAAGTTACCACCAAAAGTTGCTTCAAACACCCCTTAAAAATGACGTCAAATTTTATTAAAATTTGATTTTAACCGTGGCACTTAAGCGCAGGCACTTTGGCGCTTAGGCGCCAAAGGCCAAAATTTTGAAACTTCATAATTTTTCTTGAAATGTGATCCTTTTTTGCTCCTTTCATCATAATTAATCATATTCATCATACCTGCAAGAAAAACACAAAATACCTTCCATTAAAGTGCAATATCATTAAAAAGAGGTACAAAAATATGCATAAAAATACTATATAGTTTATACCTATTTTTGATGATATTGCTTTAATGGAAGGTATTTTGTATTTTTCTTGCAAGTATGATGAAAATGAGTGATTATGATGAAATAAGAAAAATTGGATCAAATTTGGAGCAAAAAAAGGAAAAAATGAAAATTGGGCTTTGGCAGTTAAGTACTGCCTGGTCGGCGCTTAGGCGCCACAGTTAAAATTCAAATTTTCTTCATTTTTGGTGCCAATTTCAAGAGCTGTTTGAAGAGGATTTTCAGATAAGTATTTACTTCATGAGTGTTGTCCTGTGGAAAGTCAAGTTACAAAGGAACTTCAGGAGTCTTGTGGAGAGGATTTTCAGATAAGTATTTACTTTTGTTTTTACATTTAGTTTTAAATTAAAGCTTGTTATGTTTTCTTTATGATTTCTATTTTTTAATCAATGTGTGCTTGTATTTTCTCAATGAAATCTGAGTAGTTTTCTTTATCTTTTTCTTTCTTAAACAAAGAAGTAATTAAATTATGTAGGATTGTTGTGGAATGTTTAAGTGTTTAAAGTTGAAATACGTTGTGAAGATTTAATTGCATGAACTTAATTTACTTCTTAATTTGGTCAGTTAAGATGTTAAAATTTGTTGTGAGATTATGTAAGATCCAATGCGGTATTGTCTCAAACAACAATCGGTAAAATCACATATATTATATGGATGAGAATTGTAGTTCATTTAATTGAATGCAAATATATTAGGAGATATGTTTTAAATGGGGAGTAGAATTAGAAAATTTTAGAGTGACAGGCTAAAGTTCCTTAATTTGGTTTTATATTTTAAATTTTGTTATGGCAAGTTAGTCCCCAGGTGGAGGGAATCGAGGGAACTCAAGAGTGAGAGCTGGTATCTTCCTTACCTAATCATTTTGAAAATTTTAAAATATCAAAGTAACCAATGTTATTTATAGAACCAAGTAAAGGTATTGAATAAATTTGCTCCTATTTATCACAATACAATTAAATACTTCCACAACAATACTTTTATAATTATTACTGCTTTATAAGAGAAAGAAAAAGATATTTTATTTCCTAGTGTTTTATATCAATATTTAGTTCTGATAATTTTCATTTCCTGCTTAGTTTTTTATTAAAAATACCAAAAACAGCTTTCTATCTTTACAAATCAAAACATACTTTTAAAAGTCATTTAAAAAGTAAAAATATAATTTTCTAATTTCTTTGAAAAGTTTTTACATTTCCCTTTGGGTTTGATATCTCGGGGCTTAATCAAAAAGTTCTATATTACTTGATAAACGATACGTATACTTGTGTAGTATCCCATATTATAAAATCATAATTTTCATATCTATAACGTAAGCATAAATATTTGGGGATCAAGTTTTTGGCGTCGTTGCCGGGGAAATTAATTAAAACTGCATTTTTAAAAAAATTAAGAAAAATTTAAATTTTTACTTTTCTTTGTTTTTGTTAGTGTGTTGAGTTTTGCATTATTTTATTGTTGTGTGCGTAGTTCAGGTTCTGAGGGACTTGTGCCTTACGATTCTGAATTAGAAAGAACTATTAGAAAAACTAAAAAAAGTTAAAAATTTTGAAAATGATAAAAATATTCAAGAAATGGAAAATTATCAAAAATCAAAATGTTGGCATCCATCAATAATTCAGAGCTTTAAGAGATTATGCTAACCCTACAGTGGATGAACTTCATGGTAGTATTCAACACCCTGCTGTAGTTGCTAATTCTTTTGAGCTTAAACCTGCTATTATCCAAATGGTGTGTAATAATCAGTTTGGGGGAACAACAACTGAAGATCCTAATTTGCATCTTGCTAATTTTCTAGAGTTGTGTGCTACTTTTAAATATGATGGTGTTTCGGATGATGGTGTTAGTCTTAGACGTTTTCCTTTCTCACTAAGGGATAAAGGTAAAATATGGTTAAACTCGTTAGCACCTGGATCTATAAGAACTTGGGGTGATTTAGCACAAAAATTCCTTGCTAAATATTTTCCACCATTGAAGACTGCAAAGTGGAGAAATGATATTACATATTTTTGTCAGTTTAAAGGTGAATCAATATATGAAGCATGAGAAAGATATAAAGATCTCCTCAGAAAATGTCCACATCATTCGATACTAGATTGGTTAATAATTCATACCTTTTACAATGGATTAGTTGGATCTCTTAGATCATTTATCGATGCTGCTGCTAGTGGATCATTAAAGTATAAACAATTTTCTGATGCTTATGCCTTAATTGAAGAACTGACTACTAACAATTTTCAATGGCCTTCTGAAAGGTTAAATTCTAAAATGGTGTTGACCTCATTTTTGATGAGGTCTTCTCTTCTTCTCTTTAGTACTTAGGATCTAGCCTTAGGCTTTTCCTTTGACTATCTTAGAGGACTAGAAATGGGTCCCACCACCTAGAAATTCAAACCACTTATTAACTCCATGCAAACTCCACAAACTTGATTGTAGACCCCTAATCACCTAGAGGGTTGAAATCAAATGTGGAAGTTTAAAGGATGAGTTCCTATGAGACTCTTTGGCCTCAAGACCGCCCCAGGTGGCTCAGTCCGGTGAAGGGCTGACTTACACACACACTACACTCACACACTACACTTTCACACACCTCCTAAAACCACACCTATACCCAACTTGACTCCTTGACTCATGTAGGTAATTCATATGGATGGACCTTAACCCCTAAGCCCCTGGCTAAGAGGAATAGGAATAACATAGTGAATGCCTCAAATGAGCCCTCTCATGGCTCATATAGGCTTAACATGGCTTCATGGCTCAACTAAAATGATTTCATTCCACTTACATTTACCCAATCTTCAATTTTCTAAATTTTCAAGTTTCGACCCCCGGGACCCTACACCCGCCTAGCCTACCCAAAGCCCTTGAAACTACCCAAAATTTGCAAAATCACCTAAATTACCAAAAATTCCTCAAAACCAATCCCAAAAATTCACACATCACTCAAATTGACCATCCATAGCCAAAAATACCAAAAATTCCAAAAATACCTCCCAATACCCTCCAAATACCCAAAATACCCCTCTTGACCCAAAAATCCAAAAAATTCAGAAAATTCCCAGAAAATTCTAGAAAATCCCAAATATTCCAAATTTCATTTTGTTCAACTACACTATGGGCAAATTTTGTCAATTTACTCTACGTTTGTCAAAACCCCCAATTTGATCCATTTTAACCCAAAATGAACCCAATGTCAAGCCAAACCTACCCAATTGACCCAAATTCTAGTCCAATTCAATTCTAAACTTCAATTCAACATTACCATCACCAATCTAGACCAAATCCAAGTCCAATTTGATTGACATTTGAATCCAATTTCACTTTTGGCCTTAAAGCCCAATTTGGACCCATGACCCAAACCTATCCAAAACGAAACCAATTTAACTACAATTAACCCCAAATATTTTCTAAACCTTCCCTAACATCCCCAAAAGCAAAACACTAACATGATTTACCCAAAATTTAGACCCAAACCCCACTCAAATTCAACCCAAAGCTAAAAGGCCCAATTTTGACCTAAACCCAAACTTAACCCAAATAAACCCAAACCCCAAAATCAAAACCCAACCAAAGCCAAAACTTCTTTGAAACACTCCCATAAACATTTCCCAACATTTATTTTACATCAATTTCAACCCTAGCCCAACATTGGCCCAAGTTAGCCCAATTTGACCTATATTGGCCCATTCACCAAAGAAGCCCAAATTCAACCCAATTCAAACCCAAATCACTCCCAACTTGCTTCAAATCACTCATGACACATCCATGAGCTAAATCCAACATTTGTTTGGCCCAATCCTTCACAAAATTTCCATCCACCAATTTGTTTTCAAACCTAAAAGCCCACTTTCCTAAACCATTCTAAAAGCCCATTTCCACCAAATACAAAAGCCCAAAATTGGCCCTAAAGCCCACATGGCAATTTCTTTTCATCATACCTTTAATTGATATCACTCCTAAGTTTCAAAATCATCATTAAACCATTCCAAATCAAGCTTCATCCAAGTTTCCACCAAAAATGCCAAGATTCCAAAAATATACTTCCATGAAATTGACTAAGCTTTGCCCCAAGCCAAATGGAGCCATGAAGCCATGCACAAGCCATATGCAAGCCATGGCAGCCACTTTACACATCACCATGTCATTTTTGGCAAAGGGAGGGAGTCCTTTAATGATTCCCTTAAGGGTGATTAAGCCTTTTCATGACTCTTCTAAACCTTGATTAAACATAAATGTACTTAGATGGTGACTTCTCCCCACTAAGCTAACTGACTTACCTGATTCTCTTAGCCCAAAAATCAGGCCTTGGAGGGTGAACCAAACCTAAATCCATGACTTGAACCCATTTGGACCCAAAATTAGCTCCTCCCCCATTCCATCTAAATCAAACCCTTTACACATGGCCAATGCCGATTGATCGCACTAAGCCCCGACCACGACCTCCACGACCTTGAGGGTGACCCGACCTTGGCCGGCCGGCCACCACGACCACCGGAAACCACTGGCCGAGAGCTCACATGTGAGCCCAAACTTGGAATTCTCACCTGCTGAGTTGCCCCATCCCCAGTGGCCATTGTAGTTGTTCTTCTCTTGCCAAGAGCAGCTGATCCCAAGCCCTAACTCCCCCTGGGAGGCCCTCCACCCTCTCCTATTTAAACACCACTCCCTCTCGGCCACGAGAGGTGCCGAACCGGATCTTATCGAAACCCCGCCAAAATTGTTCCGAACACTCTCCATACTTAGAGCGAGTTGATTCCTGTGGACAATTTGCCCTAATCCCCACCAACAGAGCCCGATTTCTCGGCCAAAATTCCACCTAAAACCAGGACACTTCTCCACAGTGGATCAATCCTCAAATCGATTGGTCCTACACCTTCACCGGACCGAGGGAAGGAGTCCACCACAAAAGCCCCTCTCTGAGGCCACCCATCCGTTCCGGACTCCAAGCTTTGTGATCGGGCTTGGTCGAAATCATACCTAGGCGATTCACCGCGACCGGAGACTTCATCCGAAGCTTCGTCGGGATCCAATCGAAGGTGAAACAAACCCTCAGATTGAAGCCACACTTCTCTGAGCAAAGGTATGAGCTAATTCTTCATCCCAAGCTTCTGGAGATTCTCTATTTCAAATGCTTTAATTTCAATGCATGATCACCATATAGATGTATTCGTCTCTTCAAGACGAATCCATAGAGCACAAGAACACGAAAATCCGTTGAGAAATGAGTGAGTTCTTAGGATTTTAGTGTGGACGGCTCTCGGGTGAGGACGCTTGGGGACGATGAACGGATGCCGTTCATTCCATACACGCGCGGACGGACGGCCAGGATCGTGCCGGATGAGGAGATGGAACGATACAGCGGGCCCCGGAGCGCTGAGTTGGATGGCGGCGTCGAATGGCAGCGCGACACGCGGCGTTTCGGAGCTGCCGAGGATGGCGTGGCGCCGCGTGGATAAGTAGGAAATTAGGGTATTTTTTTATTTATTTAATTCCCTAAACTTCAAAAATGCATAACTTTGTGTAGGAAAATCAGAAAAATAAAATAAAAATACCCTCTTGCTCAGTGAACAAAGGACAATAATGTGGAAAAGAAATTATTTAATTTCATCAGGTATTTTATTTTTAATGATTTATTTACCCTCTACATTGTTTTAATTCTCCATGCATATAGAAAATTCACCATGGCATGAGACCATAGGAGCTTTCAAGCCTCCGAATTTGGGAATATTCCCTGAATTTTCCAAAGTCGGAGGCCATCCCTATGAGAAGTTATTGATTTTTCAAATTCATGTTGCTCGTTTTGAGTATTTTAAATCCAATAATTAGCATGTTGTGAAATAAATTCTAGAAAAATTTGGTGATGTTTCTTATGACCAGAGGACCCTAAGAAAAATAGGTTTTGAATTAATTCACTTGGAATAACTCTAATTGGCCTAAACACCCAAAATAGGTCCTTAATTAATTAGAGCTAATCATGCATCAAAATTGGCTTGAAATCAATTCTCCACTGACCTTTAGGATCAGAGGAACCCACCATAAAAATTTGAAGTCAAATGGACTTGGTTAGCCCTACTAAATGGGTTGATTAAGTCATTTAGTCAATTTAAACTTTAAAAATTCATAACTTTCAAAATACTTTTTAAAAATTCACCAAATTGGTTTTGGAGCCTCTCGATATCGGGGAATTTAAGAAAATTAAAATTTCAATTTTATAAAAAAGTTGATTTTTTGTATTATTTTAATATTTTTAATAATTAAAAAATAATAAAAATCACAAAAATAATAAAATTCAACAAAATGTCATATTTTAGATTCTAATCACTTAGGGACAAACCCCATATTTTTCTTAGGTCTATTTGATGAGATATTAAATTTTAAAGCCCTAAGGTAATTTTAAAATTAAAAAAATGTATTTTTTCGCATTTCCACTAAAATAATTCTAATAAATCAAAGAAAAACCAGAAAATTGTAAAAATTGATTCTCTGATTTCCTTGATATCAGAGAGATTTTTGAAAAATATAAAATTTATTTTTCGACCTTTATTTTATTTTTAAATTAATTAATACTACAAAATTCAAAATAATTATAATAAAAATAATATAATTCCAAAAATCACCAAAATTGGTCCAAGTGGTCCTCTAGTCATTAGGAATGTCCCATAATTTTCTTAAGGACAAAAACTTTCCCTTGGTCATATTATTAAATTTTCCTTGGAAATCTCTATTTTCCACAAAAAATAATTACATAATTAAATTAAATACAGAAAAATCACATTTTCTCCTCTCATGTCTTTATTTCAAGTTCATTTAAGCTCAATTTAGTGAGTTATGAAATTATTAAGCTTGGAAGGGCAAAATGGTAATTAAAATTTTAATTTTTAATTAAAACTTTAGGCTTAATAAAATTAAAGAGTAAAATATTTGATCCTAATCTAATTTGGATGATTGAAATTTAAATAATTAAAGAGTAGAAACCTACCAAACAATTTGAAAATAATTGAAATAAACCTTAATTAAATAATTGATTAGATTTGGAAGAATAATAAAATTAGAATTATTAAAATAGGGATATTATTAGGAAGAGATTTGTTCTTTAATTTAAGAATCCCTAAATTAATCATCTCCATAATATTTAATTCCTAATTAAAATGATAATCCAAGTTTAAGATTTAAAATGCTAAAAGACTTAATCATTAAATTAAATTAAAGTTAAATTATTTAAATTAAACCCTTTTAAAATTTCAATTAAATTAAATTAAAATAAAATTAAATTAAAATTTAAATTACATTGAATTAATTAAAATTAAATTAAAACAAATTAAATTAAATTAAATTAAATTAAATAAAATTAAATTAAATTAAATTAAATTAAATTAAATTAAAACATATTAAATTAAATCAAATTAAACTAAATTAATTAAATTAAATTAAATTAAAGCATATCAAATTAAATTAAATTAAAATTAAAACTAAACAAAATTAAATTAAATTAAAATTAAATTGAATTAAAAATAACATCACCTAAGACATAAAAAAATTCAAAATAAAGCAACTTGAACACTATTCCAAATTTAAACCCGATAACTGAAATTAAATTAAATCACAAACCATTTGAACATCAATTTGCCCTCGAAAGCTTTGGTTATCATAACTCCTAAACGTAATGTTAAATGAAATGTTACTTCACTTATAGGTTATTCAAATGTCCTAGATTCATCGAGCAAGATAACAAAACTTGAATTCTCGGACGATTAATTCATTTGTATAATTAAATTCATTTGGACTTAAAACAATTCTAGCAATATTGAAAAGATGTCTAAGATTCTTCTTAAGCACTTCCTCAATGTGATAGGATGTTTATAAGAACAATTAAACTTAATGGTTCTTTGATGAAGAAAATCGTCCTCAAATCAAAACGCAAGAACCTAGACGTCATAGGAGATGACTAGCTATAGGATTAGGAACTTGGTAGAAAACCATAACCCTTCCCTTAGCTTTACCTAGGAACTTGCTTAAATATTCTAAATTGTGTTTAAGTGCAGCTTGGGATGACGGGAAGACCCTCCAGGTACGCTTTTATTTTTTTTGCAATTTACCTTATTGCAATTTATTTAATCGCATCGGACTTACTTTTCTTGCATGATAAACAACTGTTGCATGAAAACCCACACTTTTAGGATAGTCCCTAAAACTGAAACCAAAACTAAATTAAAAGTCATTACAAGATAAAATGCACCGCCACAACATTTCAAAATATAAAACAACTCAAAATTTAATCACAAACAGAACCCAAAACTGCAATTACAACTAAATTAAAACGTCTTGTTGGATGATCGGGAATACCTCGGATGATGTAACCTACATGTTGCTAACGGGATTTCCCACGGTCTAAATGAAAGTGTGTAACTCATTCAACTGGGTTTAGCAAATTCATCTGGACTAAGTGAATTCGATAAAAATAACGATGCCGGAAGGATGGAACCGTGGGATCTTAACCGGTGTTGTTATAATCAACTTTAAGATTTGTTTTAAATAAAATATAAAAAACACTTGGAAATTAAGATTTTCTCTAAACCAAAACACTTTTCTCATCTCCCGATTTATGACTTCTATAACTAAACCTCTCGCAACAACAAGGAGCTCGGAGCATGGTGGGCAAGGCACGGCCATCGTCATCAAGCAAAACCCGAGTCTACTTCAAAGAAAACCTTCTTAGAATTAAATAACAAAGCCATAGGATTTCGAGGTAGTTTGCCTAGTGCAACATAAATCCTCAACTCTTCGTTAGACATTTGCATGATCATGTCATGTAAATTAAGCCCTAACCGGTCTTAGGATTCCGAGGTACTCATCCGATATGACATAAACCCTCACATCTTCAAGGCTATTTGTATGATTTTATCATGCAAATATAAGTCCAAATTAATCAAAATTGGCAAGATTGAAATAATAAATAAACATTAGGACTTTCCTAAATCCAAGTCAAACAATAGGATAGTTGGGAAATTACCGAAGTTCGCTTTGAATCTGTGATTTCTCCTACCTTTCTTCCTTTCGAATCCCCAAAATAAAATGTTCCAAACTTGATCCATTCCCTATCGAAATTCCAAAATTCAATCCTTTGAAAACTTAAACTTTGAAATTCTTGAGAGCGAATTACCGATTATTATCGAGAGTTTTCTTAAGTGATTCCCGTCACTTAAGATGTAATTAACTATGGGGCTCGCCCTTATAGGGAATTTTAAGAACCTGTGTAATATAAACCCTGTTTAATGCTTTCATATTAAGCGGGGGAATTTGTCGGCTTATAAAATTGGTCGCAGACCAAACAGATGTCACAAATCTACTGGTTTATTTAATCGAGCCCTATCACCAAACAAAGGTGTCTATTCTTCGAAATAGATACACAGCTTGTGATGCGGTGCTCGTTTATATAAACTATTCGGGATGTGAGATCGACTTGATTTCAAATCTTAAAATTTTCAAATTTAAAAATATTTTCAAAATCAAATACTACTTTTCAAATTATTTATTTAAATTAAATTAAAAATTCGCCGACAATTTCTGTTAGGCGACCCCCTTTTCAAAATAAAACACACAACCTAAAAATAATGCCGACATATTTCTGGCGACTCCGCTGGGGAATAATTCCTCTCTCCATTTTAATCAGACAATTCTGCTTTCAAAAATCGGTAGTTTATCCATGTTCCTAGTGGATCAAACTACCCTTCTTTCCGTTGGAATACTATGTTCATTTCAACCTTGAACAAGTATAGCCAACATTCTCTCGGATTTAGGAGCCACTGTTTAGACACCCCTAAACAGAGAGGTTTCGAGATCCTTTTACCTCATTTTTGAGGTGCGGTGGACCCCCAATAGGTATTAGTTTAGGAGCGGTCTTGCGGGTCGAGAAGTTTCTGCAAGACTTTCTCTTCCTTTTCCAGTTCCTAATCAATTCCTTTTATCCTTCCTACAACTCTCCTTCTTTTTTTAATTCTCCTTCCTAACGAATAAATCTTTCCGAAAAGACAATCTTCCATTAATACCACAAATACACTAAGATAAACAAAAATGTGTTCGGACTCTTTCTTTTTCGTCATAAGTTATACGATAAGAAGAAGCACGATTCAGAGACTAACACTTGGAATCTGCCCTGCAGAAATGGAAGCCCCAAAACTGATCTTCTCCTTCGTCAATCGGACTCGACTCAGCCGTGTTCATGGACGAACCGCCCGATAATGGAATCATTCGATTCGGACAAGGATTCGGGGACACCGACATCAAAATCCCCGACATCACTCTCTTTTCACTCACAAGCAAAGTACCAGAAACTGAGAAGCCGTTGATTGAGTTTAACCTCAAGTCAACTAACGAATTCCCTCCTCTGCGAAAGATTCTAACTGAGAGGGGTACTGCTGTCCACAGAAGGACTGTTGTTGTTACCCCCACTGGTCTAGTTGTCTCTGCACCTACCCCAGCTCTCGTCGACTAAAGGGGAAGGAAATTCGAACTATGGTGAACCCGTTACCGTGGAGGGTACGGACCTTCTCGTGAAAACTTCGTTTTTGAAATCGGGTCCGGCTCGAGAATTCCATCACCGACACGGACTCGTAGAAGGAACGAAGTAGAAGGATTGCTAGAGAAGCCGTAGCCGCTGAAGTTGCTTTCCTAGAAGAAATCCTGCAAGCTGCCCGAGTATACACCACTGCCTAAATACATACCACTTTTGGGAGGAAGCAGGTTCCATCCCCTCTCAGCTGCAGAGGATGAAGAAAATGTTTGCAAGATTGCTGCTGCATTGCCTCAGCCCGTATATTACAATGATAGCCGTAAGAAAAGGGCTAGAATTATGCCATTTGCTCGACTGCAAACCTTGATAGAAAAGTTGGCAAAGAAGGAAAAATGCCGTGTATCAGAAATTTTAAGAAGGATAGGGCGGGTGCCAGCCAAGTCCCACCTTGGGCCGCGAGTAGAGCCTATTATCGCTGCAGAAAAGTCGAATAAGAAAATGAAAGCTAGTCTGCCCGTCGTTGTTTCAGGACTGCAAATTAGGGAGGATACCACCTTCCAGCATTTTTTTGACAGACCATCCGGTCCCAGACCTTCTGCTGCTAGAAGGATGGTATGGCGTCCCACTACCGGACAGTTAAGATTAAAACAACAACCTGAGAAAGAAAGTCTCGTCAAGAGACTTGAGTCCGAAGAAAGTGTTACCGCAGTAAAGGGGACTCATGAGAAGGAAACCCGACAGTTATCACATGACAACTGCAAGGATGTACAGAAAAGACCACTAGAAGATGCTATGGAAAAGCTAAGAACCGATATTCGGCGATTAGCAAGGGAAAGAGAAGAGAAATTCGGAGATGAGATTGATTCGTCAGAGTTCATGGATGATGAGTATGCAGAAATTAACATGGTTGAAACACGAGCTTCGTCGGCTTCACAAGGTGCTCCTGCAGTCGCGAGAAGAGAGGAGCCGGAAGTAATGAGGAGGCAGCTTCAAGAGAAAGATGATACGATCGCCTAAATGGCAAAAAGGATGGAAGAGATGGTTGTAGCCCTAGCCACTCTCCAGAGTCAAGTGCAACCCCAAAGAGAAACACCCCCAGAAGTCATTCACTTTGTAGACGGAGGAAAGGAGATTACGTCCGTCAACGGGGATGATCAATTAAAGAAGGATACAACACAAAGCATGATTCCGGAAAAGGATATTAAGAACATGGTGGAACAGCAGGTGCGAGAAGCCCTGGCACAATCAAAGAGCGGGACATCCATTCGGACGGGTAGGCCTTACCCCGAAGAATTTGACGCTGTCCAATATCTGAAAGGCTTCGTACCACCTCTGTTCAAGACCTTTGATGGAACCGGAAACCCTCGGCAGCATGTTGCACATTTTCGTGCCAGTTGTTGCAATGCCGGAGAAAGTGATGCCTTACTCTTCAGACAATTTGTCAGGAGCCTGTCAGGGATCGCCTTTGATTGGTATGCGGAATTACTAAACGGTTCGGTGAAGAAATTTTCAGAATTAGAGAACCTCTTCATCAAGCGATTTGCCGGAGCTCAGCACCACATCACTATAGGTGATTTAGTGGTAGAAAAGCAGAAGTCGAACGAAACTTTAGTGGACTACATACTTCGATGGAGGAATCTAAGTATGAAGTGTGAGCCACAGCTACAAGAACACATGCAGTTGGCATTTTACTAAAGAGCATTCACGGCCCGATAGCACTTCTCCTCAAGGGATTTACTATTAAGACTTTCGAGAAGTTGTTAAGCAAGGCCGGAAGCTTGTAAGAGGAGGCGAAGCAATTAAGTTTCACCGACAAAGCAGACAAACAGAAGCCCGTGAAAACTTTTCAAAAGAAGTCCGGGATCGTTGCAGCAGTCGACAAAGGCAAGAAACCGATACAAATATCATCAGAACGACCGCAACAACCTCAATAGAATTACCAGCAACCCCGACCCAGCTATCAGTCATCTCAACAGTATGAACAACCGCCTCGTCCATAACGTACGTTGAGGGAGCTTCTGAGCAGGGAGTATCCGTTCAAGAATGAGGCAGTTCCGAAAATGTTCCGCAGTCCGATGAAGACTCCGCATTTCCAACTCGCGAACCTAAGAGACCAGAAGAAGTCAACAAGAAAGGTGATCCCAACTTTTGCTCTTACCACCGGATGCTTGGACACAAGATAGAAGATTGAATTACCTTCAAAAGTTGGCTCAACGACAATCTTCGGAAAGGGAATATAACGATCCCGAAGGAATACATGAAGGAACCCCATAAAGGAGGTTCCGTCAATGTTGTCTCGACTGATCTCATTGTTCCGATAGATCCCTATGCGACTGATGATGGATGGGCTACCGCTTGGACAAGGTCTTCGAAAAAGATTTTGGATCACAACCAAACCGCTTCGGTGCGAGCCTCAATTCAGAGTTCGAAACCTTTTAAGTCGACACTATCACTTGAGATAGAAGAACCACCTCAACAAGTGACGACTGAAGAAAAGAAGAAAATCGACGAAGAAGAGAAGACTGAGGCTCTTAAGGCTAGACTAGGGGTTGCTTATCCTAGGATAGTTGTTTCCGATTCGGGGGAGAAATCCCTCGAACCTCTTAAGGCTAGAGAATACAGTCACTCACCACTCCCTTACGGCGAGATGGTGAAGGTTTCTCCACAACTTACATCCGAGGTCGAGGCCGGGGACGAGGTCATGGCAGAGACGTTAGGACAGTTGGACAGAGGAAACCAGCCATCAATGTTGATTGGGAAGACAGTTTCGAAGAAGAAAAAGAGATCAAACAAGAAGCAACGACAATAAGCTCGGAAGAAGCCGCAATTCGGGATCCCGCTCGAAGATGAAAAGAATGAAGAATATAAATCGATGTACGAGAAGATTAACCACTTTGTACATACTATGACCCTGACCCCGATCCATTCTAATAAGATCGAGGGTATGTTGGTCAAAGAGGTACATAGCGGCGATGCAAAGCCAATCAAATTCTACCGTGGTGCTCCTTCCTCCAAAACTGAAAATAATGTACAATTTGAAGATGTCACTTCATCAGAATTAATGGAATTACCTTTTGAGTGGTACTCTCCCCGTGTTTAAAATTTAGTTCGGCGTGGTTTCTTACCTCGACAATGGACAAAAGGTCAATCACAACATTTTGAAAATTTATGGAATAACTCCGGTCGTCCACCCAATTCAAAGCATGGTCTCGGATTCGGCACGGTAGGATCGGCTTACGATACTGAACTTTGCTTGGTTGTCACTTGCGAGTCTAATGAAAACTCGCATGGAAACTACGAAGAATTTGAAGATTTACAAATTGGAGACGCTCCACCAGAATTTGAAGAAGAAATTAAATCTACAATAGATGAGTTAACGGAAGTTAACTTAGGTACTAGCGAAGAGCCTAGACCTACCTTTGTTAGCTCCTTACTCAATAAAGAAGACTCTGAAGAAATAATCAAGTTATTAATGGAATTTAAAGACTATTTTGCTTGGAGCTATGATGAGATGCCAGGTTTAGCTCAAGAGGCCGCAGTCCATAAGCTAGGAGTGGATCCTACTTCTGTCACAATCAGACAGGGTCCCAGAAGAATACGTCTAGAAATCGAACAACAAGTCATAGCTGAAGTTAAAAAGCTAATAGACGCTAAATTTGTCCGTGAAGAGCAATACCCGACTTGGTTAGCCAATGTGGTGCCAGTCAGAAAGAAGAATGGTCAGATCGGAAATTGTGTGGATTTCAAAGATTTAAACAAGGCATGTCCAAAAGATGAATTCCCTCTACCGATCCCAGAATTAATGATCGACATTGCTTCAACACACGAAATGTTCTCATTCATGGATGGATCTTCGGGATACAACCGGATAAAAATGGCTCCGGAAGATGAAAAACTTACAAGCATTCGAACACCGATCGGAGTATATTGTTACACAGTGATGCCATTCGGACTGAAGAACGCAGGAGCAACATACCAGAGAGCGATGACAAGAATTTTTGATGATCTCATCCACAATCAAGTCGAATGCTACGTGGAAGATGTGTTCATCAAAAGCAAAGTAAAGGACAACCACCTATATGATTTGAGAATTGTTTTCGAACGATTAAGACAATTTAACCTTAAGATGAATCCCTTAAAATGCGCCTTCGGCGTCACCTCAAGAAAATTCTTAGGATTCGTTGTCCGACATCGTGGAATTGAAATTGACCCGGAAAAGATTAAAGCTATCTTAGAAATACCGCCTCCCAAAATCTTAAAATAACTACGATCTTTTCAAGGGAAGCTGGCATATCTTCGACGCTTATCTCAAACTTGGCAGGTAGGTGTCAGCCTTTCTCGGCACTAGTTAAAAAGGACGCCAAATTTATTTGAGAAGAGAAATGCCAGAGGGCCTTCGAGGACATTAAGCAATATTTAATGACACCTCCTGTCTTAACAGCCTCGGCCTCGAGTAGACCGCGATACTTTATACCGCGGCTTTAGACGACTCTCTCGGAGCCCTTTTAGCCCAGGTCAATGATGAGGGTAAAGAAAATGCTCTTTACTACCTAAGCCGTCGTTTACTTCCAACGGAAATAAGGTATCCCGCAATTGAAAAGCACTGTTTGGCCATGATCTTTGCCGCTCAAAAGCTCAGGCACTACATGCTTTCTCATAAGGTCAACCTGATCTCGAAATTTAATCCATTGCAATACTTGATGACTCGTCCAACGCTTTCCGACAGACTTGCCAGATGGTCAATGATATTATTGCAATTCGATATAACTTTCATGCCTCTTCGTGTTGTAAAGGGACAAGTCCTAGCAGATTTCCTTGCAGCACACCCTCTGCCGGCAGAATCTCCTCTCAATGATGACTTGCCAGATGAACAAATAATGAGCTTAGAAGACCCTGATGATCAACGTTGGGAATTATATTTCGACGGAGCATCTTCAGCACACAAAGATGAATAATCACAAGTGATAGTTCCCGGTAAGGCAGGAATCAGATTAATCTTTATAACACTGGAGCGGGGGATGTTAAGATACTCCAACCACTTAACAGAGCCGTGTACAAACAACGAAGCAGAATATGAAGCCCTCATAACAGGACTGGAATTAGCTATTCAAATGGGGATAACGTGACATAAACATCTACGGGGATTCGCAGTTAATCATTCAACAGATCGCCGGACAGTACATGATTTTAAAGCCAAGACTCGAGCAATACTTCCGGTATGCCATACAGTTGTTGGAACAGATTCCGAATGTGACAATCTACAAAATTCCCAGGAAAGAAAATGCTTTAGCAGATGTGTTAGCTAGCCTCGCAAAAGAATTTGCTTGATTGCAAGATGAGTCAGTAGAAGTGTAAGTTCACAGACGTCAGGTCCTATCACAGCTCGACATAGACACAATACACAAATCAGAAAAAGGAGAAGAATCAGTTACAACAGTGATAGCCATTAATAGACTACCTGCAAGCAGGAAAACTACCAGACGATAGGTCGCTAGCCCATCAGATCAAGAAAAGAACTCTGTCCTACGCATTAATAAACAACACGTTATACGTAAGGTCTTTTGATCAAATGTGGCTAAGGTGCCTAAGAGGGTCCAAGGCCCGTGAAATTGTTAAAGAGGTGCATTCGGGACTGCGTGGCGCTCACCAGTCGGTCCGAAGATGAAAATGAAAATTAAAAGATTAGGTACTACCGGCCCTCGATGATGACCGACCGCATGAAAATCGCCAAGAGCTGTCATCAATGCCAAGTGCACGGAGTGGTTCTACACCAACCTCCGAATGTGCTACATTCGACAATTGCGTCGTGGCCATTTGAATGTTGGGGCACAGATATAGTGGGTCCAACAGAACCACCATCTTCAAAAGGACATCGCTTCATTCTTGCGGCTACAGATTACTTTTCCAAGTGGGCAGAGGCGGTTCCACTCGGAGAAGTGAAAGCACACCACGTGCTACAGCTTTTCAAGAACCAAGTTGTCTCACCGTTTCGGAGTGCCGCGCAGGATCATCTCGTATAATGGGTCGGCATTCGAAGCACACAAATCAACAATTTTGTCGGGAGACACAGAATCGATCGGCGGTATTCAACAATTTACTATCCAAGAGCAAACGGCCCTGGTCGAGGCTTTTAATAAAACTCTCGTTCAAATTTTAAAGAAAACCTTGGACGATAATAAGAGAAATTGGCACGAGAAGTTATTAGAAGCCTTATGGGCCTACCGGACAACCTTCAGAACTCCTACTCAAGCTACACCTTACGCTCTAGTGTATGGGTCCGAGGCAGTGTTACCCTTAGTGGTCCAGCTTCCTTCACTCAGAATCGCAGTCGCAAACAAAATCACGACAGAAGAGAATGACAAATTACGACTAGAAGAATTGGAAAGCCTGGAAGGGAAAAGACTTGCAGCGCAGCAGAATTTAGAACTATACCAAGCCAAGATGGTTCAAGCCCATGACAAACCGAGTCCGCCCAAGAACCTTCAAAGTTGGTGACTTAGTTCTCGTTCTCAAGAGACCTATCCTCGCACACCGCAAGATAGGAGGAAAATTTGAACCCACTTGGGAAGGACCGTTTGTGGTTGAAGCAGTATACTCAGTAGGCTCCTACCAGCTAGTGAATTGCCAAGGAGAATGACATATGCTTCCGATCAATGGACGATACTTGAAAAAGTATTATGTTACCTGATGTTTCGAAAGAATGAGTTCTTCATCCCTAGAAGCACGGGTGAAGTAGTTACTTATGACTGGGTCCGAACCCAAAAAAATAATAAAAAATGCGCTAAAATAAATAAAATCATGATAATAAAGTTTTCCTTGTTTTCTCTTCCAAATCAAAATCTCTTTCCTGATCTTATCCCACTTCATTCCTGTTAAATTTAAAAATATAAAAGTAATAAAAAACTCGTCTTTAATAAACATTTTCTTAATGTTCTTGTTCTTAGTACGACCCACGATCCTTTTCCTTGTCTTTTCGCAGGGAAATGTCGAACGGGCGGTTGGTCCTGAACTTTAGAAATGGCGTAAGCCTTGCACTCGGCGAAAAGAGGGTGAAAGATGGAGCGATAATCGAGATTGACTCAGACTTTGCACCAGCAGGCCTGCAATACGAGGAAAGTGACCGGGTCCCGAGCTGATCGAGAGGAACCGCCCAGTCGGACAAGTAATGAAAGTGGGTGGCCCAAGCCACCACTCCAACGACAGAAGAAAAGGAAAACAAGCACTGAAGAAGACAAGAGAATCAAGTCTGTAGTCGCTACAGCAGAGGGCAGGCTTGTCAGCGCCGCGCCCACAGAAACTCAGGAAATACGAAGAGCTACTCTCACAGCAACTCAAAGAAGAATTAAAAATTGCCGTATCCAAAAGATGTTAACTAAATTAGCAGCGGACCAGCGCGACGAGGCGAGTGCTACTGCCGCGTACGTATACTTCAAGGACGGCAGTTCACCAGGTACCTGAAGGAAGGAGGCCAGCTCCCAGGATGACAGAAGAGATCAGGGGAATCTCGAAAAGATCAGAAGAAGGAGGGCTACAACGCTACCAGATAAAGTCACCAGTAATGCATAACCTTGTTGCAGAAGCAACCCCGGAGGATGTCCCTACGGACACCATCCCCGAGGAGCCAAGGTATGCAGGAGAACGTGAAGGGATTGAGCCGTACATCCCACAGTACGTCACCAGGCCTCGCCATTTGCAGATTATTTTGGAATACGAGCTAGAAATAATGTAGAATGTCGAAAAGAAAACTTTTGAATAATTCGAGAGAATCAGAGGCAGGAGGATCAATATATTAGAAGGCCTCGAGCTACATACAGACGTGCTCTCAGAATACGAACAACAACAAATCGTGGAATGCATCCGAGATTTGAAAAGAATGGGCCGAGCGGGCCGCCTAAGAGAAAAAACTTACTCGGAACCCCAGAGATGGATGCCAGGGAAAGGTAGAATTACAATACAATGTGGATGCTGCTACTAACTTCGCGAGAAGACAGGAAGGGAAACCCACCGGGAATACTCGCGTCATGGCCGAGTGGATCCAATGCCATTAGTCATCAAAAGGATGGTAAAAAGAATGATAACATGGAGGGTACGCGCCAGATTGCATACCCAACGGTTGCATCATTAACATTTACAAGAAGGGTGATCGCATACCCCCGCACATAGATCACCACGACTTTGTCGGACCTTCTGCACGGTTTCTTTTACGAAGGAGTGTAATATCATGTTCGGATCCGACCTACGGATAGCGGGCCCGGTGAGTTCCGAGGGCCGGTAAAGATACCATTACCGGTAGGTTCCGTCATGATACCGAAGGGCAATGGAGCGGATGTCGCTAAACATTGCATACCGGGAGTACCAATGAAGCGGATCTCGCTACTTTCAGAAGGATGGATGACAGGAAAGCACCTTATCACTTCCAGCCAGACCCGGAGCTAGAGAGCCTCCGACCTTACGAGCTATGAGTTACATGGAAAATATCACACCTCCAACGTACATCCATACGACATCCTTGCCAAGGATGGCTTGGAAGGTGATGTTATTGACCATGTACCTCAATATTCAGACATGGATTTTTGACAGATAGCTTTTTGGATGGATCGACAAAGATCATACATAGTCCGTTTTGAGTCTACATGGATTGTATGAGATGTATTCTAGATCGAGTTGTATAATGTATCTTCAACATGATTGGAATGAAAGTGACCATGTCACATTTTTGGCCTTCAGCTCTTTTGTGCAAGTTGACTGAGAAACGCCATTAAAGTTAAATGAACTTCGAACAAAGAATAGAAAAGAAACAAAAAAAAAGAATAAAAGAGAACTTTCCTTAAAAATCTAAATATAAAAAAAAGATGAACACCAAATTCACATGAACATTAAATGAATGATAAAATAAATTTGAATCGTTAAAGACAAACAAAATAAACATAAATTTCAAATCAAATCTCAATCAAAAATTCAAATTCAATCTTCCAAATCTCAAATAAAACCTCAATCAAATTCAAATTCAATCATCCAAATCTCAAATCAAATCTCAATCAAATTCAAATTCAATCTTCCAAATCTCAAATCAAATCTCAAACAAAAATTCAAATTCAATCTTTCCAGATTTCAAATCAAACCTACATCAAATTCAAACTCTTGGGGTTGAGGATTTTACATCCGAGACTGCATTGCTTTAGGATTCTTTCCCTATCGCAATGAAATACATCAAAATTCAAACTTTTGGAGTTGAGGATTTTACATCCGAGACTGCATTGCTTTAGGATTCTTTCCCTATCGCAATTAAATACATCAAAATTCAAACTTTTGGAGTTGAGGATTTTACATCCGAGACTGCATTGCTTTAGGATTTTTTCCCTATCACAATGAAATACATCAAAATTCAAACTCTTGGGGTTAAGGATTTTACATCCGAGACTCGCATTGCTTTAGGATTCTTTCTCTATCGCAACGAAATACATCAAAATTCAAATTCTTGGGCTGAGGATTTTACATCCGAGATCGCATTGCTTTAGGATTCTTTCCCTATCGCAATGAAATACATCAAAATTCAAACTTTTGGAGTTGAGGATTTTACATCCGAGATCGCATTGCTTTAGGATTCTTTCCCTATCGCAATGAAATACATCAAAATTCAAATTCTTAGGGTTGAGGATTTTACATCCGAAACTGCATTGCTTTAGGATTCTTTCCCTATCGCAATGAAATACATCAAAATTCAAACTTTTGGAGTTGAGGATTTTACATCCGAGATTGCATTGCTTTAGGATTCTTTCCCTATCGCAATGAAATACATCAAAATTCAAACTTTTGGGGTTGAGGATTTTACATCCGAGACTGCATTGCTTTAGAATTCTTACCCTATCGCAATGAAATACATCAAAATCAAATTCTTGGGGTTGAGGATTTTACATCCGAGACTGCATTGCTTTAGGATTCTTTCCCTATCGCAATGAAATACATCAAAATCAAATTCTTGGGGTTGAGGATTTTACATCCGAGATCGCATTGCTTCTAGGATTCTTTCTCTATCGTAATGAAATACATCAAAATCAAATTCTTATGGTTTAGAATTTTACATCCGAGACTGCATTGCTTTAGGATCCTTTCCCTATCGCAATGAAATACATCAAAATTCAAATTCTTAGGGTTGAGGATTTTACATCCGAGACTGCATTACTTTAGGATTCTTTCCCTATCGCAATGAAATACATCAAAATTCAAACTTTTGGGGTTGAGGATTTTACATCCGAGACTGCATTGCTTTAGGATTCTTTCCTATCGCAATGAAATACATCAAAATCAAATTCTTGGGGTCGAGGATTTTACATCCGAGACCGCATTGCTTAGGATTCTTTCCCTATCGCAATGAAATACATCAAAATCAAATTCTTGGGGTTGAGGATTTTACATCCGAGATCGCATTGCTTTAGGATTCTTTCCCTATCGCAACGAAATACATCAAAATTCAAATTCTTGGGCTGAGGATTTTACATTCGAGATCGCATTGCTTTAGGATTCTTTTCCTATCGCAATGAAATACATCAAAATTCAAACTTTTGGAGTCGAGGATTTTACATCCGAGATCGCATTGCTTTAGGATTCTTTCCTATCGCAATGAAATACATCAAAATTCAAATTCTTAGGGTTGAGGATTTTACATCCGAGATCGCATTGCTTTAGGGTTCTTTCCCTATCGCAATGAAATACATCCAAATTCAAACTTTTGGAGTTGAGGATTTTACATCCGAGATCGCATTGCTTTAGGATTCTTTCCCTATCGCAATGAAATACATCAAAATTCAAACTTTTGGGGTTGAGGATTTTACATCCGAGACCGCATTGCTTTAGGATTCTTTCCTATCGCAATGAAATACATCAAAATCAAATTCTTGGGGTTGAGGATTTTACATCCGAGACTACATTGCTTAGGATTCTTTCCATATCGCAATGAAATACATCAAAATCAAATTCTTGGGGTTGAGGATTTTACATCCAAGACTGCATTGCTTTAGAATTCTTTCCCTATCGCAATGAAATACATCAAAAACAAATTCTTGGGGTTGAGGATTTTACATCCGAGACTGCATTGCTTTGGAATTCTTTCCCTATCGCAACGAAATACATCAAAATTCAAATTCTTGGGGCTGAGGATTTTACATCCGAGACTGCATTGCTTTAGGATTCTTTCCCTATCGCAATGAAATACATCAAAATTCAAACTTTTAGAGTTGAGGATTTTACATCCGAGACTGCATTGCTTTAGGATTCTTTCCCTATCGCAATGAAATACATCAAAATTCAAATTCTTAGGGTTGAGTATTTTACATCCGAGACTGCATTGCTTTAGGATTCTTTCCCTATCGCAATGAAATACATCAAAATTCAAACTTTTGGAGTTTAGGATTTTACATCCGAGATTGCATTGCTTTAGGATTCTTTCCCTATCGCAATGAAATACATCAAAATTCAAACTTTTGGGGTTGAGGATTTTACATCCGAGACTGCATTGCTTTAGAATTCTTTCCCTATCGCAATGAAATACATCAAAATCAAATTCTTGGGGTTGAGGATTTTACATCCGAGATCGCATTGCTTTAGGATTCTTTCCCTATCGCAATGAAATACATCAAAATCAAATTCTTGGGGTTGAGGATTTTACATCCGAGACTGCATTGCTCTAGGATTCTTTCCCTATCGTAATGAAATACATCAAAATCAAATTCTTATGGTTTAAAATTTTACATCCGAGACTGCATTGCTTTAGGATCCTTTCCCTATCGCAATGAAATACATAAAAATTCAAATTCTTAGGGTTGAGGATTTTACATCCGAGACTGCATTGCTTTAGGATTCTTTCCCTATCGCAATGAAATACATCAAAATTCAAAGTTTTGGGGTTGAGGATTTTACATCCGAGACTGCATTGCTTTAGGATTCTTTCCCTATCGCAATGAAATACATCAAAATCAAATTCTTGGGGTCGAGGATTTTACATCCGAGATCGCATTGCTTTAGGATTCTTTCCCTATCGCAATGAAATACATCAAAATCAAATTCTTGGGGTTGAGGATTTTACATCCGAGATCGCATTGCTTTAGGATTCTTTCCCTATCGCAACGAAATACATCAAAATTCAAATTCTTGGGCTGAGGATTTTACATTCGAGATCGCATTGCTTTAGGATTCTTTCCCTATCGCAATGAAATACATCAAAATTCAAACTTTTGGAGTTGAGGATTTTACATCCGAGACTGCATTGCTTTAGGATTCTTTCTCTATCGCAATGAAATACATCAAAATTCAAATTCTTAGGGTTGAGGATTTTACATCCGAGACTGCATTGCTTTAGGGTTCTTTCCCTATCGCAATGAAATACATCCAAATTCAAACTTTTGGAGTTGAGGATTTTACATCCGAGACTGCATTGCTTTAGGATTCTTTCCCTATCGCAATGAAATACATCAAAATTCAAACTTTTGGGGTTGAGGATTTTACATCCGAGACTGCATTTCTTTAGGATTCTTTCCCTATCGCAATGAAATACATCAAAATCAAATTCTTGGGGTTGAGGATTTTACATCCGAGACTACATTGCTTTAGGATTCTTTCCATATCGCAATGAAATACATCAAAATCAAATTCTTGGGGTTGAGGATTTTACATCCGAGACTGCATTGCTTTAGAATTCTTTCCCTATCGCAATGAAATACATCAAAATCAAATTCTTGGGGTTGAGGATTTTACATCCGAGACTGCATTGCTTTGGAATTCTTTCCCTATCGCAACGAAATACATCAAAATTCAAATTCTTGGGGCTGAGGATTTTACATCCGAGACTGCATTGCTTTAGGATTCTTTCCCTATCGCAATGAAATACATCAAAATTCAAACTTTTGGAGTTGAGGATTTTACATCCGAGACCGCATTGCTTTAGGATTCTTTCCCTATCGCAATGAAATACATCAAAATTCAAATTCTTAGGGTTGAGGATTTTACATCCGAGACTGCATTGCTTTAGGATTCTTTCCCTATCGCAATGAAATACATCAAAATTCAAACTTTTGGAGTTTAGGATTTTACATCCGAGATTGCATTGCTTTAGGATTCTTTCCCTATCGCAATGAAATACATAAAAATTCAAACTTTTGGGGTTGAGGATTTTACATCCGAGACTGCATTGCTTTAGAATTCTTTCCCTATCGCAATGAAATACATCAAAATCAAATTCTTCCGGTTGAGGATTTTACATCCGAGACTGCATTGCTTTAGGATTCTTTCCCTATCGCAATGAAATACATCAAAATCAAATTCTTGGGGTTGAGGATTTTACATCCGAGACTGCATTGCTCTAGGATTCTTTCCCTATCGTAATGAAATACATCAAAATCAAATTCTTATGGTTTAAAATTTTACATCCGAGACTGCATTGCTTTAGGATCCTTTCCCTATCGCAATGAAATACATCAAAATTCAAATTCTTAGTGGTTGAGGATTTTACATCCGAGACTGCATTGCTTTAGGATTCTTTCCCTTTCGCAATGAAATACATCAAAATTCAAACTTTTGGGGTTGAGGATTTTACATCCGAGACTGCATTGCTTTAGGATTCTTTCCCTATCGCAATGAAATACATCAAAATCAAATTCTTGGGGTTGAGGATTTACATCCGAGATCGTATCGCTTTAGGATTCTTTCCCTATCGCAATGAAATACATCAAAATCAAATTCTTGGGGTTGAGGATTTTACATTCGAGACCGCATTGCTTTAGGATTCTTTCCCTATCGCAATGAAATACATCAAAATTCAAACTTTTGGAGTTGAGGATTTTACATCCGAGACCGCATTGCTTTAGGATTCTTTCCCTATCGCAATGAAATACATCAAAATTCAAACTTTTGGAGTTGAGGATTTTACATCCGAGACTCGCATCGCTTTAGGATTTTTTCCTATCACAATGAAATACATCAAAATTCAAACTCTTGGGGTTAAGGATTTTACATCCGAGACTGCATTGCTTTAGGATTCTTTCTCTATCGCAACGAAATACATCAAAATTCAAATTCTTGGGGCTGAGGATTTTACATCCGAGACTGCATTGCTTTAGGATTCTTTCCCTATCGCAATGAAATACATCAAAATTTAAACTTTTGGAGTTGAGGATTTTACATCCGAGACCGCATCGCTTTAGGATTCTTTCCCTATCGCAATGAAATACATCAAAATTCAAATTCTGTAGGGTTGAGGATTTTACATCCTAGTATCGCATCGCTTTAGGATTCTTTCCCTATCGCAATGAAATACATCAAAATTCAAACTTTTGGAGTTGAGGATTTTACATCCGAGATTGCATTGCTTTAGGATTCTTTCCTATCGCAATGAAATACATCAAAATTCAAACTTTTGGGGTTGAGGATTTTACATCCGAGACTCGCATTTCTTTAGGATTCTTTCCCTATCGCAATGAAATACATCAAAATCAAATTCTTGGGGTTGAGGATTTTACATCCGAGACTCGCATCGCTTTAGGATTCTTTCCCTATCGCAACGAAATACATCAAAATTCAAATTCTTGGGCTGAGGATTTTACATTCGAGATCGCATCGCTTTAGGATTCTTTCCCTATCGCAATGAAATACATCAAAATTCAAACTTTTGGAGTTGAGGATTTTACATCCGAGATCGCATTCGTTCTAGGATTCTTTCTCTATCGCAATGAAATACATCAAAATTCAAATTCTTAGGGTTGAGGATTTTACATCCGAGATCGCATTGCTTTAGGGTTCTTTCCCTATCGCAATGAAATACATCCAAATTCAAACTTTTGGAGTTGAGGATTTTACATCCGAGACTGCATTGCTTTAGGATTCTTTCCCTATCGCAATGAAATACATCAAAATTCAAACTTTTGGGGTTGAGGATTTTACATCCGAGACTGCATTTCTTTAGGATTCTTTCCCTATCGCAATGAAATACATCAAAATCAAATTCTTGGGGTTGAGGATTTTACATCCGAGACTACATTGCTTTAGGATTCTTTCCATATCGCAATGAAATACATCAAAATCAAATTCTTGGGGTTGAGGATTTTACATCCGAGATCGCATTGCTTTAGGATTCTTTCCCTATCGCAATGAAATACATCAAAATCAAATTCTTGGGGTTGAGGATTTTACATCCGAGGCCGCATTGCTTTGGAATTCTTTCCCTATCGCAACGAAATACATCAAAATTCAAATTCTTGGGGTTGAGGATTTTACATCCGAGACTGCATTGCTTTAGGATTCTTTCCCTATCGCAATGAAATACATCAAAATTCAAACTTTTGGAGTTGAGGATTTTACATCCGAGACTGCATTGCTTTAGGATTCTTTCCCTATCGCAATGAAATACATCAAAATTCAAATTCTTAGGGTTGAGGATTTTACATCCGAGACTGCATTGCTTTAGGATTCTTTCCCTATCGCAATGAAATACATCAAAATTCAAACTTTTGGAGTTTAGGATTTTACATCCGAGATTGCATTGCTTTAGGATTCTTTCCCTATCGCAATGAAATACATAAAAATTCAAACTTTTGGGGTTGAGGATTTTACATCCGAGACTGCATTGCTTTAGAATTCTTTCCCTATCGCAATGAAATACATCAAAATCAAATTCTTCCGGTTGAGGATTTTACATCCGAGACTGCATTGCTTTAGGATTCTTTCCCTATCGCAATGAAATACATCAAAATCAAATTCTTGGGGTTGAGGATTTTACATCCGAGACTGCATTGCTCTAGGATTCTTTCCCTATCGTAATGAAATACATCAAAATCAAATTCTTATGGTTTAAAATTTTACATCCGAGACTGCATTGCTTTAGGATCCTTTCCCTATCGCAATGAAATACATCAAAATTCAAATTCTTAGGGTTGAGGATTTTACATCCGAGATCGCATTGCTTTAGGATTCTTTCCCTTTCGCAATGAAATACATCAAAATTCAAACTTTTGGGGTTGAGGATTTTACATCCGAGATCGCATTGCTTTAGGATTCTTTCCTATCGCAATGAAATACATCAAAATCAAATTCTTGGGGTTGAGGATTTACATCCGAGACTGCATTGCTTTAGGATTCTTTCCCTATCGCAATGAAATACATCAAAATCAAATTCTTGGGGTTGAGGATTTTACATCCGAGACTGCATTGCTTTAGGATTCTTTCCCTATCGCAATGAAATACATCAAAATTCAAACTTTTGGAGTTGAGGATTTTACATCCGAGACTGCATTGCTTTAGGATTCTTTCCCTATCGCAATGAAATACATCAAAATTCAAACTTTTGGAGTTGAGGATTTTACATCCGAGATCGCATTGCTTTAGGATTTTTCCTATCACAATGAAATACATCAAAATTCAAACTCTTGGGGTTAAGGATTTTACATCCGAGACTGCATTGCTTTAGGATTCTTTCTCTATCGCAACGAAATACATCAAAATTCAAATTCTTGGGGCTGAGGATTTTACATCCGAGACTGCATTGCTTTAGGATTCTTTCCCTATCGCAATGAAATACATCAAAATTTAAACTTTTGGAGTTGAGGATTTTACATCCGAGACTGCATTGCTTTAGGATTCTTTCCCTATCGCAATGAAATACATCAAAATTCAAATTCTTAGGGTTGAGGATTTTACATCCTAGACTGCATTGCTTTAGGATTCTTTCCCTATCGCAATGAAATACATCAAAATTCAAACTTTTGGAGTTGAGGATTTTACATCCGAGATTGCATTGCTTTAGGATTCTTTCCCTATCGCAATGAAATACATCAAAATTCAAACTTTTGGGGTTGAGGATTTTACATCCGAGACTGCATTGCTTTAGAATTCTTTCCCTATCGCAATGAAATACATCAAAATCAAATTCTTGGGGTTGAGGATTTTACATCCGAGACTGCATTGCTTTAGGATTCTTTCCCTATCGCAATGAAATACATCAAAATCAAATTCTTGGGGTTGAGGATTTTACATCCGAGACTGCATTGCTCTAGGATTCTTTCCCTATCGTAATGAAATACATCAAAATCAAATTCTTATGGTTTAGAATTTTACATCCGAGACTGCATTGCTTTAGGATCCTTTCCCTATCGCAATGAAATACATCAAAATTCAAATTCTTAGGGTTGAGGATTTTACATCCGAGACTGCATTGCTTTAGGATTCTTTCCCTATCGCAATGAAATACATCAAAATTCAAACTTTTGGGGTTGAGGATTTTACATCCGAGACTGCATTGCTTTAGGATTCTTTCCCTATCGCAATGAAATACATAAAAATCAAATTCTTGGGGTTGAGGATTTTACATCCGAGACTGCATTGCTTTAGGATTCTTTCCCTATCGCAATGAAATACATCAAAATCAAATTCTTGGGGTTGAGGATTTTACATCCGAGACTGCATTGCTTTAGGATTCTTTCCTTATCGCAACGAAATACATCAAAATTCAAATTCTTGGGTCTGAGGATTTTACATCCGAGACTGCATTGCTTTAGGATTCTTTCCCTATCGCAATGAAATACATCAAAATTCAAACTTTTGGAGTTGAGGATTTTACATCCGAGACTGCATTGCTTTAGGATTCTTTCCCTATCCCTATCGCAATGAAATACATCAAAATTCAAATTCTTAGGGTTGAGGATTTTACATCCGAGACTGCATTGCTTTAGGGTTCTTTCCCTATCGCAATGAAATACATCCAAATTCAAACTTTTGGAGTTGAGGATTTTACATCCGAGACTGCATTGCTTTAGGATTCTTTCCCAATCGCAATGAAATACATCAAAATTCAAACTTTTCGGGGTTGAGGATTTTACATCCGAGACCGCATCGCTTTAGGATTCTTTCCCTATCGCAATGAAATACATCAAAATCAAATTCTTGGGGTTGAGGATTTTACATCCGAGATCTACATTGCTTTAGGATTCTTTCCATATCGCAATGAAATACATCAAAATCAAATTCTTGGGGTTGAGGATTTTACATCCGAGACTGCATTGCTTTAGAATTCTTTCCCTATCGCAATGAAATACATCAAAATTAAATTCTTGGGGTTGAGGATTTTACATCCGAGACTGCATTGCTTTGGGATTCTTTCCCTATCGCAACGAAATACATCAAAATTCAAATTCTTGGGGCTGAGGATTTTACATCCGAGACTGCATTGCTTTAGGATTCTTTCCCTATCGCAATGAAATACATCAAAATTCAAACTTTTGGAGTTGAGGATTTTACATCCGAGACTGCATTGCTTTAGGATTCTTTCCTATCGCAATGAAATACATCAAAATTCAAATTCTTAGGGTTGAGGATTTTACATCCGAGACTGCATTGCTTTAGGGTTCTTTCCTATCGCAATGAAATACATCCAAATTCAAACTTTTGGAGTTGAGGATTTTACATCCGAGATCGCATTGCTTTAGGATTCTTTCCCTATCGCAATGAAATACATCAAAATTCAAACTTTTGGGGTTGAGGATTTTACATCCGAGATCGCATCGCTTTAGGATTCTTTCCTATCGCAATGAAATACATCAAAATCAAATTCTTGGGGTTGAGGATTTTACATCCGAGATCGCATTGCTTTAGGATTCTTTCCCTATCGCAATGAAATACATCAAAATCAAATTCTTTGGGTTGAGGATTTTACATCCGAGACTGCATTGCTTTAGAATTCTTTCCCTATCGTAATGAAATACATCAAAATCAAATTCTTATGGTTTAGAATTTTACATCCGAGACTGCATTGCTTTAGGATCCTTTCTCTATCGCAATGAAATACATCAAAATCAAATTCTTGGGTTTGAGGATTTTACATTCGAGATCGCATTGCTTTAGGATTCTTTCCTATAGTAATGAAATACATCAAAATCAAATTCTTGGGGTTGTGGATTTTACATCCGAGACCGCATTGCTTTAGGATCCTTTCCCTATCGCAATGAAATATATCAAAATCGGACTTTTGGGGTTGAGGATTTTACATCCAAGACTCGCATTGCTTTAGGATTCTTTCCCTATCGCAATGAAATTCATCAAAATTCAAACTTTTGGAGTTGAGGATTTTACATCCGAGATTGCATCGCTTTAGGATTCTTTCCCTATCGCAATGAATTACATCAAAATTCAAACTTTTGGGGTTGAGGATTTTACATCCGAGACTCGCATCGCTTTAGAATTCTTTCCCTATCGCAATGAAATACATCGAAATCAAATTCTTGGGGTTGAGGATTTTACATCCGAGATCGCATCGTGCTAGGATTCTTTCCCTATCGCAATGAAATACATCAAAATCAAATTCTTGGGGTTGAGGATTTTACATCCGAGACTCGCATTGCTCTCAGGATTCTTTCCCTATCGTAATGAAATACATTAAAATCAAATTCTTATGGTTTAGAATATTACATCCGAGACTGCATTGCTTTAGGATCCTTTCCCTATCGCAATGAAATACATCAAAATCAAATTCTTGGGTTTGAGGATTTTACATCCGAGACTGCATTGCTTTAGGATTCTTTCCCTATCGCAATGAAATACATCAAAATTCAAACTTTTGGGGTTGAGGATTTTACATCCGAGACCGCATTTCTTTAGGATTCTTTCCCTATCGCAATGAAATACATCAAAATCAAATTCTTGGGGTTGAGGATTTTACATCCGAGACTCGCATTGCTTTAGGATTCTTTCCCTATCGCAATGAAATACATCAAAATCAAATTCTTAGGGTTGAGGATTTTACATCCGAGATCGCATTGCTTTAGGATTCTATCCCTATCGCAACGAAATACATCAAAATTCAAATTCTTGGCCGAGGATTTTACATCCGAGATCGCATTGCTTTAGGATTCTTTCCCTATCGCAATGAAATACATCAAATTCAAACTTTTGGAGTTGAGGATTTTACATCCGAGACAGCATTACTGTAGGATCTTTTCCCTATCGCAATGAAATACATCAAAAATCAAATTCTTAGGGTTGAGGATTTTACATCCGAAACTGCATTGCTTTAGGATTCTTTCCCTATCGCAATGAAATACATCAAAATTCAAACTTTTAGAGTTGAGGATTTTACATCCGAGATTGCATTGCTTTAGGATTCTTTCCCTATCGCAATGAAATACATCAAAATTCAAACTTTTGGGGTCGAGGATTTTACATCCGAGATCGCATCGTTTAGAATTCTTTCCCTATCGCAATGAAATACATCAAAATCAAATTCTTGGGGTTGAGGATTTTACATCCGAGACTCGCATTGCTTAGGATTCTTTCCCTATCGCAATGAAATACATCAAAATCAAATTCTTGGGGTCGAGGATTTTACATCCGAGATCGCATCGCTACAGATTCTTTCCCTATCGTAATGAAATACATCAAAATCAAATTCTTATGGTTTAGAATTTTACATCCGAGACCGCATTGCTTTAGGATCCTTTCCCTATCGCAATGAAATACATCAAAATTCAAATTCTGTAGGGTTGAGGATTTTACATCCGAGACCGCATCGCTTTAGGATTCTTTCCCTTTCGCAATGAAATACATCAAAATTCAAACTTTTGGGGTCGAGGATTTTACATCCGAGACTGCATTGCTTTAGGATTCTTTCCTATCGCAATGAAATACATCAAAATCAAATTCTTGGGGTCGAGGATTTTACATCCGAGACTGCATTGCTTTAGGATTCTTTCCCTATCGCAATGAAATACATCAAAATCAAATTCTTGGGGTTGAGGATTTTACATCCGAGACTGCATTGCTTTAGGATTCTTTCCCTATCGCAACGAAATACATCAAAATTCAAATTCTTGGGGCTGAGGATTTTACATCCGAGACTGCATTGCTTTAGGATTCTTTCCCTATCGCAATGAAATACATCAAAATTCAAACTTTTGGAGTTGAGGATTTTACATCCGAGACTGCATTGCTTTAGGATTTTTTCCCTATCACAATGAAATACATCAAAATTCAAACTCTTGGGGTTAAGGATTTTACATCCGAGACTGCATTGCTTTAGGATTCTTTCTCTATCGCAACGAAATACATCAAAATTCAAATTCTTGGGGTCGAGGATTTTACATCCGAGACTGCATTGCTTTAGGATTCTTTCCCTATCGCAATGAAATACATCAAAATTCAAACTTTTGGAGTTGAGGATTTTACATCCGAGACTGCATTGCTTTAGGATTCTTTCCCTATCGCAATGAAATACATCAAAATCAAATTCTTGGAGTTGAGGATTTTACATCCGAGACTGCATTGCTTTAGAATTCTTTCCCTATCGCAATGAAATACATCAAAATCAAATTCTTGGGGTTGAGGATTTTACATCCGAGATCGTATTGCTTGGAATTCTTTCCCTATCGCAACGAAATACATCAAAATTCAAATTCTTGGGCCGAGGATTTTACATCCGAGATCGCATCGCTTTAGGATTCTTTCCCTATCGCAATGAAATACATCAAAATTCAAACTTTTGGAGTTGAGGATTTTACATCCGAGACTGCATTGCTTTAGGATTCTTTCCCTATCGCAATGAAATACATCAAAATTCAAATTCTTAGGGTTGAGGATTTTACATCCGAGACTGCATCGTCTAGGATTCTTTCCCTATCGCAATGAAATACATCAAAATTCAAATTCTTCGGGTTGAGGATTTTACATCCGAGACTGCATTGCTTTAGGGTTCTTTCCCTATCGCAATGAAATACATCCAAATTCAAACTTTTGGAGTTGAGGATTTTACATCCGAGACTGCATTGCTTTAGGATTCTTTCCATATCACGATGAAATACATCAAAATTCAAACTTTTGGGGTTGAGGATTTTACATCCGAGACTGCATTGCTTTAGGATTCTTTCCCTATCGCAATGAAATACATCAAAATCAAATTCTTGGGGTTGAGGATTTTACATCCGAGACTGCATTGCTTTAGGATTCTTTCCCTATCGCAATGAAATACATCAAAATCAAATTCTTTGGGTTGAGGATTTTACATCCGAGATCGCATTGCTTTAGAATTCTTTCCCTATCGTAATGAAATACATCAAAATCAAATTCTTATGGTTTAGAATTTTACATCCGAGATCGCATTGCTTTAGGATCCTTTCCCTATCGCAATGAAATACATCAAAATCAAATTCTTGGGTTTGAGGATTTTACATTCGAGACTGCATTGCTTTAGGATTCTTTCCCTATAGTAATGAAATACATCAAAATCAAATTCTTGGGGTTGAGGATTTTACATCCGAGACTGCATTGCTTTAGGATCCTTTCCCTATCGCAATGAAATATATCAAAATCAGACTTTTGGGGTTGAGGATTTTACATCCAAGACTGCATTGCTTTAGGATTCTTTCCCTATCGCAATGAAATACATCAAAATTCAAACTTTTGGAGTTGAGGATTTTACATCCGAGATTGCATTGCTTTAGGATTCTTTCCCTATCGCAATGAAATACATCAAAATTCAAACTTTTGGGGTTGAGGATTTTACATCCGAGATCGCATTGCTTTAGAATTCTTTCCCTATCGCAATGAAATACATCAAAATCAAATTCTTGGGGTTGAGGATTTTACATCCGAGATCGCATTGCTTTAGGATTCTTTCCCCTATCGCAATGAAATACATCAAAATCAAATTCTTGGGGTTGAGGATTTTACATCCGAGACCGCATCGCTCTAGGATTCTTTCCCTATCGTAATGAAATACATCAAAATCAAATTCTTATGGTTTAGAATTTTACATCCGAGACTGCATTGCTTTAGGATCCTTTCCCTATCGCAATGAAATACATCAAAATTCAAATTCTTAGGGTTGAGGATTTTACATCCGAGACTGCATTGCTTTAGGATTCTTTCCCTTTCGCAATGAAATACATCAAAATTCAAACTTTTGGGGTTGAGGATTTTACATCCGAGACTGCATTGCTTTAGGATTCTTTCCCTATCGCAATGAAATACATGAAAATCAAATTCTTGGGGTTGAGGATTTTACATCCGAGACTGCATTGCTTTAGGATTCTTTCCCTATCGCAATGAAATACATCAAAATCAAATTCTTGGGGTTGAGGATTTTACATCCGAGACTGCATTGCTTTAGGATTCTTTCCCTATCACAACGAAATACATCAAAATTCAAATTCTTGGGGTCGAGGATTTTACATCCGAGACCGCATTGCTTTAGGATTCTTTCCCTATCGCAATGAAATACATCAAAATTCAAACTTTTGGGGTTGAGGATTTTACATCCGAGACTGCATTGCTTTAGGATTTTTCCCTATTACAATGAAATACATCAAAATTCAAACTCTTGGGGTTAAGGATTTTACATCCGAGACTGCATTGCTTTAGGATTCTTTCTCTATCGCAACGAAATACATCAAAATTCAAATTCTTGGGGCTGAGGATTTTACATCAGGCATCGCATTGCTTTAGGATTCTTTCCTATCGCAATGAAATACATCAAAATTCAAACTTTTGGAGTTGAGGATTTTACATCCGAGACTGCATTGCTTTAGGATTCTTTCCCTATCGCAATGAAATACATCAAAATTCAAATTCTTAGGGTTGAGGATTTTACATCCGAGACTGCATTGCTTTAGGATTCTTTCCCTATCGCAATGAAATACATCAAAATTAAATTCTTGGGGTTGAGGATTTTACATCCGAGACTGCATTGCTTTAGAATTCTTTCCTATCGCAATGAAATACATCAAAATCAAATTCTTGGGGTTGAGGATTTTACATCCGAGATCGCATTGCTTTGGAATTCTTTCCCTATCGCAACGAAATTCATCAAAATTCAAATTCTTGGGGTTGAGGATTTTACATCCGAGATCGCATTGCTTTAGGATTCTTTCCCTATCGCAATGAAATACATCAAAATTCAAACTTTTGGAGTTGAGGATTTTACATCCGAGACTGCATTGCATTAGGATTCTTTCCCTATCGCAATGAAATACATCAAAATTAAAATTCTTAGGGTTGAGGATTTTACATCCGAGATTGCATTGCTTTAGGATTCTTTCCCTATCGCAATGAAATACATCAAAATTCAAATTCTTTGGGTTGAGGATTTTACATCCGAGACCGCATTACTAGGGTTCTTTCCCTATCGCAATGAAATACATCCAAATTCAAACTTTTGGAGTTGAGGATTTTACATCCGAGACTGCATTGCTTTAGGATTCTTTCCCTATCACAATGAAATACATCAAAATTCAAACTTTTGGGGTTGAGGATTTTACATCCGAGACTGCATCGCTTAGAATTCTTTCCCTATCGCAATGAAATACATCAAAATCAAATTCTTCCGGTTGAGGATTTTACATCCGAGACTGCATTGCTTTAGGATTCTTTCCCTATCGCAATGAAATACATCAAAATCAAATTCTTTGGGTTGAGGATTTTACATCCGAGACTGCATTGCTTTAGAATTCTTTCCCTATCGTAATGAAATACATCAAAATCAAATTCTTATGGTTTAGAATTTTACATCCGAGACTGCATTGCTTTAGGATCCTTTCCCTATCGCAATGAAATACATCAAAATCAAATTCTTGGGGTTTTGGATTTTACATTCGAGATCGCATTGCTTTAGGATTCTTTCCATATAGTAATGAAATACATCAAAATCAAATTCTTGGGGTTGAGGATTTTACATCCGAGACTGCATTGCTTTAGGATCCTTTCCTATCGCAATGAAATATATCAAAATCAGACTTTTGGGGTTGAGGATTTTACATCCAAGACTGCATTGCTTTAGGATTCTTTCCCTATCGCAATGAAATACATCAAAATTCAAACTTTTGGAGTTGAGGATTTTACATCCGAGATTGCATTGCTTTAGGATTCTTTCCCTATCGCAATGAAATACATCAAAATTCAAACTTTTGGGGTTGAGGATTTTACATCCGAGACCGCATTGCTTTAGAATTCTTTCCTTATCGCAATGAAATACATCAAAATCAAATTCTTGGGGTTGAGGATTTTACATCCGAGACTGCATTGCTTTAGGATTCTTTCCCTATCGCAATGAAATACATCAAAATCAAATTCTTGGGGTTGAGGATTTTACATCCGAGACTGCATTGCTCTAGGATTCTTTCCCTATCGTAATGAAATACATTAAAATCAAATTCTTATGGTTTAGAATTTTACATCCGAGACTGCATTGCTTTAGGATCCTTTCCCTATCGCAATGAAATACATCAAAATTCAAATTCTGTAGGGTTGAGGATTTTACATCCGAGACTGCATTGCTTTAGGATTCTTTCCCTTTCGCAATGAAATACATCAAAATTCAAACTTTTGGGGTTGAGGATTTTACATCCGAGACTGCATTGCTTTAGGATTCTTTTCCTATCGCAATGAAATACATCAAAATCAAATTCTTGGGGTCGAGGATTTTACATCCGAGACTGCATTGCTTTAGGATTCTTTCCCTATCGCAATGAAATACATCAAAATCAAATTCTTGGGGTCGAGGATTTTACATCCGAGACTGCATTGCTTTAGGATTCTTTCCCTATCGCAATGAAATACATCAAAATTCAAATTCTTGGGGCTGAGGATTTTACATCCGAGACTGCATTTCTTTAGGATTCTTTCCCTATCGCAATGAAATACATCAAAATTCAAACTTTTGGAGTTGAGGATTTTACATCCGAGACTGCATTGCTTTAGGATTTTTTCCCTATCACAATGAAATACATCAAAATTCAAACTCTTGGGGTTAAGGATTTTACATCCGAGACTCGCATCGCTTTAGGATTCTTTCTCTATCGCAACGAAATACATCAAAATTCAAATTCTTGGGCCGAGGATTTTACATCCGAGACCGTATCGCTTCGGGATTCTTTCCCTATCGCAATGAAATACATCAAAATTCAAACTTTTGGAGTTGAGGATTTTACATCCGAGACTGCATTGCTTTAGGATTCTTTCCCTATCGCAATGAAATACATCAAAATTCAAACTTTTGGAGTTGAGGATTTTACATCCGAGACTGCATTGCATTAGGATTCTTTCCCTATCGCAATGAAATACATCAAAATTAAAATTCTTAGGGTTGAGGATTTTACGTCCGAGATTGCATTGCTTTAGGATTCTTTCCCTATCGCAATGAAATACATCAAAATTCAAATTCTTTGGGTTGAGGATTTTACATCCGAGACTGCATTGCTTTAGGGTTCTTTCCCTATCGCAATGAAATACATCAAAATTCAAACTTTTGGAGTTGAGGATTTTACATCCGAGACTGCATTGCTTTAGGATTCTTTCCCTATCACAATGAAATACATCAAAATTCAAACTTTTGGGGTTGAGGATTTTACATCCGAGACTGCATTGCTTTAGGATTCTTTCCCTATCGCAATGAAATACATCAAAATCAAATTCTTGGGGTTGAGGATTTTACATCCGAGACCGTATCGCTTTAGGATTCTTTCCCTATCGCAATGAAATACATCAAAATCAAATTCTTTGGGTCGAGGATTTTACATCCGAGACTGCATTGCTTTAGAATTCTTTCCCTATCGTAATGAAATACATCAAAATCAAATTCTTATGGTTTAGAATTTTACATCCGAGACTGCATTGCTTTAGGATCCTTTCCCTATCGCAATGAAATACATCAAAATCAAATTCTTGGGTTTTTGGATTTTACATTCGAGACTGCATTGCTTTAGGATTCTTTCCCTATAGTAATGAAATACATCAAAATCAAATTCTTGGGGTTGAGGATTTTACATCCGAGACTGCATTGCTTTAGGATCCTTTCCCTATCGCAATGAAATATATCAAAATCAGACTTTTGGGGCTGAGGATTTTACATCCAAGATCGCATTGCTTTAGGATTCTTTCCCTATCGCAATGAAATACATCAAAATTCAAACTTTTGGAGTTGAGGATTTTACATCCGAGATTGCATTGCTTTAGGATTCTTTCCCTATCGCAATGAAATACATCAAAATTCAAACTTTTGGGGTTGAGGATTTTACATCCGAGATCGCATTGCTTTAGAATTCTTTCCCTATCGCAATGAAATACATCAAAATCAAATTCTTGGGGTTGAGGATTTTACATCCGAGATCGCATTGCTTTAGGATTCTTTCCCTATCGCAATGAAATACATCAAAATCAAATTCTTGGGGTCGAGGATTTTACATCCGAGACCGTATCGCTTCTAGGATTCTTTCCTATCGTAATGAAATACATTAAAATCAAATTCTTATGGTTTAGAATTTTACATCCGAGACCGCATTGCTTTAGGATCCTTTCCCTATCGCAATGAAATACATCAAAATTCAAATTCTTAGGGTCGAGGATTTTACATCCGAGACCGTATCGCTTTAGGATTCTTTCCCTTTCGCAATGAAATACATCAAAATTCAAACTTTTGGGGTTGAGGATTTTACATCCGAGACTGCATTGCTTTAGGATTCTTTTCCTATCGCAATGAAATACATCAAAATCAAATTCTTGGGGTTGAGGATTTTACATCCGAGACTCGCATCGCTTTAGATTCTTTCCCTATCGCAATGAAATACATCAAAATCAAATTCTTGGGGTTGAGGATTTTACATCCGAGACCGCATTGCTTTAGGATTCTTTCCCTATCGCAACGAAATACATCAAAATTCAAATTCTTGGGTCGAGGATTTTACATCCGAGATCGCATTTCTTTAGGATTCTTTCCCTATCGCAATGAAATACATCAAAATTCAAACTTTTGGAGTCGAGGATTTTACATCCGAGACCGCATTGCTTTAGGATTTTTTTCCCTATCACAATGAAATACATCAAAATTCAAACTCTTGGGGTTAAGGATTTTACATCCGAGACCGCATTGCTTTAGGATTCTTTCTCTATCGCAACGAAATACATCAAAATTCAAATTCTTGGGCCGAGGATTTTACATCCGAGACCGCATCGCTTCAGGATTCTTTCCCTATCGCAATGAAATACATCAAAATTCAAACTTTTGGAGTTGAGGATTTTACATCCGAGACTGCATTGCTTTAGGATTCTTTCCCTATCGCAATGAAATACATCAAAATTCAAATTCTTGGGGTTGAGGATTTTACATCCGAGACTGCATTGCTCTAGGATTCTTTCCCTATCGTAATGAAATACATTAAAATCAAATTCTTATGGTTTAGAATTTTACATCCGAGATCGCATTGCTTTAGGATCCTTTCCCTATCGCAATGAAATACATCAAAATTCAAATTCTTGGGGCTGAGGATTTTACATCCGAGACTGCATTTCTTTAGGATTCTTTCCCTATCGCAATGAAATACATCAAAATTCAATTCTTGGGGTTGAGGATTTACATCCGAGACTGCATTGCTTTAGGATTATTTCCCTATCGCAATGAAATACATCAAAATCAAATTCTTGGGGTTGAGGATTTTACATCTGAGACTGCATTGCTTTAGGATTCTTTCCCTATCGCAATGAAATACATCAAAATTCAAACTTTTGGAGTCGAGGATTTTACATCCGAGACCGCATCGCTTTAGGATTCTTTCCCTATCGCAATGAAATACATCAAAATTCAAACTTTTGGAGTTGAGGATTTTACATCCGAGATCGTATCGCTTTAGGATTTTTTCCCTATCACAATGAAATACATCAAAATTCAAACTCTTGGGGTTAAGGATTTTACATCCGAGACCGCATTGCTTTAGGATTCTTTCTCTATCGCAACGAAATACATCAAAATTCAAATTCTTGGGCCGAGGATTTTACATCCGAGATCGCATCGCTTTAGGATTCTTTCCCTATCGCAATGAAATACATCAAAATTCAAACTTTTGGAGTCGAGGATTTTACATCCGAGACCGCATTGCTTTAGGATTCTTTCCCTATCGCAATGAAATACATCAAAATTCAAATTCTTAGGGTTGAGGATTTTACATCCGAGACTGCATTGCTTTAGGATTCTTTCCCTATCGCAATGAAATACATCAAAATTCAAACTTTTGGAGTTGAGGATTTTACATCCGAGATTGCATTGCTTTAGGATTCTTTCCCAATCACAATTAAATACATCAAAATTCAAACTTTTTGGGTTGAGGATTTTACATCCGAGACCGCATTGCTTTAGAATTCTTTCCCTATCGCAATGAAATACATCAAAATCAAATTCTTGGGGTTGAGGATTTTACATCCGAGATCGCATTGCGTTAGGATTCTTTCCCTATCGCAATGAAATACATCAAAATCAAATTCTTGGGGTTGATGATTTTACATCCGAGAGTGCATTGCTCTAGGATTCTTTCCCTATCGTAATGAAATACATCAAAATCAAATTCTTATGGTTTAGAATTTTACATCCGAGACTGCATTACTTTAGGATCCTTTCCCTATCGCTATGAAATACATCAAAATTCAAATTCTTAGGGTTGAGGATTTTACATCCGAGACTGCATTGCTTTAGGATTCTTTCCCTATCGCAATGAAATACATCAAAATTCAAACTTTTGGGGTTGAGGATTTTACATCCGAGACCGCATTGCTTTAGGATTCTTTCCCTATCGCAATGAAATACATCAAAATCAAATTCTTGGGGTCGAGGATTTTACATCCGAGACTGCATTGCTTTAGGATTCTTTCCCTATCGCAATGAAATACATCAAAATCAAATTCTTGGGGTTGAGGATTTTACATCTGAGACTGCATTGCTTTAGGATTCTTTCCCTATCGCAATCAAATACATCAAAATTCAAATTCTTGGGGTCGAGGATTTTACATCCGAGACTGCATTGCTTTAGGATTCTTTCCCTATCGCAATGAAATACATCAAAATTCAAACTTTTGGAGTTGAGGATTTTACATCCGAGACTGCATTGCTTTAGGATTCTTTCCCTATCCCTATCGCAATGAAATACATCAAAATTCAAATTCTTAGGGTTGAGGATTTTACATCCGAGTCTGCATTGCTTTAGGGTTCTTTCCCTATCGCAATGAAATACATCCAAATTCAAACTTTTGGAGTTGAGGATTTTACATCCGAGACTGCATTGCTTTAGGATTCTTTCCCTATCGCAATGAAATACATCAAAATTCAAACTTTTGGGGTCGAGGATTTTACATCCGAGACCGCATCGCTTTAGGATTCTTTCCTATCGCAATGAAATACATCAAAATTCAAACTTTTGGAGTTGAGGATTTTACATCCGAGACAGCATTGCTTTAGGATTCTTTCCCTATCGCAATGAAATACGTCAAAATTCAAATTCTTAAGGTTGAGGATTTTACATCCGAGACTGCATTGCTTTAGGATTCTTTCCCTATCGCAACGAAATACATGAAAATTCAAATTCTTGGGGCTGAGGATTTTACATCTGAGACTGCATTGCTTTAGGATTCTATCCCTATCGCAATGAAATACATGAAAATTCAAACTTTTGGAGTTGAGGATTTTACATCCGAGACTGCATTGCTTTAGGATTCTTTCCCTATCGCAATGAAATACATCAAAATCAAATTCTTGGGGTCGAGGATTTTACATCCGAGACCGCATCGCTTTAGGATTCTTTCCCTATCGCAATGAAATACATCAAAATTCAAACTTTTGGAGTTGAGGATTTTACATCCGAGACCGCATCGTTTTAGGATTCTTTCCCTATCGCAATGAAATACATCAAAATTCAAATTCTTGGGGTCGAGGATTTTACATCCGAGACCGCATTGCTTTAGGATTCTTTCCCTATCGCAATGAAATACATCAAAATTCAAACTTTTGAGTTTAGGATTTTACATCCGAGATTGCATTGCTTTAGGATTCTTTCCCTATCGCAATGAAATACATCAAAATTCAAACTTTTGGGGTTGAGGATTTTACATCCGAGACTGCATTGCTTTAGAATTCTTTCCTTATCACAATGAAATACATCAAAATCAAATTCTTGGGGTTGAGGATTTTACATCCGAGACTGCATTGCTTTAGAATTCTTTCCCTATCGTAATGAAATACATTAAAATCAAATTCTTATGGTTTAGAATTTTACATCCGAGACTGCATTGCTTTAGGATCCTTTCCCTATCGCAACGAAATACATCAAAATTCAAATTCTTGGGGCTGAGGATTTTACATCCGAGACTGCATTTCTTTAGGATTCTTTCCCTATCGCAATGAAATACATCAAAATTCAAACTTTTGGAGTTGAGGATTTTACATCCGAGACTGCATTGCTTTAGGATTTTTTCCCTATCACAATGAAATACATCAAAATTCAAACTTTCGGGTTAAGGATTTTACATCCGAGACCGCATCGCTTTAGGATTCTTTCTCTATCGCAACGAAATACATCAAAATTCAAATTCTTGGGGTCGAGGATTTTACATCCGAGACCGCATCGCTTTAGGATTCTTTCCCTATCGCAATGAAATACATCAAAATTCAAACTTTTGGAGTTGAGGATTTTACATCCGAGACTCGCATTGCTTTAGGATTCTTTCCCTATCGCAATGAAATACATCAAAATTCAAATTCTTGGGGCCGAGGATTTTACATCCGAGACCGCATTGCTTTAGGATTCTTTCCCTATCGTAATGAAATACATTAAAATCAAATTCTTATGGTTTAGAATTTTACATCCGAGACCGCATTGCTTTAGGATCCTTTCCCTATCGCAATGAAATACATCAAAATCAAATTTCGTGGCCGAGGATTTTACATCCGAGACCGCATTGCTTTAGGATTCTTTCCCTATCGCAATGAAATACATCAAAATCAAATTCTTGGGGTCGAGGATTTTACATCCGAGACTGCATTGCTCTAGGATTCTTTCCCTATCGTAATGAAATACATTAAAATCAAATTCTTATGGTTTAGAATTTTACATCCGAGACTGCATTGCTTTAGGATCCTTTCCCTATCGCAATGAAATACATCAAAATTCAAATTCTTAGGGTCGAGGATTTTACATCCGAGATCGCATCGCTTTAGGATTCTTTCCCTTTCGCAATGAAATACATCAAAATTCAAACTTTTGGGGTCGAGGATTTTACATCCGAGACCGCATCGCTTTTGGATTCTTTTCCTATCGCAATGAAATACATCAAAATCAAATTCTTCGGGGTCGAGGATTTTACATCCGAGATCGCATCGTTTTAGGATTCTTTCCCTATCGCAATGAAATACATCAAAATCAAATTCTTGGGGTTGAGGATTTTACATCCGAGATCGCATCGCTTTAGGATTCTTTCCCTATCGCAACGAAATACATCAAAATTCAAATTCTTGGGCTGAGGATTTTACATCCGAGACCGCATTTCTTTAGGATTCTTTCCCTATCGCAATGAAATACATCAAAATTCAAACTTTTGGAGTCGAGGATTTTACATCCGAGACTCGCATTGCTTTAGGATTTTTTCCCTATCACAATGAAATACATCAAAATTCAAACTCTTGGGGTTAAGGATTTTACATCCGAGACCGTATCGCTTTAGGATTCTTTCTCTATCGCAATGAAATACATCAAAATTCAAATTCTTGGGCCGAGGATTTTACATCCGAGATCGCATTGCTTTAGGATTCTTTCCCTATCGCAATGAAATACATCAAAATTCAAACTTTTGGAGCCGAGGATTTTACATCCGAGATCGCATCGCTTTAGGATTCTTTCCCTATCGCAATGAAATACATCAAAATTAAAATTTTAGGGTCGAGGATTTTACATCCGAGATCGCATTGCTTTAGGATTCTTTCCCTATCGCAATGAAATACATCAAAATTCAAACTTTTGAGTCGAGGATTTTACATCCGAGACCGCATCGCATTAGGATTCTTTCCCTATCGCAATGAAATACATCAAAATTAAAATTCTTAGTGGTCGAGGATTTTACATCCGAGATCGCATTGCTTTAGGATTCTTTCCCTATCGCAATGAAATACATCAAAATTCAAATTCTTCGGGTCGAGGATTTTACATCCGAGACCGCATCGTTTTAGGGTTCTTTCCCTATCGCAATGAAATACATCCAAATTCAAACTTTTGGAGTCGAGGATTTTACATCCGAGACCGCATCGCTTTAGGATTCTTTCCCTATCACAATGAAATACATCAAAATTCAAACTTTTGGGGTTGAGGATTTTACATCCGAGATCGCATTGCTTTAGGATTCTTTCCCTATCGCAATGAAATACATCAAAATCAAATTCTTGGGGTTGAGGATTTTACATCCGAGACCGCATCGCTTTAGGATTCTTTCCCTATCGCAATGAAATACATCAAAATCAAATTCTTTGGGTTGAGGATTTTACATCCGAGACCGCATTGCTTTTAGAATTCTTTCCCTATCGTAATGAAATACATCAAAATCAAATTCTTATGGTTTAGAATTTTACATCCGAGATCGCATTGCTTTAGGATCCTTTCCCTATCGCAATGAAATACATCAAAATCAAATTCTTGGGTTTTTGGATTTTACATTCGAGACCGCATTGCTTTAGGATTCTTTCCCTATAGTAATTAAATACATCAAAATCAAATTCTTGGGGTCGAGGATTTTACATCCGAGACCGCATCGCTTTAGGATCCTTTCCCTATCGCAATGAAATATATCAAAATCAGACTTTTGGGGTTGAGGATTTTACATCCAAGATCGCATTGCTTTAGGATTCTTTCCCTATCGCAATGAAATACATCAAAATTCAAACTTTTGGAGTCGAGGATTTTACATCCGAGATTGTATCGCTTTAGGATTCTTTCCCTATCGCAATGAAATACATCAAAATTCAAACTTTTGGGGTCGAGGATTTTACATCCGAGATCGTATCGTTTTAGAATTCTTTCCCTATCGCAATGAAATACATCAAAATCAAATTCTTGGGGTCGAGGATTTTACATCCGAGACCGTATCGCTTTAGGATTCTTTCCCTATCGCAATGAAATACATCAAAATCAAATTCTTGTGGTCGAGGATTTTACATCCGAGACCGCATCGCTTTAGGATTCTTTCCCTATCGTAATGAAATACATTAAAATCAAATTCTTATGGTTTAGAATTTTACATCCGAGATCGCATTGCTTTAGGATCCTTTCCCTATCGCAATGAAATACATCAAAATTCAAATTCTTGTGGTCGAGGATTTTACATCCGAGATCGTATCGCTTTAGGATTCTTTCCCTTTCGCAATGAAATACATCAAAATTCAAACTTTTGGGGTCGAGGATTTTACATCCGAGACCGCATTGCTTTAGGATTCTTTTCCTATCGCAATGAAATACATCAAAATCAAATTCTTGGGGTCGAGGATTTTACATCCGAGATCGCATTGCTTTAGGATTCTTTCCCTATCGCAATGAAATACATCAAAATCAAATTCTTGGGGTTGAGGATTTTACATCCGAGACTGCATTGCTTTAGGATTCTTTCCCTATCGCAACGAAATACATCAAAATTCAAATTCTTGGGGCTGAGGATTTTACATCCGAGACTGCATTTCTTTAGGATTCTTTCCCTATCGCAATGAAATACATCAAAATTCAAACTTTTGGAGTTGAGGATTTTACATCCGAGACCGCATCGCTTTAGGATTTTTTCCCTATCACAATGAAATACATCAAAATTCAAACTTTTGGGGTTAAGGATTTTACATCCGAGACCGCATCGCTTTAGGATTCTTTCTCTATCGCAACGAAATACATCAAAATTCAAATTCTTGAGGCCGAGGATTTTACATCCGAGACCGCATCGCTTTAGGATTCTTTCCCTATCGCAATGAAATACATCAAAATTCAAACTTTTGGAGTCGAGGATTTTACATCCGAGACCGCATCGTTTAGGATTCTTTCCCTATCGCAATGAAATACATCAAAATTCAAATTCTTAGGGTCGAGGATTTTACATCCGAGACTCGCATTTCTTTAGGATTCTTTCGCTATCGCAATGAAATACATCAAAATCAAATTCTTGGGGTTGAGGACTTTACATCCGATACAGCATTGCTTTAGAATTCTTTCCCTATCGCAATGAAATACATCAAAATCAAATTCTTGGGGTCGAGGATTTTACATCCGAGACCGCATCGCTTTAGAATTCTTTCCCTATCGCAACGAAATACATCAAAATTCAAATTCTTGGGCCGAGGATTTTACATCCGAGATCGCATTGCTTTAGGATTCTTTCCCTATCGCAATGAAATACATCAAAATTCAAACTTTTGGAGTCGAGGATTTTACATCCGAGATCGCATCGCTTTAGGATTATTTCCCTATCGCAATGAAATACATCAAAATTCAAATTCTTGGGTCGAGGATTTTACATCCGAGATCGTATCGTTTAGGATTCTTTCCCTATCGCAATGAAATACATCAAAATTCAAACTTTTGGAGTTTAGGATTTTACATCCGAGATTGCATTGCTTTAGGATTCTTTCCCTATCGCAATGAAATACATCAAAATTCAAACTTTTGGGGTCGAGGATTTTACATCCGAGACCGTATCGCTTTAGAATTCTTTCCCTATCGCAATGAAATACATCAAAATCAAATTCTTGGGGTCGAGGATTTTACATCCGAGACCGCATCGCTTTAGGATTCTTTCCCTATCGCAACGAAATACATCAAAATCAAATTCTTGGGGTCGAGGATTTTACATCCGAGATCGCATTGCTCTAGGATTCTTTCCCTATCGTAATGAAATACATCAAAATCAAATTCTTATGGTTTAAAATTTTACATCCGAGATCGCATTGCTTTAGGATCCTTTCCCTATCGCAATGAAATACATCAAAATTCAAATTCTTCGGGTTGAGGATTTTACATCCGAGACTGCATTGCTTTAGGATTCTTTCCCTATCGCAATGAAAAACATCAAAATTCAAACTTTTGGGTTGAGGATTTTACATCCGAGATCGCATCGCTTTAGGATTCTTTCCCTATCGCAATGAAATACATCAAAATCAAATTCTTGGGGTTGAGGATTTACATCCGAGACCGCATTGCTTTAGGATTATTTCCCTATCGCAATGAAATACATCAAAATCAAATTCTTGGGGTTGAGGATTTTACATCCGAGACTGCATCGCTTTAGGATTCTTTCCCTATCGCAATGAAATACATCAAAATTCAAACTTTTGGAGTTGAGGATTTTATATCCGAGACTGCATTGCTTTAGGATTCTTTCCCTATCGCAATGAAATACATCAAAATTCAAACTTTTGGAGTTGAGGATTTTACATCCGAGATCGCATCGCTTTAGGATTTTTTCCCTATCACAATGAAATACATCAAAATTCAAACTCTTGGGGTTAAGGATTTTACATCCGAGATCGCATTGCTTTAGGATTCTTTCTCTATCGCAACGAAATACATCAAAATTCAAATTCTTGGGTTGAGGATTTTACATCCGAGACTGCATTGCTTTAGGATTCTTTCCATATCGCAATGAAATACATCAAAATTCAAACTTTTGGAGTTGAGGATTTTACATCCGAGACTGCATTGCTTTAGGATTCTTTCCCTATCGCAATGAAATACATCAAAATTCAAATTCTTAGGGTCGAGGATTTTACATCCGAGACTCGCATCGCTTTAGGATTCTTTCCCTATCGCAATGAAATACATCAAAATTCAAACTTTTGGAGTTGAGGATTTTACATCCGAGATTGCATTGCTTTAGGATTCTTTCCCAATCACAATTAAATACATCAAAATTCAAACTTTTGGGGTTGAGGATTTTACATCCGAGACTGCATTGCTTTAGAATTCTTTCCCTATCGCAATGAAATACATCAAAATCAAATTCTTGGGGTTGAGGATTTTACATCCGAGACTGCATTGCGTTAGGATTCTTTCCCTATCGCAATGAAATACATCAAAATCAAATTCTTGGGGTTGATGATTTTACATCCGAGAGTGCATTGCTCTAGGATTCTTTCCCTATCGTAATGAAATACATCAAAATCAAATTCTTATGGTTTAGAATTTTACATCCGAGACTCGCATTACTTTAGGATCCTTTCCCTATCGCTATGAAATACATCAAAATTCAAATTCTTAGGGTTGAGGATTTTACATCCGAGACCGCATTGCTTTAGGATTCTTTCCCTATCGCAATGAAATACATCAAAATTCAAACTTTTGGGGTCGAGGATTTTACATCCGAGACTCGCATTGCTTTAGGATTCTTTCCCTATCGCAATGAAATACATCAAAATCAAATTCTTGGGGTTGAGGATTTTACATCCGAGACCGCATTGCTTTAGATTCTTTCCCTATCGCAATGAAATACATCAAAATCAAATTCTTGGGGTCGAGGATTTTACATCCGAGATCGCATTGCTTTAGGATTCTTTCCCTATCGCAACGAAATACATCAAAATTCAAATTCTCGGGCCGAGGATTTTACATCCGAGATCGCATCGCTTTAGGATTCTTTCCCTATCGCAATGAAATACATCAAAATTCAAACTTTTGGAGTTGAGGATTTTACATCCGAGACCGCATTGCTTTAGGATTCTTTCCCTATCCCTATCGCAATGAAATACATCAAAATTCAAATTCTTAGGGTCGAGGATTTTACATCCGAGTCCGCATCGCTTTAGGGTTCTTTCCCTATCGCAATGAAATACATCCAAATTCAAACTTTTGGAGTCGAGGATTTTACATCCGAGACCGCATTGCTTTAGGATTCTTTCCCTATCGCAATGAAATACATCAAAATTCAAACTTTTGGGGTTGAGGATTTTACATCCGAGATCGCATCGCTTTAGGATTCTTTCCCTATCGCAATGAAATACATCAAAATTCAAACTTTTGGAGTTGAGGATTTTACATCCGAGACAGCATTGCTTTAGGATTCTTTCCCTATCGCAATGAAATACATCAAAATTCAAATTCTTAAGGTTGAGGATTTTACATCCGAGACTCGCATCGCTTTAGGATTCTTTCCCTATCGCAACGAAATACATGAAAATTCAAATTCTTGGGCCGAGGATTTTACATTCGAGACCGCATCGCTTTAGGATTCTTTCCCTATCGCAATGAAATACATGAAAATTCAAACTTTTGGAGTCGAGGATTTTACATCCGAGACTGCATTGCTTTAGGATTCTTTCCCTATCGCAATGAAATACATCAAAATCAAATTCTTGGGGCTGAGGATTTTACATCCGAGACTGCATTGCTTTAGGATTCTTTCCCTATCGCAATGAAATACATCAAAATTCAAACTTTTGGAGTTGAGGATTTTACATCCGAGACCGCATTGCTTTAGGATTCTTTCCCTATCGCAATGAAATACATCAAAATTCAAATTCTTGGGGCCGAGGATTTTACATCCGAGATCGTATCGCTTTAGGATTCTTTCCCTATCGCAATGAAATACATCAAAATTCAAACTTTGGAGTTTAGGATTTTACATCCGAGATTGCATTGCTTTAGGATTCTTTCCCTATCGCAATGAAATACATCAAAATTCAAACTTTTGGGGTCGAGGATTTTACATCCGAGACCGCATCGTTTTAGAATTCTTTCCCTATCGCAATGAAATACATCAAAATCAAATTCTCGGGGTCGAGGATTTTACATCCGAGACCGTATCGCTTTAGGATTCTTTCCTATCGCAATGAAATACATCAAAATCAAATTCTTGGGGTTTAGGATTTTACATCCGAGACCGCATTGCTCTCAGGATTCTTTCCCTATCGTAATGAAATACATCAAAATCAAATTCTTATGGTTTAAAATTTTACATCCGAGATCGTATCGCTTTAGGATCCTTTCCCTATCGCAATGAAATACATCAAAATTCAAATTCTTAGTGGTTGAGGATTTTACATCCGAGATCGCATCGCTTTAGGATTCTTTCCCTATCGCAATGAAATACATCAAAATTCAAACTTTTGGGGTTGAGGATTTTACATCCGAGACCGCATCGCTTTAGGATTCTTTCCCTATCGCAATGAAATACATCAAAATCAAATTCTTGGGGTTGAGGATTTACATCCGAGACCGCATTGCTTTAGGATTCTTTCCCTATCGCAATGAAATACATCAAAATCAAATTCTTGGGGTCGAGGATTTTACATCCGAGACCGCATTGCTTTAGGATTCTTTCCCTATCGCAATGAAATACATCAAATTCAAACTTTTGGAGTTGAGGATTTTACATCCGAGACCGCATCGCTTTAGGATTCTTTCCCTATCGCAATGAAATACATCAAAATTCAAACTTTTGGAGTTAAGGATTTTACATCCGAGACTGCATTGCTTTAGGATTTTTTCCCTATCACAATGAAATACATCAAAATTCAAACTCTTGGGGTTAAGGATTTTACATCCGAGACTGCATTGCTTTAGGATTCTTTCTCTATCGCAACGAAATACATCAAAATTCAAATTCTTGGGGCTGAGGATTTTACATCCGAGACTGCATTGCTTTAGGATTCTTTCCCTATCGCAATGAAATACATCAAAATTCAAACTTTTGGAGTTGAGGATTTTACATCCGAGACTGCATTGCTTTAGGATTCTTTCCCTATCGCAATGAAATACATCAAAATTCAAATTCTTAGGGTTGAGGATTTTACATCCGAGACTACATTGCTTTAGGATTCTTTCCCTATCGCAATGAAATACATCAAAATTCAAACTTTTGGAGTTGAGAATTTTACATCCGAGATTGCATTGCTTTAGGATTCTTTCCCTATCGCAATGAAATACATCAAAATTCAAACTTTTGGGGTTGAGGATTTTACATCCGAGACTGCATTGCTTTAGAATTCTTTCCCTATCGCAATGAAATACATCAAAATCAAATTCTTGGGGTTGAGGATTTTACATCCGAGATCGCATTGCTTTAGGATTCTTTCCCTATCGCAATGAAATACATCAAAATCAAATTCTTGGGGTTGATGATTTTACATCCGAGACTGCATTGCTCTAGGATTCTTTCCCTATCGTAATGAAATACATCAAAATCAAATTCTTATGGTTTAGAATTTTACATCCGAGACTGCATTTCTCTAGGATTCTTTCCCTATCGTAATGAAATACATCAAAATCAAATTCTTATGGTTTAGAATTTTACATCCGAGACTGCATTGCTTTAGGATCCTTTCCCTATCGCAATGAAATACATCAAAATTCAAATTCTTGGGGTTGAGGATTTTACATCCGAGACCGCATTGCTTTAGGATTCTTTCCCTATCGCAATGAAATACATCAAAATTCAAACTTTTGGGGTCGAGGATTTTACATCCGAGACCGCATTGCTTTAGGATTCTTTCCCTATCGCAATGAAATACATCAAAATCAAATTCTTGGGGTCGAGGATTTTACATCCGAGACCGCATTGCTTTAGGATTCTTTCCCTATCGCAATGAAATACATCAAAATCAAATTCTTGGGGTCGAGGATTTTACATCCGAGACCGCATTGCTTTAGGATTATTTCCCTATCGCAACGAAATACATCAAAATTCAAATTCTTGGGGCCGAGGATTTTACATCCGAGATCGTATCGCTTTAGGATTCTTTCCTATCGCAATGAAATACATCAAAATTCAAACTTTTGGAGTTGAGGATTTTACATCCGATACTGCATTGCTTTAGGATTCTTTCCCTATCCCTCTCGCAATGAAATACATCAAAATTCAAATTCTTAGGGTCGAGGATTTTACATCCGAGACCGCATCGCTTTAGGGTTCTTTCCCTATCGCAATGAAATACATCCAAATTCAAACTTTTGGAGTCGAGGATTTTACATCCGAGACCGCATTGCTTTAGGATTCTTTCCCTATCGCAATGAAATACATCAAAATTCAAACTTTTGGGTCGAGGATTTTACATCCGAGACTGCATTGCTTTAGGATTCTTCCCTATCGCAATGAAATACATCAAAATCAAATTCTTGGGGTTGAGGATTTTACATCCGAGACTACATTGCTTTAGGATTCTTTCCATATCGCAATGAAATACATCAAAATCAAATTCTTGGGGTTGAGGATTTTACATCCGAGACTGCATTGCTTTAGAATTCTTTCCCTATCGCAATGAAATACATCAAAATCAAATTCTTGGGTCGAGGATTTTACATCCGAGATCGCATTGCTTTGGATTCTTTCCCTATCGCATCGAAATACATCAAAATTCAAATTCTTGGGCCGAGGATTTTACATCCGAGATCGCATTGCTTTAGGATTCTTTCCCTATCGCAATGAAATACATCAAAATTCAAACTTTTGGAGTCGAGGATTTTACATCCGAGACCGCATTGCTTTAGGATTCTTTCCCTATCGCAATGAAATACATCAAAATTCAAATTCTTAGGGTTAAGGATTTTACATCCGAGACTGCATTGCTTTATGGTTCTTTCCCAATCGCAATGAAATACATCCAAATTCAAACTTTTGGAGTTGAGGATTTTACATCCGAGACTGCATTGCTTTAGGATTCTTTCCCTATCGCAATGAAATACATCAAAATACAAAATTTTGGGGTTGAGGATTTTACATGCGAGATCGCATTGCTTTAGGATTCTTTCCCTATCGCAATGAAATACATCAAAATCAAATTCTTGGGGTTGAGGATTTTACATCCGAGACTCGCATTGCTTTAGGATTCTTTCCCTATCGCAATGAAATACATCAAAATCAAATTCTTTGGGTTGAGGATTTTACATCCGAGACTCGCATTGCTTTAGAATTCTTTCCTATCGTAATGAAATACATCAAAATCAAATTCTTATGGTTTAGAATTTTACATCCGAGACTGCATTGCTTTAGGATCCTTTCTCTATCGCAATGAAATACATCAAAATCAAATTCTTGGGTTTGAGGATTTTACATTCGAGACTGCATTGCTTTAGGATTCTTTCCCTATAGTAATGAAATACATCAAAATCAAATTCTTGGGGTTGAGGATTTGACATCCGAGACTGCATTGCTTTAGGATCCTTTCCCTATCGCAATGAAATATATCAAAATCAGACTTTTGGGGTCGAGGATTTTACATCCGAGACCGCATCGCTTTAGGATTCTTTCCCTATCGCAATGAAATACATCAAAATTCAAACTTTTGGAGTTGAGGATTTTACATCCGAGATTGCATCGCTTTAGGATTCTTTCCCTATCGCAATGAAATACATCAAAATTCAAACTTTTGGGGTCGAGGATTTTACATCCGAGACCGCATTGCTTTAGAATTCTTTCCCTATCGCAAAGAAATACATCAAAATCAAATTCTCGGGGTTGAGGATTTTACATCCGAGATCGCATTGCTTTAGGATTCTTTCCCTATCGCAATGAAATACATCAAAATCAAATTCTCGGGGTCGAGGATTTTACATCCGAGACCGTATCGCTTCTAGGATTCTTTCCCTATCGTAATGAAATACATCAAAATCAAATTCTTATGGTTTAAAATTTTACATCCGAGACTGCATTGCTTTAGGATACTTTCCCTATCGCAATGAAATACATAAAAATTCAAATTCTTAGGGTTGAGGATTTTACATCCAAAACCGCATTGTTTTAGGATTCTTTCCCTATCGCAATGAAATACATCAAATTCAAACTTTTGGAGTTGAGGATTTTACATCCGAGACTGCATTGCTTTATGATTCTTTCCTATCGCAATGAAATACATCAAAATCAAATTCTTGGGGTCGAGGATTTTACATCCGAGACCGTATCGCTTTAGGATTCTTTCCCTATCGCAATGAAATACATCAAAATCAAATTCTTAGGGTTGAGGATTTTACATCCGAGACCGCATTGCTTTAGGATTCTATCCCTATCGCAACGAAATACATCAAAATTCAAATTCTTGGGTCGAGGATTTTACATCCGAGATCGCATTGCTTTAGGATTCTTTCCCTATCGCAATGAAATACATCAAAATTCAAACTTTTGGAGTTGAGGATTTTACATCCGAGACCGCATTGTTTTAGGATTCTTTCCCTATCGCAATGAAATACATCAAAATTCAAATTCTTAGGGTTGAGGATTTTACATTCGAGACCGTATCGCTTTAGGGTTCTTTCCCTATCGCAATGAAATACATCTAAATTCAAACTTTTGGAGTTGGGGATTTTACATCCGAGACTGCATTGCTTTAGGATTCTTTCCCTATCGCAATGAAATACATCAAAATTCAAACTTTTGGGGTTGAGGATTTTACATCCGAGACTGCATTGCTTTAGGATTCTTTCCCTATCGCAATGAAATACATCAAAATTCAAACTTTTGGGGTTGAGGATTTTACATCCGAGACTGCATTGCTTTAGGATTCTTTCCCTATCGCAATGAAATACATCAAAATCAAATTCTTGGGGTTGAGGATTTTACATCCGAGACTGCATCGTTTAGGATTCTTTCCCTATCGCAATGAAATACATCAAAATCAAATTCTTAGGGTTGAGGATTTTACATCCGAGACCGCATTGCTTTCGGATTCTATCCCTATCGCAACGAAATACATCAAAATTCAAATTCTTGGGCCGAGGATTTTACATCCGAGACCGCATCGCTTTAGGATTCTTTCCCTATCGCAATGAAATACATCAAAATTCAAACTTTTGGAGTCGAGGATTTTACATCCGAGACTCGCATTGCTTAGGATTCTTTCCCTATCGCAATGAAATACATCAAAATTCAAATTCTTAGGGTTGAGGATTTTACATCTGAGACTGCATTGCTTTAGGGTTCTTTCCCTATCGCAATGAAATACATCTAAATTCAAACTTTTGGAGTTGAGGATTTTACATCCGAGACTGCATTGCTTTAGGATTCTTTCCCTATCGCAATGAAATACATCAAAATTCAAACTTTTGGGGTTGATGATTTTACATCCGAGACTGCATTGCTTTAGGATTCTTTCCCTATCGCAATGAAATACATCAAAATCAAATTCTTGGGGTTGAGGATTTTACATCCGAGACTACATTGCTTTTGGATTCTTTCCATATCGCAATGAAATACATCAAAATCAAATTCTTGGGGTTGAGGATTTTACATCCGAGACTGCATTGCTTTAGAATTCTTTCCCTATCGCAATGAAATACATCAAAATCAAATTCTTGGGGTTGAGGATTTTACATCCGAGATCGCATTGCTTTGGGATTCTTTCCCTATCGCAACGAAATACATCAAAATTCAAATTCTTGGGCTGAGGATTTTACATCCGAGATCTGCATTGCTTTAGGATTCTTTCCCTATCGCAATGAAATACATCAAAATTCAAACTTTTGGAGTTGAGGATTTTACATCCGAGATCGCATTGCTTTAGGATTCTTTCCCTATCGCAATGAAATACATCAAAATTCAAATTCTTAGGGTCGAGGATTTTACATCCGAGACCGTATCGCTTTAGGGTTCTTTCCCTATCGCAATGAAATACATCCAAATTCAAACTTTTGGAGTTGAGGATTTTACATCCGAGATCGCATTGCTTTAGGATTCTTTCCCTATCGCAATGAAATACATCAAAATTCAAACTTTTGGGGTTGAGGATTTTACATCCGAGACTGCATTGCTTTAGGATTCTTTCCCTATCGCAATGAAATACATCAAAATCAAATTCTTGGGGTTGAGGATTTTACATCCGAGACTGCATTGCTTCAGGATTCTTTCTCTATCGCAATGAAATACATCAAAATCAAATTCTTGGGGTCGAGGATTTTACATCCGAGACTGCATTGCTTTAGAATTCTTTCCCTATCGTAATGAAATACAACAAAATCAAATTCTTATGGTTTAGAATTTTACATCCGAGACTGCATTGCTTTAGGATCCTTTCCCTATCGCAATGAAATACATCAAAATCAAATTCTTGGGTTTGAGGATTTTACATTCGAGACCGCATCGCTTTAGGATTCTTTCCCTATAGTAATGAAATACATCAAAATCAAATTCTTGGGGTCGAGGATTTTACATCCGAGACTGCATTGCTTTAGGATCCTTTCCCTATCGCAATGAAATATATCAAAATCAGACTTTTGGGGTTGAGGATTTTACATCCAAGACTGCATTGCTTTAGGATTCTTTCCCTATCGCAATGAAATACATCAAAATGAAACTCTTGAGGTTAAGGATTTTACATCCAATACCGCATTGCTATGAGATCTCCCCTCGTTGCAATGAATCAATCCAATCAATTCAATTTTCTTTTGAGGTTGAAGATGTTACATCTAAAACCACAAAATTCCAATTCTCATTTCAAATCAAATCCCTTCAAATTAATTTTAACAAACTTCAATCTAAATTGAAACTCAAACTAAAATCTGAGCTCCCACATCAAAACTTAAACTGAAACAAAATGAAATCTAAATCGAAATTCCCCGCATCATGTGATTTGGGATTCACCTCCTTTCCCTTTCCCCCAGCGAGAATTCAGGGATCTCCAGTCTCAGAGATATACTTGACACTCCCCAGCGGAAACTCTTATACTTTGTCCCAAGTTTGTCACTTGGACGTTTGTGATTGGTTTTGTTGATCCCTTCGGTCAACACCAATACGAGCGGTGTACTCCGTCAGCTGACCACACCTATTGGGGGTCCATTTGTTGACCTCATTTTTGATGAGGTCTTCTCTTCTTCTGTTTAGTACTTAGGATCTAGCCTTAGGCTTTTCCTTTGACTATCTTAGAGGACTAGAAATGAGACCCACCACCTAGAAATTCAAACCACTTTTTAACACCCTGCAAACTCCACAAACTTGATTGTAGACCCCTAATCACCTAGAGGGTTGAAATCAAATGTGGAAGTTTAAAGGATGAGTTCTTATAGGACTCTTTGGCCTTAGGACTGCCCTGGGTGGCCTGGTCTGGTGAAGGGCTGACTTACACACACACTACACTCATACACTACACTATCACACACCTCCTAAAACCACACCTATACCCAATTTGACTCCTTGACTCATGTAGGTAATTCATATGGATGGACCTTAACCCCTAAGCCCCTAGCTAAGAGGGTTAGGAACAACATAGTGAATGCCTCAAATGAGTCCTCTCATGGCTCATATAGGCTTAACATGGCTTCATGGCTTAGCTAAAATGATTTCATTCCACTTACATTTACCCAATCTCCAATTTTCTAAATTTTCAATTTTTGACAACCGGGACCCTACACCCTCCTAGCCTACCCAAAGCCCTTGAAACTACCCAAAATTTGCAAAATCACCTAAATTACCAAAAATTCCTCAAAACCAATCCCAAACATTCACACATCACTCAAATTGACCATCCATAGCCAAAAATACCAAAAATTCCAAAAATACCTCCCAATACCCTCCAAATACCCAAAATACCCCTCTTGACCCAAAAATCCAAAAAATTCAGAAAATTCCCAGAAAATTTTAGAAAATCCCAAATATTCCCAATTTCATTTTGTTCAACTACACCATGGGCCAATTTTGTCAATTTACCCTACTTTTGTCAAAACCCCCAATTTGATCCATTTTAACCCAAAATGAACCCAATGTCAAGCCAAACCTACCCAATTGACCCAAATTCTGGTCCAATTCAATTCTAAACTTCAATTAAACATTCCCAACACCAATCTAGACCAAATTCAAGTCCAATTTGATGGACATTTGAATCCAATTTCACTTTTGGCCTTAAAGCCCAATTTGGACCCATGACCCAAACCTAGCCCAAACCAAACCAATTTAACTCCAATTAACCCCTAATCTTTTCTAAACCTTCCCTAACATCCCCACAAGCAAAATAATAACATGAATTACCCAAATTTTAGACCCAAACCCTACTCAAATTCAACTCAAAGCTAAAAGGCCCAATTTTGACCTAAACCCAAACTTAACCCAAATAAACCCAAATCCCAAAATCAAAACCCAACCAAAGCCAAAACTTCTTTGAAACACTCCCATAAACATTTCTCAACATTTATTTTACATCAATTTCAACCCTAGCCCAACATTGGCCCAAGTTAGCCCAATTTGACCTATATTGGCCCATTCACCAAGAAGCCCAAATTCAACCCAATTCAAACCCAAATCACTCCCAACTTGCTTCAAATCACTCATGACACATCCATGAGCTAAACCCAACATTTGTTTGGCCCAATCCTTCACAAAATTTCCATCCACCAATTTGTTTTCAAACCAAAAAGCCCACTTTCCTAAACCATTCTAAAAGCCCATTTCCACCAAATACAAAAGCCCAAAATTGGCCCTAAAGCCCACATGGCAATTTATTTTCATCATACCTTTAATTGATATCACCCCTAAGTTTCAAAATCATCATTAAACCATTCCAAATCAAGCTTCATCCAAGTTTCCACCAAAAATGCCAAGATTCCTAAAATCTACTTCCATGAAATTGACTAAGCTTTGCCCCAAGCCAAATGGAGCCATGAAGCCATGCACAAGCCATATGCAAGACATGGCAGCCACTTTACACATCACCATGTCATTTTTGGCAAAGGGAGGGAGTCCTTTAATGATTCCCTTAAGGGTGATTAAGCCTTTTCATGACTCTTCTAAACCTTGATTAAACATAAATGTACTTAGATGTTGACTTCTCCCCACTAAGCTAGCTGACTTACCTGATTCCCTTAGCCCAAAAATCAGGCCTTGGAGGGTGAACCAAACCTAAATCCATGACTTGAACCCATTTGGACCCAAAATTAGCTCCTCCCCCATTCCATCTAAATCAAACCCTTTACACATGGACAATGCCAATTGATCGCACTAAGCCCCAGCCCACGACCTCCTCGACCTCGAGGGTGACTCGACCCCGTCCGGCCAGCCCACCACAGCTGTCGGAAACCACCGAGCCGAGAGCTCACATGTGAGCCCAAACTTGGAATTCTCACCTGCCGAGCCGCCCCATCCTCGGTGGCCATTGTAGATTGTTCTTCTCTTGCCAAGTGCAGCTGATCCCAAGCCCTAACTCCCCCTGGGAGGCCCTCTACCCTCTCCTATTTAAACACCACTCCCTCTTGGCCATGAGAGGTGCTGAACCAGATCTTACTGAAACCCTGCCAAAATTGTTCCAGAACACTCTCCATACTTAGAGCGAGCTTGATCCTCAGGTGACAATTTGCCCTAATCCCCACCAACGAGCCCGATTTCTCAGCCAAAATTCCACCCAAAACCGGGACACTTCTCCACAGTGGATCAATCCTCAAATCGATTGGTCCTACACCTTCACCGGACCAAGGGAAGGAGTCCACCAAGCAAAAGCCCCCTCTCCAGTGCCACCCATCCGTTCCAGACTCCAAGCTTTGTGATCGGGCTTTGTCGAAATCATACCTAGGCGATTCACCAGACCAGGAGACTTCGGAGCTTGCTGGGATCCAATCGAAGGTGACACAACCCTCAGATTGAAGCCACACTTCTCTGAGCAAAGGTATGAGCTAATTCTTCATCCTGAGCTTCTGGAGATTCTCCATTTCAAATGCTTTAATTTCAGTGCATGATCACCGTATAGATGTATTCGTCTCTTCAAGACGAATCCTTAGAGCACAAGAACACAAAAATCCGTTGAGAAATGAGTGAGTTCTTAGGGTTTTAATGTGGACAGCTCTCGGGTGAGGACGCTTGGGGACGATGAACGGATGCCGTTCATTCCATACACGCGCGAACGGACGTCCAGGATCGCGCCGGATGAGGAGATGAAACGATACAGCGGGCCCCCGGAGCGCTGAGTTGGATGGCGGCGTCGAATGGCAGCGTGACACGTGGTGTTTCGGAGCTGCCGACGATGGCGTGGCGCCGCGTGGATAAGTAGGAAATTAGGGTATTTTTTGATTTATTTAATTCCCTAAACTTCAGAAATGCATAACTTTGTGTAGGAAAATCAGAAAAATAAAATAAAAATACCCTCTTGCTCGAGTGAACGGAGGAGAATAATGTGGAAAAAAATCATTTAATTTCATCAAGTATTTTATTTTTAATGATTTATTTACCCTCTGCATTGTTTTAATTCTCCATGCATATAGGAAATTCACCATGGCATGAGACCATAGGAGTTTTGAAGCCTCTGAATTTGGGAACATTCCCTGAATTTTCCAAAGTCAGAGGCCATCCCTATGAGAAGTTATTGATTTTTCAAATTCATGTTGCTGTTTTGAGTATTTTAAATCCAATAATTAGCATGTTATGAAATAAATTCTAGAAAAATTTGGTGATGTTTCTTATGACCAGAGGACCCTAGGAAAAATAGTTTTTGAATTAATTCACTTGGAATAACTCTAATTGGCCTAAACACCTAAAATAGGTCCTTAATTAATTAGAGCTAATCATGCATCAAATTGGATTGAAATCAATTCTCCACTGACCTTTAGGATCAGAGGAACACACCATAAAAATTTGAAGTCAATTGGACTTGGTTAGCCCTACTAAATGGGTTGATTAAGCCATTTAGCCAATTTAAACTTTAAAAATTCATAACTTTCAAAATACTTTTGAAAAATTCACCAAATTGGTTTTGGAGCCTCTCTAATATCAGAGAAATTTAAGAAAATTAAAATTTCAATTTTATAAAAAAGTTGATTTTTTGTATTATTTTAATATTTTTAATAATTAAAAAATAATAAAAATCACAAAAATAATAAAATTCACCAAAATGTCACATTTTGGATTCTAATCACTTAGGAACAAACCTCATATTTTTCTTAGGTCTATTTGATGAGATATTAAATTTTAAAGCCCTAAGGTAATTTTAAAATTAAAAAAATGTATTTTTTAGCATTTCCACTAAAATAATTCTAATAAATCAAAGAAAAATTAGAAAATTGTAAAAATTGATTCTTTGATTTCCATGATATCAGAGAGATTTTTGAAAAATATAAAATTCATTTTTCAACCTTTATTTTATTTTTAAATTAATTAATACTCCAAAATTCAAAATAATTATAATAAAAATAATATAATTCCAAAAATCACCAAAATTGGTCCAAGTGGTCCACTAGTCACTAGGAATGTTCCATAATTTTCTTAAGGACAGAAACTTTCCCTTGGTCATATTATTAAATTTTCCTTGGAAATCTCTATTTTCCACCAAAAATAATTACATAATTAAATTAAATACAGAAAAATCACATTTTCTCCTCTCATGTCTTTATTGACATATGAGTGAAGTCACATAAAAATTTCAAGTTCATTTAAGCTCAATTTAGTGAGTTATGAAATTATTAAGCTTGAAAGGGCAAAATGATAATTAAAATTTAAATTTTTAATTAAAACTTTAGGCTTAATAAAATTAAAGAGTAAAATATTTGATCCTAATCTGATTTGGATGATTGAAATTTAAATAATTAAAGAGTAGAAACCTACCAAACAATTTGAAAATAATTGAAATAAACCTTAATTAAATAATTGATTAAATTTGGAAGAATAATAAAATTGGAATTATTAAAATAGGGATATTATTAGGAAGAGATTTGTTCTTTAATTTAAGAATCCCTAAATTAATCATCTCCATAATATTTAATTCCTAATTAAAATGATAATCCAAGTTTAAGATTTAAAATGCTAAAAGACTTAATCATTAAATTAAAGTTAAATTATTTAAATTAAACCCTTTTAAAATTTCAATTAAATTAAATTAAAATAAAATTAAATTAAAATTTAAATTAAATTGAATTAAATAAAATTAAATTAAAACAAATTAAATTAAATTAAAATAAAATTAAATTATAATTTAAATTAAATTGAATTAAATAAAATTAAATTAAAACAAATTAAATTAAATTAAATTAAATTAAATTAAATTAAATTAAATTAAATTAAGTTAAAATTTAAATTAAATTAAATTAAATTAAATTAAATTAAAACATATTAAATTAAATCAAATTAAACTAAATTAATTAAATTAAATTAAATTAAAGCATATCAAATTAAATTAAATTAAAATTAAAACTAAACTAAATTAAATTAAATTAAAATTAAATTGAATTAAAAATAACATCACCTAAGACATAAAGAAATTCAAAATAAAGCAACTTGAACACTATTCCAAATTTAAACCCGATAACTGAAATTAAATTAAATCACAAACCATTTGAACATCAATTTGCCCTCGAAAGCTTTGGTTATCATAACTCCTAAACAGAACGCTAAATGAAAAGTTACTCCACTTTTAGGTTATTCAAATGTCCTAGTTCACTGAGCAAGATAACAAAACTTGAATTCTCGGACGATTAATTCATTTGTATAATTTAATTCATTTGGACTTAAAACAATTCTAGCAATATTGAAAAGATGTTTAAGATTCTTCTTAAGCACTTCCTCAATGTGATAGGATGTTTATAAGAACAATTGAACTTAATGGTTCTTTGATGAAGAAAATCGTCCTCAAATCAAAACACAAGAACCTAGACGTCATAGGAGATGACTAGCTATAGGATTAGGAACTTGGTAGAAAACCATAACCCTTCCCTTAGCTTTACCTAGGAACTTGCTTAAATATTCTAAATTGTGTTTAAGTGCAGCTTGGGATGACGGGAAGACCCTCCAGGTACGCTTTTATTTTTTTGCAATTTACCTTATTGCAATTTATTTAATCGCAGCACACTTACTTTTCTTGCATGATAAACAACTCTTGCATGAAAACCCACACTTTTACGATAGTCCCTAAAACTGAAACCAAAACTAAATTAAAAGTCATTACAAGATAAAATACACCACCACAACATTTCAAAATATAAAACAACTCAAAATTTAATCACAAACAGAACACAAAACTGCAATTACAACTAAATTAAAACATCTTGTTGGATGATCGGGAATACCTCGGATGATGTAACCTACGTGTTGCTAACGGGATTTCCCACGGTCTAAATGAAAGTGTGGAACTCATTCAGTTGAGTTTAGCAAATTCATCTGGACTAAGTGAATCCGATAAAAATAACGATGCCTGGAAGGATGGAACCATGGGATCTTAACCGGTGTTGTTATAATCAACTTTAAGATTTGTTTTAAATAAAATATAAAAAACACTTGGAAATTAAGATTTTCTCTAAAACAAAACACTTTTCTCATCTCCTGATTTATGACTTCTATAACTAAACCTCTGCAACAACAAGGAGCTCGGAGCATGGTAGGCAGCACGGCCATCGTCATCAGCAAAACCTGAGTCTACTTCAGCAAAACCTTCTTAGAATTAAATAACAAAGCCATAGGATTTCGAGGTAGTTTGCCTAGTGCAACATAAATCCTCAACTCTTCGTTAGGCATTTGCATGATCATGTCATGTAAATTAAGCCCTAACCGGTCTTAGGATTCCGAGGTACTCATCCGATATGACATAAACCCTCACATCTTCAAGGCTATTTGTATGATTTTATCATTCAAATATAAGTCCAAATTAATCAAAATTGGCAAGATTGAAATAATAAATAAACATTAGGACTTTCCTAAATCCAAGTCAAACAATAGGATAGTTGGGAAATTACCTAAGTTCGCTTTGAATCTGTGATTTCTCCTACCTTTCTTCCTTTGAATCCCCAAAATAAAATGTTCCAAACTTGATCCATTCCCTATTGAAATTCCAAAATTCAATCCCTTGAAAACTTAAACTTTGAAATTCTTGAGAGCAGAATTACTGATTATTATCGAGAGTTTTCTTAGGTGATTCCCGTCACTTAAGATGTAATTAACTATAGTGGGCTTGCCCTTATAGGGAATTTTAAGAACCGTGTAATATAAACCTTGTTTAATGCTTTCATATTAAGCAGGGGAATTTGTCGGCTTATAAAATTGGTTCGCAAACCAAACGGATGTCACAAATCTTCTAGCTTATTTAATCGAGCCCCATCACCAAACAAGGTGTCTATTCTTCGAGATAGATACACAGTTTGTGATGCGGTGCTCGTTTATATAAACTATTCGGGATGTGAGATCAATTTTATTTCATATCTTAAAATTTTCAAATTTAAAATTATTTTCAAAATCAAATACTACTTTTCAAATTATTTATTTAAATTAAATTAAAAATTCGCCGACAATTTCTATTAGGCGACCCCCTTTTCAAAATAAAACACACAACCTAAAAATAATGCTGACAAATGGTAGCCATTGTTCATGAAAGTGATGCTTTTGTAATGTTAGCAATTCAAGTTGCTTTAATTTCAAGAAAGATAGACCAATTTATGATGCATTTTTCTCAGCCAAATTCCATGATTGAAGAAAATTCATTAGGCTAAATCATTGATTCTTATTCTTCACCAGAAACTTTGAATGTTATAAGCAAGCCTAATAACCTATATTCCAATTATTATAACCTAGGTTGGAAGAATCAACCAAACTTTAACTGGAATACCAATAATCAGGGTGGTATTAATCAACAATGGGGGAACCACCAAGTAAACCCATTAGGGAACTGGAACAACCAAGGAAATAATGATTATAGACTAACCTACCCTCTAGGTTTTAACAAAGCTTCACAATTTAAGGAGAAGAAGTTGTCTATTGAAGAAGTGGTGTCACATATGGGAAATTAATTGCAAATTCAAGGAGCAACCGTCAGAAATATTGAAAATCAATTGAGGTAAATTGCAAATTCATTATGTAATAGATCCCTCGGAATGTTTCCAAGTAATACTGAAGTTAATCCAAGAGATAAGAATAAAGAGCATGTAAAAGCAATTCAACTAAGAAGTGGAAGAGAGTTGGAAGGTAGAGTTCAGAAAGAAACTGAAGTAGAGAAAGAAGAGATTAAAGAACCAAAAGAGGATGCTTCAAAAGGTTTGGAAAGACCAATTTCTCCACCCAAGGTTGATTTGCAAAAGCCACCACCTACATTTTCTCAGAGACTTCGTCAACAAAAATGGGATAAACAATTTTCAAAATTCTTGGAGATATTTAAGAAGCTTACAATTAATATTAGATTTGTTGAAGCCTTAGAAAAAATGCCAAGCTATGTAAAATTTATGAAGGATATTCTCTACAAAAAGAGGAAGTTTGAAGATAATGCGAAAGTTGCACTTAATGAGGAGCACAGTTCAATAATTCAGAAGAAGCTTCATGAAAAGCTTAAAGATCCTGGTTGTTTCACAATTTTATTTGCAATCGGAGACAAATTCTATGGAAAAGCTTTATGTGATTTAGGTGCAAGCATTAACCTTATGCCTCTATTAATATTCAAAAGACTGGGATTAGGAGAAATAACCCCAACTACTGTAACTCTGCAATTAGTAGATCGTTCGATCACATTTCCCAAAGGAGTTATAGAAGATGTTTGGGTTAAAGTGGATATATTTATCTTTCCTGTTGATTTCATTGTGCTTGATATGGAGGAAGATAAAGAGATACCCATCATTTTGGGAAGACCTTTCCTAGCCACAGGTAAAGCAATGATAGATGTGCAAAAAGGGAAAGTAACTATGAGGGTCAATGATCAAACTGTTGCATTCAATATTTCAAAATCGACGAGATATCCTGCAAGAGGTAAAGATGATGAATGTTATAGAATGGATGTTATTAGATATTTGAGTGAATGCCACTTCAAGTCAACTTATGAAGAAAAACCTGAAAGAGAAGAATTGGAACATGAGCAAGAAGAGGAGTTATATCATTCTGAAGATTTTCAAGAAGAAGAATTAAATTATGTTGATGAAAATTTTGAATTGTTGGATATGGCTGAAAAAGATGAATCATATGGTCCATAAATTGAAAAACCTCTTGACCTTGAGTTAAAAATGCTTCCTGATCATTTGAAGTAGGTTTTTCTCGGTGAATCCTTAACCTTGTCTATAATAACTTCATCTCAATTGACTGAAAAAGAAGAAGAGAGTTTGCTTGAAATTTTGAAGAAGTACAAGAAAGCCTTTGGATGGACAATTACTGATATTAAAGGAATCAGTCCTTCAATTTGTATGCACAGAATTCTTATGGAAGATAATTGCAAACCTCGAAGCCGATCCTCAAAGGAGATTAAATCCTATCATGAAAGATGTTGTTAAAAAAGAAATTTTGAAGTGTTTGGATGCTGGAATTATCTAACCTATTTCAGATAGTGCATGGGTTAGTCCTATTCACCGTGTTCATAAGAAAGGAGGAGTAACTGTGACTTTTAATGAAAAGAATGAAATTATTCCAATAAGACAAGTTACAGGGTGGCGAATATGCATTGATTACAAAAATTAAATCTTGCCACAAGGAAAGATCATTTTCCACTCCAATTTCTGGATCAAATGCTGGATAGACTGCCTTGGCATAAATACTTTTGTTTTCTGGATGGATATAGTGGTTACCACCAAATTCAAATCCCTCCTGAGGATCAAGAGAAAACTACGCTTACCAGTCTGTATGGTATGTTTGCTTTTAGAAGAATTCCCTTTGGTTTATGTAATGCCCCTGCTACATTTCAGAGATGTATGATGGCTATTTTTTGTGATTTAATTGTAAAAGGGATTGAAGTTTCTATGGATGACTTTTCAATGTTTGGAATTTCATTTGAATCATGTTTAAAACATTTTTCTAAAGTTCTAAAACACTGTGAAGAAACTAATTTGGTCCTTAACTGGGAAAATGCCAATTTATGGTAGCAGGAGAAATTGTATCGGGACATCAGAATTCAGAATAAGGTTTGGAGGTAGATCCTACAAAAATTTAAGTTATCTCTAATTTACCTTGCCCGACCGATGTAAGAGGAATTAGAAGTTTTCTGGGACATGCTGGATTCTACAGGCATTACATCAAAGATTTTTCAAAGATTACAAAACCTTTATGCTGTTTACTGGAAAAGGATGCAATTTTTTATTTTGATGATGATTGCCTAAAATCTTTTGAAATATTAAAAGAAAAATTAATCACTGCACCTGTTATACTTTCACCAAATTAGGAAAAATCTTTTAATCTAATGTGTGATGCTAGTGATTATGCTATTGGTGTTGTTTTGGTTCAGAAATATGATAAAATTTTCAATGTTATTTATTATGTTAGTAAAACTCTTAATGATGGTCAAATTAATTATACCACTACTGAGAAAGAGTTATTAGCTATAGTATTTGCCTTTGATAAATTTCAATCATATTTAATTGGAACTAAATGTGTGGTGCATACTGATCATTCTGCTATCAAATATTTAATGAAAAAGTAGGATGTGAAGCCGAGATTGATTAAATGGATTATTCTTCTGTAAGAATTTGATTTTGAGATAGTAGATAAGAAGGGTTATGATAATCAAATTGCTAATCATTTGTCAAGGCTTGAAAGTGAAAAATCTCTCTGTGATGCTGAATAAATTAATGAATATTTTCCTGATGAAAAATTATTCATTGTTAATGAGTGGCATGTTCTGTGGTATGCCGACATAGTAAACTTTATTATCAGTAATAGTATATCCTATAGTTTGATATACCAGCAAAAGAAGAAATTTTTGTCTGATTCTAAGACTTATTTTTGGGATGACCCATTTGATCTTATAATTCGAAGATGTATACTTTCGGAAGAGACTTATGAAATTATTCAAAAATGCCATGATTCTGATTATGGGGATATTTTGGAGTTGATAAAACTGCATATAAAATCTTAAAATTTGGATTTTATTGGCCTAGAATTTTTAAGGATTTGAATGCTTATATTAAAAATTGTGTTAGATGTTAGTGTGTAGGTAATATTTCTAGAAGAAATAAGATGCCCCTCAATTATATGTTGGAAATTGAAATATTTGATGTTTGGGGATTAGATTTCATGGGTCCATTTACACCATCTTTCAGTAATGTTTATATTTTAATAGTAGTAAACTATGTTTCCAAATGGATTGAAGGTATTGCTTTACCACGATGTGATGCTCAAGGTGTTCCAAAGTTTTTAAGAAATAATATATTTTATAGATTTAGAATACCAAAAGAAATCATAAATGTTGGGGGAAGTCATTTTAAAAATGCGATTATTAAGAAGTTAGCAAAGCAATATTATATTAATCATCGCATTGCTACTGCTTATCATCTGCAGACAAGTGGTTTGGTTGAATTATCCAATCATGAAATTAAAAGAATATTGGAAAAGACTGTTAATCCAGACAGAAAGGATTGGTCAATCAAATTGGATAATGCTTTGTGGGCCTATAGGACTGCCTACAAAACCCCTATAGGAATGTCCCCATATATGCTTATTTTTGGATAAGCTTGTCATTTGCCTATTGAACTTGGGCATAATACATATTGGGTTATTAAAGAGTTCAATTATAATCTGAAAGATGTGCTGAAAAGAGATTATTGTAATTAAATGATCTTGAAGAGATTAGGAATGAATCTTATGAAAATAGATGAAGTTATGGTATGATAGGAAGATTCTTACTAAAAATATTGTGCCAGGAAAGAAAGTTTTACTGTATAATGCCAGATTGAGAATTATTTTTCGAAAACTTAAGTCCAGGTGGATGGGTTCATTTATTGTGATAAAAGTTTATTCCTTTGGAGCTGTGGATATTCAAGATCCTAAGAGTGGAAAAATATTTAAAGTTAACGGTCATAAACTTAAACCTTATTTTTTAGTCGATCAACTTAAATCTGATAAGAATCTGATGTTGGGTCACTCAGAATGTATATCAGGCTGAAGATATTAAACCAAGCGCTTTGTGGGAGGCAACCCATAGTTATGGGTGAGCTTTGCTTTATGTTTGCTTTGTGTTCTTTCTTTGGCATATTTTTATGTTTTTTTAGTAGTATCATGGAGTTTTTATGTTATAGCAGTGTTTATTTGACCTTATTTTATGACTTAGAGGAGTTGGAATGAAATTTTATATATTTGGCAAATCTGTGCTAAATTGAGCATTGGTGGCTAAGTGCCGCCTAGTTGGCACTTAGGCGTCGGAGTTACAAAAATGTGATAAATGAGGTTCTAGAAGCCTAGTACGTGGGCAATTTGTTTTAGAAGTTATATTGGCATTTGAAAACGTGTAAGGACAGTTTATGCACTTCTAAAGTCTATTAAAAGGTCCTGGATTAAGAGAAACACTTGTCCCAAGTCCTATTTTCATTCCCAAGTCTTAAGAAGAGTGTTTTGAGTGCATCATGTCTTCCTGGGAGGATGAGATCAAGAAGAAAGAGGATTCTGACAAGAGTAAGTTTATTAGTGATTGTGCTAATAAGTTATTTAATGGATTTCTCACCGTTAGTATTCAAGGAATTGTAGAAAAGATTGCAAAGATCGAAGCCCGATTGACTTCAATTGAAGCAAAGAATAATGAAACTAACGCACATTTAAAACACATAGGATGACAACACAAGATGCAATTCAATCATACAAGTCACGTAGAAGATGTTGAAAAGGTAATATTCGTGAAGAACAAGTGGTTAGAAGAAGAAGATGTAAGAATGTTCAATCATCACCCGTTCTATCAGATTTATATTCCAGAAGAGTCAAATGGAAATAATAGTGGTTCTGGATATATTCCGCTTACTGAAGAGTGGAATTAAATGTTGGTTTGATATTGTGGTTTATTTTGTGTCTTCTGTTTTATATATTTGATGTTTTAAGTGTTTAATGGTTTATGTTTGTTTTTGTTGAACTTTAATTATGTGATTGTTACATCCTAGCGATATAAACCTATATTTATGATTATTGAGTCCTTGTGTATTTAGGAAATTTCATCCAAAGTATTTAGATATAAATTTTTAGTTGTATTAAGTGTGGTTTATAGTATTTGGATATAAATTTTTAGTTGTATTATGTGTGGTTTGTTTTTAATGAATATAAGTTTGTGTTTGTGTTAAACTTGATTAGAATCGATGGATATTAAAATTTGAAATTAGAGTATTTGGAGATTTATGGGAAGAGACAATTATTTGGAGAAGATTAAGGGTGATTAACTAAGTGGTTTAGTGCATGTATTTAATTATGAAAATCTTGGCACTGGCGGTTAAGCGCCAGAATGTCGGTGCTTTAGCACCAAATTTCGCTGCTAAGCACTGAAGGCCTCGTGCTTAGGCCCCAGTTCACGAAAATTGATTTTCAGTAGTTAAAACCCGAAGATTGCCATTTTAACTTCCCCTACCGTCTTCTACTTCGATTTTTCACGAAAAAGGATCCCAGGGCAACAAAATATTGGATGATTTGAAAGTCGATTTCAACAAAAATTGTTAGATTTAGATTCCTTGAGGTAAGAGCACTACTCCTAAGTAAAAATTTTTTATTTTTACCATAAATTTTTAGTACATTTTTGAAGATCCTAAAATCACTATTCATGGTAAAAATTTGAGGAAAAGGATGAAAAATTACTTGGATTTAGTGGAAATTACTTTTGGAAGTTAATTTAACAAGTTTAGTTTAGTTTTGAAATTTATGGTAATTTTTTTGTGAAATTTTTAGAGATGGCTCCAAAGTCAAAGCACGCAAGAGAAAAGATGAGATTTGATTATGACAAGTTTGTTAGTACGAGGGCTGAGGAACGATACATTGACGCACTACAATCACGTAAATTGATTCCTGAGCGTGTGCTGTTGTAAACCAGGAGAAGGTACTGAAGAGATGATTTCTAAAAGTAATTAGGAGAATTACTATTGTTTCTTTGTTGTTGCTATTGTTTCTGTAGTCAGAGAGCTTTATGCAAACTTACCTGCAACAGAAGATGACTTGGTGATGGTGAGGAGGAATGAAGTACATTTTACATCTGCGGTAATCAATACTTTTTATTGACAGCCTCCTGATATGTTTTGTTTTTGTTTTAACTATCATCCTACTGAGGGAGAGTTAGATGAGATAACGGAATTTCTTACTGATGGAAGAGGATTATGGAAGATAACAAATGATAGAAGAGTCAATTTTCAGGCCTCTAAGTTAAATACCATTTCAAAAGCATGACATAATTTTATCTCATCTAAGATGTTGCCTTCAAGTCAGACTAGTGAAGTTACAAGGGAGAGACCTGTGTTAACATATTGTATTAAGCAAGAGAAGCTTATAGATATTGGAGCAATCATTTTTTATTACATTTTAAATTGTGGCAGATCTACCAATACTACAGGAATGGGATTTGCATCCTTGATTCATTCATTATGTGAGTAGTCTGGTGTAAATTTGCAAACTTGGGAAGAGGTTTCTCAGCCTATGAAACTAATTACAAGTGTAAACATTGGAGCTTACACTGTACATTCAGATTTTGGTTGGAGAGGAGGATTTGGTAGGGCTTCTACTACTTCTACTTCAGCTTCTACTGCTTCTACTTCAGCTTCTACTGCTTCTACTTCTCGTGCTTCTACTTTGAGAGCTTCATCATCTAGTGATTCACATAAAGTTTGGGGGGAATTTTAAAAACAGAAAAATTTTTAAAAACCTAAAATTTTATTTGTTCTTAAGAATACTTAAATAAAATTTGATTTTTGATTGAAAACAATTATGTATAAGAAGTTATATTAGGGGAAAAAATTTGAATATATAAATAAATAAGAGAATTTAGTTAAAATTTATAGTAATAATGAAAAATTTAAAGTTAAAATTTTCTTAGTAAAAAAGTGTTAATATAGTTCAACTATCTTTAGTAAGAAATGTTGTATTTTTGGATAAATAGAAAATTTGATTTTTATTCTTCAAAGCTTAAATTTCTTTTATTGAAGAATAATTTTCAAATACTGTTATTATAATTTTTAAGTGAAAGATGTATATCAGACTTATTTTAAATGGAAGGGTGGAATTCAAAATCATTAAAAGCCTATCCAGATACAGTAATCTTTGCCTTATAAAAAAAAGAAGAAAAAAGGAAAAGAAAAAAAAAGAAAAAGAAAAAAAAGAAAAAGAAAAAGTGAAAAAGTATGTGAAAAGGAAGGAGAAGCTTGAGAATTTAAGGGCCTAATCAAAAATTGGTTCCATACCTAAAGTATAAAATATAAGTTTTGAGAAAATCTAAAGCTTCAGGTTATAATATAGTAAGAAAAATTATTTTCAAATAAAGATTTTTAAGTTAGAAAAATAAGTGTGTGAATCCTATACTTTGAAGAATCTACAAGTATTTCTGAATTAGATAGAAACCTATATTTTACATTATCCTTTTACCTAAGAGCTTTCCAAACTTTAAGTTTGTCTTAATTAGTGAAATTTTTTCTAAATTGGACTATTCCATTTCTAGAACAAAATTTTGTTATCTTCATAAGAAACTCATTACATAATTTGCATGCTAAAATTTTTTATGTGATTAAGAGTCACTTGAGGACAAGTAACATTTTAAGTTTGGGGGATTTTGATACACCTAAAATATATAGTTTTTTATGCACATTTTTATACCTATTTTTGATGATATTGCACTTTAATGGAAGGCATTTTATGTTTTTCTTGTAGGTATGATGAAAATGAGTGATTATAATGAAAGGAGCAAAATTAGATCAAATTAGTAGGAAAAAAATGAAAAAAAAAAAAATTGGGCTTTGGTGGCTAGCGCCGCCTGGTCGGCGCTTAGGTGCCACAGTTAAAAATCAAATTTTCTTTATTTTTGGCACCAATTTCAAGGGGTGTTTGAAGAAACTTTTGGTGGTGACTTCCGTAACTTCCCATGGATGGAGAATTTGATTGAAGGGATGCATTATTGGTGGATACGTTGAATCTGGACAAGATTTGAAGATACACCGAGGCACCTTTTGGAAAATTATATCATGAAGACTTTTGGTTCTTTTTAGTGTGTGTGTGTGTGTTCTCTTTTAGTGTGTGTGAGAGTCTTTTAGTTTAGTGTGTCATCTTTTAGTTTAAGTCTTCTTCTAGTTTCAAGAGTTCTTTTGTACTGTTACTTTTTAGAGTTAGTTTGTGTAAGGAGAAAGGGTTGGTGTGAAATATTCTTTCCACCAATTTTCTTCTATCAATTTATCTAGTTTTTATTAAAGTCTGAAGTCATCTTCCAAGTTAACAGAGTTGGGCGCCCACCTCTGTAATGTTGTCCTATGGAAATTCAAGTTACAAAGGAACTTCCGAAGTCTTGTGGAGAGGATTTTCAGATAAGTGTTTACTTTTCTTTTTATATTTAGTTTTTAATTAAAGATTGTTGTATTTTCTTTATGATTTCTATTTTTAAATCAATGTGTGGTTGTGTTTTCTCAATGAAATCTGAGTAGTTTTCTTTATTTTTTTTCTTTCTTAAATGAAAAAGTAATTAAATTATGTAGGATTGTTGTGGAATGTATAAGTGCTTAAAGTTGGAATACGTTGTGAAGATTTAATTCCATGAACTTAACTTACTTCTTAATTTGGCCATTTAAGATGTTAAAATTTGTTGTGAGATTATGTAAGATATATTGCGATATTGTCTCAAACAACAATTGGTAAAAATTACATGCAATTACATGGATGAGAATTGTAGTTCATATAATTGATGCAAATATATTAGGAGATATGTTTTTAATGAGGAGTAAAATTAGAGAATTTTAGAGTGACAGGCTAAAGTTCCGTAAATTGGTTTGATATTTTAAATTTTGTTATAAGAAGTTAGTCCCCAGGTGGAGGGAATCGATGGAACTCTAGAGTGAGAGCTGGTATCTTCCCTACCTAACCATTTTCAAAATTTTAAAATTTCAAATTAACCAATATTTTTTATAGAACCAAGTAAGGGTAAAGAATAAATCTGCTTTTATTTATCACAAAACCTTTAAATACTTCCACAACATTACTTTTATAATTATTACTACTTTATAAGAGAATGAAAAGATATTTTATTTCCTAGTGTTTTATATCATTATTTAGTTCTAATAATTTTCATTTCTTGTTAAGCTTTTTATTAAAAATACTAAAAAATTTTTTGAACTTTACAAATCAAAATATACTTTCAAAATTCATTTAAAAAGTAAAAATATATATTTCTTATTTCTTTAAAAAGTTTTTCCATTTCCCTGTGGGTTCAATATCTCGGGGCTTAATCAGAAAGTCCTTTATTAGTTGATAAACGGTACGTATACTTACGTAGTATCCCATATTGTGAAATCAAAATTTTCATATCTAAAACGCAAGCATAAATATTTGAGGATCAGTAATCATCTCCTCAATAACTTCTCCTGGTTTACTAAACACACGTTCATGATCAATTTTTGTTACGATACTGCGTCGACATATCGATCATGTGCTCTCGCACTAATAAACTAGTTGGAATCAAATCTTGCCTTCTCTTTTGAATGCTTCGACTTTGGAGTCATCTCTAAAAAAATCATAAAAATTCACCATAAATTCTAAAATCAAACCAAACTTGTTAATTTAACTTCCAAAGGTAATTTCCACTAAATCCAAGCAATTTCTCATGTTTTTCGTAAAATATCACCATGAATAGTGATTTTAAGATTTTTCAAAAATGCATTCAAAATACATGGTGAAAATCAAAATTTTTTACTTAGGAGTAGTGCTCATACCTCAAGGAATTCAAATCTAATAAATCTCGTCAAAATCGGCTCTTAATTGATCCAACCTAAAGATGCCCTAAATCCTTTTTTCCAATTTTGAGAGGTTGAAGGTGACGGGTCGTGCTAAAAATGACAATTTTTGGGTTTTAACAGCAGAAAATTGATTTTCATGAACCGACGCCTATGCGCGAGGCATATGAGGATTAGCTACAAAATCTGGCACTTAAGCACTGAAGTTCTGGCGCTTAGGCGCCAGTGCCGTCATTTTCACAATTAATTTAAAAGTGTACTAAACCTCTTGGTTAATCACCCTAAATTACTTCAAATAATCATTTCTCTCCCATAAAAGTTTCTAATATTCCAAACAAACTTAAATTTCCATCGATTCCAAACAAATTTCATGCAAACACAAACTTAAATTTAATTAAAAACAATCACACTTAGTACAAACTAAAAATTTATATCCAAACACTTTGAATGAAATTTCCCAATACACAAAGATTTAAGTACATGAAAATAAAGATAAATTTACATCATTAAGATGTAGTAAACACACATTAAAGTTCAACAAAACATAAAAATTAAACACTAGACACAAAACACTTAAAACATAAAAACTGCAACACTAGACTACACTCAAATTTAATTCCAGTCTCCATTAGGTGGAATATATTCAGGACCACTATTAGTTCCATTTGAACCATCTGGAATATAAATCTAATAAAACAGGTGATGGTTGAAAACTCTCACATCTTCTTCTTCTAATCATTTGTTTTTCAGAAACATCACCTTATCCACTTCTTCCACATGACTTGTATGACTGAATTGCATTTTAAGTTTCCATCTAATATGCGCTAAATGAGTGTTAGTTTCATTTACCTTTGTTTTAATTGATTTCACATTGGCTTCAATCATCACAATCATTTCTGTAATACCTTGAATAATAACTGCTAGGAATCCATTGAATAACTCTTACGCACTTTCACTAATAAACTTCTTGTTGGCTTCCTACATCTTCTTAATTTTGCTCTCTTAAGAAGACATTTTTGCACTCAAAATATTCTTGTTAAGATTCAGGAATGAAAATAGGAACTGGGGCATGTGTTTCTCTTAATTTAGGGCCATTTTATAGACATGGAAAGTACTAAATCTAACCCTAGACGTTTTAAAACTCCAAAGAACTTTCAAAACCACTTCCCCATGATTTAGTCGCCAGTGCTCATTTTAGCACAGGTCTGCCAAATGTCTAAAAAAAACTTTTTCACTCCTTTAAGTCATCAATTAATGTTGAATAAACACCACTATAACCTAATCACTCCAAAATACTACCACATCATCATGAAAACAAACCAAACAAAGAACCCAAAGCAAACATAAAGCAAACATAAAGAAAATCACACCGATAATTATGGGTTGCCTCCCACAAAGCGCTTGGTTTAATGTCTTCAGCCTGACGTACCTAGAACTTATTCTGAGTGGCCCAACATCAGATTTTCTACAGGTTTAAGTTGATCGACTAAAAAATAAGGTTTAAGTCTATGACCATTAACTTTGAATATTTTTCCAGTCTTAGGATCTTGAATATCCACAGCTCCATAAGAATAAACATTTATCATAATAAATGGACCAATCCACTTGGACTTAAGTTTTCCAGCAAAAATTCTCAATTTGGCATTATGCAGCAAAACTTTTTGTCATGGCTCAAGATTTTTCGTAAGAATCTTCCGATCATGCCTTAACTTCATTTTCTCTTTATAAATCTTAGCATTTTCATATGACTCATTCATTATCTCTTCAAGCACATTTAATTGTAATAATCTCTTCTCAGCAACATCCTTCAAATTATAATTGAACTCTTTAATAGCCCAATATGCTTTATGCTAAAGTTTAACAGGTAAGTGACAAGCTTTTCCAAAAATTAGCCTATATGGGGACATTCCTATAAGAGTTCTGTAAGCAGTCCTATAGGCACACAAAACATAATCTAGTTTGATTGACCAATCCTTTTTGTTTGGATTAACAGTCTTTTCCAATATTCTCATAATTGGATAATTCAACCAAACCACTTGTCTGTGGATGATAACCAGTAGCAATGTGATGGTAATATGATATTTCTTTACTAACTTCTCCATAATAGCATTTCTAAATTAACTTCCCCCATCGATTATGATTAATTTTAGTATTCCAAATCTGTAAAATATATTCTTTCTTAAAAACTTTGCAACAGTTTGAGCATCACATTGAGGTAAAGCAACAGGTTCAATCCATTTGGATAAATAGTCTACTGTTATCAAAATATAAATTTTTCTGAAAGATGGTGTAAATGGTCCCATGAAATCTAATCCCCAAACCTTAAATATTTCAAGTTCCAACATATAATTGAGGGGCATCTCATTTCTTCTAGAAATATTGCCTACATGCTGACATCGATCACAATTTTTAATATATGCATTAACATCTTTAAAAATTGTAGGCCAATAAAATCCAGATTGTAAAGTTTTATAAGCAGTTCTATCAACTCCAAATTGTCCCCCAGAATCATAATTATGACATTTTTGAATAATTTCATATGTTTCTTCTAAAGGCACACATCTTCGAATGATCGGATCCTTTCCTTGTTTATATAAAAATGGGTCATCCCAAAAGTAAGTTTTAGCATCAGATAAAGATTTTTTTCTCTCCTGGTATGTCAAACCATATGGTAAAATATCATTGACAATAAATTTTACAATGTCGACATACCATGGAATACACCACTCATCAGGAAAATGTTCATTAATTTCTTTAGTATCACTGAAACATTTTTCAGTTTCAAGCCTGGACAAATGATCAGCAACTTGATTATCTGCAGAAGGAGTATCCATCTAATCAATCTTAGTTTCACATCTTTCTTCTTCATTAAATATTTGATAGCAGAATGATCAGTATGCACCACACCTTTAGTTCCAATTAAATGTGATCGAAATTTATCAAAAGCAAATACTATAGCTAATAACTCTTTCTCAGTAGTGGTATATTTAATTTAAGATTCATTTAGAGTTTTACTATCATAGTGAATTACTTTGAAAATTTTATTATATTTTTGACCCAAAACAGCACCAATAGCTTAATCACTAGCATCACACATTAACTCAAAAGGTTTTTCCGAAGTTGGTGAAATTATAATAGGTGCATTGATTAATTTTTCTTTTAATGTTTCAAAAGCTTTTAGAAATTCATCATAAAAAAAAAATTACATCCTTTACCAATAAACGACATAAGGGTTTTGAAATTTTTGAAAAGTCTTTATTGTAACGCCTGTAGAATCTAGCATGTCCCAGAAAACTTCTAAATCTCCTTATATTAGTTGGACAAGGTAAATTAGAGATAACTTGAATTTTTGTAGGATCTACCTCCAAACATTATTCTAATATTCGATGTCCTAATACAATTCCTCATTCTACCATAAATTGACATTTTTCCCAATTAAGGACAAATTAGTTTATTCAAAGCACTTTAGAACTTTAGATAAATGTTTTAAACATAATTAAAATGAACTTCCAAACACTGAAAAGTCATCCATAAAAACTTCAATCCCTTTTTCAATTTAATTACAAAAAATAGCCATCATACATCTCTGAAATGTAGCAGGGGCATTACATAAACCAAAAGGCATTCTTCTAATAGCAAATATACCATAAGGACTGGTAAATGTTGTTTTCTCTTGATCCTCAAGAGCAATTTGAATTTTGTGGTACCCAGTATATCCATCCAGAAAATAAAAGTATTTATGCCCAGTCAGTCTATCCAACATCTGATCTAGAAATGTGAGTGGAAAATGATCTTTCTTTGTAGCAAGATTTAATTTTCTGTAATCAATGCATATTCAGCACCCTGTAACTTGTCTTGTCGGTATGATCTCATTCATATCATTAACAGTCACAATTACTCCTCCTTTCTTAGCAACACAGTGAATATGACTAACCCATGCACTATCTGAAATAGGGTAGATAATCCCAGGATCCAACAACTTTAAAATTTCTTTCTTAACAACATCTTTCATGAAAGGATTTAATCTCTTTTGAGGATCAGCCCGAGGTTTGTAGTTATCTTCCATAAGGATTCTATGCATACAAATTGAAGGACTAATTCCATTAATATCAGCTATCATCCATCCAAAGGCTTTCTTGTACTTCTTCAAAACTTCAAACAAACTCTCTTCTTTTTTTTAGTTAATTAAGAGGAAATTATCACTGGAAAAGTTGAGGACTCACCTAAAAAAGTATACTCCAAATGATCAGAAACTCTCGAACGATCTGTTAATTGCAGAGTTACAGTAGTTGGAGTTCTCCTAATCTAAGTCTTTTAAATATTAATAGAGGCATAAGGTTAATGCTTGCACCCAAATCACATAAATCTTTTCAAAAAAATCTGTCTTCGAATACACATGGATTTGTGTAACTACCAAGATCTTTAAGCTTTTTAAGAAACTTCTTCTGAATTATTGCACTGCACTCCTCACTAAGTGCAACTGTCTCATTATCTTCAAACTTTCTTCTTCTATTGGGAAGATCCTACATAAATTTCACATAGCTTGGCATCTATTCTAAGGCTTCAACAAATGGAATGTTGATTGTAAGCTTCTTAAATATCTTTGAGAACTTTGAAAATTGCTTAGCCAACTTTTGTTGTCGCAGTCTTTGAGGAAATGAAGGTGGTGGTTTTTCCAAATCTTTCTTAGGTGGAGAAATAGGTCTTTCCAAACCTTTCAGAGCGTCCTCGTTTATTTCTTCAATCTCTTATTTCTCTACTTCAATTTCTTTTTAAACTCTACCTTCGAAATATATTCCACTTCTCAATGTTGACCTCATTTTGATGAGGTCTTCTCTTCCCTCTTTAGTGCTTAGGATCTAGCCTTAGGCTTTTCCTTTGACTAATCTTAGAGGACTGGAATTGGGACCCATCCTTTAGAAATTCAAACACTTCTTAACTCCCTGCAAACCCCACAAGCTTGATTGTAGACCCTTAATCACCTAGAGGGTTGAAATCAAAAGTGAAGGTTTAAAGGATGAGTTCCCCATAGGACTCTTTAGCCTTAGGACCACCTTGGGTAGCTTGGTCTGGTGAAGGTTAACTTACACACTCACTATACTCATACTCTACACTCCCACACACACAATTCAAATCCTAAAACCACACCCATACCCAACTTGATTCCCTGACTCATGTAGGCAATTCATATGGATGGACCTTAACCCCTAAGCCCCTGGTTAAGAGGGTTAGGAACAACATGGTGAATGCCTCAAATGAGTCCTCTCATGGCTCATATAGGCTTAACATGGCTCCATGGCTCAATCAAAGTGATTCCATTTCACTCATATTTGATCAATCTTCTCTTTTCTAAAATTTCAATTTTTGACCACGGGGACCCTACACCTATCAAACCTACCAAAAGCTCTTAAAATTACCCAAATCCTCCAAAATTTCCAAATCACCCAAAATTCCCCAAAATTAACCTTGAACATTTCCTCACCACTCAAATTGATCATTTATAGCCAAAAATGCCAAATATTCCAAAAATACCCCCCAATACCCTTCAAATACCCAAAATGCCCCTCTTAGCCAAAAAATCCAAAAATTCAGAAAATTCCCAAAAAATTCCAAAAAATCAAAAATATTCCTAATTTCATTTTTCCCAACTACACCATGGGCCAATTTTGTCAATTTACCCCACTTTTACCAAAACCCCCAATTTAGCCCATTCTTAACCCAAGTGAACCCAATGTCAAACCAAACCTACCCAATTGACCCCAATTTTGGTCCAATTCAATTCTAAACTTCAATTAAATATCCCCAATATCAATTTAGACTAAATACAAGTCCAATTTCATTGACATTTGGATTCAATTCCAATTTGGAGCCTAAAGCCCAATTTTGACCCATGAGCTAAACTTGACCCAATTTGACCTAATTCAACTCCAATTGATCCCAAATCTTTCCCAAACCTTCATAACATCCCCCACAAACAAAACACTAAAATGATTTGCCCAAAATTCGGACCTAAACCCCACTCAAATTCAACCCAAAAACAAAAGGCCCAATTTTGACCTAAACCCAAACCTAACCCAAATAAGCCCAAACCCCAAAATCAAAACCCATCCAAAGTCAAAACCTCTTTGAAACACTCCCATAAAATTTCCCAACAATAATTTTACATCAATTTCAACCCTAGCCCAACATTGGCCCAAGTTAGCCTAATTTGACCTACATTGGCCCATTTACCAAATCAACTCAAATTCAACCTAATTCAAACCCAAACCACCTCAAATTCACTTCAAATCACTCATGACATATCCCTAAACCAAACCCAACAATTATTTAGCCCAAACTTCTACAAAATTCCCATCCATGGATTCATTCTTAATCCTAAAGGGGTCATCCCCTTAAGCCCTCCTAAAAGCCCACTTCCACCAAATTCAAAAACCCAAATCAATCTAAAGCCCACATGACACTTTCCCTCATCACACATTCAATTTAAAATCATTCCTAAAGTCCTAATTTATCAATTAAACAATTCCAAATCAAGCCTCATAACAATTCCCATCAAACTGCCAAAATTCACAAAACCTTTTTTCATGAAGTTGACTTAACTTTTCCCAAGCCAAAGATGAGCCATGAAGCCATGCATGAGCCACATGGAAGCCATGAGAGCCTTGGACACCTCACCATACCCAAAATGGCAAGAAGAGGGGACCCTTTAATGATCCCGTTAAGAGTGATTAACCACTCTCATGTCTCCCCTAAACCTTGCTTAAACTTAATTGTACTTGGATGGTGACCTTTCCCCACTAATAAAGCTGACCTAAACCACTTTCTCTTCAGCCCAAATTAGCCATGGGGAGGTGCACCTAGCCCAATCCATGCATTTGACCAAACTTAGCCAAAATACATCCTTACCCCATTCCACTTTGATTCAAACACTTTACACATGGCAGCCACCAATTGACTTCACAAACATCAAGCCCCGACCCACTCGGACACGAGGGTGACCCATGCCTGCACGGCCCGCCGCCCGGATCGCCGGAAAACACCACACCCGAGAGCTCACATGTGAGCCAACATTGAAATTCCTCCTTGTTGAGCTGCCCCAAGTCCAGTGGCTGCCATGGCTGTTCTTCCCTTGACCTAAGCAGTTGATCCCAAGCCCTAACTCCCCCTGGGAGAGCCTCCAGCCATGCCTATTTAAACACCACCACCTCTCGGCCAAAGGAGGTGCTGAAACAAACCTTAAGGAAACTCTGCCAAAATTGTTCCAGATTACTCCCCACACATAGAGAACTTGATCCCCACTGAAATCCCCCTGCCATTTCCTCTCTGTGAGCTCAATTTCAGAGTTGAAATCCAAGACCAAAACCAGGACACTTCTCCAAAGTGAGCCAATCGCCAAATTGATTGGTCCTACACCTTCATCAGACCAAGAGAAGAAGTTTACCAGCAAAAGCCCCCTCTCCAGGCCAGCCATTGCTTCCAGCCTCCAAGCTTTGTGATCGGGCTTGGTCGAAATCATACCTAGACAATTCACCAGGCCAAGGGACTTCATCTAGAGCCTGCTTGGACCTAATAGAACGTGACACAACTCTTAGATCGAAGCTTCACTTCTCTGAGCAAAGGTATGGACTCACTCTTCTTTCCGAGCTTCCAGAGATTCTCAATTTAGTTTGAATCAATTTCAATGCATGTTTACCATATGGATGTGTTCGTCTCTTCAAGACGAATCCATAGAGCATAAGAACACAAAAATCCGTTGAGAATCGAGTGAGAAATTAGGGTTAGAAGGTTGACGGTCACGGGTTCACACCAGTCGTAGACGATGACTGGGAGCCATCAGATCGAGCGTGTATCGAGCTGACGGTCGGGATCGAGCCGAACAGCTTGATGGTACATGAACCGCGGGCCCCTGGAGCGCTGACTAGGATGGCGGCGTCGAACCAGAAAGCGCCGCGTGGCTGTTCGGAGATGCTAAGGTTGACGCGGCTCCGATTCAGATAAATAGAAAAATAGGGATTTTCTTATTTATTAAATACCCGAAACTTGAAAATTCATAACTTTGTGTATAAAAATCCTAAAAATAAAATAAAAGTATCCTCTCGCTCAGTGAACAGAGGAAAATAATGTGGAAAGAAATCATGTAATTTCATCAAGTATTTTATTTTTAATTATTTATTTACTCTCTGCACTATTTCAATTCTCCATACATATAGGAAATTCACCATGACATGAGACCATAGGGCTTTTGAAGCCTCTGAACTTGGGAACATTCCCTGAATTTTCCAAAGTCAGAGGCCATCCCTATGAGAAGTTATTGATTTTTCAAATTCATGTCACTGTTTCGATTATTTTAATTCCAATAATTAGCATGTTAAGAAATAAATTCTAGGAAAATTTGGTGATGTTTCTTATGACCAGAGGACCCTAGGAAAAATAATTTTTGAGTTAATTCACTTTGAACAACCCTAATCGGCCTAAATACCCAAAAGTGAACTTTAATTAATTAGGGTTAACCACTCATCAAATTAACTTAAAAACAATTCTCCACCGTCCTTCAGGGATAGGAGAACACCACATAAAAATTTGAAAACAATCGACTCGATTAACCCCACTAAATGGGTTGATCAAGCCTCTTAAGTAAAAATGGGTAAAATTAAACTTTAAAAATTTATAACTCACAAAATATTTTTCAAAAATTCACAAAATTGGTTTTGGAGCCTCTCTGATATCAGAGGAATTTAAGAAAATTAAAATTATAATTTTCTAAAAAAGTTGTTTTTTATCAATATTTTAATAATTTCAATAATTAAAAATAATAAAAATCACAAAAATATTAAAAATCACTAAAATTTCATATTTTGAATTCTAAACACTTAGGAACAAACTAAATATTTTTTTTAAGTCCCTAGGAAAAGATATTGAATTTTAAAGGATTAACGTAATTTTTAATATTAAAAATATATTTTTCCAACCTTTCCACTAAAATAATTCTAATAAATCAAAGAAAAATTAGAAAATTATAAAAATTGGTTCCTGGTTTCTCTAATATCAGTAAGATTTTTTAAAAAATATAAAATTCATTTTTCAACCTTTATGTTATTTTTAAATTAATTAATACTCCAAAACTAAAAATAATTATAACAAATAAAATAAAATTCAAAAAATAACCAAAATTGGTCCAAGTGGTCCTCTGGTCATTAGGAACATCCCATAATTTTATTAAGGACAGAAACATTACCTTGGTCATGTTATTGAATTTCCCTTGAAAAACCCCTATTTTTCATTAAAAATAATTACATAAATAAATTAAATATAGAAAAATCACATTTTCTCCTCCAATGTCTTAATTGACATGTAAGTGAGGTCACATAAAAATTTCAAGTTCATTTGAGCTTAATTTAGTGAGTTATAGAATTCTTAAGCTTGAAGGGCAAATTGGTATTTAAAATTTTTCAACCTTTAATTAAACTTTTAGGATTAATCAAAAGGGGAGGGTAAAATATTTGATTTTAAACTGATTTTGGATAATTGAAACTTAAATGGTTAAGGGTAGAAACCCACCAATCATTTTTAAGAATAATTAAAATAAACCTTAATTAATTAATTAATTAAATTTGGAAGATTAATGAAAAATTGGAATTATTAAAGTAGGGATATTATTTAAGAGGATATTTATTCTTTAATTTAAAAATCCCTAAATAAATCACTTCAATAATACTTAATCCTTAATTAAAAGATTAAAATAATAATCCAAATTAAAATTAAATTAAAATTAAATTAAAATTAAATAAAATTAAATAAAAATTAAATTAAATTAAAATCAAATTAAATTAAATTAAATTAAACTAAATTATAAATTAAACTAAATTAAAATTAAAATTAAATTAAAATTAAATTAAATTAAAATTAAATTAAATAAAATTAAAATTAAATTAAATTGAAATTAAATTAAATTGAAATTAAATTAAAATAAAATTAAATTGAAGTTGAATTAAATTGAAATTAAATTTAAATTAAGGTAAATTAAATTAAATTAAATTGAATTAAATTAAATTAAAAATCATTTAATAACAAACCTAAATGAAATTATTAAGAATTAAACCTAAAATAACTTGAACACTATTCCAAACTTAAACTAATTTTCTATAATTAAATCAAAATTAAAATTAAATCATTAAGTCTAAATCATAAAAATACTTAATAACTTGATTTGCCCTTTAAAAAGCTCTTATTATTATAACGCTTAAATGAAATATCAAGTGAAGTATCACCTCACTTATAGGATATTCAAATGTCTTAACACAAAACATTTAAACTCCCAGATGATTTAGACATTTGTATAATTAAATTCTCTTGGACTTAAAACGATCCTAGAAATATTAAAAAGTTGTTTAAGACTCGTCTTAAGCACTTCCTCAATATGATAGGATGTTTATAAGATCAATTGAACTTAATTATTCTTTGATGAAAAAAATCGTCCTCAAACCAATACACAAGAACCTAGACGTCATAGGAGATGACTAGCTATAGGATTAGGACTTTGATAGAGAACAAAAACCTTTCCCTTAGCTTTACCTAGGTACTTGTTGAAATATTTAAATGCCTTAACATGTGTTTTAAGTGTAGCTTGGGATGACGGGAAGACCCTCCAGGTACGCTTTTATTTTAGTGCAATTTACTTTATTGAAAATACACTTTACTTTCTTGCATGATAAACAATCGTTGCATGAAAACCAAAACCTTTAGGGTAGTCCCCGAATTGAAACCAAAACTAAATTAAAAGTCACTCGCAAGATAAAATTCACCGCCACAATATTTCAAAATATAAAATAACTCAAAATTTAATCACAAACGAACACAAAACTACAATTGCAACTAAATTAAAACGTCTCGTTGAATGATCGGGAATACCTCGGATGATGTAACCCACGTGTTGCTAACGAGATTTCCCACGGTCTAAATGAAAGTGTGGAACTCATTCAGTTGAGTTTAGAAAATTCATCTGGACTAAGTGAATTCTATGAAAATAACGGTGCCGGGATGACGAAACCGTGGGATCTTAATCTGTTCTGTTATAATCAACTTTAAGATTTGTTTTAACTAAAACACTAAGAACACTTGGATTTTAAGACTTCTCTAAAATCAAACTCTTCTCTTCTCTTTTGATTACAATCTTCTAAAACTAAACCTCTGCAACAATAAGGAGCTCGAAGAATGGTGGGCAGCATGGCCATCGTCATCAGCAAAACCTGAGTATACCTCAGCAAAACTTTCCTAGAACTAAATAACCAAGCCATAGGATTTCGAGGTAGTTTGCTTAGTGCAACATAAATCCTCAACCTTTTGTTAGGCTTATGCATGATCATATCATGTAAATTAAGCCCTAACCGATCTTAGGACTCCGAGGTAGTCGTTTAGTACGACATAAACCCTCACATCTTCGAGGCTTTTTTGTATGATTTTATCGTACAAATATAAGTCCAAATTAATTAAAATTGGCAAGATTGAAATATCAGATAATATTAGGATTTTCTTAAATCTGAGCCAAACAATAGGATAGTTTGAGAAGTTGCCAAGATTCTTCTTGGATCCTCAACTTCCCTTACTCCTCTTCCTTTGGACTCCTAAAATAACTGTTCTAAATTTGATCCATTCCCTATTGTAATTTCCAAAATCCAATACTTTGAAAACCTTAAACATTGAAATTCTTGAGAGCAAAGTCACTGATCATTATCGAGAGTTTTCTTAAATGATTCACTTCATTTAAGATGTAATTAACTACAGGGGCTTGCCCTTATAGGGAACTTTAAGAACCCAAGTAATATAAACCCTGCTTAATTCCTTTATATTAAGCAGGGGAACTTGTCGGCTTATAAAATTGGTTCGCAGACCAAACGGATGTCACAAGTCTTCTAGTTTATTTAATCGAGCCCCATCGTCAAGCAATGTGCCTATTCTTCGGGATAGATACACGGTTTGTGGTGCGGTGCTCGTTTATATAAACTATTTGGGATGTGAGATCGGTTTGATTTCATATCTTAAAATTTTTCAAATTGAAAATTATTTTCAAAAAAATCAAATACTACTTTTCAAATTACTCATTTAAATTAAATTAAAAATTCGCCGACAATTTCTATAGGCGACCCCTTTTCAAAATAAAACACATAACCTAAAAATATGCCGACACTCAATTGAATTGCTTTTACTTGCCCTTTATTCTTATCTCTTGGATTTACTTCAGTATTACTAGGAATCATACCTTGGGATCTATTACTTAATTAATTGGCAATTTGTCCCAATTGATTCTCAATATTTCTAATCGTAGCTCCTTGACTTTGCAATTGATTTCTCATTTATAACACCACTTCTTCAATGGAAAACTTCTTCTCCTTAAACTGTGAAGCATTGTTAAAACTTGGATGATAGGATGGTCTATAAGTATTATTCCCTTGGTTGTTCCAGTTCCCCAATGGGTTTACTTGGTTGTTCCCCCATTATTGATAACTACCACCCTGATTATTTGTATTGCAGTTAAAGTTTGGATGGTTCTTCCAACCTGGGTTATAATAATTAGAATAAGTGTTATTAGGCTTATCTATAGCATTCAAAGTTTTTGGTGAAGTATGAGAATCAACCATTTAACCTAATGAAATTTCTTTAATTATGGCAATTGGTTGAGAAAAATTCATCCCAAATTGGTCTATCTTCCTTGAACTTGCAACAACTTGATTTGCTAACATCGCAAAAGCATCACTTACATGAATATTTGCTACTTTATTAGGATTTAACCTTTCAGAAGGCTATTGAAAATTATTAGTAGCCATTTCTTCAATAAAAGCATAAGCATCAGTAAACTGTTTATACATTGTTGACCTCATTTTTGATGAGGTCTTTTCTCTTCTCTCTCTTTAGTACTTAGGATCTAGCCTTAGGCTTTCCCTTTGACTATCATAGAGAACTAGAAATGGAACCCACCAATTAGAAATTTAAACACCACTTAACTCCCTGTAAACCCCATAAGTTTGATTGTAAACCCCTAAGTCACTCGGAGAGTTAAGATCAAATGTGGAGGTTTAAAGGATGAGTTCCCTATAGGACTCTTTGTCCTTAAGACTACCCTAGGTGGCCTGGTCTGGTGAGGGTTGACCTGCACACATTATAATTTCACACACATTTCAAATCCTAAAACCATTCATACCTAGCTTGACTTCCTGACTCATGTAGGTAATTCATATGGATGAACCTTAAGCCCTAGGCCCTTGGCTAAGAGGGTTAGGAATAACATAGTGAATGCCTCAAAAGAGTCCTCTCATGGCACTTATGGGCTTGATATGGCTTCATGGCCTAACCAAAGTGATTCCATTCTACTCAAACTTGATTAATCTTTATTTTTTCAAAATTTCAATTTTTGACCTCCGGGGCCCTACACCCACCAAGCCTACTAAATGCCCTTGAAATTGCCTAATATTTGCAAAATTGCCTAATTACCCAAAATTCATCAAAATCAGTCCTAAACATTTCTCTCCACTCAAATTGATCATCCTTAGCCAAATATACAAAAATTTCCAAAAATACCCCCCAATACCCTCCTAATACCTAAAATGCCCTTTTTAACCAAAAAATCCATAAATTCTAAAAATTCTCAAAAAATTCTGGCAAATCCCAAATATTCCCAATTTCATTTTATTCAACTATACCATAAGCCAATTTTGTCAATTTAGCCCCCTTTTACCAAAACCCCCAATTTGGCCTATTTTTAACCAAAGTAAGCCCAATGTCAAACCAAATCAACCCAATTGACCTCAATGTTGATCCAATCCAATTCTAAACTTCAATTTAAAAATCCCCAATATCCATTTAGACCAAATCCAAGCCCAATTTGATTAACATTTGGATCCAATTCCAATTTGAAGCTTAAAGCCCAATTTTGGCCCATGACCTAAACTTAGCCCAAACTTACCCAACTCAACTCCAATTAACCCCAAATCTTTTCCTAAACCTTCATAATATCCCCAAAAAAAAAACACTAATAAGATTTTCCCAAAATTTGAACCTAAACTCCACCCAAACCTAACCCAAAACCAAAGTCCCCATTTTTGGCCTAAACCCACCATAAACCCAAATGGGCCCAAATCTCAAAATCAAAGCCCAACCAAAGTTGAAAACTCTTTGTGACACTCCCATAAATGTTTCTTAACATTAATTTTACATAAAATCTAACATTAGCCCAACCTTAGCCCATGTTAGCTCAATTTGATCCACGTTGACCCCTTTACTAAAAAAGTCCCAAATCAAACCCAATTCAATTCCAAATCACCTCAAATTTGTTTCAAATCACTCATGAAACATCCATAAACTAAACCCAACATTTGTTTGGCCCAATCCTTCACAAAATTTCCATCCACCAATTTGTTTTCAAACCTAAAGGCCCATTTCTTAAACCATTCTAAAAGCTCAGTTCCACCAAATCCAAAAGCCCTAAAATTCATCCAAAGTCCATATGACACTCTTCTTCATCATGCATTCAATTAAAATTATCCCTAAGTCCTAAACCAATGATCAAATAATTCTAAATAAAGCTTCATCCAAATTTCCACCAAAATATCCAAAATCCTTAAAATCCATTTTTATGAAATTGACCAAACTTTTTTCAAGCCAAATGTGAGCCATTGAGCCACGTACAAGCCACATGGAAGCCACTTTCCACCTCACCAAGCCATTAATGGCAAGAAGAGGGGATTCTTTCCTAATCCTTCATTAAGCCCTTTTAACCATATTCATGTCACACTTTAAACCAAGCTTAGCCACCTCACCATGGAAAGAGACCTCACCACTCTCTCTTGGCTGACCCAAATGATTCCTCCCAGCCCAAAGTCAAGCCTTGGGGAGGTGCACCTAGCCTAAACCATGTCTTGGACCAAATCAAGCCAAAATTAGCCTCCCCCATTCCATTTAAATCAAACCTTAGACACTTGTCCAAAGCCAATTGACTGCACCAAACCCCAGCCCTGACTCCCCTGAGTCAGATGGTGACCTGACTCTGGCCGGCCAGCCACCAGGCCGCTGGAAAACACCATGGCCGAGGAGCTTAGAATGAGCCAAATTTGAAATTCTCACCTGCTAAGCTGCCCCACTCCAATTGGCCACCACAGCTCATCATCTCCTCCCCTAGGCAGCTGATCCCAGCCATCAATTGCCCCTGGGAAGCCCTGGCCATGGCTATTTAAACAAGCCACCCCCTCTCGGCCAAAAGGTTGGCTGAAATTAACCATCACAGAATTCCTCAAAACTTCTCACAGAGCTTCCCCTAGCTAAGAGCAATTCATCCCCACTGTTCTCCTACCCTAAACCCCTCTGATTGAGCTCAATTTTGGAGCTCAATTCTCAGCCGAGAACAAGACATCCCTGGAACCTCCACCAAAATCAAATTAAATTCACCCATACCTGCACAGGACCAAGAGAAGGAGTTCCCCAGTGGAAGCCCCTTCACAAAGCCAGCCATTCTCTCAATTGGCCAAGCTTTGAAATCGGGCTTGGTGGAAGTTGCACTTAGACAATTTATGTATTTTTCAAGTTTATGTCACTGTTTTTGATATTTTAATTCCATTAATTAGCATATTGATTAGAAAATTCTAGGAAAATTTGGGGAGGTTTCTTAGACAAGAGGACCCAAGGATAATTATTTTTTGAGTCAATTAATTAAGAATAACCCTAATTGGCCTAATTACTCAAAACTGAACTTTAATTAATTAGGGTTAACCACACATCAAAAGAACTTGAAAACAATTCTCCACTAATCTTGAGGATTAGAGGGACCTCACTTAAATATTTGGAATCAATTGGAAATATTTAACCCCACTAAATAGATTAATTAAGTTACATGACCAAAATTAAAATTTAAAAATTCATAACTCTAAAAATACATTTTAAAAATTCACAAAATTGGTTTTGTGGGCTCTCTAACATCAGAAGAGTCTAACAAAATTAAAATTGTAATTTTTCAAAAATCTTCATTTTTCATCATATTTTAATATTTTAAATAATTAAAAAATAATAAAATCACAAAAATAATAAAAATCACAAAAATATTATATTTTGACTCCTAATCACTTAGGACAAACCAAATATTGTTTCCAAGTCTCAAAGTAAAGATATTGAATTTTAAATGCTTAAGACATTTTTCTAATATTAAAAATGGATTTTTCAACCTTTTCATTAAAGTAATTCTAGTAAATCAAAGAAAAATCATAAAAATATAAAATTTGTTTCTCTGAACTCCTTGAGGTCAGAGAGATTTAAAAAAAATATAGAACTTAATTTTCAACCTTTATTTTAATTTATAATTAGCTAACACTCTAAAACTCAAAATAATTATAATAAATAAAATATAATTAAAAAAAATCACCAAAATTAGTCTAAGTGGTCCTCTGGTAAGTAGGAACACCCCATAATTTTCTTAAGGACAGAAACCTCACCTTGATCAAGTTGTTGAATTTTCATTTAAAACCCTTATTTTTCACAAAACTAATTATGTAAATTAAAGTAAATTCAGAAAAATCACATATTCTCCTCTAATGTTTTAATTGACATACGAGTGAAGTGACATAAAAATTTCAAGTTCATTTGAGTTTAATTTGATGAGTTATGAAATAAATAAGCCTAAAGGGGCATAAAGGTAATTAAAGGATTTTAACCCTAATTAACATTTAGGCCTAATCAAAATGGGGGGGTGAAATATCTGATTTTAAAATTTTCATTAGAAGATTGAAACCTAAAGAATTAAGGGGTAGAAACCCATTAATCATCTTGAAAATATTTAAAGTAAATTTTAATTATATAAACAATTTGAATTTTTGAAGAATAAGTTAAAATTTGGATTATTAAAATGGGGATATAATTTAGAGAGATTATAATAACTTAAACTAAAATCCCTAAATGAATCACTTTAATAATATTTAACTTTTAATTAAATTCAAAGTGATAATTGAAATTAATAATTAAATGATTAAAAAGAAAATAACCCTTAATTAAATTAATATCTAAAATATTAAGTGGTTTAACAATTAAATTAAATTAAATTTAAAAATTAATTCAACATCATTTAATAACAAACTTAAAGAAAATTTGAAATATTAAATAATATTAAAACAATTCATAATTAAGCATATAAAATAAATTAAGCCAATCAAAACTAATCTAAAATATCATAATTAACCTAAATCAAACCATCAAAAATATATGAATAATTCAAACAGTTCTAAGTAAATTTAAAACATCAAAATTAATCTGAAACATTAAGATAATAAAAAAAGGTTTAAATATTTAAACTAAATTTAAAACAATTTGAACACTATTCCAAACTTAAAATTATTAAAATTTCATAACTAAACTAAATCACTTTAAAGCACCAATTCTAATTTTAAATCATTAAATTCCTTAACAAACTGATTTGCCCCCTAAAGGTTTTCATTATTATAACTCTTATGTAAAGCATCAAGTGAAATGTCATTTTACTTATAGGATAATCAAACATCCTAATTCACTGAGCAAGAAACAAACTAAACTAAATTTTGGAATGATTAATTCACCTGTGCAATAAAATTTATTTGGACTCAAAAATAATCCCAAAAATATTGAAAAGATGTTTAGGACTCGCCCTAAACACTTCCTCAATATGATGGGATATTTTAGAAGAACAATTGAATTTAATTGTTCTTTGATGAAGAAAATCATCCTTAACAAAATACAAGAACCTAGACGTCATAAGAATCGACTAGCAATAGGACTAGGATTTTGGTAGACAACCAAAACCTTACCTAAGCTTTACCTATGTACTTGTTATAAATATTTAAATTCTTTAACATGTGTTTTAAGTGCAGCTTGGAATGATGAGAAGACTCTCCAGGTATGCTTTTATTTTATTGCAATTTACTTTATTGCAATTTATTTATATGAGCTACACTTTACTCTTCTCGCATGTTAAACAAGATTGTTGCATAAAAACTGAAACCTTTAGGATAGCCACAAAACTGAAACCCAAAACTAAATTAAAGTCACAACAAGATAAAATTCACCGCCACAACATTCAAAAGATAAAACAACTCAAAATTTAATCACAAACAGAATAACAAAACTACAATTGCAATTAAATTAAAACATCTCGTTGGATGATCGGGAATACCTCAGATAATGTAACCTACATGTTGCTAACGGGATTTCCCATGGTCTAAATGAAAGTGTGGAACTTAGTCAGTTGAGTTTAGCAAATTCATCTGGACTAAGTGAATCCGATAAAAATAACGGTGCCGGAATGATGGAACCGAGGGATCTTAACCGGTGTTGTTATAATCAACTTTAAGATTCTCCTAATAAAACATTAAAGACATTTGGACTTTAAGATTTTTCTAAACCAAAACACTTATCTCATCTCTTGATTATCATTTTCTAAAACTAAACCTCTGCAACAACAAGGAGCTTGGAGCATAGTGGGCAGCACGACCATCGTCGTCAGCAAAACTTGGATCTAAATCAGTAAAACCTTTCCTAGTTTTAAATAACCAAGCCATAGGATTTCGACGTAGTTTGCTTAGTGCAACATAAATCCTCAACTTTTCGTTAGGCTTTTGAATAATCATATTGTGCAAATTAAGTCCTAACCAGTCTTAGGATTCCAAGTTAGTCGTTTGGTACGACATAAAACCTCACATCTTTGAGGCTATTTGTGTGATTATATCATACAAATATAAGTCTTAATTAATTAAAGTTGGCAAGATTGAAATATAAAATAAACTCTCAAATTGAAGCCAAACAATAGGATAGTTGGGAAGTCACCGAAGTTCACTTCAGGTCCGTGACATCCCCTACTTCTTTTCCTTTGATTCCCTAAAATAACTGTTCCAAATTTAATCTAATCCCTATTGAAATTTCCAAAATCTGATTGTTTGAAAACGTTAAACTTTGAAATTCTTGAGAGCAAAACCACTGATCATTATCGAGAGTTTTCTTAAGTGATTCACGTCACTTAAGATGTAATTAACTATAGGGGCTTGCCCTTATAGGGAACTTTAAGAACCCAGGTAATATAAACCCTGCTTAATTTCTTTATATTAAGTAGGGGAATTTGTCGGCTTATAAAATTGGTTCACGGACCAAACGGATGTCACAAATCTTCTAGTTTATTTAACCGAGCCCCATCATCAAGCAGTGTGTCTATTCTTCGGGATAGATATCCGGTTTGTGGTGCGGTGCTCGTTTATATAAACTATTTGGGATGTGAGGTCGGTTTGATTTCATATCTTAAAATTTTCAAACTTAAAATTATTTTCAAAATCAAATGCTAATTTCTAAATTATATATATATTTAAAATTAAATTTAAAATCTAAAATTTGCCGACAATTTCTATAGGCGACTCCCTTTTTCTAAAATACAACACAACCTAAAAAAAATAAGCCGTACAACTTCTGGCGACTCCACTGGGGAAAAGTTCTTCTCTCCATCCTAATCAGATGGTTTTGCTTTCATAAATCGATAGTGAGTCCATATCCCTAGTGGACCAAACTATCATTCTTCCATTGGCATACCTCGCTCTTTTCTGTCTTGAGCAAGTATAGTCAACTCCCTTTTGGATTTAGGAGCCTCTGTTTAGACACTCCTAAACAGAGAGGTTCTGAAATCCTTTTAACTCTTAAGAGGAGGGGTGGACCCCCAATAGGTATTAGCTTAGGAGCGGTCCTTCGGATTGAGAAGCCTTATTAGAGTTTCTCTCCCTTTTCAATTCCGAACCGGGTCCCTTCCTTTTTCTATAAACCTCCGTTTTTTAAACATTTCGTTCCTAACAAACAAATCTTCTAATAAATAAGCCTTTAATAAACAAACTCTTTTAGATCGCAAATGCATTAAGATAAACGAAAATGTGTTCGGACTCTTTCTTTTTTCTTCCTAAATTTTGTGACAAAAGGAAGCATAATTCAGGACTAATACTCAGAATCTACACTGCAGAAAATGTCTGCCCCAAAGTTAATCTTCTCCTTCACCAACGGAATAGACTTCACCGTTTACAAGGATGAGCTGCCCGACAATGGGATCATCCGTTTTGGACAAGGATTTAACAATACAGAAATCAAGTTCGCTGACGTCACTCTTTTTACACTAATGGACAAAGCGCCAGAAACTGAGAAACCCGTGCTTGAGTTCAACCTGAAATCGACTCAAGAATTTCCTCCATTGCGAAGGGTTCTAGCTGAAAATGATACCACTGTTCGTAGGAGGACTGTAATATCTACCCCCACCGATCTAGTCGTCTCTACATCTGCCTCAATTCTGACCTAACTGAAAGGGAAGGGAGTCCAAGTTTATAATGAACATACCACCGTGGAGGGTACAGATTTTGCTGCATTACCATCTGTTTTTGAAATCGGGTCCAGTTCAAAGTTTACACCCCTGACTCGGACTCAGAGAAGAAACAGAGGTAAAAAGATCGCCAGGATCGAGAAAGCCAAAGCTGTTGAAGTTGCTTTTCTAGAGGAAATTCCTGAGGAAAGAGAAGAACTGCCTGAGTATATACCTCTGTTGGAAGGGAGTAGGTTTCACCCCCTCTCTGCTGCATCGGATGAAGAAGACGTCTGAAGGATTGCCGCTATACTACCCTAGCCTGCATACTATAGTAACTACAAAAGAAAAAGGGTTAAGACTACGTCATTTGCTCGACTACAAGCTGTGATAGAAAAAATTGGCAAAGAAAGAAAGATGCCCTGTGTCTGAAATCCTAAGAAGAATGGGACGAGTGCCAGCTAGATCCCGCCTCGGACCGTGAGTAGAGCCTGTCACTACCATAGAGAAACCAAGGAAGAAAATGAGAGCTAGTTCACCTGTTATTGTATCGGGCCATCATATTAGAGAGGACACCACCTACCAGCATATAGCCGACAGACTTTTCGGTCCTAGGCCTTCTACTGCAAGAAGGATGGTGTGGCGACCTATTATTACCGAGCCGAGACCAACACAACATCCTGAGAAGGAAAGCCTCGTCAAAAAGCCTGAATCAGAAGAAAGTGCTTCTGCAATAAAAGAAACTCCCGAAAAAGAAGTACAACAGCCATCACACGACAGCCGCGAGACAGTCTAGAAGAGACCCCTCGAGGATGCTATAGGAAAGCTAAGGACGGATATCCGACGGTTGGCGAAAGAAAGAGGAGAAAAGTTGAAAAATGAAGTTGATTCATCAGAGTTCATGGATGAAGAGTATACCGAGATCAATATGGTTGAGACACGAGCATCATCAGCTTCGCAAGGTGCTCCAGCAGCTGTGGAAAGAGATGAACCGGAAGTGATGAGAGCACAGCTTCGGGAAAGAGATGACACAATTTCCCAGATGGCAAAGAGGATGGAAGAGATGACTACTGCTTTAGCCACTCTCTAGAGTCAGGTGCAACCTCAGAAAGAAACACCCCTAGAGATCATCCATATTGCAGATGGAGGAAAAGAGATCACATCTGTTAACGAAGATGAACAATTGAGGAAAGATTCTATGCAGAATATGATTCCCGAAAAGGACATCAAAAACATGGTAGAACAGCTGGTGCGAGAAGCTTTAGCACAATCCAAGAGTGGAGCATCTATTCAGACGGGTAGACCTTACCCTGAAAAATTTGATGCTGTCCAATACCCAAAAGGATTCGTACCACCTCTGTTTAAGACTTTTGATGGAACGAGAAACCCCCGGAAGCATGTCGCACATTTTCGTGCTAGTTACTGCAATGCCGGTGGGAGTGAAGCTTTACTCTTCTGTCAGTTCGTCAGCAATTTGTCAGGGATCGCCTTCAACTGGTACGTAGAATTGTCAAATGGTTTAGTTAAGACATTTGCAGAATTGGAAAACCTCTTCGTTAAGCGGTTTGTCGGGGCTCGGTACCACATCACTATCGGTGATCTAGTGGTGGAGCACCAGAAACCGAATGAAACTCTAGTGGATTACATACTTCGATGGAGAAGTTTAAGCATGGAGTGTGAGCCACAACAACAGGAACAGCATGCGATTGGTATTTTGCTAAAAATCATCCATGACCCGATAGCACTCCTCCTTAAAGGATTTACAATCAAGACTTTCGAGAAGCTGCTTAGCAAGGCCGGGAGCTTACAAGAGGAAGCAAAGCAGCTAAGTTTCATGGACAAGAATGATAAGCAGAAGCCCGTAAAAGCAATTGAAAAGAAATCTGGAATCATCGCGGTAGTAGATAAGGGCAAGCAGCTAGTGTAGATACAGCCAGAGAAGCCACAGCCTAGCTATCAACCACCGCAACGTACTTACCAACAACCTCAGCAGGGTTATCAACAGCCTCGACCGAGCTATCAGTCGCCTCAGCATTATGAACAACCGCCTCGTCCACGAGGTACCACGAAAGATTTTCTAAATAAGGAATATCCATTCAAAACTGAAGCAGTAGCGAAGATGTTCCGCAGTTTAATGAAAACACCTGATTTTCAGCAACCAGAGCCCAAGAGGCCAGAAGAAGCCAATAAGAAAGATCATCCAAACTATTGCCCTTACCACCGGATGCTCGGGCATAAGATAGAGGATTGCATCACTTTTAAGATTTGGCTTGACGATAATCTCTGGAAAGGGAACATAACGATCCTGAAGAAATACATGAATGAACCCCAAAAGGGAGGTTCCGTCAATGTCATTTCAACAGATCCTATTGTTCTGATAGACCCTTACACGACCCATGATGGATGGAGTACCGTCTGGACAAAGTCTTTAAAGAAAATCTTGGATCATATCCAGAACGCTTCAGTGCACACATCAACTCAAAGTTTTAAACCTGCCGAGCCGGTGCTATCGCATGCGATTGAAGAACCACCTCAGAAGGAGGAGAAGATCATAGAAGAGAAGAAGATCGAGGCTCCGAAGGGTAGACTAGGGGCTACTTATCCTATGATGGTTGTTTCCGATTCGGGGGAGAAATCCCTCGAACTTCTGACTCTGTATGATTATTTGCTCGCCCCGGCGAGATCTTATAATGATAAGAGTTATGGCGTTGGCTACGTTTTGACTATTTCTAATGATTACGTAACTAGCGACAACCAACTTAATCTAGATCTCGATTCCAATACAAATAACGATTCTCAAATCATACACAACCTTGATGATCACGACGAAAAAGATGTTCACAAAAGAGGCTATGAAAGCTCAACAAGCAACGAGTCCATTTGTGAATTTCGAGGAGCTACAATCATGATAGAATTAGAGTTATTGGATTCTGAAGCAACTCTAGAAGAGCCAGTCGTTCCAATTTAAGGGGAAACATCGGTAAATCCAGCACCAGACTTAGAACAAGTAACTGAAATTAATCTAAGAAGCGGAAAAGTTCTACCTCCGAGAATGGGTCCAAAGGATAAAGTAAAGCAGGTGGTTGCTCAGGAGGAGCCAACCCCAGCAGAGGAATTGCCCATTCGGGAAGAAACCGAGGAACATGGTAATAAAGTGGACTATAACATGCTAGCCCATCTTAGGAAGCTACTAGCCAAACTAAGCATATACGACACTCTGATCCTGTCAAAGGAGATGAGGGAAGCTCTGATCAAGGCTCTACTTGATCCAGAAATTTATTTAGCTCAAATGGCCGGTAATTCCTTCGACGAGGTTTGCTCGTAAAGAGAACAACGAGGTGTTACCTTTACGGACAATGATCTATTACTGGGAACAGCTGATCACAACCGATCGTTGTACATTTCAGTCACTATTGGAAAGTTTACGCTCTGTAGAGTGTTGGTTGATCTGGGAGCATCAATCAACATAATGAATCTTTAGACGCTAGCATATTTGGAAATTGATGCTCGTGAGCTTGAAGCACACAAGATGTTATTGAGAGGCTTCAATAAAAAAGGAGAAAGAGCCCTTGGATCAATTACACTGTTAATGAAGACCGGTGATTTAGCAAAGACAACCACAAAATTCCATATAATTGATTCTGAGACATCGTTCAACGCTCTACTGGGTCGGCCATGGATCCAAGAAAACTGGATGGTACCGTCATCTCTGCACCAGTGCATAAAGTATTACAAAGGAGGAGAACAATGTATCAAAGGTGACTTGCAACAATTTTCCGTACACGAGATTGGAATTCATGAAGATGCAGCCTATTACGCGCCTCCGAAGAAAACAATCTTCTCCAGAAATGTCATACCAAATGAAGCAAAAGAAGTGCAATACAATGAGGAGCCTGAAATTCTAGTCCAACAGTTACTCACCACTCCCTTACGGCGAGATGGTGAAGGTATCTCCAGAACTCGCACCCGAGATCGAGGCCGGGGATGATGTCATCGAAGATACGTTGGAACAGTTGGACAGAAGAAACCAGTCATCGACGTTGATTGGGAGATCAGTTCCGAAGAAGAAGAAATCAAGAAAGAAGCAACGGCAATAAGTCGAAAGAACCCCCAGTTCAAGATCTCTCTCGAAGATGAAAAGAATGAAGAATATACATCAATGTACGAGAAGATTAACCACTATGTACATACTATGACCCTAACCCCGATCAACCCTAATAAGGTCAAGGGTATGATGGTCAAGGAAGTGCATGGTGGTGGTACTTAACCAATCAAGTTTTACCGTGGTACTTTTTCTTCCAAAACTCAAAATGATGTACAATTTGAAGATGTTGCTTCATCTGAACTAATGGAACTGCCTTTTAAGTGGTACTCTCCCTATGTTCAAAATTTAGTTCAACGTGGTGTCTTACCTCGACGATGGATAAAAGGTCATTCACAACATTTTGAAAAATTATGGAATAATGTCATCCGGCCTCCCAATTCAAAACATGGTCTCGGATTTGGCACGGTAGGATCAGTTGACGATACGGGATTTTGCTTGGTTGTCACTTGCGAGCCTAATGAAGACTGCTTGGAAGTTTCAGAAGATCTCGAAGATCTACCAATCGGAGATGCTCCACAATAATTCGATGAAGAAATTAAATCTACAATAGACGAGTTAATGGAAGTTAACTTAGGTACTAGCGAATAGCCTAGGCCGACCTTTGTTTGCTCCTTACTAAATAAAGAAGACTCCGAAAACATAATCAAGCTATTAATGGAGTTCAGAGACTGTTTTGCATGGAGTTATGATGAAATGCCAGGATTAGCTCCAGAGGTTGCAGTTCACAGGCTAGTAGTGGATCACACTGTTGTTCCAGTCAGACAAGCTCCGAGAAGAATGCTTCTAGAGATTGAACAACAAGTAATAGCTGAAGTTAAGAAGCTAATAGACACTAAACTTGTCTGTGAGGAACAATATCCAACTTGGTTAGCTAATGTGATACCAGTCAGAAAGAAGAATGGTCAGATCAGAACCTGCGTAGATTTCAGAGATTTGAACAAAGCATGTCCAAAGGATGAATTCCCGCTACCCATTCTAGAATTAATGATCGATATTATTTCAACACATGAAGTCTTCTCATTCATGGATGGATCATCAGGATACAACCAAATAAAGATGACACCATAAGATGAAAAGCTTACAGCCTTCAGAACGCCGATCGGGGTATACTGCTACACAGTGATGTCGTTTGGATTAAAGAATGCAGGAGCAACCTATCAAAGAGCAATGAAAAGGATTTTTTATGATCTCATTCACAACCAAGTTGAGTGCTAAGTGGATGATGTAATCATCAAAAGCAAACTAAAAGAAGATCATGTATATGATTTGAGAATTGTTTTTGAGCGGTTAAGACAATATAACCTTAAGATGAATCCCTTGAAATGTGCCTTCGGCGTCACCTCTGGGAAATTTTTAGGATTTGTTGTTCGACATCGTGGAATTGAAATCGATCCGGAGAAGATTAAAGCTATCTTAGAAATGCTGCCTCCCAAAAGCTTGAAACAACTACGATCCTTTCAAGGGAAGTTGGCATATCTTCGACGCTTTATTTCGAATTTGTTAGGAAAGTGTCAGCCTTTTTTTGCTTTGGTTAAGAAGGATGCCAAGTTTACTTGGGACTCCAAATGTCAACATGCCTTAGATGACATTGAACGGTATTTAATGACACCTCCTGTTTTAGCAGCCCCAATCTCGGGTAGACCGTTGATATTTTATACCGCGGCTTTAGACGACTCTCTCGGAGCCCTACTAGCCCAGGTCAATCATAAGGGAAAAGAAAACGCGCTCTATTACCTAAGTCATCATCTAATTCCAACGGAAGTAAAGTATCCTCCTATTGAGAAGCACTGCTTGGCCCTGATCTTCGCCCCACAGAAGCTCAGGCACTAAATGCTTTCTCATAAGGTCAACCTTATTTCGAAGTTTAATCCATTGCAATATTTGATGACCCAACCGACACTTTCCGACAGAGTTGTTAGGTGGTCGATGATACTATTGCAATTCGATATAACTTTCGTTCCTCTTCGTGGCATAAATGGGCAAGACCTAGCAGATTTCCTCACAGCACACCCTTTATCGGCAGAATCGCCTCTCAACGATGACTTGCCAGACGAGCAGATAATGAGCCCAAAAGACCCCGATGATCAACGTTGGGAATTGTACTTCGACGGAGCATCCTCAGCACAGAAAGACAAATAATTACAAACGATAGTGCCCGGTAAGGCAGGAATCGGACTAATCTTTATGACACCGGAGCGAGGGATGTTAAGGTATTCCTATCACTTAACAGAATCGTGTATGAATAATGAGGCAGAATACAAAGACGTCATAACAGGATTGGAATTAACCATTCAGATGGGGATAACAGACATCAACATCTATGGAGATTCCCAGTTGATCATTCAACAGGTCGCCAGACAGTACAGGATTTTAAAACCAAGGCTTGAGCAGTACTTCGAATATGCCATGAAGTTATTGGAGCGAATTCCAAATGTAACGATCTACAAGATTCCCAGAAGAGAAAATGCTCTCGCAGATACGTTAGCCCGCCTTGCAAAAGAATTTGCCTGCCTACAGGTGATTTAGTTGAAATGACAGTTTAAGGATGACAGGTGTTATCATAGCTCGACATGGATACAATACACAAATCAGAAGGAAAATAAAAAGAATCGGTTGCAGCAGTAACAGAAGTTAGAGAAGATTGACGGCAACCATTAATAGACTACTTGCAAACGGGAAACCTACCAAACGATAAGTCCTTAGCTCATCAAATCAAGAAAAGAACTCTGTCTTACGCATTAATAAACAACACGTTATACAGAAGGTCTTTTGATCAGATGTGGCTAAGATGCCTGTGCAGGTCTGAGGCTCGTGAAATTGTCAAAGAAGTACACTTAGGACTTTGTGGCACTCATCAATCGGGTCCGAAGATGAAAATGAAGATTAAAAGAGTAGGGTATTACTGGCTCTCGATGATGACCGATTGCATGAAGGTTGCTAAGAGTTATCACCAATGCCAAGTGCATGGAGTGGTTCTACACCAACCTCCAAATGTGCTACCTCCAACAATCGCATCGTGGCCATTTGGGTGTTGGGGCATAGATATTATGGGTCCGATAGATCCGCCTTCTTGAAGAGGACATCGCTTCATTCTTGCAGCTACATATTACTTTTCCAAGTGGGCAGAAGCAGTACCGCTCAGAGAAGTAAAGACACATCATGTGTTACAGTTCTTCAAGAATCAAGTTGTCTACCTTTTCGGAGTACCACGCAGAATCATTTCAGATAATGGGTCTGCGTTTAAGAGCACAAAGATCAACAATTTTGTCAGAAGACACGGGATCGACTGGCTCTATTCAACAATGTATTACCCAAGAGCGAACGACTTGGCTGAGGCTTTTAATAAAACGCTCGTCCAAATCCTAAAGAAAACTTTGGAAAAAAATAAAATAAATTGTCACGAGAAGTTGTTAGGAGCGTTATGGGCCTACAGGACGACTTTCAGAACTCCCACCCAGTCTACGCCTTACACCTTAGTGTACGGGTCCAAGGTCGTTCTACCCTTAGAGGTTCAGCTTCCGTCTCTCAAAATTGCAATTGCAAACAAGATCACTACAGAAGAAAATGCAAGACTACAACTAGAAGAGTTGGAAAGCTTTGAAGGGAAAAGACTTTCAACACAACAGAATTTGGAACTGTATCAAGCCAAGATGATCTAGGCCCATGATAAATTAGTCCGTCCAAGGACATTCAAAGTCGGTGACTTGGTTTTGGTTCGCAGAAGACATATTCTTGCACATCGCAAGATAGGTGGTAAATTTGAACCGACTTGAGAAGGGTCATTCGTGGTCAAGACAGTTTACTCAGAAGGTTCCTATCAGCTTGTAAATTGCCATGGAGAACGACCTATGCTTCCAATTAATGGACGATATCTAAAGAAGTATTACACAACCTGATGTTTTGAAGGATGAATCCTCATTCCTAGAAGCATGGGCACAGTAATTACTTATGACTAGGTCCGAACCCAAAAATATAAAAAGTGGACGATAAAGGAAATTGTTTAAAAAAATGTTAAAAGAAAACATGTGAAGTCATGATAATAAAGTTTTTATCCTTCCTTTCAAATCGAGTCTCACTCTTGATCTTTCTTCATCTTTTCCTATTCCTATTTAAATTTCAAATAAATGAATAAAAGCTCTTCATTAATAAATAAATATTTTTTTCTATTGTTCTTATTCTTGGTACAGCCCCTGATCCTTTCCTTGTATTTCACAGGAAAATGTCAAACAGGCGGTTGGTTCTGAACTTTAAGAATGGCGTGAGTCGAGCACTTGATGAAAAGAGGGTGAGGGATGGAGCCGTGATCAAGATTGACTCTGACTTTAAACCAGCCGGGCTACAGTACGAAGAAAATGATTGGACTCCGATTGATCGAGAAGAGATCCGCAGCCATACAGTGATGAAATTGGGTGGCTCAAGTCAACCATCTACCAACAAGAAGAGAAAAGTAAATACCACTCATGCAACGGGAGAGGACAAGAAAGTTAAGTCCGTGGTTGCTACAGCAGAAGGCAGGCTTGTCAATGCAATGCCAACAGAAGTCCAAGGGGTAAGGAGAGCTACTCTCACTGCCACCTAGTAGAGGAACAAGAATCGCCACATTCGCAAGATGTTAACCAAGTTAGCAGCAGATCAACATGAAGAGACAGTTGCTACCATCAATAAAAATACTCCGAAGAAATTGGCTCGTCAGGAACATGAAAGGAGGAGATCAATTCCAAGGAAAGCAGAGCCGATAAAGGAAATCCCAAGAAGAGCAGAAATAGAATCAGCGCCTCGACGCCAAGCAGATGCACCAGTTTTAAAGAGTCTTGTTGCGAAAGCAACCCCGGAGGATGTCCCGACAGAGACTATCCCCGAGGAGCTAAGACATGCAGGAGAGCCTGCCGGGGTTGAACCATACCTTCCCTAGTATGTTACTAGACCTCGCTGATTGCAGATAATTCCGGAATATGAGTTGGAAAGAATGCAGAATGTTGAAAAGAAAACTTTTGAATACTTTGAAAGAATCCGTGGTAAGAGGATTAACATCTTGGAAGGCCTTGAGCTGCATACAAATCTATTCTCAGACTATCAACAACAACAAACTGTAGACTACATCGTTGAGCTTCAGAAAATGGACCGATTTGGTTGCCTGAGGGAGAAAACTTATTCAGAACCCCAAAGATGGATGCCAGGAAAAGGAAGAGTTACGATCCAGTGCGGATGTTGCTACAACTTTGCGGTAAACAGAAAAGGGAATACACCAGGAATACTTCGTCGCAGTAAGGTGGATCTGATGCCAAATATTATTAAAAGAAAGGTAAAGAGGATGATAACATGGAGGGTATTGCCTGCAGATTGCATACCCAACAGCTGCATCATTAACATCCACAAGGAGGGCGACTGCATACTTCCACACATAGACCATCATGATTTCGTTAGACCTTTCTACACAGTGTCTTTTGTCAACCAGTGCAATATCATGTTTGGATCTGACCTCCCGGATAGCAGGCCCCGGAGAATTCCGAGGGCCACCTGGAGATACCACTACCGCATGGGTTCCATCATGGTATTAAAAGGGAATGGAGCGGACATCGCAAAGCATTGCATTCCAGGAGTGCCTGTTGAGCGGATCTCTGTTACTTTCAGGAGAATGGATGACAGAAAGATTCCTTTTCACTTCTAGCCAGACCAGAGTTAGAGAGCCTCCAGCCTTACGAGTTGTGAGTTACATGGGAGATAGCACACCTCCAATGCACATCCGTACGACATTCCTGTCAAGGGTGGCTTGGATGGTGATGTTTTTGTCCATGTATCTCACTATTCAGACATGAATTTTCGCAGACGTTATTAGAAACAATTTGCAAGAATCTTACACAATCCGTTTTGGATTTATATGGATTGTATGAGATATTAAATTCTCAAAGAAAATATCATCATGTTTTGGATCAAGTTTTATGATGTATTTTCAACAAGATTGGAATGAAAGTGACCATGTCATGTTTTACCTTCACCTCTTTTTGTGCAAATTGATTTGGAAACACCATTAAGTTAAATGAACTTTGAAAATAGAACAAAGGGAAAATAAAAATAAATGAGAACTCTTTTAAATATCTGAATGTCAAAACCAACCCCAAATAAATGCGAACTCTAAATTGAAAATCAAGCTAAAATCAAATCATAACAAGCGACCAAGACAAATTCCTGAATCTGAAATCCCCAGCCTTCAGCTATTCTCAAATATCTTTTTGACTCTCCATATTTCCTTCCCTCTTTTGAGAAGGTCGACTGAATCTAATGACACAGAACCACGAAAATTTTTGATTTGGTTCTGATGGCATGGATTCATATCCTTCACCAAATAATCAGACTTCGATCAATCCTCGTGGGACGTGAAACACTTTCGCTTCTTATTCCAAATCTTTCGCTAAACTCAAATCTCCACAGCCAATTTCAACCCTTTAAACCTTCGAGACTGGAACCAGATTCCAGTTCTCTTTAAACCTTCCAGATCGGAACCGATTCCAGTTCTCTTTAAACCTTCGGGATCGGAACCGGATCTCGGTTCTCATTAAACCTTCGAGATCGTAACTCGCATTCCGGTTCTTTTTAAACCTTCGAGACTGGAACCAGATTCCAGTTCTCTTTAAACCTTTGAGACTAGAACCAGATTACAGTTCTCTTTAAACCTTCGAGACTGGAACCAGATTCCATTTCTCTTTAAACCTTCGAGACTAGAACCAGATTCTAGTTCTTTTTAAACCTTCGATACTGGAACAAGATTCCAGTTCTCTTTAAACCTTCGAGATTGGAACCAGATACCAGTTCTCTTTAAACCTTTGAGACTGGAACCAGATTCCAGCTCTCTTTAAACCTTCGAGACTGGAACCAGATTCCAGCTCTCTTTAAACCTTCGAGACTGGAACCAGATTCCAGTTCTCTTTAAACCTTCGAGACTGGAACTGGATTCCAGTTCTCTTTAAACCTTTAAGATTGGTATCAAATAAGAGCATAATTATTCTTCACCCTTGTTACAGCATCTAAAGAACATTGGCTAGTTTTAGAAGATAAGATAAGGATGTATTATATGTAGTAAGGGATGAAGTTTTAGGCGCTCACTTCTAGTTTCTCTCCCCCCTATAGTCGGGCATACTAATGACCCGTCACCACCTCTTAAACCAAATTGATTGAATTTAGCCCGTCACTCTAAAAACCTATTCAGTTCTACGCCCTTCAAAAATTATTTATTTATCTATTCGCACCTCCTCCTTTAATGATTTACCATCTACCTTTTCCAAAGGAGATGTGATACTTACAAATTAAGAATTCTTAGCCCACGGTCAGGTCTTAAGAACTCTACACATATTTTAACATTACAAGTGATCAAGTTGTAGTATAAATGAAAATCAAGTAAAGTAACATCACATATTATTAATGAAGAAAAATAAGTTCTCAAAACTAAATCAAATCTTTATTTTTATCGTTTCATATTCATAGGGAGAAAGATAAGAAGACTACTTAGAAAGCATAGGATTCACACCACAAACCATATTTCTATAATTTAAATTCAAAGTACAAACCTTAAGAACTAAATTATAAATTTTTATCTGGAATGATATCCAAGCAATCCTTTGAAGTTTCTTTGACTTTGACTGACTTCTACAAAACTCCAACACTCTGAACTCTCACTAAGGAAAAGTAAACAACACAACTCTTTCTAAATGTAGTGGCACACCCCTTTAACTCTTATAACACTTACACACTCCAAACGACCACACTTTGCCGTAGAACTGTCCTCTATTCATAGAGCATCAAAAATGACCAGGGGTTGCTTCAGGATCCTTTTCAAAATTCATACAAATTCATTACATATTCTAGAAGGTAACTGTGGCACCTAGGCGCTAATCTTCTGCGAGAATGGATGCGTCCCTTTAAGTTTTGAGTCACATCTCTTCATTAAATTACTGATTATCTGTCTCAAAATTCATTGTATTTTGTTTATAACATATGGAAATTGACCATAGGCTTCTAGATCGCTTCTAAGTCATAAAAAATTGTCACAAAATCATCCACTAGTGCTCTAGAATTCCTTGCTGAGTCTGGCGCCTCTGCACTAGAGTCGGCCCTTTTTTTTCTTTTCTTTAATTAACTCATTTTTTCTCCTTTTACTCCTTTTTTATTCTTTTTCTTCATAAACTAATTTTCTTGTACCTGCAACCAAAAACATAAGAAATACCTTTCATTAAAGCATAATATACTTAAAATATTAATTAAAAATGATATAAAAATTTAAGTAATTTTAAGGGTGATCAATTCCCAAAACATAAACATTGCTTGTCCTCAAGTAACTCTTAACTTTTTTTACTACTAAAAATAATAATATATGGAGAAAATTTTTCTTTAAGACTTCTATGTTGACCTCATTTTTGATGAGGTCTTCTCTTCTTCTTTTTAGTGCTTAGGATCTAGCCTTAGGCTTTCCCTTTGACTATCTTAGAGGACTAGAATTGGGATCCACCTTTTAGAAATTCAAACCACTTCTAAACTCCCTTCAAACTCCACAAACTTGACTGTAGACCCCTAATCACCTAGAGGGTTGAAATCAAATGTGGAAGTTTAAAGGATGAGTTCCTATAGGACTCTTTGGCCTTAGGACCGCTCTGCGGTGGCCCGGTCGCGGTGAAGGGGCTGACTTACACACACACTACACTCATACACTACACTTTCACACACCTCCTAAAACCAAACCCATACCTAACTTGACCTCCCGACTCATGTAGGTGATTCACATGGATGGTCCTTAACCCACAAGCCCTTGCGTCAGAGGGTTAGGAACAACATAGTGGATGCCTCAAATGAGTCACCTCATGGCTCATGTGGGCTTGATATGGCTTCATGGCTCAACCAAAATGATTTCATTCCACTCAAATTTACCCAATCTTCAATTTTCCAAATTTTCAATTTTTGACCCCCGGGACCCTACACCCGCCTAGCCTACCCAAAACCCTTGAAACTACCCAAAATTTGCAAAATCACCTAAATTATCCAAAATACCTCAAAATCAATCCCAAACATTTCCACATCACTCAAATTGATCATCCATACCCAAAAATACCAAAAATTCCAAAAATACCTCCCAATACCCTCCAAATACCCAAAATACCCCTCTTGACCCAAAAATCCAAAAATTCAGAAAATTCCCAGAAAATTCTAGAAAATCCCAAATATTCCTAATTTCATTTTTTTCAACTACACCATGGGCCAATTTTGTCAATTTACCCTACTTTTGTCAAAACCCCCAATTGGACCCATTTTAACCCTAAGTGAACCCAATGTCAAACCAAACTTATCCAATTGACCCAAATTCTGGTCCAATTCAATTCTAAACTTCAATTCAACATTCCCAACACCAATCTAGACCAAATACAAGTCCAATTTGATTGACATTTGGATCCAATTTCACTTTTGGCCTTAAAGCCTAATTTGGACCCATGACCCAAACTTAACCCAAACTCACCCAATTCAACTCCAATTAACCCCAAATCTTTTCTAAATCTTCCTTAACATCCCTACAAACAAAACACTAACATGATTTGCCCAAAATTTGGACCCAAACCCCACTCAAATTCAACCCAAAGCTAAAAAGCCCAATTTTGACCTAAACCCAAACCTAACCCAAATGAGCCCAAACCCCAAAATCAAAGCCCAACCAAAGTCAAAACCTCTTTGAAACACCCCCATAAAAATTTCTCAACATTAATTTTACATCAATTTCAACCCTAGCCCAACATTGGCCCAACTTGGCCCACTTGGACCTATATTGGCCCATTCACCAAAAGAACCCAAATTCAACCCAGTTCAAACCCAAATCACCCCCAATTTACTTCAAGTCACTCATGACACATCCATGAGCTAAACCCAACAATTATTTGGCCCAACCTCTTTACAAAATTCCCATCCATAAATTCATTTTTTAAACTTAAAGGCCCATTCCTTAAACCATTTTAAAAGCCCATCTTTCACCACATCCAAAGGCCCAAAATTGGTCCCAAAGCTCATATGACATTTCCCCTCATCATACTTTCAATTAAAATCATCCCTAAGTCCTAAACCAATGATTAAATAATTCTAAATGAAGCTTCATCCAAATTTTCACCAAAATATCCAAAATTCCTAAAATCCATTTTCATGAAATTGACCAAACTTTTTGCCAAGCCAAAGACAAGCCATGCAAGCCATGGACAAGCCACATAAAGCCATGGAAGGCTTGACATGTGATCAAGCCACTAATGGCAAAAGGAGGAGCCTCTTTTAAGCCCCCTTAAAAAGGTTTTAACCCTTTTAATGCTTCACCTTAATCCATGTTTAATCAAAATATTCATGGATGGTGACTTCTCCACCCTTTCCTAGTTGATCCATCTGATCCTCCCTCAGCCCAAATCAGCCATGGGGAGGTGAACCAAGCCCAAAAGGTGGGTTGACCCATTTGGACCCAAAAATGAGCTCATCCCCCATTCCATTTCAATTCAACTCCTTTACACATGTCCATGGCCAATTGACTGCACAAACCTCCCGCCTCGACCTCCCCGACCTTGAGGGTGACTCGACCCCGGCCGGCCAGCCACCACGGCCCGCCGGAAACCACCGAGCCGAGAGCTCACATGTGAGCCAACTTGGAATTCTCCCTTGCTGAGTCGCCCCATCCCCAGTGGCCATTATAGGCATGTTCTTCTCTTGCCAAGAGCAGCTGATCTCAAGCCCTAACTCTCCCTGGGAGGCCCTCCACCCTCTCCTATTTAAACACTACCCCTCTCGGCCAAGAGAGGTGCTGAAAACAAACCTTAAGGAAACTCTGCCAAAATTGTTACAGACTACTCCCCATACACGAGCACTTGATCCCCACTGAAATCCCCCGCCATTTCTTCTCCGCGAGCTCAATTTCGTAGTTGAAATCCAAGCCCAAAACTAGGACACTTCTCCACAGTGAGCCGATCCCCAAATTGATTGGTTCTACACCTTCACCGGACCAAGGGAAGGTGTCCACCAAGAAAAGCCCCATCTCCGAGCCACCCAGTTGCTCCAGCCTCCAAGCTTTGTGATCGGCTGTGGTCGAAATCCTACCTAGGCAATTCACCAGACCAGGAGTCTTCATTTGGAGCTTGCTGGGATCCAATCGAAGGTGCAACAAGCCTCGGATCGAAGCCACACTTCTCTGAGCAAAGGTATGGCCTCACTCTTCTTCCCGAGCTTCTGAACATTCTCCATTTCTATTGCGTAAATTTCATCCCACATAAACTGTATGGATGTGTTCGTCTTCTCAAGACGAATCCATAGAGCATAAGAACATGAAAATCCATTGAGTATCGAGTGAGATCTTAGGGATTTAGTGTGGACGGCTCTCGGGTGAGGACGCTCGGGCACGATGAACGGATGCCGTCCATTCAATACACGCGCGGACGGACGGCTCAGATGGCGTCGGACTAGGAGACGGTACGAGAACCGCGGGGCCCGGGCTGCTGACTCAGATGGCGGCATCGAATGGGAGCGCGACGCGTGTGCGTTCGGAGATGCTGAGGATGACGCGGCACCGCGTGGATAAATAGAAAATTAGGGGTATTTTCTTTTTATTTAATTCCCTAAACTTCAAAAATTCATAACTTTGTGTAGGAAAATCATAAAAATAAAATAAAAATACCCTCTTGCTCAGTGAACAGAGGAGAATAATGTGGAAAAGAAATTATTTAATTTCATCAAGTATTTTATTTTTTAATAATTTATTTACTCTTTGCATATTTTTAATTCTCCATGCATGTATACAATTCACCATGTCATGAGACCATAGGGCTTTGAAGCCTCCGAATTTGGGAACATTCCCTGAATTTTCCAAAGTCAGAGGCCATCCCTATGAAAAGTTATTGATTTTTCAAATTCATGTTATTATTTTGAGTATTTTAATTCCAATAAATAGCATGTTGTGAAATAAATTCTAGGAAAATTTGGTGATGTTCCTTATGACCAGAGGACCCTAGGAAAAATAGGTTTTGAGTTAGTTCATTTAAAATAACCCTAATTCGCTTAAATACCCAAAATAGGTCTCTAATTAATTAGAGCTAACCATACATCAAATTGACTTGCAATCAATTCTCCACTGACCTTCAGGATCAGAGAAATCCACCATAAAAATTTGAGGTCAATTGGACTTGGTTAGCCCTACTAAATGGGTTGATTAAGCCACTTAGTCATTTTAAACTTAAAAAATTCATAACTTTCAAAATATCTTTCAAAAATTCACCAAATTGGTTTTTGAGCCTCTCTGATATTAGGGGAATTTAAGAAAATTAAAATTTCAATTTTCTAAAAAAGTTAATTTTTAATATTATTTTAATATTTTTAATAATTAAAAAATAATAAAAATCACAAAAATAATAAAATTCACCAAAATGTCACATTTTGAATTTTAATCACTTAGGAACAAACCCCATATTTTTCTTAGGTCTATTTAGTGAGATATTAAATTTTAAAGCTCTAGGGTAATTTTAAAATTAAAAAATGTATTTTCTAGCATTTTCACTAAAATAATTATAATAAATCATAGAAAAATCAGAAAATTACAAAATTTGATTCTCTGATTTCCTTGATATCAGAGAGATTTTTGAAAAATATAAAATTCATTTTTCAACATTTATTTTTTTTTAAAATTAATTAATATTCCAAAACTTAAAATAATTATAATAAAAATAATATAATTCAAAAAATCACCAAAATTGGTCCAAGTGGTTCTCTGGTCATTAGGAATTTCCCCTAATTTTCTTAAGGACAGGAACTTTCCCTTGGTCATGTTATTAAATTTTCCTTGGAAATCTCTATTTTCTACTAAAAATAATTATATAAATAAATTAAATACAGAAAAATCACATTTTCTCCTCTCATGTCTTTATTGACATATGAGTAAAGTCACATAAAAATTTGAAATTAATTTAAGTTCAATTTAGTGAGTTATGAAATTATTAAGCTTAAAGGGTAAAGTGGTGATTAAAATTTTTTAATCCTTAATTAAAACTTTAGGTTTAATAAAAAATTAACAAGTAAAATATTTGATCCTAATCTGATTTGGATGATTGAAATTTAAATAATTAAAGGGTAGAAACCCATTAAGCAATTTAAAATAATTAAACCTTAATTAAATAATTGATTAAATTTGGAAGAGTAATTAAATTGGAATTACTAAATAGGGATATTATTAGGAAGAGATTTATTCTTTAATTTAAAATTCCCTAAATTAATCATCTCATTAATATTCAATTCTTAATTAAAATGATAACTCAAATTCAAAACATTAAAAGACTTAATCATTAAAATAAAATTAAATATTAAACTCTTTTAAAATTTTAATTAAAATTTAAAAAAATAAAATTAAATTAAAAATTAAATTAAATTAAGTAAATTAAATTGGATTAAATTAAATTAAAATTAAAAGTTGAATTAAATTAAAGATTAAATTAAATTAAATAAAATAAACAAATTAAATTAAATTAAATGACTTAAATTAAATTAAATTAAATTAAATAAATAAAATCAAATTAAATTAAGTTAAATCAAATTAAAGATTAAATTAAATTAAATTAAATTAAATTAAATTAAATTAAATTAAATTAAATTAAATTAAATTAAATTAAATTAAATTAAAATGAAATCAAATCAAATTAATTTAATGTAACATCAAATCAAACTAAATTGAATTAAATTAAATTAAAACTCACTTAAATTAAATTAAATTAAATTAAGTTGAATTAAATATAACATCACCAAAGACATAAAGAATTCAAAATAAATCTAAAATAACTTGAACACTATTCCAAATTTAAACCCATTAATGGAAATTAAACTAAATCACAAATTATTGGAACACCAATTTGCCCTCGAAAGCTTTAGTTATCATAACTCCTAAACAGAATATTAAATGAAATGTTACTTCACCTATAGGATATTCAAATGTCCTAGTTCATCGAAGCAAGATAACAAAACTTGAGATTCTTGGACGATTAATTCACTTGTATAATTAAATTCATTTGGACTTAAAACAATTCTAGCAATATTGAAAAGATGTTTAAGATTCTTCTTAAACACTTTCTCAATATGATAGGATGTTTATAAGAACAACTAAATTTAAAGGTTCTTTGATGAAGAAAATCGTCTTCAAACCAGAACACAAAGGACCTAGACGTCATAGGAAATGACTAGCTATAGGATTAGGAACTTGGTAGAAAACCATAACCCTTACCATAGCTTTACCTAGGAACTTGCTTAAATATTCTAATTATGCTTTAAGTGCAGCTTGGGATGACGGGAAGACCCTCCAGGTACGCTTTTATTTTATTGCAATTTATATTATTGCAATTTCATTAATCGCATCGCATTTACTTTTCTTGCATGATAAACAACTGTTGCATGAAAACCCACACCTTTAGGATAGTCCCTAAAACTGAAACCAAAACTAAGTTAAAAGTTATTGCAAGATAAAATTCACCTCCACAACATTTCAAAATATAAAACAACTCAAAATTTAATCACAAACAGAACACAAAACTACAATTACAACTAAATTAAAAAGTCCTGTTGGATGATCGGGAATACCTCGGATGATGTAACCTACGTGTTGCTAACGAGATTTCCCACGGTCTAAATGAAAGTGTGGAACTCATTCAGTTGAGTTTAGCAAATTCATCTGGACTAAGTGAATCCGATAAAAATAACGATGCCGGAAGGATGGAACCGTGGGATCTTAACCGGTGTTGTTATAATCAACTTTAAGATTTGTTTTAATTAAAACGTAAAAAACACTTGGAAATTAAAGCTTTTCTCTAAACCAAAACACTTTTCTCATCCCCTGATTTATGACTTCTAAAACTAAACCTCTGCAACAACAAGGAGCTCGGAGCATGGTGGGCAGCACGACCATCGTCATCAGCAAAATCTGAGTCTACTTCAGCAAAACTTTCCTAGAATTAAATAACAAAGCCATAGGACTTCGAGGTAGTTTGCCTAGTGCAACATAAATCCTTAACCTCTTCGTTAGGCATTTGCATTGCAAATTAAGCCCTAACCGGTCCTAGGACTCCGAGGTAGTCGTCTGATACGACATAAACCCTCACATCTTCGAGGCTGTTTGTATGATTCTATCATATAAATATAAGCCCTAATTAATTAAAATTGACAAAATCAAAACATTAAATAGACATTAGGACTTTCCTAAATTCAAGCCAAACAATAGGATAGTCGGGAGATTACCGAAGTTCACTTCGAATCCGTAATTTCTCCTACCTTTCTTCCTTTGATTTCTCAAAACAAAATGTTCCAAACTTGATCCATTCCCTACCGAAATTCCAAAATTCAATCCTTTGAAAACTTAAACTTTGAAATTCTTGAGAACGAATTATTGATTATTATCGAGAGTTTTCTTAGGTGACTCTCGTCACTTAAGATGTAATTAACTATAGGGGCTTGCCCTTATAGGGAATTTTAAAGAACCTGAGTAATATAAACCTCGTTTAATACTCTCATATTAAGCGGTGGAATTTGTCGGCTTAAAAAATTATTTTGCAGACCAAACGGATGTCACAAATCTTCTAGTTTATTTAATCGAGCACCACCATCGAGCGGTGTGTCTCATCCTTAGGGATAGATACACGGTTTGTGGTGCGGTGCTTGTTTATATAAACTATTTGGGACGTGAGATCGGTTTAATCTCATGTCTTAAGACCTTCAAATTTAAAATTATTTTCAAAAATCAAATACTACTTTTCAAATTATTTATTTAAATTAAATTAAAAAATTCGCCGACAACTTCTCTGTAGGTGACCTCTTTTCAAAAATAAAACACACGACCTAAAAATATGCCGACATTCTATAACTGTTTATTTTATAAATAGAATAATGAAACTTAAAAAGCTTTTCTAAATAACTTAGGCTAAAACCAAAAAATGTAAAATATTTAATATGCAAGTATTAAGAACTCTCTTCTCATATCTTTTTCAAAAAATAATTGCAACTTTTTGTATTAAGATTATGTGGATAATTTATAGGAAAATATTTTTATGATAACTCTACTAGTAAGGATGCTTATACATAAATCTTAAGTAAAAAAATTGTGTTTAGGTCTCTTCCTATAAGATAATTCAAGTGAAGCCAATTTTTTATTTAGGCTTTTCCTCAATGTTCTTCTCACTTTTCCTTTTCTTTTTCTTTTTATATTTAGATTGCTTTCCAATCTTATATATTTTTTTTTCTTTTTCAGGGATTTTTTTCAATCCTTTCTTTATTTTTTTTAAAGTGAGGATTAGTATACCTTGATAGCCTTTTAATTATTTTGAACTTCACCATCCTTACTTATATTTAAAGACTTAGCACATTTTCCACTTAATGAATATGTTTTTAGCAAAAATATTTTTCATAAAGCTTCAATTCTATCTTCTCAAGTAAATATCTAGATTCCCTAATATTTTCAAAAATACAACATTTTTTTATTTAGACATTTGAATAAAAACTTTAACACCTTTTGTTAAATAATTACAATTTTTGGTATTATCCCTTGTTATATAAAAAAAACTTTTACAAGTTTATTATAGTATTCATGAAATCAACAGTATATCTATCTTAAATAAACTTTTCTTCCATAGGTTATGTTATTAATTTTGAAAATATTGTATACTAAGGACAAGTAAAGTTTAAATTTAAGTTCTTTTCCCTCCCCTAAACTTAGTTCTTTTAGTAATTCGAAAACATTTTGCACTTTGAAATATTAAACTAAGCAGGAAGAAGAAATTTAATATTTAAGGTATTTTAGAAAAGTAAATAATGCAGGCATAAAAAGCAATATAAAAGAGTAGCAAAGTAAATAACAATCATAAGACTAACACTCTTTCACATTTTTAAACATTTAACAAAACAACACGAGTATAAATAGGATAAAGTTCTAAGTAATTTAATAATAGAAACAAACAAAATTACTACAAATTTCTCAAATAGTATAATAATACATGAATAGTAAAAACACACATAAAAGGCACATCTACAAAGCAAAGCAAAAATAAAGTCTAATCATCCTCAGTTGCTTCCTCATCGTCAGAACAATCATCAGGAATAGGACTTCTGGGTTCATCCATGAGGTGAATATGGACAAGTAGGAAATTCAATGTTCCTATCACCCTTCAGAAATTTCACAAGTGCTTCATTATACTCCCCATCATAGTCACTCTTCCTCTGTATATATCCAAACACATGATCAATCTTACTATCTATCTCATCTACTCTGCATTGCATCAAAAATAGATCACTTTGATGCTCCAAATATCGCTGACAAACAGTATTCCACACGTCTGGTGGAGGCTCAGAAGTAGAAGTGGACGGTCCAGGTGCAGAAGTAGAAGGCATAGAAGAAGTAAATGCTGTGGAACTTTGACTTTTTAACTTACCATATAAGTCAACATGAGTTTTCTCAATTGGCTTAAGTGGCTTAAGCATCTCTTGAGAATGAGAATAAGTAATACCAGCATTCTTGCAAATCGAGAAAATGAGAGCCGAAAAGCCAATAACAGAAATAACACTTCCTCTAGCTGAAGTGTTGATCACATTATATATTATGACTCCCACATCTATAGGCTTCATTTCTTGAATGCAGTAATTTAAAATGGCTCGTTCTTTCGTCACATCACTCAGGTGATGTAATGGAAGAATTTGAGCAGAAATAAAGTAATGCCAGGCCTTTAAAATAGCATTCAACGTAGAAGAGGAAAGATTTACCCATTTGTTGTTTTTGATCTTCCACGATCTTCTTCCGTTGGTCAAATAAGCTATAATCTCATCAAGCTCTGTTTCAAAAGGAACAAAAATATCATAAAAGAAATCTGTAGCAGGGGCAAACCGTAAAACATATTAATAACTTCAGGAGTAAACTCTACTCTCATACCCCTAATATAGACTTCATTGTCAGCAGTTTCTGGAAAATTTGCATAAAATTTTCAAACCACTGAAATGATAGCAACTGTAGAGAAATAACAGAACTGTTCCGACTGTCGAGCAGCTATAATATTTTTGATTGATCCTCGAGGATGATAAAAACTTCGTTCAGCTATGAATTTATGAGACGATGTAAGTTTATTATAGTGCACTTAGGCACTTGCGCTAGACAACTTGGACTGATCAAATTCACTCCGCTCTTTTTCTCGCTTTGATTTTGATGCCATATTGTAAGAAAAAAATAATTCCAAATAATTTAAAATCCAAAATGTGGCACAAGATCTAAGCTTAAAATACTATATTAGGCTTAGATCCATGGATTTTCTACTAACAAAATAGATTTTTCTCTAAGATTTCTACACTATTCATATGTAGAGAAATCCTACGGTAAAAATTCAAAATAACTATGCCAAAGTATAGATCTAACATCAAGAAGTTGGAATTCGATGTTTTTGTACGTCAAATATTCACGAATCAAGCACAATGAGGATCCCTAGGACTTGTATTTGCAGGTTTTAAGGAGGAAGATGAAGCTTAGGCTTTAACAATGGTGTTGGGTTCGGTTATATGTCTGAATTTTTTGTACAGGTGCACTGGTGCTTAGGTGTCAGTTCTGGCGCCTAGGCGCTAGTTTCGCCAAAAATTCCAAAAATTTCCCAAATTTTTATATTATTTATTTTATGTGTTTCTAACATCGGTATACTTAAATTATGTCAAAAACTTCAGTAAACATCTCCCAAAAATTAAAGAGACTATCCACGTCCAAAATAGCTTCCAAATTTAAGATTCATTCCAAACACAATTTGATATAATCAAACTCAAGTTTCACATCATTCTATTTTAGATCTTCAAGTTAAATTTCAAAATATACAGAAAACACACATACATAAATTTTCACAATTCACAACAACACATAACACTCACTTAAATCACTTACACAATACATCAAGCAAATTACTTAACACTTCATATTTACAATCAATTTCTCCACATAAAGTCACCCTAAATTCAAGGATTCACATCAGAACCTTCGTTAGTTCCACAAGGTAATTCACTACGAACAAAGGAGTGAAAGAAAGGGACACGAGGAAATTTCAAGGCCGTCTTTTCTTCAATCCATTTATTTTGAGCATACATGGTTACTTAGTAGTCTTCAAATACATCCAAATGATCAGATTGTACCTTCATTTGCCATTCCATTTGCTCATATTGATGGTACATCTTTTGCAGCCTTTCTCTAATATGCATCAATTCTCCTTCAATCTTCTCAAGTTAACCAAAAAGCTTTTCCAATGTCATGGCTAAGTAGACATTGAAGTAGGTTTAAAAATTTTTATGCATAAACTTGGCTTTCCCTTCATTCTCCATTGTAAGTCTCACCATAAAAGCAATCCAACCTATCTTTTCTCTCAAAAGTATAATTCTAGGGTGGAAATTTGAGGTTCTGACGTTTTGGGATGAATATGTAGTGTTTTATAAAGATTTGAGTGGGTAAAAACTGCATTTAGGCGGTTTTACCACGTAACTCTTAGGCGCCAGTTCTGGCCCTAAGAGTCAGAATCCTAAAATGCACAGGTTCGCCCTTCATCAAATTTTCATAAGTTTTACTTCAAAATAGTGTCTAAAAGTGGATCAAAAGTTATGTCACTAAGTGAATTCACATATAAAGCACACTTAATATTGCAACAAATTAAATCATACTATGGGTTTCCTCCCATAAAGCGCTTGGTTTAACGTCGTCAGCCCGACATAACCAATAGTTTATTCCAAATGGGTTAACTATAGCACATCTTTAAAAGATGGCAAAGTTCCTCCAATATAGGGTTTCAATCTTTGTCTATTTACTTTAATTACAGAATTTGTTTTTTGATCGATTATATCCACCGCTCCATAAGGATAAACTTTTTTAACAATAAAAGGACCTGTTCATTTGGATTTCTATTTTCCTAGAAACAATTTTAATCTTGAATTATATAATAAAACTTCTTGTTCACGCTCAAAAGAATTTCTTAATATTATTTTGTCAAGCGGCTTCTTCATTTTCTCTTTATAAATTTGATAACTTTCATATGAATCATTTCTAACTTCTTCAAGTTCATTTAATTGAAATAAATTTTATCTCTAGAATGACTTAAATTGTAATTAAACTCTTTAATCACCCAATAAGCTTTATGTTCCAATTCATCATGTAAATGACAAGGTTTTCCATATATGTGCCTATATGGTTACATTCCAATAGGAGTTTTATAAGCAGTCCTATAAGCCCATAAAACATCATTGAGTCTATCAGCCCAATTAGTTTGTTTTGGGTTAAGAGTTTTCTCTAAAATCTTTTGATCTCCTGATTTGATACTTCAGCTAATCCACTAGTTTGAGGATGATAAGCTGTTGAAAATATTTGGTTAATCCCATATTTACTCATTAATCTTTGAATCATAAAATTCTTGAAATGACTTCCCCCTTCTGTGATAATTATTCTTGGCATTCCAAATCTGGTAAAAATATTTTCAATTAAAAAATTTTCAACACTTTTAACATCACAATGAGGTAAAGCCTTAGCTTCAATCCATTTTGAAATATAATCAACAGATAATAATATATAACTTTTTCCTGAAGATGGTATAAATGGTCCCATAAAATCTAAACCCCAGACATCAAAAATTTCCACTTCCAAATTAAAATTTAGAGGACTTTCATCTCTCCTAGAAATATTGCCTATACGTTGACAGCAATCACAAGATTTAACATAATTTTAAACATCCTTAAATAATGTAGGCCAATAAAATTTGGATTGTAAAATTCTATAAGCAGTTTTATCAATTCTGAAATAGGCACCAAATTCAGAGTTGTGACATTTTTTAATAATCTCAAAAGATTGTTCATAAGGAACACATCTTCGTATAATAAAATCCTTACAGTGTTTAAATAGAAAGGAATTATCCCAAAAGTAAAATTTCACATCAGGTAAGAATTTCTTTTTCTGTTTATGATCTAATGCATATGGAATAATGTTACTAGCTAAATAGTTAACTATGTCAGCATACCATTGGATTAATCCATCAGAAACATTATAAAGTTGTTCATCAGGAAAAAAAATCATTAATTTCTTCCTTATCATTTTTTATTCTTGAAAGATAATCGGCGATTTGATTATCAGACCCTTTTCTATTAACAACTTAAAAGTTAAATTCTTGCAAAAGAAGGATCCATCTAATCAATCTCGATTTAGCTTCTTTTTTTTCATAAGATATTTAATTTCAGAATGATCTGTATGCACAATACATTTTTTCCTAAGTAAATATGATCAAAATTTGTCAAAGGCATATACTATAGCCAATAGCTCATTTTCAGTAGTAGTGTAATTAATTTGAGCTTCATTAAGAGTTTGACTAGCATAATACATAACTTTAAACATCTTATTATATCTTTGTCCTAAACCTGCCCCTATAGTGTAATCATTCTCATCACACATTAATTCAAATGGTTTTTCCCAATTAGGTGAAACTATCATAGGTGCAGTTATTAATTGTTCTTTGAACAAATTAAAGGCATTTAGGACATTTCTTTTAATTCAAATTTTATATCTTTTTCTAAAAGATGACAAAAAGGTTTAGTAATCTTAGATAAATCTTTAATATAAATTCTATAAAATCCAGCATGCCTAAGAAAACTTCTTATACCAGTTATATTAGTTGGAGTTTGCAATCTAGTAATAACTTGAATTTTTGCTTGATCAACTTCCATTCCACTTTTAGAAATTTTATGTCCCAATACTATTCCTTTTGTAACCATAAATTTACACTTCTTACAATTCAGAACTAAATTTGTTGCTTGACAGTGATTTAAATCTTTAATCAAATTATGTAAACAAGAATCACATGAAGTTCCAAATACAAAAAAATCATCCATAAAAAATTTTAATTCCTTTTTCAATTAAATCAGAAATGATAGGCATTATACAACTTAGAAAAGTAGCAGGTGCATTACATAACCCAAAAGAAATTCTACAAAAAGCTTTAGTTTCGTAAGGACTTGTAAATGTAGTCTTTTCTTGATCTTAAGGAGTTATAGGTATTTGATGATAACCAGAATATCCATCTAAAAAATAGAAGTACAAATTTCCTGCTAATCTATCCAGCATTTGCTCTAGGAATGGAAGAGGAAAATGATCTTTCCTAGTGGCAGTATTTAATTTTCTGTAATAAATACAGATTCGCCAACTAGTTACTCGTCTTGTTAGAATCAATTCATTATTTTCATTTTCGACAACAGTCACTCCTCCTTTCTTTGGAACACAATGAATGGGACTAACCCAAGGACTATCAGATATTGGATAAATTATTCCAACATCCAACCATTTTAACATTTCATTTTTAACCACGTCTTTCATAATAGGGTTTAGTCTCTTTTGAGGTTCAACACTTGGTTTACTGTCATTTTCCAATAGTATTTTGTTCATACATATTGATGGGCTTATTCCTTTAATATTTGTTATTGTCCATCCAAAAACTTTTTTATACTCTTTTAAAACTTCAATCAATTTCATCTTTTATTTTGTAGTTAAATCAGAAGATATAATAACTGGTAAATTTAATGAATTCCTTAAAAAGGCATACTTTAAATGAGAGGGTAATTCCTTTAATTGCAATTTAGGAGAATTTTCAATTGATGGTTTGAATTCATTACTCTTAGTTTTATCTAATATTTCCCAATTTTCATTAATATAATCAATTTCTTTTATATCTTCCTCAGAATCATTTTCATCACTTAAATCTTCAAAACCTAAGAACTCTTCTTCTTTAGAAATATTATGACATTTTTCTTGATAAAGTTTTATTATCATATAATCAAAAATCCTTTCTATAACACTTCTCTTTGTTATGATATCACATTGATTTAAGAACATTGGATGTTACTTCTTAATCATTAACTCTTTGGGTTAGCTCCCCTTTTTGTACATCTATCATAGCACGTCCGGTAGCAAGGAAAGGTCTTCCTAAAATAATAGGAATCTCTTCATCTTCTTCCATATCCAGAATTATAAAGTCTACAGGGAAAATAAATTTATCCGCTTTTACCAAAACTTCTTCTATTATTCCTCTTGGGTGAGTAGTAGATCGATCTGCTAATTGTAAGGTTATAGTAGTAGGAGATATTTCTCCCAAATACAACCTTTTAAAAGTGGATAAAGGCATGAGGTTAATAATTGCTCCTAAATCACATAAAGCTTTTCCATGAAATATATCTCCTATAGCACAAGGTATAGTAAAACATCCATGATCTTTAAGCTTCTGAGGTAGCTTTTTTTGAATAATTGCACTACATACTTCGCTTAATGTAACCTTTTCAAAAGCTTCAGGATTTCTTTTTTTGTTAAGAATATCTTTCATAAATTTAGCATACTTAGGCATTTGTTTCAAAGCTTCAGCAAGTTGAATATTAATAGTAAGCTTTTTGAATACCTAAAAAAATTTCAAAAATTGTTGATCCAATTTTTGTTATTTCATTCATTGTGGAAATGGGGGTGGATGTTTTTCTAATTCATCATGAGATTTCTTTTCTTTTTCAGTAATTATTTCCTTAAGTTTCTCAACTTCTATCACTTCAGTCTCTTTTTGAATTTTATTTTCCTTTCCATCCCATAGTTCTTTTCCATTTCTAAGTAATACAGCTTTAATCTGCTCTTGCTGTTTTCCATTTTCTCTAGGATTTACTTCAACAATACTTGGAAGTGTTCTATGTGGTCTGTTGTTAATTACAGTTGCAATTTGCCTCATTTGATTTTGAGTATTTCTTATCGTAGCATTTTGACTTTGCAACTGACTATCCATTTTTAAAATTAATTCTTCTATAGACAGTTTCTTTTCCTTAAATTGCTGATTATGAAAACCAGGAGAATAAGAAGGTCGATAGTTATAATTACCTTGATTATTCCAATTTGCAATTTGGCTAGGTTGGTTATTGCCCCATTGTGGATTTGCATTATTCCAATTTAAGTTAGGGTGAGTCTTCCAACCTGGATTATAGTAATTGGAGTAAGGGTTATTAGTTTTGCTAGTGATAGCTTGCAATGTCTCTAAAGTTTGATATTCATCAGTACTTCCAGAATTATCATTACTTAAATGAGATAATTGAGACAAACTATCTAATTTCTTAGATATTGCTGCAATTTAAGATACTAAAATAGAAAAGGCTTCATTTTCTTATATACCAACCACTCTTTTAGTATTTATTCTATTAGAAGGCCATTGAAAATTATTTGTAGCCATTTCTTCTATTAAAGCAGAAGCTTCATCAAATGATTTAGCCATTAAGGAACCTCCAGCAGCAACGTCTACAATAGATCTAAGAGAACCTATTAATCAATTATAAAATGTTTGAATAATTAGCCAGTCTAGTAAAGCATGATGTGGACACTTCCTACGAAGTTCTTTACATCGTTCACATGCTTCATAAATAGTTTCACCTTCAAATTTAGTAAATTAAGTTATATCATTTCTAAGTTTTGCAGTTTTGGAAAACTGAAAATACTTAGCTAGAAATTTTTGCATCATTTCTCCCCATGTTTTAATAGATCCGATTGCTAACAAATTTATCTACATCTTAGCCTTATCCCTTAAAGAAAAAGGAAAAATTCTAAGCATAATAACATCATCTGAAACATTATCATACTTGAAAGTAGCACAAAGTTCTAGAAAACTAGTAAGGTGTAAATTAGGATCGTCAGTAGGAGATCCTCCTAACTGATTATTTTATATATTTTGCATAATTTAAAGTTTAAGTTCAAATGAGTTTCTTTGCTACAGCAGAGATTTGAATGCTTAAATGACTTTCATCAGCTGTAGGGTTAGCAGACTCTCTTAATGGTCTATGTTAATTTTGATTTTTATTTTCGGCAATATTTTGTTGCATATTATTGTGAGGTATGTTATCAATTTCTAGGAAATTATGTATTTTTCTTTCTTATATTGTGTTCTAATTCAGAATTATAAGGTATTAATTCTTCAAATTTTAAACTTCGCATAAAAGAAAGTAGAAAATATTATTTAATTATTTAATAAAATTAAAATATAAATATTATATATAAAATAAAGATTTTATCTTTCCTTAATTATTTAATTTTTAGTACTTATATTTGATTTCTTCCCAGGCAATGGCGCCAAAAACTTGACCAGAACGTAATTACGCAAGTAAAATAACTTAAAAAATTATGGTCAAACTTGACCCTAAATCTGATTAAGCGGCTAATGTACGATAATTAAAGATTAAAGTACTGATAAATATAAGTCGCACACTAGGGGTACTACGCAATTATACGTATCATTTCAAGTAATATATGAATTTCTAATTAAGCCCCAGATATCGATCCCACGGGGAAGATTAAGTACAAATATATAAGAAAAGAAAGACGAAAAATCTATTTATAAACTAATCAATTTTCAAGTAAGAATATGCAAGTTATTTAAAGTAGCAGTTGGAAATAAAATAGTAGTTTAAATTCTTCAACACAATAAACAAAGATTCTTTCCCCAAATGAAATATTTAATGATTAGTAAACATCTAATTTAGTTTGAGAACTTAAATAATGTGGTGATGTGACAGGTAGGAGCATAATTATTCTTTACACTTGTTACAACATCTAAAGAACATTGGCTAGTTTTAGAAGATAAGATCAGGATGTATTATTAGTAGTAAGGGATGAAGGTTTAGGCTCTCACTTCTAGTTCCCCCCCATGGGTGCCTATGGTCTGGCTACTAGTGACCCGTCACCATCTCTTAAACCAAATTGATAGAATTTAGCCTGTCACTCTAAAAACCTATTCAAATCTACGCCCTTCAAAAATTATTTCCCTATCTATTCGCACCCCCCCCCTTTAAGGATTTACCATCTACCTTTCCAAGGGAGATGTGATACTTACAATTTAAGAATTCGTAGCCCACTGTCAGGTCTTAAGAACTATCCTTGGATTTTAACATTACAAGTGATCAAGTTGTAGTGTAAATGAAAATCAGGAAAAGTAACATCACATATTATTAATGAAGAAAAATAAGTTCTCAAAAGTAAATCAAATCTTTTTTAAGTATTTCATATTCGTAGGGAGAAAGATAAGAAGACTAATCAGAAAGCATAGGATTCACACCACAACCCATATTTATATAATTTAAATTCAAAGTACAAAAATTAAGAACTAAATTATAAATGCTTATCTCGAATGATATCCAAGACATCCTTTGAAGTTTCTTTGACTGACTTCAATAAGAATCCAATACTCTGAACTCTCACTAAGAAAAATTAAATAACATAAAACACTATTTTTCTAAATGAAGTGGCACACCCCTTTCACTATTATAACACTTACACACTCCAAACAACCACACTAACGACCACACTTTGATGTAGAATTGTCCTCTGCTTATAGAGCTTTAAAAAAAACCAGGGGTTACTTCAGGAACCTTTTTAAAATTCATCCAAATTTGTTGAATATTCTAGAAGTTAACTGTGGCGCCTAGGCGCCACTCTTCTGCTCGAATGGATGCATCCCTTCAGGTTTTGAGTCACATCTCTTCATTGAATAACTGATTCACTACGTCTAAATTCTTTGTATTTTGTTTATAACATATGGGAAATTGTCCAAAGGCTTCTAGATCGCTTCTGAGTCATCAATAACCGTCACAAAATCATCCATAAGTGCACTAGAATTCCATGCTGAGTCTAGTGCCTGGGCGCTAGAGTCGGACCTTTTTTCTTTTTTTATTCAATTAACTCATTTTTGCTCCTTTTACTCTTTTTTTTATTCTTTTTCTTTATAAACTTATTTTCTTGTACCTGCAACCAAAAACATCAGAAACACCTTTCATTAAAGTGTAATACACTTAAAATATTAGTTAAAAAAGATATAATAATTTAAGTAATTTTAAGGGTGATCAATTCCCCCAAACTTAAACCTTGCTTGTCCTCAAGTAACTCTTAACTTTTTTTACTACTAAAATAAATATTCTATGGAGAAAATATTTCTTTAAGACTTTTATAATTGTTTATTTTATAAACAGAATAATGAAACTTTAAAAGCTTTTTTAAATAACTTAGGCTAAAACCAAAATATGTAAAATATTTAATTTGCAAGTATTAAGAACTCTCTTCTCAAATCTATTTCAAAAAATACTTGCAATTTGTCATATTAAGAATATGTAGATAATTTATAGGAAAAATATTTTCATGATAACTCTACTAGTAAGGATGCTTGTACATAAATCTTAAGTAAAAAAATTGTGTTTAGGTCTCTTCCTATAAGATAATTCAAGTGAAGCCAATTTTTTATTTAGGCTTTTCCTCAAGCTTCTCCTCACTTTTATTTTTCTTTCTCTTTTTATATTTAGATTGCTTTTCAATCCTATATATTATTCTTTTCTATTTCAGGGATTGTTTTCAATCCTTTCTTTATTTTTTTCTTGAAGTGAGGATTACTGTATCTGGATAGCCTGTTAATGATTTTGAACTTCACTATCCTTACTTATATTTAAGGACATAGCAAATTTTTCACTTAATGAATATGTTTTTAGCAAAAATATTTTCGTAGAGCTTCAATTCTATCTTCTCAAGTAAACATTTAGATTCCTTAATATTGTCAAAAATACAATATTCTTTTATTTAAATATTTGAATAAAAACATTAACACCTTTTATTAAATAATTACAATTTTTGGTATTATCCCTTGTTATATAAAAAAAAATTTATAAGTTTATTATAGTACTCATGAAATCAACAATATATCTATCTTAAATTAACTTTTCTTCCAAAGGTTATGTTATTAATTTTGAAAATATTGTATACTAAGGACAAGTAAAGTTTAAATTTAAGTTATTTTCCCTCCCACTTAGTTCTTTTAAGAATGTTTAAAACATTTGCACTTTGAAATATTAAACTAAGCAGGAAGAAGAAATTTAATATTTAAGGTATTTTAGTAATGTAAATAATGCAGGCATAAACAACAATGCAAAAGAGTTGCAAAGTAAATAACAATAAGACTAACACTCTTTCACATTTTTAAACATTTAACAAAACAACAGGAGTATAAATAGGATTAAATTCTAAGCAATCTAATAACAGAAACAAATAGAATTATTACAAAGTTCTCAAACAATAGAATAATACATGAACAGTAAAAACACACATAAAAGGCACATCTGCAAAGCAAAGCAAACACAAAGTCTAATCATCCTCAGTTGCTTCCTCATCATCAGAAGAATCATCGGGAATAGGACTTCTGGGGTTCATCCATGGGGTGAATTTGGACAAGTAGGAAATTCAATTTTTCTATCACCCTTCAGAAATTTCATAAGTGCTTCATTATACTCCCCATCATAGTCATTCTTCCTTTTTATATATCCAGACACATGATCAATCTTACTATCTATCTCATCTACTCTGCATCGCATAAAAAATAGATCACTTTGATGCTCCAAATATCTCTGACAAACATTATTCCACACATTTAGTGGAGGCTCAGAAGTAGAAGTGGAGGGTCCAGGTGCAGAAGTAGAAGGCATAGAAGAAGTAAATGCTGTGGAACTTTGACTTTTTGGCTTTCCATATTTGTCCACATGAGTTGTTCCAATTGGCTTAAGTTGCTTAACAATCTCTTTAGAATGAGAATAAGTAATATCGGCATTCTTGCAAATCGATAAAATGAGAGCCGAGAAGCCTAAATCAGAATTAACACTTCCTCTAGCTGTGTTGACCTCAATTTTGGTGAGGTTTTTTGCTTCTCTCTTTAGTACTTAGGATCTAGCCTTAGGCTTTTCCTTTGACTAATCTTAGAGGACTAGAAATGGAACCCACCACTTAGAAATGTAAACACCTCTTAACTCCCTGTAAACCCCATAAGTTTGATTGTAAACCCCCAAGCCACTTGGAGGGTTAAAATCAAATGTGGAGGTTTAAAGGATGAGTTCCCTATAGGACTCTTTAGCCTTAGGACTACCCTGGGTGGCCTGGTCTGGTGAGGGTTGACCTGCACACATTACACTTTCACACACATTCCAAATCCTAAAACAATTCACACCTAATTTGACTTCCTGACTCATGTAGGTAATTCATATGGATGGACCTTAACCCCTAGGCCCTTGGCTAAGAGGGTTAGGAACAACATAGTGAATGCCTCAAATGAGTCCTCTCATGGCTCTTTTGAGCTTGATATGACTTCATGGCTCAACCAAAGTGATTCCATTTCTCTCACATTTGATCAATCTTCCTTTTGTTAAAATTTCAATTTTTGACCCCCGGGGCCCCGGACCCGCCAAACCAACCAAATACCCTTGAAATGACCCAAAATTTGCAAAATTACCTAAATTACCTAAGATTCCTCAAAATTAATCCTAAACACTTCCCACCACTCAGATTGACCATCTTCGGCTAAAAATACCAAAATTTCCAAAAATACCCCTAAACCCCCCAAAATTACCAAAATACCCTTCTACCCCAAAAATCCAAAAATTCTAAAAATTCACAGAAAATTCCAGAAACTCCCAAATATTCCTAATGTCATTTTGTTCAACTATACCATGGGCCAATTTTGCCAATTTACCCCACTTTTACCAAAACCCCCAATTTGACCCATTTTTAACCCAATGTCAAACCAAAACACTCCAATTGACCCCAATTTTGGTCCAATTCAATTCTAAACTTCAATTAATTATCTCCAATATCAATTTAGACCAAATACAAGTCCAATTTGATTGATATTTGGGCCCAATTTCAATTTGAAACCAAAGGCCCAATTTTTGCCCATGACCTAAACCTAGCCCAAACCAACCCAATTCAACTCCAATTGGCCCCAAATCTTTTCTAAAAACCTTCCTAGCATCCCCATAAACAAAACACTAACTTGATTTGCCCAAAATTTGAACCTAAACTCCACCCAAACCTAACCCAAAACCAAAATCCCTTAAATTGACCTAAGCCCAAATCTAACCCAATGGGCCCAAATCCCAAAATTAGAGCCCAACCAAAGTTGAAAACTCTTTGTAACACTCCCATAAATATTTTTCAACATTAATTTTACACCAAATTCAACCTTAGCCCAACTTTCGCCCAAGTTAGCCCAATTTGGCCCACCTTGGCCCCTTTACCAAAAAAGCCCAAATTCAACCCAATTCTACTCCAAGTCACACCAAATCTCTTCCAAAATCTTCATGACACATCCCTTAACTAAATGCAACATTTATTTGGTACAATATTTTACAAAATTTTCATCCAAAAAATTATCTTAAAATCTAAAAGCCCATTTCATTAAAACATTTTAAAAGCCCATCCAAAACCATTTTAAAAGCCCGTTTTCAATCCAAAGCCCATAAGACATTTCATTTCATCATCCATTTAATCAAAATCACCCCTAAGTTTCAAAACCATCCTTAAACCATTCCAAATTAAGCTTCATGAAAATTTTCCACCAAAATGTCGAAATTTCTAAAACCCACTTCCATGAAACTAAACCAAGCCACCCCTATGCCAAATGGAGCCATTAAACCATGCACAAGCCACATGCAAGCCTTGGGAGCCCCTTTACACATCACCATGCCATTTATTGCAAAAGGAGGAGCCTCTTTTAAACCCCCTTAAAAAAGTTTTAACCCTTTTAATGATACACCCTAACCCATGATTAATCTAAATATTCATGGATGGGGACTTCACCACCTTCTCTTGGCTGAACCCACTGATTTCCCTCAGCCCAAAATTAGGCCTCGGGGAGGTGCACCAAGCCTAAAGCATGCATTTGACCCATTTGAACCCAAAATAGCCACTTCCCCCATTCCATTTGAATTAAGTCCTTTACACATGGCCAATGCTAATTGCTTGCACCGTTGCCAACCCCTGACCCTCCTATGACAACAGTGACTTGACCCTGGCCGGCCAGCCACCACAGCAGCTGGAAAACACCACACCTGTGAGCACCTATTTAATTTAAATTTCAAATTCCTCCTTGCTGAGGTGTCTGAACACAATTGAACTCCATGGCTGTTCTTCACTTGCCCTGAGCAGCTGATCCCAGCCTCCAATTGCCCCTGGGAAGCTGTCCAGCCACCTTTATTTAAACACCACCACCTCTCGACCAAAGAAGGTGTTGAACCAAAACATACCAAAACACTGCCAAAATCACTCCAGACCTCTCTCCAGACACAGAGAACTTGATCCCCACTGAAATCCAGCCTTAAAACCCTCTCGGTGAGTCCAATTTTGGAATTGAAATTCAAGCCCAAAACCAGAACACTTCACCACAGTGAGCCAATCTTCAAATTGATTGACTCTACACCTTCACTAGACCAAAAGGAGAAATTACCCAGCAAAAGCCCCCTCACCAGGCCAGCCATTGCTTCCAGCCTCCAAGCTTTGTAATCGGCCTTGGTCACTTTTGTACCTAGCCATTTCCCCAGAGCAAGAGACTTCACCTGGAGCTTGCTTGGACTCAATCGAAGGTGACACAACCCTCAGATCGAAGCTTCACTTCTTTGAGCAAAGGTATGAACTCACTCTTCCTCCCGAGCTCCTGGAGATTCTCCATTTAGTTTGAGTTGATTTCAATGCACCTTAACCGTATAGATGTGTTCGTCTCTTCAAGATGAATCGATAGAGTACAAGAATGCAAAAATCAATGGAGAATCGAGTGAGATTTTAAGGTTTTAGTGTGGACAGTCATGGGTGCACACCAGTCGGAGACGATAACCAGGAGCCGTTGGATCGCGCGTGTATCGAGCGGACAGTCGAGATCAAGCCGGACAGCAGAATGGTACGTGAATCGCAGGCCCCCATAGCGCTGACTCAGATGGAGGTGCCGAATCACGGAGCGACGCATGGGCTTTCGATCCGGACGAGGATGACGTGGCACCGAGTCGGATAAGTAGAAAATTAGGATTTTTTGGATTTATTTAAATACCAGAACTTTAAAAATTCATATCATTGCATAGAAAAATCACAAAAATAAAATAAAAATACCCACTTGCTCAGTGAACAGAGGAGAATAATGTGAAAAAGAAATCAAGTTAATTAGATGAGTATTTTATTTTTAATAATTTATTTGCTGTTTCCAATGTATTGATTCTCTATTTGCATAGACAATTCACCATGGTATGAGACCATAGGGCTTTTAAAGCCTTTGATCTTGGGAACATTCCCTGAATTTTTTAAGGTCAGAGGCCATCTCTGTGAAGAGTTATTGATTTTTCAAGTTCATGTCACTGTTTTAGGTATTTTAATTCCAATAATTAGCATGTTGTAAAATAAATTCTAGGAAATTTTGGTGGTGCTTCTTAGGACCAGGGGACCCTATGAAAAATATATTTTGAGTTAGTTCATTTATAATAACCTTAATTGGCCTAAACTCTCAAAATTGAATGTGAATTAATTAGGGTCAACCACACAACAAATTGAATTAAAAACAATTCTCCATTACTCTTTAGGGTCAGAGGAACCTTACATAAAATTTGAAATCAATTGGACTTGATTAACCCCACCAAATGGATTGATTAAGCCTCATAAGCAAAATGGAACTTTAAAAATTCATAACTTCAAGAATAATTTTTAAAAATTCAAAAAAATGGTTTTGGAGCTTCTCTGATATCAGGGGAGTTTAGGAATATTAAAATTGGAATTTTCTAAAAAAAGTTGATTTTTCATAATATTTTAATATTTTAATAATTAAAAAATAATAAAAATCACAAAAATATTAAAAATCATAAAAATATCACATTTTGACTCCTAATCACTTAGGAACAACCCAAATATTTTTCCTAAGTCCCTAGGATAAGATATTGGACTTTAAAAGCTTAATGAAATTTTTAATATTAAAAAATGTATTTTCCAAACTTTTCACTAAATTAATTCCAATAAATCAAAAAAAGATCAGAAAATTATAAAATTTGTTTCTCTGAATTCTTTGGGGTCAGAGAAATTTAAGAAAAATATAAAATCTATTTTTCAATTTTTTACTTTATTTTAAAATTAATTAATACTCTAAAACTCAAAATAATTATAATAAATAAAATATAATTCAAAAAATCACAAAAATTGGTCCAAGTGGTTCTCTAGTCATTAGAAACATCCCATAATTTTCTTAAGGACAGAAACTTTACCTTGGTCATGTTGTTGAATTTTCTTTAAAAACCCCCATTTTCTACTAAAAATAATTATGTAAATAAATTAAAGTCAGAAAAATCACATTTTCTCCTCTAATGTCTTAATTGATATGTGAGTGAGGTGACACAAAAATTTCAAATTCATTTGAGCTCAATTTAGTGAGTTATGAAATAAATAAGCTTAAAAGGGCATAAAGGTAATTAAAAATTCTAACCCTTAATTAAAACTTTAGGTTTAATCAAAATGGAGGGTAAAATATTTGATTTTAACTTTCTCTTGGATGATTGAAACTTAGGGAAATTAAAGGGTAGAAACTCATTAAACACTTTGAAAATATCAAAATGAAACTCTAATTAATTAAACAATTTAAATTTTGAAAAGAATATATTTAAAATTTGGATTGATAAAATAGGGATATTATTAAGAGGATATTTATTCTTTAATTTAAAAATCCCTAAATAAGTCACTTCAATAATATTTAGTTCTTAATTAAAAATTAAAATAATAATCCAAATTAAATAAATTAAAAATTAAAAGAAGATAACCCTTAAATGAATTAAAGCTTAAAATATTAAATGGTCCAATAATTAAAATCAAATTTAAAATCTTGGAGTTAAATTAAATTTAATTAAATTAAGTCAAGTTAAAGTTTAAATTAAATTAAATTAACACCTTAACAATTAAATTAAATTAAATTTAAAATATTGAAACTAAAATCAAAATTAAATTAAAATTAAATTAAATTAAAATTAAATTAAAATTAAATTAAATTAGATGAAATTAAATTAAATTAAATTAAATTAAAATCAAATTAAATTAAATTAAGTTAAATTAAAATCACTTAATAACAAACTTAAATGAAATCATTAAGAGTTAAACCAAAACATATCAATAATTTCAACACCTCTTTCTATCTAAGTAAATTTAAAACATAAACATCAATGTGAAATACTAAGATAATTGAAAGTGTAAAGATTTAAATTAAATCTAAAAAAATTTGAACACTATTCCAAACTTAAAATTATTAATTAAAACCTCATAATTAAATTAAATCACTTTAAATCATTAACTCAAACATTAAATTAAGGATGATTAAAATTCTCAGTAAACCAACTTGCCCCTAAAGGCTTTAATTATTATAACTCTTAAATACAGTATTAAGTGAGATATCACTTCATTCATCAGATAATCAAATACCCAAGTTCACTGAGCAAGAGACAAAGTTTAACTAAACTCCTGGATGATTAATTCACATGTGCAACTAAATTTACTTGGACTCAAAATAATCCCAGAAGTATTGAAAAGATGTTTAGGACTCGTCCTAAGCACTTCCTCAATATGACGGGATGTTTTAGAAGAACAATTGAATTTAATTGTTCTTTGATGAAAAAATCATCCTTAAACCAAACCAAGAACCTAGATGTCATAGGAGATGACTAGTTATAGGATTAGGAATTTGGTAGACAACCAAAACCCTTCCCTTAGCTTTACCCAGGTATGTGTTGAAATATTTCAATGCCTTAACATGTGTTTTAAGTGCAGCTTGGGATGATGGGAAGACCCTCCAGGTACGCTTTTATTTTATTGCAATTTACTTTATTGTAATTTACGTACATGCACTGTACTTTACTTTTTTTTGCATGTAAACAAGATTGTTGCATGAAAACCAAAACCTTTAGGATAGTCCCTGAACTGAAACCAAAACTAAATTAAAAGTCATTGCAAGATAAAATTCACCGCTACAACATTCTAAAATATAAAATGACTTAAAATTTAATCACAAACAGAACAACAAAACTACAATTGTGACTAAATTAAAACGTCTCGTTGAATGATCGGGAATACCTCGGATGATGTAACCCATGTGTTGCTAACGGGATTTCCACGGTCTAAATGAAAGTGTGGAACTCATTCAATCGAGTTTAGCAAATTCATCCGGACTAAGTGAATTCGATGAAAATAACGGTGTCGGGCCGACGGAACCGTGGGATCTTAATTGGTTCTGTTTAAACAACTTTAAGATTTATTTTAATTAAAATATTAAAAATATTTGGACTTTAAGATTTCTAAACCAAAACACTTCTCTCATCTCCCGATTTATGACTTCTAAAACTAAACCTCTACAACAACAAGGAGCTTGGAGCATGGTGGGCAGCACGGCCATCGTCATCAGCAAAACTGGATTCTACTTCAGCAAAACCTTTCCTAGTTTTAAACAACAAAACCATAGGACTTCGAGGTAGTTTGCCTAGTGCAACCTAAATTCTCAACTTTTTGTTAGGCATTTGTATAATCATGTTATGAAAATTAAGCCCTAACCGGTCTTAGGACTCTGATGAAGTCGTTCGATACGACATAAACCCTCACATCTTCGAGGCCATTTGTGTGATTATGTCATACAAATATAAGACCTAAATTAATTAAAATTGTCAAGATTTAAACATTAAATAAGTTCCCAAATTGAAGCCAAACGATAAGATAGTTTGGGAAGTTGCCAAGATTCTACTTGGATCCTCAACTTCTCCTACTTCTCTTCCTTTGGATTCTTAAAATAAACTGTTCCGAATTTGAGTTAATCCCTATTGAAATTTCTAAAATCCAATCCTTTGAAAACCTTAAACTTTAAAATTCTTGAGAGCAAAACCACTGATCATTATAGGGAGTTTTCTTAAATGATTCCCGTCATTTAAGATGTAATTAACTATAGGGGCTTGCCCTTATAGGGAACTTTAAGAACCCAGGTAATAAAACCCTGCTTAATTTCTTTATATTAAGCAGGGGAACTTGTCGGCTTATAAAGTTTGTTCACAGACAAACGGATGTCACTAATCTTCTAGTTTATTTAACCGAGCCCCATCATCAAGCAGTGTGTCTATTCTTCGAGATAGATATTTGGTTTGTGGTGCGGTGCTCGTTTATATAAACTATTTGGGATGTGAGATCGGTTTGATTTCATATCTTAAAATTTTCAAACTTAAAATTATTTTCAAAATCAAATGCTATTTTTTAAATTATATATATATATATATATATTTAAAATAAATTAAAAATTCACCGACAACTTCTGTAGGCGACCCCTTTTTTAAAATACAACACACAAACCTAAAAATATGCCGACAATTTCAGGCGACTCTGCTGGGGACTAGTTCCTCTCTCCATTTTGATTAGATGGTTTTCCTTTCATAAATCAATAGTGTATCCATGTCCCTAGTGGAGCAAACTACCATTCTTCCGATGGAATACCCCGTTCATTTCTGTCTTGAACGAGTATAGTCAACTCCTCTCGAATTTAGGAGCCACTGTTCAGACACCCCTAAACGGAGAGGTTCTGAGATTCTTTTACCTCTTTTCTGAGGTGGGGTGGACCCCCAATAGGTGTTAGTTTAGGAGCGGTCCTTCGAGTCAAGAAGTCTTGCATAAGACTTTCTCTTCCTTTCTAATTCTAAATCGGGCCCTTTACCTTTTCTATAACCTTTTTCCTTTAATCGTTTTGTTTATAACGAACGAACTCGCTAATAAACAACCTTCTAATAAACAATCTCTTTTAAAAATCACAAATACACTAAGACAAATGAAAATGTGTTCGGACTCTTTCTTTTTCGTCTTAAACTTTACGACGAAAAGAAGCATAATTCGGGACTGACATTCGGAATCTGCCTTACAGAAAATGACTGCCCCAAAATTAATCTTCTCCTTCACCAATGGAATGGACTTCGTTGTTTACAAGGATGAGCTACTCGATAATGGAATCATCCATTTGGGACAAGGATTCGGCAACACAGATATCAAGTTCGCTGACGTCACTCTCTTCACACTAATGGACAAAGTGTCAGAAACTGAGAAACCCGTAATTGAGTTCAACTTGAAGTCGGCTCAAGAATTCCCTCCCCTACAAAGGGTTCCAGCTGAAAGAAGTACTACTATTCGTAGGAGGACTGTTGTCTCTACCCCCACCGGTCTAGTCATCTCTGCACCTACCTTGACTTCTGCCAAACTGAAGGGGAAGGAAATCCAAGTCTATGATGAGCCTGTCACCGTGGAGCGTACGGATTTTGCTACAATATCATCTATTTTTGAGATTGGGTCATGTTCAAGAGTTGCACCCCTAACTGGAACTCAAACGAGAAATAGAAGCAGAAAGATCACCAAGATCGAGAAAGCTAAAGCTGCTGAAGTTGCTTTTCTAGAAGAAATTCCTGAGGAAAGAGAAGAACTGCCTGAGTATATACCTCTGTTGGAAGGGAGCAGGTTTCACCCTCTCTCTGCTGCATCAGATGAAGAGGATGTCCTTAGGATCGCCACTGCATTACCCCGACCTACGTACTACAGCAATTACAAAAGGAAAAGGGATAAGACTACGCCATCTGCTCGACTGCAAGCCGTGATAGAAAAATTGGCAAAGAAAGAAAGATGCCCTGTGTTAGAAATCTTAAGAAGGATGGGACGGGTGCCAGTTAAATCTCGCCTCAGACCTTGAATAGAGCCTGTTGCTGCCAGAGAGAAACCAAAGAAGAAGATAAAAGCCAGTTCACACGTTGTTGTATCGGGTCTACAAATTAGGGAGGATACCACCTTCCAGCATATAGCCGACAGACCATCCGGTCCTAGGCTTCCAGCTGCAAGAAGGTTGGTATGGCGACCTACTACTGGGGAGCTAAGACCAAAATAATGTCCTGAGAAGAAAAGTCTCGTCAGGAGACTTGAATCAGAAGAAAGTGCTACTGCAATAAAGGGGACTCCCGGAAAGGAAGTTCAACAACCATCACGTGACAACTGCGAGACTGTGCTGAAAAGGCCACTAGAAGATGCCATGAACAAGTTAAGGACTGACATCTGACGGTTAGCAAAAGAAAGAGAAGAAAAACTAGAAGATGAAGTTGATTCATCAGAATTTATGAATGACGAGTATGCTGAAATCAACATGGTTGAGACGCGAGCATCATCAGCTTCGCAAGGTGCCCGGCAGCTGCGGAAAGAGATGAACCAGAAGTGATGAGGTCACAACTTCGGGAAAGAGATGACACAATTTCCCAGATGGCAAGGAGGATAGAAGAGATGGCTGCTGCCTTAGCCACTCTCCAGAGTCAGGTACAACCTTAGAAAGAAACACTCCCAGAGATCATCCATATTGCAGATGGAGGAAAAGAGATCACATCCGTCAACGGAGATGAACAACCAAAGAAGGATTCTGCACAAAGCATGATTCCAGAAAAGGACATTAAAAACATGGTAGAACAGCATGTGCGAGAAGCCCTAGCACAATCTAAGAGTGGAGCATCTATTTAGACGGGTAGACCTTACCCCGAAGAGTTCGATGCAGTCCAATACCCGAAAGGCTTTGTACCACCTCTGTTTAAGACTTTTGATAGAACAGGAAACCCTCAGTAGCATGTCGCACATTTTCCGTGCTAGTTGCTGCAATGCCAGTGGGAGTGACGCTATACTCTTCCGTCAGTTCGTCAGAAGTTTGTCGGGGATTGCCTTCGACTGGTATGCAGAATTGTCGAACGGTTCAGTAAAGACCTTTTCAGAACTAGAGAATCTCTTCATTAAGATGTTTGCCAGGGCTCAGCACCACATCACTATCGGTGATCTAGTGCTGGAGCAACAGAAGCCGAACGAGACTTTAGTGGATTACATACTTCGATGGAGAAACTTAAGCATGAAGTGTGAACCACAGCTTCAAGAACAACATGCGGTCGGCATCTTGCTCAAGAGTATCCATGGCCCGATAGCACTTCTCCTTAAAGGATTTACAATCAAGACTTTCGAGAAGTTGCTCAGCAAGGTCGGGAGCTTGCAAGAAGAGGCAAAACAGTTAAGTTTCGTAGACAAGACTGATAAGCAGAAAATTGTGAAGGCATTTGAAAAGAAATCTGGAATCATTGCGTTAGTAGATAAGGGCAAGCAGCCAATGCAGATACCGCCAGAACAACCACAGCCCAATTATCAACCACCGCAACAGACTTACCAACAACCACCACAGATAAATCAGCAACCTCAGCAAGGCTATCAGCAACCTCGTCTGAGCTATCAGTCGCCTCAGCATTATGAACAACCGCCTTGTTCATCGCGTACCTTAAGAAAACTTCTAAATAGAGAATATCCATTCAAAGCTGAAGCAATAGCGAAGATGTTCCACAGTTTAATGAAGACACCGGATTTTCGACTACCGAGCCCAAGAGGCCGGAGGAAGTCGATAAGAAAGATCATCCGAACTATTGCCCTTACCACCGGATGCTCGGACATAATATAGAGGATTGCATCACTTTCAAGAGTTGGCTTGATGACAATCTCTGGAAAGGGAACATAACAATCCCGAAGGAATACATGAAGGAACCCCGAAAAGGAGGTTCCGTCAATGTTATTTCAACAGATCCCATTGCTCTAATAGACCCTTACACGACCGATGATGGATGGAGTACCGTCTGGACAAAGTCTTCAAAGAAAATTTTGGATCACATCCAGACCGCTTCGGTACGCGCTTCAACTCAGATTTTGAAACATGTCGAGCCGGTACTATCACTTGCGATTGAAGAACCGCCCTAGAAGGAGGAGAAGATCGTTGAAGAGAAGAAGATCGAGGCTTCAAAGGGTAGACTAGGGGCTGCTTATCCTAGGATGGTTGTTTCCGATTTGGGAGAGAAATCCCTCGAACTCCTGACTCTGTATGATTATCTGCTTGCCCCGGCGGGATCTTATAATGATAAAAGTTATGGAGTTGGCTACGTTTTGACTATTTCTAATGATTACGTAACTAGCGACAATCGGCTTAATCCGGATCTCGATTCCAATACAAATAATGATTCTCAAATCATACATAACCTTGATGACCAGGACGAAGAAGATGTTCACAAGGGAGGCTACGAAAGCTAGACAAGCAACGAGTCTATTTGTCAATTTTGAGGATCTCCGATCACGATAGAATTAGAACTATCAGACACTGAAGCAACTTCAGAAGAGCCAGTTGTTCCGATTCAAGAGGAGACACTGGTAAATTTAGAAGAGATGACAGAAGTCAATCTAACGAGCGAAAAAGTTCTACCCCCGAGAATGGGTCCAAAGGATAAAGGAAAGCAGGTGGTCTCTCAGGAAGAGTCAATCCCAGCAGAGGAACTTCCCATTCAGGAAGAAACCGAGGAACATGGTAATAAAGTGGACTACAACGTGCTAGCCCATCTTAGGAAGCTACCAGCCAAACAAAGCATATACGGCGCTCTGATCCTGTCAAAGGAGATGAGGGAAGCTCTGATCAAGGCTTTACTTGACCCAGAGATTTGTTTAGCTCAAATGGCTGGTGATTCCTTCGATGAGGTTTGCTCGTTAAGAGAACAGCGAGGTGTTACCTTCACGAACAATGATCTATTACTGGGAACAGCTGATCACAACCGACCGCTATACATTTCAGTCACTATTGGAAAGTTTACGCTCTACAGAGTATTGGTTGATCCGGGAGCATCAATCAACATAATGAATCTTCGGACGCTAGCATATTTGGAAATTGATGCTCACGAGCTTGAAGCAGACAATATGTTATTAAGAGGCTTCAATCAAAAATGAGAAAGAGCTCTTTGATCGATAACACTACTAATGAAGACCAGTGATTTAGCAATGACAACCGCAAAATTCCACATAATTGACTCTGAGACATCGTTCAACGCTCTTCTGGGTCGGCCATGGATCTGTGAGAACCTGATGGTACCATTGTCTCTACACCAGTGTATAAAGTATTACGAAGGAGGGAAACGGTGCATCAAAGGTGATTTGCAACCGTTCTCCGTGCACAAAATTGGAATTCATGAAGATGCAGCCTACTATGCACCTCCGAAGAAAACAATCTTCTCCAGAAATGTCATACCAAATGAAGCAAAAGAAGTGCAAGACGATGAAGAACCTGAAGTTCTAGTCCAACAGTTACTCACCACTCCCTTACGGTGAGATGGTGAAGATTTCTCTAGAACTTGCACCAGAGGTCGAGGCCGGTGACGAGGACGTGGAAGAAACGTTGGAACAGTTGGACAGAAGAAACCGTTCATCAATGTTGATTGGGAGAACAGTTCCGAAGAGGAAGAAGAAATTGAGAAAGAAGCAACGACAATAAATCAGAAGAAACCTCAGTTCAAGATCTCTCTCGAAGATGAAAAGAATAAAGAATATGAATCAATGTACGAGAAGATTAACCATTATGTACATACTATGACCCTGACCCCGATCCATTCTAATAAGATCGAGGGTATGGTGGTCAAGGAAGTGCAGGATGGTGTTGCTAAACCAATCAAGTTCTACCGTGGTGCTTCTTCTTCCAGAACTAAAAAAGATGTACAATTTGAAGATGTTACTTCATCCGAATTAATGGAACTACCTTTTGAGTGGTACTCTCCCTGTGTTCAAAATTTAATTCAACGTGGTGTCTTACCTCGACGATGGACAAAAGGTCGATCACAACACTTTGAAAAATTATGGAATAATGTCGGTCGGCCTCCTAATTCAAAACATGGTCTCAGATTCGGCACAGTAGGATCAGTTGATGATACGGGATTTTGCTTGGTTGTCACTTGCGAACTAATAAAGAATGCTTTAAAGCATCAGAAGACCTCGAAGATCTACCAATCGGAGATGCTCCACCAAAATTCGAAGAAGAAATCAAATCTACAATAGACGAGTTAATGGAAGTTAACTTAGGTACTAGTGAAGAGCCTAGGCCGACCTTTGTTAGCTCCTTACTCAATAAAGATGACTTCGAAGACATAATTAAGCGATTAATGGAATTCAAGGACTGTTTTCCTTGGAGTTACGACGAAATGCCAGGATTAGCTCTAGAAGTCACAGTTCATAAATTAGAAGTGGATCCCACTGCAGTTCCAGTTAGACAAGCTCCGAGAAGAATGCTTCTAGAGATTGAGCAACAAGTAATAGCCGAAGTTAAGAAGCTAATAGACGCTAAATTTGCCCGTGAAGAATAATATCCAACTTGGTTAGCCAACGTGGTACCAGTCAGAAAGAAGAATGGTCAGATCAGTATCTGCGTAGATTTCAGAGATTTGAATAAAGCATGTCCAAAGGATGAATTTCCACTACCAATCCCATAACTGATGATCAACATCGCTTCTACGCATGAATTCTTCCCATTCATGGATGGATCATCAGGATACAACCAGATAAAGATGGCACCAGAAGACGAAATGCTCACGACATTCAGAACGCCGATCGGAGTGTATTGTTACACAGTAATGCCATTCTGACTAAAGAACACAGAAGCAACATACCAAAGAGCGATGACGAAGATTTTTTATGATCTCATTCACAACCAAGTCGAGTGCTACGTGGATGATGTGGTCATCAAAAGCAAACTAAAAGAAGATCACTTGTATGATTTGAGAATTGTTTTCGAGCGATTAAGACAATATAACCTTAAGATGAATCCCTTAAAATGCACCTTCGACGTCACCTCTAGGAAATTCTTAGGATTTGTTGTTCGACATCGTAGAATTGAAATCGATCCGGAGAAGATTAAAACTATTTTAGAAATGCCTCCTCCCAAAACTTTGAAACAACTACGATCCTTTCAAGGGAAGTTGGCATATCTTCAACGCTTTATCTCGAACTTGTCAGGTAGGTGTCAGCCCTTCTCGGCATTAGTTAAAAAGGATGCCAAATTTGTTTGGGATGAGAAATGCCGACGAGCTTTCAAGGACGTTAAGAAATATTTAATGACACCTCCTGTCTTAGCAGCCCCAGTCTCAGGTAGACCGTTGATACTTTATACCGCGGCTTTAGAAGATTCTCTCAGAGCCCTGCTAGCCCAAGTCAATGACGAGGGAAAAGAAAATGCACTCTACTACTTAAGTTATCGTCTGATTCTGATGGAAGTAAAGTGTCCTCCGATTGAGAAGCATTGTTTGGCCCTGATCTTCGCCGCTCAAAAGCTCAGGCATTACATGCTTTCTCATAAGGTCAACCTTATTTCGAGAGTTAATCTGTTACAATACTTGATGACCCATCGACGCTTTCTGGCAGACTTGTCAGGTGGTCGATGATACTATTGCAATTCGACATAACTTTCGTTCCTCTTCGTGCCGTAAAGGGACAAGTCCTAGCAGATATCCTCACACCACACCCTTTGCCGGCAGATTCGCCTCTTACCGACAATTTTCCTGATGAGCAGATAATGAGCCTAGAAGACCCTGATGATCGACGTTGGGAACTATACTTCGACGGTGCGTCCTCAGCACAGTAGAACAAAGAATTGCAAACAATAGTGTCCGGTAAGGCAGGAATCGGACTAATCTTTATAACACCAGAGTGGGGGATGCTAAGATACTCCTAACTCTTAACAGAACTGTGTACAAACAATGAGGCATAATACGAAGCCCTCATAACAAGACTGGAATTAACCATTCAGATGGAAATAACAGACATCAACATCTACTGAGATTCTCAGTTGATCACTCAATAGGTCGTCGGATAGTACAGAATTTTAAAACCAAGACTCGAGCAGTACTTTCAGTACGCCATAAAATTGTTGGAACAAATTCCAAACGTAACAATCTATAAGATTCCTAGAAAAGAAAATGCTCTCGATGATGTGTTAGCCCGCCTTGCAAAGGAATTTGCCTGCTTGTAGGATGAGTCAGTTGAAGTGTCAGTTCAAGTACGACAGGTCCTATCACAGCTCTACATGGATACAATACATAAATCAAAAAGAAAAGCAGAGGAAATAATTGAAACAGTGACAGAAAATACAGAAGATTAGCGGTAGCCATTAATAGACTACTTGCAGACAGGAAACCTGTCTGACGATAAGTCGTTAGCCCATCAAATCAAGAAAAGAACTCTGTCTTACACATTAATAAACAATACATTATACAAAAGGTCTTTTGATTAGATGTGTCTAAGATGCCTGAGCGGGTCCGAGGCTCGTGAAATCGTTAAAGAAGTACATTCAGGACTTTGTGGCGCTCATCAGTCGGGTCCAAAAATGAAAATGAAAATGAAGATTAAAAGACTAGGGTGCTACTGGCCCTCAATGATGACCGACTGTATGAAAGTTGCAAAAGTTGTCACCAGTGCCAAGTGCACGGATTGGTTCTACACCAACCTCCAAATGTGCTACATCCGACAACCGCGTCGTGGCCATTTGAGTGTTGGGGCACATATATAGTGGTTCCGATAGAACCGCCTTCTTCAAGAGGACATCACTTCATTCTTGCAGCTACAAACTACTTTTCTAAATGGGCAGAAGCTATACCACTCAGAGAACGGAAGGCACACCACGTGCTACAGTTCTTCAAGAACCAAGTCATCTACAGTTTTGGGGTACCGTGCAGGATCATTTCAGATAATGGGTCTGCATTCAAAAGTACAAAGATCCACAATTTTGTCAGAAGACACAGGATCGATTGGTGATACTCAACGATCTACTACCCAAGAGAAAACAGCTTGGTCGAGGCTTTTTAATAAAACTCTCGTTCAAATTTTAAAGAAAACTTTAGACGACTACAAGAGAAATTGGCACGAGAAGTTGTTAGAAGCCTTATGGGACTACAGGACGACTTTTAAGACTCCTACTCAGTCTACGCCTTACGCTTTAGTGTACGGGTCCGAGGCCGTCTTCCCCCTGGAAGTTCAGCTTCCGTCACTCCGAATTGCAGTTGCAGAAAAGATCACTACAGAAGAAAATGCCAGACTACGACTGGAAGAATTGGAAAGCTTGGAAGGGAAAAGACTTTCTGCGCAGTAGAATTTGGAACTGTATCAAGCCAAGATGATCCAGGCCCATGATAACTTAGTCTGTCCCAGGACATTCAAAGTCGGTGACTTGGTTTTGGTTCTCAGAAGACCTATTCTTGCACATCGCAAGATAGGTGGTAAATTTGAACCAACATGGGAAGGGCCATTCATGGTCGAGACAGTCTACTCAGGAGGTTTCTACCAGCTCGTGAATTGCCGTAGAGAACGGCCCATGCTTCCAATCAATGGACGGTATTTAAAGAAGTACTACGCAACCTGATGTTTCGAAGGGTGGCCTCTAAATTAGAATCTTATCCCTAGAAACATGGGTGAAGTAATAACTTTGTGACTGGGTCCGAACCCAAAACAAAATAAAATGGACGATAAAAAATCTCATCAACGAAGATGTTAAAAAAAAACATGGGAAATCGTAATAATAAAATATCAATCTTTCCTTTTAAATCCATTCATTCTTGATATTTTCTCATCTCTTCCTACTTCCTTTAAATTTAAAAGAAGTGAATAAGAATTTTTAAGTGTTTTTTTTCTTATTGTTCTTATTCTTAGTACAGCCCCTGATCCTTTCCTTGTTTTTTAGCAGGGAAATGTCGAACGGGTGGTTGGTTCTAAATTTTAGAAATGGCGTGAGTTTAGCACTTGACGAAAAGAGGGTGAGAGATGGAGCAGTGATAGAGATTGACTCAGACTTCACACTAGCCGGCTTACAATACAAAGAAAATGATTGGATCCCAGTTGATCGAGAAGAACTTCACAGCCAGACAGTGATGAAAATGGGTGGCCCGAGCCACCAATCTGACAGTAAGAAAAGAAAAGGAAACGCCGTTCATGCAACCGGAGAAGATAAGAAAGTTAAGTCTATGGTTGCCACAGCAGAGGGTAGGCTTGTCAGTGCCGCGCCCGCAGAAATTCAAGGGGTAAGGAGAGCTACTCTCACTGCTACCCAGCGAACAAATAAGAATCGTCGCATTTGCAAAATGTTGATCAAGTTAGCAGAAGACCAACATAAACAGACAGTGGATACCGTTAGTGCAAATTCTCCAAGGAGACTGGTTCGTCAGGAACCAGAAAGAAGAAAGTCAACTCCAAGAATGTCGGAATAGATAAAAGAAGTACCAAGAAAAGCAGAAATAGAGTCAGTACCTCGACGCCGAGCAGATGTACCGGATCCGAAGAGTCTTGTTAGGAAAGCAACCCCGGAGGATGTCCCTACAGAGACTATCCGAGACATGCAGAAGAACATGCTGGGGTTGAGCCATACATCCCGCAGTATGTTACTAGACACCGAGGACTTCAGATAATCCTGGAATATGAGTTGGAGAAAGTGTAACTAGTTGAGAAGAAAACCTTTGAATACTTTGAAAGAATTGAAGGTAAGAGGATCAACATCTTGGAAGGCCTCGAGCTGCATACAGATGTATTCTCAGATTACGAGCAACAAAAAATTGTAGACTGCATCCTCGAATTACAGAAAATGGGTCGAGCTGGCCGCCTGAGAGAAAAGACCTATTCAGAATCTCGAAGATGGATACCAAGAAAAGGAAGAGTTACAATCCAATGCGGATGTTGCTACAATTTTGTCATAGACAGAAAAGGAAATCCACCAGGGATACTCCGTCACAGTGAGGTGGATCTGATGCCAAGAATCATTAAGAGAATGGTGAAAAGGATGATAACATGGAGGGTATTGCCTGCAGATTGCATACCCAACAGCTGCATTATTAACATCTACAATGAAGGCGACTGCATACCTCCACATATAGACCATCATGACTTTGTTAGACCCTTCTGCACAGTGTCATTTGTCAACCAGTACAACATCATGATCGGATCTAACCTCCGGATTGCAGGTACCGGTGAGTTCCGAGGGCCGGTGGAGATACCACTACCGGTAGGTTCCGTCATGGTGTTAAAAAGAAACAGAGCAGACGTTGCGAAGCATTGCATTCCAAGAGTGCCTCTGGAACGGATCTCAGTTACTTTTAGAAGAATGGACGACAGAAAAATGCCTTACCACTTTCAGCCAGATCCAGAATTGGAGAGTCTCCGGCCCTACGAGCTGTGAGTTACATAGGAATATCACACCTCCAATACACATCCATGAGGCATTCCTGCCAAGGGTGGCTTGGAAGGTGATGTTATTGCCCATGTTTCTTACTATTCAGACATGAATTTTTGACAGACGCTTTTGGATGGATCAACAAGAATCTTACACAATCCGTTTTGGATTTACATGGATTGTATGAGACATTAAATTTCCGAGGGAAATGTCATCATGATTAGATCAAGTTGTATGATGTATTTTCAGTAAGTTGGAATGAAAACGACTACGTCATATTTTGCCTTCACCTCTTTTCGTGGAAATTGACTAAGAAATGTCATTAGAGTTAAATGAACTTTGAACGAAGAACAGAAAAGAAAAGAAAATAAATGAAAACTTTTCCTAAAAATCTGAATATTAAAATGAACTTCAAATTCACATGAACACTAAGTAAACAACAAAATAAAATAAAATGGGATCGTTAAAGGATAAACAAAACGAATCTAAATCTCAAAGTGAATTTCGATCTGAAACCTCTGATTCGAACCTTTCAGTTCTTTCTACCATCGAAATCTGTTGGAACTCTTTTGAAATTTGAATATTCTCTTCGACTTGTCGTTAAGTCAAGTCTTTTCAGCTTGGTACGCTTACCAGTTCCTTTCAGTTCTCTTTCCTCTGTGTCTTAGAGGATCGACTAGTTCTGTTGACACGGAGCCACGAACTTTGTTCGATTTGGTTCTGATGGCATGAGACTGAGTCCCTCTTCAAACAGATAAATCTTCGAAAGTGGAGCCTAACTTCCAGTTCTCTTCGAGGCTAGAGCCTAACTTCTAGTCCTCTTTCAAACTCTCGAGACTAGTACCTAAATTCCAGTCCTCATTTCGAGGTCGGTACCTAAATTCCGACTCTCTTTACGAGATCGATACCTATATTTCGATTCTCTTTTGAGATTGATACCAAATTTCAATCCTCTCGTTTGAGACTGGTACCAAATTCTAGTTCTCTCCTTTCGAGGTCGGTAACAAATTCCGACTATCTTTCGAATTGATACCTAAATTTCAATTCTAAATTTCTGAGACTGGTACCAAATTCCAGTTCTCTCCTTTCGAGGTCGGTACCAAATTCCGACTCTCTTTCGAATTGATACCTAAATTTTAATTCTAAATTTCCGAGACTGGTACCAAATTCCAGTTCTATTCCTTCGAGGTCGGTACCAAATTCTGACTCTCATTTGAATTGATACCTAAATTTCAATTCTAAATTTCTGAGACTGGTACCAAATTTTAGTTCTCTTCCTTCGAGGTCGGTACCAAATTCCGACTCTCATTCGAATTGATACCTAAATTTCAATTCTCACTTTCGAGACTGGTACCAAATTTCAGTTCTCTCCTTTTGAGATCGGTACCCAATTCCGACTCTCTCTCCGAGATTGATACCAAATTTCAATTCTCTCTTTTGAGACTGGTACCAAATTCCAGTTCTCTCCTTTCGAGGTTAGTACCAAATTCCAACTCTCTTTCCGAGATAGATACCAAATTTCAATTCTCTCTTTCGAGACTGGTACCAAATTCCAGTTCTCTCCTTTTGAGGTTGGTACCAAATTCCAACTCTCTTTCCGAGATTGATACCAAATTTCAATTATCTCTTTCGAGACTAGTACCAAATTCCAGTTCTCATTTCGAAATCAGTACCTAAATTTTGATTCTCATTCTTTTCAATCAATATTTAATCACTTCGAGGCTGGTACCTAAATTTCAGTTCTCTTTTTAAATCTCGAGGTTGGAATCTAGGTTCCAATTCTCATTTCAAATTCAGAATTTTCCAGAATCGATTTTAAATTAAATTTTAATCGAAATTGAAACTCAAAACAAAACGAAATCTAAATTCACACATTGAAACTTAAAATTTAAAAGTAAAATGAAATTTAAATCAATTTTCCCCAGATCTTATGATATGGAATCCACCTCCATTTCTTTTCCCCAGCGAGAGTTCATGGATCTCCAGTCTTGAAGATAAACTCGATACCCCCTAGCGGAAATTTGTTTCTATTCCGTTCTAAGTGTGTCACTTGGACGTCTGTGTTGGTTTCAGGGATTTTTTTCAATCCTTTCTTTATTTTTTTCTTGAAGTGAGGATTACTATATTTGGATAGCCTGTTAATGATTTTGAACTTCACTATCCTTACTTATATTTAAAGACTTAGCAAATTTTTCACTTAAGGAATACATTTTATCGAAAATATTTTTCATAGAGCTTCAATTCTATCTTCTCAAGTAAACATCTAGATTCCCTAATATTTTCAAAAATACAATATTCTTTTATTTAAATATTTGAATAAAAACATTAACACCTTTTATTAACTAATTACAATTTTTTGGTATTATCCCTTGTTATATAAAAAAGAATTTATAAGTTTATTATAGTACTCATGAAATCAACAATATATCTATCTTAAATTAACTTTTCTTCCAAAGGTTATATTATTAATTTTGAAAATATTGTATACTAAAGACAAGTAAAGTTTAAATTTAAGTTCTTTTCCCTAATAATGTTTAAAACATTTTCACTTTGAAATATTAAACTAAGCAGGAAGAAGAAATTTAATATTTAAGGTATTTTAGTAAAGTAAATAATACAGGCATAAACAACAATGTAAAAGAGTTACAAAGTAAATAACAATAAGACTAACACTCTTTCACATTTTTAGACATTTAAAAAAACAACAGGAGTATAAATAGGATTAAATTCTAAGCAATCTAATAACAAAAACAAATAGAATTATTAACAAGTTCTCAAATAGTAGAATAATACATGAATAGTAAAAACACACATAACAGGCACATCTGCAAAGCAAAGCAAACATAAAGTCTAATCATCCTCAGTTGCTTCCTCATCATCAGAAGAATCATCGGGAATAGGACTTCTGGGGTTCATCCATTGGGTGAATTTGGACAAGTAGGAAATTAAATGTTTCTATCACCCTTCAGAAATTTCATAAGTGCTTCGTTGTACTCCCCATCATAGTCATTCTTCCTTTCTATATATCCAGACACATGATCAATCTTACTATCTATCTCATCTACTCTGCATTGCATCAAAAATAGATCACTTTGATGCTCCAAATATCTCTGACAAACAGTATTTCACACATTTGGTGGAGGCTCAGAAGTAGAAGTGGAGGGTCTAGGTGCAGTAGAAGGCATAGAAGAAGTAAATGCTGTGGAACTTTGACTTTTTGGCTTTCCATATATGTCCACATGAGTTTTTCCAATTGGCTTAAGTGGCTTAACAATCTCTTTAGAATGAGAATAAGTAATATCAGCATTCTTGCAAATCGAGAAAATGAGAACCGAGAACCCTAAATCAGAAATAACACTTCCGCTAGCTGTGTTGACCTCAATTTTGGTGAGGTCTTTTGCTTCTCTCTTTAGTACTTAGGATCTAGCCTTAGGCTTTTCCTTTAACTAATCTTAGAGGACTAGAAATGGAACCCACCACTTAGAAATCTAAGCACCTCTTAACTCCCTGTAAACCCCATAAGTTTGATTGTAAACCCCCAAGCCACTTGGAGTGTTAAAATCAAATGTGGAGCTTTAAAGGATGAGTTCCCTGTAGGACTCTTTGGCCTTAGGACTACCCTGGGTGGCCTGTTCTGGTGAGGGTTGACCTGCACACATTATGCTTTCACACACATTCCAAATCCTAAAATCATTCATACCTAATTTGACTTCCTGACTCATGTAGGTAATTCATATGGATTGACCTTAACCCCTAGGCCCTTGGCTAAGAGGGTTAGGAACAACATAGTGAATGCCTCAAATGAGTCCTCTCATGGCTCTTATGGGCTTGATATGGATTCATGGCTCAACCAAAGTGATTCCATTTCACTCACATTTGATCAATCTTCATTTTTTTAAAATTTCAGTTTTTGACCCCCGGGGCCCCGGACCCACCAAACCAACCAAATACCCTTGAAATAACCAAAAATTTGCAAAATTACATAAATTACCCAAGATTCCTCAAAATTAATCCTAAACACTTCCCACCACTCAGATTGACCATCTTTGGCTAAAAATACCAAAATTTCCCAAAATAACCCTAAACCCCCTAAAATTACCAAAATACCCTTCTACCCCAAAAATCCAAAAATTTTAAAAATTCTCAGAATATTCTAGAAAATCCCAAATATTCTCAATTTTATTTTGTTCAACTATACTATGGGCCAATTTTTCCAATTTACCCCACTTTTACCAAAACCCCCAATTTGCTCATTTTTAACACAAGTGAACCCAATGTGAAACCAAACCACCCCAATTGAACCCAATTTTGGTCCAATTCAATTCTAAACTTCAATTAAATATCTCCAATATCAATTTAGACCAAATCCAAGTCCAATTTCATTGACATTTGGGCCCAATTTCAATTTGAAGCCTAAGGCCCAATTGTGGCCCATGACCTAAACCTAGCCCAAACCAACCCAATTCAACTCCAATTGGCCCCAAATCTTTTCTAAAAGCCTTCCTAACATCCCCATAAATAAAACACTAACTTGATTTGCCCAAAATTTGAACCTAAACTCCACCCAATCCAAACCCAAAACCAAAATCCCTTAAATTGACTAAAGCCCAAACCTCACCCAAATGGGCCAAAATCCAAAAATTAGAGCCCAACCAAAGTTGAAAACTCTTTGTAACACCCCCATAAACATTTTTCAACATTAATTTTACACCAAATTTAACCTTAGACCAACCTTAGCCCAAGTTAGCCCAATTTGGCCCACCTTGGCCCCTTTACCAAAAAAGCCCAAATTCAACCCAATTCTACTCCAAATCACACTAAATCTCTTCAAAAATCTTCATGACACATCCCTAAAATAAATGCAACATTTATTTGGTACAATCTTTTACAAAATTTTCATCCAAAAATTTATCTTAAAATCTAAAAGCCCATTTCATTAAAACATTTTAAAAGCCCATCCAAAATCATTTCAAAAGCCCAAGTTTTCAATCCAAAGCCCACATGACATTTCTTTCCATCATCCTTTTCATCACCCCTAAGTTTCAAAACCATCATTAAACCATTCAAAATCAAGCTTCATGAAAATTTTCCACCAAAATGCCAAAATTTCTAAAACCCACTTCCATGAAACTAAGCCAAGCCACCTCTAAGCCAAATGGAGCCATTGAACCATGCACAAGCCACATGCAAGCCTTGGGAGCCCCTTTACACATCACCATGCCATTTATTGCAAAAGGAGGAGCCTCTTTTAAACCCCCTTAAAAAAGTTTTAACCCTTTTAACCCTAAACCATGATTAATCTAAATATTCATGGATGGGGACTTCACCACCTTCTCTTGGCTGAACCCACGGATTTCCCTCAGCCCAAAATCAGGCCTTTGGGTGGTGCACTCTAAAGCATCATTTGACCCATTTGAACCCAAAATAGCCACTTCCCCCATTCCAATTGAATCAAGTCTTTTACACATGGCCAATGCTAATTGCTTGCACCGTTTCCAACACCTGACCCTCCTGATGACAACAGTGACTTGACCCTGGCCGGCCAGCCACCACAGCCGCCGGAAAACACCACACCCGTGAGCACCTATTTGATTGAAATTTCAAATTCCTCCTTGCTGAGGTGTCCCAACTCAATTGAACTCCATGGTTGTTCTTCCCTTGCCCTGAGCAGCAGATCCCAGCCTCCAATTGCCCCTGGGAAACCCTCCAACCACCTCTATTTAAACACCACCACCTCTCGGCCAAAGAAGGTGTTGAACCGAACCTTACCAAAACTCTGCCAAAATCACTCCACACCCCTCTCCAGACATAGAGAACTTGATCCCCACTGAAATCTAGCCCTAAAACCCTCTTTGTGAGTCCAATTTTGGAGCTGAAATTCAAGCTCAAAACCAGGACACTTCACCGCAGTGAGCCAATCATCAAATTGATTGACTCTACACCTTCACCAGACCAAGAGGAGAAGTTCCCCAGCAAAAGCCCCCTCACAAGGCCAGTCATTGCTTCCAGCCTCAAAGCTTTGTAATCGGCCTTGGTCACTTTGTACTTAGGCATTTCCTCAGAGCAAGAAACTTCATCGGAAGCTTTCTTGGACTCAATCGAAGGTGACACAACCCTCAGATCGAAGCTTCACTTCTCTGAGCAAAGGTATGAACTTCCTCTTCCTCCCGAGCTCCTGGAGATTCTCCATTTAGTTTGAGTTGATTTCAATGCACCTTAACCATATATATGTGTTCGTCCCTTCAAGACGAATCGATAGAGTATAAGAACGTAAAAATCCATGGAGAATCGAGTGAGATCTTAAGGTTTTAGTGTGGACGGTCACGGGTGCACACCAGTTGGAGACGATAACCAGGAGCTGTTGGATCGCTCGTGTATTGAGCAGACGGTCGAAATCAAGCTGGGAAGCGCAATGGTAAGTGAATGGCAGGCCCTCGTAGCGCTGACTTAGATGGCGGAGCCGAATCATGGAGTGACGCGTGGGCTCTCTATCTGGACTAGGATGACTCGGCGCCGAGTCGGATAAGTAGAAAATTAGGATTCTTTGGATTTATTTAAGTACCATAACTTTAAAAATTCATATCTTTGCATAGAAAAATCACAAAAATAAAATAAAAATGCCCTCTTGCTCAGTGAACAGAGGAGAATAATGTGGAAAATAAATCAAGTTAATTAGATCAGTATTTTATTTTTAATATTTTTTTGCTGTTTCCAATGTTTTGATTCTCTATTTGCATAGACAATTCACCATGGCATAAGACCATAGGGCTTTTGAAGCCTCTAATCTTGGGAACATTCCCTAAATTTTTCAAGGTCAGAGGCCATCTCTGTGAAGAGTTATTGATTTTTCAAGTTCATGTCATTATTTTAGGTTTTTTAATTCCAATAATTAGCCTGTTGTAAAATAAATTCTAGGAAAATTTGATGGTGCTTCTTAGGACCAGGGGACCCTATGAAAAATATATTTTGAGTTAATTCATTTATAATAACCTTAATTGGCCTAAACTCCCAAAATTGAATTTTAATTAATTAGGGTCAACCACACACAAAATTGACTTGAAAACAATTCTCCATTGCTCTTTAGGGTCGGAGGAACCTTACATAAAATTTTGAAATCAATCGGACTCGATTAACCCCACCAAATGGATCGATTAAGCCTCATAAGCAAAATAGAACTTTAAAAATTCATAACTCCAAAAATACTTTTCAAAAATTCACAAAAATAGTTTTGGAGCTTCTCTGATATCAGGAGAGTTCAGGAAAATTAAAATTCGAATTTTCTAAAAAAGTTGATTTTTCACAACATTTTAATATTTTAATAATTAAATAATAATAAAAATCACAAAAATATTAAAAATCATAAAAATGTCATATTTTGACTCATAATCACTTAGGAGCAAACCAAATATTTTTCCTATGTCCCTAGGATAAGATATTGAACTTTAAAAGCTTAATGTAATTTTTAATATTAAAAAATGTTTGTTCCAACCTTTTCACTAAATTAATTCCATTAAATCAAAGAAAAATCAAAAAATTGTAAAATTTATTTCTCTGAATTCCTTGGGGTCAGAGAAATTTAATAAAAATATAAAATCTATTTTTCAGTTTTTACTTTATTTTAAAATTAATTAATACTCTAAAACTCAAAATAATTATAATAAATAAAATATAATTCAAAAAATCACAAAAACTGGTCCAAGTGGTTCTCTGTCATTAGAAACATCCCATAATTTTTTTAAGGATAGAAACTTTACCTTGGTCATGTTGTTGAATTTTCTTTAAAAACCCCCATTTTCTACTAAAAATAATTATGTAAATAAATTAAAGTCAGAAAAATCACATTTTCTCCTCTAATGTCTTAATTGACATGTGAGTGAGGTGACATAAAAATTTCAAATTCATTTGAGCTCAATTTAGTGAGTTATCAAATAAATAAGCCTAAAAGGGCATAAAGGTAATTAAAAATTTTAACCCTTAATTAAAACTTTAGGTTTAATCAAAATGGAGGGTAAAATATTTGATTTTAACTTTCTCTTGGATGATTGAAACTTAGGGAAATTAAAGGGTAGAAACCCATTAAACACTTTGAAAATATCAAAATGAAACTCTAATTAATTAAACAATTTAAATTTTGGAAAGAATATATTTAAAATTTGGATTATTAAAATAGGGATATTATTAAAAGGATATTTATTCTTTAATTTAAATATCCCTAAATAAGTCACTTCAATAATATTTAGTTCTTAATTAAAAATTAAAAAAATAATCCAAATTAAATAAATTAAAAATTAAAAGAAGATAACCCTTAAATGAATTAAAGCTTAAAATGTTAAATGGTCTGATAATTAAAATCAAATTTAAAATCTTAGAGTTAAATTAAATTAAATTAAATTAAGTCAAGTCAAAGTTTAAATTAAATTTAAAATATTGAAACTAAAATTAAAATTAAATTAAAATTAAATTAAACTAAAATTAAATTAAAATTACATTAAAATTAAATTAAATTAGATGAAATTAAATTAAAATAAATTAAAATCAAATTAAATTAAATTAAGTTAAATTAAAATCACTTAACAACAAACCTAAATGAAATCATTAAGAGTTAAATCAAAACATATCAATAATTTCAACACCTCTTTCTATCTAATTAAATTTAAAACATAAACATCAATCTGAAATACTAAGATAATTGAAAGTGTAAATATTTAAATTAAATCTAAAATAATTTGAACACTATTCCAAACTTAAAATTATTAATTAAAACCTCATAAATAAATTAAATCATTTTAAATCATTAACTCAAACTTTAAATTAAGGATGATTAAAATTCTGAATAAACCAACTTGCCCCTAAAGGCTTTAATTATTATAACTCTTAAATAGAGTATTAAGTGAAATGTCACTTCATTCATGAGGTAATCAAATACCCAAGTTCACTGAGCAAGAGATAAAGTTTAACTAAACTCCTGGATGATTAATTCACATGTGCAACTAAATTTACTTGGACTCAAAATAATCCCAGAAGTATTGAAAAGATGTTTAGGACTCGTCCTAAGCACTTCCTCAATATGACGGGATGCTTTAGAAGAACAATTGAATTTAATTCTTCTTTGATGAAAAAAATCATCCTTAAACCAAACCAAGAACCTAGACGTCATAGGAGATGACTAGTTATAGGATTAGGAATTTGGTAGACAACCAAAACCCTTCCCTTAGCTTTATCCAGGTATCTGTTGAAATATTTAAATGCCTTAACATGTGTTTTAAGTGCAGCTTGGGATGATGGGAAGACCCTCCAGGTACGCTTTTATTTTATTGCAACTTACTTTATTGCAATTTACTTACATGCACTGTACTTTACTTTTTTTTGCATGTTAAACAAGATTGTTGCATGAAAACCAAAACCTTTAAGATACTCCCTGAACTGAAACCAAAACTAAATTAAAAGTCATTGCAAGATAAAATTCACCTCCACAACATTCCAAAATATAAAACGACTCAAAATTTAATCACAAATAGAACAACAAAACTACAATTGTAACTAAATTAAAATGTCTCATTGAATGATCGGGAATACCTCGGATGATGTAACCCACGTGTTGCTAATGGAATTTCCCACGGTCTAAATGAAAGTGTGGAACTCATTCAGTTGAGTTTAGCAAATTCATTTGGACTAAGTGAATTCGATGAAAATAACAGTGTCGGGTTGAAGGAACTGTGGGATCTTAATCGGTTCTGCTTAAACAACTTTAAGATTTGTTTTAATTAAAATATTAAAAATATTTGGACTTTAAGATTTCTAAACCAAAACACTTCTCTCATCTCCCGATTTATGACTTCTAAAACTAAACCTCTACAACAACAAGGAGCTTGGAGCATGGTGGGCAGCACGGCCATCGTCATAAGCAAAACTGGATTCTACTTCAGCAAAACCTTTCCTAGTTTTAAACAAAAAAACCATAGGACTTCGAGGTAGTTTGCCTAGTGTAACATAAATCCTCAACTTTTTGTTAGGCATTTGTACAATCATGTTATGCAAATGAAGCCCTAACCGGTCTTAGGACTCCGAGGTAGTCGTTCGATATGACATAAACCCTCACATCTTCGAGGCCATTTGTGTGATTTGTCATACAAATATAACCTAATTTAATTAAAATTGGCAAGATTTAAACACTAAATAAATTCCCAAATTGAAGCCAAACGATAGGATAGTTTGGGAAGTTGCCAAGATTCTACTTGGATCCTCAACTTCTCCTACTTCTCTTCCTTTGGATTCTTAAAATAAACTGTTCCGAATTTGAGCTAATCCCTATTGAAATTTCCAAAATCCAACCCTTTGAAAACCTTAAACTTTGAAATTCATAAGAGTAAAACCACTGATCATTATCGAGAGTTTTCTTAAATGATTCCCGTCATTTAAGATGTAATTAACTATAGGCGCTTGCCCTTATAGGGAACTTTAAGAACCCAGGTAATATAAACCCTGCTTAATTTCTTTATATTAAGTAGGGGAACTTGTCGGCTTATAAAGTTAGTTCGCAGACAAATGGATGTCACAAATCTTCTAGTTTATTTAACCGATCTTCATCATCAAGCAGTGTGTCTATTCTTCGAGATAGATAGACGGTTTGTGGTGCGGTGCTCGTTTATATAAACTATTTGGGATGTGAGATCGGTTTAATTTCATATCTTAAAATTTTCAAACTTAAAATTATTTTCAAAATCAAATGCTATTTTTTAAATTATATATATATTTAAATTAAATTTAAATTTTAAAATTCGCCGATAACTTCTGTAGGTGACCCATTTTTTAAAATACAACACACAAACCTAAAAATATGCCGACAAGCTGAAGTGTTGATCACATTATATATTATGACTCCCACATCTATAGGCTTCATTTCTTAAATGCAGTAATTTAAAATGGCTCATTCTTTCTTCACTTGACTCAGGTGATGTGATGGAAGAATACGAGCAAAAAGAAAGTAACCTGAGGCTTTTGAAGTAGCATTCAACATAGAAGAGGAAAAATTTACCCGTTTGTTGTTTCGGATCTTCCACGATCCTCTTCCTTTGGTCAGATAAGCTATAATCTCATCAAGCTCTCTTTCAACATGAACAAAATATCATAAAAGCAATTTGTAGTAGGAGTAGACCATAAAACATATTGATAACTTCAGGAGTAAACACTACTCCTATACCCCTAATATAAACTTCATTGTCAGCAGTTTCTGGAAAATTTGCATAATATTCTCGAACTACTGAAATGACAGAAACTACAAAGAAATAACAAAACTATTCCCATTGTCAAGAAGCTATAATATTTTTTATTGATCCCGCGGGATGATAAAAACTTCGTTCAGCTATGAATTTGCGAGACTACACAAATTCATTATAGCGCACTTGGGCACTTGGGCTAGCGAACTTGGAATGATCAAATTCACTCCGCTCTTTTCCTCGCTTTGATTTTTGTGCCATACTGTAAGTAAAAAATAATTCCAAATAATTTAAAATCCAAAACATACTAGGCTTAGATCCATGGATTTTCTACTAACAAAATAAAATTTTCTCTAAGATTTCAGCACTATTCATATGTAGCAAAATGTTATGGTAAAAATTCAAAATAATTATGCCAAAGTATAGATCTAACCTCAAGAAGTTGGAATCTGATGATTTTATAAGTCAAATCTTCACGAATCAAGCAAATTGAGGAGAATTTGGACTTGTTTTTGTAGGTTTTTGGGAGGAAGATGAAGCTTAGGTGTTAAAAATGGTGTTGGGTTCAGTTATATGGCTAAATTTTCGGTATAGGTGAACCGGCATCTAGGCGCCCTATCCCAATTTTAAACTAGATTCAATGTATTTGGCTGGATTTTGGAGGGTTACTTGAGGAACTCTTAGGAAATTAGTTTTAGCTGAATTTAGACTTCTTTGGAGCCGAGTTTAGAGAGTGAGGAGAGTTGGATTGATCAAATTCACTCCACTCTTTTCCTCACTTTGATTTTGGTGTCATACTGTAAGTAAAAAATTATTCCAAATAACTTAAAATCCAAAACATGGCACAAAATGTAAGCTTAAAATACTATATTAGGCTTAGATCCATGAATTTTCTACTAACAAAATAAATTTTTCTCTAAGATTTCGGCACTATTCATATGTAGAGAAATCCTATGGTAAAAATTCAAAATAACTATGCCAAAGTATAGATCTAACCTCAAGAAGTTCGAATCTGATGTTTTTATAAGTCATATCTTAACGAATCAAGCAAAATGAGGAGCCCTAGGACTGGCTTTTGCAGGTTTTAGGGAGGAAGATGAAGCTTAGGTGATAACAATGGTGTTGGGTTTGGTTATACGGCTAAATTTTTAGTTCAGGTGAACCGGCATCTATGCCCCAGATTCACTAAAAATTCCAAAAATTTTCAAAATTTTTATAGTATGTATTTTAGGTGTTTCTAACTTCTGTAAACTTAAATTATGTCGAAAACTTCATTAAACATCTCCCAAAAATTAAAGAGAATATCCAAATCTAAAATAGCTTCCAAATTTAAGTTTCATTCCAAACACAATTTGATACAATCAAACTCAAGTTTCACTTCATTCTATTTCAGATCTTCATGATAAAGTTTAAAAAATATAGAAAACACGCATACATAACTTCTCACGATTCACAACAACACATAACACTCACATAAATCACTTACACAATACATCAAGCAAATTACTTAACACTTCATATTCACAATCAATTTCTCCACATAAAGTCACCCTGAATTCAAGGATTCACATCAGATCCTTCGTTAGTTCCATAAGGTAATTCACTATGAATAAAGGAGTGAAAGAAAGGGACACGAGGAAATTCCAAGGCCGTCTTTTCTTCAGCCCACTTATTTTGAGCATACATGGTTACCTGGTGGTCTTCAAATACAGCCAAATGGTGAGATTGTACCTTCATTTGTCATTCCATATGCTCATATTGATGGTACATCTCATGCATCCTTTCTCCAATATGCATCAATTCCCCTTTAATCTTCTCAAGTTGACCAAAAAGCTTTTCTAATGTCATGGCTAAGTAGCCATTGAAGTAGGTTTGAGAATCTTTGTGCATAAACTTGACTTTCCCTCCATTCTCCATTGTATGTCCCTCCATGAAAGCAATCCAACCTTTCTTTTCTCTCAAAAGTATAATTCTAGGGTGGAAATTTGAGGCCCTAACATTTTGAGATGAAGAAGTAGTGTTTTGTAAAGATTTAAGTGGGTAAAAACTGCATTTGCAGTTTTACCACGTAACGCTTAGGCGCCATAATCCTGAAATGCACAGGTTCGCCCTTCGTCAAATTTTCATAAGTTTCACTTCAAAATAGGGTCTAAAAGTGGATCAAAGTTTATTTAAATACGTGAAGTCACATATAAAGCACACTTAATATTGAAACAAATTAAATCATACTATGGGTTGCCTCCCATAAAGCAACAGTTTAATCCAAATGGGTTAAATATAGCACATCTTTAAAAGATGGAAAAGTTCATTCAATATAGGGCTTCAATCTTTGTCCATTTACTTTAATTTTAAAATTTGTTTTCTGATCGATTATATTCCCCGCTCCATAAGAATAAACTTTCTTTACAATAAAAGGTCATGTCCATTTGGATTTCAATTTTCCTAGAAACAATTTTAATCTTGAATTATATAATAAAACTTCTTGTCCAGGCTCAAAAGACTTTCTTAATATACTTTTTTCATGAAGCTTCTTCATTTTCTTCTTATAAATTCGATCACATTTATATGAATCATTTCTAATTTCTTCAAGTTCATTTAATTGTAATAATCGTTTATCTCTAACATTACTTAAATTGTAATTAAACTCTTTAATCACCCAATAATTTTTTTGTTACAATTCATCAGGTAAATGATAAGATTTTCCATATATGAGCCTATATGGTGACATTCCAATAGGAGTTTTATAAGCAGTCCTATAAGCCCAAAAAGCATCATTGAGTATATTGGCCCAATTAGTTTGTTTTGGGTTAACTGTTTTCTCTAAAATTCTTTTGATCTCCTGATTTAATACTTCAACTAATCCACTAGTTTGGGGATGATAAGCTATTGAAATTCTATGGTTAATCCCAAATTTACTCATTAATCTCTGAATCATTAAATTCTTGAAATGACTTCCCCCATCTGTGATAATTATTCTTGGCATTCCAAATTTAGTAAAAATATCTTCAATTAAAAATATTTTAACACTTTTAGCTTCACAATGAGGTAAAGCCTTAGTTTCAATCCATTTCAAAACATAATCAACAGCTAATAATATATAATTTTTTCCCGAAGAAGGTATAAATGGTCCCATGAAATCTAAACCCCACACATCAAAAATTTCCACTTCCAAATTAAAATTTAGAGGCATATCATCTCTCCTAAAAATATTTCCTATACGTTGATAGCAATCACAGGATTTAACATAATTGTAAACATCCTTAAACAATGTAGGCCAATAAAATCAGGATTATAAAATTTTAAAAGTAGTTTTATCAATTCCGAAATGCCCGCAAAATTAAGAGTTGTGACATTTTTGAACAATCTTAAAAGCTTCTTCATAAGGAACACATCTTCGTATAATAAAATCCTTACAATGTTTAAACAGAAAGGGATTATCCCAAAAGTAAAATTTCACATCATGTAAGAAATTCTTTTTTTGTTGATGATCTAATCCATATGGTATAATGTTACTAGCTAAATAATTAACTATATCAATGTACCATGGGATTAATCCATCAGAAACAGTATAAAGTTGTTCATCATTTTCTATTCTGGAAAGATGATCGGTGATTTGATTATCAGACCCTTTTCTATCAACTACTTTGAAAGTTAAATTCTTGCAAAATAAGGATCCATCTAATCAATCTCGATTTAGCTTCTTTTTTTGTCATCAGATATTTAATAATAGAATGATCCATATGCACAATACATTTATTCCCAAGTAAGTTTGATAGAAATTTGTTGAAGGCATATACTATAGCCAATAACTCTTTTTCAGTAGTAGTGTAATTAATTTGAGCTTCATTAAGAGATTTACTATCAGCATACCACGGTAAATTTCCTACAATAATATTATATAATTGCTCATTAGGAAAAGCTCCAGTGTTTTCCTTTTCAAAGTCATCCAAATTAGGTTGTTCAAGTTTAGATAAATGATCAGTTATTTAATTATCAACCGCTTTCCTATTAACGATCTCAAAATCAAATTCTTGCATTAAAAGTATCCATCAAATCAGTCTTGGTTTTGCATCCTTCTTTTACATTAAATATTTAATAGTAGAATGATGAGTATAAACTATACATTTTTCTCTAATTAAGTAAGATCTAAATTTTTCAAATGTATAAGTGATCGCTAATAACTCTTTCAGTAGTGGCGTAGTTAATTAGAGCATCAGTAAGAGCCTTACTAGCATAGTATATAACTTTAAACATTTTGTCATGTCTTTGCCCTAAAACAACTCTAATCGCTAGCATCACACATTAATTCAAATGGTTTCTCCCAGTCAGGTGAAATTATTATAGGGGCAATGATTAATTTTTCCTTTAATAGATTGAAAGCTTATAAGCATTCATCATTAAAATCATACTTCCTATCTTTTTCCAAAAGTTGGCATAGAGGCTTAGTGATTTTTGAAAAGTCTTTAATATATCTCCTGTAGAATCCTACATGTCCCAAAAAGCTTCATACCCCTCTCATAGTTGTTGGAGGTGGTAATTTTTCTATAATTTGAATTTTCGTAGGATCTACTTCCATGTCATATTCTGATATTTTATGCCCAAGCACCATTTCTCTTGCAACCATAAATTGACACTTTTCCCAGCTTGGGACTAAATTTATTCTTTCGCATACCTCTAAAACTTTTTCTAAGTTGCATAGACTTGAATCAAATGAATCTCAAAATACCAAGAAATCATCCATAAACACTTCTATCCAATCATCTATTAATTTGCAAAATATGAACGTCATGCATTTTTAAAATGTTGCAGGTGCATTACATAATCCAAAGGGCATTCTTCTAAAAGTAAAAGTTCCATAAGGGCTAGTAAATGTATTCTTCTCTTAATCCTTAGGAGCAAAAGGTATTTGGTGTTAACCAGTATATCCATCTAAAAAGCAATAGTACTTGTGTCCAGCAAGTCTGTCCAGCATTTTGTCTAAGAATGGTAAAAGAAAGTGATCTTCTCTGGTGGCAGCGTTTAATTTTCTATAATTAATACATATTAGCCAACCAGTGACTTGTCTTGTCGGTGTAATTTCATTTTTATCATTTATGTCAATTGTCACTCCTCCTTTATTAGGGACACAATGAATTGAGCTTACCCAAACACTATCAGAAAAAGGATTTATAATCCAGCATCTAACGACCTTAAAATATCTTTTTTAACTACTTCTTTCATTATTGAGTTTAGTCTCCCTTGTGGATCAACTCTAGCTTTATGTTGTTCATTCAACAATATTCTATGCATACAGATCGATGGACTGATTCCTTTAATATCAGTTATGGACCAACCAAAAGCCTTTTTGTATCTTTTTAAGGTGTCCAATAATTTTTGTTCTTGATATTCATTTAAATCTGAAGATACAATGAAAGGTAAGGTAGATGATTCTCCTAAAAACATTTACATCAAATGATTTGGGAGAATTTTCAACTTAAGTTCAGGGGGTTTTATGATAGATGGAATTAAACTTTTATCTCCATTTTCCATAATATACAATCTTTTAAATCTTACCTTAACAAATTCTAACATTTCATTCTTCATATCATCCAAATCATCTTCACTTTTACTTTCATATTCATCCTCGAATTCCAGATTTTCTTCAAATACTTCTTTAATAATAGTATATTTTCATTCGAAAGCACTCATCATCTTTTTCAGTTGAAGGGTATTTCATAGATTTCAGAATATTGAAAGTTACCTTTTGGTCATCAACTCTCACATTTAATTCTCTTTTTGAACATAGATCATAGCGCTCCTAGTAGCAAAAGAATGGTATTCCCAAAAAATTGGAATTTCTTTATCTTCCTCCATATCTAATACAATAAAGTCCACAAAAAAGATAAATTTATCCACCTTTACTAATACATCTTCCATAACTCCTTTAGGATAAGTGATATAACGATCAACCAGTTGAAGAGTCATAGATGTTGGTGAAATTTCTCCTATTCCCAATCTTCTCAAAGTTGATAAAGGCTTAAGATTAATACTAGCTCCAATATCACATAAAGCTCTTCCGAAAAATTTCTCAGCTACAGCACACGGGATAGTGAAACTACCCGGGTCATTAAGTTTTTAAGGAAGCTTCTTCTAAATAATTGCATTACACTCACCGCGAAGTGCAACATTCTTGTGGTCTTTGAACTTTCTTTTCTTTTTAAGAATATCCTTTATAAACTTTTTATAATCAGGCATCTGCTCTAATGCTTCAATAAATGGAATATTAATCGTTAATTTCTTAAGAATTTCTAAAGACTTTGCAAATCTATTATCCCTGCTTTGTTTCTGTAGTCTTTGAGGAAAAGGAAGAGGTGGTTTTTAAACAGTTATCTTCATTGGTTCTAGCTGATATTTGTCTGGATATATCTTATTAGAACCTTCCTTAATGTTCACTTCCTCTCTTTCAACTTCGACTTCTTTTTGAACTCTTTGTTCCAATTCTTTTCCACCCCTTAATTGAATAGCCTTAATTTGCTTCTTGTTTTGACCTTTTGGGTTGATCTCAACACTGCTAGGAAGATTTCCAGAAGGTCTATTATTAAGCGCAGTAAAGATATGTCCCAATTGATTCTCAATGTTCTTCATCGCAACGTTTTGAGCTTGAATTTTATTACCCATATTCAGAATCATTTCTTCAGTAGACAACTTTTTTTCCTTAAATTGTTGATTACTATTAAAATCGGGATGATAAGAAGGTCTACAATTGGTAGTTCCTTGGTTGTTCGGATTTCCAACTGGATTCATAAGATTGTTTCCCCATTGTGGGTTAACAATGGCAATGGTGTTATTCCAGTTGAAGTTTAGGTGATTCCTCCAACTAGGATTATAATAATTCGAATAAGGATTATTGATTTTGTTATTTATGGCATTCAATGTTACATTTGAGAGTCTATCATCTATCCTGATGAATTTTCTTCTAACACTGAGGGTGTTAGAGAATAATTCATTCCATATTGATCTATTTTCTTGGAATGTACAGCAAATTGAGAGACTATCATAATTATCGCATCAGAATCATGAATATGGGCTACTTTCTTAAAATTTACTCGCACGGAGGGCCATTGAAAATTATTAGTAGCCATCTCTGCAATTAGCAGATTTGCTTCATCAAAAGGTTTAAACATTAATGATCCACCAACAGCAGCATCAATAATCAATTTCAAAGATCCCACTAATCCATTATAAAAGGTTTGAATTATTAACCAGTCTGTTAAAGCATAATGTGGACACTTTCTCAGAAGATCTTTGAATCTTTCCCAAGCTTCATATATGGATTCTCCATCAAACTGACTAAAAGATCTGATATCATTCCTCAGCTTAGCAGTTTTGAAAGGAGGGAAATATTTTGACAGAAACTTTTGTGAAAGCTCTCCTAAGTTCTAATAGATCCAGGTGCTAACGAATTTAACCACGCCTTAGCCTTATCCCTTATTGAAAAAGGAAAAAGTTTAAGTTTAACAGCATCATTTAACACTCCATTGTATTTAAAAGTAGCACAAAGTTTTAGAAAACTAGTGAGATGTCAGTTAGGATTTTCATTCGGTGTTCCTCCAAATTGATTATTCTGCACCATTCGGATAATAGCAAGTTTAAGCTCAAATGAATTAGCAACAACATCAGGATTTTGGATAGTTAAGTGAATTTCATCTGTTGTTGGATTACCATAATCTCTTGAAGATCTGGGTATATTTTCATTTTGATTTTTTAAGTTGTTCTCCATTTTGTGAGGATTTGTAGATTATTTTTGTTGTTTTTGAATTTTTCTAATAGTACACTCTAATTCAGAATCTTAAGGCACTAAACTTATAGATCCAATACTCCACATACAAACACAATAAGTACACTAACAATAAACAAACACACATAATTATGACTTGTAATTCAAATATAATATTTCAAATACTACAAAATTAAATTTTAGTAGTAACCTTTCCTTTCCTCCCTGGCGATGGCGCCAAAAACTTAGTGCAACTTTATAAATTTGCCACAATTTATGAACTCAGAATTAGATATATATATTGATTCAGATTTATAATGAGTCACACAATTAAATGCAAATATATGTATCGCACAAGTAATACAGGGCTCTAATGGAGCCCTGGATATCGATCCCACAGGGAGGCTTTAATTTTATGGTGTAGCACAGAAATTACTTATCGAATAACAGCACAATTGCAAGTAAGTTCAATTCTTAAAATAAAGACAAACAATTGTAGTTACTATTTATACCAAAGTACGTTCTAAACTCTAGCAAGTTAAACCAACATAAAATTAAAGTTATAACAAAGTTCAGTTGTAAGAAAGATTCTTCCTCGTTTCCAATTATAATATGATGATTATTGTGACATAGATCAATGATGCAAATGTATTGTTCCAAATAGGAGCATTCTTTTTCTTTACCCTATTTTTCAGCGTATAAAGAACATTGGCTAATACTAAGTTTAGTCCCCAAATCCGTGGTTAGGCTGGGAGGATACTGGCTCTCACTCCAGAGCTCCCACTTCCCTTCCCCTGAAGGCTAACTCTCGCTTTAGTTTCCAAACATTAGGACCAAATTAAGGATTTCAGCTTATCACTCTGAAATCTCCAATTTTACGCCCATCAAAGTATATTTCCTTATTTATTTACACCCAATCCCCATGAACTACATCTCTCATTCATGGACATTAAATGTGACCTTCACTTTTTTTTTGAACTCATAATCCTTTCTGAACAAATGTTTCCCAATAAGTTTTAACAATTCAATTGGCCACATCAAAAATTAAATGATATTTGAAGTGAAAAGGTCATCACAAATTCTCCATAATAAACCAGCACATCATTTCCATGTCACAACATCAACACTTCACATGAAAAGGAGAGAGACAAAGAAATCAACTCAAGACTCATAAGGAAAAGATGACAAAACATGGATTTTATAAATAAAACAACGTCATATAAACAGAGTAAATAAATGACAACTTAAATAAAACTCTTCCCCAAGCAAATCTCAATGAATTACTTTGACTCATTTTCTTTCTTCACAACAACACACAATTCTCTCTTTAGATAAGTAAGGAAGAAGAAATCACTCACTTTCCCTATCCTCTTACACTCCTCAGAAGAGTAAGCACAAAACCTAAATTTCCTAAACAAAATGAAAAGACACTCTCTCTAAACTCTCTCCACAATGTAAACTCTCCTCTCTCTCTAAACTCCGTTATAAAGAAGTTTAAATTCGACCAAAACTAATTTCCTTAAAGTTTCCTCAAGCAACCCTCCTAAATCCTGCCAAATACTTTGAATCCAGTTTGAAATCGAGATAGGGCGTGATCCGGCATTGTATAGAGCTCCGTTCGGTGCATTATTTCGCCAATCGATCGCAACGCTATGTAAAATAGCATGGTTCAGCGCTAGTGACAGCGCCGTTCGGTGCTAGTTCAATAAAATGCACTTTTGCCCCTTTTTTCTCCAAATTTGCTGCTTTTTACTTCCTTTTGCTCCAAAGATATAAAATCATTATACCTATATAAAATCATTCATAATACCTTTCTTTAAAGTGCAATATCATCAAAAACAGATATGAAATGAAGAGTAAAAAGCTATCAAATTTTATGTGGATCAGAGAGCTAGTATCTTTCCTGCCTAACCCATCTTCAAGATTTCAAAACAACATACCTTATGTTCTTTATAGAACCAAGTAAGGTTAAAGAATATAACTACTACTATTTGTCATAACACATTTAGATACTTCCACAACAAAATTCTATAATTATTACTGATTCATGAGGAGAAAAAAGATAATTTATTCTCATTTGCTTTCATAATATTTAATAGTCTTGATAATTTTAATTGTTTACTTTACTATTTCTTAAAAAATATCAAAAAGAATTTAAACTTCCTATTTATAAACATAACTTACAAAATCATTTTGAAAAGTAAAATGTTGTTTTCTGCATTCTTTAAATTTTTAGAACATTTTCCCGTGGGTTCGATATCTCAGGGCTTAATCATAATGTCTTATATTACTTGATAAATGATACGTATGCTTGCGTAGAATCCCATATTATAAATAATTAAAGTTGATCTCTTATTTTCTTCAAAATTAAGTTTTTGATATTGTTGTAAATAAAGAGATATTATTGTTGAGAATAAAGATAAAGTTTAATTTCATATATAAAACATAAGCATAAATATTCGGGGATCAAGTATCTTAACATTCCCCGCTCCAGTGTTATAAACATTAGTTCGATTCCTGCCTTACCTAGCATTATAGTTTGCAATTCTTTTTATCATTGTGCTGATGACACTCTGTCGAATTACAATTTCGAACATCAATCATCAGGTCTTCTATGTTCATTATTTGTTCATCTGGCAAATAGTCGTTGAAAGATGATTCTGCCGGTAATGGGTACGTTGCAAGGAAGTCTGATAAGCTTGTCCTTTTACTACACAAAGAGGAATGAAAGTTATATGAAATTGTAATAATATCATCGACCGCCTGGCTAACTTACTGGAAAGATTTGGACAGATCATCAAGTATTGCAATGGATTAAACTTCAAAATAAGGTTGACCTTGTGAGAAAGCATGTAGTACTTGAGCTTTTGAGCGGTGACGATCAGGGCTAAACAATGCTTCTCAATAGGAGGATATTTCACTTCCGTCAGAATTAGATGACGACTTAAGTACTAGAGAGCATTTTCTTTACCCTCATTATTAACCTGGGCTAGCAAGGCTCTGAGGGAGTCGTCTAAAGCAGTGGTGTAAAATAGCAGCAGTCTACCCGAGACTTGGGCTGCTAAGACAGGTGGTTTCATTAAATACTGTTATATGTTTTTGAAGGCATGTTGACATTTAGCATCCCATGTAAACTTGGCATCCTTCTTAACCAAAGTAGAAAAAGACTGACACCTTCCTAACAAATTAGAAATAAAGCGTCGAAGATATGCCAACTTCCCTTGAAATGATCATAGTTTCTTTAAGGTTTTGGGGGGTGGAATTTCAAAGATAGATTTAATATTTTCCCTATAGATTTCAAATCCACAATTTTGGACAACTAATTCCAAGAAACCTACTTCCCCCTAGCAGTAGTGAGATTTCAGACAGTTCTTCTTCTTCAGGAATTTCTGCCGGAATGGTAACTTTAGCAATCCTGATATTCCTGATCTTAGCAACCTTCCTATTCTTATTTCTTCTTTGTACTCTAGTTAGGGTGCAAATCTTGAGCTGGACCCTATCTCAAACACTAGAGGTGTTGCAGCAAAATTTGAACCTTCCACGGTAGCAAGCCCATCAAATATCTGACTTCCTTCCCCTTTAGTTTGCAGGAATGGAGGATGGTGCAATGACGACTAGACTAGTAGGGGTAGCGACGATAATCCTATGGTAACCTCGTTAGCTTTGATAGCTAATCTTATGCGAAGAGCAGTGCTTTCCTCAGTCGGGACCCGCTTCAGGGGAGGGAACTCCTGTGCCGACTTCAAATTGAATTCAACTACAGGTTCAACTGATTCTTGTATCTTGGATTTCAGTGCGACAACGGTGATGTCTGCAAACTTGATGTTTGTGTTGTCAAATCCTTGCCCAAAATGAATGACTGCTCCATCAAGTAGTTCATTCTTACTGATTGCTAAGTCCATTCCAGTGGTGAAGGAAAAGATCAACCTTGGTGTAGACATCTTCTGCAAGGAGGATTCAGAGCATTAATACCATCCTATGCTTCCCTTTTAGTTGCAACAATTTTAGGACAAAAAAAGGATATTCAAAACATTGTACGAACATATATATTTTTTGGGTTTTATGTGGTAAAGTTTTTTATATTCTATGTGTTTTGTTTGCTTCGTAAAGCTTCCTAATTAGGTTTCATTTCATTTGTAACTTGATTAGTAGAAGAATTTTGAGAGTTAGAAAGTTGGTAAAAGTTTGTTAGGAAAAAATTAGTCGCATGAGAGAAAGGTAAAGCACCCTGCCCGGAATTGGAAAGGAAGGGTAAACTTAGTAACGATCTCACTCCGATAGCCCGCTCTTAAACTAATACCTATTAGGGGTTCCACCTCACTTGGGGAGTTGGAAAGGATTCCAGAACCTCTCTGTTTAAGGGTGTTTGAACAGTGGCTCCATAATTGAAAAAGGAGTTGACTATACCCGCAAAAGGTAGAAATGAGCAAGGTATGCCAACGGAAGAATGGTAGTTTGGTCCACGAGGGCCATGGACGTACTATTGATTTATGAAAGCAAAAACACTTGACCAAAATGGAGGGAAGAACTACTCCCTAACAGAGTCGCCAGAAATTGTCGGCTGTTTTAAAGTGAAGGTTTATATATGGTTTTAGATTTAGTGTATATATATATATATATATATATATATATATATATATATATATATATTGGAAAATATCATTTTAATTTGAAAATATGAAATCAAACTGACTTCATACATGTAATAGTTTAAATGAACGAGCATAATATCATAAGTAATGCATCTATCCTGAGGAATAGACACTCTACATGATGATATGACTCGTTTAAATAAACTAAAGAATTTATGACATCCGCTTGGTCTATGAACCATTAATATTGGCCAATAAGTTCCCATATTTAATACAAAAGATTAAATAGGCTTTATATTATCTTGGTTCTAATGTTCCCTATAGATGCAAGCACATGTAGTTAATTACATCCTAAATGACCGAAGTCACTTAAGAAAACTCTCGATAAAGATCCATGGGTTTGCTCTCAAGAATTTCAAAGTTTAAGATTTTCAAGGATGGACCTAGAAATATCAAATGGGATAGGATCAAATTGGAACAATTATTTTGGAATATAAAGGACTGAATGGTAGGGGATGTCACAAACCCGAGGGAGAACTTCTAGTGACTACCTAAACAATCCTACTGTTTGGCTTTGATTTTGGGAATTATTCATTGTTTCAATCCTGCCAATTTTTTTTTATGACTTATGTTTGTATGATATAATCATAGAAATATCTTGGAAGATAGGAGGTTTTTTCTCGTAGAGAATGACAACCTCGAGATCCTAAAAATATTTTAAGGCTTAAGTTGCACAACATGATTGTACAAAAGCCTAAAGAGATAAAGTGAGGACTTACAATGCACTACGTAAACAACCTCGAAGTCCTATGGCTTGTTATTTATTTCTAAGGAAGGTTTAGCTGGTATAGAGTTGTTTGCATCCTCATCGTACTGGCCACAATGTATACTTCGAGCTCCCCGTTGCAGCTGGTTAAGTTTTGGAAATTTAGAGGTTAAGTTCTCTAGTGTGTCAAATTTAATGTCTTAAGTTTTATTAGGGAGGAACTTAAGTTGATTATAGTGACACGGCTAGGATCCCACAGTTCCCTTATTCTGGTACGACTATTTTCTTTGGATTCACCTATTCAAGATGAATTTACTAAATTCAAGTAAATGAATTCAATACTTTCATTTGGACCATGAGAAATCGCATTAGCAGCCGTAGGTTGCATCATCTGAGGGATTCCTTATCATCCGATAGAGGGTGTGTTAATTTAGTTGCAATTATAGTTTTGGTTGTTTTGTTTATGATTAGATTTTGAGTTGTCTTATATTTTGATTGTAATGAATCGATTCTTGGTGTAATTTTTGTTTTTACAACTATCTTAAAGCTCCAGTTTTGAAATGCAAGTAGGTGTAAAGCATTTTAATAAATCGGTGTAAACTGCAATAAATAATGACGTACCTGGCTGTCTTCAAGTACACCTGTTGAAGCATTTTAAAGCAGGTATAAAAATAGCAATTGAAATTAATTGATTTAAATTTACTGTGGAAACCTATTTCAAAACTTGGTGAGTCCCTAAGGTATTTTAAGGATAATTTTCTTGATCAAAGAACATTAAAATCCAATTGTTCTTCTAAAATATCTCATTAGATTGAGGAAGTGCTCGGGGCGTAACCCTCAACCTCTTTTCAAAATTTTTTGGATCATTTTGAGCTTATTTGGTTTCATTGTTCTAATTCAACTAACCACTCCTGCTCAATTAGATGTTTTGATTCTTGCTCGGTGACCTTAGATGTCCCGATTATCCCTTGTGTGGGGTAACATTCACTTGATGTTTCATTTAAAAGTTATGTGAGTGAAAGCCTTTAGGGGCAAATTGAATCATTAAGGAACTTATCCATTTAGTTTAAAGTTTGGCTAGTAGTGATTTAAAAATATTTGCAAATTATTATGTTTTTTTCCTAATCCTCATTAATTGAAGTTAGAATCAAACCTAGGTCACCACTTAGCCCTTAAACTTTTATGAGTAGATTTATAATTTAAAGGAATATTGAATTAAGTAACATTTGATCTTTAATAAAGATTTTATTATCATACAACCATTGATAAGGAGCTTAGATTGATGAGTTACAATCTGCCTAGATTAAACCCCTCACTTTTAGCATCATTTAAGTTAATTAACTGTCAAATTTCAATATTTTAAAAAATTACAATTATATCCTTACGGTTGAAGTGATGGGATTGGTTTCTACCACTTAGTCCACATGTTTCAATCATCTAATCATGTCATCTAAGATTGTTCATTACCCATTTACCCTTATGTTAAACATAAATATTAATTGTGATTTAAGTTCCATGATTACCATATTTCCCTTTTAAGGTTTTTTACCTCATAATTCTTTTAATATAACTAAAATGACTTTGAAATTTTTGTGTACCCCACTCATGGGTCAATTAAAATATTAGAGGAGAAAATGTAATTTTCTGATTTTTTATTCTATTTTTTAGGATTATTTTTAATGCAAAATAGGGAGTTTCAAAGTAAATTCAATAACTTAATCAATCTTAAATATCTATCCTTATGGAAATTATGGAAGGTTCACCTATGGTACTGGATCACTTGGACTAAATTTCATGATTTTTTCAGTTTTAATTTAACTATTATAATTATTTTAAGTTTTGGAGTATTAACTAAATATAAAATATCTTTTGAGTTGAAAAATAAATTTTATATTTTTCTTAAATCCCACTATTTTTAAGGAATCCAGAAAAACAAATTTCATATTTTTGTGATTTGTCTTTGATTTATTAGATTTATTTTAATGCCAAATTAAGGGAAATTTATTTTGAGCCTTTAAAATTACTTTTAATCTTTAGAATTTAATATTTTACATAGAAAATTAGGAAAAGTATCTCAATTGCTCCCAAGTGATTAGAAGACAACTTAGAACATTTTAGTGAATTTTTAATATTTTTGTTATTTTTTTCATTTTTTGATTATTTAAATATTTAAATTAGGTTTAGAAATGAAAATTTTATAAAAATTCCAATTTTATTTTTCTTAGGCTCCTATGATCACAGAGAACTTTCAAAATTATTTTGGTGATTTTTTGACTTGTATTTTAATTATTAGAATTATTTTAATGCCAAGATACTATTTAACTTAGAAAATCAGATTAGGTGGTCAAATTAACTCCAAATGATTTAAAATTTTTCTGGGTAGTCTCTCTCACCCTAAATTACAGTGTGGAATTAATTTTATATATTTTTTTGTTTAGTAATTTAATTTTCCTTAAATTTTAATAATTTAATTACATTTAGGTGGTTCCTTAATTACTCAAATCCATATTTATATTTTTCTTAGGTCTCTCTGACTTTATTGACTCTACCAAACTTAATCTTGTAATTTTCTGAGTTATATTATAATTTTTATTATTTTTTGATCAAATCAGGGCCATTCACTTGAAAATTAGGGTTCTCCACTTAGGGATGCTCCATGAATTTGGATATATTAGAGAAGACACCTAAGGACTGAGGAAACAAAGGCTCTATGGTCTCATGTCATGGTGAATTGCGTATTCCAAGTTATGCCCTAAGTAAGATTTAATATATTTAATTAATTTAAGAATAAATATAAGTCAAATAGTTTTTATTTTAATTTCAAATTATTTTCCTCTATTCACTGAGCAAGAGGGTATTTTTTATTTAATTTTGGTGAAATTTCTACACCACGTTATGCATTTTTAAAGTTTACTGAATTAAATAAATACAGAAAATCCATATTTTCTCACTTAACCACTTAAATCTACGACAGATCGAATGGCCACGCGACGCTGTTTGATTTAGCACTGCCTCTACGTCAGCGCTGACTAGGCTTTGCGGTTTTATTCCATTCCTTTGTCGAACTTGATCTGGACCGTCCGTCCGATACATGCACACTCAGACGGCTCTCCTCATCGTCTCTGACTGGTGTGAAATGAAGACCGCACGCATTCAAACCCTAAGATCTCGCTCGATACTCAATGAAATCATTTGTAGTTTGTTCCTACACCTTCATCTAACCTAGAAGAGAACATTTATACGGCTAATGCAATATGAAATCAAGCCAATTCTCATGGAGACCAAAACAGAGCTCAGTTTAGGTAGGGAGGCCATTGCCCGAGTCCAAGAAGTGTAGCCTCAATTGGAAGTGTTTTAGACCTTCATGAGGACCTCGCGAAGCTCCTACAAGTGCCAATTTGAGCCCCTTCTGAGCCTAGGTAAGAAGTCGATCAGCAGGTGGATCGGGCTGTTGACCTCACTTTTGTGAGGATCATTTCTAGATCATTTTGAGAAAGGAATTCTACCAACATTGACCTCCTAAACCTTACCAATGGTCATTAGACCCTAATGTCTAGGGTAAAACCCTAATGAAGACTTTTAAACCAAGATTTTAATAACATCCTAAATTGGTCAAATTAGTAATGACAATCCCCGATTTGATCAACTTTTGACTAAATTGGTCAACCTTTGACCCAAATGGTCAAATTTGGTGAAACTGGTCAATGCTTGACCCAATGACCATCACATTGACCAGACTGGTCAACTTTTACCCAAATCTTCAACTTTGGTCAAGCTAGTCAATCCTTGACTCGATGAACACCACACTGACCAAACTGGTCAACTTTTGACCCAAATGATCAACTTTGGTCAACATAGTCAATCCTTCACCCAATGACTACCACATTGACCAAACTGGTCAATCCTTGACCCATGACCACCATATTGGACTTATGGTCAGACATTGATCTAATCAAGACAACGTTGGTCAAGATGACCAATCTAGAGCTCAAAAGTCACCATATTGACTATTGGGTTAACCTAAGCCCTAAAATAGGTCGACATGACCAAATCAAACATATAATGACAAAACCCATGGATCCTATGACTAACCTAACTATGTCAAGTTAAAAAAGTTACAATGGTCATCCTTAGACTAGGATTGCTCAATTTGGGTCGACCTGGGTCAACGTGGATCAATATTGGTCAACCTTAGTCAACATTAACCAAATTTGGTCAAAATACCTTATTTTGAACCAAAATTGATAAAAATTGATTAAATAATTAATTTAAAAAATTATTTAAATCAATTTTTGGTTAATATTAAATTTTCATTATTTTTAATTAATTAAATAATTAATTAAAAATGGAATTATAATTAAATAGCCATGAGATAAATTTGGACATGAGACATCACACATGACACCATAAATGGTTTTAAATTGTAAAACCTAACAATCACCTAATAATTGACATCATATGTGTTACACATGACCCATGAGACCCATTACATATGAGTAAACATATTAAATGATCTATGACACATCGTTTAACCATGGTTAAAAACACCATCATGATTGACGAAGGAGGTATCATTCCTTCATGAAAGGCTTAAGAGATGACATGGGTGAGTGATCACTCACCTCATAAGCCATCCAATGGAGAAAATTTTGGCAAAAACCATCTCTACATCATGGGATGAACTCATAAATACCAAATTTTGGAAAATTAGAAAAATGGAGATTTATGTGTCATGCTTTCACAAAACCTTAAATAACATGGTGGATGAAGGATAGCTTGCTCACTTTGAGTCACCACACACCTCTTCTCCATCCAATAGACATAAAACAAATTGATTTCATCAAAGGAGGAACCCATCATGACTAAGCCATGGGAAATGAGGGAAAGAAAGCTTAGGTGTAACCATATCTTGGATCCGTTGAATGAATTAAAGATTACATGGGGGAGGTTGATTCAAGACATTCTTAGGCAGCCTTATCCACCTTATGGATCAACAAATGAGGGAAAGCCAAGACATGAACTCAACTTACACCATAGGTAAACCTCAAATGGTTTGATCTTGGAATACCAAAATTCCTTTAACCTTCAGTTGAAATCCTATTCTAAAGCATTAGTGGTGAAGTTAACAACTTCCCCAAGTAAACCTTAGGCAAGCCCAAGCCATCCATGGTTATAAAAGAGGCTAAACCCGAGAGCACCGAAGAGATGGACCAAAATAGGAAAGACATATGCACTCCCTAATCCCATTGACTTTGAAAATTAAAGTTTCTCCCTAGGATTTCTCCCTAGGATCTAAGATATTGATCCCTCTTGGATTCAGGCCTTGAAATCCACTGTTTAAGCCCAATTTAGCTAACTCGAAATACCCCAAAACAGGACATATTTAGGGTCTGAAACAAACTTCTCCAAACCTTTAAATTAAGCATTCCTACACCTTCCCTGAGATGTGCGAAGACGATCCCAATCAAAATTGAGTCTCCCCACAGGCTCTAACCCACTTCATGCCCAAACCGTGATCCACTTTGATAGAAATAGTACAGTTACCCGATTTCAACTCAAATTTTCTTAAGGGAAAGCTTCCTGAGGTTAGCACGATGCTACAGAACCAATTTAATTGAAACTCCATCAATTGAGGCCAAGGTATGGATGTTTGGACTCAACTCAAACTCAGGTTTCATGCTTTACAAAATAAATCTATTCAAAATCCTAACATCACTGTATCGATGGGTTGTTCTTCCTCAGAGAAGTTGTAGGAACAAAAATCGAATGAATCCATCAAGAATCAACTGATATTTTGTCCCTAAAACATGGACAGCTTGCCGGTTTAGACCAAATGTAGGGGATGAATGGATGCAGTCCATTTCCGTATTTTGGAATTGGACAGCTGTAATTCATTCCAGCTTGATCAGCTGTTCAGAGTCCTGCAGCGGATCAACTGCGTTTCAACTGGTCCGAGGAAATGAGGCACCGTCTGGTAATTTAGGGATTATTTGGATTTAAGAAAATTCGGGTTAACCTTAAATTAATCAATAATTCATATCTCTGCCTAGAAAAATCATAAAAATATGACAAGAATACCCATATAGTTAGAGTAATAAGAGGAATAACGTGTAAACAGATTAATGAATTAATGAGTTATATTTAATTTTTAATTAATTAAATACTCTCTAGAATATTTTAATTATTAAAAAATAATTACAAATAAAAAATTTATGAAATTTTCACTAAAAGATCCTTTCATTCTTATGAACATTCTATGATTTTTCCTAGTTTAGGGAGAGTCCATAGGATAAGATATCCAATTTTCAACCATATGTTGTGATTATTTTCAAAAATAATTACATTAATTAGGAATTTGAAAGATAAATTGAAAAATCCCCAGAAACTTTAGGTTGATGAATTTGGATCCTAAAAATGAATTTTTGTAACACTTGAAAACTTGGAAAGACACTTTTGACTTTTAAGATGAAATTTATAACATTGAAGATTATAAATTAACTCCTAAAAACATTTATAATTCATGAAAGTTATAATTAAGATTAATAAAATCTTAATATATAATTTTAAAGGTTTAAAGACAATATAAACCTTTTAAAATCCTAATTAAACTTAAATACCTTAAACCTTAATTACATTAGGTTTAAGACAAAGTGAACCCTAATTAGGTCTAATCCCTAATTAGGCCTGATTAAACACCTTAAACATTAATTACATTAGGTTTAAGACAAATCAAACCTTAATTAGGTCTAACCCATTAGACCTAATTAATCCATTAAGCCTTTAGGCTTAATATTTTAAACACTAATTAAGTCTAACTATTAGACTTAATTAATCCATTAAGGCTTAAACTACATTAGGCTCAATATCTTAAACTCTATTAGGTTTAAGACTCCATTTAAACCTCATTAAACCAAGTTAGACCTTAATCACAATATAATAAACTAATTTGACTTAACCCTAATTAAGTCTAATTAATCAATTAAACCTTACATGAATTAGATTTAATTAACCTTAAACTAATTAGACTTAACCCTAATTAAGTCTAACTAAGCAATTAAACCTTACCTAATTAGGTTCAATTAACCTCAAACTAATTGACTTAACCCTAATCAAGTCTAATTAATCAGTTGAACATACCTCCACCAAAACCTAACTTGTGTTCAGCCTAACTTGGACCCAAGTTAACCTAAAAATTAGGTTCAACCTATATTGAACCTAACTCAATCGAAACCTAACTTGAGTTCAAACTAACTTGAACCCAAGTTAACCTAAATCTTCAGTTCAACCTATATTGAACCTAACTCAACCAAAACCTAACTTGAAATCAAACCAACTTGAACCCAAGTTAACCTAAACCTTAGGTTCAACTGATACTAAACCTAACTCCACCAAAACCTAACTTGAGTTCAATCTAAATTGAACCCAAGTTAGCACAAACTTAAGTTCAACCCATATTGAACTTAAATCAACCTTTCTAACTTAGGTTCAATCTAAATTGAACCCAAGTTAACTCAAACTTAAGTTCAACCCATATTGAACTTAAGTCAACATTTCTATCTTAGGTTCAACCTAAATTGAACCCAAGTTAACTTAAACTTAAGTTCAGCCCATATTGAACTTAAGTTAACATTTTTAAGTTCAACCTAAATTAAGCCCAAATTAACTCAAACTTAAGTTCAACCCACATTGAACTTAAGTCAACATTTCTAACTTAGGTTCAACCTAAATTGAACCCAAATCAATTTGAACTTAAGTTTAACTCATATTGAACTTAAGTCAACATTTCTAACTTAAGTTCAACCTAAATTGTACCAAACTTTAAATTCAACCCATATTGAACTTAAGTCAATACTTCTAACTCCAATTTAAGCCTAATCTACATTAGACTTAACACATTTTAGATTCAAATTACATCGAATCTAAAATTCTAAAGTCTAACATATGTTAGATTTCACACAATTTAAGTCTAATCTACACTAGAATTAACACCTTTTAGAATCAAATGACATCGAATATAAAATTCTAATGTCTAACTTATGTTAGATTTATACAATTTAAGTATAATCTATATTAGACTTAACATCGACATCGAATCTAATTTCTAAAGTAAATTATGATAGAGTTTACACAATTTAAGTTTAATCTACATTAGACATAACACCATTAGATTCAAATGACATCGAATCAATAATTCTAAATTCTAACTTATGTTAGATTTTACACAATTTAATCTACATTAAACTTAATACATTTTTTTATTCAAAAGACATTGAATCTAAAGTTCTAAAGTCTAACTTATGTTAGATTTTATTTTTAAAATTCCTAGATTCAAACTACATTGAATCTAAAAATTCTTAAGTTTAATTAAATCTTACAGAAATTAGATCTAAATAAACTTGACCCCTTTCTTTAAGTCAAAATTACATTAGACTTAAATAAACAAATCAAAACCAATATATATCAAAATGTCATATGAAAATTTTTAATTGGTTAATAAATTGTAAATAACTTAAATTTTCCAAACTAAAATCCGAAATGACATTAACACTTGAATTATACCTTAATGAACAAAGATCACCGAATGTAACTTGAACCCCAGTGTTCTTGATCTACAAAGATTTCTTGGACATTGCAATCCTTGTTGTTGACAAGAGTCTTCTGGTCCTGGTTTAAACACCCTTCGAACTAAGTAGATTAAGGCCCCTGACAACTTCGGGACAACGAAGCCTGTGACATCTTGACCAAGTTATCTAGAATCTAACCAACTAAAATAAAAAGATTTAAGAAATAAAATTGATATTATTTCTTTTAAATCAGACGCTCATTTCTCTTGCAGTTTGAAGAAAAATTCCATTTTAGAATTATTTTACACGTTATTAGGATATGCTAACTCTATTTTGTAGGGTGACATTCTGAAGACAAGACAAAAGAACAATAAAACAAAGCAACACCAAAACAATGATAAAATAGAACAAAACAAAATATAAACAACATTAAAATGACAAAACCAAAACAAAACAAAACCTAAACTCTAGGATAGCCAAAAAACCTAAACTTATAGGATAATCACCAAACAAATAATAAACTTTAAGATAAAATAACAATAAAATTAAATCAAAATAACAAATGACATTGAAAAAAATCAAACACTTAGGGTAGTATGACATATTACCCTTAGGATTGAACGTTGATGTTTATTTCCTTGTTCTTGAAACTTCTTAGAAAACAAGTGTTAACATTAATCAGAAGTTTTCTTAGATAATTTTAATTGTCTAAGATGTAATTAACTATAGGAGCTTGCTCCTATAAGAGATTTAAGAACTCAGGATAGGTATCACACCTAAAAATCTCTGGTTATCAAAATTTCATATGGGATCGTCCTTATATGAAATTTCTAGAATAACGCATTCTAGAATCTCCTTTTATAGGGATTATCACCGAAATTTCTTATTCTGTTGTTTTATATATTATTAGCCCTTACTTTCTTCAAACTTCTTACTATCTAAGGATCCTTTAAATGATCCAAAAGAAATAAGATTTCTTCAAGATTAGGGCAATATTATAGATTAACAGAGTGGAGACTCCAAAACGTTGACATCAACACCGAGAGAATTTCTGACACAGCTCCAGACTCCACCACGGGCTTAATCAAACTATGGTGCGGAGGGCTCAATAGAGGGGGAACTTGATGGGGAAATGCTTTCTTAGCTATTATGAAGTTTAGGAGCACTTCAACTTGTGGTTTTGTGCACCGTAGAGCATGTTATATTTCTACCCTAAAATTGAGCTGAGAAATTGAGCTCAGACAGAGGTGATCCACTAAAAATTTGATAGCTTTTTACTATCCATTTCATATCTACTTTGGATGATATTTCTCTTTAAAGGAAGTTATTTTTCATTATTTCATGCAGGTACAATGATTTAAGGCCTTTGGAGTAAAAGGAAGCGAAACGCAACAAATTATGAGCAAAAAGGGATAAAAGCGCATCTTATTGAACTAGCGCCGAACGAGGCTGTCACCAGTGACGGACAACACCATTTTATAGAGTTGCAACCGTTTTGGTGGAATAATGCGCTGAACGACGCCCTATCTAGCGCCGAACCGTACCCTGTCCCGATTTTGAACTAGATTCAACGTACTTGGCTGGATATTGAAGGGTTGCTTTAGGAAATTCTTTGGAATTCAGTTTTGGCCGAATTTAAACACTTTTAGAGCCAAGTTTATAAGGGGGGAAGAAGAGAATAGAAGAGTTTAGAGTTTAGAGATAGTTTCTTTCCATTTTGTGTAGGAAATTAGGTTTTGTGTTTTCTTTTTTAAGGAGTATGAGAGGAGAGGGAAGGTGAGAGATTTCTTCTTCCTTACTATTCTAAAGAGAGAATTGTGTGTTATTATGAAGAAAGAAGAGGATTCAAAGGAATTTCTTGTGATTCTCATAGGGAAAAGTTTGAGATAAGTTGTCTTTACTTTACTCTGTTTGTATGACGTTGATTTTATATTTAAAATCCATGTTTTGTCATCTTTTCCTTATGAGTCTTGAGTAGATTTCTTTATCTTTCTCAATTTCATGTGAGGTGTTGATGTTTGTTATATGGAAATGATGTGCCGATTTATTATCGAGAATTTGTGATGACCTTTTCTCTTTAAACTTCATTTACTTTTTGATCTGGCCAATTGAAATGTTAAAACATGTTAGGAAACATATTTTTCGAAAGGATTATGAGTTCCACAACAAAATTGAATGTCACATTCAATGTCCATGAATGAGAGACATAGTTCATGGGGATTGAATGTAAATAAATAGGGAAATATACTTTGATGGGCGTAGAATTGGAGATTTCAGAGTGACAGGCTGAAATCCTCAATTAGGTCATAATGTTTGGAAACCGAAGCGAGAGTTAGCCTTCAGGTGAAGGGAAGTGGGAGCTCTAGAGTGAGAGCTAATATCCTCCCAGCCTAATCATGAATTTGAGGCCTAAACTTAGGATTAGCCAATATTCTTTATACATTGAAATATGGGTAAAGAATAGGAATGCTCCTATTTGGCACAATACATTAGCACCACTGATCTATGTTATAATAATCATCACATTATGATTGGAAAGGAGGAAGACTCTTTCTTGCAACTGAACTTTGTTATAAATTTAATATTATGCTAGTTTAACTTGCTAGAGTTTAGAACGTATTTTCGTAGAAGTAGTAACTACAACTGTTGTCTTTATTTTAAGAATTAACCTTACTTGCAATTATGTTGTGATTCGATAAGTGATTTCTATGCTACGCCATAAAATTGAAGCCTCACTATGGGATCGATATTCTAGGACTCCACTAGAGCCCTATATTACTTGAGCGATACGTATACTTACGTTTAATTGTGTGAGCCATTATAATATTAAATCAATATATATCTAAATCGAAGTTCATTAATTTTGACAAATTAAAAAAGTCGCACCAAGGTTATTGTGCCGTTGCCGGGGAGGTACGGTAAAAAATGGTAATTATTAAAATTTAATTTTGTAGTATTTGAAATCTTATATTGGAATTGCAAGTCATAATTGTGTGTGTCTGTTTATTGTTAGTGTGCTTATTTTATTTATATGCGTAGTATCGGATCTATAGGTTTAGTGCCTTACGATTATGAATTAGAGCGTACTATTAGAAAAAATCGAAAACAACAAAAACAATCTGCAAATCCTCATAAGATGGTGAACAAGTTAAAAAATCAAAAAGAAATATACCAAGACCTTTAAGAGATTATGCTAATCCAACATCGGATAAAATTCACTTAATTATCCAAATCCTGATGTTGTTGCTAATTCATTTGAGCTTATACCTACTATTATCCAAATGGTACAGAATAATCAATTTAGAGGAACACCTAATGAAGATCCTAACATACGTCTCGCTAGTTTTGTTGAACTATCTGCTACTTTTAAACATGATGGAGTGTCAAACAATGCTGTTAGGCTTAGTCTTTTTCCTTTTTCACTAAGGGATAAAGCTAAGGCGTGGTTAAATTCGTTAGCACTTGGATCTATCAGAACTTGGGAAGAGCTTTCACAAAAGTTTCTGTCAAAATTTTGTCCTCCATCTAAAACAGCTAAGTTAAGGAATGATATCACACTTTTAGTTAGTTTGATGGAGAATCCATATATGAAGCTTGGGAAAGATTTAAAGATCTTCTGAGGAAGTGTCCACACAATGGTTTAACAGACTGTTTAATAATTCAAACCTTTTATAATGGATTAGTGCAATCTTTGAGATCGATTATCGATGCTGCTACTGGTGGATCATTATTTTCAAAACCTTTTGATGAAGCATATTCGTTAATTGAAGAGATGGCTACTAATAATTTTCAATGGCCCTATGAGCGGCTAAATCCTAAGAAAGTAACCAGTATTAATGATTCTGATGTGATAACTATGATAGTCTCTCAAATTGCTGCACTTTCCAAGAAATAGATCAATATGGAATGAATTATTCTCCAATACCACCAGTGTTAGAAGAAAATTCAACTGGACAGATGATAGACTCTCAAATGTCTTATGAAACCTTGAATGTCATAAATAACAAATTCAATAATCCTTATTCAAATTATTATAATCCTAGTTAGACTAATTAGACATCAGAGTGGGCTTGAAAAGATTGAAATTGCAAAAGAAAGTCGGAACCACAGTTTTTGAACTAGCACCGAACGGCGCTATCACTAGTGTTGGACTATGCCAAAAGATAGAGAATTTGGCCATTAGAGAAGAATAATACGCTGAACGGGGCTGCCACTAGCGTCGGACAATGCTCAACCGAGTAAAAGGTCTGAAACTCTAAATTTTTGTGATTTAACCCAGGTACCCACCATTATTGCCCAAACCGTTGTCTTCTCCCTCCAGCCAAGGCCTATTTTCGCACCTAAGGCTCACTAGCATTTGGATTTGAAGTGATTTCGTGGCCATAAAAGTTTGGATTTCATCTTCTCTTGGTAAGAGCTACACTTTAACCTAAAATTTTTCAATTTTGACCGTGGAAATCTCCTACATTAGGAAGATTTGAAATTTTGAAGTCTTTTGGAGAAACTTTGGATATTTTTCACGGATTTTGAGCTCTTATCTTTTTAAATTTATCTTGGAGTCATATAACAATGCCCAATTTTTCCAACAATTTCAAGTTCTCCCACATTTACTATGATATAATAATGAAACAACATGAGCACAAATAGATGTCTCACCACCAAGCATTCCAATGTAAAGTCTTACTAACCAATGTATTCCCTTATTTGCATACTTTACTTCCAAGTAATATAATTTTCTCACATGTTCAACAACAAAGTAATGCATGGAATAGATAAGAAGCAAGTTGAAATAGTATTCCCCTAAATGAATATTTTAGACCATACCACAACAACTCTTACAACATAGGAAAGCTTGAAGGCAAAAGCATAACTAGCAGTTTCTCTCACAACTTCTTTCTCTTTTCTAACCACATCCTCTATCTCTTTTCCACTTCTTAATCGAATATCTTCTACTTGTTCATTAGTGTTTTGTTTAGGATTGTTCTCAAAGTTTCTAGAAAGTGTTCCTTGGGATCTATTGCTAAGTGAGTTAGAAATTTGTTCCAGTTGATTCTTTATGTCTATAATTGTAGTATTTTGACTTTGCAACTGGTTTCTCATTTGCGATACCACTTCTTCTATAAACATCTTCTTATCCTCAAATTTTTATCATTGTTAGAGTATAATAGATATAAAGGTCTAGAGTTTGTGTTCTCCTAATTATTCCAACTTCAATTAAGACTTCCATGATTTTTTTCCCATTGTTGGTTTCCACCATCAATAGTATGATTCCAGTTAAAATTAGGATGGTTCTTCCAACTTGGGTTGTAAAATTTAAAATACGAGTTGTTTATGGTATTTAAATTTTCATATGATAAGTTAGAATCAATCATATGCCCTAATGAACTTTCCTCATTTACTAGAGTAAATTGAGGCTAGTTCATTCCAAATTGGTCCAACTTCCTTGATATTACAACACCCTGAGATGCAAGAATTGAAATAACATATGTATCAACATTGGCTACATTTTTAGGATTTACCCTTGTAGAAGGTCATTCCAATTCATTTGTACCCATTCTTTCAATTAAAGCATATGCTTCATAAAATGGTTTTGACAATTACGATCTACCAGCGAAAGCGTCAATTATAGACCTAAGGGATCCTGCTAACCCATTGTAAAAAGCTTGAATGATTAACTAGTAGGGTAGAACATGGTGTAGACACTTTCTTAGGAGTTCCTTAAATCTTTCCCAGGCTTTATATATCGATTCACCTTATACTGACAAAATGAGATAATATCATTTCTATGTTTAGTAGTCCTTGAAGCTGGAAAATACTTATCTAGGAATTTTTGAGTTAAGTCCTCCCAATTTTTAATAGAGCCAGGAGCTAATGAGTATAACCACATTTTAGCCTTATCCCTTGGAGAGAAAGGAAAAACCTTTAGTCTATTAGCATCGTCTGACGTGTCGTTATAATGAAATGTAACACAAAGTTCTAGAAAAGATGATAAATGTAAATAGGATCCTCTAAAGGAGTTCCCCCAAACTGGTTGTTCTGCACCAGTCGGATAAACTCAGGATTAAGTTCAAATGAGTCAGCTTCTACAATAGGTTTTTGTATACTTAACGGAATTTCACCTATTGTAGGATTTACATATCCCTCAATGATTTATGATGATTTACCAAGTTATTATTTTTAATGTTTTCCATTTCCATTTTTAATTTTGTAAGTCCTTTTTATTTTTTGATTTTTTCTTTTGTTCTAACTCAGGATCATAAGGCACAAGTCCCGTGGATCCTTTAGTTTGGATGCATAACACAACATACAATACATTAACAATTATACAAAAAATATTTTCAACACAAGAAAATATTTTCAACACAAGAAAGCATTTTCACAAACACCTTATTTTTTACACAAATAGTTTCTTTTCAACACTTTTTCATATAAAAACACATTTCACACAAAATAATTTTTGCGACACTACAATTTTCTAAGACTATGACTAAATACTTCATCTAAAATCCTCCTAAAATTCAAGATCAACCATTGCAATTCCAGACAATGGCGCCAAAAACTTGATCCCCGATTACAATATACAAGAGTTTAATACTTTAATTTTCTTATTTAAATTACTTCCTTTACAATGGTGACAAAAACTTGACTCCAAAACAATGTAGGATTTTAATTATGTCCTTAAATAGTACGGATTTTATGCAAATATATGTATCATTATCAAGTAATATAGAGCTTTCTGATTAAACCCTCAGAAATGATCCCACAGAGATCGTGATAAGTCACAGCAGCTTTCAAGAGAAGTTCTATTCTACAATAACACGCCCAAGCTTGGAAGGTCGATAAGGTTTGGTTTTAATTAAATCCTATAAATATCAATATAATACTACTTCTACTCCAAAACTAAAATACTTAGTGAAAAATTAGAAAGTGGGGTTTATATATACTAAAAGTACTTTTCCTCATGCAATGAAATTATTGACTCGTGTAAACGTAAAATAAGTAGCAAGAGATATTGTGACAAATAGGAGATATTATATTCTTTACCCTTACTTGGTTCTATAAAGAACATAGGTTAATTTGATGCTTTGAAATCTTGAAGATGGGTTAGGCATGGAAGATACTAGCTCTCACTCTAGATTTCCCTCTTCTCCCTCCACCTCGGGGGAAATGTCTCATATCAAAACTTAAAACATCAAACCAAATTGGGGGCTTTATCCTATCACTCTAAAGCTTCTAATTTTACATCCATTAAAGTATATCTCCCTATTTATTTACACTCAATTATATGGACTACATTCTCACTCATATAATCTAATGTGATTCTTACCAATAGTTGACTGAGACAATACCGCATTAGTTCTTACATGTTCTCACAACATATTTTAACATGCAAATTTATCAAGTTTACATGTAAATAAAGAACAAGGTAAAATCATCACAATATATTCTCACTCTACTTAATTCTATATCCTACACATGTATACTAATTCATTGGAAGAGAGAAGAGTAAAAAAAACTACTCACTACACATGGAGAAACAATTAAAACATTTCATTGAACAAGACTTTGAAACCACACAAACAGAGGGCTAGATTCAAATCAAAATACAATAAAAATACTTATCTTTAGTGGAAATCAAACTTTCCTTGTATAGCAAAAGCAATCTCCTTACAATCCTCTCAAAGAACAAAGTGAAAATAAAAAAATAAATCTATCGCTCTCTTTCTCTTTCTCTCTCACCTTGTCGCCCCACTTAGAGCTCACGCCCAAGTAATCTTTTTCTTCTTCAAGCATTATTTTCCCCTTCTAATAGTTAATCTTCCTTCTCTAAATATTTCTTTTCAAGAGTTTATAAGTCCTAATTATAATTTCCTAAGAGATGCTTAAGTGTCTCTCATAAAGAGTTCACATTCAATGAATCTTCCAAAGGGTGCCTCTCTTCAATAATAACTCCTTCTAACCAAAAGACACACCCCTTCACCCAAAGAGATACATCTTTTCACTTAAAGAGACACATCTCTTCATTTATAACTTTAATAACTAGCTTCTAACTACCCCAAATACTTATTCAAAGTCCATTTTATCATTTCCAATAGATTCCCCAAGAGATACACTTCACAACGCTTCAAAAATCATCCAAATCCGACATTTCTTCTAAAATTTATGGTAAAAACTGTCACCAACCATTTTCTGGCTGCTAAGTACCAGTTTTTCGGCGCTTAGGCGCCATTTTCCATCGTGCCTGGTGGTTAAGGCCAGTTTTGGTGCTTAGGCACCATCTTTCGTGCAGCTCCACTGTTTCGCTCTTTTTAGCTCCGTTTTGCCTCATTTCAATTGTGTTTTGCTCCTAACAGATATACCTACAATATAGATATAAAAACAAAGTGTATATTCCTTCAAATATATGTGATAAAGGTAAAAAAGATTAAGCATATAAAGATATATCAAAATGTGTCAGGTCAGAATTTTCTACCTTGCTCGTTTTGGTTCCAAATTATACTATTTTTACTTCATTTTTGTTCCTTTTTCTCAAATCACTCCAAATTCTTCAATTTGATGTACATACAACAAAAAAACACAAGAAAACATACCCTTAAAGTGCAATATCATTATAAAATTTAGCATAAAAAGTTGTACATTTTTAGGTGGATCAAAATGTAATTTTTAAGGTTTAAATTCATCGCCCTAGAGTTACTAAACATCTTCAAATTTTTTTCCTATTTACTAATATTTGTAATTATTTTGGAAAATAATCACAAAGTAAGGTGAAAATTAGATATATCAAACTAATGACTTCCCCTAGACTTAGAAAAACCAAAGATTATTTTTCATGATGAGAAGAATGATTCCTAAAAATTTTATCATTTTTGAAATTATAATTAATTTTTAATAATTAAATTACTTCAAAGAATAATTAATTAAATAAAAATAAAATATAATTAATAAATTCAAAATTTTGTTTCCACATTATTCTCCTCATTGTCATAAGTTCAGGGATAATTTTATTGTATTTTTTTTTATTTTTATTTATTAAGATATGGATTTTTGATTATTTTAAGGTTAATCTAGATTTACTTAAATCCATATTAGCCAGAAATTACCAGATGGCGCTGTGTGTCCTCGAATTCATTGAAATGTGGCTAATCCGCTACGGCGCATCAACACTGGATCAACTGTGGTTAAATCAGAGCCGTCCATTTCCAAAACACAAAAATGGATGGCATCCATTCATCTCCTTCATTTGCCCTAATCCCGCAAGCCGTCCATGGTTTACAGACAAAAGTATTGCTCGATTCTTCATGGATTTGAGTGATTTTTGTTTCTATAGCTTCATATGAAGATGAAGAACACATCCATACGGTGATGTATGGGTTGTGAATTGATTTGTTTCATAAAGTACCAAACTTGAGCTTAAACTAGGTTGAATGAACTATACATTTGCATGAATTGATGGAAGCTCGATTTGAATGGTTCGGGAGCTTCGTCTTTACCTCAGAGAGCTTGTCTCTAACTCAATTTGAAATGAAATTGGGTCTAGGTATGAGTTCGATCAAAGTGGGTCACGGTTTGGAAAGTGAAAGTGAAACAGCAGGTTAGAGCCTATGGGAAGGGTCAATTTTGATTGAGCTTGTCTCATAGGGCTTTAGGAAGCTTTTAGAGGAGTTAATTTAAAGTTTTGAGAAACTTCATTTCAAACCTGAAAATTATCCTATTTCAGGTAGAGAAATTAGGGCAAACCAGTGGGTTTCTAGAGTTGTATCCAAGGGGAATCAATTCCATAAGGTTTAGAGAGCAAATTTGGTCATGGGTGGTTCAGTTTATATACGCTGTAAGCTTGGCTATTAATCCCTTAAGGCCAGTTTAGCCTCTATTTATAGCCATGGGGAGGCCATGGAGGTGGGCCTAGGCTGGCTTGGGTTCATTTGGGGATGTTGCTATCTTGTCTAATGATGTTTTATGGATTGAACCTCGGCTAGGAGATAACCCTTCTTGCATTTCCCAAAGAGAACTCATGTTAGGTTCAATCATGGTTAAATTTTTTGTTCAAATGTTGGCTTTCTTCCATTGGCCCCTCTGTGAGGTGGAAAAAATTAGTTAAGGCTTCATGAACTCACCTTCCCCATGTGAGTTCTATCATTCTCCTAATAGATCTTGAGGAGAATGTCACATAACCCTTTCACTTCCTCATTTTCCATGTAATGTCATGATGAGGCTAACCATAGTGTGGAGGGTGGCTTAGCTAAGCTTTTTCTTCCATTGGACTAGAGGAGAGGTGAGTGGTGATTCACCAAAATCAGCCTTCAAAGGTAGCATGCATGAATGACACCATTTTCATTCATTTAAAATGGTGTCATGATGAGCCCTAACTTTGGTTAACCATAATAACCCTTGGGTTTGCTATAAGGTTAACAATGTCATGATAAGTTTAATAGGTCATAGGTGATGCATGGGTGACTCTCCATAAATTGAATTTAATTTAAAAGATCAATTATGGACTTTTCACGTCATGGGCGATGTCATAATTTCAACTTTAATTTAGAATTATTTAATCATAATTCAATTTTAATTAAATATGTAATCAATTAAAAATGTAGAAAATTATAATATTAACCCACAAATTAATCAAAATAAATTTAAAGGTTAATCACTTGATTAATTTTTATTCATTTGTTTTAAAATTGAATATTTTGACCAAATTTCACTAAAGTTAACCATAGTTGACTAGGATTGACCATGGTGGACTATACTTGACCATGGTTGACCAGTCCAGGTCCTAGGTTGACCCAGGTGATTTGTTTAACAATTTCATGGTTAATTTAATCATGGGGTCATTAATTTTGGTAATGGGACCTAGGTTTGATTAGGGTTGACCAAATGATCATGTTTGATCATTTAATGTCTTAAATTGATCAAATGAGTCAGATTTGGCCAATTTGGTGTCTAGATTGACTTGGTGGTAAATGGGGTTGGCATTGGTTCAATGTGGTGATCATTGGGTCATGGATTGATCACTTCGACTAAATTTGACTATTTGGGTCAAAGGTTGACTAGTTTGGTCAATGTGGTGGTCATTGGATCATGGATTGACCATTTTGACTAATTTGACCATTTAGGTCAGTGGTTGACCAGTTTGGTCAATATGGTGGTCATTGAATCATGGATTGACCATTTTGACCAAATTTGACCATTTGAGTTAAGAGTTGACCAGTTTGGTTAATGTGGTGATCATTGGGTCATGGATTGACCATTTTGATCTAATTTAACCATTTGGGTCAAGGGTTCACCAATTGGGTCAATGGGGTTGTCATTAGGTCATGAATTTACCATTTTGACTTAATTTGACAATTTAAGTCAAGGGTTGACCATTTTGGTCAATGTGGTGGTCATTGGGTCATGGATTGACCATTTTGACCTAATTTGACCATTTGTGTCAAGGGTTGACCAGTTTAGTCAATCTGGGGGTCATTGAGTCATGGATTGATCGTTTTGACAAAATTAGACCATTTAGGTCAGGGGTTGACCTGTTTGGTCAATGGGGTGGTCATTGGGTCATGGATTGAACATTTTGACCTAATTTGACAATTTGGGTCAAGGGTTTCCCAGTTTGGTCAATGGGATGGTCATTGGGTCATGGATTGACCATTTTGACCTAATTTGACCATTTAGGTCAAAGGTTGACCAGTTTGGTCAATGTGGTGGTCATTGGGTCATGGATTGACCATTTTGACCTTATTTAACCATTTGATTCAAGGGTTGATCATATCAGGGTTTGTAATAAGTGATTTGATCATTTTAGGTTGTCATTAAGATTTAGGTTTAAAAGGCTTCATTAAGGTTTTACCATAGACATTAGGGTTTAGTGACCATTGATAAGATTTAGGAGGTCAAGATTGTTAGAATTCCTTTCTCAATATGATTTATAAATGATCATCACAAAAGTGAGATCAACACACCTCAGGTGATCTACGATGGAATTGCCCAACAACTCCTTTCTTTAACCAAAAAAACAAAAAGTGGGTCGACCGATGCTACCAACTAGTTGATCCAAAGATTAAGCTTATCAAACACTGACTTGAAAAAAATGTTTACGGAGCTGCTAGTGTTGATAAGAATACTCCCGACTTGGAAGTTATTGATTATCCCATAACAACTATGGCCTTATTGTAAGGGTTTCCCCATTTGGGAAGGTCTTTGTCTATGAACATGATGGGATCATATGATCCTTTGAACTGCATGGACGCAAGGTTGCATAACTTGCCCATCTTGTTCCTCTTTTGGGAGCTCCTCTAAGGAGCATCTGTACCTCCAAGGATAACTAGGATTATCCTAGTGCCATTGATGACATTCTTCCAGATCGGCCTTGGCGGGGCCTCTAATGTTGGAACTTTTCCATGCCTTTTGCTCTAGTTTCTCTACCCATAAACTCCTTCAGCTTCCCCACATTTATCAAATCCTCGATGAGACTCTAGAGATGCCTACATTCCTTTGTGTTGTGGTTCTAATCTCTATTATAATTACAATACTTCCTTGCACCCCGAAGAAAACCTCTGACTCTCCTCGATGCGAGTTCCGTGAAATATTACTTGCCATGGATATCATCCATGATTTCCTCATTGATACTCTCAAAGGAGTAGCTCGCAAGCCCTCGTAATCACCATATGGTTGCTCATAATATTGTGCCGAGCCTCTCATAGTGTTGGGCCAATTGCGAATCACGATTCCTCACCTGACCATCATGTTGGTTATACAGATTGGTCCCTCTATTGTCATGAGAGGACTGGCCATATTTTAAGTGGTGTTGTGTGATTGACATGTGTTCCTACCATGGCTTCGACCTGCCCTTTAGGGGAGCTCCCTTCTTGGTATGAAGCTCTTCTAGGTCTAGCTTAGGAGTACTTTTTTTCCGCTAGGATGTGTTCGTTGGCTCTCACCAACAGCTCTGCCAGGTCATGGGGTTCATTTATCTTGAGGTCATGGGAAAACGTCATGAACCCTAAGTCTTACTTCAAGGCAGCTACGACCAAATTCACTTTAAGTTCATTCACCTCCAACATTTCTCTCTAGAAGCGTGCAATGAATGTGCGTTGAATAAGGATTGCACACTCTTGTTGGGTTTTCGGGCACTGGCGAACTGTGTCATGAATAATCTCCTTAAATCAGTGAAGTTGCTGATGCTCCAATCTAGAAGTACATGGAAACACTTCAAAAATGATGACCTTAAAGTGGTGAAAAACAGACAATTTAAATGCATCTGAGATTCTAAGCGAGCACATAATCCACTAAAAATTTGATACCTTTTTTACTATTCATTCCATACTTATTTTTAATGATATTGCACATTAAAGAAAGGCATTTTTCATGATTTCATGCAGGTACATTGATTTTAGGCCTTCGGAGCAAAAGGAAATGAAAAGGAGCAAATTTAGAGCGAGAAAGGACAAAACTGCATTTTATTGAAGTAGCATTGAACGACGCTGTCACCAGCATTGGACATCGCCAGTTTCCAGAGAGTTACGATGTTTAGGCTAAATAATGTGTCGAACGGGGCTCCTACCAGCGTGGGACAGTGCCCTATCCTAATTTTGAAATAGATTCAATGTATTTGGCTGAATTTTGAAAGGTTGCGTGAAGAAACTCTTGGGAATTCAGTTTTAGCCGAATTTACACACTTTTGAAGCCAAATTTCAAAGGGGGAAGAAAGGAAGAGAAGAGTTTACAGCTTAGGGAGAGTTTCTTTCAATTTTGTGTGGAAGCTAGGTTTGTGTTTTCTCTTAAGGAGTGTGAGAGGAAAGTGAGAGATTTTCTTCCTTACTCATCTAAAGAGTGAATTGTGTGTTGTTGTGAAGAAAGGGCCTAAATAGAATTCGTGGAGATTTTTCTAGGGGAAGAGTTAGAGATAAGTTTTCTTTACTTTACTTTGTTTGTATGACGTTGTTTTTATATATAAAATCCATTTTTTATCATATTTTCCTCGTGAGTCTTGAGTGGATTTATCATTCACCTTTTCATAGTGTGTTGATGTTGTGAAATAGAAATGATGTGCCGATTTAATGTGGAGAATTTGTGATGACCTTTTCACTTAATACATCATTTACTTTTGATGCGACGATTGAATTGTTGAACTTGTTGAGAAACATATGTCTTAAAGTTATGAGTTCTGACAAAGTGAAGTCACATTCGATATCCATGAATAAGTGCCTGTATATGATGTAGGTCATGTGGATTAAGTGTAAATAAATAGGGAAATATACTTTGATGAGCGTAGGGTGGAGATTTGGTGACGAGGGTTGAAATCCTCGATTTAGTCACAATGTTGGCGAAGCGAGAGTTAGCCTTTAGGTGAAGGGGAAATGAGCTGCGGAGTGAGAGTCGGTATCCTCTCGGCTAATCACGGATTTGGGGACTAAACTTGGGGATTGTGAAATCTTCTTTATATGGTGAAATATGGGTAAACAATAGAATTCTCCTATTTGGCCAATACATTTGTATCCTTTGATACATCTCACAATAATTATCGCATTATGATTGGAAAGGAGGAAGAGTCTTTCTTTGTACTTTTTTATAAATTTAGACTTTGTGTAAGTTTAACTTGTTGGAGTTTAAAACGTGCTTTGGTAGAAATAGTGGCAGATACTGTTTGTCTTTAGTTTAAGAATTAAGCAATATGCATTTGTGATGTGATTCGATAAGTGATTTCTATGCTACGTAGTAAAATTTAAGCCTCCATGTGGGATCAATAACCAGGACTCCACTAGAGCTCTGTATGACTTGAGCGATACGTATACTTGCGTTAATTGTGTGACTCATTATCATCAAAATCAATATATATATATATATATATATATCTAAATCTGAGTTCATTAATTTTTGTAACTTAAAAAATTCACACCATGTTTTTGGCGCATTTCCTGGGGAGGCAAGTTAAAAAAACAAAAAAAAAGTAACTGTTAAAATTTAATTTTTTTGTATTTGAAATCTTATATCTAAATTGCAAGTCATAGTTGTGTATTTTTGTTTATTGTTAGTCTATTTATTGTGTTTGCATGCATAGTATCGGATCTATAGGTTTAGTTGACTCGATTCGAATTTGAGCGTACTATTAGAAAAAATTTGAAAAGCAGCCAAAAACAATACGAAATCCTACATAAAATGACGAATAATTTAAGCAATCAAAGGAAATGAAATATACTAAGACCTTTAAGTGAATATGATAATCCAACGTAGGATGAAATTCACTTAAATGTGAAAATCTTGATGTTGATGCCCAAAATTCATTTGAGCGTAAACTTGCGCTATCTAAATGGTATAGAATAATCAATTTGGAGGGACACCTAACCCGAAGATCATAACTCACATCTTGCTAGTTTTAGGAAGCATGTGCTACTTTTAAGTATGGAGTGTTGAACGATGCTGTTAAGGCTTAGACTTTTCCTTTTTCATCGAGGGGATAAAATTTGATCGTGGTTAAGTCGTTGGCTTTGGATACGTAGAACTTGAGAAGAGCTTTCGCGAAGGTTTCTATCAAAATATTTTTATCCTTCCAAAGCTATTTAAGTTGAGGAATGATATCACATCTTCTAGTCGGTTTGATGGAGAATCCATATATGAAGCTTGAGAAAGATTTAAAGATCTTTTGAGGAAGTATCCACACCATGCTTTACGGTAAGTTAATAATTGAACTTTTTATAATGAATTAGTGGGATCTTTGAGATCGATTATCGATACTCTTGTTAATTGGATCATTAATGTCAAATCATTTTGATGAAGCATATTTGTTTAATTGAAGAGATGTTTGCTAATAATTTTCAATGGCCTCTGACGGAGTAAATCCCCCAAAGAGTGGCCGGTATTCAGCATGATTCAGTCGATAGCTAGTGTCTCGAATAGCTGCACTTTACATGAAAATAAATCAATATGGAATGAGTTATTCTCCAACACCCCCGGTCATTAGAAGAAAATTCATAAGGACAAATGATAGACTCTCGGAAATGTCTTATGAAACCTTCGATACGCATACATAATAAAGTTAATAATCTTTGTCTGAATTATTATAATCCTGGTTAAGGAGGAATCGTCCGAATTGTTGAATAATGCAATGTTGTTGTTAATCTGATAAGGGGAAACAATCCTATGAATCAGTTGGAACTCCGAACAACCAAGGAAATACCAATTTTAGACCTTCTTATCTCCTAGTTTTAATAGTAATCGAAGCAATTTAAGGAAAAAAAGTTATCTGCGAGCAAAGAATGATTCTGAATATGGGTAGTCGGAATTTAAGCTCGAAAAAGTTGCAATGAAGAACATTACAAATCGATTAGTACATATCTTCTTGTCCTTAATAATATACCTTCTAGGAATCTTCCTAGCAGTATTGAGATCAACTTGAAAGATCAAAACAAAGCGAAATTAAAAATTTATTGATTAAGGTGTGGAAAAAAATTTAGAACTTAGAGTTCAAAATTAAGTCGAAGTTGAAAGAGGGGAGTATGAACTTTGAGAAAGTTTCTAATAAGACATATCTGACAGTTATACGCTAGAACTAATAAAGATAATTGTTGAAAAACTACATCCCCTTTTCCTTAAGATTAAAAGAAACGAAATTGGGGGATAATAGATTTGCAAATTTTTTGAAATTCATAGAAAGTAATGATTGATATTCCCTTTGTAGAAGCATTAGAGCGAGATGCCTGATTATGCGAAGTTTATGAAGAATATACTTAAAAGAAAAAAATTTTAAAGACCACGAAATTTGTTGCACTTAGCGGTGAGTGTAGTGTAATTATTGAAAAAACTGAAAAACTTAAAGACAGTAGTTTCTTATCCGTGAGATATAGGTGAAAATTTTTCGTAAGAGCTTTGTATGATATTGGACTAGTATTAATCTTTGCCTTTATCAATTTAGTTGCAAAGAATAGGAGAAATTGCCAACATACGGCTGCTAAGTAGGTAGATGGATTACATCACTTATCCACAAGGAGTTATGGAATATGTATTAGTAAAGGTGGATAAATTTATCTTTCTTTATGGACTTTATTGTATTGGATATGGAGGAAGATAAAGAAATTCCAATTATTTTGGGAATACCATTCCTTGCTATTTGGAGAGCTATGATCGATGTCTAAAAAGGAGAATTAAGCATAAAGGTTAAAGTCGAGGTAACTTTGACATTAAAAATCCCCATGAAGCACCCTTGATTGAAAAAGATGATGAGTGCTATCGGATGGAAGTACGCGATTATTTAAGATAAGATCATTTTAAAGAAGTATTTGAAGAAATATGGAATGTGAGGATGAATATGAAAGTGAAAATGAAGATGATTTGGATGATATGAAGAATGAAAAGTTAGAATTTGTTCGGGAAAATTTTGAAAGATTGGATACTATGGAAAATGGAGATAAAAATTTAATTCCATCTATCATTAAACCCACAGACATTTAAAATTCTTCCTAATCATTTTAAAAGTACATTTTTAGGAGAATCATCTACCTTACCGGTCATTGTATCTTGAGATTTAAATGAATATCAAGAACAAAAATTATTGGAAACTTTAAAGATACGAAAAGGCTTTTATTTGGTCCATAGATGATATTAAGGGAATTAGTCGAGTCGATTTGTATGCACAGAATTTTGTTGGATGAACAACCTGGGCAAGGTGATCCTAGGAGACTGAACCTAATAATGAGAAAGAAGTAGTTAAAAAAGGAATTTTTAAAGTGATTAGATGATGTAATTATATGATCTATTTCTGACGAGTGTTTAGGGTGAGCCCAATTCATTGTGTTCCTAAGAAAGGAGAAGTGAGCATTGATGTAAATGATCAAAATGAAATTATGCGATAAGACAAGTCAACGGTTAGCGAATATGTATTGATTATAAAAAATTATACGCAGCCACCCGGTAAAGATCACTTTTCTTTACCATTTTTAGACTAAATGCAAAGACGGACTTGTTTGACACGAAATCTTATTGCTTTCTAGATGGACATACCGAGTTATTAACAAATACCTATTGCTCTTAAGGATCAAGAGAAAAGACTACATTTACTAGCCCTTATGGAACTTTTGTTTATAGAAGAATGCCACTTTGGATTATGTAATGCACGCATAGCATTTAAAAGATGTATAAACGTACGTATTTAGCAAATTAATTGATGATAAAATAGAAGTGTTTATAGATTATTTATCAGTATTTGGAGATTCGTTTGATACCTATGCAACTTAAAAAAATTTTAGAGGTATGCGAAAGAACAAATTTAGTCCTAAATTTGGGAAAAGTGACAATTTATGGTTGCGGGAGGAATTGTACTTAGGCATAAAATATACGAATATGGCATAGAAGTAGATCCTGCGAAAATTCGATTATAGAAAATTACTACCTCCAACAACTGTGAGAGGGGTAGGAAGCTTTTTGGGACATGTAGGATTCTACGAGGTGATATATTAAAGATTTTTCAAAAATTTGTAAGCCTCATGCCAACTTTTGGAAAAAGATAGAATGTTTGATTTTAATGATGAATGTTTAAAAGCTTTCAATTAATTGAAGGAAAAACTAATTGCTGCACACATAATAGTTTCACTTTGATTGGGAGAAACCATTTGAACTAATATGTGATCTTGTAAGTTATCTTTGTGTATTGGAGTCGTTTTAGAGGCAGACATGATAAAATGTTTAAAGTTATATACTATGCTAGTAAGATTCTTACTGATGCTCAAATTGATTACACTACTATTTTGAAAAAGAGTTATTAGTGATTGTATATGCTTTTGAAAAATTTAGATCTTACTTAATCGAATGTTAAATGTATAGTGCATGCGATCATTCTGTTATTAAATGCTTAATGCAAAAAAAAGATGCAAAACCAATGATTCGATGGATGCTTTTAATGCGAGAATTTGATTTTGAGATTGTTAATAGAAAAGGGGTCGATAATCGAAATATTTGATCATTTATCCCCAGACTTGAACAACTTGGTGGATGAATTTGAAAAAGTCTTGACTTTTCTTTGATGAAAATTATATAAAATTATTGAAGAAATTTACCGTGATAATGTTGATATTGTGAACTACATCGTTAGTAATATTTTACCACCGGTTAACAATGCGAAGAGCAAAAAAATTTAAGTACGATGCTAAATTTTATTTATGGGGCAAATCCTTTTACACCTGAAGAGCAATGTAAAGATCTTATTATTAGGAGATGTGTGTCTTATGAAGAAACGAGAAAAATTATTCGAATTGTCATGAATGTTGAATTTGGAGGACATTCAGAATTGATAGAAATACACATAAGATTTTGCAATGCGGATTTTGTGCTTTACACTTTTGAATGTTTATAAATTTATCGAAACTTGTGATCGATGTGGAGAATGAGTAATATATCTAGGAGAAATGAAATGCCTCTTAATTTTACTGCAGAGTTGAAATTTTTTATGCATGGGGATTATATTTTATGATTATTTAGCCTTCATTTGGAAATATTTATCTTGATTGTTGTGATTATGTATCGAAATGGATTGAGCGATAGCTTTACCTAGATGTGATGCTAAAAGTGTTTGAGTTTTCGATAAAAATTATTTTTACAAGATATGGAATTCACAGAGTAATCATCCGCGATGAAGGATCCCATTTGAACTAATCGATTCGAGAGATTGGTGGAAAAGTATAACATTATACGAGAGAATATCTACGAGCAATACGTATTAGCAACTAATTGTTTTACAGCAGTATCTAATTGTGAAATTAAACGAATTCTAGAGAAAGTCATTAATCTTGAGAATTTGGATTGATGCATAGATTAGATACTGCTTTATGGGCATACGGAAACTGTATAAAACTCATAGGAATGTCCACTTATAGATTGATATTTGGAAAACGTGTCGCTTCTTAGTTGAATTAGAATATAAAGCATATTGGGCGATAAAAAATTAAACTTTAATTTGAAAGATCTTTTAGTGAGAAAGAGAGCCCACATTTGCAATTGAATGGTGGAAGAAATCCAGAAATGAATCATAAGATAAATATAGAATATATAAGGAAAAGAAGAAAAATGTTGCATGATCGGAAGATTGTCGAAAAGAAATTTGAACCGGGAAAAAAAGTTTTACTATTAAATACAAGATTGAAATTATTTTTTGGGAAACTGAAATCTTGATGGACAGGACCTTTCATTGTCATAAAAGTATATCGGTTTGTTGTGATTATCGAAGGCAATGTCCCCAGAAGAATATTGAAGTTTTTGGCAAAAAAATTAAAACCATATTTTGAAGGCAGTAGACCTAATTTTAAAGAGGTTTTAATGTTGGATCAACTGAATAAGCGATAGTTATGTCGGGTGTGATGTTAAACCAACCTTTGTAGGAGGCAACCACAGTTATTGATTATTAATGCGGTAATTTTTATATGTTATTTGTGTTTGTTTGTTACTTAATTAAGTCTTATTCTTCCTTAATTGTCATTAATAACATTTAAGAAATGAATCGAATTAAAATTTAGAAAAAATTTGAACGAAGTGAAGTTTGGCAAAATTTGAACTAGCGTCGAACGGCGCTGCTATCAGCGCCGGACAGCACCGCCATTCAGAAAAATCGTTTCTCGTCTTTAAATCTGAGTTTTGGTGATTCTAGGTGGTAAATTCTTCATTAGAACTCCCAAAAACCGCCCCACCAGATCTTGGAAGCGCAAGGAACGAAGAGAATGACCTAAATTCTTATCCGAATGGATTATGATTCGATGGAAACTGGGAGATTTCATGTGTTGACGTAGAAAGTTTGTATGTTTCGAGGTATTTGGGACTTTTCAACAAAAATATCTAAAAGAATTAGATTGATTAAGGAGCGAGGCTTCGTGAATCGAGGTATGAATTCTCTTATGACTAGAATTAATGAAATTATTGTTTAGAGACATTGGGAAGTATTGTGTTATACTGCTAACGTGTAGTACATTCCGATTGTGAACGAGTTTTATGTAAATCTTCATGGAATCAATCAAGGATCGGGTTATGTCTTAGGTAGGTTTTATGCATTTACTCTTGTAAAAGACAAGAATTATACATGATTGAGAATGTGTTAATGTTTGTCACTATTCGAATTTTACCCAAATGAAGAATGATATGAATGATATATACAAATATCGATGGATGAAAGTGATGAATGGAAGATAAGAGATAGCGGGTATGTAAGTTTCTCGACCACGTTGTTAAATCCTAAGTCGAAACACTTTTGTTACTTTATACATGCAAAATTGCTCCCGACAATGAAAATCGGTAAAGTAAGCAGGAGTGTGATATTCTAAATTATTGTATTCAAATGGGAATGCTTTATTGATGTTGGTTCGATACTTGTTAAGTACATTTTTGGATTGATTGTTCATGAATCAAAGTATGGGCTTAGAAATCTTTCCACCATATTTCTCCTTTGGAGTCGATCATAAGTGTTATTATGAGCGAGAAGAGTACTTCTACCTTAGAAGCATTTATAGACGTAGTAGATGCGTATAACTAACCGAGCGAGTTAGTGATATGAATGACATGAGTATCATTGACGATCAACCATCTCAAAGATTAGCACCTATTTCTTCTTATTTTCCTGAAAGTTCGCGGATCATCTTGGAAAATCAAGAAATTGGAAAAGGAAGTACAACATCGATGAATGTGATCAACAATCTTTACGATTTCTTTGATCATGTGGATTGGAGAATGAAGGAGCATTTGATCCATTCTGATGTCTTAAAGGAAGTTTAAGCGCAATTGATGAGAAGAAAAAGTTGGATTGAAGAGGATTCTACTGAAGAATTTTATTCATCCATTGACAATTTATTTGTTCATGTGCTCGATCGATGGGAGATCTTAGAATTGATGATAGTTCGGAAGAAGAATGAAAACTTGATTATTGTATTTTTGTATTTGTGTATTGGATTGCTTTGCTTTACTTTACTTTATTTAGCTTGAATGTAATATTTGGACATGCTTGTTGGTTTAGTTTTTAGCGTTATTGTGTTGTGGTTGTGTGTGACACTGAATTTAAGATTATATGACTTGAAAATGTGTAATGTTTAGTGTTGTGTGTATGTGTATGACTCATGGATTTTATATATGAAAGTAATGTTATGTGTTGTTTGTGTTAAGAAAAATGTTATTTTGCCAAGGCATTAGGATGTTATTTAATGCCTAATTAGACGAATTAGACATCGGAGCGGGCATGATTGAAATTGCAAAAGTTGGGAAGCCTAGTTTTTGAAGGCCCGACACCGAACGGCACTACCACGAGCCTTTGGACAGCGCTAAAGTCAGAGAGTTTGGCCATTTCTGCAGAATAATGCGCCGAACGGCACTGCTGCTAGCGTCGGACAACGTTGGAACGTGAAAAAACTGGCTCCCAAATTTTGCTTGTTAGCACGGGACCCACATTTTTGCCTAAATCATTGTCTTGACCTCCGGCCAAGGGTCTATTTTTACTTTTCAAGGTTCACTAGCATTTCGGTTTTGTGATTTCGTGGTCGAAAAAGTTCGGATTTCATCTTCTCTTGGTAAGAGCTACACTTTAACCTAAAATTTTCGATTTAGACCGTAGAAATCTCACACTGCATTAGGAAGATTCAAAATTTTGAAGTTTTTGGAGAAACTTTGGGAGATTTTTTATGGATTTTGAGTTCTTATCTTTTTAATTTTAACAGGAGTTGATTGCATTGTATTTTAAGTTGATTTGGAAAATTTTGGTATTTTTAGACAAATGGCTCAGAGATTATCTAAGGGGAAAGAGGAAATTTGAATACAATGAAAGTAAATTTGTGAATTTTAAAGCCTATTCACATTTGAGTACGTTTCTTAGCAATAAGAAATGTGATATGAAAAACTAGAAAATCCTAAGAGGAATGGCAGCGATTCTTCAATCGTCGATAGGAGATTTTATTATTTCACTACTAATGCGATGTTTGAGGTATTATTGAAATTTTATGCTAATCGTATTATTAAAGTGAATACGATGCAGTTGGGAAGCCAAATGGTTAGTCACCTGCAGCATATTATTTTATCGATTAAAGGCACATTTTTCTTGTGAATATGAAAATTTTCATATTCTGATGGCTTATTGGATATGATTGTGAACTTTCGACTAATGGAAAAAAGGAAATGGATGATTAAGCGGATACTAAAATGCTTCCCCTTTATACTTTAAATCCTATGTCAAAAGCCTGGCATTATTTCAATTCTACAAGACTGTTGCACCTTGACCATGAGAGTGATGTTACGTTAATAGAGTGGTTCGAGATTAATGTATTTAGAACATGAAGAATATAAATATTGGGGGTTATTATTCATAAAAAGTATTTTGACAAGTTCAAGGAGAAACTACGAGAGGACTAGGACACCCCGGTCTGATTCATGCCTTATGCATTCGGTCGGATAGTAATTGAAAATAATGATGAGGTGATCAAATCCCTTGGGCTTGTTACTAAATTAAATATGAAAACTTATGAAGCCCATGTAGGATGGAAATAGAGATAAGAAAGGCATTGAGCCTTCTTCTAGTCGAGATAGACCATCTACATCTTGGGAGCCTACTCAGCAAGATATTATGGATTAGTTGGAAAGGTTAAACACTAGAGTAGAGGGACTAGAAGTAAAACAGATTAATGATGATTATCGAAGTGTGGTGGAGAGAATATGAGATAACTTATCATGACGAAACGAGATAAAATTTTCGGGGAGACATTAATGTTGCATTTCCTACTTACCACAGTATACTCCATACCAGCCTGAAAGACTTCGATGATGGTGGAGCTCACACGAAGATGAAGATTGGTAGTTTGTGTATTTTTATTTTTTATTTTTCATTGAACTTAAAGATGTATTTGTGTTTTGTATTTGTGATGTACACGAGACTCCATATAATTTGTGTCGAGATGTTATATGTGTATGTGGATATGCTTACATAGTAGACTTTTATTGATTGTGATGTATGTGATGTGATAGTAAAATTTTTATGTGTTTGAATTGCTAGTTTAATTTGTAATAGTAACGGTTGGATGTTAATGTTATGTATTGCTTGTTTAGTGTGTTTAAACTTATTTATAAACTTTTAACCCATATTTGTGTAGAAATGCTTCTTATTGAGGTATGAGTTGCATATATTTAAATCTTTCTTTCTTAACTGTTAATTATATTCAATAATGTTAAGTTTGGGGAAGGAGAAGAATTAGCTGACAATTTTTCTCATTTTTATTTTTCAAAAATTACTAACATGATTTCTGTGGCAGAACTCAATTTCAGATAAATGTATTTTGATTTTATTTAAGTATTTTATAAAATTGAATGAAAGTATTTCGTAATAAAAGGTAATTTTGTAATGTAAGATATTTGGTATAAGAGAATAGGACTATAGTCAACTATTAAAGTAAGAAAAAACTGCATGTTTGAAATATTAAGAACCTTAAAATTTTATGTGATAGGAAAGGATTGAGACTCTAAGATGAATCATTAATAAGCTAGAGAAATGCCTATAAGGTAAAGGAATGGTAAGTTTCAAATTTAGTGTGAGAAAGGTGAAGTTCAAAATCATTAAATCTTGTCAGAGATACGGTAATCCTCCTTTGAAAATAAAAAAAAAGAAAGAAAAGAAAAGAAAAGCAAAAAGCAAAGAAAAGAAAAAAAATAGAAGTGAGGAGAAGCTTGAGGAGAGGTCTAATTAAAAATTGGCTTCACTTGGACTACTAAAAATGGAAAAACTTAAATACTTTCTGAACTTATATGTATGGATTAGCATCTTTACTAGTAGTGTTCTCATAGCTTCTTTTCATGTAATCTTTTAAGTTCCTTAACAATCTACGGTGAGTTTTAAATGAATAGAAGGTTAGAACTCTTAGACTTGATTACTAGATATTCTTACACCTGTAGAATTTACTTGAATTAATCAAAGATCTTTCTCAAAATTTTACTTATCGTACTTATCTAAATCAAAATTATGGCATTCTAGAAAGAAAGTTCATTGTACTCGGATCATAATTTTATGTATTAACTAAAATTACTCGAGGATAAGTAATAGTTAAGTTTGGGGGATCTCGATCCACTGAAAATTTGATAACTTTTATTATTCATTTCATACATGTCTTCGATGTTATTGCACTTTAAAGAAAGATATTTTTGATGATTTCATGCAGGTATAATGATTTTAGACCTTTGGAGCAAAAGGACGCGAAAAGGAGCAAATTTGGAGTGAAAAATGACAAAAATGCATTTTATTGAACTAGCACCGTACAACGCTAGTTTCTAGAGAGTTACGATGTTTTGTGCGTAATAATGTGCCGAACGGTGCTTCTACCAGCGCGCACGGCGCCTATCCTGATTTTGAACTAGATTCAATGTATTTGGCCGGATTTTGAAAGGTTGGGAATTTTGTTTTGGCCAAATTTAAACACTTTAGGAGCCAAATTTCAAAGGAGGAAGAAAGGAAGAGAAGAGATTAGATTTTAGGGAGAGTTTCTTTCCAATTTGTGTAGAAAGTTAGGTTTTGTGTTTTCTCTTCTAAGGAGTTTGAGAGGAGAGGGAAAGTGAGAGATTTTTTTTCCTTAATTCTCTAAAGAGAGAATTGTGTGTTGTTGTGAAGAAAGAAGAGGAGTCAAAAGAATTCCTTGAGATTCAATTGGGGAATTGATCACAGAAAATTATGTTAAGAAATTTATACCTATTTTTTATGAAATTGCACTTTAAAGAAAGGTATTTTCTTTATTTTATTACAGGAACGAAGATTTATAAGTGATGGAAGAAAAAAAGCATAAAATAGAGCAAATTTGGATCAAAAAGGAAGAAATACATGTAAAATAAACTAAGTCGCCGACGGCGAAATCGAGCCCGCCGACAGCGAGATTATAAAGAGAATTTCTTAAAGGTTTGCAACTACCAAACCGATAGCGAGCCCGAGCCCACCGACAGCGAGATCGCGCGGTTTGAAGACCTTCTAGAAGCCCCGCTGACGGCGAGGTCGTTTCTCGCCGACGGCGAGACCGTCTAAAATGACAGATACATTGAACCTGGACGCTTTTTAAAGAGGTGCTTAAGTACCCCTTGGACCTTTGTCTATCTCTATAAATAGAGGACGAATTTTAGTATGTAGTGTGTCTATTTTAGGAGTCTTAGAGTATTCTATTAGTGTGCTTTTGAGTCTAAGTTGATGTTTAGTGTGAGTAAGTGTAAGCAGTGAGTTAAGAAGTGTGTTGTACTAGAAGGAAAAGTCAAAGGAACTTCAAGGAGTCACGTCATGGAGGAAATCGAGATAAGTATCTTTGTTTATTGTTGTTAACTTTAAATGAAATCCATGCTTTGTTTAATTCCCATGCATTCGAGTAGTTTTCTTAGTCTTTCTCCTTGTTTATGAAATTATGTGAATTGATGAAGTTAAATAGAAGTGCCTAATATACTAAAATAAATTGTGATAATCTTTTACTTAAAACTTAATTTACTTTCAATCTGGCCAATCGAATTGTTAAAATATGTTGAATTATCAACTATAGTAAAGATTACATCCAATATTCAGGGAAGTCAAAAGCCTTGGAAGTAGGGTGCAAATAAATAGGTAAAATATTATTTATCGGACGTAGAATTGGACATTTTAGTGTGACAGACTAAAATATTCAATTTGGTCCTATTGTTTGAGAGCTGAAGTGTAGATGTTAACCCTCAGGTGAGGGGAACGTGGTAGCTCTCAAGTGGCAGTCAGTATTCTCCCAGCCTAGCCGCAAATTCAGTAATCAAGCATAGGACTAGTAAATGTTCTTTGCACCTGGATCAAAGGTTAAAGAATAGGAATGCTCCTATTTGTCACAATACAATAAAAAAAATCTATTTTCATCATTCACTTAAGTTTCTAAAAATAAGGGGAAAGATACTTTTTCTGAAATCTTTAAATCAACTTTATTTAAAGCATTAGTTTACTTTAGATCGCTTTAGTTAAGTATTCTAAATTCCGTATACTATATTAGTAAGTAAATCCTTTAAATTTAGCTGTTACAAATCTTTTAAAACATCCTTGTGGGATCGATAACCTGTACTCCACTAGAGCCCTGTATTACTTGATACGATATGTATACTTACGTAGAATCCACATTATACATTCCATCACAAAATTAAATATATATTAAGCAAGATGAAGTTTTTGGTGTCGTTGCTATTTTTGTAAACATTAAAAAGTGGGTCAAGTTTTTGGCGCCGTTGCCGGGGAAATAAAGAAATTATTTACTAGAGTAACGGACTATTTTAAAATTTATTTTACAAAATTGTATGTGTAAATTTGGAAATGAAAATTTAATACCTTATGATTCAGAATTAGAGCGTACAATTAAAAGAATTAGAAAACAAAAAAGAGAAATTATAAATTTAACACAAATGGCGAATATTCCTGAATATGAAAATATCAATCAACAGAGACCATTAAGAGATTATGCCAACCCTACATTAGATGAAATTCATTTAACTATTCAAAACCCCGATGTAAGCTGCTAACTCATTTGAACTTAAACCCGCAATTATCCAAATGGTACAAAATAATCAATTTAGTGGTTCACCTACCGAAGATCCTAATTTACATCTTGCTAGTTTTTTAGAACTATGTGCTACATTCAAATATAAAGGAGTATCTAACGATGATATTGAGACTTAGACTTTTCCTTTTTCTTTAAGGGATAAGGCTAAAATGTGGTTAAATTCGTTAAGCACCTGGATCTATTAAAACTTGGGGAGAGTTATCACAAAAATTTCTATCCCAATATTTTCCACCATCTAAAACTCGTTAAGCTTAGAAATGATATAACTTCTTTTAGTCGGTTTGATGGAGAATCAATATATGAAGCTTCGGGAGAGATTTAAAGAACTTCTTAGGAAATGCCCACATCATGCGTTACCAGCATTGGTTAATTATTCAAACTTTCTATAATGGATTAGTAGGATCTCTTAGATCAATCATCGATGCTGCTGCTGGAGGATCAATAATGTCAAAACCATTTGATGAAGCCTATGCACTAATCGAAGAAATGGCTACCAATAACTTTCAATGGCCTGCTGATAGAATGAATCCGAAAAGGATAGCCAGTATTTATGAAAATGATGCAATATCTATGTTAGCTTCGCAAATCTCTGCTATATCTAAAAAATTACATCATTTTGGAATGAATTACTCTCCAACTATATTAGAAGAAAACTCATCTGGACAACTTATAGAATCTCAACCTTCATATGAAACTATGAATGCTATTAATAACAGACCCAATAATCCTTATGCGAATTATTATAATCCTGGATGGAAAAATCATCCTAATTTTAATTTGAATAATAATACAACTAATCAACCATGGATGAACAACATAACACAACCATTAGGAAATCCCTCTGACCAAGGAAATTCTAACTATAAACCTAGTTATCCACCGGGATTTAATAATAATAACCCTCAATTTAAAGATAAGAAATTATCTATAGAAGAATTAATATTAAATATGGGTTAACATTTACAAAATCAAGGAAATCAATTACAAAATCAAGAAAACCAATTACAAAATCAAGGAACAGCTATTAAAAATATTGAAACTCAACTTGGACATATCGCTACCGCGCTTAATAATAGAATACCTGGAACATTTCCTAGTAATGTGGAAATAAATCCCAAAGACAAAGGAAAGGAACAAATTAAAACGATACAATTACGAAGTGGAAAAGAATTAGAACCTCGAATTCAGAAAGAACTTGAAAGTCAAAAAGAGGAAGTGGAAATCGAAAAGGAAAAGAATCAACAAGATCCGAACTTAGAAGATCCTTTAATACCAATGAAAATTTCTGTTGAAAAACCTCTACCACCCTTTCCTCAACGAGTAAATCAACATAAAAAAGATAAAGAGTTTGCTAAATTCCTTGAAATTCTGAAGAAATTAACAATAAATATTCCTTTCGTAGAAGCATTAGAACAGATGCCAAACTATGTAAAATTCATGAAAGATATTTTAAATAAAAAAAGAAAATTTACCGATAATGAAACGGTCGCACTTAGTGAGGAGTGTAGTGCTATTATTCGAAAAAGCTTCCCGAAAAATTAAAAGATCCTGGTAGTTTCACTATACCCTGCACTATTGGAGAAAAATTCTATGGAAAAGCATTGTGTGACTTAGGAGCATGCATCAATCTAATGCCTCTATCAATTTTTAAGAGATTAGGATTGGGAGAAATTTCACCTACTTCAGTAACCCTTCAGTTAGCTGACCGTTCTGTTACATATCATAAGGGAGCTATTGAAGATGTTTTAGTAAAAGTGGATAAATTTATCTTCCCTGTAGATTTTATTGTTTTAGATATGGAAGAAGATAAAGAAATTCATATCATCTTAGGAAGACCATTTTTAGCCACCGGGAAAGCTATGATTGATGTTCGAAAGGAGAATTAACTATGAGAGTAAATGACCAAAAAGTTACTTTTAATATTGCTAAATCAATGAAATATCCTGCGCTAGAAAAAGATGATAAGTGTTTTCGAATGGAAGTACTCGATCATTTACAAAAAGAACATTTTAAGGAATATTATGAAGAAAAAATAGAAAAAGAAATACCGAATTAATTGAAAAAGCCGATATAAATGAAGAACTAGATTATATTCAAGAGAAATTTGAATTTTTGGATAATACAGAAAACACTGAAAAAAATATAGTTCCATCGATTATTAAACCTCCCGAACTTGAGTTTAAAATGTTACCTAATCATTTGAAATATGCTTACTTAGGTAATTATTCAACTCTACCAGTTATTATTTCATCTGAATTAAATGAATCTCAAGAACAAAAACTTTTAGATACCTTAAAAAAATATAAGAAAACTTTTGGTTAGACTTTAGCAGATATTAAAGGAATTCGTCCTTCAATCTGTATGCACACAATTAGACTTTAGATACAATTAGTCCTTCACTGTGTGCCTAAGAAAGGAGGAGTGACCGTAAAAGCTAATGAAAATAATGATCTTATCCCTATAAGACAAGTTACTGGATGGCGAATATTTATTGATTATAGAAAATTAAACACAACCACCAAGAAAGATCACTTCCCTTTACCATTTCTAGACCAGATGTTAGATAGATAAGCCGGACATAAGTATTTTTGTTTCTTAGATGGATACACTGGTTATCATCAAATACAAATTGCTCCTGAGGATCGAGTGAAAACTACATTTACTAGTCCTTATGGAACTTTCGCTTTTCAAAGGATGCCTTTTGGATTATGTAATGCACCTGCAGCATTCTAGAGATGTATGATGTCTATATTTAGTAAATTAATTGATAATGGAATAGAAGTATTTATGGATGATTTCTCTGTATTTGGAACATCATTTGACACATGCTTAAATCATCTTGAAAAAGTATTTGAAGTATGTGAGAAAACTAATTTAGTTCTTAATTGGGAGAAATGTCAATTTATGGTTGCGAGCGGCATTGTATTAGGGCATAAAATTTCGGAAAAGGGCATGGAAGTAGACCCTGCAAAAATTCAAGTTATAGCTAAATTACCACCTCCAACTAAGGTGAAAAGGGTAAGAAGTTTTCTTGGACATGCTGGATTCTACAAACGTTATATAAAAGATTTTTCAAAAATTACTAAACCTCTATGCCAACTTCTTGAAAAGGACAAGAAATTTGAATTTACAACCGAATGCCCGAATGCTTTCGAATTATTAAAAGATAAATTAATTAAAACACCTATAATAGTTTCACCTAATCGGGAGAAACCATTTGAGCTTATGTGTGATGCTAGTGATTATGCTATAGGAGCAGTTCTTGGGCAAAGATATGATAAGATTTTCAAAGTTATATATTATGCTAGTAAAACTCTAAATGATGCTGAAATAAATTATACAGATACTGAAAGAGAATTATTAGCAGTTGTATATGCTTTTAATAAATTTCGGCCTTATCTAATAGGAACTAAATGTATTGTGCATACTAATCACTCTGCTATAAAGTATTTAATGCAAAAAAAGGATTCTAAACCAAGATTAATTAGATGGATGTTATTAATGCAAGAATTTGATTTTGAGATTGTTAACAAAAAGGGAACTGATAATCAAATTGCTGATCATTTATCAAGATTAGAATATCATGAATTATCTGATATCGATAATGAAATTATAGGCAGTTTTCCCGATGAATAACTTTATAATATAAATGAGTGGAAAATACCTTAGTATGTCTGATATAGTAAATTATATTGTAAGTGACATTTTACCACCTATGTTAACTTTGCAACAACAACAAAAATTCATTTATGATACTAAAACATACTTTTGGGATGAACCATACTTATATAAGCAATGTAAGGATCTAATTATTAGAAGATGCGTGCCTTATGAAGAAACTGAACCAAAAATGTCATGATTCTGATTTTGGAGGACATTTTGGGACAGATAAAACTGCATATAAAATTCTACAATCTGGATTGTACTGGCCTACTCTCTTTAGAGATGTATACAAATATATAAAAACCTGCGATAAATGCCAAAGAGTAGGAAATATATCAAGAAAAAATGAAATGCCTCTGAATTTTATATTAGAAGTAGAAATTTTTTATGTTTGGGGATTAGATTTCATGAGACCTTTTATTCCTTCATTTGAAAACTCATATATATTAGTAGCTGTTGATTATGTTTCCAAATGGATTGAAGCACAAGCTTTACCTTGGTGTGATGCTAAAAGTGTTTCAAAATTTTTAATGAAAAATATTTTTACTAGATTTGGAATGCCGAGAGTGATTATCACTGACGGAGGAACTCATTTTAGAAATAAATATATTCACAAACTAGTAGAAAAATATAATATTATTCATAAGATATCAACTCGCTTATCATCCACAAACTAGTCGATTAGTGAAGTTTCTAATCAAGAGATTAAGCGTATTTTAGAAAAGTCCGTAAACCCTAATAGATCGGACTGGTCTATAAGACTAGATAATCGCATTATAGGCATACAGGATTGCTTATAAAACTCCGATTGGAATGACTCCTTACAGGCTTATATATGGAAAAACTTGCCACTTACCAGTTGAATTAGAACATAAAACATATTGGGCGATTAAAGAATTTAATTATAATATGAAAGAAGCTGGTGAGAAGAGATTGTTGCAATTAAATGAATTAGAAGAATTAAGGAATGAATCATATGATAATGATAGGATTTATAAAAAAAGGATGAAATTATGGCATGATCGGAAGATTAATCAGAGAAATTTTGAACCAGGACAAGAAGTTTTGCTATATAATACTAGATTGAAATTATTTCCTGGGAAATTGAAATCTCGATGGTTAGGACCTTTCATTATAACTCAAATATTTTCATATGGAACTATAGAAATTGAAGATCCAAAAATAGGACATAGATTTAAGGTAAACTGACATAGATTAAAACCATATTTCGAAGGTAGAAGACCAAAATTTAAAGAGGTTTTAATGCTTAGTCGACTTGATTACTAACAAAAATTAGGTCGGGCTGACGACGTTAAACCAAGCGCTTTATGGGAGGTAACCCATAGTAGTCTTTTATTTTAATTATATACAAATTAGTGAGTTTGTAATATTAAAATAAATCTTACTATTCAATTTTTAATTAGAATCATCACAAATTCAAGCCTATATGATGAGATCAGAAAATATTCAGACTAGAGCAAAATTGGGCAATTTTACCGAATCTCGCCGACAGCGAGCCCGAGCCCGCCGACAGCGAGATCGCGTGCCATATTGATACGCCTAAAATATATACGCTTTTTGCTATATCATTTTACTTATTTTTGATGATATTACACTTTAAAGAAAGGTATTTTGTATGTTTTTTGGTTTTAGGTACAAGAAATGGTGATTGGAGCAAAAGGAAACAAAAACGGTGCAATTTTGAGCAAAAACGAGCAAGAAATGAAATTCTACCCTGACACCTTTCGATAAGTCTTTTGATGCTTAATCTCTTTTACACTTCTTGCATATTTTTGAATGAGATTATAATTTAAAGAAAGGTTATTTTTATGCTTATTTTGTAGGGCTATCTGTTACGAACGCAACGCAACTGAAATGGGGCGAAACGGAGTTGAAACGGAGCCAAACAGAGCAAAATGGTAGAGCAACGCAGCAGCGAGATCGATCTCGCCGACGGCGAGATTTTCCCGAGACCACCAAAATATGGCCAAAAAGGCCACCGACAGCGGCCTCGAACCCGCCGACAGCGGCCCGGACGACCATGAACCGACATTTGGCGGTTTTGGGCCAATATTCGACGTATTTGGATGTTTTTTCAAATGGGTGCTTAAGGAGACTCTTGGAAATTCGTCCACACTATTTAAAAATGGTGAATTTATGTTAGAAATGGGAGAGAAACAATAGAGAAAAGGAGAGAAAAACTTATAGGGATGTTTAAGATTCTTAGATTAAGAGTAGAAATGTAGATTTCTACCCTTTTGGAGAGATTGGAGAGGAGATTTTGAGAGAATTTGTAAGAGATTTCGCTAGCATTGCATGGATCGCTGGGAGACTTTATGGGAGAGATCTTCGTCTTTCTTTCAAGGGGAAAAAACTAAGTATTGTTCTTCATTTTCTTATAATTTTGTAAACATTTATTTAGTGGATTTGCTTTTGTTAAATGAAGTTTCCTTTATGTTTTCTTCGTGCTTTGTGACGCATTTCTCTTACTCTTTCTTCTTCTTTGGAAATAGTGGCATAAGAAGATTATACCATTGTTTTCCTTTTACTTTTCTTTTGCAATGAGTAGAAATCATGTTTAGGATTTTGTGATGCATGGTAGAAGTAAATTTAATTATAAATGTGATGGTTTTTACTTGCACTTCATTTACATTGCAATAAGGGCCCATTGTAGTGTTAAAATTCGTTGTAATTGCATCGACCCGAAAGGGCGGTGTAATTCTCAACAAAGTGGAACCACATTCAAATTCCATGGATGGTGAAGTTCATGGGAATTGAATGCAAACAAATAGGGAAATATAATTATCGGGCGTAGAATTGGAGATTTTAGAGTGACAGGCTAAAATCCTCAATTCGGTCCTATCGTTTGGGTGCTGAAGTATAGATGTTAGCCCTTAGGCGAGGGGAACGTGGGAGCTCCGAAGTGGCAGCCGTATCCTCCCAACCTAGCCGCGATTCGGTAACCAAGCATAGGATTAGTCAATGTTCTTTATGCCTGGACCAAAGGGTAAAGAATAAGATTGCTCCTATTTGGCACATACAATATTAAATGCATCTCAATCCTATACATTATCTATTTCATTACATAAGAATAGTAGTTTTTAATATCTCAAAATTTTCCAAACTAACTCATCCAAAAAGGGTTATCTTTAGAATTATTATTTGCATTTAGTTATAGTTACTATTACATTCAACACTTGCATTTAGGAGTAGTTGCTAGATAAAACACAATTTTAATCTATGTTCCAAACTAAGGACTAGTTATAGTAAACTAGAATTTGACTAAGGACCTCTTACTTCACTTCCTCGTGGGATCGATACTGGGGTTTTTAAAGAAAACTCTATATTACTTGAAACAATACGTATACTTGCGTAGTACCTCTAGTGTGTAAAATATTTTCTAATTCTTATATCATTCAAGATTTTGCACACTAGCCGCTATTTATAAATTGGGTCAAGTGTTTGGCCATCTTTTGGAAGTTAATTTACTGTGTAATTGCGGGTCGGGTCAAGTTTTTGGCGCCGTTGTCGGGAAGCTTCAGTAAGAACTTTAGGAGAATTTTAGTTGAAGTAATCAGGCTTAGACTTAGAAAACTGTAGTGTCGTAAAAACTGTTTTTGTGTGAAAGTATTTTTATATGAAAAAGTGTTGTGAAAAAAACTGATTGTGTGAAAAATATGGTGTTCGTGAAAATATTTTGTTGTGTTGAATATATTTCATCTATTATTTGTTTAATTGTTAATGTATTATTTGTTGTGTTACGTATGCGAAACAAAGGATCTGCAGGACTTGTGTCTTATGATCCCGAGTTTGAAAAAAATAAAAAAATAATAAAAATACAGAAAGGACTCTAAAAGCTAGAATTGGAAATGAAAAACTTTCAAGATAATAACTTAGAAAATCATCATACTTCATTGAGGGATTACATAAATCCTACGACAGATGAAATTCATTCTAGTATCCAAAATCCTGTCGTAGAAGCTGACTCGTTTGAAATAAATCCTGAGATTATCCAAATGGTGCAGAACAATCAGTTTAGGGGAACTCCTTCGGAGGATCCTTATTTACATTTATGAAATTTTTTAGAACTTTGTGCTACATTTCGTTATAATGGCATGTCAGACGATGCTGTTAGACTAAGGCTTTTTCCTTTCTCACTAAGGGATAAGGCTAAAATGTGGTTATACACATTAGCACCTAGTTCTATTAAAAATTGGGAGGAGTTAACTCAAAAATTCCTAGCTAAGTATTTTCCACCTTCAAGGACTACTAAACTTAGAAACGATATTATCTCATTTTGTCAATATGAAGGGGAATCAATATACGAAGCCTGGGAAAGATTTAAGGAACTCCTAAGAAAGTGTCCACACCATGCTCTGCCCGATTGGTTAATCATTCAAACTTTTTATAATGGGTTAGTAGGATCCCTTAGCTCTATAATCGATGCTGTCATTTGGTGGATCATTAATGTCAAAATCATTTGATGAAGCGTATGAATTAATTGAAGAAATGGCTACAAATGAATTTCAGTGGCCCTCTGCAAGGGTAAATCATAAAAATGTAGCTAGTGTTCATGATACGGATACGTTTACAATTCTTGCATCTCGCATTGCCGCAATATCAAGGAAGTTGGACCAATTTGGAATGAACCAACCTCAATTTACTCCCCGTAAGTGAGGAAAGTTCATTAGGGCATATAATTGATTCTAACTTATCATATGAGACTTTAAATACCATAAACAACCCGTACTCTAACTTTTACAACCCAGGTTGGGAGAACCATCCTAAATTTAACTGGAATCCTACTACTGACGATAAAAACCAACAATGGGAAAATAATCATGCAAATCCTAATGGAAGTTGGAATAATTACGGGAACATAAACTATAGACTTTCATATCCACCGGACTCTAACAATGATCAACAATCTGAGGATAAGAAAATATCTATGGAAGAAGTGGTATTGCAAATGGGAAACCAGTTGCAAAGTCAAAATGCTGCGATTAGAAACATAGAGAATCAACTGGGACAAATTGCTAATTCACTTAGCAATAGACCCCAAGGAACACTTCCTAGAAACAATGATATTAACTCTAAAGAGAACACTAATGAACAATTAGAAGCTGTCCAATTAAAAAGTGAAAAAAATAGAGGATGTGGTTAGAAAAGAGAAAGATGTTGTGAGAGAAACATCGAAAACTAAAAGACCTGAAGAACATGTTTCTAAGGATCTGGAAAAATTAATATCTCCAACTAAAATCAATTTGGAAAAACCACCACCTCCATTTCCTCAAAGACTTAGACAGCATGAGTTGGATAAAAAATTTTTAAAGTTCATGAAAGTACTTAAGAAGTTAACGATAAATATTCCTTTCACTAAAGCTTCGGAATAGATGCCAAGTTATGCAAAGTTTATAAAGGATATATTAAACAAGAAAAGGAAATTTGGGGATTATGAGACAGTTGCACTAAGTGAGGAGTGCAGTGCCATACTTCAGAAAAAAAATTTTTCGGAAACTTAAAAATCCTTGTAGCTTTACAATTCCTTGTGCAATTGGAGAAAAATTATGTGCAAAAGCTTTATGTGATTTAGGAGTGAGCATTAATGTGATGCCTCTATCTATATTTAAAAGGTTAGGTTTAATCGATATTTCTCCCACTACTGTAACCCTTATGTTAGCTGATCGATCTATCATTTATCCAAAAGGAGTTATAGAAGACGTGCTTGTTAAAGTGGATAAATTTATCTTTCCTTTCGACTTTATTGTAGTAGATATGGAGGAAGATAATGAAATTCCAATCATTTTAGGGAAACCTTTCCTTGTTACTGGACAAGCTATGATAGATGTGCAAAAAGGAGAGTTGACTATGAATATTAATGACCAGGAAGTAACTTTTGATGTGTTAAAGACTATGAAATATCCAGCTGAGAGAACAAATGATGAATATTTTTGGATGGATGAAATTGATTATCTAATTAAAGGTTATTTCCAAGAAAGTTTTGAGGGTAAGTTAGCAGATGAGATTGAAATGGATTTTCATGATGAGTAAAAAATATTATGTAAAGAAAACTGTATGTATGTTCAAGAGAGGTGTGAAAAGATGGACGCTACCAAAAATAGTAAACTTTTAATTCCATTTGTTAAAAGATCTCATGAACTTAAAATGGATGTACCCCATACAATTTTAAAGCCAATCTATTCAGGGAATTCATCTACACAACCAGTCTTTATATCTTTAGATTCGACTCAATCACAAGAAAGACCTGAATTGAATGATGAACAAGATAAAATTATTGAACTAAGACTTTGGAAGAGAATTTCAGGATAAATTTCAAAAGAACTTTGAGTTGAGAAAAGAGGATAAGGATATTGGAAGACCATTGGAAGAAATTCCTAAGGAATTAGAAAAACCTAGTTCCTCAACTAAGATAGATCCTCAATCATTTAATAATTATAAAGGGGAAGAATTAGAAGATAACTTAAAACAGAAAAGTGACATAGAAGAATTTGATCCTGAATCTGAATTATCTAGAGAGACTCTGATCCAAATTTTGGGAGATATTAAAGTATCTTATAAAGATCCATTTCTTATCAATTTCAAGGATGATATTAATATGCAATTTCAGAAAATCAATAGAAGAATATTGGATCTAGAAAGAAATATGAGGAAAAATAATATAAATCCATATGAAAAGGAAGAGCTGAATGAAAAATTAAAATTTGAGGATTTTATAGGAATTCTCGGATCTAAAAAGATCGGGCGATTGATCGAGGATTACTTAAATGGAATTTTGATCCAGTGGAATCATTTGTCTGGCTAATGACGTTAAACCAAGCGCTTTATGTGAGGCAACCCATAGTTATCAGTGTGCTTTGATTTAGTGTGCTTGAGAGTCATGATTGTTAGTGTTGTATGGTGTTTACTTTAGAGTGGATTGACTTTATCTTTATGTGTCATTATAGATTGATAAGTTTGATTGATGATTGGTAGATGTTTGGATTGTTAGTAGTTTGATTTGATATCTGTATGTGTCATGAGGGAGGTGATTCCTTAACTTCTTATTATGGCTAAAATTGATCTCTTGTAGTAATTGGATTAACGAGTCCACTGTGACTTGGGTCTCACCCAGACTTAAGTTTTACAAGAGAAATCATGAATTTCAAACATTGATAATTCCATCTTAATTTGTTACTTCCTTTCTGCAACTTTATTTTCATTAGATAAGAGTCATGAACCTATTTGATGAATACTGTGTTGATGATCTCACACTATCTTTATAACTATTAGAGGTGCTTAATTATAAAGATTAGGTGATGCCTGAGATTGGTGTCCGGAAACCAATTTATCAGCGGTAATCTTATCTTTGGGATTATAATCTATAAAATCATTTTAAAGTGCCTAATTTACTAGTGTAGTGATTCCGTTAAAAATTGAAGGTAACATAGTGAGATTTGATGAGTTAAAGGAAGAATTGACCTCATTTATCATTTGTGTTTGTATTTGAATTGTGTGTTTGTGTTTATGTTTGTGTTACAACTTTATTTAGGTATTGAAGAACATTTTTATATTCCCTTGCTGATACATGCTATGCTAGTTAGACTTTGGTTTAGTTAATTTCGTTCTAGCATGATTAGTTTAGATTTACTTTCTACTGCATATTGTTCTGTCCTAATGAATACTTGCAAATGATTTTAATAGATATTTGTGGTAGATAGAATTTCTAAATTATTTTCTTCCTGCTTATATTTTCTATACTGAATGCTATATATGTTAAAAATTAAGTTTGGGGGTAGGAAGAAAAATAAAATTTTAATGTGAAAATACTTCCTTTTAGAGTAATTTTATTACAAGCATGTTTTAGGCTAGATTTACTTTCTCCTACAGTCATTTTATCCTGATTATGCATGATATGAATTTGATATGATGTTGTAGTAGTAAGTATATTCAACCTTTACTTTTTTTTCCTGCTATATTTTATGGAATTAGTTGCAAAATAATTTAAATTTTAAGTTTAGGGGGGAAGAAAAATATTAACTCTTATTTGTTCTAAATTGTTATATTTTAAAAAATTATTAGCATAACTTCTAGCAATTGAACCTCACTTGAGATAACTAAAATTTTTTATTTCAGTTGAATATTATGGAAGGATTGGATGAAAGTTTTTAGTAATAATGGTTAATTTTATAAGGGTAAGATATTTAGTATGAAAGAATTTGATTATAGTTAACTATTTGAAGTAAAGAAAACTCGTATTTTTGAAATGTTAAGAGACTTAAAGTATTGTGTGTTAAGAAGAGATTGTGACTTTATGATGAATAATAAAGCTCATACCTAATTATAAAGTAAGGATGTGTTTCAAGTTTGAACTTTAGAAAGAGGAGAGAGAAGTTCAAAATCATTACAGGCTCTCCAGATATAGTAATTCTCATTAAAAAAAATATAGAAAAAGAAAAGAGAGTAAAAAAAAGTGGGGATTGAAAATGATCCCGAAAGAAAAGAAAAAAAAGAAAAAAAAGAAAAAGATTTATGAGGAGATTCCTAATCAAAAATTGGCTTCACTTGAGTCACCCTAAAGGGAGAACTTGATTTCATTTCTGAATTTATATTTAAAGTATTGGCCTACATTCTGATGAAGTTTACATGAACTCCTTTTTCACATAATCTCTCAAGGCATTCTTAATGTGACAAATTATGATTTATCTTGAAATAAATAGAAGACTAGAACCCTTTGACTTGATTGCTAAATATTCTTATACCTGTAGCGTTAACCTGACTTAATGAATTTCTTTCTAAAAATCTAACCAATATATTCCTTTAAATGAAAAATTTTAGTGTATTACAGGTGAAAAGTACATTGCCCTGAGTTATATTTTTATGTAGTAAAAGTGTTACTTGAGGACAAGTAACGCTTAAGTTTGGGGGATTTTGATACGCCTAAAATATATACGCTTTTTGCTATATCGTTTTACTTATTTTTGATGATATTACACTTTAAAGGAATGTATTTTGTATGTTTTTTGGTTTTAGGTACAAGAAATGGTGATTGGAGCAAAAGAAAACAAAAACGGTGCAATTTGGAGCAAAAACGAGCAAGAAATGAAATTCTGCCCTGACACCTTTCGATAAGTCTTTCGATGCTTAATCTCTTTTATACTTCTTACATATTTTTGAATGAGATTATAATTTAAAGAAAGGTTATTTTTATGCTTATTTTGTAGGGCTATCTGTTACGAACGCAACGCAACTGAAATGGGGCGAAACGGAGATGAAACGGAGCCAAACAGAGCGAAACCGTGGAGCCGCGCAGCGGCCTGCTCGCCGACGGCGAGATCGATCTCGCCGATGGCGAGATTTTCCTGAGACCACTAAAATATGACCAAAAAGGCCGCCGACAGCGGCCTCGAACCCGCCGATAGCGGCCCGGACGACCATGAACCGATATTTGGTGGTTTTGGGCCAATATTCGACGTATTTGGACGCTTTTTCGAAGGGGTGCTTAAGGAGACTCTTGGAAATTCGTCCACACTATTTAAAAATGGCAAATTTATGTTAGAAATGGGAGAGAAACAATAGAGAAAAGGGGAGAAAAACATATAGAAATGTTTAGAATTCTTAGATTAAGAGTAGAAATGTAGATTTCTACCCTTTTGGAGAGATTTGAGAGGAGATTTTGAGAGATTTTGTAAGAGATTTCACTAGCATTGCATGGATCGCCAGGAGACTTTATGGGAGAGATCTTCGTCTTTCTTTCAAGGGGAAAAAGCTAAGTATTGTTCTTCATTATCTTATAATTTTGTAAATATTTATTTAGTGGATTTGCTTTTGTTAAATGAAGTTTCCTTTATGTTTTCTTCGTGCTTTGTGACGCATCTCTCTTACTCTTTCTTCTTCTTTGGAAATAGTGGCATAAGAAGATTATGTCATTGTTTTCCTTTTACTTTTCTTTTGCAATGAGTAGAAATCATGTTTAGGATTTTGTGATGCATGGTAGAAGTAAATTTAATTATAAATGTGATGGTTTTTACTTGCACTTCATTTACATTGCAATAAGGGCCCATTGTAGTGTTAAAATTCGTTGTAATTGCATCGACCCGAAAGGGCGGTGTAATTCTCAACAAAGTGGAACCACATTCAAATTCCATAGATTGTGAAGTTCATGGGAATTGAATGCAAATAAATAGGGAAATATAATTATCGGGCGTAGAATTGGAGATTTTAGAGTGACAGGCTAAAATCCTCAATTCGGTCCTATCGTTCGAGTGTTGAAGTGTAGATGTTAGCCCTTAGGCGAGGGGAACGTGGGAGCTCGAAGTGGCAGCCGGTATCCTCCCAGCCTAGCCGCAGATTCAGTAACCAAGCATAGGATTAGTCAATGTTCTTTATGCCTGGACCAAAGGGTAAAGAATAAGATTGCTCCTATTTGGCACATACAATATTAAATGCATCTCATTCCTATACATTATCTATTTCATTACATAAGAATAGTAGTTTTTAATATCTCAAAATTTTCCAAACCAACTCATCCAAAAAGGGTTATCTTTAGAATTATTATTTGCATTTAGTTATAGTTACTATTACATTTAACACTTGCATTTAGGAGTAGTTGCTAGATAAAACACAATTTTAATCGATATTCCAAACTAAGGACTAGTTGTAGTAAACTAGAATTTGACTAAGGACCTCTTACTTCACTTCCTCGTGGGATCGATACTGGGGTTTTTAAAGAAAACTCTATATTACTTGAAACGATACGTATACTTGCGTAGTACCCCTAGTGTGTAAAATATTTTCTAATTTTTATATCATTCTAGATTTTGCACACTAGCCGCTATTTATAAATTGGGTCAAGTGTTTGGTCATCTTTTGGAAGTTAATTTACTGCGTAAATGCGGGTCGGGTCACATATCTTTAAATCATTTTTATAACTAGCTCGCCGACGGCGAGAAACTTCCCGCCGACGGCAAGGCAGTTGAAAAATTGGTCTCTTAAGTTTTATGTGCTGTTTTGGATGGTTCTAAAGCCATTTCTTTGTAGAAAACCATCCCAAATTCATTTTTACACTGTTTTCTCCCTAGAAACGACTAGAGACCATTCCTTTCAATCTGAAATGGCCACCAAACTTTTAGAAACTACAAAAACTAGAGTTTTCAACCGAAGAAAATTCGTCAGTTCGGAGGCTCAACTTATTTTCAACAAAGTTTTGATGAAGAAGCGACTTATTAAAGAAAGGGGATTTGTCAACGGAGGAGTAGAGAATTCCACCACAAAAATCGAAGAAATGATCGTGCGAGCGGCATTGGGAGGTATTTTGCTATACGACATTCGTCGTAGTTATTCCCTGTAGTTAAAGAGTTTTACTCTAATCTACATGCGATCAACAATGGAAGTGTCTACGTCAGAGGAAGATGGGTAACATTTACTCCTTCAAGGTTAAATGAATTATTTTATATAGAGAATACCCCTGTCTGTCATTGTTCAAACTTTGTTCCTTCAAGATACAATATGAACGAGATTTATAGATACATGACCGACGAACCTGATGATTGGGAGTTGCGCGAAGACGGGTATGTCAGTTTCTCTGCATCACTTCTTAACCCTGTCTCGAAGCATTGCCATTTCTTTATCTAATCAAAATTATTGCCCATTATGAGGGTAAATAAGGTTTCAAAGGAATGCGATATATTAAATTGTTGTATTCAAATTGGACTACCTATCGATGTTGGATCAATTATAGTAAAGTCTGCATTGGGATTGATTGTGCATGGGTCAATTCATGGACTTGGACACCCATCGACTATATTTGCTTTATGCGATCGAGTACCAAGTTTCTTATGAGGCGTGGGAAAAGGTACTTTTGCCATGGAAACCACTGGATCCTATGGATATGTTTCCAACATTGGATAACAATGATGAGATTACCATTATTTCTGATAGAGCATCACAGAACAATCCTTTAGTAAGGCCCCTTACTGATAATACAAATTTCATTCTGAAAAAGATTAAAGGATTAGAGAAAGAGTTGCAAAACATGATGAATTTCATCGATAATATCTCTGATATGTTTGATCACATTGACTGGAGGATGAAAGAGCACTTTGATCATACTCGGACATCCGGAGGCCGATTTTATTCATTTGTCGAGACAGAAAGGGTGGATTGATGAAGAATCTACTGCAGAATTCCCTTTCAAGCCTTTCTACAATCTATTTGTGCACCTGCGTCACATCGGGAATACCAGAGAGGATGTTAGTTCAGACACTGAGGAGTAGTAAAGATTTCTATCTTATGTTATAGTTGTGTGCATATATGTGTTGATTTGGATTTAGGTTTTACTATGATTTAAACTTTAAATTTGATCATCTCATATTTGATGAAATTATATGTATTTGTTATGTCTCAGCATTTAGAGTGTTGTGGTGTGGATTGCAATGCTTGAGTATTTATGAGAGTTTGAAGTATTGAAGTCTTAAGTGTTAGTGTTTAAAAGTGTGAAGTTTGTAAGTATTATGGATTTCATATATAAAGTTATATTGTTTGTGTGAACTTTTTGTGAGGATAAGTATATAGTCTTCATACTAAATTATCAAATTAAGTTATCGGAAGATTAATTAGGGCCAAATCGAGGTTGAAAATGATTGAAGAATTTTAAATATTTAAAATTTTTGGGAGCTCGCCGACGGCGAGAATTATCCCGCCGACAGCGAGAAAAAGCCTGCTAACAGCGAGAACGATCTCGCCGACGGCAAGATTTTCCAGAAACTTTGGCCTTGGTAAATTAATTAGCTCGCCGACGGTGAGAAAAATCTCGCCGACAGCGAGATCGCGAAATGTCCTATATTTGACCAGTCAACCGACACTATTCATCATCCCCTTCCTCAAAACTTCGAAAAAAACCGACCTAGGGCTCATGAGATCTTGGATTTGAGGCGATTTCAACACTTTTTGACACCAGATTTCATCTCCTCTTGGTAAGTGCTTCACTCCTATGCAAAAATTTTTTATTTTCACCATGAATTTCTTCTAAATTGGGAAATTTTGGAAAAATTCGAAATATGGAAAAAATACTTGGAAGAAATTCATGGAGATCGATTTAAATGGATTTTAGTTGCTATAGGAAGCCATTTTAGTAATAATTGGAAGTTTAATTAGAATTTTTGTGATTTTCATAGATCGAACGAAATGGCTCCTCGACAAAGACGAAGGTTGGATTACGATGAAACCCGATTCATAAATGCAAGAGCACAAACTCGATACTTTCAAAACATTCAAGCAAGAAAATGCATACAGGATCGAGTTTTAAAGAATCCGGGCGGAGAAGTGGAACAAATAATTAAGGAAAGAGGATGGGAAAATTATTGCTACACTACAAACGAGATTGCTTGTAGAAGTTGTCGAGGAATTTTATGCCAATACGATTGCGATTGAAGATGCACCGATCAAAGTAAGAGGATTTTTGGTTGAATTCGAGTCTTCGCTAGGATTAATTCGTTTTATGAGATACGTGACATGCATACCAGTGACTATGATACTTTTGGAACAATGGAAGGACCACTGGAAGAGGTGATAAACTTTCTCACTGACGGGAAAGGAGTTTGGAAGATAAAGCAGCGCGAAAGGGTAAATTTTCCTCTTTCAATGTTAAATGCATTATCTAAGGCTCGACTTTACTTCATTTGTTCTACCTTGTTACCCACATATCACCACGAGTGAGGTAACAAGAGATGAAAGCGATTCGAGTTATTGTATTCATAATCAGAAAAGTATAAATGTGGGAAATATTATTTATAAGAATATATTAGCCACTACACGAAGTGAAAGTGGAGGAGGACTAGGACATCCTGGTCTGATTTTTGTACTCTGCCAACTCTCTGGAGTTGAGGCTAGAGATGATGAGGAATGGGTGGAACCAATGCAGCCCATCACTCTGGCTAATATTAAGACGTATGAATCCCACGAAGGATGGAGATCAGAGACGAGGAGTTATATGCCTTCATCGAGTAGAGATATACCTTCTACTAGTTATGACCCCCCTCAGTATACCACCCCTACCCTTCATGATCTGATGAATGAGCTGACCCTACATAGAAAGAGTTTTGAAAAATTTGGAGAGAACATGGAAAGGAAGTTTGAGCATATGGATCAAAGGATAGGAGGCTTGGAGAGAAGACATGATTATGATAGTGAATATCTCTAGCGACATTCAAAATACAAAATAGCATATTATGAGGCTGAACGTCGTTACAGGAGAGGTGAATTAGATGTTGTCTTTCCTGAATGCCCCCGCTACACACAGTATCAGCCTGCTCAGCCTTCTCAGCCTGGAGATCAGGGAGATGATATAATTTGGGATTTTGATGCTGAAGATTAGAGACTTTATTTGGTTTGTTTAGATTAATTGTTATTTTAAGAACTTTATTACTTTGTGTGTAATTGTTATGTACTTTCTGTGGACTGTGGAGTTGGTATGTTTGTTTTAAATTGCTTGAGTTGTTATGTTAGACTTTTTATATATGTTAAATTAGTATGCAAATTCTCTTTAAGGTAGTATGTTAGTTTTTCTTTAAATGTGTTGTTTAAGTTTTATAAATTGTGAACTTTAATTTTAGATTGTTTTAGTAACCCGATTGATTGGATGTGTAATAGTAGATTAAGTTTTAATGCGTTTGTGTTTTTATATTTATTTCAAAATTTCTTTACTCGAAGCACTCTCTTTTAAATACTATATATATGAAAGAATACTAACGAGTACGGAGTTCTTTAAATAATGAAAAAGCCTGCAAAAATTTCAAGAAAAAGAAATACCTAAAGCTCAAAGGTATGATGTAAATTCATTATATATTTTCTTTTTCACCATTTAGAAATAGATAGAAAAATTTAAGTTTGGGGGAGGAAAAATACAAACTTAATTATTAAATTGTTCTCAATTTCTATTTTAAAAAAAAAAGAAAAAAATATTATTATTATTTAATTTTTTGTAATAATTTTTAATTCAGTAACTTGAATTAATTTATATAATTATTTTAGAAAGTTGAATAGAATATTTCTAGAAATCCAAATTAATTTAATAGAATAAGATATTTGGTTAAAAGGAATAAGAATATAGTAAACTATTTAAAGTAAGGGAAACTATATTCTAAAATTGAAATTCTTAAGTATTTAAGTGAAAAAGAAGAGATTGAAACTCAATGAAGTAAAGGCTATGACATACATATAAGCAAAGAAATATTTTAAGTTTCAAATTTAGGAAGAGAAAGTTGAAGTTCAAAATTATTAACAGGCTATCCAGATATACTAATCCTCACTTGAAAAAGAAAAAGAGAAGGATTGAAAATCAATCCAAAAAGAAAAAAAGAAAAGAAAAGAAAAATATAACTGAGGAGATGCCTTATCAAAAATTGGTTTCAATGGAATCAACCCAAAGGGTAAAACTCAAATATATTTCTAAACTTATATATATGGATTAGTATTTTACTAAATAGCGTTTTCTTGAACTTCCTATCATCTAAATATCTTAAGCAAATTACTCTTTTAAATATAGTCTTTCTACGAAATAAATAGAGAGCTAGAAATCATAGATACGATAACTAAATAATCTTATATCTATAAAGTTAATTTAATTACTTAAAAATATTTCTATTTAACTTTACTATAGTATTATTTAAATTTAACTCATAGTTTATTTGAATTAAAAAATTCTATTACAAAAATTATTGTTTTTATTTAGTATAAAAATTACTTGAGGACAAGTAATAATTAAGTTTGGGGGATTTTGATCAGAGAAAATTATGTTAAGAAATTCATACCTATTTTTTATGAAATTGCACTTTAAAGAAAGGTATTTTCTTTATTTTATTGCAAGAACGAAGATTTATAAGTGATGGAAGAAAAAAAGCATAAAATAGAGCAAATTTGGATCAAAAAGGAAGAAATACATGCAAAATGAACTAAGTCGCCGACGGCGAGATTATAAAGAGAATTTCTTAAAGGTTTGCAACTACCTCGCCGACAGCGAGCCCGAGCCCGCCGACAGCGAGATCGCGCGGTTTGAAGACCTTCTAGAAGCCCCGTGACGAGCGAGGTCGTTTCTCGCCGACGGCGAGACCGATTCAAAATGACGAGATACATTGAACCCGGACGCTTTTGAAGAGGTGCTTAAGTACCCCTTGGACCTTTGTCTACCTCTATAAATAGAGGACGAATTTTAGTATGTAGTGTGTCTATTTTAGGAGTCTTAGAGTATTCTATTAGTGTGCTTTTGAGTCTAAGTTGAAGTTTAGTGTGAGTAAGTGTAAGTAGTGAGTTAAGAAGTGTGTTGTACTCAGAAGGAAAAGTCGAAGGAACTTCAAGGAGTACGCTTGGGGAGGAAATTGAGATAAGTTTCTTTATTTATTGTTGTTAACTTTAAATGAAATCCATGCTTTGTTTAATTCCCATGCATTCTGAGTAGTTTTCTTAGTCTTTCTCCTTGTTTATGAAATTATGTGAATTGATGAAATTAAATAGAAGCGTCTAATGTATTAAAATAAATTGTGATAATCTTTTACTTAAACCTTAATTTACTTTCAATCTGGTCAATTGAATTGTTAAAATATGTTGAATTATCAACTATAGTAAAGATTACATCCAATATTCGGGAAGTCGAAAGCCTTGGAAGTAGGGTGCGAATAAATAGGGAAATATTATTTATCGGATGTAGAATTGGACATTTTAGTGTGACGGACTAAAATATTCAATTTAGTCCTATTGTTTGAGAGCTAAAGTGTAGATGTTAGCCCTCGAGTGAGGGGAACGTGGGAGCTTTGAAGTGGCGGCCGAGTATCCTCCCGGCTCAGCATGGATTCAGTAATCAAGCATAGGACTAGTCAATGTTCTTGCACCTGGACCAAAGGGTAAAGAATAGGAATGCTCCTATTTGTCACAATACAATAAAAAAATCTATTTTCATCATTCACTTAAGTTTCTAAAAACAAGGGGAAGAATACTTTTTTTGAAATCTTTAAATCAACTTTATTTAAAGCATTAGTTTACTTTAGATCGCTTTAGTTAATTATTCTAAATTCCATATACTATATTAGTAAGTAAATCCTTTAAATTTAGCTGTTACAAATCTTTTAAAACTTCCCTATGGGATCGATAATCATGACTCCACTAGAGCCCTGTATTACTTGATACGATACGTATACTTGCGTAGAATCCACATTATACATTCCATCATAAAATTAAATATATATTAAGCGGGATCAAGTTTTTAGTGCCGTTGCTACTTTTGTAAACATTAAAAAGTGGGTCAGGAATAGTTGGAGATAAGTTGTCTTTACTTTACTTTGTTAGTATGACATTGTTTTTATATATAAAATCCATGTTTTGTCATCTTTTCCTCATGAGTCTTGAGTAGATTCCTTTGTCTTTCTCCTCTTCATGTAATGTGTTGATGTTGTGAAATGGAAATGATATGCCGATTTATTATGGAGAATTTGTGATGACATTTTCATTAAAACTTCATTTACCTTTTTGATCTGGTCAATTGAATTGTTAAATTTTTTTGGGAAACATATATTCCGAAAGGATTTTGAGTTCACAACAAAAGTGAAGGTCACATTAAATGTTCATGAATTAGAGTTGTAGTTAATGGGGATTGAGTGCAAAAAAATATTGAAATATAATTTGATGAGCGTAGAATTGGAGATTTCAGAGTGACAGAATGAAATCCTCAATTTGTTCCTAATTTTTAGAAACCAAAGCGAGAGTTAGCCTTCAGGTGATGGGAAGTGAGAGTTCTGGAGTGAGAGCCAGTATCCTCCTAGCTTAACCACGGATTTGGGGACTAAACTTAGGATTAGCTAATGTTCTTTATACGCTGAAATATGGATAAAGAATAAGAATGCTCCTATTTGGCATAATACATTTGTATCACTAATCTATGTCACAATAATCATGACATTATGATTAGAAAGGAGGAAGACTCTTTCTTGTAACTGTACTTTGTTATAAATTTAATCTTGTCTTAGTTTAACTTGCTAGAGTTTAAAACGAGCTTTGGTAGAAATAGTAACTGAATCTGTTTGCCTTTACTTTAAGAATTAAACAAATTGTAATTGTGCTGTGATTCGATAAGTGATTTCTGTGCTACGCCATAAAATTAAAGCCTCCATTGTAGGATCGATAACCGGGACTCCACTAGAGCCTCGTATTACTTCGAGCGATACGTATACTTGCATTAATTGTATGGCTCATTATCATCTAAATCAATATATATATATATATATATATATATATATATATATATATATATATATATATGTATGTATGTATGTGTATGTGTATCTAAATACGAGTTCATTAATTTTTGTAAATTAAAAAAGTCGCACCAGCACATGACCAACTCAAATGCAGTGATATGATCAATAGGGTATGATCACCCCCTGTATGCCTCTAAAGTCGGTAATTTGATTTTTTGGGGGGCTCAGCTTCAGAGATCTGGAGGGAGAAAGGATTCTCGGTTGATGCGTATCCTCAATGCACCCTAACTGTTGCCTCGTCACCTGCATGGATCTTGAGCTTTCATGATACCGTGAATTGTCCGCTCCCTCGGGATAGTTTTTCACACTCATGTCTTTTGTGTGTTAGTGCCACCTATTGTCGTTGATTCTATTCTTGGGGGTCCGATTTCTTCTTAGGGTTGTGATGGCCCTTAGGACTTCGAGCCGATCTTGCCCGAGCATACGCTCCATGATGTGAATTTTCATCTTTGCATTCCTCGTTGCATATTTATCTCGATGTGATCTCTTGGAGTATCTACATTAGCTACCTCGTCTCTCTCATAATCGTTGTTCTCCTTTTTGTGTCGATGACATGAATCCACGTTCATTCGCACCTTTTAGGATGTTAAATCCAAAACATTCTGAGGGACATATCTAAGGAATACAACACTGAATGATGAGAGAGAACGAGAGAAAGGAGGCAATAACATAGTAATGAAGAGTAAGTTTTCATAAACTTTATTCATGAAAAGGACCCGCTATTTATAGTAGTGGGTCATCGTAAAATTACGTGTTGTACTCCTAGAGTACGTAAGTAAGGATAAAATATTTCATTTTATACATAAATATGGTCCTCAGGACCACATACATCATGGTCGGGAGGGACTAGGCGGGAGTTAAGCTGGGCGGCTACTAGGTCATACGGCTAATGGGTCGGGCGACCGGGTTGGCTACTAGGCTGGAAGGTCACATGTCTGGGACCAGGTGCCAACTACTCTAGAGGCTGACAGTTCGTTTTGGCCATTTGGGTCATCCTAAACTAAGGGCGCCAAATTTGTTCGCATTAGCCGAGTCGATTAGAATCTTTGGGGGGTCAATCTCTTCTCATTTGTCTTCGGGGTATTATCCTTCCTGTACGTGAGAGCCAGCCGGCTACGCTCACCGTACTGGAAGTCTTTAGAGGACCCCACGAAGCCACGTTGCTTTCTTCGATATCTTTAAAATTCATGCGGTTACGATTTTAATGTACAGATACGAAACAATATCAATAAATTTTTTGTTCGAATATAAAATACATAAACTATTCTTTTTTGAGTTTTCTTGCGTGTGTTGTACCGTGGGAGGCTGAACCCCTAGGGGTGCGTGGAAATTGTATTTTTTTGGGTTTTCTAGTTGGGGATCGACCTCCCAGCCCCGCTTTGTACTGATCTTTTTAATTAATACGTAGGGAGCGAAAACAACTGAAAAAAATATAGTTAATCGATTATTAAACCTCTGAACTTGAGTTTAAAATGTTACCTAATCATTTGAAATATGCTTACTTAGGTAATTATTCAACTCTGATTATTATTTCATCTGAATTAAATGAATCTCAAGAACAACTTTTAGATACCTTAAAAATATAGAAAACTTTTGGTTAGACTTTAGCGGATATTAAAGGAATTAGTCCACAGCCAGTACGTATGCACACAATTAGACTTTAGATACAATTAGTCCTTCTTTGTGCCTAAGAAAGGAGGAGTGACCGTAAAAGCTAATGAAAACAATGATCTTATCCTATAAGACAAGTTACGTTTGGATGGCGAATATTTATTGATTATAGAAAATTAAACCTGACCACCGAAAGATCACTTCCCTTTACCATTTCTAGACCCGGATGTTGAATAGATAAGCGGACATAAGTATTTTTGTTTCTTAGATGGATACATGGTTATCATCAAATACAAATTGCTCACGAGGATCGAGTGAAAACTACATTTACTAGTCCTTGTGGTTTCGCTTGCTGAAAGGATGCCTTTTGGATTATGTAATGCCTGTGACATTCGAGATGTATGATGTCTATGTTAGTAAATTAATTGATAATGGAATAGAAGTATTTATGGATGATTTCTACGTATTTGGAACATCATTTGACACATGCTTAAATCATCTTGAAAAAGTATTTGAAGTATGTGAGAAAATTTAATTTAGTTCTTAATTGGGAGAAATGTCGATTTATGGTTGCGAGCGGCATTGTATTAGGGCATAAAATTTCGGAAAAGGGCATGGAAGTAGACCACCAAAAATTCAAGTTATAGCTAAATTACCACCTCCAACTAAGGTGAAAAGGGTAAGAAGTTTTCTTGGACATCTTGGATTCTGACGTTATATAAAGATTTTCAAAAATTACTAAACCTCTATGCCAACTTCTTGAAAAGGACGAGAAATTTGAATTTACAATGAATGCTGAATGCTTTCGAATTATTAAAAGATAAATTAATTAAAACACCTATAATAGTTTCACCTAGTGGGAGAAACCATTTGAGCTTATGTGTGATGCTAGTGATTATGCTATAGGAGCGAGTTCTTGGCGAAGATATGATAAGATTTTTGAAAGTTATATATTATGCAAGTAAAACTCTAAATGATGCGAAATAAATTATACGATTCTTAGAAAGAGAATTATTAACGATTGTATATGCTTTTAATAAATTTCGGCCTTATCTAATAGGAACTAAATGTATTGTGCATATTTAATCTTTCTGTATAAAGTATTTAATGCAAAAAAAGGATTCTAAACCAAGATTAATTAGATGGATGTTATTAATGCAAGAATTTGATTTTGAGATTGTTAACAAAAGAGGCTGATAATCAAATTAACGATCATTTATCAAGATTAGAATATCATGAATTATACGATACGATAATGAAATTATAGACGGTTACTGCGATGAATAACTTTATAATATAAATGAGTGGAAAATACCTTAGTATGCTGATATAGTAAATTATATTGTAAGTGACATTTTACCACCTATGTTAACTTTTTGCGGCAACGAGAAAAATTCATTTATGATACCAATATACTTTGGGATGAACCATACTTATATATAAACGATGTAAGGATCTAATTATTAGAAGATGCGTGCCTTATGAAGGCGAACCAAAAATGTCATGATTCTGATTTTGGAGGACATTTTGGGACAGATAAAACTGCATATAAAATTCTACAATCTAGTTGTCTTGCTTTACTCTCTTTAGAGATGTATACAAATATATAAAAACTGCCGATAAATGCCCAGTAGGAAATATCGAAAAAATGAAATGCCTCTGAATTTTATATTAGAAGTAGAAATTTTTATGTTTGGGGATTAGATTTCATGAGACCTTTTATTCCTTCATTTGAAAACTCATATATATTAGTATATTTGTTGATTATGTTTCCAAATGGATTGAAGCACGAAACTTTACCTTGGTGTGATGTTTAAAAAGTGTTTGAAATTTTTAATGAAAAATATTTTTTTACTAGATTTGGAATGCGAGAGTGATTATCAGCGACGGAGGAACTCATTTTAGAAATAAATATATTCGCAAACTAGTAGAAAAATATAATATTATTCATAAGATATCATTGCTTATCATCCATGGAAACTAGTCGATTAAATGCAAGTTTCTAATCGAAGATTAAGCGTATTTTAGAAAAATTTTGTAAACACAATAGATTGGGTAGTCCTATAAGGTTTAGACAGCATTATGGAAATACGAATTTGCTTATAAAACTTCCGATTGGAATGACTCCTTCTGGGCTTATATATGGAAAAACTTGCCACTTACCGGTTGAATTAGAACGTAAAACGTATTGAGCGATTAAAGAATTTAATTATAATGAAAGAAGGCGGTGAAGAGATTGTTGCAATTAAATGAATTAGAAGAATTAAGGAATGAATCATATGATAATGATAGGATTTATAAAAAAGATGAAATTATGGCATGATCGGAAGATTAATCGAGAGAAATTTTGAACCGGGACAAGAAGTTTTGCTATATAATACTAGATTGAAATTATTTGCAGGAAATTGAAATCTCGATAGTTAGGACCTTTCATTATATTTCAAATATTTTCATATGGAACTATAGAAATTGAAAGTCAAAAATAGGACATAGATTTAAAATTAAAACGACATAATTAAAACCATATTTCGAAGGTAGAAGACCAAAATTTAAAGAGGTTTTAATGCTTAGTCGACTTGATTACTAACAAAAAAAATTAGGTCGGGGCGGCGACGTTAAACCCAGCGCTTTATGGGAGGTAACCCGCTAGTAGTCTTTTATTTTAATTATATACAAATTAGTGAGTTTGTAATATTAAAATAAATCTTACTATTCAATTTTAATTAGAATCATCACGAATTGAGCATATGATGAGATCGAAATATTGAGGCCAGGCGAAATTGGGCGATTTTGCGAATCTCGCCCAGAACGGCGAGCCGAGCCGCGACGGCGAGATCGCGTGCCATATTGATACGCCTAAAATATATACGCTTTTGCTATATCATTTTACTTATTTTTAGATGATATTACACTTTAAAAGAAAGGTATTTTGTATGTTTTTTGGTTTTAGGTACAAGAAATGGTGATTGGAGCGAGCAAAAACGGTGCGATTTGAGCAAAAACGAGCAAGAAATGAAATTCTACTACGACACCTTTCGATAAGTCTTTTGATGCTTAATCTCTTTTACACTTCTTGCATATTTTTGAATGAGATTATAATTTAAAGAAAGGTTATTTTATCTTTATTTTGTAGGGCTGCCTCTGTTACGAACGCAACCTTGGCCCCGGGAAATGGGGCGAAACGGGTTGAAACGGAGCTTGAACGAGGCAAAATGGTAGAGCAACGCGGCCGAGATCGATCTCGCCGACGGCGGAATTTTCCGAGACCACCAAAATATGGCCAAAAAGGCCCGCAGAGCGGCGGCCTCGAACTTGGCCGACGGCGGCCCGGACGACCGTGAGCCCAGGCATTTGGCGGTTTTGGGCCAATATTCGACGTATTTGGATGTTTTTCAAATGGGTGTAGGAGACTCTTGGAAATTCGTCCACACTATTTAAAAATGGTGAATTTATGTTAGAAATGGGAGAGAAACAATAGAGAAAAGGAGAAAAACTTATAGGGATGTTTAAGATTCTTAGATTAAGAGTAGAAATGTAGATTTCTACCCTTTTGGAGAGATTGGAGAGGAGATTTTGAGAGAATTTGTAAGAGATTTCGCTAGCATTGCATGGATCGGTTGCAGGAGACTTTATGGGAGAGATCTTCGTCTTTCTTTTCGGGGAAAAAACTAAGTATTGTTCTTCATTTTCTTATAATTTTGTAAACATTTATTTAGTGGATTTGCTTTTTGTTAAATGAAGTTTCCTTTATGTTTTCTTCGTGCTTTGTGACGCATTTCTCTTACTCTTTCTTCTTCTTTGAAATAGTGGCATGAAGATTATCTCGTGTTTGTTTTTTTCCTTTTACTTTCTTTTATGATGAGTAGAAATCATGTTGAGATTTTGTGATGCATGGTAGAAGTAAATTTAATTATAAATGTGATGGTTTTTACTTGCACTTCATTTACATTGCAATAAGGGCCCATTGTGTAGTGTTAAAATTCGTTGTAATTGCATCGACCCGAAAATCGGTGTAATTCTGACAAAGTGGAACCACATTCGAATTCCATGGATGGTGAAGTTCATGGGAATTGAATGCAAACAAATAGGGAAATATAATTATCGAGTAGGAATTGGAGATTTTAGAGTGACGGGCTAAAATCCTCGGTCGGTCTATCGTTTAGGTCTTTGAAGTATAGATGTTAGCCCTTAGGCGAGGGGAACGTGGGAGCTCCGAAGTGGCAGCCGGTATCCTCCTGACCTAGCCGCAGATTCAGTAACCAAGCATAGGATTAGTCGATGTTCTTTATGCACGGACCAAGGGGTAAAGAATTAAGATTGCTCTGGCACATACAATATTAAATGCATCTCAATCACATACATTATCTATTTCATTACATAAGAATAGTAGTTTTAATATCTCGAGAATTTTCAGAGCTAACTCGTAAAAGGGTTATCTTTAGAGATTATTATTTGCATTTAGTTATAGTTACTATTACATTGACACTTGCATTTAGGAGTAGTTGCTAGATAAAACACAATTTTAATCTATGTTCCAAACTAAGGACTAGTTATAGTAAACTAGAATTTGACTAAGGACCTCTTACTTCACTTCCTCGTGGGATCGATCTTGGGGTTTTAAAGAAAACTCTATATTACTTGAAACAATACGTATGCTTGCGTAGTACCTCTAGTGTGTAAAATATTTTCTAATTCTTATATCATTCAAGATTTTGCACACTAGCCGCTATTTATAAATTAGGTCGAGTGTTTGGCCATCTTTTGGAGAAGTTAATTTCTTTGTGTAATTGCGGGTCGAATTAATTTGGCGCCGTTGTCGGGAAACTTCGGTAAGAACTTTAGGAGAATTTTAGTTGAAGTAATCGAGCTTAGACTTAGAAAAGCGCGGTGTCGTAAAAACTGTTTTTGTGTGAAAGTATTTTTATATGAAAAAGTGTTGTGAAAAAAGCGATTGTGGAAAATATGGTGTTCGTGAAAATATTTTGTTGTGTTGAATATATTTCATCTATTATTTGTTTAATTGTTAATGTATTATTTGTTGTGTTACGTATGCGAAGCAAAGTCTATGGGACTTGTGTCTTATGATCCCGAGTTTGAAAAATAAAAAAATAATAAAAATACGAAAGGACTCAAAGCTAGAATTGGAAATGAAAAACTTCCCGAGATAATAACTTAGAAAATCATCATACTTCATTGAGGGATTACATAAATCTCACGACGAGATGAAATTCATTCTAGTATCCAAGAAATCCTGTCGTAGAAAGGCGAGCTCGTTTGAAATAAATCCGAGATTATCCAAATGGTGCGAAGCAATCAGGTTTAGGGGGAACTCCTTCGGAGGATCCTTAACATTTATGAAATTTTTTAGAACTTTGTGCTACATTTCGTTATAATGGCATGTCGGACGATCTTGTTAGGTAAGGCTTTTTCCTTTTTCTCACTAAGGGATGAAATTTCAAAATGTGGATTATACATTAGCACCTAGTTCTATTAGATTAAGGAGGAGTTAACTCAAAAATTCCTAGCTAAGTATTTTCCACCTTCAAGGACTACTAAACTTAGAAACGATATTATCTCGTTTTGTCGATATGAAGGGGAATCGATACAGGAAACTAGGAAAGATTTAAAGACTCCTAAGAAAGTGTCCACACCATGCTTTCTGCCCGATTGGTTAATCATTCAAACTTTTTATAATGGAGTTGAAGTAGGATCCACATAGCTGCATAATTGATGCGTCGGCTTGGTGGATCATTAATGTACGAAATCATTTGATGAAGCGTATGAATTAATTGAAGAAATGGCTACAAATGAATTTCGGTGGCCTCTGCAAGGGTAAATCATAAAAATGTAGCTAGTGTTCATGATACGGATACGTTTACAATTCTTGCATCTCAGTTGCTGCAATATCGAGGAAGTTGGACCAATTTGGAATGAACTGACCTCAATTTACTCCTGTAAGTGAGGAAAGTTCATTAGGGCATATAATTGATTCTAACTTATCATATGAGACTTTAAATACCATAAACAACCCGTACTCTAACTTTTACAACCCGAGTTGGAGAACCATCCTAATTCCAACGGAATCCTACTAACGACGATAAAAACCAACAATGGGAAAATAATCATGCAAATCTTTAATGGAAGTTGGAATAATTACGGGAACATAAACTATAGACTTTCATATCCACCGGACTCTATGATGATCAACAATCGAGGATAGAAAATATCTATGGAAGAAGTGGTATTGCAAATGGGAAACCGGTTAGGGAGTCGAAATCTTTCAACGATTAGAAACATAGAGAATCGGCGGGACAAATTGCTAATTCACTTAGCCAGGCCAAAGGAACACTTCACAGAAACAATGATATTAACTCTAAAGACACACTTTTGAAGCCAAATTTCAAAGGGGGAAGAAAGGAAGAGAAGAGTTTACAACTTAGGGAGAGTTTCTTTCAATTTTGTGTAGGAAGCTAGGTTTTGTGTTTTCTCTTCTAAGGAGTGTGAGAGGAGAGGGAAAGTGAGAGATTTCTTCTTCCTTACTCATCTAAAGAGTGAATGGTGTGTTGTTGTGAAGAAAGAAGAGGACTCAATGGAATTCGTGGAGATTTTCTTGGGGAAGAGTTAGAGATAAGTTTTCTTTACTTTACTTTGTTTGTATGACGTTGTTTTTATATACAAAATCCATTTTTTGTCATATTTTCCTCATGAGTCTTGAGTGGATTTATCATTCACCTTTTCATGTGATGTGTTGATGTTGTGAAATAGAAATGATGTGCCGATTTAATGTGGAGAATTTGTGATGACCTTTTCACTTAATACATCATTTACTTTTTGATCTGGCCAATTGAATTGTTAAAACTTGTTGAGAAACATATGTGCCAAAAGGATTATGAGTTCACAACAAAAGTGAAGGTCACATTCAATGTCCATGAATGAGAGATGTAGGTCATGTGGATTAAGTGTAAATAAATAGGGAAATATACTTTGATGAGCGTAGAATTGGAGATTTCAGAGTGACAGGTTGAAATCCTTAATTTAGTCCTAATGTTTAGAAACTGAAGCGAGAGTTAGCCGTTAGGTGAAGGGAAATGAGAGCTCTGGAGTAAGAGTCAGTATCCTCTCAGCTTAATCACGGATTTGGGGACTAAACTTAGGATTAGCCAATCTTCTTTATATGGTGAAATATGGGTAAACAATAAGAATGCTCCTATTTGGCCAATACATTTGTATCATTGATCTATCTCACAATAATTATCACATTATGATTGGAAAGGAGGAAGAGTCTTTCTTGCAACTGTACTTTTTTATAAATTTAGACTTGTGTAAGTTTAACTTGTTGGAGTTTAAAACGTGCTTTGGTAGAAATAGTAACTGAATCTGTTTGTCTTTAGTTTAAGAATTAAACAACTTGAATTTGTGATGTGATTCGATAAGTGATTTCTATGCCACGCCAAAAAATTTAAGCCTCCATGTGGGATCAATAACCAGGACTCCACTAGAGCCCTGTATGACTTGAGTGATACGTATACTTGCGTTAATTGTGTTACTCATTATCATCAAAATCAATATATATATATCTAAATCTGAGTTCATTAATTTTTGCAACTTAAAAAATTCACACCATGTTTTTGGCGTCGTTGCTGGGGAGGCAAGTTAAAAAACAAAAAAAAGTAACTGTAAAAATTTAATTTTTTTGTATTTGAAATCTTATATCTAAATTGCAAGTCATATTTGTGTGTTTTTGTTTATTGTTAGTCTATTTATTGTGTTTGCATGCGTAGTATTGGATCTATAGGTTTAGTTCCTTACAATTCTGAATTTGAGCGTACTATTAGAAAAATTTGAAAACGACAAAAACAATCTGCAAATCCTCACAAAATGACGAATAATTTAAACAATCAAAATGAAAATATACTAAGACCTTTAAGTGAATATGATAATCCAACAGCGGATGAAATTCACTTAACTATTCAAAATCTTGATGTTGTTATTAATTCATTTGAGCGTAAACTTGTTATTATCCAAATGGTATAGAATAATCAATTTGGAGGAACACCTAACGAAGATCATAACTCACATCTTGCTAGTTTTTAGAACTATGTGCTACTTTTAAGTATGGAGTGTTGAACGATGCTGTTAGGCTTAGACTTTTTCCTTTTTCATCAAGGGATAAGGCTAAGTCGTGGTTAAATTCGTTGGCACCTGGATCTATTAGAACTTGAGAAGAGCTTTCACAAAGGTTTCTATCCAAATATTTTCCTCCTTCCAAAACTGCTAAGTTGAGGAATGATATCACATCTTCTAGTTAGTTTGATGGAGAATCCATATATGAAGCTTGAGAAAGATTTAAAGATCTTTTGAGGAAGTATCCACACCATGCTTTACCAGACTGGTTAATAATTCAAACTTTTTATAATAGATTAGTGGGATCTTTGAGATCGATTATCGATGCTGCTATTGGTGGATCATTAATGTCAAATCATTTTGATGAAGCATATTCTTTAATTGAAGAGATGGCTGCTAATAATTTTCAATGGCCCTCTGAGCGGGTAAATCCTAAAAGAGTAGCTAGTATTCATGATTCCAATGCGATAACCATGATAGTCTCTCAAATAGCTGCACTTTCTATGAAAATAAATCAATATGGAATGAGTTATTCTCCAACACCCCCAGTGTTAGAAGAAAATTCATAAGGACAAATGATAGACTCTCAAATGTCTTATGAAACCTTCAATGCTATACATAATAAAGTTAATAATCTTTATCTGAATTATTATAATCCTAGTTGGAGGAATCATCCGAATTTCAACTGGAATAATACCAATGTTGTTGTTAATCTACAATGGGGAAACAATCCTATGAATCCAGTTGGAACTCCGAACAACCAAGGAAATACCAATTTTAGACCTTCTTATCCTCCTAGATTTAATAGTAATCAACAATTTAAGGAAAAAAAGTTATCTACTGAATAAATGATTCTGAATATGGGTAGTCAAATTTAAGCTCAAAAAGTTGCAATGAAGAACATTACAAATCAATTGGTACATATCTTTACTGTCCTTAATAATATACCTTCTGGGAATCTTCCTAGCAATGTTGAGATCAACTTGAAAGTTCAAAACAAAGAGCAAATTAAGGCCATTCAATTAAGGTGTGGAAAAGAATTGGAACTTAGAGTTCAAAATTAAGTCGAAGTTGAAAGAGGGGAAGTGAACATTGAGAAAGCTTCTAATAAGACATATCCAAACAGATATCTACTAGAACTAATAAAGATAATTGTTGAAAAACTACATCCCCCTTTTCCTTAAAGATTAAAGAAACAGAACAGGGATAATAGATTTGCAAAATTTTTGGAAATTCATAAGAAAGTAATGATTGATATTCCCTTTGTAGAAGCATTAGAGCAGATGCCTGATTATGCAAAGTTTATGAAGAATATACTTAAAAAGAAAAAAATTTTAAAGACCACGAGACTGTTGCACTTAGCGGTGAGTGTAGTGTAATTATTCAGAAAAAGCTTCCTGAAAAACTTAAAGACCCAAGTAGTTTCACTATCCGTGAGATATAGGTGAAAATTTTTTCGTAAGAGCTTTATGTGATATTGGACTAGTATTAATCTTCGCCTTTATCAAGTTTCAAAAGATTGCAAATAGGAGAAATTTCACCTACATCTGTGACTCTTCAACTGGTTGATCATTCTATCACTTATCCTAAAGGAGTTGTGGAATATGTATTGGTAAAGGTGGATAAATTTATCTTTCCGATGGACTTTATTGTATTAGATATGGAGGAAGATAAAGAAATTCCAATTATTTTAGGAAGACCATTCCTTGCTACTGGGAGAGCTATGATCGATGTCTAAAAAGGAGAATTAACTATAAGAGTTAAAGATCAAGAGGTAACTTTCAACATTCTGAAATCTATGAAGCACCCTTCAATTGAAAAAGATGATGAGTGTTATCGGATGGAAGTCTGCGATTATTTAAGATAAGATCATTTTAAAGAAGTATTTGAAGAAAATATGGAATGTGAGGATGAATATGAAAGTGAAAATGAAGATGATTTGGATGATATGAAGAATGAAAAGTTAGAATTTGTTCAGGAAAATTTTGAAAGATTGGATACTATGGAAAATGGAGATAAAAGTTTAATTCCATCTATCATTAAACCCCCTGAACTTGAGCTTAAAATTCTTCCTAATCATTTAAAGTACATTTTTTAGGAGAATCATCTACCTTACCAGTCATTGTATCTTCAGATTTAAATGAATATCAAGAACAAAAATTATTGGAAACTTTAAAAAGATGCAAAAAGGCTTTTATTTGGTCCATAGCTGATATTAAAGGAATTAGTCTGTCGATTTGTATGCACGAAATTTTGTTGGATGAACAACACAAACCAAGAATTGATCCATAAAGGAGACTGAACCTAATAATGAAAGAAGTAGTTAAAAAAGAGATTTTAAAGTGATTAGATGATGTAATTATATGATCTATTTCTGACAGTGTTTGGGTGAGCCCAATTCATTGTGTTCCTAAGAAAGGAGAAGTGACTGTTGATGTAAATGATCAAAATGAAATTATACCGATAAGACAAGTCACTGGTTAGCGAATATGTATTGATTATAAAAAATTATACGCAGCCACCAGTAAAGATCACTTTTCTTTACCATTTTTAGACTAAATGCAAGACAGACTTGTTTGACACAAGTACTATTGCTTTCTAGATGGACATACCAGTTATTACCAAATACCTATTGCTCTTAAGGATCAAGAAAAGACTACATTTACTAGCCCTTATGGAACTTTTGTTTATAGAAGAATGCCCTTTGGATTATGTAATGCACCTGTAACATTTCAAAGATGTATGACATCCATATTTAGCAAATTAATTGATGATAAAATAGAAGTGTTTATAGATTATTTATCAATATTTGGAGATTCATTTGATACATGCCTATGCAACTTAAAAAAATTTTAGAGGTATGCAAAAGAACAAATTTAGTCCTAAACTGGGAAAAGTGACAATTTATGGTTGCGGGAGGAATTGTACTTGGGCATAAAATATCTGAATATGGCATAGAAGTAGATCCTGCGAAAATTCAAGTTATAGAAAAATTACCTCCTCCAACAACTGTGAGAGGGGTAGGAAGCTTTTTGGGACATGTAGGATTCTACAGGTGATATATTAAAGATTTTTCAAAAATTTGTAAGCCTCTATGCCAACTTTTGGAAAAAGATAGAATGTTTGATTTTAATGATGAATGTTTAAAAGCTTTCAATTAATTGAAGGAAAAACTAATTGCTGCACCTATAATAGTTTCACCTGATTGGGAGAAACCATTTGAACTAATGTGTGATGCTAGCGATTATGCTATTGGAGTCGTTTTAGGGCAAAGACATGATAAAATGTTTAAAGTTATATACTATGCTAGTAAGATTCTTACTGATGCTCAAATTGATTACACTACTACTGAAAGAGAGTTATTAGTGATTGTATATGCTTTTGAAAAATTTAGATCTTACTTAATCGGAGCTAAATGTATAGTGCATACTGATCATTCTGCTATTAAATGCTTAATGCAAAAAAAGGATGCAAAACCAAGACTGATTCGATGGATGCTTTTAATGCAAGAATTTGATTTTGAGATTGTTAATAGAAAAGGAGTCGATAATCAAATAGCTGATCATTTATCTAGACTTGAACAACCTAATTTGGATGACTTTGAAAAAGAAATTACTGAAACTTTTCCTGATGAGCAATTATATAATATTATTGAAGGAAATTTATCGTGGTATGTTGATATTGTGAACTACATCGTTAGTAATATTTTACCACCTGATTTAACAATGCAACAGCAAAAAAAATTTAAGTACGATGCTAAATTTTATTTATGGGACAATCCTTTTCTGCACAAGCAATGTAAAGATCTTATTATTAGGAGATGTGTGCCTTATGAAGAAACAAAAAAAATTATTCGAGATTGTCATGAATCTGAATTTGGAGGACATTTCAAAATTGATAGAACTGCACATAAGATTTTGCAATCTGGATTTTATTGGCCTACACTTTTCAAAGATGTTTATAAATTTATCAAAACTTGTGATCGATGTCAGAGAATAGGTAATAAATCTAGGAGAAATGAAATGCCTCTTAATTTTACTCTAGAAGTTGAAATTTTTTATGCATGGGGATTATATTTTATGGGACTATTTAAGCCTTCATTTGGAAATATATATATACTGATTGTTGTTGATTATGTATCAAAATGGATTGAGGCAATAGCTTTACCTAGATGTGATGCTAAAAGTGTTTTGAGTTTTTTAATAAAAATTATTTTTACAAGATATGGAATTCCTAGAGTAATCATCACTGATGAAGGATCCCATTTTAGAACTAATCTGATTCAGAGATTGGTGGAAAAGCATAACATTATACAGAGAATATCTACAGCTTATCATCCCTTAACTAATGGTTTTGCAGAGGTATCTAATTGTGAAATTAAACGAATTCTAGAGAAAGTCATTAATCCTGAGAATTTGGATTGGTCTGCTAGATTAGATACTACTTTATGGGCATACAGAACTGCTTATAAAACTCCTATAGGAATGTCCCCTTATAGACTGATATTTGGAAAAACGTGTCACTTGCTAGTTGAATTAGAATATAAAGCATATTGGGCGATAAAGAAATTAAACTTTAATTTGAAAGATGCTAGTGAGAAGAGACTGTTGCAATTGAATGAATTGGAAGAAATCAGAAATGAATCATAAGATAAATATAGAATATATAAGGAAAGAAAAAAAACGTGGCATGATTGGAAGATTGTCAAAAAGAAATTTGAACCAGGAAAAAAAAGTTTTACTATTAAATACAAGATTGAAATTATTTTTTGGGAAACTGAAATCTAGATGGACAGGACCTTTCATTATCATAAAAGTATATCAATTTGGAACTGTGATTATCGAAGACGCTAAATCTAGAAGAATATTTAAAGTTTTTGGCAAAAAATTAAAACCATATTTTGAAGGCAATAGACCTAATTTTAAAGAGGTTTTAATGTTGGATCAACCTGAATAACTGATAGTTATGTCGGGCTGACGATGTTAAACCAAGCACTTTATGGGAGGCAACCCACAGTTATTGATTGTGTACTATTATTTTATATGTTATTTGTGTTTGTTTGTTACTTAATTAAGTCTTATTCTTCCTTAATTATCATTAATAACATTTAAGAAATGAATCGAATTAAAATTTAGAAAAAATTTGAACGAAGTGAAGTTTGGCAAAATTTGAACTAGCATCGAACGACGATGCTATCAGCGCCGGACATCGCCGCCATTCAGAAAAATCGTTTCTCGTCTTTAAATCTGAGTTTTGGTGATTCTAGGTGGTAAATCCTTCATTAGAACTCCCAAAAACCACCCCTAGATGCTGGAACAGCAAAAGGAACGAAGAGAATGACCTAAATTCTTATCCAAATGGATTATGATTCGATGGAAACTCAGAGATTTCAAGTGTTGAACCGTAGAAAGTTTGTATGTTTCGAGGCGCTGGGACTTTTCAACAAAAATATCTCCAAATTAGATTGATTAAGGAGCGAGGCTTCGTGAATCGAGGTATGAATTCTCCTATGACTAGAATTAATGAAATTATTGTTTAGAGACATTGGGAAGTATTGTGTTATACTACTACTGATGTAGCTGTTCTAGTTGTGAACGAGTTTTATGTAAATCTTCATGGAATCAACCAAGGATCGGGTTATGTGCTAGGTAGGTTTGTCACATTTACTCTTGTAAAGATTAAAGAATTATACATGATTGAGAATGTGTTAATCTGTCACTATTCGAATTTTACCCCAATGAAGGACAATATGAATGATATATACAAATATCTGATGGATGAAAGTGATGAATGGAAGATAAGAGATAGCAGGTATGTAAGTTTCTCGACCACGTTGTTAAATCCTAAGTCGAAACACTTACATTACTTTATACGTGCAAAATTGCTCCCAACAATGAAAATCAGTAAAGTAACTAAGGAGTGTGATATTCTAAATTATTGTATTCAAATGGGAATGCCTATTGATGTTGGTTCGATACTTGTTAAGTCTGTTTTGAGATTGATTGTTCATGAATCAAAGTATGGGCTTAGAAATCTTTCCACCATATTTCTCCTTTGCAGTCAATCATAAGTGCCATATGAGAACTGAGAAAGAGTACTTCTACCTTAGAAGCCTATAGACGTAGTAGATGCATATAATAACCAGGCAGTTAGTGATATGAATGACATGAGTATCATTGACGATCAACCATCTCAAAGATTAGCACCTATTTCTTCTTATTTTCCTGAAAGTTCACAGATCATCTTGAAGAAAATCAAGAAATTGGAAAAGGAAGTACAACATCTGATGAATGCAATCAACAATCTTTCTGATTTCTTTGATCATGTGGATTGGAGAATGAAGGAGCATTTTGATCATTCTAGATATCTTAAAGGAAGTTTGACGCGATTGATGAGAAGAAAAAGTTGAATTGAAGAGGATTCTACTGAAGAATTTTCGTTTCATCCATTCAACAATTTATTTGTTCATGCTCAATCGATGGGAGATCTTAGAATTGATGATAGTTCGGAAGAAGAATGAAAACTTGATTATTGTATTTTTGTATTTGTGTATTGGATTGCTTTGCTTTACTTTACTTTATTTAGCTTGAATGTAATATTTGAACATGCTTGTTGGTTTAGTTTTCAGCGTTATTGTGTTGTGGTTGTGTGTGACACTGAATTTAAGATTATATGACTTGAAAATGTGTAATGTTTAGTGTTGTGTGTATGTGTATGACTCATGGACTTTATATATGAAAGTAATGTTATGTGTTGTTTGTGTTAAGAAAATATTATTTGCCAAGGCATTAGGATGTTATTTAATGCCTAATTAGACGAATTAAACATCGGAGCGGGCATGAAAAGATTGAAATTGCAAAAGAAAGTTGGAAGCCTAGTTTTTGAACTGACACCGAACGGCACTACCACCAGCACTGGACAGCGCTAAAAGTGAGAGAGTTTGGCCATTTCTGCAGAATAATGCGCCGAACGGTGTTGCTACTAGCGTCGGACAACGTCGAACGTGAAAAAAGCCTGAAACTCTAAATTTTGGCAATTTAACCCTGGGACCCACCATTTTTGCCTAAATCATTGTCTTCAACCTCCAGCCAAGGTCTATTTTCGCACCTAGGGTTCACTAGCATTTGGATTTGAAGCGATTTCGTGGTCGAAAAAGTTCGGATTTCATCTTCTCTTGGTAAGAGCTACACTTTAACCTAAAATTTTTCGATTTAGACCGTAGAAATCTCCTGCATTAGGAAGATTTAAAATTTTGAAGTTTTTGGAGAAACTTTGGAGATTTTTTATGGATTTTGAGTTCTTATCTTTTTAATTTTAACTTGGAGTCGATTGCATTGTAATTTTAAAGTTGATTTGGAAAAATTTGGTATTTTTAGACAAATGGCTCCAAGATTATCTAAGGGGAAGAGGAAATTTGAATACGATGAAAGTAAATTTGTGAATTTTAAAGCCTATTCACATTTTAGTATGTTTCTTAGCAATAAGAAATGTATTCATGAAAGAGCCTTTGAAAATCCTAGAGGAATGCTTGAAAAACTGATTGCTAATCGTCAATGGGAGATTTTCTATTATTTCACTACTAATGCGATGCTGGGTATTGTTAGAGAATTTTATGTTAATCTGTATTATTCTGAGAGTGAATACATTCTGATAAGAGGCCAAATGGTTGAAGTCACGCCTGCAAGCATAAATGCATTTTATCAGTTAAGAGCACATTTTTCTTGTGAATATGAACATTTTCCTATTACAAATGAAGCATTGGATATGATTGTGAACTTTTTGACTAATGGAAAAAGGAAATGGATGATTAAGCAGATACTAAAAGTAAACTTCCCCCTTTATACTTTAAATCCTATGTCAAAAGCCTGGCATTATTTCATTTCTACAAGACTGTTGCCTACCAACCATGAAAGTGATGTTACTGTTAATAGAGTGGTTCTGAATTAGTGTATTTAGAACATGAAGAATATAAATATTGGGGTTATTATTCATAAAAGTATTTTGACAAGTTCAAAAGGAGAAACTACAGGAGGACTAGGACACCCCAGTCTGATTCATGCCTTATGCATTCAGTCGGATAGTAATTGAAAATAATGATGAGGTAGTCCATCCATTGAAGCCTGTTACTAAATTAAATATGAAAACTTATGAAGCCCAGGTAGGATGGAAATAGAATAAGAAAGCTGATGAGCCTTCTTCTAGTCGAGATAGACCATCTACATCTTGGGAGCCTACTCAGCAAGATATTATGGATTAGTTGGAAATGTTAAACACTAGAGCAGAGGGACTAGAAGTAAGAACAAGATTAATGATGATTATCAAGTGTGGTGGAGAGAATATGAGATAACTTATCATGATGAACAGATAAAATTTTTCAGGGGAGACATTAATACTGCATTTCCTACTTACCCTAAGTATACTCCATACCAGCCTGAAGAACCTGATGATGGTGGAGCTCCTGCAGAAGATGAAGATTGGTAGTTTGTGTATTTTTATTTTTATTTTTCATTGAACTTAATGATGTATTTGTGTTTTGTATTTGTGATGTACCTGAGACTCCTTATAATTTGTGTCTGAGATGTTATATGTGTATGTGGATGTACTTGTAGTAGACTTTATTATTGATTGTGATGTATGTGATGTGATAGTAAAATTTTTATGTGTTTGAATTGCTAGTTTAATTTGTAATAGTAACAGTTGGATGTTAATGTTATGTGCACTGTTTAGTGTGTTTAAACTTCTTATTTATAAACTTTTAACCCATATTTGTGTATAGAAATGCTTCTTATTGAGGTATGAGTTATATATTTAAATCTTTTCTTTCTTCCATGTTAATTATATTCAATAATCTAAGTTTGGGGGAAGGAGAAGAATTAACTGTTAATTGTTCTCATTTTTATTTTCAAAAATTACTAACATGATTTCCTATAATAGAACTCAATTTCAGATAAATGTATTTTGATTTTATTTAAGTATTTTATAAAATTGAATGAAAGTATTTCGTAATAAAAGGTAATTTTGTAATGTAAGATATTTGGTATAAGAGAATAGGACTATAGTCAACTATTCAAAGTAAGAAAAACTGCATGTTTGAAATATTAAGAACCTTAAAATTTTATGTGATAGGAAAGGATTGAGACTCTAAGATGAATCATTAATAAGCTAGAGAAATGCCTATAAGGTAAAGGAATGTGGTAAGTTTCAAATTTAGTGTGAGAAAGGTGAAGTTCAAAATCATTAAATGCTATCCAGATACAGTAATCCTCACTGAAAATAAAAAAAAGAAAGAAAAAGAAAAGAAAAACAAAAAGCAAAAGAAAAGAAAAAAAATAGAAGTGAGGAGAAGCTTGAGGAGAGGTCTAATTAAAAATTGGCTTCACTTGGACCTACCTAAATGGAAAAACTTAAATACTTTCCTGAACTTATATGTATGGATTAACATCTTTACTAGTAGTGTTCTCATAAACTTCTTTTCATGTAATCTTTTAAGTTCCTTAACAATCTACAGTCAGTTTTTAAATGAATAGAAGGTTAGAACTCTTAGACTTGATTACTAGATATTCTTACACCTGTAGAATTTACTTGAATTAATCAAAGATCTTTCTCAAAATTTTACTATTGTACTTATCTAAATCAAAATTATGGCATTCTAGAAAGAAAGTTCATTGCACTGGATCATAATTTTATGTATTAACTAAAATTACTTGAGGATAAGTAATAGTTAATTTTAGGGGATCTTGATCAACTGAAAATTTGATATACTTTTATTATTCATTTCATACCTATTTTTGATGATATTGCACTTTAAAGAAAGATATTTTTCATGATTTCATGCAGGTATAATGATTTTAGGCCTTTGGAGCAAAAGGAAGCGAGAAGGAGCAAATTTAGAGCGAAAAAGGACAAAAGTGCATTTTATTGAACTAGCATCGGACAACGCTAGTTTCTAGAGAGTTACGACGTTTTGGCAGAATAATGTGTCGAACGGTGCTTCTACCAGCGCCGCACAGCGCCCTATCCTGATTTTGAACTAGATTCAATGTATTTGGCCGGATTTTGAAAGGTTGGGAATTTTGTTTTGGCCAAATTTAAACACTTTAGGAGCCAAATTTCAAAGGAGGAAGAAAGGAAGAGAAGAGATTAGATTTTAGGGAGAGATTCTTTCCATTTTGTGTAGAAAGTTAGGTTATGTGTTTTCTCTTCTAAGGACTTTGAGAGGAGAGGGAAAGTGAGAGATTTCTTTTTCCTTACTCCTCTAAAGAGAGAATTGTGTGTTGTTGTGAAGAAAGAAGAGGAGTCAAAAGAATTCCTTGAGATTCACTTGGGGAATAGTTGGAGATAAGTTGTCTTTACTTTACTTTGTTAGTATGACATTGTTTTTATATATAAAATCCATGTTTTGTCATCTTTTCCTCATGAGTCTTGAGTAGATTCCTTTGTCTTTCTCCTCTTCATGTGATGTGTTGATGTTGTGAAATGGAAATGATATGTCGATTTATTATGGAGAATTTGTGATGACCTTTTCATTTAAAACTTCATTTACCTTTTTGATCTGGTCAATTGAATTTTTAAAATTTGTTGGGAATCATATGTTCTAAAAGGATTTTAAATTCACAACAAAAGTGAAGGTCACATTTAATGTTCATGAATTAGAGTTGTAGTTCATGGGGATTGAGTGCAAAAAATATTGAAATATAATTTGATGGGCTAAGAATTGGAGATTTCAGAGTGACAGACTGAAATCCTCAATCTCTGAAATCTCCAATTTGGTCCTAATGTTTAGAAACCAAAGCGAGAGGTAGCCTTCAGGTGAAGGGAAGTGAGAGTTCTGGAGTGAGAGCCAGTATCCTCCTAGCTTAACCACAGATTTGGGGACTAAACTTAGGATTAGCTAATGTTCTTTATACGCTGAAATATGAGTAAAGAATAAGAATGGTCCTATTTGGCATAATACATTTGTATCACTAATCTATATCACAATAATCATCACATTATGATTAGGAAGGAGGAAGACCCTTTCTTGTAACTGTACTTTGTTATAAATTTAATCTTGTGTTAGTTTAACTTGCTAGAGTTTAAAACGATCTTTGGTAGAAATAGTAACTGAATCTGTTTGTCTTTACTTTAAGAATTAAACAAATTGTAATTGTGCTGTGATTCGATAAGTGATTTCTGTGCTACGCCATAAAATTAAAGCCTCCATTTGGGATCGATAACCAGGACTCCACTAGAGCCCTGTATTACTTGAGCTATACGTATACTTGCATTAATTGTGTGGCTCATTATCATCTAAATCAATATATATATATATATGTGTGTGTGTGTGTGTGTATCTAAATCTGAGTTCATTAATTTTTGTAAATTAAAAAAGTCGCATCAGCACATGACCAACTCAAATGCAGTGATATGATCAATAGGGTATGATCACCCCTTGTATGCCTCTAAAGTCGGTAATTTGATTTTTTGGGGGGCTCAGCTTGAGAGATATGGACGGAGAAAGGATTCTCGGTTGATGTGTATCCTCAATGCACCCTAACCGTTGCCTCGTCACCTGCATGGATCTTGAGCTTTCATGATACTGTGAATTGTCCGCTCCCTCATGATAGTTTTTCACACTCATGTCTTTTGTGTGTTAGTGCCACCTATTGTCGTTGATTCTATTCTTGGGGGTCTGATTTCTTCTTAGGGTTGTGATGGCCCTTAGGACTTCAGCGATCTTGCCCGACATCTGCTCCATGATGTGAATTTTCATCTTTTGCATTCCTCGTTGCATATTTATCTCGATGTGATCTCTTGGAGTAGCTACATTAGCTACCTGTCTCTCTCTATAATCGTTGTTCTCCTTTTTGTGTCGATGACATGAATCCACGTTCACTGCACCTTTTAGGATGTTAAATCCAAAACATTCTGAGGGACATATCTAAGGAATACAGCGCTGAATGATGAGAGAGAACCAGAGAAAGGAGGCGATAACATAGTAATGAAGAGTAAGTTTTCATAAACTTTATTCATGAAAAAGACCAGCTATTTATAGTAGTGGGTCATCGTAAAATTACGTGTTGTACTCCTATAGTACGTAAGTATGGATAAAATATTTCATTTTATACATAAATATGGCCCCTGGGACCACAGACATCTGGTCGGGAGGGACTAGGCGGGAGTTAAGCTGGGCGGCTACTAGGTCATACAGCTAATGGGTCGGGCGACCAGGTTGGCTACTAAGCTGGAAGGTCACATGCTGGGACCAGTGCCAACTACTCTAGAGCTGACAGTTCGTTTTGGCCATTTGGGCTGTCCTAAACTAAGGGCGCCGAATTTGTTCGCATTAGCCGAGTCAGTTAGACGCTTTGGGGGGTCAATCTCTTCTCATTTGTCTTGGGGGTATTATCCTTCCTATACGTGAGAGCCAGCCGGCTACGCTCACCATACTGGAAGTCTTTAGAGCCCACGGCACGTTGCTTTCTTCGATATCTTTAAAGTTCATGCGGTTACGATTTTAATGCACGACACGAAGCAATATCGATAAATTTTTTCTTCGAATATCAAATACATAAACTATTCATGTTGAGTTTCACTATGTTGTAATGTACAGGATACGAAACAATATCAATAAATGTATTTTTATTTCGAATTGATCAACCCAACTACATACAATCTTTTTAATTAATACGTAGGGTCATAAATATTCTTTCGCAATATATATATATATATATATATATATATATATATATATATATATATATATATATATATATATATATATATATATATATATAGGCCTGCCTGACCGGTACGACAGATTAGTAATGTAGGCCCGCCTGACCAGGTATAACAGATTTCAAAACCTTACGTACGGGCTTCATCGACGTCCTCTTCCTCATTCTCCCAAAAATGGGCGCGGCGATTCGCCATTCGTGGTCTGTCGCCGCTCTATATATATCGACCCGGTTGGGCATGGATAAAGATCCACTTGGAGGCCAAATAGGTGGAGGAGAAAAGAACTTTTTGTGCTATAAGACGATCGCAAATAATCAGATCGTCTCTGGTTTAATTCTAAAAGTTATCGAGTCATTGGCCGGCCATTCTTCCTCCGCAGATATCTCCATCCCCGGTTGAGGAGATCTGTAAATCGTAATGCAATTTGGTGCGTTCTTACACTCTAGAATTTCTTGGTCTTTTTGCCTTGTATTGAGTTATTTGATCGCATTTTGAATACCCTTCGGAGAGATTCGAACCGATATCCGATTGTATTCTTCACCGATATGGTGACGACTGCAATTCTCGATAGAGTTCATCGAGCGATTCATTTCATCCATTGCATTTTCTTAATTCTCTTAATGCTTTTTTTCTTATGTGGCGTAGATCTTTAGATAAGCAGCCAAGTTTTTGCTGCAGCGGAGGAAATGCTAAAGAGGTCACGATGATGGGAGGCTTTCTAACTAGGGTTTCTAGGTAAGTATTTATGAGCTGAACGACTTATGATGAGGTTTTTGTTTTCTGCCGTAGTTTTGTTAGAGAAATCGACGTTCTTCATTTTACACATACAGCATGATTCTTGGATATGCTTATCCGGCATATGCATGCTACAAGACAGTGGAACTGAATAAACCAGAAATCGAGAAGCTGATGTTTTGGTGTCAGTACTGGTTGGTGTTTGCTCTTTGGATTCTATTTCTGGTTTGATATTTCTATAGCAACTGTGTAATTTAAAATTTTCTCCGTTTATTGGTTCTCAGGATTTTAGTTGCTGTAATGGCAGTTTTAGAGAGAGCTGGAGATGCTCTCATTTCATGGTAATGATTATATCCAATTTTTTGGGTTGTTTGGTAGCATATTTTTAACAGGATTTAGCGATGAATTTGACTTGAATCCAACCAAACATTAAAAAAATAATAAAAAGAAAAAAAAAAAGAATACTAATTCCAAGGCTCTGTTATATCGAATTTGCTTGCGACTTTCATTTCCTTTACGTTAGCAGGATTTACTGGATTTGATATATCCCATTTAACGTAAGCCAAATACCGCCTTAGTCAGTTTATATTGTCTGATGAATATTGGCATTAAAAAGAATGGAAAAGCTGATGATTAAGTTTTGATAAGGATATATAGATCTTAATTTTTTTCTTTAAGAAAAAAAATATCTAAGTTAGTCATGTTCTTCCGTACTAAAGGTTTCCTCTGTATGGAGAGCTTAAACTGGCCTTTTTTGTATATCTCTGGCATCCTAAAACAAAGGTGAGTTTCTATATTAACTTCCATATTTGAATTACATTATTGCTCACTTTTACTTTTCATTTTATATTTTCCATACTTGAATTTTTTAAAGAATTAACAGTTCATACTGTTTGAAATCATTACAGGGGACGACGTCCGTTTACAATACCTTCTTTCAGCCTTACATTTCTAAGCATGAAAATATGATTGATCGTAATCTACTTGAGTTGAGAACCAGAGCTGCTGATTTGGCTGCCCGGCTTTGGCATGAAATTTTGAGTAATGGACGGTCATGGTTCTTTGAGTTCTTGCAATATGTGGTCTCACAACCAGCTACTATGGTACACCCAGCTGAGGTATCAATTATTACTAAACAAAAGTAGTTCTTCATTTGGTTTTATTATTATACCATAAAAGTTTTGGAATCATGTGAATGCATTATTTATCTTCCTCATTATGAAATTAACATGATGACAGAGAATAACACACAAGTTTACGTGAAGAAAAGTGTCAAAATAATCCTGTTAGTTTTTTTAGAGGGTTGTTGTAGGCCTAAAGTTTATATTAGAGTCACATATGGACTGAAATAGTCACAAGGGAGGACTTTTCTTGGCCCAGTTAACAGAGTTGAAGGATGAAATTCGACACTTTAAGATGGGAAAAACAATGGACATATAAGAAGATATTCACTACCCTTTGAAAAGATTACAAAGTGGAGCACTTAGGATCTAGCACTTGACTCTCTTAACACATACAAAGTTTTCTGAAACAAGAGTGAAATTTTTATCTATTTTTGAGAATATTTCCGAGCCCTTTATTTTTTCCATACAGTTATTTCTCCATATTTGAAATTTGATGAGAAGATTCCATTCATTTAGAGAACACCTGTATGGAAAGAAAATATTGCCTAGTCCAGCTTCTTTATTCCGTACCCAGTGACTTGATAACCAGTGCAAATCAGTTTTAATGATTGATAGAAGTTATTCTGTTTGATTTAAGCAGCCTTAATAATTAATATTAGTTTTTTAAAGGGGTACTTACTTAAGCAAATTTTTATTATTTATGTTTTAAAGTTGACTAAATAATGTTTACTTAGCTTAAGAAATTACTGCTTAAAAATAAGCATCCGAACAGTTTATCGACATGCATAATGTTATGATTCGATTGATGTACTGTTTGTTAAAGGTGAATCCTTTCCCATAAACATGAAAAGTGAACAAAAAAAAGTTATTATTAAGCTTATTATTGGGTAATATGTCTGTATTGCATTTATAATAATAACAATTTATTTGCAAATATAATAAAGCATTTACGTACATACCACTGAATTCTTATGTATTTAAGTATCTAACAACTAAACTTTACATTTTATATTTTTGACAACCAAATCATTCATATCACGTAAAATTATTCCGTCCGAGATCCGTGATACTGATGCTAGTGTCGGAGAATACGACCGTTGATCATAGACTGAGCTCGGAGGCTAGTATCATGACTCATCGTCCGGACGCTAGATTCACGTCCGGACTCAAGACGGAATAATTTTTCTTCATATCACACTAAAAATATAATCATTTATTTTAGATATTTGTGCCATGTACCATCATTTAATTTAAAAAAAAATGAAACACAAATTTTCATAATAAGCCGGCACTAGTTTGCTCTCTCCACGGTGTTGTTTGGTCCAGAATTATTAAGATTATTGCATTCCATTATAAAGTTTTTATTTTTTCTATGCGATAGTTTGTTTGATCAAAAATCTTAAAAGGCTTACAAATGTGCATTGCATTCCCTTAGCATACATCTATTCATTTATTTTAATATTCAATAAAATAATTGATTTGAAGCAGAATAAATAAAAAATACGATTTTAAAATACATTAAATCCTCTCCTAAAAAAGAATAATAATAAAATCGCCTCATACAGCGATTTCCAAATCGGGATTTATCTCCCCTCCACCCCATCAAAAATCGGGATTTACATATTTAACACCTTAATTTTGCCTTTTTCCATTATTTCACCACCCAAATCTCTCCTATCACATAAAAAATACTACCATTTTTAATTACAAAAAAAAAAATGAAGCACACCATTTCAAGCATTGATATGTAAAAAATTGAAGCATAGGTGTTAGATATGTAAATACTAAGAACTAAGTGGTATATATGTAAATCTATGTATTCCAGGTATTCCGACATTTCTAAATTACATAACAGTCCATAGTTCTATTGACAACAGGAACCAAGACACCCTCGACATCTATCCACAGCAGCATCGCCTGATTCAACAGGGCAAACATCAACTTCCCCGCAGCCGAAGATTGAGCACTCCGACTTCATTAAGAGCCAGAAACAAGAGCGATTGAAGACGGACGGCAACAGACCAGCCTCTCCTTCCTCGGCCTCGCCTAAACCCAGGCATGGCCGCCATTTTCCTAGGTTTAGTACTCCTCCTCCTCCTCTTGCTGCTATATCTCCACATAGTGAAAACTCGCTTCCACTCTCCGAAGACTCAAAACAAGAACCAATGCGTTTAGCTCGTCGCCCGAGGATCAAGAAACCAGTCACCACCACCACCGCTTCAACACATTAAATTTTTATCATATATTTTTATATATATTATATTATTAGAGATATTTATATATATATATATATATATACATTTATAATGTTTAGGTGTTAAAATTAAACATTATATATTTCACTCTTAAAAGATTAATAATAATGACATTGTTTTGTACGGAAGTACATGCCCGTTATTATTTCTGTTATTTTCATCATGCAAAAAGTTTACTAAAAGCACCTTTGATAAATAAAAGTTCAGGTCCCTTTCACAGATTTTAGGAGTAAAATCAACTTTTTAGTATTTCACGGCTAAACTTTAATTTAACGGGTGTTGCACTCCGACTATTTCCCATCCGGACCTCCGACTCAACCACCTTGCAGCTACTTTTGTCATCTCTTTCCTGTCTTTTTCTTGCCGCCGCACGGCAAGAGAGCTGTTTTAAATGACGATGACCCCAATGACTCAATTTGAGCTTATGGGAAGTTTGATCTAAAATTCCTAAAAAATTATTCTTTTAAGATTACATTGGTAGTAATTCGGTGAAAGGAGGATTATTTGGAGCAAGCTCAACAAATAACTTTATTAATTCTTTTGATTTCAGTAATGAATAAATATGTCCATATATAATAGAAAGTATATAGTAGGAATATAAGTCAAATGTCTCCAGAGTGAGACTCCATTATTGGTAAAGAGTCATACCTAAACTAAACATGAACTTAATTTAGTGACTCTCTGTTGATTGTTTGACATCGATCGGTTAGGACTTCCATTTAGTTTCACCCAAGCTTCATCTTGGTTATCGATAGATCATCGAGGTTGGGGTTCATAAGCGGTGACAATCATTCTATGAAGTCTTACTTTTAGTATGATTAAGAATGATTCCCTTAACCAAACATTTGCCTATGGGTCAGAGATCACATTCTCCTCCCATTGCTTGGGAGTTCTTTTCATCTTTCTCTTGTGGTACTACACTCTTCTTCTCATAATAAGAATGTAAACAAAATTATTTGGTCTATTCCATTCTTGTTCAATCTTTAATGAACTTAAAATCTAATGATCGAGTCGATTCCATGATTCCGAGTTCATAATTCCAACCCATTCTCATTTTGGGAAGAAAATACCTACAACTCTTTTAATACTGTTATTAAAAGCAATCGTGAACTAAAAAATAGACCTAGAAGCTAAAGGAGGAATGATATTCCTATCACTCATATAGTCTTACTCAATTCAATGGATTTTAATGGAGATCTCTATAATTTTGCATGTGGGGTTATTTCTTGGTTGTGATAGGACTTCTTACGAGTGTTGTTTCTATCTTTATCTAATATATAAAATAATCAAGTTATTAATGACTGAAGAGAAACAAGAAAATTTAGGCTTGATAGCCATTCACATCGGATTAGATAGAGTTTTCTGAAAAATCCTGACAGTGGAGGAAGAACCCCTATACATAAGAGACATAGGGCTAAAGAGAGCCAAGAAATATTTTTCCTGTATATTTCTGCATAATCTCAAATGTTATCAATTTTGATACTTCGCATATGTTTCATACTTAAGAGTAAGAGCAATGAGATTCCACAATATTATTGTAAGAACAGCTAGGATTTTAAAAAGAAGATGACATTTGGTTGGTGAGAAAGAAAAGGGAATAATGAAAATATGTGTGGCTAAAGCTGAAGCAGCTGCTATTGAAGTAACATGATGAAAAGCAATGACTAGAGTGAGAGTCAAAGTCGAAAAGAGGATTTCTCACTTCTTTATCTCATTCAAAATTGTACATGAGATATTCACCTCACACGACTTTAAGAGATAAAAGAAAGAAAAACTATACTTATTATCTTTCTTTTTTTTAATTAACTTCCTGCATATGTATAAGATTTAATCCATTTGATTTCTAAACAGGGTTACAATTCCTCAACTTTTTATTGAATCCTTCATTAGTGGTTATGATGATTGAGGAATAGAACCTTCTAACCTGATTCATTCTCCATAACCATAAGATGCTCATCTTAGGATAATGCTTTTGTCAACATATGCTCCTATTACATTTATAGTATCTAAAGAATGAGAACCTATAACTTAGTATCAACATTGATATTTCAACTATTGTATATGTCATTAATTCGATCCTTTGTAGAGTTACACATAAAAACGAACTTGCAAAATGAATCTTTTAATCATAAATAGATTTGTTGTTCCTAACCTTGCTTTACTCTAATTGTTATTTGAATGAAAATATCACAATAAAAATTTGGTCAAAGTGATGTTAACAGAAAAGGTGACTTATTTATCAACTTCGTGTCAATCAACCCCAAAGAATCAAATTGTACCTTACGTAAAGTTGTTGGAGTATGGTTAACCTCTATATTTGAAATCATTCCTTATATACCTGACATTGTTCATAATTCATAAACATATTTTGTAGCATTAGTAAGAGGAGGAAGGGTTAAGGATTTATCTAATGTGAGATATCACATTGTTTGAGGAAACTTAGATGCTTTAAGAGTAAAAGATTAGATTCTTATCCAAGACTTGTATCATTTAATGATGTTGTTCGAATCAATAGAACATGTGAAGTGTATGCTTAGCCCAATAATAAAAGTTTTGGAAGGGGACTGAAGCAGGATACCATGAGACAAAAGATATTCTTTCTAAGATAATCGATTCTGAGCTTTTATGTACATAGTCCAATAATGAAAATGATGTAGATTCTCTTATTATCCATAGGTGCATACAACATGGCCAAAGATCTAGTAAGGTTGATGGCGGTGAAAATCTTTTTTGTCGACTTGCATTGCTATCAATTCTCGTCTCAAGTTAATGTCAATGGTCGCCACTCTCTTTCTCTATCTATCGCCCTAGTTCTTATCCTACCTGGACTTATTGTCAGAAGTCATTGGAGAATTTTGATAAGGATTAATCATGATAGAGATTGAGAGAAAATAAGATCAAATGATAATCTCATAGAATAAGTCTTCAGATTGTGTAATTACTGAAGTTTTTCATATGAGAAAATCATATGAAGATCTTGGGTAATCAGAGAGGTTTTATAGGTAAAATACCTATCCTGAGTTCTTTAATTTCTTATAGGAGCAAGCTCCTATAGTTAATTACATTCTGAGCAATTAATATTACCTAGGAAAACTCCCGATTAAGGTCAACATTTATACTCGAAAAAGTGTAAGTGTTGTTGTGGCAATGCGTTTCTGAAGAATCGATACTACCAGAAAGTTTTGTTTATGTTGGGTGTATGTCGTTGCTTTTTTGTGTTTTGTTTTATTGTTGTAATGTCATTTCATATGTCATATCGGGATGTCGTAGTTTGTATGTCATGTTATTTTATGTCATGTCGTAATGTCATTTTTATTGTTGTAATATTATTTTGTCATATTGCGTTTTGTTATGTCATATTGTCGTGGTAAAGGTGACTTATCTATCAAAGTGATGTTAACAGTAAATGTGACTTATCTATCAACTTCGTGTCAATCAACCCCAAAGAATCAAATTGTACCTTACGTAAAGTTACTAGAGTATGCTTAACCTCTATATTTGAAATCATTCCTTATATACCCGACATTGGTCCTAATTTATAAGCATATTTTGTAGCATAAGTAAGAGGAGGAAGGGTTAAGGATTTATCCAATGTGAGATATCACATTGTTTGAGTAAACTTAGATGTTTTGAGTGTAAAGGATTGCCAACAAAGGCATTCTAGTGTGTTGTAGATTCTTATCCAAGACTTGTATCATTTAATGATGTTGTGTGAATCAATAGAACATGTGAAGTGTATGCTTATCCCAATAATAAAAGTTTTGGAAGGGGACTGAATCAGGATACCATGAGACAAAAGACATTCTTTCTAAGAGAATCGATTCCTAGCTATTATGTACATAGTCCAATAATGGAATAATATTATAGGTTTTCCCTTCTTTTGTTCAAGTCAACAAACAATCTGAATTATCTTGAATTTTTCAGAATAGGTTTGAGTCTAATAACAATGGTTTAAATCACTTCTTTTTCCATTATACTATTTCAGAAACTCATGGACTCAATTGTATGGATATATACAATACAAGATTTCCAATCCTAATAGGAAACTGGGAGAAACAAATACTCAATTTAAAAGGAAAGTGAGTAAACTTAATTCCATAGTCGATCTAATAGTGTTGAATCTGAAGATGATGTAGATTCTCTTATTATCCATAGGTGCATACAACTTGGCCAAAGATCTAGTAAGGTAGGAATAGTTTTATAAGGAAAGATTGAGAGGGAAGGAATTTTAGATCACAGTGTCACAGATGAAGAAAAAGAGGGAGAGAGAGAGTGTCTGTGTGTGTGTTCTCAGAAAAGGATTTGAAGTCTTCCAGGAAAGAGAGATGAAGAAGGAAGAAGGGGGAGGGAGAGAGATAGATAGATAAATAGATAGATAGAGAGAGAGAGAGATGAGGGATCTATGGAGTCCCCTCTTCTCTTTACTCTTGTTTACCCTTTTACGCATTAGATAGAAAATAATATAAAATTATCAAAGTTGGAAATCAAGATGCGTGTTATTAACTTCTCTTTGATCAATGCTATAATTATGAGGCATTATCGACTCGTGTCAGATATTGTTGGTACAACGACTATCTTCGATGTTTGGGTGATGGGACTGAATCCCAGTATCAGACGACATCCTTAAATGAGAGATGGACAGATGTCATGGTTGTTCATGATGACTTGAATTGTAAATCTGTAGAGATATTTTTAAAATATCTTCTGAAGGAAGATGGAAAAAGCTAGATCAGTCGCTTCAGTGTGTGGGCTCAATTCAGCCACTTCAACAGGTAAGCTCAATTCAGGCTGATGATAGGAGCCGAGATGAGGAGGATCTTAAAGTTCTATATATGGAGGATTTAGGATCCCTGCCTCTGTAAAGAAAAAAATTGTCGTAAAGAAGGAAAAATGGTTGAGACTCGAACCTGTGTCGGCTAATTAAGTTGGCTCATCTGAGGGTTCTGAGGTGTCGACTCTAAAAATGCCTTGCCATAGAATCCGAGCATCCGAGCCTAGCATGAGTGTGATTATTATAGGCCAGCAGAAACTAACTAACAAAAGCATCGAGGCTGGTGAAGAGGCACTGATGGAAATGGTAGTCTCTAACACCCTCCAGCAATCATAACAGAAAAATAGAGGTAACTGGTCGTGATCGAGAGACAACTTCTAGAAAACTCTTTCTTCAAAGGATAAATTTTTAAGAATTTTAGAATTATTCTTTGATTATTGGTGGTATTAGTAACTTCTTGACATTATCTTAATGTAGATGAATTAGTCAGATTGGAGGATCGCGAGGACAATATAAAATCAAAAGACGCTGTCGAACTCCCTTCTGTTGTCACAACCGGGCCATAAGATATAATCGTCACACTTCCTTTAATGGCCGATGTAACGCGCCATTGATCACTCGATCCTTTTCCTGCAATTGGTCCCATGCTTTCTACCTTGCTTAGCCAAGTTTGTGGTTCTCAACAGAAGCAACATGACTAGCGGCAGCTTTCCTCCAAATTTATGGAGTGACGAACGAGTGTAATTCGGCCTTTCGAGGGAGCGGTTGGAGGTTCTCCTAAAGATTTGGAGCAAGAATTGTCAACCTGCCTGACAACCACAAATTTAGTGGCGGCGACCCTGTGAATGGAAATCGTCACATTGAAAAGCAAGCCAGTGAATGTGTTGTGTGCACTGAGTACTTCATGAAACGACTGTTCTGAGTAAGTTACAACATGATGCTGACCAAGTGAAGCAAATTAGATTCGATGGAGATTTTGTCCTCCAAAGGTTGGTTTAGAAAGGGTATGTCCTAACTGAAGCCTTGGCAGGCCCATTTATAAAACACATTATTCGAGATCTATAATAATGTTATTAGTAATAAAATGACATTTAAATGAATGCGAATGGATCTTTTCTGGACACAAATCATTATGTGACGTCTCGACTCACGTGATCGCCCTATAAATTGGTTAAGGGACTTCTTTCTACCCTTTACGATTTCTTATTTATGTTTTGTTGCCTTTGTTCCTTCATTTTCCTTTTGCTCTCCAGTCATCTTTTGTTATTTGTTATGAATCTGAAATATTCTCCCACCCTTTTTAGCTTTTTTGAGGGTGTCGATCCTTTGCTCTTGACAGAGAATGATGTGAAGGAATTGTAGAGGAAATATATTTTCGATGATAGTATCATCCTTTGGAAGATGTAGGTATTGACACATGAGACGAATGAAGTAGTTATGGATCTAGTTATTTATCGAGACCAATTTTATATGGTCTTCGATTGCCCTTGTGCCTCGAGATTTTGTTCATTTCAATAGGTATGGGGTCATTTTCGCAAATATCATTTCAAGTGTTGTCGAACTCTGTTGTTTTCATAATGACTTTCATTCTTTTCTATCTTCAGGAAGGCATCGCATGGTCGTCCAACCTCTTTGGAGACTTTTAATCATTTAAGATCGATAGAGAAGGGTTTTTCATGTTCTCAACTAGCAAGAAATCTTTCTGATTGGGGTTGAGAATAAAATAAAGGATCGGAGGAAGCAGCTTGTACTTGGTTCCTATCTTAGCCACTGGGGAATTCAGATCGAGCTATTCAAGCCAGCGAGGGATAAGTTAAAGTCCCTCCAAGAGCATATGCATATTGTCAAGGCAATGTTGACCGATCGCCATCTCTCTGTCCCGTAAATATATTGTAGAACTGATAGTCACTTAGATGCTGATGGTTAAGATGACTGAGGATCCATGGCTTCTCTTGGATTACGATGAGGTGATATGGGCAAAGGTAGAATGGGAGAAATTAGTCTCCATGAAACAAAACAGAAACATCCCCAAACGACAGGTAATTCCATGGAAGATGAGAATCACACGTTAGTAGTGTGGCCTCAAGATATATTTTCTTTGTGTTAAAAATCACTATTTTTATTCAAGATACAGTGAACGACAAGGCCATTTTTATGGCTCGAAAATCTTTTTCCCAATTTGTTGATGTAGGAGAAGGTGATGGGAGGAGGCATGTTTTCGAAGGGACTCCGAGCAAAATCGCAATTATAACCACCTCTTCCTCAAAAGTTAGCATGTCAATGGATGCGTCACTAATACCCACCATTCCAATGGATTCATGGGTCAATGTTTCATCTTTAATCTCCTTGCTCAAGCGGGTCGAGGTCGACCGACTCCTTTTCACTTCTAGGTTTATGTCGTTGTCAAGGGAGGCGACCCCTTCTCCCCGCTACGAACCCTCACCTACCTTGGAAGGAGAGACTGTCTGTGGGAAAGGAAAGGAGCCAATGGAAGAAGTGGCAGTCCCTCCTCCCCTTCATTAAGAAGGATTCTGATTGAGAGCCCATGGACGGAGGGGACAGGTGGATGTGGATTTGCAGAGACAAGCAGTTCTTTTCAATAGGTTGAAGGACTGGTTTTCACTGTTGGTTGAGAACAAAGGTTTGCAATTTCTCCTGGTGGAGTTGTTGTGGTCCGATGATTCGACAGAGCTTTATAAGGATTTGACCATAGAGAGCCTGTGAGGAATGTGGGTCAGGTTCATTTGATGGCGGCTCAGGCCACTCATTTCCAAGGAATGACTTTGGTCTTTTCTGAAAGATCTCTAAGAGAAACCCAAAAGAAAATTGCTTCTCAGGAGGCATGTTGACCTCACTTTTGGTTGAGTTCTAGTCTCTCTTAATATAGCCTAGGGTGTAGCCATAAGACTCTTCTGATGAATTTCTTAGAAGACTACTCTTGGAACCCTCCTCAAAGAAAATCAAAATTTTTTTCACTTCACTAGGAGTTTTCATATGCTTAAGACCTAACCTTCAGCTTTTGGGAGGAAGTGACTAAGCATAAGGAAACTTGGGGGGAAGTATCCTATAGGTGATCAAACCTTAGGATTTACCCCAAGAGGTCTGGAGCTTGCACAATTTACACTCACAAACCTAAACAAAGCACACCCCACTTTGAGCTCCAAATTCTTTGGAAACTCATGTGCATGGTTTTCCCAAGCTCTTAGCCCCAAGCTAAGGTTTGGTTAATACAAACACATAAAGGACCAAATAAGGGTTTCCCCTTGTTCCATGGCTCAACCTAAACAATCTCATGTTACTCACCTCCAATCAACCTCAATTTTTCCAAAATTTCAATTTTTGACCCCTTGACCGTAAATCTACCCAAACACCCCTAAACTCTAAAATCCCCCAAAATTTCCAAAAATACTCAAATTACCCATTTTTCTCCAAAAATTAATTCAAAATATTTCCCACCACTCAAATTAACTAAAATTACCCAATTTTACCAAAATTTTGAAAATAACTCCAAAATTTGTAAAATTACCAAAACACCCCTCCTAGCCCAAAAATCCGAAAAATTCCAAAAATTCTCAAAAATTTCCAAAACTTGTTAAATATTCCCAAGTTCATTTCTCTAAACTACCACATGACATAGTTTGACCAATTTAGCCCAATTTAACCAAAAGCCCCAATTTGACTCCTTTAACCCAAAAATGCCCAAATTAAACCCAATGTCCACCCAATTGCCCTCAATCTTGCCCAATTTCAATTCGAAACTTTAATTCATTATCTCTAGCCTCAATCTAAACCAAATACAAACCGTATTTGACCTACATTTGAGCTCAATTTCAATTGAATTCCATAATCCATAATTTTGACCAAGTGACCCATTTCAACCAAACTAAACCTAATGTCGATCAATTTCACCTCAATTTTAATTCTAAACCTCCCATTACACTCCCTTAAACCAAATACATTCTATTGCGTCAAATTTGAGCCCAAGTATCATCCAAACATAATTGAAACCAAATCCCTAATTTTAACTCCAATTAAGCTAAATTGAACCCTCAAACCATTTCAAAATCACTCCAATCCCCTTTCAAACACTTTATAACAATCATAAACATCATTTTGAATAATCAATTGTGTCTAACAAAAGCTCGAACCCTACCTAACCCAACCTAAACCCAATATGACCTAAATTGAACTCTTGACCGAATGTCACTTAAATGGAGCCAAATTGACCAAATTGGCTTCACCACAGCCAACCGTGGGAGCCCAGGGACATGCCAAGACCAACTATACCTAAGCTCATTGAGCCATGGGCCAAACGTCCCTCACTTAGGACCAATGGACCTCACCCTTTTCGGCTAACCCATAACTCCCCTTAACCCTCCAGTAAGCAACCCAATTAATGACACTGAGCTCCCCCCTTACCTCTTATCAGCCTGCCAGCCACCTTCCCTGTCCTTGCCATCTACCCTTGCCACTGGAAAAGCTAAGCCTAAAAGCCCCCATACCCCTCTAAACTCAAAATTAAGATTTTTTGGTGAGGCATCCCCTCAGTGATCAATGACACTACACAGCCCTCACCTTAAGCTGCCTAAAACACCCAAATTAAAGCCCCGAGCTCCACCAATTGGCCATTGCTATAAAATCCATCCTTCATGACCAAGAGGGGGTGCTAAAATTTTCTTAAGGAAATCCTGCCAAAACCTCACTAGAGCTTCCTTGAGACTTCCTGAGTGCAAGCCCACCATCCTCAATCATTGAACCCCACTATCCAGAGCCAATTTCTCTACTGAAATTCTAGCCGAAACTAGAACAAATTTCACCACAGCTCCACAGTGTACCAAACTCAAATTAATTGTTCCAAGACCTTCACATCACTAAAAGAAGAAGATGCCCAATCAAAGCCCCATCACAGAGAGCCTCTGCACCAGACATTGATCAACACTTGAAATCAGCCATGGTCGAATTCAGGTCTAGACATTTCATCACAACAAAAGGCTTCATCTGAAGGTTCGTTGGGACCAATCAAAGCTACCACAACCATCTGATTGAGGCCTCCTTTCTCAGACAACGGTATTGAACCTCACCTTCTTCCCGAGCTTATTTCAATTCTTCATACATGTTGGGTGAATTTTAGGTGTGGTTAGCTATATAGATAGGTTCGTCTAGGTCAGATGAAGCTCTAGAAACAAACTTTATGCAGTTTAGTTGAGTCTAGCTCGATTTCTTAAGTATAGAAGATGGAGGGCTCACGACAAGAACCAGTCAAAGACGATGAAGGAGGACCGTTCGATCTCGCATGAATCGCTTGGACGGCCAGGATGAAGTCGGATGGAGATCTGAGACATAAAGCGCCGAGCTAAGTCAGATGGCAGCGTCGAATTAAGGAGTGTTGTGTGGTCTTTCGGAGCTGCCTAGGATCCAGTTAGTGCCGCGTGTTTAAGTGAGAAAATATTAAATTTTTGATTTATTTAAATTTAGTTAACTTTTAAAATCCATAACTTGGTGTTGAAAAATCAAAAAAATAAAAGAAAAATACTCTAATGCTCAGTGAACAAAGGAGAATAATGCGGAAATGATTTGAAGTTTATTTGATGCAAGTTTTATTATTAATTAATTCAATACAGTCTAGAGTATTTTAATTCTCCATTGGCTTAGACATTTCACCATGCTATGAAACTTAGTGGTCTTAGATAATCTTTCTTGATTTTTCCAATATTAGAGGAGATCTCTAGACAAAGATTTCTATTTTTCAAATTATCATGTCTATTTTAGTATAAAAATTGTAATAATTAAAATAATGATGAGAAAATATAAAAAAAATTTTTGTATGTTACTTATGATCAGAGAACCCTAAGAAAAATGTAAACTTGGTCTAACTCATTTAAGTATAAAAATTTCATGTCAAATGGAGTTAATTTCAATGCTTAAATGAATTTTTCAAGTTAAATCACATTTTTGGTAATAAAAATAAATATAATAATTAAAATACACTTCAAAAATTTACCAAATTAATTTTGGGAGTCCTCTATGGTTAGAGGAGTCTCTGAGCAATAAGATTGCAATTAAAATAAAATTTTTATTTTTAAGTATTATTTTAAAATTTAAATAATTAAAAATTAATAAAAATCACAAAATTAATAAAATTGTTGGAAATATTCCAAAAATGTCTCATAATTATTTAGGAACCATCCAAATAATTTTCCCAAGCCTCTAAGCCAAGATATTAATTTTTAAAGGCTTAAATTAATTTTGGAAGGCCAAAAAAATGAATTTCCTTAACTTCCCACCAAAATAATTCTACAAATTAAAATAAAAATTAGAAAATATGAAATTTTTTCCTCTTGGTTCCCTGACCCTAGAGAGATTCATGAAAAATATAAAACTTAATTTTGAACCTCTAAAATATTTTATAATTAATTAATCAGAAATTAAAATAATGATACTAATTAGATTAAAGCTCAAAAAATTATGAAAATTGGTCCAAGTGGTCCTCTAGTATAAGTCTACCTTAAATAAAGATTACAAAGTCAAAGGTTTTGTTTTGGTCAAGTTATTGAATTTTCTTTAAAAATCCTTATTTTTGTATTAAAATAAATATATAAATTAAATTAAAATTTGAAAAATCACATTTTTCTCCTCTGATATTTTAATTAACCCATAAGTAGAGTCTCATAAAAATTTTAAAGTCATTTGAGTTAAATTTAAGGAATTATGAGGTGATAAGGCCTTTAGGGGCAAAAGTGTAATTTTGAAGAATTTAGCCTTAATCAATACTTAGGCTTACTTGAAGTGGGAAATGGGCAATGAATGAACTTAATTATTATGCTTGAATGATTGAAACATAAAGGAATAAATGGTAGGAAACCATCTTATTTTTATCATATTAAAAGATAAGTTTATGATTTAATCATTATAACTTGGAGGAAAAATTAAATTAAAGGTCCTCAAGGTTAGGGGTTGGTTTTGAAAGATGATAACCCACTAATCCAACACCCCCTTATTTGATGTTTAATAATAGCTCATTGATTTGATAAGAATCAGGTTCATATAGCTAAACCTTTCTAGAACATCACAAAATATACCAACTGAAATCTTAAGTTCTTGGTAGCGAGCCTAGGCTTAACTGAAAAATTGACTAATAAGGATTAGAAAGAGAAACATAGTTAATCTTAAATCACTTTTGAAACACTACAAGCCCATCAAAATTGATTAAATTCTTCCACAAATTAAGTTTGCCTCTAAAGGCCCCACTTACATGGTTCGTAAGTAAAATATCAAATGATAACTACCCCACCTTTTGGGATAATTAAAACATTGGCTCACTGTGCATAAGGATATAAACCAGATGAGTTATTTGATAATTATGATAAGTCCAAAATGACCTTAAGGAAGCTCAGAAGAATTGTGAAATGTCTTAGGTACCTCCTAGGCCCATTTTACAAATCTTCTGGACAACTTGTAGGATAACTGAGCCTATCATATTTATTAAATAAAGAGATCTCTTAAATGGATGAATATGACCCACTAAGTTATGACATAGAGTTTGGTAGGCCTGTGACAAACCTATCTATAGGCTTTTACTTTCCTATAAATTATAAATGTTTATTGCAAAAAGTTACTAAAGGTTCAGATGGAGAAACGAGAAGACTCGTCAGGTACACCTTTATAGTTTACAACGCTTTCTTTTCCTGCACTTTCCTTACTTTTTCTAGCTTACGACCTTGCATGTTAAACAATAATGGCGCCCTACATGGAAACTAAAATTTCTATGATAGCCACAAAACCAAAGTCAAAATCAAAATTAAAAAATCAAAATAAGATAAAAATCATCGCCACAACAATCAAAATATAAAACAATTCAAAATTTAATCACAAACAAGACAAGATCATAATTGCAACTAAATTAAAACGTCTCTATCGGATGATCAGACATACCTCAGAGGATACAATTTATGGTTGTTAATGTGATTTCCCATGGTCTAAATAAAAGAACAAAACTTATTAACTTTAGTTTAGTAAATTCATCTGGACTAAGTGAATTCGAAGAAAATAGTAGTGTCGGAATGATGAAATTGTGGAATCTTAAACGGTTCCACTTAATCGACTTAAATATTGTCCGATAATAAGACATTATGACACCTTAAATTGGAAACTTCTAAAACATGACACTTCTCTTCGCTCTTCAATTGACACTTCTTTAAACTAAACCTGCTACGACGAGGAGCTTGGAGCATACACATTGGGCAGCACGACCATCTTCAACATCAAAACTCCTTAGAAATTAAAATAACAAGCCATAGGACTTCGAGGTAGCTTGCTTAGTGCAGCATAAACTCTCACTTTATCTCTTTAGGCCTTTGCATGATCATATTATGCAATATAAGCCCTAACTCGTCTTAGGATTCCGAGGTCTTCATCGGGTATGACATAAACCCTCCCATCTTCTAGGTTTTTCATATGATCGGTATTAAGTTAATGTAAGCCCTAAATAATAAAATTGGCAGGATGAAACACCAAATAATTATCTTAAATTAAAGTTAAGCCATAGGATAGTTTAGGAAGAACACCAAGAGCTCTATGTCTTTCCTCTAGTCTCTCTTTCCCTTGGATTCCTACAATAAATTTTCTGAAATTTGAGCCTTTCACCTAGTGGATTTCCTATTACCACATTTTCTTGAAGAAAAGTACCCTTTGGAAGTCATGAGTACAATATTTCCTGATCTATATCAAGTGTTTTCTTAGGTGACCTCGATTATCTAAGATGTAATTAACTATAAGGGGTTGCCCTTAAAAGAAACTTAAAGACCCTATATTAATATAAACCCTATCTGATTCCATCATATTATATAGGGTAAATTGTCGGTCAACAAGAATGGTTCGCAGACCAAAAAAATGTCATGACTTCTTTAGCTTATTTGATTAAGCCTCACCACCATGCAATGTATCTATTCTTTGGGATAGATACTTGTCTTTTGGTGAAGTGCTCGATTATTTAAATTATAGTTTATACGAGATCTGTTTGATTTCATATTTTTCAAATTTAAAATATTATTTAAAAAAAATCCAAATATATAAATTAAATCAAAACCTTATTTTATAAAAATACATTTTACACTTTCCAAAAGTTTCAAATCTCCCAAACAATTTTAACGACCGACAATTTTATAGCGACTCCACTGAGGATTAGTTTCTCTCTTCATTATGATCAGGAAATGTTATATTCATAGATCGGTAATGAGTTCATGTCCCTCATGAACCAGATTATCATTCTTTCATTTATATACTTCGCACATTTTTTCTTAGGGGAAGCACGATCAACTTTCCTCGATTTCAGGACCATCTGTTTAACCATCCTTAAATAGAAGGGTTCGGAAATCTCTTAGGATTCTTCTTGATTTTGTTGGGTCGGACCCCCAATAGGTGTGTTGGCAAATAAGTTTCTCTAGGGCAATGTGCGTTGTGAAGGGGATCCCGGGCATGGTCCCATACTTCACCTCCTCTTTATGCCTCCTGGGCTCAATCCTGCCATCGATAGATTGACCCATTCCTCCTTAAAATCTTAAGACTCCTTTTAACAAAAATATGTAAATCTTAAATACAAATGAAAAAAATATAAAATATTAAAATGAAATGAAATTGTGCGCAATTCACATAACAACTTTGCTTTTCATAGTGTTTGGACTATGATTAAAATGTTTAAGCCCTCGCTAATTTCTAGAATTCTTTTCATTCGATAGTCAAAGATGTCAATCCCTACACTGACTTTCTCCTGCAACTTGCCCACCTCTCATGAGGCCCGTCTTGCAACACCAATGATTCAATTTGGTACAGGCTTCAATGAGTTTGAAGTTGTACATGGAAAAAGCCCCGTTCGTGGTCGTGAAAGTTACCATCCCCGAAGTTCAAGAACCATCTACTGAGTTTGACTTTAATTTCGATGATGATTTCCCTTCTTGCTAATAAAGTGAATGTTTCTACTGCTCCCATCAATAGTAGTCTCCGTGCCTAGGGGAGTTGTCACCCTTACCACTACCGATTTTTCCATCACCGCACCGGCCTTCCTTTCTGCCAAAGGGAAAGAATTTCTGCACAAATAAATTTTTGACAAAGCCTATCTTGTCCCGCCTTCAGTTTTTGAGATTGGTTCTAGCTCCAGAATTCTCCCTCCAACAAGATCTCAAAGGAGGAATCGCATTCGCAGGGCCCTCAAAGCCGCCAGGGCACAAGCTACAAATATGCTAGTGATTGATGAGTTTCCCCAACAAGAGGAACTCGGTTTACCGGATACCTCTCATCTCCTTCGAGGGAGTAGGTTCCACCCATTAGTTGACACTACTGGAGAAGAAATCCACTAGAAGATTGCTGCTACGCAGCTGTAACCACATGGTCGTGATGAGGTGAGGGAGAGGCCCACACCCATCACTCTTACATCCTCCTTTGAAGGATAGCTGAAAAGGAAAGATGCTCTATTGCTAAGCTCCTCAAAAGGATGGGATGTACAATATTCCTTGAAATAAAGAATGAAACCTTGAAGATGGAGAGACCCATCTGAGTGTCCGTCAAACATCGCTTGGGAAAACATATTGATGCCACTAATATAAATGATGTTATGGCCGTTCTGACACCCGCAGTGCGTAGATCAGTTAAGTCCCAGCTGGGTCCGAGACTACCAGCTACCGATGACTATAAGGAACCCCGGAAGAGAAAGAACGGGAGAAGATTATTCTCCTCTGTGCATGGTTTACACCCTAGGGAGCACACTTCCCCTCACTACCCCGATGTCCCCGACGAGACACCTCCTCTCAAGGCGTCGACTTTTACAAGGAAAGTGTGGTTACCGAAGTCGTTGCACTAGTACATTCCGAAAGGTCTGTTGACCACTAGATGGATCATGAGTCTAATGATTCTGTTGCCACTACCATCGTTACTTTTGAGTCAGTTGCAGAGAAAAGTGATAGTCGAGAAAAGCCTACATATTTGAAATTGGCAAATGATAAAACAATCGATGATAAAGTTCGAAAGCTCTGAGCAGAAATTTCAAAATTGGTAAAATAACGAGATTTGGATATCGAAGATGAGGATTACTTCCTGTCAGATTACATGGATGAAGAATTCATGGAAATCAATATGGTTGAAACTAGGTCCACGTCATCTGCGTGTGATGCTCCTAGTGAGGAGAACATCGTGGATGAGCTTTAAAGGACCATTCTAAGAAGAGATGAACATATTAACCATCTAGAGAAGAAAATGGAGGAAATGACCACCGCCATGACCACCATGGCTACACTCTACGGACAGACAGTCACAGTTACGAACAACAGCATCTCTAGAAGTCAACCAGCCTGAAATCATACATATAACAGATGAAAGAAGAGAAATTGCTACTGCCAATGAAGACAGACCTCCAAGGAAAGATCGAACTTCGAGCCTACTAGAAAAGGATATCAAGCAAATGTTCGAACAACAAGTTCGGGAGGCCTTGGCTCAGTCCAAAGGCGGAGCATCAATTTAAGAGGGTAGACCCTACCTGGAGGAATTTAACGTCGTGCCTTACCCCAAAGGCTTCGTGCCTCTGACTTTTAAAACATTCGATGGGACTGGAAATTCTCGTCAACATGTGGCACACTTCAGAGCCAATTGTTGTAACACAGGAGGAAATAAAGCTCTTTTATTCCAACAAGACTCTAGCTTGTTAGGAATAACATTTGATTAGTATGTTGAGCTTCCCAATGGATCAGTAAAGACATTCGCAGAGATGGAAAATATATTCGTAAAGAGATTCACCGGTGCGCAACACCATGTCACTATAAGAGATCTCATAGTAGAACGACAGAAGCTCGACAAGACTCCAGTCGACTACATCTTGATATGGAGAAACTTAAGCATGAAGTGTGAGCCTCAGTTATAGGAACAACACGCGATCGAGATACTACTCAAGAGTATTCACGGTCCGGTGGCTTTCATGCTTAAGGGTCTTACCATCAAGTCCTTCTAGAAGTTACTCAGTAAAGCCAGTAGTTTACAAGAATAAGTTAAGCATATGGAGCCTACAGAGAAAGCAGAGAAATCAAGGCCCGCCAAAACATATGAAAAGAGATCTAGAGTAGTGGCAACGGTTGATAAAGGAAAACAACCAATGAGAATTTAGGCCGAGCAGTCGCCGCAACAACACAGTCAGTCCCCTCAGTACATGCAGTCTCAGCAGTATGGTCAGCCTCGTTCATAGCAGAGCAGTCAGTCTGATCAGCCGCAAGGTCATACAGGATAGATGGACGACTGATCCCAGATATTTATGCTTACATTTTATTTCCTTTTAATTATATCTCCTTCTTTACAACGATGCTAAAAACTTGATGTCGATGCAAACGAGAGTTTAATTGATATTATAATAAAATGGGATTTTACGTAAGTATATGTATCGTTATCAAGTATATAAAGCTTTTTGATTAAGCCCTGAATATCGATCCCACGGAGATCGCGGTTAATCACAGTGGCTTTCAAGAGAATTTCTACTCTACAATAACACACCCAAGCTTGGAAATTCGATAAAAGTTTGGTTTTAATAAAATCCTACAATTATTACTACAATACTACTTCTAAATGAAAACACATAGTGAAAAGCAGAAAAGTGGAGTTTAATATATTAAAAGTACATTTCCTCATATAATTAAATTAGTGACATGTGTAAAAGTAAAACAAGTAGTGAGAGAGATTGTGACAAATATGAGCAATTATATTCTTTACCCTTACTTGGTTATATAAAGAATATAAGTTAATATGATGTTTTGAAATTTTGTAGATGGGTTAGGCAGGGAAGATACAATCTCTCACTCTAGAATTCCCTCTTCTCCCTCCACCTGGGGGCTAACATCTCATAACAAAACTTAAAACATCAAACCAAATTAGGGGACTTTAGCCTATCACTCTAAAGTCCTCTAATTTTACTTCCCATTAAAAATCATATCTTCCTATTTATTTGCACTCAATTATATGAACTACATTCTCACTCATATAATCTCATATGATTTTTACCAATAGTTGACTGAGACAATACCGCAATGGCTCTTACATGTTCTCAGAATAGATTTTAACATGAAAGTTGATGAAGTTTACATGTAAATGAAGAAGAAGGTAAAATCATCACAATATATTCTCACTCTACTCAATTTTATATCCTACACATGCATACTAATTTTTTGTAAGATGGAAGAGTAAAGAAAACTACTCACTACACAAGGAGAAACAACAAGAACTTTTCATTGAACAAGTCTTTGAAAGCACACAAACAAAGTACTAGATTCAAATCAAAATACAATGAAAACACTTATCTTTGATGGAAATCAAACTCTCATTGTATAGCAGAAGCAATCTCCTTACAATCCTCTCCAAGAACAAAGTGAAAAGAAAAGAAGAAATTCTCGCACTCTCTCTTTCTCTCTCACCTTGTCGCCCCACTTGGGGCTTACGCCCAAGTCTTCTTCTTCTCGGCCTTTGATTTGTTAAAATGTGTTGATTTACAAGTATAGTAAAAATTAAATCTGATATTCGGGGAATTCAAAAGCCTTGGAAGGAAGGTGCAAATAAATAGGGAAATAATATCACTGGGCGTAGAATTGAGCATTTTAGTGTGACGGACTAAAATATTCAATTTGGTCCTATTGTTTGAGAGCTGAAGTGTAGATGTTAGCCCTCAGGCGAGGGGAACGTGGGAGCTACGAAGTGGCGATCGGTATCCTCCTAGCACTGGCCACGATTCGGTAATCAAACATAGGATTAGTCAATATTCTTTACACCTGGACCAAAGGGTAAAGAATAGGAATGCTCCTGTTTGTCACGATACCTTAACATTATCTATTTAAATTCATCAATCACTTAAATTTCTAAATAAGGGGAAAGATACTTTTTCTGAATAGTTAAGACTTATTTAGCAATTAGTTAATTTCCTGCACTTTCAATACGTATTAATCTTCTACTTAGTTAAGTTACCTAATTAAAATACTTAGTTTACTTTATTGCGTTTAAATTTAGAATTCCAAATTTTCGTATACTATTTTAAAATTATTTTTATTTTAAAATTAGCTGTTATTTTATTTTCTCTTTCCCTGTGGGATCGATAACTGAGACTCCACTAGAGCCCTATATTACTTGATACGATACGTATACTTGCGTAGCATCCACAACATAAATAATTACAATTCTATACATATAATATAGCGGGATCAAGTTTTTGGCGTCGTTGCAATTAAATTAAAAATATCATAATATAAAATTGTGGGACAAGTTTTTGGCGCGTTGATTCGGGGAAAGTAAGAAAAATTTACTAGAGTAACGGACTATTTTAAAATAATCATAATAAATAAATTAATATCTATTCTAAAAATTGTATGCGCAAATTTGGACATGAAAATTTAATACCTTACGATTCTGAATTAGAGCGTACAATTAAAAGAATTAGAAAACAAAAGAAACAAATAATAAATTTAACACAAATGGCGAATATTCCCGAAATTCAAAATATGAACCAACAAAGACCATTAAGAGATTATGCCAACCCTACATCAGATGAAATTCATTTAACTATTCAAAACCCTGATGTAGCTGCTAATTCATTTGAACTTAAACCTGCAATTATCCAAATGGTACAAAACAATCAATTTAGTGGTTCACCTACTGAAGATCCTAACTTACATCTTGTTAGTTTTCTAGAACTTTGTGCTACTTTTAAATATCAAGGAGTATCTGACGATGCTATAAGACTTAGACTTTTTCCTTTTTCATTAAGGGATAAGGCTAAAATGTGGTTGAATTCGTTAAGACTCTGGATCTATTAAAACTTGGGGAGAATTATCACAAAAATTTCTATCCAAATATTTTCCACCATCTAAAACTGCTAAGTTTAGAAATGATATAACTTTTTTTTGTCAGTTAGATGGAGAATCAATATATGAATCTTGGGAGAGATTTAAGGAACTTCTTAGGAAATGCCCACTCATGCGCTACCAGATTGGCTGATTATTCAAACCTTTTATAATGGATTAGTAGGATCTTTAAGATCGATCATCGATGCTGTCTTCTTGGAGGTTCATTAATGTCTAAGCCATTTGATGAAGCTTATGCACTAATCGAAGAAATGGCAACAAATAATTTCCAATGGCTCGTTGATAGAGTAAATCCGAAAATGATAGCCAGCATTCATGAAAACGATGCAATATCTTTGTTAGCTTCTCAAATTGCTGCTATATCTAAGAAATTAGATCATTTTGGAATGAACTACTCTCCTATTTTAGAAGAAAACTCATCTGGACAAATCATAGAATCTCAATCTAATTATGAAACTTTAAATGCTATTAATAATAGAACTAATAACCCTTATTCAAACTATTATAATCCTGGTTGGAAAACTCATCCAAATTTTAATTGGAATAACACATCTAATCAACAATGGATGAATCAACCTAATCAAGCAAATCCAAACTATAAACCTAATTACCCACACTGGATTTAATAACAATAACCCTCAATTCAAAGATAAGAAATTATCTATGGATGAATTAATTTTGAATATGGGTCATCAACTACAAAATCAAGGAAATCAACTACAAATTCAAGGAAATCAATTACAAATTCAAGGAACATCTATTAAAAATATCGAAACTCAACTTGGACATATTACTATCTGCGCTAAATAATAGAATACCTGGAACTTTTCCTAGTAATGTAGAAATAAATCCTAAAGATCAAGGAAAAGAACAAATTAAAGCAATACAACTAAGGAGTGGAAAAGAATTAGAACCTCAAAAACTTGTCCCACAATTTTATATTATGATATTTTTAATTTAATTGCAACGACGCCAAAAACTTGACCCCGCTATATTATATGTATAGAATTGTAATTATTTATGTTGTGGATGCTACGCAAGTATACGTATCGTATCAAGTAATACGAGGCTCTAGTGGAGTCCTCGGTTATCGATCCCACGAGGAAAGAGAAAATAAAATAACGACTAATTTTAAAATAAAAATAATTTTAAAATAGTATACGAAAATTTGGAATTCTAAATTTAAACGTAATAAAGTAAACTAAGTATTTTAATTAGGTAACTTAACTAAGTAGAAGATTAATACGTATTAAAAGTGCAAGAAATTAACTAATTGCTAAATAAGTCTTAACTATTCAAAAAAAGTATCTTTCCCCTTGTTTAGAAATTTAAGTGATTGATGAATTTAAATAGATAATGTTAAGGTATTGTGACAAATAGGAGCATTCCTATTCTTTACCCTTTAGTCCAGAGTGTAAAGAATATTGACTAATCCTATATTTGATTATCGAATCCGCGGCTAAGGTCGGGAGGATACCGATCGCCACTTCGAGCTCCCACGTTCCCCTCGCCTAAGGGCTAACATCTACACTTCAGCTCTCAAACAATAGGACCAAATTGAATATTTTAGTTCGTCACACTAAAATGCTCGATTCTACGCCCAGTGATATTATTTCCCTATTTATTTGCACCTTCCTTCCAAGGCTTTTGAATTCCCCAAATATCAGATGTAATTTTTGCTATAGTTGTAAATCAACACATTTTAACAAATCAAATGGGCAATTTGAAAAGTAAATTAAGTTTTAAGTAAAAATTATCACAATTTATTAATATATAAAAGTATCTCTATTTTAATTTCATCAAGTCACTTAATTTCATAAACAAGGAGAAAGACTAAATAAACTACTCATAATGCATGAGAACTAAACTAAGCATGGATTTCATTTAAAGTTAAAAACAATAAATACAAATACTTATCTTGATTTATCCCCAAGCAGACTTCTCGTAGTTCCTTTGACTCTTCCTTCCAGTACAGCGCGACTCACTAATTACTCTAATTAAGATTCTAAAGACTGCTCACTCACTTATAACACACTTAGAACACACAAAAGACACAAAAGACTGCACACTAAAGTCTTAATTTCGGCTTCTTTATATAGAGGTGAGCAAAGGACCAAGAGGTGCGTAAGCATCCCTTTAAAAAGTGTCCAGGTTCAATGTATCAGAGCCATTTGAACTATCTCGCCGTCGGCGACGAACTACCTCGCTATCGGCGAGGCTTCTAGAAGATCTTAAAACTGCGCTATCTCGCTGTCGGCGGGCTCGGGCTCGCTGTCGGCGAGACGGTTCATAAATCCTTCGAATTTCTTCCTCGTACCCTCGCCGTCGGCGGGCTCGATCTCGCCGTCGGCGACTCAGCACAAATTGCATTATTTTCTTCCTTTTTTCTCCAAATCCTCTCCTTTTTATGATTTTTGCTTTTATCACCTAAATTCTCCATTCTGGCAACAAAATAAAGAAAATACCTTTCTTTAAAGTGTAATTTCATCAAAAATAGGTATGAATTTCTTAATAAATTTTTCAGTGATCAGCCTTCTTCTCCTTTTGTAGTAGTTCCTCTTCCTTCTCTAAATCTTCTTTTTCAAGAGTTTCCAAGCCTTAATTATAATTTCCTAAGAGATTCTTAAGTGTCTCCTCAAAAAGAGTTCACATTCAATGAATCATCTAATGGGTGCCTTAAGTGTCTTTTCACTCCAAGAGACACATCCCTTCTATAATAACTCTTTCTAAATGACCCAAACTCTTCTATAAAGTTTACTTTATCATTCCCAATGAATTCCCCATGAGATAAGCTTCGCAACGCTTCAAAAATCATCCAAATTTGATGTTTCTACAAGAAGTTTCCAATGCGCCAATTTTGGTGCTTAGGTACTATCCTGTGCGTAACTCCACAATTTTGCTTTGTTTGGCTCTGTTTTAGCTCTGTTTTGCCCCATTTCAGTTGTGTTATGTTCCTAACAGATTGTCCCACAAAATAGACATGAAAACAAAGTGTAATTTCAGTAAAAATTATGTGAAAAATGTAAAACATATTAAACATATAAAGACATATCAAAATAAGTCGGGTCATAATTTTCTTCATTGCTTGTTTTGGCTCCAAATTACATCCTTTTTACTTTATTTTCATTCCTTTTCCTCCACTAACTCCAAATTCTTCAATTTGATGTACCTACAACCAACAACACAAGAAAACATACCTTTAAAGTGAAATATCATTACAATATATAACATAAAAAATACTAAATATTTAAGTTGATCAAAATCTCCCAAAGTTAAACATTACTTGTCCTCAAGTAATACTACACTTTTAAAATAATTTTTATAGATTATAGTTAATGGGTCATCCTTTAGAATTTGCTAAGATTTTGTTTTAAAAATGTAACAGTTCAATTTAGAAGAACTTCTAGTGAGTTAGACTACCCCAGGGTCTAAAATATTTATCATTAAACTTGGGAATTTGTTTTCCTATCAAATTCAGAAAAATATACTGATTTTTCAAACTTTTGATCCTTTGAACTTTACATTCTTGACTTAAGAAATCTCTTAAAAATAATTTGACTAATATATGTATAAAAAACAAGCTTAGGATTGTTCTAAGTTCTATACTCTAGAAAGACTCAAGTGAAACCAATATTTGATTAGGACCTCTCCTCAAGTTTCTTCTCACATTTTTTTTCTTTTTATTTCTTTCTTTATTATTTCTTTTGCAATGATCCTTTTTTTTAGGATCATTTTGATCCTTTTTTTATTCTTTTTTTTATTCTCTTTTTTTCATATGTGCGGATTACTATATCTGGAGAAGTCTTTAAATAATTTTGAATTCCACTATCCTCCTCTAAAGTTAAAACTTATTACTTTCCTTTACTTAAAAAGATATAGATATATTTTTTTAAATACTTTCTAAAAGAGCCTTATATGTTTGAAAATAAAATTCCTAAGAATCCTTAATTTTACTAAAAATACATTTCTTCCTACTAAAGATAGTTATTCAATTTCCCATGTTCTCCTCTAAATATCCTTAACTCTAGGTTCACCCTTTTCACTAAAAATATTAACTAAATTCTCCTACTCCATTTTTATACTTAAAATTCTAACATCCTTAACGTGACTTCACATAAGAATAATCATTTGAAATAAAATACAAATTTATTTATAGTAGTTTTGAAAAATAATAAGGTTTAAATTTGAAACAATTTTCTTCCCCCCCCCCAAACTTAAGCTCAAACATGTGTAACAATCAATTACAAAAATATGCGGTAGGGAAAGATCACTTTTACAATTTACTACAAATCCTACAAAAATATCAACAAATAGCACATGGTAGATGATCCGACTCCGCGCACTTAGCGTAATCTTAATATTGTAAGAAGTGTATAAAATATTCAATAATCGCAGAGTTACTCTTATCAACGCAAGTATACGTATCGCTCAAGTAATACAGGGCTCTGGGGGAGTCCTGGATATCAATCCCATAGGGAATATATTAGAGGCTACGAACTAGGACTATATAAACCAATTTAGAATCACAACCTTCTAGTTCAAATTGTCTATTTGTCACTAATAAGCAATCATAAATAAGATGCAATTTTAATAAACTAATTCTACTAACTATTAACTACGTTTACTAATAAAGTGAGGTTAAATATATAAGCAAGAATCCTTCTCCTTGTTAAGAAATTTAAGTGAATGGATAATTAGAATTAGTTTAAAACTGTGTTGTGTCAAATAGGAGCATACCTATTCTTTACCCTTTGGTCCAGGCATAAAGAACATTGACTAATCCAATGATTGGCTATTGAATCCGCGGCTAGGCTGGGAGGATACCGACTGTCACTTCAGAGCTCCCACGTTCCCCTCGCCTGATGGTTAACATCTACCTTCAACACCTAAACGATAGGACCGAATTGAGGATTTTAGTCTGTCACTCTAAAATCTTCAATTCTACGCCCGATAAATAATACTTCCCTATTTATTTTCACCCTACTTTCAAGGACATTCACCTCTTTAAATCTTGGATGTAATCTTCACTTTAGTTGTAAAAATAAACATATTTTAAAAAATAAATTGGCCAGATTGAAAGTAAATTAAGATTTAAGTTAAAATGTTATCACAACTTCTTTAATATTCTCTTGGCACAACTAATTCAAATCACCATTTCACAAAATCTCAAAACAAGGAGAAAGACAGAGAAACTACTCAGATCTCATGGAGAAGATACAAAAAAACTTGGATTTCATATATAAAAGCAAAGTTATACAAACTATAATAAGTAAATACAACTTATCTCAAATTCCTCCCCAAGCAAACTCCTTGAAGTTCCTCTAAATCTCTTCCTTTCTTTACGACACACAAAATTCTCCTTCGAAGCGGCAAGGAGGAAAAAATCTCTCACTTTCCTTCCACTATTACAATCTCTTGAAGAATTCCTCACAAAATAACACTAATTAAACTAACTCTCTATTACTCTAATGGCACACCCAACACTAATAGAAACAGTGGACACACCCTAACACACTCCTAGACTCCGTAGACACACTCTTTTTTGGCCTCTAATTGTTTCTTTTAAAGTTGTAGAAGAGTTTCTAAGAGTTGCCCAAGCATCCCTTCAAAAATCGTCCACATTCGATGCACCTCGTGAGAGAACCGCATATTCACTGTCGGCGGCCTCGATCTCGCCGTCGGTAGGCTTTTAGAATACTAAGTTTTGGACCATATATATTAAGGCTCGCTGTCGGTAGGGTCGAGCTCGCCGTCGGCGACCTTCTTTGTAATATATTTTCTGAACTCTCAGGAAAAATCCACCGTCGGCGCTGTCGATCTCGCCGTCGGCGCACAAAATCAAATCTTCACATTTTTGTCCTTTTTGCTCCAAATTTGTTCCTTATTGCATCTTTTTGCTCCAATATCCATAAATCAACATACCTACAACAAAACATCAAAATTACTTTTCTTTAAAGTGTAATATCATCAAAATGAATATAAAATAGGCATGAAAATCTCAACATATTTTCAGTTTGTCAAAATCGCCCAAACTTAACTATTACTTGTCCTCAATTAATTTTTAGTACTACATAAAAGTCATGATTTATTGTGGTAAAGTTTTATTTCAGAAATACTATAATTTTGATTTAAATAAATATTATAGTGAGATTTCTTAGAAAGATTTTCAAGTAATTAGATTAACTCTGTAGAATTAAGGTTATTTAGTCATCAAGTCTAAGAGTTCTAGTCTTCTATTCATTTCAAGAATTATTATATGTTACATTATCAATTCACTAAAAATATTCAGATGATAAGAAATTCATGAGGACATTACTAGTAAAAATACTACTCCATAAATATAATTTCATAAATGTATTTAGCTTTCCGTTTAGGTTAATCCAAGTGAAGCTAATTTTTGATAAGGCATCTGCTTAAACTTCTCCTCACTTATTTTTTTTTCTTTTCATTTGGATTGTTTTCCAATCCTATATATATTTTTCTTTTCTTTTCAGGGATTGTTTTTCAATCCTTTCTTTTTTTTTCTTTTTCTTTTTCAAGTGAGGAATACTATATCTGGATAGCCTGTTAATAATTTTGAACTTCACTCTTCTTTTCCTAAATTTGAAACTTAAAGCATTCATTTACCTTATATATAATTCATAGTCTTTACATCATTGAGCCCCAATCTTTTCTTTCTCAACTAAATTTCTAAAATTCTTAGTATTTCAAGATATAATTTTCTTTATTTTAAAAAGTTAACAATAGTCTTATCCTCTTATACTAAGTATCTTAACCTACAAAATTAATTTTCATTACCAAAAATATTTCTTTGAATCTTCCATAATATTTAAATAAAATTTAAATATAGTTAACTGAATTAAATTTTATCACAAAAATCATATTTATAGATTTTGAAAATATGTTAATTGAGAACAAATAGTAGTTAATATTTTTCTTCCCTTCAAACTTAAATATTTATATATATATATATAGAAATAATACGGGTGGAAAGTAAAATTCTAAATATAAATCATACCTTTTCACTTTAGGCATTTTTGTCTTTCTGAAATTTTGCAGGTTCTTCTCAAAATTTTTAACTTCAACTGGCCTATAATATTAGGAACTTTTCTACACATATAACAAATTAGAGAATTTGCTAGGGTAATGAAATTTTGAAATAAGTATATAAAATAAAACATTTAACAATATCAATTGATTGCACTACACAGTACGATACCAAATAGCATTTGCATTTCACAACACAATAGCAAACAGTCTACTATTTTATCTTAAAGTTCACAATTACAATTATAATCTACACATCACAATTCATCCAGAAATGAAATAGAAACTACAATCAAAACACACATTTTAGAAAATAATACACTACACAAAATACAAATAACAAAATAAATATACTACAACAAAACACACACTCATACATCACAATCATCAAATTAAGATTAGACATCAAAGTCCCATAATATGTCTTCATCTCCCTGGTCAGCAGGTGGATTGGACTGATAACGAGTATATTTGGGGCATTCAGGAAAAGTAACATCAGGCTCACCTCTATAGTGTCTGGCCTGAGCATTGTAATAAGCAATCTCGAAATCAAAATGCCGCTGAAGATACTCACTATCATGATCGTGTCTTCGCTCTAATCCTTCAATCCTCTGATCTATTCTCTCAAGTCTTTCATCTAACTTTTCAAAACTTTTCTGCTGCAGGGTCATTTCATTCATCAAATCATAAAGGGTAGGGGAGCTAGAGGCAGGAGGGTAGGGGATATCTCTACTAGTAGAAGGTGCTTTACTCCTACTACTAGATCTTCATTCTTTATGGGATTTATATGTCTTTAAATTAGCTTACTAATGGGTTTCATAGGGTAAACCCATTCTTCATCATCTCTAGCTTCCACTCCAGATAATTGGCAAAGTGCATAAATAAGGCCAGGATATCCTAGTCCTCCACTTCATTCACTCTTTATCGTGGCAAAAATATTCTTATAAATTATATTCCCCACATTTATGCTTCTATTGTTCTGAATACAGAAATTCAGAACCACTCTATCTCTCGACACTTCACTATGGTGGTAATTAGGTAGTAAAGTAAAACAAATGAAATAAAGCTATGCTTTAGCTATGGTATTCATCATTGAAAGAGGAAAGTTTATCCATTTACACCGTTTAATTTTCCATGTCCATTTCCCATCAGTGAGAAAGTCAATGAAATCGTTTAACAGACCTTCCATGATTCCAAATGTCTCATACTTGCTAGAGTAAAAATTATGAAGTTTGTAAAAGGAATTTATGCGAGCAGTATTAAAATCAACAGATAAACCTCTTACTTTTACAGGCTCGTCTTTAAGCTGAGTCAGATTGGCATAGAACTCTTTTATAACTTCTACAACAGCTTTGTTTGTGGTGTAGCAAAAGTTTTCCCAACTCCTTTCTCTGATAACTCGTTGTACTTCTCCTCCAAGATTATCAAAAACTATGCTTGTATACATTTTTTTCCTTGGAAGAAAGAAGTGTACCTTGACTGGGCTTTTGCATTTATAAATCGAGCCTCATCAAACTCAAGTCGCCTCTTTTGTCGGGGAGCCATTTTTCGATCTATCAAATTTACAAAAATCTAAACTAAACTCCAAAATTATGATAAAATAGCTTCCAAAGGTAACTTTAAGAGTTCTAAATTAAGTTCCATGAATTTCTTCCAAGTATTTTCTCCACATTTTCAATTTTTCCAAAATTCCTAAATATGGAAGAAATTCATGGTGAAAATCAAAAAATTTTACTTAGGATGGAAGCTCTTACCAAGTGATGATCAAATCCGGTGTCAAAATGAGTTGAAATCGCCCCAAATCCAAGATCTCTCAAGCGCTAGGTCAAAATTTTCGGTAAATAAGGGAAGAAGATGATGAATAGTGGTGGTTGACTAGTCAAAATCACAATTTAAAGGTACTTTTTGGGATCTCGCCGTCGGTAGGGTTGTTCGCGCTGTCAGCGAGCTTAATAGAATTAAATATCAATAGTCTCGGTAAAAACTCGCTGTCGACGGCCTCAAGGGCACCATCGGCAAGAGTCTTAAGATTTGTTCAATTTCCAAATTTTTGTGATTTTGATCAATTTCAAGCCTCGTCGACATCCATTCGATCATTATAAACATAAATTTTAGTGAATATGTGATGAATTAACACAAATAGACATTCACAACACAAAACAACACAATTATATATAAAATCCGAGCGTTACAATACACATTACACAACACACATAAGTTAGGTAATTTTTTTCAACCTCAATTCATCAAATCAGAGTCGCAATCCAAACCACAACACTCTAAAAGCTAAAAACTAACATTCCAATTATAATCTCAACTATACTGAGATCAGAAATCAAACATCAAAAGTAAGCAAACTAGTAAATTCAAATTAAGTCTAAAAACATAAAAACATACAAAGTAAAGTAAATTTACTACTCCTCCAATTCAGTGTTGGTTTCTCCTATGATATCACCCATCGATTGAACATGACCATAAAGGTTATAGAAGGGTCGGAAAGGGAATTCTTCTGTAAAATCTTATTCTATCCATCCCATCTTCCTCATTAAGCGAATCAAACTTTCTTCGAAATATCCAGAGTGATCAAAGTGTTCTTTCATCCTTCAATCAGGGTGATCAAAGAAATCAAAGATATTGTTAATTGAATTTGTCAAGTTTTGTACCTCTTTCTCCAGTTTCTTAATTTTGTGTAGGATCATCAACGTCTTGTCCGAAACTAAAGCTTAAATTGGAATTTAGTTTGATGATTGCTTCATAATAACTCCCATCTCATTCTCCTCTTCAATTGCTGGGAATATTTTGGTTGGGTCTAAAGGCTTCTAAGGTAGGAGTACCTTTTCCCATATCTCGTATGAAACTTGGAATAGACTGCACAATGAGAAAATTGTAGAAGGATGTCCAAGCCCATGAGTTGATCCCTGAACGATCAGGCCCAAAACAGACTTCACAATTATTGATCCAATATCAATTGGTCATCCCATTTGAATGTAGTAATTCAATATTGCACTTTCTTTAGTAGCTGTACCGATCCTCATCGTCGGTAATAACTTCGCATAAATGAAAAAGTGACAATGTTTTGATACGGGATTTAAAAGTGCAGCAGAAAACCTAACATACCCGTTTTCTCTACTTTCCCAGTCTTCAGTTTTATCCGTCAAATATTGATAGATTTCATTCATCAGATTTCTCGTCGGGACGAAGTTGGAGTAATGGCAGACAGGAACATTCTCGACCATATATAATTCATTAATTTATCCAGAATTAAAAGTTATCCACCTACCTCGCACATAAACGCTTCCCTGGTTGATTCCATGCAAATCGGCGTAATACTCCTTCACCACGGGAACGACTACAGCGGCAGTAGTGTAGCAAAATACTTCCCATCGTTGTCTTAAAATCATTTCTTCAATCGCTGTCGAAGGATTGTTTGATCCTCAACACACAAAACCTCTTTCTTTGATTAATCTCCTCTTTGTTAGCACTTTGTTGAAGATTAACTGTGCTCAGCGATAACGAACTTTCTCCGGTTATACACTCGAAATCTAGGTAATCTGTGGAACTAGAAGCCATTATGGATGAATTCAAGGGAGTTTCCATTCATTTTTTGGAAATGGAGAGTTTAGGAACCATCATTGGAACTTTATAGGGGAAACAATTTCGCTTAAAACCGCCAAAAACTGCCATTTCGAACTCAGAAACTGTCCACTCGCCGATCCCGCCGTTGGCGGCCTCGATGGCGCCATCGGCGGGATTGTGCAATTAAATTGTCAGAGCACTCAGGGAAAACCCTTCATTGGCGGCGTTCGAGCTCGCCGTCGGCGCCTAAGGCAAAATTTGCACAATAACGCCATGGTCCAAATTCATTCCAAATTTTCTCTATGAATTCAAATTCCATGATGATCCAAGGGTAAATATGAGTAGTAGGATTCAATACTACCACATACTAATGATAAATTCAAACAAATACACAACAAATAAAGATAACTATGGGTTGCCTCTCATAAAGCGCTTGGTTTAACGTCGTCAGCCCGACCTATTCAGGTGTTATTCAGATTGACTGAGCATTAAAGCCTCTTTAAAGTTCAGTCTTTTACCCTCAAAATATGGTTTTAATCTATGTCCATTTACTTTAAATCTATTCCCAATCTTTGGATCTTCAATTTCAATAGCTCCATAAGTATAAACTTGAGTCACAATAAAGGTTCATAACCAACGAGACTTCAATTTCCCAGGGAATAACTTCAGCCATATATTGTAAAGCAAAACTCCTTGTCCCTGTTCAAAGTTCTTCTGGTTAATTTTCCGATCATGCCTTAACTTCAGTTTCTCCTTATAGATTTTGTCGTTATCATAAGATTCATTTCTTAATTCTTCCAACTCATTCATTTGTAACAATGTCTTCTCACCAATATTTTTGAAATTATAATTGAATTCTTTAATATCCCAATATGCTTTATGCTCCAATTCTACTGGTGAGTGGCAAGTCTTTCGAAAAATGAGACTGTAAGGATTCATTCCAATAGGAGTTTTATAAGCAATCTTGTATGCCCATAATACAGTATCCAGTCTAGTAGACCAATCTAATCTACTAGGATTTACAATCTTTTCCAGAATTCGTTTAATCTCTCGATTAAAAGCTTCAGCTAATCCACTAGTCTGAGGATGATACGCAGTAGAGATTCTATGAATAATATTAAACTTTTCTACCAATCTCTGAATATATTTATTCCATAAATGGGATCCTCCGTCAGTGATAATCACTCTTGGCATTTCGTATCTTGTGAAAATGTTTTTCATTAAGAATCTTGAAACATTTTTAGCATCACAATGAGGTAAAGCTTGTGCTTCAATCCACTTTGATACATAATCAACTGCAATCAATATATATAATTTCCCAAATGATGGAATAAATGTTCCCATGAAATCTAATCCCCAAATATCAAAGATCTCAACTTCTAACATGAAATTCAAAGGCATTTCATCTCTTCTAGATATATTACCTACTCATTGGCATTTATCACAAGTTTTGATATATCTATAAACATCCCTAAAGAGAGTAAGCCAATAAAATCCAGCTTTTAAAATTTTATGCGCAGTTTTGTCACTCCCAAAATGTCCTCCAAATTCAGAATCATGGCATTTTTAGATAATTAGTTCAGTTTCTTCATAAGGAACACATATCCTAATAATAAGATCCTTACATTGCTTGTATAATATGGTTCATCCCAAAAATATGTTTTTGTATCATAAATGATTTTTTTCTGTTGCTACAGTGTTAGCAAAGGTGGCAAAATATCACTTACAATATAATTAACTATATCAGCATACCAAGATATTTTCCACTCATTAATATTATAAAGTTGTTCATCAGGAAAACTGTCTGTAATTTCATTGTCAGTGTCAAATAATTCATGATATTCTAATCTCGACAAATGATCATCAATTTGATTATCAGTTCCCTTTCTATCAATTACCACAAAATTGAATTCTTGCATCAAAAGTACTCATCTGATAAGTCTTGGTTTGGTATCCTTCTTTTGCATCAAATATTTAATAGCAGAGTGATCAGTATGCATAAAACATTTAGTCCCAATTAAATAAGATATGAATTTATCAAAAGCATACACAAAAGCTAGTAACTCTTTTTCAGTAACTGTATAATTAATTTGAACATCGTTAAGAGTTCTACTAGCGTAGTATATAACTTTAAAAATCTTATCATATCTTTGTTCAAGAATAGCTCCAATAGCATAATCACTAGTATAGCACATTAATTCGAATGGTTTCTCCCAGTCAGGTGAAACTATTATAGGTGTTGTGATTAGTTTTTCCTTTAATAACTCAAAGGCATTCAAGTAGTCTTCAGTAAATTCAAATTTTTTGTCCTTTTCTAAAAGTTGGCATAGAGGTTTGGTAAGTTTTGAAAAATCTTTAATATAATGCCTATAAAAACCAGTATGTCCAAGAAAACTTCTTACCCCTCTCACTGTATTAGGAGGTGATAGTTTAGCTATAACTTGAATTTTTGTAGGGTCTACTTCCATGCCATTTTCCAAAATTTTATGCTCTAATACAATTCCTCCTGCAACCATAAATTGATATTTCTCCCAATTTAGAACTAAATTAGTTCTTTCGCATAGCTTCAAAACCTTTTCAAGATGATTTAAGCATGCGTCAAATGATGTTCCAAATACAGATAAATCATCCATAAATACTTCTATTCCATCATCAATTAATTTACTAAATATAGACATCATACATCTCTGGAATGTTGCAGGTGCATTACATAATCTGAAATGCATTCTTCGAAACGCAAAAGTTCCATAAGGACTAGTAAATGTAGTTTTCGCTTGATCCTCATGAGCGATAGGATTTTGGTGATAATCGCTATATCCATCCAGAAATCAGTAGTACTTGTGTCTAGCAAGCCTATCCAACATTTGGTCTAGACAAGGAAGAGGAAAATGAACTTTTTTTAGTGGCAGCATTTAATTTTCTATAATCGATACAAATACGCCATCCAGTAACTTACCTGATAGGTATTAATTCATTATTCTCATTTACTTCAATAATTACTCCTCCTTTCTTAGGAACACAATGAATTGGGCTTGCCCAAGTACTGTTCGAAATAGGATATATAATTCCAACATCTAACCATTTTAATATCTCTTTTTTAACTACTTCTTTCATAATAGGGTTCAGTCTCCTTTGTGGATCAATTCTTGGTTTATGTTCATCATTCAATAAAATTCTGTGCATACAAATCTAAGGGCTAATTCCCTTTGTATCAACCAGAGTTCAACTAAAAGCTCTTTTGTACTTTATTAATGTATCCATTAATTTTTTTTCTTGAATTTCATTTAAATCCGAGGATACAATTACTGGTAATGTTGACAACTCTCCTAAAAATGCATATTTCAAATGATTAGAAAGAGTCTTCAATTCAAGTTCATAGGGTTTTACTATAGATGGAATTAAGATTTCGTTCTCTCGTGCTACTGAATTGAGCATTTTAAATTGTTCCTGAATATAATCAGCTTCTTTGTTATCACTTTCATCATAATTATCATTTTCAATATATTCATGTTTTTCAAAATATTTTTTTAAAATATTATTTTCTCAAATAATCGCATGTATCCATTCTAAAACATTCATCATCTTTTTCTATTAAAGGATATTTCATTGACTTTGAGATGTTAAAGGTCACTTCCTGATCATTTACTCTCATAGTCAACTCTCCTTTTTGAACATCTATCATGGCTCTTCCTGTAGCTAGGAATGGTCTTCCTGTAGCTAGGAATGGTCTTCCTAAAATGATCAGTATATCCTTGTCTTCCTTCATATCTAAAATGACAAAGTCTACCGGAAAGACAAATTTGTCAACCTTAACCAGAACATCTTCTACAACTCTTTTAGGATGTGTAATAGATCGATAAGCTAACTCTAGAGTTACAGAAGTTGATGCAATCTCTCAAATTCCTAAACCTTTTAAAAGTTGATAGAGGCATCAGATTTATGCTAGCTCCCAAATCACATAATGTTCGTCCATAAATTTTTTCACCAATAGCACACGGGATAGTAAAACTACCAGGATCTTTAAGTTTTTCCAGAAACTTTTTCTGAATTATAGCACTACACTCTTCACTGAGTGCAACAATCTTGTGATCTAGTAACTTCCTCTTTTTATTGAGTATATCCTTCCTAAATTTAACGTAATCAGGCATTTGTTCCAAAGCTTCAACAAAAGAAATATTTATTGACAATTTTTTTAAAATGTCTAAGAATTTAGCAAATCTTTTTCCTTGTCTTGTTGCTTCAGTCTATGAGGAAATGGTGGTGGTAGCCTTTCAACAGTAATTTTCATAGGTTTCAGAGGATAATCAGGATATAAACTTTTATTTTCTCCTTCAGTTTCCACTTCTTCCTTTTCAACTACAGTTTCTTTCTGACCCCTTGTTTCCAACTCTTTTCCCCTTCTCAAATGAATAACCTTGATCTTTTCTTTTCCTTAATCTTTAGGATTTACCTCAACATTGCTAGGTAAAGTTCCAACTAGATTATTGCTAAGTGCAGTAGCAATTTGCCCTAATTGGTTTTCTATAATTTTAATAGCAGCTCCTTGATTTTGTAATTGATTTCCCATATTCAAAACTAGTTCTTCCATAGACAACTTCTTCTCCTTAAATTGTGAATTATTATAAAAACCTGATGGATTAGAAGATCTATAATTGGAACTACCCTGATTGTTTACATTTCCTAATGGGTTAACAGGATTGTTCCCCCATTAAGAATTAACAAGATTAACATTACCTTGGTTATTCCAATTAAAGTTTGGATGATTCTTCCAACCTAGATTATATTAGTTTGAATAAGGGTTATTTTGTCTATTATTTATCAAATTTAAAGTTTCATATGAAGATTGAGCATCCACAATTTGTCCTAATGAATTTTCGTCTAACACTGGAGGTGTTTGAGAATGATTCATTCCGTATTGATCTATTTTCTTTGAAAGAGCAGCAAATTGAGAAACTATCATAGTTAAAGCATCCGAATCATGAATACTGACTACATTCTTAGGATTTACCCTTTTAGCGGGCCATTAAAAATTATTGGTAGTCATTTCTTCGATAAAACATAAGCATCTTCAAAAGGTTTAGACATTAGTGATCCACCAGCAGCAGCATCAATGATAGATCTGAGAGATCCTACTAATCCATTATAAAAAGTTTGAATAATTAACTAATCTGGTAAAGCATGATGTGGACATTTCCTAAGAAGATCTTAAAATCTTTCCCAAGAATCGTATATCGATTCTCCCTCATACTAACTCAAAGATGTGATATCATTTCTAAGCTTAGCAATCTTAGATGGTGGAAAATATTTTGATAAGAATTTTCGTGAAAGTTTCCCCCAAGTTCTAATAGATCCAGGTGCAAATGAATTTAACCAAGTCTTAGCTTTTTCCCTTAATGAAAAAGGAAAAATTTAAAGTCTGACAGCATCATCAGACACTCTGTCATATTTAAAAGTAGTACAAAGTTCTAGAAAACTCGTAAGATGTAAATTAGAATCTTCATTAGAAGTTCCGTCGAATTGATTGTTTTGTACCATTTGGATAATTGTAGGTTTAAGCTCAAATGAATTATCAGCTGCATCAGGGTTTTGGATAGTTAAGTGAATTTTATCTAATGTAGGGTTAGCATAATATCTTAAAGGTCTAGATTGATGTTCATTTCTATTCTTTGGTTGTTTACGTTGTTATCCATTGTTTAAGAATTCCTAGATTCTTTTCTCATTTTTCTAATTTTCCTAATAGTGCGTTCTAATTCCGAATCGTAGGGTATAAGATTTTCAGGTCCAAATTTACACATACACTCGAAATCGGTTCACAGAAAAACAATTGACTAAATATGATAATAAGTTGCAATTTTATTAAAAAGTTTTCTAATAGTACTAAATTGTCTGTTACTCTAATTACGTTATATTCCCCGGCAACAACGCCAAAAACTTGATCCAACTTCGCGCACTTAGCATAATCTTAATATTGTAAGAAGTGTATAAAATATTCAATAATCGTAGAGTTACTTTTATCAACGCAAGTATACGTATCGCTCAAGTAATACAGGTCTCTAGTGGAGTCTTGGATATCGATCTCACACGGAATATTTTAGAGGCTACGATCTAGGATTATAGAAACCAATTCAGAATCACAACCTTGTAGTTCAAATTGCCTATTTGTCACTAATAAGCAATTGTAAATAAGATGCAATTTTAATAAACTAATTCTACTAACAATTAACTACTTTTACTAATAAAGTGAGGTTCAATATATAAGCAAGCATCCTTCTCCTTGTTAAGAAATTTAAGTGAATGGATAATTAGAATTAGTTTAAAATTGTGTTGTGCCATAGGAGCATACCTATTCTTTACCTTTGGTCCAGGCATAAAGAACATTGACTAAACCTATGCTTGGTTAATAAATCTGCGGCTAGGCTGGGAGGATACGAGCTCTCACTTCGGAGCTCCCGTGTTCCCCTCTCCTGAGGGCTAACATCTACACTTCAGCACCCAAACGATATGAACGAATTAAGGAATTTTAGTCTGTCACTCTAAAATATCTAATTCTACGCATGATAAATAATATTTCCCTATTTATTTGCACCCTACTTTCAAGGACTTTCACCTCCCTGAATATTGGATGTAATCTTCACTTTAGTTGTAAAAATAAACATATTTTATCAAATCATTTGGCCAGATTGAAAGTAAATTAAGATTTAAGTGAAAAGATTATCACAACTTCTTCAACATTCTCTTGGCACAACTAATTCATATCCCCATTTCACAAAATCTAAAAATAAGGAGAAAGACAGAGAAACTACTCAGATCTCATGGAGAAGATACAACAAAACTTGGATTTCATATATAAAAGCAATGTTATACAAACTATAACAAGTAAATACAACTTATCTCGAATTGCTCCCAAAGAAAACTCCTTGAAGTTCCTCTGAATCTCTTCCTTTCTTTACGGCACACAGAATTCTCCTTTGAAGCGATAAGGAGGAAGAAATCTCTCACTTTCCTTCCACTCTTACAATATCTCGAAGAATTCCTCACAAAATAACACTAAGTAAACTAACTCTCTTTTATTCTAATGGCACACCCAACACTAATAGACACGGTGTACACACCGTAACACACTCCTAGACTCCATAGACACACTTTTTTGGCCTTTAATTATTTCTTTTAAAGTTGTAGAAGAGTTTCCAAGAGTTTCCCAAGCATCCCTTCAAAAATCGTCCACATTCGATGCTCCTCGTAAGAGAAACAACATACTCACCATCGGCGGCCTCAATCTTGCCGTCAGCGGGCTTCTAAAATACTAATTTTTTGACCATATTTGTTAAGGCTCCCTGTCGGTGTGTTCGAGGTCGCCGTCAACGACCTTCTTTGTAATATATTTTTTGAAATCTCGAGAAAATCCGTCGTCGATGCTGTCGATCTCGTCGTCGGTGCCTAAAGTCAAATCTTCATATTTTGGTCCTTTTTTCCTCCAAATTTGCTCCTTTTTTGTATCTTTTGCTCCAATGTCCATAAATCAACATACCTGTAACAAAACATCAAAAGTGTCTTTCTTTAAAGTGCAATATCATCAAAATCAATATAAAATAGGCATGAAAATCTCAACATATTTTCAGTTGGTCAGTAGAATATTGTAGTAGAAAGTAAATCTAGCCTAAAAATGCTTGACATAACACTATAAAGCAATTTTAAATTGTAGAATAGGTACAAACTGAATATTAAATAGGAATACATTTTAAAATTTATAAAGGAATTGCTGGATGCTAACAAGTTTAAAATATTAAGATAAGTTTTGTTGTCTCCAATGACTCATTTACTTGACTTACAAACATAGACACACAAACTCCAATACATAGACTCACAAATTTCATAAATAAATAACAACTGAGGTTAATTTTATCTCCCTTTTACTCACATTTCCGCTCCATACTTTCAATTTCTAACGGAAGAAACTACACCAATAACGTGGGTGTATTATAAATTTTTTTTTATTATGTTATCACTCTTGGATCGGAATTCCCCTATTATAAAAAATCTTGTATTTCCAATATCAGGTTTACTCTAAGTCTAAGGTATACACAATCTGGTAAATAAAGTTAGTGCAATTCATTCAGATGTTGTTCACTAAGTAAGTTCATGACCTTACTCAGTAAAGACAAAGTCAGATAAAGGAAGTAATAGAGTTAACATGGAGTGGTCCAAGTCCAAACTCTACATGCTTCAAGTTAATACTCATCTCCGGAAACTAAGTCGTAACAGAATCGTTAGCCTACTACTACCCGAAACTACCCAAAGTTATATACAAATTTAGTCAATACCAAGGCATAACCTCACAACATTAACCCAAACCACTCTTACAAATAAAGCAAGGATCAAAGTCCAACATATCATTATTATCCAATCCAACATAACAACAATCATCAATCAATCTGATCAATCCACACTAAATCAAACACAATACAACACTAACAATCATAACTCTTAAGCACACTAAATTAAACCACACCGATAACTCTGGGTTGCCTCCCATAAAGCACTAAGTTTAACGTTGCCAGCCCGACAAATGATTCCTCCTGGATCAAAATTTCATTTAAATAATCCTTGATCAATAGCCCAATCATTTTAAGATTCAGGGATTCCTACAACATCCTCAAATTTTAATTTTTCATTCAGCTCTTCCTTTTCAGATTGATTCATATCATTGTTCCACATATTTCTTTCTAGATCCAATATTATTCTAATAATTTTCTCAATTTGCATATTAATATCTTCCTTGAAATTTATAAGAAATGAATCTCTATAAGATACTTCAAGATCTCCTAAATTTAGGATCAGATTCTCTTTAGATAATTCAGATTCTAGATCAAATTCTTCTGGGATATTCTTCCATCTCATGTTATCTTCTATTGGTCTTTCAAAATCCTTATCCTCTTTTCTAAACTCAAAGTTCTTTTAAAATACATCCTCAAATTCTCTTCCAAGTCTTAATTCAATAACTTTATCATGTTCATCATTCAATTTAAGTTCTTATTTTGATTGAGTCGAATTTGAAGATAAAAAAGACTAGTGGTGTAGATGAATTCCCTAAAAAGGTAGGCTTTAAAATTGTATGGGGTGCATTCATCTTAAGTTCATGAGATTTTTTAACAGATGGAATTAAAAGTTTACTATTTTAAGTAACGTCCATCATTTTACATATCTCCTGAACATATGTACAGTCTTCTTTAAAGAACATTTTCAACTCATCGTGAAAGTCCATTTCGATCTCATCTGTTAACTTACTCTCAAAACTTTCTTGGAAAAAGTCTTTAATTAGATAATCAATTTCATCCATAAAAAAAAATCATTATCTTTTCTCTCAGTTGGATATTTCATAGCCTTTAATACATCAAAAGTTACTTCCTGGTCATTAATATTCATAGTCAACTCTCCTTCTTGCACATCTACCATAGCTTGTTCAGTCATAAGGAAGGTCTCCCAAAAATAATTGGATTATCTTTATCGTCCTCCATATCTAATACAATAAAATCCAAAGGAAAGATAAATTTATCTAATTTAATAAGCACATCTTCTATAACCCATTTTGGATAAATGATAGATCGATCAACTAATGAAAGGGTTATAGTAGTGGGAGAAATATCAGCTAAACCTAACTTTCTAAATATAGATAGAGGCATCACATTAATGCTCAGTCTTAAATCACATAAAGCTTTTTCACATAATCTTCTTTAATTGCATAATGAATTTTAAAGCTACAAGGATCTTTAAGTTTCTGATAAAGCTTATTCTGAAGTATAGCACTGCACTCCTCACTTAGTGTAACTCTCTCGAAATCCCTAAGTTTCCTTTTCTTGTTAAATATCTCCTTAATAAACATTGCATAACTTGGCATCTGTTCCAAAGCTTCAATGAAATTAATATTTATCGTTAACTTCTTAAGTACTTTCAGGAATTTTGAAAATTATTTATCCAACTCATGTTGTCTAAGTCTTTGAGGAAACGGAGGTGGTGGTCTTTCTAAATTGATTTTAATTGGAGATATAAATTTTTCAGATCCTTAGAATCATGTTCTTCAGATCTTTAGTTTCCTTTGTTTCTCTCACAACTTCTTTCTCTTTTCTAACCACATCCTCTATCTCTCTTCCACTTCTTAATCGGGCAGCTTCTACTTGTTCCTTAGTGTTCTCTTTAGGGTTGATCTCAGTGTTGCTAGGAAGTGCTCCTTGAGGTCTATTACTAAGTGAGTTAGTAATTTGTCCCAGTTGATTCTCTATGTTTATAATTGCAGCATTTTGACTTTGCAACTGATTTCCAATTTACAATACCACTTCTTCTATAGACATCTTATTATCATCAAATTGTTGATCATTGTTAGAGTTCAGTGGATTTTAGGGTCTAAAATATTTGTTCCCTTGATTATTCCAACTTCCATTAAGATTTGCATGATTATTTTCCCATCGTTGGTTTCCATCACCAGTAGTATGATTCCAATTAAAATTAGGATGATTTTTCTAACCTGAGTTGTAAAAGTTAGAATATGGGATGTTTATGGTATTTAAAGTCTCATATTATAAGTTAGAATTAATCATATGCCTTGATGAACTTTCCTCACTTACTGGAGTAAATTGAGGCTGGTTCATTCCATATTGGTCCAACTTCCTTGATATTGCAGCAACCTGAGATGCAAGAATTGCAATCGCATCCGTATCATGAACATGGCTACCTTTTTAGGATTCACCCTTACAAAGGGCCATTCAAATTCATTTGTAGCCATTATTTCAATTAAATCATACGCTTCATCAAATGATTTTGTCATTAAAGATCCATCAGCGGCAGCATCAATTATAGACCTAAGGGATTCTACTAACCCATTGTAAAAAGTTTGAATGATTAACCGATCGGGCATCGCATGGTGTGGACACTTTTTCAAGGAGTTCCTTAAATCTTTCCCAGGCTTTGTATATTGATTCCCCTTCGTACTGACAAAATGAGATAATATCATTTCTAAGTTTAGTAGTCCTTGAAGGTGGAAAATACTTAGCTAGGAATTTCTGAGTTAACTCCTCCCAATTTTTAATAGAGTCAGGTGTTAATGAGTATAACCACATTTTAGCCTTATCCCTTAGTGAGAAAGGAAAAAGCCTTAGTCTAACAGCATCGTCTGACAAGCCATAATAATGAAATGTAGCACAAAGTTCTAAAAAACATGATAAGTGTAAATAGAGATTCTCCGAAGGAGTTCCCCCAAACTAGTTGTTCTGCACCAGTTGGATCATCTCTGAGTTTAGTTCAAACGAGTCAGCTTCTACGATAGAGTTTTGTATACTTGAGTGAATTTCCCCTATCATAGGATTTGCATAATCCCTCAATGATTTATGATGATTTTCCAAGTTATTATCTTTAATTTTTCCATTTCCAGTTTTTCTGGTTTTTTTTCTTTTTTTCTAACTTAGGATCATAAGGTACAAGTTCTGCAGATCCTTTAGTTCGCAAACATAACACAACATATAATACATTCACAATTAAACAAAAAAATTTTCAACATAAGAAAACATTTTCACAAAGACCTTGTTTTTCACACAAACAGTTTCTTCATAACACTTTTTATACAAAAAACACTTTTCAAACAAAAACAGTTTTTACGACACTACAAATTTCCATGTTTAAGCCTAATTACTTCAATAAAAATCCTCCTAAAAGTCAAGATCAACTGTTGTAACCCCCAACAATAGTGCCGAAAACTTAATCCCAGATATTTATGCTTACGTTTTATTTCCTTTTAATTATATCTCATTCTTTACAACGATGCCAAAAACTTGATGTCGATGCAAATGAGAGTTTAATTGATATTAGGATTTTACGCAAGTAAACGTATCCTTATCAAGTAATATAGAGCTTTCTGATTAAGCCCCGAATATCGATCCCACGAAGATCACGGTTAATCACAGCTGCTTTCAAGAGAAGTTCTAGTCTACAATAACACGCCCTATCTTAGAAAGTCGATAAAAGTTTGGTTTTAATAAAATCCTACAATTATTACTGCAATACTACTTCTAAACTAAAACACTTAGTAAAAATCAGAAAAGTGGAGTTTAATATATTTAAAGTACTCTTCCTCATACAATGAAATTAATGACATTGTAAAAGTAAAACAAGTAGCGAGAGAGATTGTGATAAATAGGAGCAATTATATTTTTTACCCTTACTTGGTTCTTTAAAGAACATAGGTTAATCTGATGTTTTGAAATTTTGTAGATGGGTTAGGCAGGGAAGATACTAGCTCTCACTCTAGAATTCCATCTTCTCCCTCCACCTGGGGGCTAACATCTCATAACAAAACCTAAAACATCAGACCAAATTAGGGGGCTTTAGCCTGTCACTCTAAAGTCATCTAATTTTACTTCCCATTAAAAAGCATATCTCCCTATTTATTTGCACTCAATTATATGGAATACATTCTCACCCATATAATCCCATGATTTTTACCAATAGTTGACTGAGATAATACCGCAATGGTTCGTACGTGTTCTCACAACAGATTTTAACATGCAAGTTGATCAATTTTACATGCAAATGAAGAACAAGGTAAAGTTATCACAATATATTCTCACTCTACTCAATTCTATATCTTACACATGCATACTAATTCATTGTAAGAGGGAAGAGTAAAGAAAACTACTCACTACACATGGAGAAACAACAAGAAATTTTCATTAAACAAGTCTTTGAAACCACATAAACAAAGTACTAGATTCAAATCAAAATATAATGAAAATACTTATGCTTGATGGAAATCAAACTCTCCTTCTACAGCAAAAGCAGTCTTCTTACAATCCTCTCCAAGAATAAAGTGAAAAGAAAAGAAGAAATTCTCACACTCTCTCTTTCTCTCTCACCTTGTCGCCCTACTTGGGGCTCACGCCCAAGTCTTCTTCTTCTCGGCCTTCTTCTCCTCTTTTAATAGTTCCTCTTACTTCTCTAAATCTTCTTCTTCAAGATTTTCCAAGACTTAATTATAATTTCCCAAGAGATGCTTAAGTGTCTCCTCAAAAAGAGTCTACATTCAATGAATCATCCAATGGGTGCCTTAAGTGTCTTTTCACTCCAAGAGACACTTCACTTCCATAATAACTCCTTATAACCAACCCAAACTCTTCTAGAAAATTTGTTTTATTATTCTCAATGAATTCCTCATGAGATAAGCTTCGTAACGCTTCAAAATTTGTCAAAATCCGACGTTTCTACAAGAAGTTATACCAAAAACCGTCACCAACCGTCACTAGCGGTTATGCTCCAACTGTTTGGCGCATAGGCGCCACTGCCTGGCGGCGAAGCGCTAAGCGCCATCCTTTGCGCAGCTCCACCATTTAGCTTCGGTTGGCTCTGTTTTAGCTGTGTTTCGCTCCGTTTCAGTTGCGTTGTGTTCGTAACAGATAAACCTACAAAATAGACATAAAAATAAAGTGTAATTTCATTCAAAAATATGTGAAAAATGTAAAACATATTAAGCATAGAAAGACTTATCAAAACGTGTCAGTTCATAATTTTCTTCCTTGCTCGTTTTGGCTCCAAATTACACCATTTTTACTTCATTTTCATTCCTTTTGCTCCAATCACTCCAAATTCTTCAATTTGATGTACCTACAACTAAAAACACAAGAAAACATACATTTAAAGTGGAATATCATTATAAAATATGGCATAAAAAATGCTACATTTTTGGTTGATCAATGACATGGTTCGACAATGTCAGAATAGCTATGCAAGGACTACTCCTTCAAAGATGATGTCGTGGAAAGGATGTTCAAGAACCTACTGATGAAACCCAAGTTCAGATTGCTTGAGCCAAAGAAACTGGAAGAGATGAACAAGAAGGATCGACCCAACTTTTGCCTCTACCACAGGATGCTCGGCCACACCATAGAAAACTACTTCATCTTTAAGGATTGGCTTGAAAGAAATTACTAAGAAGGGAATATAACAATACAAAAAGAATATCTGAAAGAACCTGAAAGAGATTCTATAAATGTGATTTCGGCCAATCCAATCTCTCTGATTGATCCGTATGCCGGCAAAGGTGTATGGAGTATGATTTGGAATGAACTTAAATGAGTCCTGGATTAAATCTAGTCTACTTCAAAGAAATTTGTTGTCCGAAATCCACCACCAGCTCAGCCTAAGTTGAAGATTCCATCGAGGAGGCCACCATAGAGAGAAAGAAGAATGAAAGAGATCGTGAATGAAATTAAGGACGATATTGAGAAGGGTAGGATAGGGGCAGCCTCTATTAGATTGGTTGTCTCGGATTCGGGAGTAAAACCCCTCGAACCTCTGACTTTGTTGTTGACCTTACTTTTAATTGAGTTTTAATCTATCTTTAGAATTGCCTAAGATCTAGCCATAGAACTCTCCCGTGACTTTCTTAGAAGACTAGTAATGGCACCCTTTCCCTTAGAAATTCAAACTTTTCTCACTTCACTGGAGTTTTCATATGCTTAAGGACTAACCTCCAGTTTTTGAGAGGAAGAGAACATGCATAAGGAAGCTCAGGGGAAGTCTCCTATTGGTGGTCAGACCTTAGGATCTACCTTAGGAGGTCTGAAGCTTACACCACACTTACCCTACACACTGAGAAACCTTAAACAAGGCTCATCACCTTTGATCCCCTAACTCTTTTGGAAACTCATGTAAGTGGTTTTCCCAAGCCATTAGCCTCAGGCCAGGGTTTGGCTAGTACCAACACATAGAGGACCAAATGAGGGTGACCCCTGGTCCATGGCTCAACCAAAACAATACCATATTACTCACTCGCAACCAATCCCAATTTTCCCAAATTTCTAACCCCTTTGCCCCAAAATACCCAAAATACCTAAAAAACCACCGAAACCCTAAAATCCCCTAAATTTCCAAAATCACCCAAATTACCCATAATTCTCCAAAAATCATTGCAAAATACTTCCTACCACTCAAATTAATCAAAATTACCCAAAATTGTAAAATTTCCCAAAAAATCCCCAAAATGAACAAAATGCCCCACTTAGCTAAAAATTCCAAAAATTCCAAAAATTATCATAAATTCCCAAAACCTCCCAAATATTTCGAATTTCATTTCTCTCAACTACTACATGGCTCTATTTGGCCAATTTAGCTTAATTTAACCAAAAGTCCCAATTTGACCCATTTAACCCAAAAGTGCCCAAATTAAACCCAATGTCTACCCAATTGACCCCAATCTTGCCTAATCTCAGTTTCAAACTTTAATTTAACATCCCCAATTTCAATCTAAACCAAATCCAAGCCCAATGGGACCCACATTTGAGTTCAATTTCACTTAAAACACAAAATCCCCAATTTTGCCTAAGTGACCCAAATCCCCCAAATTGACCTAAGCTCAATCAATTTCTCATCAATTTGAATTCTAAACCCTTAATAACACTCCTCTAAACTAAATTGAACCATCAATTTCCCCCAATTAGAGCCCATGTCTCACCCAAATCCACTTGAAGTCCAAAATACATAATTTTGACCCAAACATGCCATATGTCCAAACTCTCCCAAGTTGATTACCCTTCTCCCAAAATTTCCACCTAATTGATGTTGGGAACTCTTTATAACATCCCTCTAGACCATTTGGAACCTTAAATTGGGCCTAAACGCCACTCTAGCCCAACCTAAACCCAAGCTTAGCCAATTTGCCCCAAATTGACCAAAACACCAAACCAAGCCAAATTGACCTACCAAATCAATTCAACACCACTCCAAACCTCTTTTAATACTTCATAACAATCATACACACCATTTTCAAATAATCATTTGGGTCTAACCCAAGCTCAATTCAAAGCTAGCCCAACTTGAGCCCAAATGACCTAAATTAAACCTATAGCTCAATGTGACCAAATCATCCCAAATGTGACCAACCTAGGTCCACCATAGCCACCAAGTGGCCCCTAGGAACCACCCTAGACCCACCTAGCCCACTCTACTTGAGCCATGGACCAAAGGTCCACCAAATTATGGATCTCCTCTTTTAAATGGCTAAATCAAGCGATATTTGCAATAATCCCTTCACCATTTAAACTTGTGGCACTCGATGGCCTGCCCACCTAACCACCTGACTACTGGCCACCTTCCCTGGCCTAGCTGGCTAGCCTAGTGGCTGAAATATGCCAAAATCAAAAGCCACCCTCTCTCCAATTGAACCCAAACTCACCTCCCAAGCTATCCATCTCTGATTGGCCACTGGAGCTGATTTACCCTCCACCTAAGCAGTTGAATACACCCAAAGCTATGCTCTGAGCTCAACGAATTAGCCATGGCTATAAAAACCAACCCTCACGGCCAATATCAAGGTGCTAAAAATTTCCTAACCAAACTATTCCAAAACTTCACCAAAACTCCTCCAGACCTCCCTAAGATCATTCCAGCCATTTTCCCCCTCCGATTCCAACAGCTGGACCTCAATTTCAAAGCGCAAACTTAGCCAAAAATCAGGACACATTTCACCACAGTTTCACAGTGCACCAAAGTTCAATAAACTGCACCCACACCTTCACAACAAGAAGATCCCCCATCAAAGCCCCATCATAGAAGCCCTCTGTACCAACTTTGAGCAACACCTGAAATCGAGCTTGATCGAACTTAAGTATAGACAATTCACTAGGGAAAGAGACTCCATATGGAGGTTCATTGTGACCAATCAAAGGAGTCACAACCATCTGATTGAGGCCTCCCTCTCAGACAATGGTTTTGAACTTACTCTTCTTCCTGAGCATTTGTTCATCCTCCATAATTGTACACTGTATTTCATACCGTATAAACCATATGGATAGGTTCATCTAAGCTAGATGAAGCTCTAGGAACAAACCCATGTGATTTGGTTGATTGTAGCTCGAGATCTTAGGGTTTTATTATGGACGGCTCATGGGTTACACCAGTCGAAGACGATGAAGGGAGCTCAATTTCAAAGCTCAATCTTGGTCGAAAACCAGGACACATTTCACCATAGCTCCACAGTGCACCAAAGTTCATTTAACTACACCCACACCTTCATAGCAGTGAAAGAAGAAAATACCCTATTAAAGACCCATCATAGAAGCCCTCCGCACCAGACTTTAATCAACACCTGAAATCGGGCTTTATCGAACTTAAGTATAGACAATTCACCAGGGCAAGAGGCTCCATACGGAGGTTCGTTGGGACCAATCGAATCTGCCACAACCATCTGATTCAGAGCCTCCCCTCTCAGATAAAGGTTTTGAACTCACTCTTCCTCCTGAGCATTTCTTCATCCTCCATAATTGTACACTGTATTTCATACCGTATAAACCATATGGATAAGTTCGTCTAGGCTAGATGAAGCTCTAGGAACAAACCCATGTAATTTGGTTGAGTGTAGCTCGAGATCATAGGGTTTTATTGTGGATGGCTCACGGGTTACACCAGTCAAAGATGATAAAGGAGCGCCGTCAGATAGAGCATGTAATACTTGGACGAGCAGATACATAAAGCACGGTCGCGTGGACATCCAGTCAGATGGCTGCGTCGAATATGAGTGCACCACATGGTCTTTCGGAGCTGCCAAGGATCCAGTCAGCGTCGCATGTTTAAGTATAAAATTAGGGGATTTTTGAATTAATTAAATTACCATTACTTTAAAAATCCATATCTTGGCCTAGAAAAATCATAAAATTAAAATAAGTACCCTTTTGCTCAGTGAATAGAGGAGAATAATGCGGAATTGGTTTGAAATTTATTTGATGTATATTTTATTTTTAATAAATTAAATTATGATTTGAATCTTTTAAATCTCCATTAAGGTAGACATTTCACCATGGCTTGAGCTTTGGTGGTCTTGTTCTATCAGTTATAAGGGACTTTCCCTAATTTTTCTAAGGTCAGGGAAGATCTCTGTGGGGAGATCTCTATTTTTCAAGTTATTATGCATGGTTTGGTATAAAAAATTATGATAATTAAAATAATGATCAGAAAAATGCAAAGTAACTTTTGGTAGGTTCCTTATGACCAGTGGATCCTAGGAAAAATAGAAACTTCACTTCAATAATTGAGTATAACACTAATGGTAATTAAGACCTAAAACCTATATTAAAATATATTGGAATGAATAAAAACTAAAATAACCAAAAAATAATTCTCCACTGTACCTTAAAGGTTAGAGAACTCTCCATAAAAATTTCATGGCATTTGGAGTTTATTTAATCACTTAAATGAATTTTCTAAGTAAAATGATGATTTTGAACATTAAAATAATTTTAATGACAAAAATACAACTTAAAAAATTATAAAATTTGTTTTGGGAGTTCTCTGTGATCAGAGGATTTTTCTAAAAATAAAATTGGAATTTTTACAAAATTTTCTTTTTTAATCATATTTTAAATATTTAAAAAATTAAAAATTAAAAATATTAAAAAAATATTACAAATCCCCAAATTGTAACATTTTGTTTCCTAATCACTTAGAAACCATTCACATAATTTTCTTAAGCTTCAAAATCAAAATATCAGTTTTTACAGGCTTAAATTAATTTTGAAAGAGTAAAAATGAATTACTTTAATTTTTCACAAAACTAATTCTAATAATTAAAATAAAAATTAGAAAAATATAAAATGTATTTCTTTTGGGCTCCTTAACCTCAGAGGGATGTAAGAAAAATATAAAATTGAATTATCAACTTTTAAAATATTTTATAATTAATTAAAACTCCATAAACTAAAATAATTCTAATAATTAAATTAAAACTCAAAAAATCCTGAAATTTGGTCTCAGTTGTCCTCTGGTCTTGTTCTACCTCCAATAAATATTTCAAAGTCATATGCATTGTTTTGGACAAGTTATTGAATTTTTATTGAAAACTTCTATTTTTGCATTAAAATAAATTTATAAATGAAATTTAAACTTGAAAAATCACATTGTCTCCTCTAATGTTTTAATTAACCCATAAGTGGGGTCATATAAAAATTTCAAAGTCATTTGAGCTAAATTTAATGAATTATGAAGTGATTAAGGCCTTTAGTGGTAAAATTGTAATTTTGGAAATATTTAGCCTTAATCAATGTTTAGGCTTAATAAAAATGAGGAAAAAAGCAATTAATGACCTTAATTATTATATTGGATGATTGAAGTTTTAAGGGATAAATGGTAGAAACTCATTGTAATCTTGTCACATCAAAATTAAATATTTAAATTTCCTTAATTATCATAATTTGGGAGAAAATCAAATTAAAAAGAGTCTTAAGGTTACAGATTGATTTTGGAAGTTAATATTCCACTAACTTAATGCCCCTTCATGTGAAGTTTAAATGATAATTTGATATTTTGATAAGAATCATAATCATGAAAGTCATAAAATTTCCTTTTCTAAGGACATCAAAATAACCACTAAAATCTTAAGGGCTTAGTAGTGAGCTAGACTTAATTAAAGGATTTAACTAATAGGAATTAGAAAAGAAAGCATAATTAATTTTAAACTTAAAAAAAAAATTACAAGCCCATCAAAATTTGATAAATTCTTCCATAAGTTAATTTTGCCACTAAAGGCCCACTCACATAATTCTTAAGCAAAGCACCAAATGATAATTACCCCTTCTTTTGGGATAACTAAAACATTGGCTCACTGAGCATAAGGGTATGAAACAGATAAATCATTTAATAACTATGATAAGTTTAAAAGGACCCCAGGAAGTTCAAAAGTATTGTGAGATGTCCGGGTCTCTCTTGGATCTTTTCACAAGTCTTCTGGATGCCTTGTAGGATTACTGTACCTATTATAAATATTAAATGAAGAATATCTCTCAAATAAATAAATAGAGTCCACCGGGTTATGACATAGAGTTTGATAGGCCTGTAACGAACCTATCCATAAGGTTCTACTTCCTTAAAAAATTATAAATGTTTATTGCAAGAATACTAAGGTTTCATGTGGAGATGACGGGAAGACCTACCAGGTATGTTTTTATTTTATTGCAATTTACTTACCTGCACTCTACTGCACTTTCTTTCCTTGCAAATTTGCATGCTAAACGACAATGTCACCCTACATGAAAAATGAAACCTTTTAGGATAGCTATAAAACCAAAACCAAAATTAAAATTAAAAATCACAACAAGATAAAATTCACCGCCACAATATTCAAAATATAAAACCAACTCAAAATTTAATTACAAAAAAACACAAAAAAACCACATGTGTAACTAAATTAAAATGTCTCGTTGGATGATCGGGAATCCCTCAGAGGAGGTAACCTACATGTTACTAATGAGATTTCGCACGATCTAAATGAAAGTATGGAAGTCATTAAATTGAGTTTAGTAAATTCATTTGGACTAAGTGAATCCGATGAAAATAGTGATGCCGGGATCATGGAACCGTGGGATCTTAACCGATGTTGCTATAATCAACTTTAATGTTCCCCTAATAAAATATTAAGACACCTCAATTTAAATATTTCCAAAATATAAAACTTCTCTTCTCTCTTCAATTTTCACTTCTTTGAACTAAACTGCTACGACGAGAAGCTTGGAGCATGCATAGTGTGCAGCACGACCATCTTTAACAGTGAAACTTGTCTACATCAGAAAAACAATCCCTTAGAAATAAACAATAAGTAATAAGACATCTAGGTAGCCTGCCTAGTGAAGCATAAATCCTCACATTTTTCTTTAGGCTCTTGCATAACCATGTTGCCCAACATAAGCCCTAACTCGTCTTAGGATTCCGAGGTTGTCATCGGGTATGACATAAATCCTCCTATCTTCCTAGCCATTCACATGATCTGTATCAGGTGAATGTAAGTCCTAAATAATAAAATTGACAGGATGAAATACCAACTAAATATCCTAAATCAAAGCCAAGCCTTAGGACAATTTGGGAAGACATCAAGATTTTCCTTGAATATATGTCCTTCCCCTAGCCTTCTCTTCCTTGAATTCTGATAAAATGAAATGTTCTGAAACTCGAGCCACTCACCTATTGAATTTCCGACTATCACATTTTCTTTAAAAACCTTACCCTTAGAAGTCATGAATATAAATATTTCTTGATCTATATTAAGAGTTTTCTTAGGTGACTTTAATTTTCTAAGATGTAATTAACTATAGAGGCTTGCCCATATAGGAAACTTAAAGACCTCAGATTAATATAAACCCTATCTAATCCCTTCATATTAGATAGGGGAAATTATCGGTCAAAAATGGTTCATAGGACAAACAAAAGGATTTCATTAAGTCTTTAGTTTATTTTATCAAGCCTCACCCCAAGCCATGTATCTATTCTTCGGGATATGCATGTCTTGTGATGAAGCGCTTGATTATCTAAAGTAACGTTTGTATAAACTTAGTTTGATTTTGTATTTGTCAAAATTAAAATATTTTTTTCAAAAACCCATATATATATATATATATATTAAATTAAATCAAATTTCTATTTTATGAAACTATATTCTAAACCTTTTCAAAAATATTAACCTCCCACCAAAAATTTAACGGCTGACAGTTTTCTGGAGCCTCCACTGGGGATAAGTTTCTCTCTTCATATAGTTAGGAAATACTATATTAATTTATCGGTAATGTGCTCATGTCCCTTATGAGCCAGATTACCATTCTTCCATTGACATACTTTACCCATTTCCTCCTTGGGAAAGTGTGATCTACTCCTCTGGATTTCAAGACCGTCTGTTTGGTCTCTCCTAAACAGAAGGATACAATATTCTTTAGGTTTTCCTTTTGATCTTGTTAGGTCGGACCCCAATAGGTGTGTCAGCAAGCAAAATTTGCTTGGGCAATCTACATTTTGAAGGGGATCTCTGACAAGGTCCCATACTTCACCTCCTTTTTGTATCTCCCGGGTTCAATCCTGTCTTAGGCAGATTGACCCACTCTTCCTTAAATCTTAAGATTAATTTTCACAAACATATGAAAACCTAAAAACGAAATAAAAAGATAATTAAATATTTATATGAAATGAAATTTCCCTAGTCCACAGAACAACCTTTTTCGTAGTGTTTGCACTATGATGACAAGGTTTTTAGCCCTCACTAACCTTCGGAATACTTCTCTTGACAGTTAAAGATGTTAACCCCTACACTAACTTTCTCCTGCAACTTGCCCTCCTCCCGCAAGGCCTTCCTTGCAGCGCCGATGATTCAGTTCGGGACCGGCTTCTGTGAGTTTGAAGTCGTACTCAGAAAAGCCCCGTTCGTGGTCGTGAAAGTTACCACTCCTGAAATTCCAGAATAGTCTGCTAAGTTCGATCTGAACTCCCACAAAGATTTCCCCTCTGCTAAGAAATTGAAAGTAACCACTACCCCCATCAGGTCAGTTGTCTCTGTGCCGAGGAGAGTTGTCACCTCTAATTCCACCGGCTTCACCGTCACTGCACCTACTTTCCCGTCTGCTAAAGGGAAAGAAATTCTGCGTGAAGTTAATTCTGATGATACCTTTCTCGCCCCTCCGTTAGTCTTCGAGATTGGCTCAAGTTCTAGACCTCCCCTGCCATCCAAGTCTCAAAGAAGAAACTGCAACCGGAGGATTTGAAGGGCCACTAGAACACAAGTCGCAAATTTGCCAGTAATTGATGAGATTCCTTAACAGGAGGAACTCGGTTTACTGGATACCTCTCATCTTCTTCGAGGTAGGAGGTTGCACCGGTTAGCTGACACTACTGGAGATGAAAGCCTCCATAGGATTGCCGATGCACTTCCAGCACAACACAGTCACGGTAGGGTGAGGGAAAGGCCCACACATATCACCCGAGCTCACACCCTTCTACGAAGACTGTCTGAATTAGAGGGTTGTTATGTCGCCAAGCTTCTCAAGAGGATGGGATGTGCAATATCCCCTGAAATTAAGGATACAATTCTAAAAATTGAAAGACCTGTCCGAGTCTCCACCAAACACCATTTGGGAAAATGTGTTGATATAGCTACTATAGATGATACTACTATAAGCAGATCAATTAAGTCCCGGCTGGGTCCGAGAGTACCAGCTGCCAGTGATCATGAGGAACCCCAAAAGTGCAAGAACGAGAAGGTATTATTCTCCTACGTACATGGTCTACACATTAGGGAGTACACTTCCCCTTGTTACCCTGATGTCCCTGCCGAGACACCTTGTCTCAAGCCGTCAACTTTTAAGATAAAAGTGTGCTTACCGAGAGGTGTTGTACCAATACATTCTGAAAACTATGTTGACCACAAAATTGATCATGAGTCTGATATTCTCGTTGCCACTGCTGCCGTTGCTTCTAAATGAGTCAGAAAAGTCTGTTGCCCCTATGGCCCGAAAATTCTCATTTCTTCACCAAAATCATTTTTAAACCTCCCCAAATTACACAATTGATAAAAAATACTCCACATTCCTTAAAACTAACCAATTTACCCTGAATTATCCAAAACAACCAAAATAACCTAATTTTCATCAAATCCTCCAAAATTACCAAAATTCCATTAAAGCCCTAAATATCCCAAAGATCTCCAAATTCTTAAGATTTCACAAAAAATTATTCTAAACACTCCAAATTATTCAAATAGCCCAAATTCACCCCCAATCTATCAAAATTAGCAAAAATCCAAAAAACTCCCAAGATATCGTTATTGCCCAAAAATTTTCATTTCTTCACCAAAGTCCTTTTAAACATCTCTAATAACCTAATTGATCTAAAATACTCTATATTCTTTAATACTAGCAAAATTACCCTTAATTCTCCAAAAAAATCAAAATAACTCAATTTCACCGAAGTTTTCCAAAATTACCAAAATGCTCTTAAAACCCTAAAATCCTAAAATATCCTAACTCCGAAGATTTCACCAAAAATTATTCTAAAGTACTCCAAATTACTGGAATTTCTCAAATTCACCCCAAATCTCTTGAAATTAGCCAAAATCTCATAAAATTTCAAATGCCCCTATGGCCCGAAAATTCTCATCTCTTCACAAAAATCATTTTAAAACTCACTAAATTACCCAATTGATCTAAAATACTCCAAATTCCTTAAAACTAGCCATTTTACCATAAATTCTCGAAAACTACCAAAAACACATTTTTCACAAAATTTTGCAATATTACTTTAAATCCCTTAAAACCCCTAAAATCCCAAAAATCTACAAATTTCTAAGATATCACCAAAAATCATTCTAAACCACTCTAAAGTATTCAAATTTCCCAACTTCACCCCAAATATCCCAAAATTAACCAAAGCTGTGATTTCTGAGGGATAAGCCTGGCATTTTATCGTAGCTCCAGGCAAAACTATCTTTGAATTCTGACGTTAGCTTGATAAAATCTGTAGACTCTTCTTCACTGAGTAGCGAGCTTATAAAAGTTGGTCGGAGCTCCTCCTCAGTCCTGATATTGATTTCCTTCAATTCATCCACTATTGATTGGATCTCTTCTTCAAACTATGGCGGACCATCGTCTATTGGTTGATTTTTCGAATCCCTCTTGAATGTCTAAGTAATCTTCTTCTTTATTCTCAAAATGACCCCGTGACTAAAAAATTCTCTTTTCTTCTCCAAAATCATTTTAAATATCTCCAAATTACCCAATGATCTAAAATGCTCAACATTCCTTAAAACTAGACAAATTGAATGAAATTCTCTAAAATTAACAAAATAATGCAATTTTCTCTAAAATTACCAAAAATGCCCTTAAAACCCTAAAAATCCAAAAAATTTCCAAATTCCTATGATTTCACCAAAACTCATTCTAAACACCTCCAAATTATTCAAATTGCCAAAATTCGCTCCAATTCTCCCAAATTTAGCATAATCTCAAAAACCCCAAAAATGCTCCTATGTCCCAAAAATTCTCATTTCTTCACTAAAATTGTTTTAAACATCTCCAAATTACACAATTGATCTACAATACTTCTAATTCCTTAAATTAGCCAAATTGACCTAAATTCTCTTAAAGTACCAAAATCACCCAATTTTCATCAATAAATCTCCAAAATTGCCAAAATGACCCTAAAAACCTAAAAATCCCAAAAATCTCTAAATTCCTCAGATTTCCGGAAAGGTCTTTCTAAACCACTTCAATTTATTCCAAATGTTCAAATTTACCCATCTCCCAAAATTAGTAAAAAATCCAAAAAATTCCCAAAATGCCCCGATGGCCCAAAAAATATCATTTATTCACTAAAATCATTTTGAACCTCTACAAATTACCTAATGGATCAAAAATACTCCACTTTACTTATTAAAAGCCAAATTGCTCTAAACTCTTCAAAAATACCAAAATAGCCCAATTTTCATCAAAATTCTTCAAAATTACCAAAATGCTTTTAAAACCCTAAAGATCCTAAAAATCTCCAAATTCCTAATATTTCACCAAAAATCATTCTATACCACTTCAAATAATTTAAATTGCCCAAATTCACCTCAAATTTCCTAAAATTAGCCAGAATCCCAAAAATCCCCAAAATACCTCTATGTTCCAAAAATTCTCATTACGACACCAAATCATTTTAAGCCACTCCAAATTACCCAAGTGATCTAAAATACTCTACATTCCATAAAACAAGCCAAATTGCCCTAAATCCTCTAACAATACCAAAATAACTAAATTTTCAAAAAAATTCTCCAAAATTACCAAAATGCACGTAAATTTCTAAAAATTCCAAAAATCTTAAAATTCCAAAGATTTTACCAAAAAATTATTCTAAACCACTACAAAATATTCAAATTGCCAAAATTCACCAAAAACCTCCCAAAATTAGCCAAAATCCAAAAAATTCCTAAGATGCCTCTATGGCCAAAAAATTCTTATTTCTTCATCAAAATCATTTTAAATCTCTCAAAATTACCTAATTGATCTAAAATACTCAACATTCCATAATACTAGCCAAATTACCCTAAATTCTCGAAAACTAACAAAATATCTAGATTTTCACCAAAAATCACCAAAATTACTAAAATGCCCTTAAACCTCTAAAAATCCCAAAAATCTCTGAATCTCTAAAGTTTCACCAAAAATCATTCTAAACCACTCAAAACTATTCAAGTTGCCTAAATTTACCCCACCTCACCCAAAATTAGCCAATATCTCAAAAATTCCCATAATGCTCCGATGGCCCAAAAATTCTCATTTGTTCACCAAAATCATTTTCAACCTCACGAAATCACCCAATTGATCTAAAATACTCCATATTCCTTAAAACTAGCCAAATTACCCAAAATTATCAAAAACTACCAAAATAACCCAATTTACACAAAAATTCTCCAAAATTACCAAAATGCTTTTAAAACCCAAAAAATCCTTCAAAATTTCAAGTTCCTAAAATTTTACCAAAAAGCATTCTAAACCACTTCAAAATTTTCAAATTTCTGAATTTAGCCAAAATCTCAAAAATTTCAAAATGCCCCTATTGCCCGAAAATTCTGATCTCTTCACTAAAATCATTTTAAACCTCTCCAAATTATCCAATTGATATAAAATACTCTACATTCCTTAAAACTAGCCAAATTTTCCAAAGTTCACCAAAACAACAAAAATAAATCAATTTTCACCAAAATTTTCCAAAACTACCAAAATGCCCTAAAAACCCAAAAAATCTCAAAAATTTCCAAATTTCTATGTATATACAAAAAAATCAACTTAAACCACTACAAATTATTCAAATTGCACAAATTTGCCCCAAATCTCCTAAAATAGCCATAAACCCAAAAATTCTGAAAATGCCCCTATGGCCTAAAACTTCTCATTTCTTCACCAAAATCATTTTAAACATTTAAAAATTACCCAATTGATCTAAAATACTTCACATTCTTTAAATCTAGCAAAATTGCACTATATTCTCTAAAACTACCAAAATAACAAAATTTTTATCAAAATTATACAAAACTACAAAAATGACCTTAAAACCCTAAAGATAAAAAAAATAATCAAATTCTTAAGATTTCACTAAAAATCATTCTATGCTACTCCAAATTATTCAAATTGCCCAAATTTACCCAAAATCTCCAAAAATTAGACAAAATCCTAAAGACTCCCAAAATGCCCATATGCCAAAAAAATTTCCATTTCTTCACCAAAGTCATTTCGAACCTTTCCAAATTACACTATTGATCTAAAATACTCTATATACCTTAACACAAGCCAAATTGTCCTAAATTTTCCAAAACTACCAAAATAACCCAATTTTCACTGAAATTCTCGAAAACTAACAAAATTCCCTTAAAAACTTAGAAATCTGAAAAATCTCCAAATTCCTAAGATTTCACCCCAATCGTTCTAAACCACTTCAAGTGATTCAAATTGCCTAAATTCACCCCAAATCTCCCAAAATTAGCAAAAATCACAAAAATTCCCAAAATGCCCCTATGGCCATAAAATTCTCATTTCTTCACCAAACTCATTTTCAACCTTTCCAAATTACCGAAGTAATCTATAACACTCTGCAATCCATAAAACTAGCCAAATTGCACTAAATTCTTCAAAAATACCAAAAAAACCCAATTTCCATCAAAATTCTCCAAAATTACCAAAATGTCATTAAAAACATAAAAATCCCAAAAATCTCCAAATTCCTAAGATTTCACCAAAAATCTCCAAATTCTAAGATTTCACCAAAAATCTTTCTAATACACTCCGAATTATTCAAATTGCCCAACTTCACACCAAATCTCACAAAATTAGCCAAAATTCCAAAATTTCTGAAAATGCCCCTATGGCTCAAAAATTATCATTTCTTCACCGAAATCATTTCCAACCTGTCCAATTTATCCAATTAATCTAAAATACTCCATATTCCTTAAAACTAACAGAGTTGTCCTAAATTCTCCAAAATTAGCAAAATAACCTAATTTCCACCAAAATTCTCCAAATTTACCAAAATGCCCTTAAACCCAAAAAATCCCAAAAATATCCATATTTATAAGAATTCACCAAAAAACATTCTAACCACTCCAAATTACTCAAATTGCCCAAATTCACCCCAAATCTTGCAAAATTAGCCAAAAATCCCAAAAATTTCGAAAATGACCCAATGGCCTTAAAATTCTCATTTCTTCGCGAAAATAATTTGAAACGTCTCCTAATTACACAATTGATCTAAAATACTCCACGTTCCTTAAAACTAGCCAAATTGCCATGATTCACCAAAACTTCCAGAATGACTCAATTTTCACCAAAATTCTCCAAAATTACGAAAATGCTCTTAAACCCCTTAAAATCTAGAAATCTACAAATTCCTAAGATTTCACCAAAAATCATTCTAAACAACTCCAAATTATTCAAATTGCCCAAATTCACCCCAAATCTCCCAAAATTAGCCAATCTTAAAAATTTCCAAATGTTTCTATGGCCCAAAAAATCTCATTTCTTCACCAAAATCATTTTAAACATCTTGATGTTACCCAATTGATCTAAAATAGTTCACATTCGTTAAAACTAGCTAAATTGCCCTAAATTTGCAAAAATAACAAAATAACTAAATTTCCAAAAAAATTCTCCAAAATTACCAAAATGCCTACAAAACCCAAAAAATCTAAAAAATCCCAAAATTCCAAATATTTCACCAAAAATTATTCTAAAGCACTACAAAATTTTGAAATTGTCAAAATTCACCACAAATATCCCAAATTAGCCAAAATCCTAAAAATTCCTAAAATGCCTCCATGGCTAAAAAAATTCTCATTTCTTCATCAAAGTCATTTTAAACCTCACTAAATTACCTAATTGATCTAAAATACTCGACAATCCTTAGAACTAGCCAAATTGCCCTTAATTCTCTAAAACTACAAAAATAACCTAATTTTTACCAAAATTCTCCAAGATTACCAAAATAGCCTTAAAACCCTAAAAATCTCAAAATCTCTTATTATTTTGCCAAAAATCATTCTAAAGCACTTAAAGTTATTCATATTACCTAAATTCATCTAAAAAACTCCCAAATGTAACAAAAGTCCCAAAAATTGCCAAAATGCCCTTATGGCTCAAAAAATTCCCATTTCTTCACCAAAATTATTTTAAACCTCTCCAAATTACACAATCAATCTAAAATACTCCACATTCCTTAAAACTAGCTAAATTTCCCAAAATTATCCAGAACAAACCAAAATAACCAAATATTCACAAAATTCTCCAAAATTACCAAAATGCCCAAATAACCCTAAAAATCTCAAAAATCTCCAAATTTCAAAGATTTCACCAAAAATCATTCAAAAACTCTTCAACTTATTCAAATTATACAAAATCACCCCATATCTCTAAAAATTAACCAAAATCCCAATAATTCTAAAAATGCCCATATGGCCCAAAAATTATCATTTATTCACCAAAATCAATTTAAACCTCTATAAATTACCCAATTGATCTAAAATACTCCAAATTCCTTAAAACTAGCCAAATTACCATAAAATCTCCAAAATTACCAAAATAACCCAATTTCACCAAAATTCTACCAAATTAGCAAAATGTCTTTAAAACCCTAAAAATCCCAAAAATCTCCAAATTAAAAAGATTTCACCAAAATTATTCTAAACCACTAAAAAATATTCAAATTACCAAAATTCTCCACAAATCTCTTAAAATTAGCCAAAATCCCAAAAGTTCCAAAAATTCCCCGACGGCAAAAAAATTCTCATTTCTTCAACAAAATCATTTTAAACCTCTCCAAATTACCTAATTGATCTAAAATACTCCACATTCCATAAAACTAGCCAAATTGCCCTAAATTCTTGAAAACTACCAAAATAATTACCAAAATTCCTTTAAAAATCTAAAAATGCCAAATATCTGCAAATTCTTAAGATTTCAAATTATAAACCACTCCAAATTATTCATATTGTGTAAATTCACCTAAAATCTCTCAAAATTAGCCAAAATTAAAAAAATTCCCAAAATGCTCATATGGCCCAAAAATTCTCATTTCATCACGAACATCATTATAAACTTCTCCAAATTACCCAATTGATCTAAAGTACTTCACTTTTCTTCAAACATGCAAAATTGCCCTAACTTCTCCCAAACTACCAAATTGATATAAAATACTACACATTCTTTAAAACTTGCTAAATTGTCCTAAATTCTCCAAAACTACCAAAATATCCCAATTTTTAACCAAAATTCTCCAAAATTACCAAAAGGCACTTAAAACCCTAAAAACACAAAAATTCTACAAATTCCAAGATTTCTCCAAAATTCATTTTAAACCACTTTAAATTATTCAAATTGTCTAAATTCACCCAAAATCTCCCAAAACAAGCTAAAATCAAAATAATTTCCAAAATGCCCCTATGGCAAAAAAATTCTCATTTCTTCACCAAAATCTTTCCAAACCTCTTCAATTACCCAATTGATGTAAAATTTTTCACATTCCTTAAAACTAGCTAAATTAGCCAAATTTCTCAGAATCTACCAAAATAACCCAACTTTCATCAAAATAACCAAAATACCATTAAAACCATAAAAATTTCAAAAAACTCTAAATTTCTATGATTTCACCAAATATCATTCTAAGCCACTCCAAATTATTCAAATTGCCCAAATTCACCACAAGTCTCCCAAAATTAGCCAAAATCCAAAAATAATTCCAAAATACCCTTATGGCCCAAGAATTCTCATTTTTTCACGAAAATCATTTTAAATCTCTCAAAATTACCAAATTGATTTAAAATACTCCACATTTCTTAAAACTTGCCAAATTGCCCTAAAATCTTTAAAACTATAAAAATAACCAAATTTTTAACTAAATTCTTCAGAGTTACCAAAATTCACTTAAAAGCCTAAACGTCCCAAAATTTTCCAAATTACTCAATTGTTATAAAATACTCCACATTCGTTAATACCAGCCAAATTGCCTTGAATTCTATAAAACTTCCAAAATAACCAATTTTCACCAAAATTCTCCATGATTACCAAAATGCCCTTAAAGCACTAAAAATCCCAAAATCTCTAAATTCCTCTTATCTCACCAAAAATCATTCTAAACCACTTCAAATTACTCAAATTACCCAAATTCACCCATTAACTCCCCAAATTAGCAGTAATCCCAAAAACTGCCAAAATGCCCTTATGGCCCAAAAATACCCAATTCTTCACCAAAATCTTTTTAAACCTCTCCAAATTATAAAATTAATCTAAAATACTCCACATTTCTTAAAACTAGCAAAATTGCCCAACATTCCTAAAAAATAATAAAAATAACCCAATTTTCATGAAATTCTCTAAAATTACCAAAATGCCATAAAAATCTGAAAAATCTCCAAATTTCTAAAATTTAACCAAAAGTATTTCTAAAACACTTCAACTTGTTTAAATTGCCCAAATTCACCCAAAATCTCCCAAAAGTAGCACAAATCCCAAAAATTGGCAAAATGCCCGTATGGCCTCAAAATACCTATTTCTTCACCAAAATCATTTTAAACCTCTCCAAATTAAAAAAATTAATCTAAAATACTCTACATTCCTTAAAACTAGCCAAATTGTTTTAAATTCTCCAAAATATTAAAATAACCCAATTTTCACCAAATTCTCCCAAATAACCAAAATGCATTTAAAACCATAAAAATCCTTAAATTCTTCATATTCCTAAGATTTCACCAAAAATCTTTCTAAACCACTCAAAATTAATCAAATTGCCCAAATTCATCACAAATCCCCAAAATTTGCTAAAATCCCAAAATTACCCAAATGCCCCTCTGACCCAAAAACTCTCATTAATTCCTTAAAATTAATTTAAACATCTCAAAATTACTCATTGATCTAAAATACTCCACATTTTTTAAAACTATCCATATTGGCTTAATTTCTCAAAAACTACCAAAATAACCCATTTTTCACCAAAATTCTCCCAAATTACCAAAAAAGCCCTTTAATCTCTAAAAGCCTAATTTCCTAAAATTTCACTAAAAATCATTCTAAACCACTCAAAATCATTCAAACTGCCCAAATTCACCCAAAATCTACCAAAATTAGCTAAAACCCCAAAAATTCTCAAACTGCTCGTGGCCTAAAAATTCTCATTTCTTCACTAAAATCATTTTAAATATCTCTAAATTACCCAATTGATCTAAAACACTCCACATTCCCTTAAAATTAGTAAAATTGACCTAAATTCTTCAAAACTATCAAAATAACCCAATTTTCATAAAAATACTCCAAAATTACCAAAATGCCCTTAAAGCCCTAAAAATTCCAAAAATCTACAAATTCCTAAAATTTCACTTAAAATTAACCTAAACCACTTTGAGTTATTCAAATTCGCCCCAAATCTCCCAAAATTGGCTAAAATCCAAAAAATTCCAAAAATGCCCCTATGGCTAAAAATTTCCATTTCTTCACCAAAATCATTTCAAACCTCTCCAAATTACTCAATTGATCTAAAATACTCCACATTCCTTAATACTAGCAAAATTGCCTTAAGTACTTCGAAACTACCAAAATAACCTAATTTTTACCAAAATTCTAAAAAAAATTACCAAAGGCCCTTAAAACCCTAAAAATCCCAAAAAAATCTCTAATATGCCTAATATTTCACCAAAAATTATTCTAAATCACCCAAATTATTAAAGTTGCCCAAATTCACCCTAAATCTACCAAAATTAACCAAAATCCCAAAATTTATCAATATCCTCATTTGGTTTAACAATTAACCTAAATTATTGATCTATAATATGCGTTTAAAGCCCTAATAATTAATAAAAATCATTTAAAACCCTCACCAGGATTCTCCAAAATTACCAAAATGTATTTAAAACCTTAAAAATCCTAAAAATCTGCATATTGCTAACATTTCACAAAAAAATCATTGTAAACCACACCAAATTATTCAAATTTCTAATATTCAACCAAAATTAACCAAAATCCCAAAATTTTCTAAAATATCCTTATGGCTGTCGGTCACCAAATGTTTAGGGTTTTAATTTATGTAAATATATACGTATTTTAGAAAAATATTATTTTTTAATTTTAAAAAATGAAATAAAGCTGATCTCATATATGCAATAGTTTAAATAATCAAGCACTTCACTTCAAGTAATCTATCTATCTCGAAAAATGGATACATTGCATGGGGGCAAGGCTTCATCAAATAAACTAAGGACTAATTACATTTTTTTGATATGTGAACCATTTATGTTGACTAACAACTTCCTCTATCTAATATGAAACAACTAGATAGGGTTTATATTAATTTGCAGTCTTTAAGTTTCCTATAAGGGTAAGACTCTATAGTTAATTACATCTTAGATAACTGAAGTCTTCTAAGAAGACTATTGATTTAGATCAAGAAATATTATATTCATGACTTCCAAAAGATAGGATCATCAAAAGAAACATGGTAATAGGAATTGAATAGGTGAATGGCTCAAGTTTAGAACAATTATTTATGAATCCAAAGGAAAAGAGAGCTAGGGCACACACATGTCAAAGAAGAATCTCGGTGATTTCCTAAACTATCCTATTATTTGGATTCAACTTAAGATAATTATTTAGTATTTCATCTTGCCAATTTCATTATTTAAGGCTTACATTCACTTTATACAGATAAAGCGAATAAACTTGAATTTATGAGGATTTATGTCATATCAGATGAAAACCGCTGAACCTAAAGCGAGTTAGAGCTTATATTGCACGAGGTAAAAAGACCTAAAGAGATAATACAAATAACCTTGAATTCAGTACTTTCTTTTAGACCGTAGGAATCTCATTAGCAACCTTAGGTTACCTCCTCCGTGGGATTCCCGATCATCAAATAGACGTTTTAATTTAGTTTTACTTATGATTTTTGTTCTATTTGTGATTAAATTTGAGTTGTTTTATATTTTGACTATTGTGGCGGTGAAATTTATCTTTATTTTATTTTAAATTTGATTTTTTTTGGTTTTGCGGCTATCTTAAATGTTTTAGTTTTGAGATGCAAGGTGACTTTGTTGTTTATCATGCAAGTTTATTAGTAGGAAAAGTACAACAAAGAAAGTGCAGGAAAAGAATGTACTGTAAACTATAAAAGCGTACATGTCGAGTCTTCTCGTTCCTCCACCTGATAGTTTAGTATTTTTTGCGGTAAACATTTATAATTTTTATGAAAGTAAAGTTTACAGATAGGTTCATCATAGGCGTACAAAATTCTATATCATAGCTTGATTGGTCCTATTTATTTTATGGTTAGATGATTTCTTAAAGAAGACATAATAAGTTTAATCGTTCTTCAAGGTATTCAAAAAGTATGAGAACGGTCTAGGGAATGGGCCCTGGACATCTCATAATCTCTTGAAAAGTCTTGAGTTCGTTCAATTTATTATGTTACTTGATAACTCATCCACATCATACCCTTATTCTCAATGAACTTATTTATTTATCAACCCAAAAGTAGGGTAATTATCACTTGAAATTCCATTTGTAAATTATATGAGTGAAGGTCCTTTTAGGGGCAAGCTTTTTCATTATAAGACAGAGCCTACTATATTTTAGAAGTGGACTTGTAGTGTTTGAATAGCGTGTGAAATTTTTTAAGTTTTTCTTCTTAACCTCATTGACCATATTTGATGAAGCCTAGCTCACTACCAAGCCCTTAAGACTAGTAAATAAATTTGCAATTTTGAGAAGAAGTTAACCTATATGGTCATGATTCTTAATCCTTATCTAATTAATGAAATTGTCATTAAACACCAACTAGGGGTATTAGATTGATGGATTATTAACTTTCAAATTCAAACCCTTAACCATAAGAATCATTTAATTTTTATCATCTTCCAAATTAAAATAATTATTGAGATTGTCATTTTATCTTTTAATATGACGAAAGTGGGATTGGTATCTACCACTTACCCCATTATGTTTCAATTACTTAATCATGTTAATCAGGATCATTCTTTGCCCATTTTCCACTTTAATTAGCCTAAATATTGATTAAGGCCAAATCTTCCAAAATTACAATTTTGTCCCTAAGGACCTAACACTACATAATTTAACAAATTTAATCAAATGACTTCGAAATTTTTATTGTGCCCTGCCCATGGGTTAATTAAAACATGAGAGGATGAAATGCAATTTTTCTAATTTTAATTTAATTTATATAATTATTTTAATGCAAAAATAGAGATTATAAAAGATAATTTTATAACTTATTCAAAACATAATATTGATTTTTAAGAAAATTATTGGTGGTTCACTTAGACCAGTAGACCACTTGGACCAAATTTCATGACTTTTTGAATTTTATTTTAATTATTAATGTTACTTTAATTTTTGAAGTATTAATTAAATATAAAATATGATTTAAGTTGAAAATTAAGTTTTATATTTTTATTAAATCTCTCTAAGGTTAAGAATACCAGAAAAATAAATTTCATTTATGATGTATATTTTAATTATTAAAATTATCTTATTGAGAAATTAAGAAAAATTCAATTTTAGCCTTTTAAAAATTATTTTAGGTCATTAAAATTCAATATCTTTAGTTAGAAAATTAGGAGAGTTATTTCAATTGCTCCTGAATGATCATGAGATAATTTAGAATATTTCCATGAATTTTATTAATTTTGTGATTTTTGTGAATTTTTAGTTATTTTAAATATTAAAAATAAAAAATAGCTTTTAAAAAAGAAAATTTTAATTTAATTTAAAATTTATTTTTAATGAATTCTCTTAATCATAAGGAACTCCTAAAATCAATTTTATAATTTTCTTTAACTTATATTTTAATTATTATAATTATCTTAAAGCCAAGAAATGTTATTTAACTTAGAAAATCAAGTTAAGGTGATTAATATATCTCCAAATCATTTCAAATTCATTTATGAGAGTTCCTCTGAACTTGAGCCACAGTGGGGAACAAAAATCAAGCCACTTCCATTTATATTTAATCCAAATTTAATTTTTTTTTATTTAGCAAGTTGATTTATGTTAAGGTGAGTTTTAATGAGTTAAACTAAATTTGCACTTTTCTATGGTCCTCTGGTCACAGGGAACCTACCAAAATAATCTTACATTATTTTGATGAATATTGAAATTTTTATAATTTTTAAATCAAAATAGACAAAATAAATTGAAAAATAGGAATTTCCTCTTGGAGATCTCCTCTAACTTTGGAAAAATCAGAGAAGATCCCTCATGAAAGAGAAAAAAAAGGCTCCAAGTTTCACGCCATCATGAAATATGTATGCTCATGGAGAATAGAAATACTAAATATTGTATTTAATTAATTAAAAATCTAATTTTTATAAAAAAGACATGAAACCAATTCCATATTGTTCTATTCTGTTTACTGAGCAGTAAAGTATTTTTACTTTATTTCTCTGATTTTTCTACACCAAGTTATGAATTTTTGAAGTTAGATTGATTTAATTAAAAAAAATTTCATACTTTCTTACATAGTGAGTCAGCACCGCGTCATCCTTAACCGCTCTGAAACCACACGCATCCCCTTCTGATTAGGCACCGCCTTTTGACTCAGCTACATGTGGCCTGCACTTTATGTAACATATCACTATCCAGCGCCATCTGATCTGTTCATTTGATACACGCTCCATCGAACAGCTGTGGGTCATCGTCTTCACCTAGTTCATCCGGTGCACCGTCCATCTTCTAGACCTAATATCTCGCTTGACACTTAACCAAATCACATGGAGTTTATTTCTATGGACTCATCTAGGCCAGACGAACCTATATATATGGCAAACCTATCCCTAAACCGAACCAACTGGGATAGTGAATGAAAATAAGCTCGAGATAAGGGGAGACTTCAATACCTTTATCTGAGAGAGGAGGCCTCAATCAGATGGTTGCAGAAGTTACAAGGAGGTCTAAATAGCTCACAGATGAAGTCACTTGCTCTGGTGAAATGCCTAGACCCATGTTTGACTAGACTCGATTTCAAGTGTTGATTAAAGTATGGGTTGGAGGCTCTCTGCGATTGGGCTTTTGTGGGGATCTTCTTCGTTCAGTTTAGAGTTGGAGTGGTTACAGTTAAGTGAAATTTTGTGCATTGTGGAGGTGTGGCAAAGTGTGCCTGATTTTAGCTTGATTTAGAGCTCAAAAATTTTGCTCAGACAGTGGGTATGATGTCTGGAAGTTGGTTTGCTTGAGCTTAGAAGTGCTATAGAAAGCTCTAGAAGTGATTTGGCAGAGTTTCACAAAGGTAAATGTGCATCTCCTCTTTTGGCCGTGAGGGGGAGGGGTTTCAATAGCCATGGCTGAAGCTTGGCTCTGGGCTTGGCAATGGATGCACTAGGCCACTTGGCTGGAAGGCAGAGCAGCTCCAATGAGCAATGGTGGCATGACACATAAGGTGGGCTCAATTGGGTTTTGATTTAGATGGCTGGCTCTTAGTTTTGAGGTGCTTCGGTGACTACGCTATCTGGCCAGGCTAAGGGAGGGTGGCCAGAAGTCAGGTGGATTTGTGAAAAGCCTATCAAGTCATTAAATTTATTTTTGAGAAAGCTTTGAACAAAATATCCTTGGTTTATTCTAAAATGGGAATATATCCCAAAAATTAGGGGACCCTTGGCCCATGGATCCACTAGGTTGGGCTAGATGGATCTAGCTCAGTCCCTAAGGCCAATTTAGTGGCTGTGAGAGGTTTTGTTCGGTCACATTGGGCTAGGTTAAGTCACATTTGGGCATGGGTTCAATTTGGACTAGGTTGGGCTATCATGAGCTTGAGATTTGTTCAACCCTATTGAATGAGCACAATGGTGTAAATTATTTTAATGAATGTTTTAGAAAAGGATTAGAGTGGTTTTGAATTGGTTTGGGTGATCAATTTGGCATGATTTCATAATTTGGTTAATTTTGGGACATTTGAGTTATCATGGTTTTGGGTGAGGCTAGAGTGGGACTATGTCTTAATTCATTGGTCAAAATGGTGTAGTGGGGTGTCATAAATATTTCAAAACATTAATAGGGTGGTAATTTTAGGATTAAGGATTTCAATTTGATGGAATTTAGTCATATGGCAAGTTTGGGGCAAAATTAGGTATTTTATATTTGGTTGAACTTAGGTGAGGTTTGGGCTCAAATTTGGTTTAATTAAGGAATCAATTTTGTGTGTAGGAGTGTTATGAATAATTTGGATCTCAATTTTGAGGGAATTAATTTGGCTTAGGGGTCCAATTTAGGGGATTTAAGTCATATGGTCAAAATTCGGGCTTTTTAGTTTGAGTTGAAATTGAGCTTGAATTTGAGTTAAATTGGGCTTGGATTTTGTTTGGGATAAGATTGGGTATTGTGAATTTGAGTTTAGAATTGAAATTTTGGAGTATTGAAGTCAATTTGGTGGACATTTGGGATGATTTGGGCATTTTGGTCTTAAAGGGGCAATTTGGGGCTCTTGGTCAATATGGAGCAATTTGGTCAAATTGGGTCAAGTAAAGTGGTTTACATTGATTTTGGAAACATTTTAGATGATTTTGAAATTTTTGGGAATTTTTGAAATTTTTGGATTTAGATAGGCATTTTGGTTATTTTGGGTATTTTGGGAATTTTGGTAAATTTGGGTAATTTTAATGGTGGGGGAACATTTAGAATGATTTTTGAAGTAGTTTGGGAATTTTGGATAATTTTGGGAAAATTTAGGGCTTAGGGGCAATTTGGTAATTTAGTGGAGTTTACCGGTAAGGAGTCAAAAAGTTGGAATTTTTGGTGAAGTTGGGGTTAATTGAGAATGCTAAGCCCTTTGAGCCATGTATCAAGAGGAATCCCACATTAGATCCTCCATGTGTTGGTTATAACCTAAACCCTAACCTACAGATAAGGGCTTAAGGAACCACCCACATGAGTTTCCACAAGAGTATGGGGGAAAGTGTGACAAAATTTGGTATGTTTGGTTTAGGGTTGTAAGGTAGTGTAAAGTGTGTGTAAATGTAATATGGAAGTGTGTGTGTGAGCATTACCCAAGCCAGACCTTCCAGGGTGAGTCCTAAGGCTTAACCATCTTATAGGAAACTTCTCTTGAGATTCCAAATGCTTTGTCTCATCCTTCTATGTACTTAGAGGTTAGACTTTAAACATTTGAAAACTCCAAGTGAAGCAAAGAAGTGTTTTGAATTTCTTAAAGGGAAGGGTCCCATCACTAGTCTTTTAAGATAGTCACCCGAAGAGTCTTATGGCTAGACCCTAATCTATTCTAAAGAAAGACTAGACCTTAACAAAAGTGAGGTCAACAAATAGACCCCAAATAGGTGTGGTGTGTCGGACAAGCACACCACATGTAATGGTGTTAACTAAAAAGATCAGCAAAACCAACACTACTGCCTGAATCAGCACACTAAAAACAGTACGTAGAATTCAACAAGGAAATGTCTGCTAGGGATTATCTAGTAAAAGCCTTCAAACCCGGGCTCTCACTGTGGAAAGCAAGGGAAACACCTTCGAGATGGAGCTATGAATTTCAAGCGACCACATTTTGAAGGAGTCCCGATCTAATCTGATTCGAAAATTGGAATTTAAAATTGGATTTTGATTCGAATTTTGAGTTTGAATTTGATTTTGGATTTTGTGGTATTTATGGAAATTTGAGTTCATAGAAGTTCAAATTTATGAAATTTTTTACTTTGATTTTTAGAATTTTAATTTCATGGAAGTCTTTTTGTTTTAGTGAGTGCAGAGAGAGTCGGAATTTAGGTACAGACCTCGAAAGATGAGGAACTGGAATATCGATACCAGTCTCGAAAATGAAAATCAAAATTTTGGTACGACCCCGAAAGATGAGGAACTAGAATTTAGCTACCAGTCTCGGATATTAGAACTGGAATTTAGGTACCGACCTCGAAAGATAAGGAACTGGAATTTAGGTACCAGTCTCAGAAATGAGAGCTGGAATATTGGTACTGACCTCGCAATATCGTGAATGTGGGAAAGTATCTCAGAAAGGGCATGAAAATTTAGGGAAATTTAAGGACTCAGATGATAAAGCTCCGACCCGAAAATATCATGCAAGAAGGAAAATATCTCGAAAAGGATGTAGAAATTTAGGGAAATTGAAGGAATCATATGACAAAGCTCCAACCCGGAAATATCATGGAAAAGGCAGAAATTATCTCGGAAAAGATGCGAAAATTTAGGGAATCTTTACGGAATCAGACGACAAAGCTCCAACCCAAAAATATCATGGAAGGCAAAAAATATCTTAAAAGGGATGAAGAAATTTATGGAAATTTAAGGAATTGGATGAAAAAGCTCCGAGCTAGAAATATCGTGGAAAGCGGAAAAATATCTCCGAAAGGATGCAAAAATTTAGGGAAATTTCACCACATTAAGGAGGAAAGCTCAGGGACTCACTTCGAGCTCAAGAGGTAGCAGAGTGTCACATTAGGAAGGAAATCTTAGGGCCTCACATCCAACCTAAGGAGTGATAGAGGGGAAACAAAATTTTGGTGCAGATCCCAGAATTTTATGGAGATGGAAGAAATTTGTAGAAATTTATGGGGATAATGGAAATTTGTAGACTTTAGTGGAGAATTTGAATGTAGGATTTGTGAAGTATTTGAGATTTGTGACAAAATGTCATGATACGATATGAACTTATGGAAGATTGAGAGATTTTCATACTTATGTGAAGTGAGGTTGTGCAAATGCAAACGCAAGATTTGTGGGGCGTGCGAGGAATTCAAAATTGTGCAGCAAGTGGGTCTCGCACAGCAGAGGAATTCATTTTCTTTTCTTTTTATATATTTTTATTATTATTGTTTCACTTATCATTTATTAAAAGAGTTTTTGAATTCAAAATTTTTCTTTTTTTGTTTTTTTTTCTTTTCATTTTATTACTTGTCTTTCGATATATTTCAATTTCTCTTTCGTATCATTCTTTGCTCATTAAAATTTGGGACAGGTATGCGGTTCTACGGCTTTTTGATCCTTTCATCAAAGAAACATTTCTGAAAAACTCAGTAAGCTGAAACAGAAATCTTCACTAATTTTGCTGAAAGCAGTAGTACAACTAATCTCATGCTGAAAGCGTTCAAAAGTAGATTGAGAGAACATAGCTGAACAAACTGATATATCACATCATGCCGGTACAAAAAGCGATGACAACTACTGTGAACTAGTGCAGGAGGTAGTAGAACTATGATGTCGGAGGCTTCCCTATGAACAAGCAAGCCTACCAAGGCTACGTACCAGAGTAGAAGTTACCTCGCGAACACCTAAAGGTACCATTGTCATAGTGGCAAGGGACGAAGCTTTTCAGACTCTGGATCTGACTCATAGTAAAATAGTGCCTTGTCCTCATCCATTCTTTTAAAAGTACCTTAAATACTTTGCCCTACGACTCCTGGGATGCAGTGCTTTGTAAGATCTGCCCCATTTCCTTTTAACACTAACACAAATCCAACTGGTAGAGGGATCTCGAAGGAACCTAAGAACTCTTTTTGGCCCGAAAATCGGAATCTCCTGGCCAAATAATAATATATGAGACCATGCAAGAAGGCATCAAAATTTTGTGGTGGTCGATATGAAGTAGGATACAGTCCCCATCCTGATAGATGTTTATAATGTAGCTGTTGGGTATACAATCTGCAGACGTCATGTGACACTCGACCATCCTCTTTATCATTTTCTTAATTTTCGGCGGCATTCGATCCACCACATGATGCTGTAGAATCTCTAGGGGATTACTCTGTCGATTTTTCATGAAGTTATAGCAACACCCACACTGAATGGTGATCCTGCCCTTTCATCTCTTCCATTTTGTCGGCCCTATGTATGTTCTTTCCTTTAGAAGGCTTGCTAAGCCCAGATCTCGAAGGATGAAAATAAAATCCAAAATTTTCTCTTGATCATTCCTTGAAAATACATTTTTCTAAAGCTCGAGTCCTTCTATAATATTGATGAATCATTCTTGGATTTCCTTGTAGTGGTAGAATTCTTTCTTTCTGACTCATTTGATTTTGGCCATCACGTAGTCTGGGACTCCGTGCTGTAGTGGCGGCAGAGTGAACTATGGTACGTAAGGCTCTACATCAGGATGTTCCATACTCCTGAGTAGCATTGAGGCGGCTGCGTACACCTTAAATGTGTTGTATTCCTCCAATTGTAGAACATGGCACTTCGAGAATTCTGAAAATGCCCCTGTGACTGAAGGTTGTCTGAGTAGACTCGATTTGCAAGTTGAACACAAGGTAAAAATCTCTTCCATCAGATCCCATGTCGGTGCAGGTTCCTTAGTAGTTTCCGGCTTTGTCTCCGTGCATGGTAAACTTTCATAAGTTTCCTTCATCTCTAAATAAAAAAATTCCTCTGAAATAGGCGGTAGCTCGGTGGCTCACTCCTGAGCCTGTCTCCTCTCATCATATCCAAGAGGCGACGCTTGCAGCAATTTGCATTTCATCTCTTTATGCGCACCAATGATGCATATGGAACTCTTACAGCTGTAGCAGTGACAAGACTACCTTCTGGAGTAGTGATCATGGACGGAATTTGATTGTCTCCCCGTTGGGAGGTGTGAGTCAACAAAACCTCCAGTGCCTCAATGTCCCGATGTCTGTCCAATCTTTCTATAACTTATTTTCATCACTAATTATATATTTGCAATCTCCTTTTAATCGACATAAACTTGGGAGTAATCTAAGTCAAAGTTGATCACACTTCTTATAGGTGTTTTTTCTTCTCGGAGCGCAAGGTTTAAGCCATCTTTAAAAGCAAATACCAACTTGCGACCTGTCACTTTCAACATAAGAAAATAGGGAAAAATGTCAGTGGTTGGTACTTTGCACAAATAAGAACAATAACAATCTTATTATTGTTTATTTAGCAATTGTTTGCAATTAATTTGATGCCATTATCTTATTTAATAAAATTTTATAAAATTGAACATTATAAATTTAATAAGTTTATTTTATCTTATGAGAAAATTTATTTTATTTCATTTGACTTTATTTTATTACACAATTTGGACCCAGACACGGAAATTGGCCGCATGGCTTATTTCAGAACAGTCATCATCTTTAAGAATTTCTTTTCGTTGCATAGTACTTCTTCATGAAATGTCCATTTATCGGCAACATGGGTCTATCCCCTTTAGAGTCCACTAGTTGGTACGACCCTCCGGAGTAAACCTTCTCCACCACAAATGGTCCCTTTCAGATTGGTTCAAATTTTCCACCTATCTTGCAATGTGCAAAAATAGGCCTTCTGAGAAAAAGAACAACGTCACTGACTCTGAACGACCTCAGGCGAACCAATTTATTGTGGGCTTGAATAATCTTCGCTTTATAAAGTTCTAAGTTCTACTATGCGAGCAATCTTTTCCCTTCATGGATTTCTAATTCTGCAAGTCGAAGTATGACATTCTCTTTTGTTGTAATCATACTGGAGAAGGCGAACCTGAGCGACCTTAACTGACCTCTAATGAAAGCACTGCCTCGGACCCGTACACAAGTGCGTAAGGCGTAGACTGCGTCAGCATCCTAACTGTCATCCTGTATGCCCATAACGCTTCTAACAACTTTTCATGCCATTCTAATTTATTGTCATCGAGCATCTTCTTCAAAATCTACACTAGTGTCTTGTTGAAAGCTTCTGGCAAGTCATTTACAAAGTTGTTGATCTTGGTACAATTGAAAGCGAACCTATTATCTGAAATATATCTGCGCGGTACACCGAAGCTTTAAACAGTTTGATTCTTAAAATACTGTAAGACCTGCTGTGTTGTAACTTCTCGTAACAAAACAGCCTCTGTCCATTTGAAGAAGTAATCTATAGCTACAAGTATAAACCTGTGTCCTTATGATGATGGAGGGTTTATCGGTTCTACTATATCCGTGCCCCAACAGTTAAATGGCCAAGAGACAATCGTGGGGTATAGAATAATTGAATGTTGATGCAAGACCACTCCATGCACTTGGCATTTATGACACTTCTTAGATGTGTCCATACAGTCTGTCATCATTGATGGGCAACAATATCTGAGTCATTTGATTTTCATTTTCATCTTTGGCAGTGATTGGTGAGCTCTACATAATCCGGCATGTACCTCTCAAACAATACTCTGCGCTTCTGCTCTGCTCAAACATCTTAAACACATCTTATCGAAGGACTTTCTATACAGAATGTTGTCGATTAAGGCATATGACAAACCCCTCTTCAGAATCTGATGGGGCGCTGACTTATCTTCCGGTAATTTTCTTGTTTGTAAATATTCTATTAGTGGTTGACGCCAATCTTCAATATCATCTGACACTGCAGCAGCCATCTCTTCTTTTCCAAGTTTGTGCGAACTATCGAGGACGATACAAAACTTGACTTCCTTGCACTGTAATATTTATGGAATCTTCAGGTGGACAAGCCAATTCTTTAGCAAGCTTAGCTGAAGCGCCTGCATGAGCATTTTCTACTTGAGGAATCCTATAGAACGTCACACTTGAACTCTGCTCTAGCAATTTCATCGTATACCGGAGGTATTCTTCTAGTCTCGGCTTCATAATCTTATAGTATCCTGCCACTTACTGTATGACAACTCGTGAGTCACCATAAATGGCAATGTATGTTATTTCTATTAGTATTGCCAATTCTAATCCGGTAATTAGTGCTTCATATTCTGCTTCATTATTGGTGCACGACTTTGTCAAGTGGTAAGTGAATCTGAGCATTCCCTAATCTGGTATGACAAAGATATAACCAATTCCTGCTTTTCCTGGTATCACTCTTTGATTTCCTTTATCTTTTCTGGCTAATGATGCTCCATCGAAGTACATTTTCCAACATCTAGAAATGGGTTGTTCCACTTGTAGTATCTTCTCATCTGATAATTTGTTATTGAGAGGGGACCCAGCTGGTAGTGGGTGCGCTGCGAGGAATTCTGCTAAAATCCTCCCTCTGATAGCGCTAAAAGAAACAAAAGTTTTATCGAATATCATTGAAAATTTTGCTAAACTTCAAGAAAGTGTTTTTTGGGGTCATAAAATATTGCAACGAATTGATCTAAAAATCAGGTTGACTTAATGAGATAACATGTAATGCCTAAGCTTTTGAGCGGCAAAAGCCAAAGCTTACAATATTTCTCAATAAAAGGGTACTTTACTTCCACTGGTATTAGACGTCAACTTAATTAGTAGAGTGCATTTTCATTTCCCTCATCATTGACTTGAGTGAGTAAAGCTCCAAGGTACTCGTCTAAAGCTACGGTATAAAGTATCAACGATCTTCACAGAACAGTGGCTACCAAAACAGGACGTGTTGTTAGGTATCGTTTAATATCTTCAAAAGCCCACTATCATGGCTCTCCCAAAACAAATTTGGCATCCTTTCGAAGTAAGTTCAGAAAGGGTAGACACCTTATTGACATATTAGATATAAAGCGTCTTAAGTATGTCAATTAATCTTGAAAAGAACGTAGTTGTTTCAAGGCTTTAAGAGGAGGCATTGCCAAGATAGCATTAATCTTATCTAGGTTGATATCGATTTCTCGATGATAGACAACAAATCCTAGAAATTTCCCAAAGGTAATGCCAAAGGCACACTTTAAGGGATTCATCATGAGATTATATTGCCGTAATCATACAAATACGATCCTTAAATCATACAAATGGTTTTGCTTCACTTTGCTCTTGATGACCAAGTCCTCCTCATAGCATTCCACTTGGTTGTGAATAAGTTCATCGAAAATCTTTGTCATTGCTTGCTGGTAAGTAGCTCCGGAGTTCTTCAGACCAAATGGCATCATGGTGCAGCAGCAAATCCCAATTAGAGTTCTGAATACTGTGAGCGTTGCATTTCATGGAGCCATCTTGATTTGATTGTAACTTGAAGATCCATCCACGAACGAGAAGTTCTCGTGTGCCAACGCAATGCCACTATTAGTTCCGGTAATGGTAACAGGAATTCATCCTTTGAGCAAGCTTTGTCTAAATCCCTGAAGTCAACAGACACTTGAATCTGTCCATTCTTCTTTCTTACTAGCACAATGTTGGCTAACCATGTAGGATACTGTTCTTCTCACACAAATTTATCATCTATCGATTTCTTTACCTCGGTTGTGACTTGTTGTTCTATATCGAGGAGCGTTCTTCTGGGGATTGCTTAACTGGTGTTATGATTTGATCTACTTCGAGTCGGTGAATTGCAACCTCTTTAGATAATCCGAGAATTTTGTCGTAGCTTCAGGCGAAGCAATCTCTGAATCGTCACAATAACTTGACCAAATCCATAGATTCTTCATCACTAAAAGCGAACTTATAATAGTCGGTCGGGGTTGTTGCTCAGTCCCAAAGTTAATTTCCTTCAGTTCATCTACTGTTGATTTGATTTCTTCTTCAAACACTGGTGGAGCGTCATCTATCAGTTAGTCTTCAGGTCCATCTTGAATTTTGAGGCAATCATCTTCTGACTGGTGACCCGACCGAAAATAACGCAGTAATTTATGTAACCAAAAGATAGCATAAAACTTGACCAAATTTATAAATAGCGGCTAGTGTATAAAATTAAAATGTTGTAAAACTTTAGAAAATATTTTACACACTAGGGGTACTATGCAAGTATACGTTTAGTTTCAAGTAATATAAGGTTTTCTTTTATGACCCAAGTATCGATCCCACAGAGAAGAGAGGTAAGCAATCCTTTAGGCTAATTCTAGTCTATTTCTATAAGGCCTAAATTTGGAATGTTGATGAAAATGAGTTTTCTAATAACTAATCCTAAATAAAGTTCTTAAATAAAAAGATAACTTATGGATAAATTGGTTTGGAGAATTTTGAGATGTTAAAGACTACCTGTTTCTCGCAATTAAATATATAATGTGTAGGAAAGCAATGCTTAGAATTTAATGTAATGCCAAATAGAAGCATTTCTATTCTTTACCCTTTGGTCCAGGCATAAAGAACATTGGCTAATCTATAGATCGGTTCAGGATGTTTTATTAGTAGAAAGGGTTAATCTAGGCTCACACTACTAGATGTTCAAGGGTAGCTATGGTCGGTCCTACCAGTGACTCGTTCCCTTTCTATAGACCAAATTATTAGAATTTAGTCTGTCACTCCAAAAACTAATCAATTCTGCGCCCAATAAATAATATTTTCCTATTTATTTGCACTTCACCTTGAATAACCCGCACAAGGCCTTCGACTACCCAAGGATTCATGTGATATCTACTAGTTAGAATTTATCTACTTCTAGGTCTCAAAATTCTTCAACAGATTTTAACAATACAAGTGATCAATTTGTAAAGTAAATGAAGATCCGGTATGAATATCATCACCATAATTTAATAAGAGAATGTCTAAGCAAATCTTAATTCCTAAACATGCATCTATTTCATTACAAAACAAAAGTAAATGAAAATAATGGCATAAGAAGTAAAAGAATTGATAGAATTGTGTAATAAATTAAGTACCAACAAGGAACTCATTTCATTAGTATTCTATTATATTTATGCAACTATCTGTCACCCAGAAGCATTTAAAAGTTAATTCTATCATAAAAATTATTTTCCTACACATACCACTACTTCATTTAAAAGAAAGAGTAAAGAAAATCACTTACGAAGCATGGATAAATCACGACAGAAAACTTAGTTTGAAATAAAGAAAATTCACTAGAAAGTGTTTACAATAATTACAATAGAATTAAAAACACAATACTTAGCTTTTTCCATCTAAAGAGAAGAAGAAGATCTCTCCACCAAAGTTTCCCACCGATCCATGCTCCACTCGTACATTCCTTACATAAATATCTCAAAATCCCTCACCAATCTCTCCATAAGATGTAAAAAAAATTTACATCTTCATGGCTCTAAAATGACTAAAGGGAAAGAGAGAGAGAGAGAGAGAGAGAGTGAAAGAAGAAACTCGAGAGAGAGAGAGAGAGGCAAGAGAGGCCCCCTTTCCTGTAGAAATATCTCCTATTTATAGAGTTCTGAAAATGGCCAAGGGTTGCTTAAGGCACCACTTCAAAAGTAGTCTACATTCATTGAATCTTCTAGAAACCGACTCTGGCGCCTAGGCGCCGGGATCTGGCGCCAGACTCCTGTGACCAAGTCTTTGCACCACTTCACTTTGGGTCGCACCTCTTCGCGATTTAAACCGCTCCAATGTGTCTAGATTCATTGTATTACATGTCCTATACATTAGGAATAACTTTCATGCTTCTAGAAGGTCTAGAAACTACTTAACACCATAAAAATAACTCCCAAAGTCATCAAAAATCCATCCAATAACTGTTTCTGGATGATTCTGGCGCCTAGGTGCTGGGTTTTGGCGCCTAGGTGCCACCCTGTGCGCAACTCCATTGTTTTGCTCCGTTTGGCTATGTTTCAACTTCGTTTCGCCACATTTCAGTTTCGTTGCGTTACTAACATCTTCACCTACAAGATAGACATAAAAACAGTCTTTCTCAAAAGTATAATTTCATTGAAAAACATGTGAGAAATATAAAAGATATTAAGCAAAGAAAGACAAATCAATATGTGCTAAGTTAAAATTTGTTTTTCTTGCTCATCTTGGCTCAAAATTGCATAGTTTTTGCTTCATTTTCTCTAAAATCATATTTTTATACTTGAAAATTTTTTTTTGCAAAATTATGCAAAATATCTTCCTTTATAGTGTAATATCATTAAAAATATGCATAAAGTCAGCATGAAATGAACACTAAATATAGATACTTTTTTTCTTGGATCAAAATCCCCCAAACTTAAATGTTACTTGTCCTCAAGTAACAATATAATCATGTAAAACCACATAAGCAAATCATGTGTATGAGTTTCTTTAGGAGTTTCTAAAATTTTGTTCTAGAAATGTAGTAGTCCAATTTAGAAAAAAAATTTAGTAAATGAGACCAATTTAAAGTTTAGAAATCTCTTAGATGAAAGAGTATGAAAATATGTGTTGCTATCTAATTCAGAAATGCTTATAAATTTTTAAAAATATAGGGGTTAGGCATTTTATTTTCTTTACTTAAAAACCTTTATTAAAATAATTATACTAACTATATTATATTTTTAAGCTTAAGATTTTCTCAAATCTTATACTTTAAAAAGCTCAAGTGTGGAACCAATTTTTGATTAGGCCCTTTAATCCTCAGGCTTCTCCTTCCTTTTTCACATATTATACTTTTCTTTTCTTTTTCTTTTTCTTTTTCTTTTCTTTTTTCTTTTTTTTCTTCTTTTTTTTAGGCAAGGATTACTATATCTGGATAGACCTTTAATAATTTTGAATTCCACGCTTCCTTTCCTAAAGGATAAGGTAGATATATATCTTTTACTTAGAAATATAATAACAGTTTTGAAAATTATTTTTCAATAAAAGAAATTTAAATATTGAAAACAAAAGTCTAATCCTTCTATTTTTCTAAAAATACAATTTTTCTTACTAAAAATGGTTACACAATATTTATCATTTCTTCACTAAGAAAAATTTAACTTTAAAGTTTTCATCACTACTATAAATTTTAACTAAATTCTCTTACTCATTTCTATATTCAAAATTTTATTTCCCTAATATAACTTCATACACATAATTATTTTTCAATCAAAAATCAAATTTATTTATAACATTTTTTAGGACAAATAAAATTTAAGTTTTTGAAAATTTTTTTTCATTCCCCCACAAACTTGAATTTTAAAATATTTTGCAATTAATTCCATAAAATGTAGGAGGAAGAAAAATAAAAGTTAAATATACTAACTACTACATCCTATCAAATTTATATACATTCATAATCAGGATAGAATGACTGTATGAGAAAGTAAATCTAGCCTAACACATGTGTACAATAATATTAAACTAAAAAGGAAGTATATTAACTTTAAAATATATTTTTCTTCCTACCCCCAAACTTGAATTTGAACATGTATAGCATTCAACACAGAAAATATAAGCAGGAAGAAAAATAGTTCAGAAATTCTATCTACCACAAATGTTTGTCAAAAACATCTACAAATATTCATGAGGGCACAACAATTTACAATAGAAAGTAAATCTAAACTAAACATGCTAGAATAAAATTAAACTAAAGAAAGGTTAAATAAACAGGACATGTATCGGCATAGGAATATATATTTAAGTGTTATTCAAATCTCTTAATTGTTGTAATACAAACACAAACACAAACACAAACATACAAACTAAAATACCTAGACTCGCAGATCCATAAAGAAATATCAATTGAGGTTAATTTGATCTCCTTTCTACTCACATTTTCCCTCCTTACTTTCAATTTCTAACGGAAGAAACTACACTAATAACGATAATCTGTTAAATAAAAATAGTGTAGTCCATCCAGATGTTGTTCATTAAGCAATTTCATGACCTTACTTAGTGAAAACAAAGTCATATAAAGGAAGTAATAGAGTTGACATGGAGTGGTCCAAGTCCAAACTCTACATGCTTCAAGGTAACGCTCAGCTCCGGTTGAGAACTGAGTTATAACAGACTCGTCAGCCTGCTACTACCAGAAGTCATATTCAAATTTAGTCAAGACCAAGGCATAACATCACAACATTAATCTATTCTGCACTAAAGCAAACATAAAACAACACATAAACAATCATGACTCGCAAGCACACTAAATCAAAGCACATTGATAACTATGGCTTGCCTCCCATAAAGCACTTGGTTTTAACATCGCGGGCCAGACAAATGATTCCTCCTGGATCAAAATTCCAATTAAGTAATCCTCGATCAATTGCCCAGTCCTTTTTAGATCCAGGAATTCCTACAAATCCTCAAATTTTAATTTTTCACTCAGCTCTTCATTTTTAGTTTGATTTATATCATTTTTCCTCATACTTCTTTCTAGATCCAATATTCTTCTATTGATTTTTTGAATTTGCATATTAATATCATCCTTGAAATTTATAATAAATGGATCTTTATAAGATACCTCAATATCTCCCAAATTTTGGATCAGATTCTCTTTAGATAATTCAGATTCTGGATCAAATTCTTCTGCATCACTCTTCTTTTTCAAGTTATCTTCCAATTCTTACGCTTTATAATTATTAAATGACAGAGGATCAATCTTAGTTGTAGAAATAGGTTTTTCTAGTTCCTTAGGAATTTCTTCCAATGGTCTTTCAATATCCTTATCCTCTTTTCTCAACTCAAATTTCTTTTAAATTTATCCTCAAATTCTCTTCCAAGTCATAGTTCAATAACTTTATCATGTTCATCATTCAATTCAGGTTTTCCTTGTGATTGAGTCGCATCTAAAGATATAAAAACTGGTTGTGTAGATGAATTCCCTAAATAGGTAGGCTTTAAAATTATATGGGGTACATCCATCTTATGATCATGAGATTTTTCAACAAATGGAATTAAAAGTTTACTATTTTTGGTAGCGTCCATCATTTCACACCTCTCCTGAACATACATACAGTCTTCTTTAAATAACTTTTTTGAATCATCATGAAAATCTATTTCAATCTCATATGTTAACTTACTCTTAAAACTTTTTGGAAATAGTCTTTAGTTAGATAATCAATTTCATCAATCCAGAAACAATCATCATTTTTTTTGTCAGCTGGATATTTCATAGTCTTTAATACATCAAAAGTGACTATCTGGTCATTAATATTCATATTCAACTTTCCTTTTTGCACATCTATCATAGCTTGTCCAGTAACAAGGAAAGGTCTCCCCAAAATAATTGGAATATCTTTATCTTCCTCCATATCTAATATAATAAAGTCAAAAGGAAAGATAAATTTATCCACTTTAACAAGCACATCTTCTATAACTCCTTTTGGATAAATGATAGATCGATCAGCTAACACAAGGGTTACAGTAGTAGGAGAAATATTGACTAAACCTAACCTTTTAAATATAGATAGAGGCATCACATTAATGCTCACTCGTAAATCACATAAAGCTTTTCCACATAATCTTTTTCCAATTGCACAAGGAATTGTAAAGCTACAAAGATCTTTAAATTTTTGAGGAAAATTTTTATTGAAGTATAGCGCTGCACTCCTCATTTAGTGCAACTGTCTCATAATCCCTAAATTTTCTTTTCTTATTTATTATCTCCTTCATAAACTATGCATAACTTGGCATCTGTTCCAAAGCTTCAGTGAAAGGAATATTTATCGTTAATGTCTTAAGTACTTTCATGAACTTTGAAAATTTCTTATCCAACTCAAGCTGTCTAAGTCTTTGAGGAAATGGAAGTGATGGTCTTTCCAAAATGATTTTAGTTGGAGAAATTAGTTTTTCCAGATCCGTAGAAACATGTTTTTCAGGTCTTTTAGTTTCCTTTGTTTCTCTTACAACATCTTTCTCTTTTCTAACCACATCCTCTATCTCTCTTTCACTTTTTAATTGGACAGCTTCTACTTGTTCATTAGTGTTCTCTTTAGGGCTGATCTCAATGTTGCTAAGAAGTGTTCCTCGGGGTCTATTACTAAGTGAATTAGCCATTTGTCCCAGTTGATTCTCTATGTTTTTAATCGCAACATTTTAAATTTGCAACTGGTTTCCCATTTTCAATACCACTTCTTCCATATACATCTTCTTATCCTCAAATTGTTGATCATTGTTAGAGTCTGGTGGATATGAAGGTATATAGTTTGTGTTCCCCTGATTATTCCAACTTCCATTAGCATTCACATAATTATTTTCCCATTTTTGGTTTCCATTATCAGTAGTATGATTCCAGTTAAAATTAGGATGGTTCTCCCAACACGGGTTGTAAAAATTTGAATATGGGTTGTTTATGGTATTTAAAACGTCATATGATAAGCTTGAATCAATTATACGTCCTAATGAACTTTCCTCACTTACAGAAGTAAATTGAAGCTGGTTCATTCCAAATTGGTCCAACTTCCTTGATATTGAGGCAACCTGAGATGCAAGAATTGTAATCACATCTTTATCATGAACACTAGCTACATTTTTATGATTTACCCTTGTAGAGGGCCATTGAAATTCATTTGTAGCCATTTTTTCAATTTATACATATGCTTTATCAAATGATTTTGACATTTATGAACCACCAGCAGTAGCATCAATTATAGACCTAAGGGATCCTACTAACCCTTTATAGAAAGTTTGAATGATTAACCAATCGGGTAAAGCATGATGTGGACACTTTCTTAGAAGTTCCTTAAATATTTCACAGGCTTCGTATATTGTTTCTCCTTCATATTGAAAAAATGAGATAATATCGTTTCTAAGTTTAATAGTCCTTGAAGGTGGAAAATACTTAGCTAAGAATTTATGAGTTAACTCCTCCCAATTTTTAATAGAGTCAGGTGCTAATGAGTATAACCATATTTTAGCCTTATCCCTTAGTGAGAAAGGAAAAATTCTTAGCCTAACAGCATCCTCTAACATGCCATTATAATGAAATGTAGCACAAAGTTCTAGAAAATTAGATAAGTTTAAATAGGAATCCTCCAAAAGAGTTCCCCCAAACTGATTGTCTGCACCAGTTGGATAATCTCAGGATTTATTTCAAACGAGTCAGCTTCTATGACAGGGTTTTGTATACTTAAGTGAATTTCATTTGTTGTAGGATTTACGTAATCCCTCAATGAAGTATGATGATTTTCCAAGTTATTATCTTGAAAGTTTTCCATTTCCATTTCTAGTTTTTCGTGTCCTTTTTGTATTTTTACTTTTTTATTATTTTTTTCAAACTCAGGATCATAAGGCATAAGTCTTGCAGATCCTTTGTTTCAAATACATAGCACAACAAAAAATACATTAACAATTAAACAAATAATATATTAAATATATTCAACATAACAAAACATTTTCATGAACACCTTGATTTTCACACAAACAATTTTTTTTTACAACACTTTTTCATATAACAAAACACATTTTCACACAAAAATGGTTTTTACGACACTACAATTTTTCAAGTCTAAACCTAATTATTTCAACTAAAATTCTCCTAAAGTTCTTACCGAAGCTTCCCCGACAACGGCGCCAAAAACTTGACCATACCGCAAATAACGCAGTAATTTATGTGTCCAAAAGATGGCCTAAACTTGACCCAATTTATAAATAGCTGCTAGTGTATAAAATTAAAATGTTGTAAAACTTTAGAAAATATTTTACACACTAGGGGTACTACGCAGGTATACGTATCGTTTCAAGTAATATAGGGTTTTCTTTTATGACCCTAGTATCGATCCCACAGAGAAGCGAGGTAAGCAATCCTTTAGGCTAATTTCAGTCTATTTCTATAAGGCCTAAATTTGGAATGTTGATTAAAATGGGTTTTATAATAACTAATCTTAAATAAAGTTCTTAAATAAAAAGATAACTTATGGATAAATTGGTTTGGAGAATTTTGAGATGTTAAAGACTATCTTTTTCTTGCAATTACATAGATAATGTGCAGGAAAGCAATGCTTAGAATTTAATGTAGTGCCAAATAGAAACATTTCTATTCTTTACCTTTTGGTCCAGACATAAAGAACATTGGCTAATCTATAGATCGGTTCAGGATGTTTTATTAGTAGAATGGGTTAATCTAGGCTCACACTACTAGATGTCCCTGGGTGGCTATGGTCGGCCCTACCAGTTACTCGTTCCCATTCTATAGACCAAATTATTAGAATTTAGTCTGTCACTCTAAAAACTAATCAATTCTGCGCCCAATAAATAATATCTTCCTATTTGTTTGCACTTCACCTTGAAAAACCCGCACAAGGCCTTCGACTACCCAAGGATTCATGTGATATCTACTAGTTAAGAATTTATCTACTTCTAGGTCTCAAAATTTTTCAACAGATTTTAACAATATAAGTGATCAATTTGTAAAGTAAATGAAGATCCGGTATGAATATCATCACCATAATTTCGTAAGAGAATATCTAAGCAAATCTTAATTCCTAAACATGCATCTATTTCATTACAAAACAAAAGTAAATGAAAATAATGGCATAAGAAGTAAAAGAATTGATAGAATTGTGTAATAAATTAAGTACCAACAAGGAACTTATTTCATTAGTATTCTATTATATTTATGCAACTATCTGTCACCTAGAAGCATTTAATAGTTAATTCTATCATAAAAATTATTTTCCTACACATGCCACTACTTCATCTAAAAGAAAGAGTAAAGAAAATCACTTACGAAGCATGGATAAATCACGACAGAAAACTTAGTTTGAAATAAAGAAAATTCACTAGAAAGTGTTTGCAAAAATTACAATAGAATGAAAAACACAATACTTAGCTATTTCCCTCTGAAGAAAAGAAGAAGATCTCTCCACCAAAGTTTCCCACCGATCCATGCGCCGCTCGTACATTCCTTACATAAATATCTCAAAACCCCTCACCAATCTCTCCATAAGATGTAAAAATCTACATCTTCATGACTCTAAAAGGACTAAAGGAAGAGAGAGAGAGAGAGAGAGAGAGAGAGAGAGAGAGAGTGAGTGAAAGAAGAAACACGAGAGAGAGAGGCAAGAGAGGCCCCCTTCCCTATAGAAATATCTCCTATTTATAGAGTTCTGAAAATGGCCAAGGGTTGCTTAAGGCACCTTTTCAAAAGTAGTCCACATTCATTAAATCTTCTAGAAACTGACTCTAGCGCCTAGGCGCCAGAGTCCTGTGACCAAGTCTTCGCACCCCTTCACTTTAGGAATAACTTCCATGCTTCTAGAAGGTCTAGAAACTACTTAACACCGTAAAAATAACTTCCAAAGTCATCAAAAATCCATCTAATAACTGTTTCTGGATGATTCTGGCGCCTAGGCGTTGGGTTTTGGCGCCTAGGCGCCACCCTGTGCGCAGCTCCATTATTTTGCTCCGTTTGGCTCCGTTTCAACTCTGTTTTGCCAAATTTCAGTTGCGTTGCGTTCCTAACATCTTCACCTACAAGATAGACATAAAAACAACCTTTCTCAAAAGTATAATTTCATTCAAAAACATGTGAGAACTATAAAAAATATTAAGCATAGAAAGACATATCAATATGTGCTAAGTTAGAATTTGTTTTTCTTGCTCATTTTGGCTCAAAATTGCATAGTTTTTGCTTCATTTCTCTAAAATCATATTTTTATACTTGAAAACAAAAATATGCAAAATTATGCAAAATATCTTCCTTTATAGTGTAATATCATTAAAAATATGCATAAAGTAGGCATGAAATGAACACTAAAAATAGGTTCTTTTTTCTTGTATCAACTGGCTAGTAACAACCATGTAAACATATGAATCATCGACCAGTCCAATAGTTCCAAACTCAAGGCCTTCTTTCAAATTGAGTTTCTTTCCTTTTACCTTCCATAAATTTTTAAGTGATTGTAACTTATTTTTTGGCATTTGCTTTGACACATATCCTTGTTGAATTAATTTTGCACACACGGCAAAAATAATCATAAAGTAATTCTATTACTTAATTAGAATAATTTTCTTCAAGAATTACACAAGGTTCAGAAGTAGAAGGAGAAGCTCGGTAAAACTTGATTGGTTTAAAACCACCATTATCGACTTCCTAGACCTCCATACTCTTGATATTTTGATGATGGATTGGAGTTAGAGACATGGCATGAACATAATGCTTAATCTGATCGTACATTGACTTGTACTCATTCTTCTCTGTGTCTTCCAAATAGATCTTGAACTAAGGCTTCTTATGACTTATCATCACTGTTTATTTTCTGAATTCATCCTCCTCGAAGCTTCCTCTATGTTGATGTTGATTGCTGACTATGTCCGTTCAACAATCTACTGAGTTCTTCCTCACCTGCGCCCTCAACCTCGATCATAGATGCGTGGGCTAAAAGAGCCTCCACCAACTCATTGAGAAGGAGTGGTGGTAGACTGTTGAAGCGGAGCTAAATGATCTCGTTCTTTTGTTTCTTCTAAATTTTCAGCTTTGCTTGTCACAACCTCTCTTGAAAATACTTTTTTCTTTTGGGGAGTGTAGTAGGTGACCTCGATCCGCGGACAACGTAGTAATTTATGCTTTCAAAAACATGTTATAGCCAATACTTTGACCCAAATAATAATAGCAGCTAGTGTACATAAATATAATTTCATGGAAAATATTTTACACACTAGAGGTACTACGCAAGTATACGTATCGTTTCAAGTAATATAGGGCTTTAAATAAAGACCCCAGTATCGATCCCACGAGGAGGTTTATAGATTTTTAAATATTTTAATTTTATTTTTATGTGATTCTTTTAAAGTTATAAATTTAATATTTAATTTACTAAATTCAGAATTAAAGAAATAATAAAATAATGAGTGATGTAAATAATAATAAGCAAACAACTTTCTTCCTTTCAATTAATCCAAGAGTTTTTAGATAATATAATATTTGTGGAGAATATAAATTTATGGTATTGTGCCAAATAGAAGCATTCATATTCTTTATCTTCGCTCGATAGCATAAAGAACATTGGCTAATCTATAGATCAGGTCTGGATGTATTGTTAGTAGAATGGGTTAATCTAGGCTCACACTACTAGATGTCCAAGGGTGGCTATGGTCAGCCCTACTAGTGACCCGTTCCATCTCTATAAACCAAATTACAAAAATTTAGTCTGTCACTCTAAAAACTTATCAATTCTACGCCCATTGAATAATATTTTCCTATTTATTTGCACTTCACCTTGAATAACCCGCACTGGCCTTCGACTACCCGAGGATTCATGTGATATCTACTAGTTAAGAATTCATCTCCTTCTAGGTCTCAAAATTCTTCAACAGATTTTAACAATTTAAATGACCAATTTAAATAGTAAATTAAGATCCGGTATTAATATCATCACAATATTTAAACATATTTAGTTTTTAATTCTCCAATGAATTTAATATTATCTTATTTATCTTTTCATAATTGAAAGGAGAAAGTAAAGTAACTACTCAGAACACATTGAATTTAAATAACAAAACATATAAACAAAACTTTGAATCAAATTACAAATACTTATCTCAAGTGTTTCTCCAACTGAATCTCTGATTCCTTCTGACTCCAAAGCAAAATAGACTTCAGAAGCACCAACTCTTTCAAACTCTCAATACAAACTCTAAATAAAATAAACTCACTAATTTATGAAAGAAAGTAAACTACAATTATGGCCCTTAAAATTATCTCTCTAATTCTCTCTCTGATCGGAGTAGACTAGGGAGGGCTTCTTATTGGGCATTTTTCTCTGTAGAAATGACCTCTTATTTATAGACTTCAAGGGTTGCCTAAAGCATCTCTTCAAAATGTGTCCAAGTTTAATGAATCTTTTAGAAAGTGTGTCTGGCGCCTAGGCGCCGGCATCTGGCACCTAGGCAATGAACTCCATGTCCAGTTCTTTAAACCTCTTCACTTTGGATCGCACCTCTTCGTGATCCAAATCATTTCCAAGCGTCTAGATACAATGTATCACATGTCCTATAATCTAGGAATAACTGCCAATCTTCTAGATGGTCCAATAACTGCTCTAACCGTCAAAATAACCGCCCAAAGTAGTTACAAAAACCATCACAGATTTGGTATCGAGTTGGTGCTTAGGCGCCGGATTCTGGCGCCTAGACGCCAGGCCCATTATTTTGGCAATTTTGCATTTTGGCTCCATTTTTTGCTCCTTTTTGCTCTTTTTCCATCCTTTTTCCTTTTAAACATTTTTGCATCACCTACATCCAAAAACACAAAAATAACTTTCATTAAAGCATAATATCCTTAAAAATTTGATAAAAATCAAGGCATAAAAATAAGTATTTTTTCATGGACCAATAGGGGGCATCTTGGTGAAAGCCAGCCTCATGAATTGAGAACGGCTGTAGATCTCCCTTAATGCAATGCTCTTGTCCATCTTTGTAGTACTTAATACATTTGTGAAGTGATTATGGGACCATATTGTACTCGTGAAGCCACGGTCCATAAAGCAGGGTGTTGAACGAAGTATATATATCGATAACATGGAATTTTACTGTGTTTTCTAGATCTCCTACTTTCATCTCTAGGGTTATAGATTTGAGCGTACTTTCCCCTTTTTGGTTGAATCCTCTTAACATCATCTTATCCGTAGTGAGCTCTCGTGCATCGATATCCAAGTAAGCTAACCTTCGTAGACTCATGATGTCAAGCGATGCTCCAGGATCTACTAACACCCTAGAAAGCACAAACCTGCTGATAATGACGAAAATGTAGAGCGAACAGTTTAGATCTATAGTATAGAGTAATAAGTCTTCATTGGTGAAGGTTATACCAGGCTGTTCCTTTAATGTACAAACTCCATTCAAGGATGTGTTAGCCAACTGTGCCATACAAATATCTGGATCAAGTAGAGCCTTGACCAGATTTTCTCTCATCTCCTTTGACAGGATCAGAGTGTCGTAAATGCTTAGTTTAGCCAGCAATTTCCTAAGATGAGCTAGTACACTATAATCCACTTTTTTTAAATTTTCAATCTCATTCTGAATCTATACTTTTTCCATTACTAGAGGTAATTCTTCTTCAATAATTATCTACTTTCCTTTTTTCTAATGAAGCTGTTTTTGGAGGTAATACTTTTTTGCTTCTGAGATTCACTTCCGTTATTTCTTCCTTTTTTGGACCTAGAGGTTTTCCTGACATTGTAGCTGATTCTTCTAGTATTTCTTCTGTATCTGAAAAGTCCAAGTTGATTGCAAGAGGAATTCCTTTGTACTCGAGGACTGGCTCCTCATTTCCTGGACTGTCATAAGTGGTGTTGGAGATATCTTCATCTTTTTTGTCAAAGTTTCCATCGGGAACTAGTATAATTTGAGGATTATTTTTGAAATTGAAATTGGGGTTAGATGGGTTGTGATTAATTACTTCATCATAAGAGACAATAAGAACGTAGCCAGAATCATCAATTTTATAATTATAAGACCCCGAAGGGGCGAAGAGGAAATTGTACAGAGTTAACAGTTCGAGGGATTTCTCCCCCAAATCTGAGACAACCAATCTAACGGGGGCAGCCCCTATCCTAGCCTTCATGTTGTGGATCTTCGCCTCTTCCAAGATATTCTTCTTCTCGATCTCCTGCTACGGTGGTTTCTCCGGTGAAAACTCTATCTTCAACTTAGGAGGTAGTAGACTCCATGTAGTAGCTTGCTCTGAAGCGATCTGTATCTGATCCAGGATCTTATTGGAAGACTTGGTCGAAAATGTGCTCCACCCATCTCTGTCGGCATAAGGATCTATCGGATAGAATGGCTCAGCTGAAATCATATTTGCAGAACCTCTTTCAGGTTCATTTAAATATTCCTTTGAGATTTTTATATTTAGTTCTTTATAATTCTTCATGAGCCAATCCTTAAAATTAAAGCATCCCTCTATTGTGTGTATGAGTAACTTGTGATATGAACAAAAGTTGGGATAGTCCTTCTTGTTCATCTCTTCCAGCTTCTTCGGCTCAGGTAATCTGTACTCAAGCTTCTTCATCAAATTTCTAAACATCTTTGCTACGACATCATCCTTGAAGGAGTAGTTATTGCAGAGCAGTTCTAAAATCATCAGACCCTATTGTTCGTCTGTTCTGTATGACCTTTGATGCTGATCAGACTAATTATTATGTTGTGAACGGGCTGCCATACTGCTAAGACTGACTGTACTGTGAAGGCTGACTAAATTAAGGCGACTGATTGTGCTGCCATGACGACTGCTCAGCCTGAGTCCTCATCAGATGTTTCCCTTTGTCGACCATTGCCACTACACTAGATTTCTTTTCATATTCTTTGATCAATCTCATTTTCTCTACTTTCTCTGTCGGCTCCATATGCTAACTTCCTCTTATAAACTACTGGACTTGCTGAGTAATGGCCTTGCTGAGTAACTTCGCGAAGGACTTAATAGTTAGACTTTTATGCATGAAAGCCACAAGACCGTGGATACTCTTGAGCAGTATCTTGATCAAGTGTTGTTCTTGTAGCTAAGGCTCACACTTCATGCTTAGGTTCCTCCATCTCAGTATGTAGTTGACCACGGTCTCGTCATGTTTCTGCCATTCCACTATAAGATCTCCTATAGTGACATGGTGCTGCGCACTGGCGAATCTCTTCAAAAATATTTTCTCAATTTCTGTGAATGTCTTTAGTGGTCAATTGGTGCATACTAATCAAAATATATCTCTGACAAGCTACTGATGAACAGTCAGAACAAAAGAGCTTCATTTCCTCTTGTGATGCAACAACTGGCTCGATGTGTGTTATGTGCTGGCGAGGGTTTCTTGTGCCATTTAATGTTTTGAATGTAAGGGAAACAAATCCTTTGGGGTAAGGCATGGCATTGAACTCCTCCGAGTAGGGTCTACCATCAAATGTCTTGAAAGTATGGGAAACAAAGCCTTTGAGTTAAGGCATGGCATCGAACTCCTCCAATTAGGGTCTACCTTTTGAAACTGATGCCTCGTCTTTAGACTCAACCAAGACCTTCAAAACCTGTTTTTCGATCATCTGCTTGATATCCTTTTATGGGGGACTCAGAGTTGAATCCTTCTCTGCAGGCTCGTCTTCATTGGCAGAAGCAACTTCTCTTCTTTCATCTGTGATGTGTATGATTTAAGGCTGGTTAACTTCTGGAGATGCCACTGCTCGTGGCTATGACTATCCGTGTAGTGTGGCCATGGCGGTCATCTTCCCCATCCTTTTTTCCAGATGACTAATCTGTTCATCTCTTGTTAAAATGGCCCTTTGAAGCTCATCCGTGATGTTCTCCTCTCTAGGAACATTGCGCACAAATGTCGTGGACCTAGTCTCTACGACATTAATCTCCATAAATTCTTCTTCCATGTAATCTAACAGGTTGTAATCTTCATTTTCAATATTTAGTCCTCATTCTCTAGCTAATTCTGAAATTTCAGCTCGGAGCTTTTAAACTTTATCATTGAATGCTCTCTATCTAATCAACTTCAGATCTATAGGCTTCCCTCGATTGTCACTTCTCTTTGCAACTGAATCAGAAGCAACAACAGTAGTGGCAATGGGAACATCAGACTCATGATCCATCTAATAAACAACAGACTTTTTGGAGTGTACTGGTGCAACGACCTTCAGAAACCATAGTTTCCTCTTGAGAGTCGACGCCTTGGGATAGTGTGTCTTGGTGGTGACATTAGAGTGGTGAGGAGAACTGTGCTCACTAGGGTGTAAACCATGTCAAACAATCCTCACTCATTCTTCTTTTTCAAAAACTCCTTATAGTCATCGGCAAACGATACTCTTAGACCCAACCGAGACTTGAATGATTTAGGCGCTGCGAGCGTCTGAGTGACAGTAGTAGCATCTGTAGCAGTGAAATCAACATGCCTCCCCAAACAGTGTCTAACGGAAACTCGGACACATCTTTCCTTCCTAAGAAGCTCATTCTTTATTTCTGGGGATATTTGATCCCTGAATATTTACGCTTACGTTTTATATATAAAATTACACTTTATATTTCTTCTCAACAACAATATCTCTTTCTTTACAAGGGTGCCAAAAAATTGATTATGAATCAAATTAGAGCTCAACTTTAATTATTTATAATATAGGATTCTACGCAAGTATACGTATCGTTTATCAAGTAAAAGCCCCGAGATATCGAACCCACAGGAAACTGTTTTAAACTTTTAAAGAAGTAAGAAAACAACTTTTTACTTCTCAAAATGATTTGTAAGTTATGTTTTATAAATAAAAGGTTTAAATTCTTTTTGATAATTTTTAAGAAAAAGTAAAATAAGCAACTAAAATTATCAAGACCAATAAATGATATGAAAGCAAATGAGAATAAATTTTTTTTTTATCACGGATCAGTAATTCACTACAAAAGTGTTTACAACAATTACAAGATAATGAATAATACAATACTTAGCTTTCTTCCTCTTAAAGAAAGAATAAAACTCTCTCCAAAAAACTCCCCTGCCGATTCATGCTCCGCTCATACTTCCTTACTCATATCTCTCAATATCCCTCACCAATCTCTCTAGGAATTCAAGAAATCTACTTCTCCATAACTCATGCCAAAATCTCTCTAAAATCTTTTTAAAACTCCACCTAATTACTTCCTAATTATTCGTCAAGAGAGGTTCCAAGCCCCTCTTCTTAAAGAGACACAAAACACCTCTTTATTCCAAGAAACATGTCTTTTCACTCCAAGAGACACACCTCTTCACTCCAAGAGACACATCTCTTTAACTAAAAGCCTTTCCAAGTGTCTAGATTCATTGAATCGCTCCATGGGGCATGCATGTTGCTTGGAATCTTCTAGAACATCCCCGAATGGGCCGGAATAGCCCAAAAGTCATACGAAAATTGTCTAGGGGGCTATGGCGCTATAATCAATGGTATAGCACCTGTTTCTAGCCATGACATGTGTTGTAGGTCTAGTTGGGTGCTACAGCGCCACCTTATAGGCAACACTCCTATTTTGCTCCGTTTTGGCTCTGTTTCACCCCATTTCAACACCGATTCGCTCCAAGTGTTATACTTGCAAAATAAACATGAAAACAAAATTTCTTTAAAGTGTAATTTCATGAAATAATATTTGATAAAAATAAATGATATTAAGCATAGAAAGACATATCAAAGTGTGTCGGATCAGAATTTTTTTCCCTGCTCAATTTGGCTCCAAATTGCACCGTTTTTGCTTCAGTTTCTCTAAAAGCCCATTTATTGTATTTAATGACAAAAACATGCAAAATACCTTCCTTTAAAGTGTAATATCATTAAAAATTATTAAAAATAAGAATGAAATATAAAAAAGAGGCAATTTTTAGGCATATCACTCATCCTGGGGCTCAAATTCTTCTTTGAAATGATTGACTACTAACAGGGAGTCCGACATTACCAATATATCTTGTAAGCCTATTTTGTAAGCCCAGTAAAGCCTGAAAATCAATGCTTTGTACTCTACCTTGTTATTTTTTGACTAATAGACATGTTCGATGATTGGGTTGCTCAGAGCCAGCCCTAGTCCTGGTCTCCATCAGGTTGTCGCTTACTTGAATGCTCCGTCAACTTGCATTATTCACGTCATGTTGATCCCCAAATATTTACCTTTACGTTTTTCAATTTATATTTCTTTCCAATGATATTATCCCTTTTTTTGCAACAATGCCAAAAACTTGATTCCGAAGAAAAAAAGAAATATATTTTAATTATTTTATAGTATGAGATACTACGCAAGTATATGTATCGTTTATTAAGTAACACAAGACTTTTTGATTAAGCCCAGAGATATCAAACCCACAGGGAAATGTCTAATATTATAAAGTAATAAAAAATAACTTTTTATTTTTTAAAATGATTTTGTAAAGTATGCTTTAAGATAAAGTTTTTCAAATTTTTTTTTTGATATTTTATAATAAAAAGTAAAGCAAACAACTAAAGTTAACACAACTATAAAATAGTATGAAAGCAAATGATAATAAAATATCTTTTTCCTCTTTCAATGAATCTCTAATAATTATGGAATTGTGTTGTGGAAGTATCTAAAATGTGTTGTGCTAAATAGAAGCAATTATATTCTTTACTTTTAGTTAGTTTTATAAAGAACATTGGTTAATTTGATGTTTTAAAATAATGTAGATGGGTTAGACAGAGAAGATACTAGCTCTCACTCTAGAGTTCCCACGATTCCCTCCACCAGGGGCTAACATCTCATAACAAAATTTAAAACATCAAACCAAATTAGGGGGTTTTAGCTTGTCACTTTAAAGTCCACTAATTTTACTCCCCATTAAAAACATATCTTCCTATTTATTTGCACCCAACCATATGGATTACAATTCTCACCCATAAAATTGCATGTGATTCTTTCCAATTGTTGATTGAGAAATACCGCATTAGTTCTTACATGTTCTCACAACAAATTTTAACATCTTAATTGGCCAAATCAAGAGGTAAATGAAGTGCATGGTAGTGAATCATCACAACTTCTTCAAATATTGAAATCCTATACTTCACACAACTTCCTTCCATAATTTAATTACTTCATCATTTAAAAGGAAAAAGATAAAGAAAACAACTCATAATCCATGAGGAAAACACAATCACAACTTGATTTGAAAGTAGAAATCATTGTGAAAACACAACAAGTCTTACTTTAAAACCAAATGTAAAATAAAGTTAAACACTTGTCCAAAAATCTTCTTCACAAGACACTTGAAGTTCATTTGAAACTTTGCTTTCCCTCTACAAGACACAATAGAGGTTGGTGCCCAACTCTGTTGACTGTAAATCTCTATTCTACTCTTATTAAAAACTAGATACAATTGATAAATAAAAATGGTGAAGGGAAAGATGTGCTCTCAATAACTCTCTAACATAAACTTGATTCTTAACACTAATCATACCCTCCAACAATAACCATTTTTCTGATCTTCAAGTCTTCTTTTCAAAAATTTTCAAAAGGTGTCTTGGTGTCTCTTCAAAATATGTCCAGATTCAATGTATCCACCATAAATGCATCCATCTGTTCAAATTTTAAATGAATTTAGCGCTGATGGGAAGTTGGTGAAGTTTAAACCAAATGATGCTTCAAAAAGTCCTTCAAATTTGTGCCAAAATCAAATAAAATTCGTGACTTTAACTATGGTGCCTATGCGCCATGGGTCCGACGCTTAGCCGCCAGAGGCCAATTTTGCACACCTTTCAATTTTTGCTCCAAATTTGATCCTTTATTGCTCCTTTCATCATAGTCAGTCATTTTAATCATACCTTTAATAAAAACACAAAAATACCTTCCATTAAAGTGCGATATCATCAAAAATAGGTATAAAAATGTATTTAAAAACATTATATATTTTAGGTATATCAAAATCCCTCAAACTTAAAATGTTACTTGTCCTCAAGTGACACTTAATCACATAAAAAATCTTAACATGCAAATTAGGTAAATTAGTTTCTTTAAGAAGGTTTCAAAATTTGGTTCTAGAAATGAAATAGTCCAATTTAGAAAATATTTTAGTAAATGAGACCAACATAAAGTTTAGAAGGCTCATAAGTAAAGGATAATGGAAAATTTTAGTTTATATCTAATTCAAAAATACTTATAGATTTTTAAAAATATAGAATTAAAATATTTCATCTTCTTCACTTAAAAATTTTCATTTTGAAATAATTTTACTTACTATATTATAACATTAAGCTTTAGATTTTCTCAAAACTTAAATTTTAAACTTTAAGTATGAAAGAAATATTTTATTAGGCCCTTAAATCCTCAAGCTTCTCCTTCCTTTTGACATACTATTTTTCTCCTTTTTTATTTTTTTCTTTTTCTTTTTCTTTTTCTTTTTTTTCTCTTTTTTTTTCTCTTTTTTTAAGGCAAGGATTATTGTATCTGGATAGGCCTTTAATGATTTTGAATTCGACCTTTTTATTTAAAATAAAGGTTTGCTATATACCTTCACTTGAAAATCATAATAAAAGTGTTGAAAATTATTTCTCAATAAAAGAAATTTAAGCTTTGAAAAATAAACAGTCAAATCTTCTATTTATCCAAAAATACAACACTTTGTATTAAAGATAGTTTAACTATATCTACTACTACTTTACTAAGAAAATTTTAACTTTAAATTTTTCATCATTACTGTAAATTTCAATTAAATTCTCTTACTCATTTCTATATTCAAAATTTTTATTCCCTAATATAACTTCATATACACAAATATTTTCAATCAAAAATCAAATTTTATTTAAATATTCTTGAGAACAAATAAAATTTTAGTTTTTTGAAAATTTGTTTTTAAATTCCCCCGAAACTTTAATTTTTAGTTAGGATAAACCATTTAAGCATAAAAATTATACATGGATAAGAATTAAAAAACTAGAATAACAAGCTTGCAGGAATTTTAATATTTTAAATATGTAAGTATATTGGTTTAAAAATAAGGAGTAAAAAGAAATCAAATTCAGTTTTTCAGTTTTTCATAAAATAGAAATTTCAAAATTTTAAAGAACTTCTACAATAGTGGAGGTTTTCAAAGAAATTACATACCAACAAAAATCACAACATGCTAGAAAATAAATGGTGGCAAATTTTGAAAAGTTTAAACATGTTATATAAATAGTGGTTTCTAATAGTGTTCTAAATTTTTCTAATATTTATAGGAATTAATTTAGACACTAATAAAAACTTAAACACTAGAAACACATAAAAATATCTACTACCAAAAACACCTCACATATTACATCATAAAACATCAATCCAACACATAAAAATCTAAATGTGCATAATAGAAATAATCCAACAATAATCTACACAACATCAGATTCCATAGCAAAATACATCACATCAAATATGAGAATATTAAATAAAAGCATCACAACACATAAGAAAATCACATAACAACATCACAAACTCAACATGACAATCCTAATCATCATCCTCATCATCGTCATCTTCATTCCAGTCTCTGGATGGCAGATAAGTTATATAGAAAGGATGAGGGGGTGTCTCAGCACTGTGATCTCCTCTAATCACTCTGTCCATGTACTGCTGATAATGCTGCTCATATTCATCATGTTTTACAATATAACTTTCAATATTTTCAATCTTACCATCCATATCTCTAACATGTTCTCGGGTAAGACTCACATTCTTCAAAATCTTTTGTAATAATTCAGTTTGTGAATCTCTGGAGGATGATGCATGTGCAGTAGAAGCACAAGAAGTAGAAGCAGCAGAAGCAGAAGCACTGGAAGATCTAACAGATCCTCCTTTCCAGCCAAATACTGAATGTGCAGTGTAAGTGTTCACTGTTACACTGGTAAGAGGTTTAAGTGGCTGAAGAACCTCTTCCCATGTTTGAGACTTAACACCAAACTGCTCACAAAGTGAATAAATCAAAAATGGAAATCTCATACCTACAGTAGTAGCAGCTTTGGCATAGTTCAAAATATAGTAAATAATAATAACCCCAATATCTAAAAGCTTTCCGTGCTGAATACAATGGTTCAGAACAGCTCTCTCCCTTGTAACTTCACTGACATGACTTGAAGGCAAAAGCTTAGATGAGATAAATTAATGTCATGCCTTTGAAGTGGCATTCAATTTAGAGGCTTGAAAATTCACTCTCCTTTCATTTGTAATCTTCCACAAACCTCTTCCATCAGTAAGAAAGGCCATAATCTCATCTAACTCTCCCTCGGAAGGATGATAATTCGCATAAAAACAAAACATCGATAGAGGTAATCGGTAAAAAGTATTAATTACTGCAGATGAAAAATCCACTTGTTGCCCCCTAAACATGACAAAATTATCTTCTGCTGCTGGCAAGTTAGCATAGAAATCTCTCACCACAGAAATAACTACAACAACGGAGAAGCAACCGTATCTTTCCCAATTCCTTCTAGTAATCATCTCCTCAATATCTCCTCCTGGCTTGCTAAAAACTCATTCTGGAATCAATTTCTGCGATGCAAGTGCATCGATGTAACGATTCTCTACTCTAGAACAGTCAAATTTGTCGAAATCAAATTTTACTTTTTCTTTCGAGCGTTTTGAGTTTGGATCCATCTCTAAAAATTCACAAAAATTTCACCATAAATTCTAAATTTAAACTAAACTTGTTAACTCAACTTCCAAAAGCAAACCCACTAAAGCAAAGCAATTTCTCAAGCTTTTCTCAAATTTTCACCATGAATAGTGATTTCAGATTTTTTCAATAATGTACTCAAAATACATGGTTAAAATAAAAAATTTTTACTTAGGAGTAGTGATCATACCTTGAGGAATTCAAATCCAACAAATTTCAACGAAATCGGCTCTATAATGATCCAAATAGTGATGCGCTAAGCTCCTATTTTGCAAAACCGAGAGGTTGAAGGTGATGAGGGTGTTAAAAATGGCAAATTTTGTATTTTTAACTGCAGAAAATTGATTTTCTCAAACCGATGCCTATGCGCGAGGCATACAACGCTTAGCCGCGAAATCTAGCACTTATGCGTCGTCGATTTGGCGCTTAGGCGCCAATGCCAAATTTTTTACAATTAAGCTAATTCCATCAAAAGTTCGAGTTAATCACCTTTAAACTATTCAAATAATTATTTCCCCCTATAAACTCTTCTAATACTCCAAATGTACTCTTTAATCTTCAATGATTTCATACAAATTTCACACAAACAATAACTTATATTACTTAAATATCAAAACACACTTAATACAAACTAAAAATGTCTATCCAAACACTTTGGATGAAATTCCCCAATACATAAGTTCAAACACATGTAATTAAACACAAATTTACATCATTGAGATGTAACAAACATATGTAAAGTGCAATAAACACAAACATTAAAAAAATGACGACACACTTAAACACTAAACACACAATCAAACCACAAGACCACACATAATTTAATTCTAATCTCCATTAGGTGGATTATATCCATAACCACAATAGTTCCATTTGAACCATCTGGAATGTAAATCTGATAAAACTGACGTTGATTAAAAGCTCTTACATCTTCTTCTTCTATCCATTTGTTCATCAGATACATCGCTCTATATGCTTCTTCCACATGACTTATATGACTGAATTGCATTTTGAGTTGTCATCCATTGTGCACTAATTGTGCACTAATTTCATTTACCTTTGCATCAATATACTCCACATTGGCCTCGATCTTCGTAATTCTTTCTTCTATACCTTGGATGCTCACAGCCAGAAATCCATTATATAACTCTTGCGCACTATCACAAATAAACTTCTTCTTGTTAGCTTCTTCTTTCTTCTTATCTTCACTCTCCCAAGAAGACATTTTTTCACTCAAAATACTCTTTTTAAGACTCAAAAATGAAAGTAAGAACTGGGGCAAGTATCTCATAAACTCAGGGCCTTTTTATAGACTTGGGAAGGCACAAAATTTACCCTCTACGTGTTAAAACTCCTTAATAACTCCAAAAACTACTCACCCATGATTTAGGCTTCTAGAACCTCATTTCTCACATTTTTTATAACTGTGGCGCCTATGTGCCAACTAGCGGTGCATAGCCAAAAGTGCAAATTTTTGCACAGTTCTGCCAAACATCAAATTCCTCATTTTGACTCCTTTAAGTCATTAAATATGGTCAAATAAACACCACTATAACATAAAAAGCTCTAAAACACTACCACATTTCTCAAATCAAACCAAATAAAAGCACACAAAGCAAACATAAAGCAAAGCACACTGATAACGATGGGTTGTCTCGCACAAAGTGCTTGTTTTAATGTCATCAGCCTGACATACCTAGAGCTTATTCTGAGTGACCCAACAATAGATTCTCATCAACTTTAGATTGATCAACTGAAAAGTAAGATTTAAGTCTATGACCGTTCATTTTAAATATTTTTTCGGTCTTAGGATCTTTAATATCCACATCTCCATAAGAATAAACTTTCATCATAATAAATGGTCCTGTCCACCTGGACTTAAGTTTTCCAGTAAACATTCTCAATCTAGCATTATATAGTAAAACATTTTTCCCTGACTCAAGATTTTTAGTAGGAACCTTCCGATCATGCCATAACTTCATCTTTTCTTTATAAATCTTAGCATTTTCATAAGATTCATTCCTTATCTCTTCAAGCTCATTTACTTGCAACAATCTGTTTTTGTCAGCATCTTTCAAATTAAAATTAAACTCTTTAATAGCCCAATATGCTTTATGCTCAAGTTCAACTGGTAAATGACAAGCTTTTCTAAAAATTAGCCTATATGGGGACATTCTATAGGAGTTCTGTACGATGTCCTATAAGCCCACAAAGCATAATCCAATTTGATTGACCAATCATTTCTATTTGGATTAACAGTCTTTTCCAATTTTCTTTTAATTTCACGATTGCATAATTCAACCAAACCACTTGTCTGCGGATGATAAGCAGTAGCAATGCAATGGTTAATATGATATTTCTTTAATAACTTTTCCATAATTGTATTTCTAAAATGACTGCCCTCATCAGTTATGATTACCCTTAGTATTCCAAATCTGCAAAATAACTTCTTATTTAAAAACTTTGCAACACCTTGAGCATCTCATCCAGGTAAAGCAACAGCTTCTATCCATTTAGATAAATAGTCTATTGCTATGAAAATGTATGTATTTCTGAAAGATGATATAAATGGTCCAATGAAATATAATCTCCAAACGTCAAATATTTCAACTTTTAACATATAATTGAGGGGCATCTAATTTCTTCTAGAAATATTACCTACACATTGACATCGACCACAATTTTTAATATAACATTAAGATCCTTAAAAATTATAGGCCAATAAAATCCATATTGTAAGATTTTATATGCAGTTTTATCAACTTCAAAATGTCCTCCATAATCAAAATTATGACATTTTTTAAAAATTTCATAAGTTTCTTCTAAAAGCACACATCTTTGAATAATTAAATCCTTTCCTTATTTATATAAACATTGGTTATCTCAAAAATAAGTTTTGGCTTCAAATAGAAATTTCTTCCTCTCCTGGTATGTCAAACCATAAAGTAAAATATCACTAACAATAAAGTTTACAATGTCGGCATACCACACACCACTAATTAATAGTGAACAATTCTTCATTATGAAAAGTTTCATTAATTTCTTCAGCATCACAGAGAGATTTTTTAGTTTCAAGCCTAGACAGATGATCAGCAATTTGATTATCAGCACCCTTCCTATCTACTATCTTGAAAATAAATTCTTGCAAATGAAGAATGCATCTAGTCAATCTTGGTTTTGTATCCTTCTTCTTCATTAATTACTTAATAGCAGAATGATCAACATGCACCACACATTTTGTTCCAATTAAATATGATCTGAATTTATCAAAGGCAAATACTATAGCTAATAACTCTTTCTCAGTAGTAGTATAATTAATTTGAGCTTCATTAAGAGTTTTACTAGCATAGTAAATCACTTTGAAAATCTTATCATATTTCTGACCTAAAACAGGTCCAATAACATAATCACTAGTACCACGCATTAATTCAAATAGTTTTTCCCAATTAGGTGACAATATAATAGGTGCAATCATTAATTTTTCTTTTAAAGTTTCAAAAGCTTTTAAGCAATCATCATCAAAATTAAAAATCACATCTTTTTCCAGTAAACGACATAAAGGCTTCAAAATTTGTGAAAAGTCTTTAATATAACGCTTGTAAAATCCAGCATGTCCCAAAAAACTTCTAATTCCCCTTACATTAGTTGATCAAGGTAAACTAGAGATCACTTGAATTTTTCGAGGATTTACATCTATACCATTTTCTGATATATGATGTCTCAAAACAATTCCTCCTGCTACCATAAATTGGCATTTCTCCCAGTTAAGGACCAAATTAGTTTCTTCACAGAGTTTCAGAACTTTAGATAGATGTTCTAAACATGATTCAAATGAAATTCCAAACACTAAAAAGTCATCCATAAAAACTTCAATTCATTTTTCTATTAGATCATAAAAAATTGCCATCATACATCTCTGAAATGTAGTATGGGCATTACTTAAACCAAAGGGCGTTCTTCAGAAAGTAAATGTATCATGAGGACTGGTAAATGTTGTTTTCTCTTGATCCTCAGGAGCAATTTGAATTTGGTGGTAACCAGTATATCCATCCAGAAAACAAAAGTACTTATGCCCAACCAGTCTATCCAACATCTGATCTAAAAAGGGAAGTAGAAAATGGTCTTTCCTGGCAAGGTTTAATTTTCTATAATCAACGCATATTCACTAACCCTGTAATTTGTCTTACATGTATTATTCCATTCTTTTCATTCACAGTCATAGTAACTCCTCCTTTCTTAGGAACACAATGAATAGGACTAACCTATGCACTATCTGAAATAGGGTAGATAATTCCAGCATCCAACCACTTTAAGATTTTTTTCTTAACAACTTCTTTCATGATAGGATTTAATCTTCTTTGAGGATCAGCCTGAGCTTTGCAGTCATCCTCCATAAGGATTCAATACATACAAATAGAAGGACTGATTCCTTTAATATCAGTTATTGTCTATCCAAAGGCTTTCTTATATTTTTTCAAAATTTCAAGCAAACTCTCTTTTTCTCTTTCAGTTAATTGAGAGGAAATTATAACTAGTAAGGTTGAGGAATCACCAAAAAATGCATACTTTAAATGATTAGGAAGCATCTTTAAATCAAGTTCAGGAGATTTTTCAATTGATGGACTAAAGATTTATTATTTTCAGTCATGTCCAACATTTCAAAATTTTCATGAACATAATTTAAATCTTCCTCATGAAAATCTTTAGAATCTTGTAATTCCTCTTCTTGCTTGTGTTCCAATTCTTTACTTTTAGATTTCTCTTCATAAGTTGATTTGAAATGACATTCACTCAAATATTTGATAACATCCATCATATAACATTCATCATTTTTACCTCTTGCAGGATATTTTATTGACTTTGAAATATTGAATGTAACAGTTTAATCATTAACTCACATCGTTAATTATTTTTTTCACATCTATCATCGCTCTACATGTGGCTAGGAATGGTCTCCCTAAAATTATGGGTATCTCTTTATCTTTCTCCATATCCAACATAATGAAATCATTAGAAAAAATAAATTGATCCACTTTCACCAAAACATCTTCTATAACTCCTTTAGATATGTGATCGAATGGTCAGCTAAATGCAAAGTTACAGCAGTAGGGTTTATTTCTCCTAATCCCAGTCTTTTTGAATTTTGATAACGACATAAGGTTAATGCTTTCACCCAAATCACATAAAGCTTTTCCAAAAAATATTTCTCCAATTGCACATGAAATTGTGAAACTTCCAGGATCTTTAAGTTTTTCAGAAAGTTTTTTCCGAATTATTGCACTACACTCTTCACTAAGTACAACAGTCTCATCATCTTCAAACTTCCTTTTTTTGTTGAGAATATCCTTCATATATTTCACATAGCTTGGCATTTGTTCTAAGGCTTTAGAAAATGGAATATTGATTGTAAGCTTCTTAAATGTCTCCAAAAATTTTGAAAATTGCTTATCCAAGTTTTGTTATTGAAGTCTCTGAGGAAATGGAGGTGGTGGCTTTTCTAAATGTTGACCTCATTTTTGATGAGGTCTTCTCTTCTTCTCTTTAGTACTTAGGATCTAGCCTTAGGCTTTTCCTTTGATTATCTTAGAGGACTAGAATCGGGACCCACCTTTTAGAAATTCAAACCACTTCTTAACTCCCCGCAAACTCCACAAACTTGATCGTAGACCCCTAATCACCTAGAGGGTTGAAATCAAATGTGGAAGTTTAAAGGATGAGTTCCTATAGGACTCTTTGGCCTTAGACGCCATACTGGTGGCCCTGGTCCAGTGAGGGCCGACTTACACACACACTACACTTATACACTACACTTTCACGCACTTCCTAAAACTACACCCATACCTAACTCGACCTCCCGACTCATGTAGGTGATTCACATGGATGGTCCTTAACCCCCGAGCCCTCGGCTAAGAGGGTTAGAGCAACATGAGTGAATGCCTCAAATGAGTCCCTTCATGGCTCATATGGGCTTGATATGGCTTCATGGCTCAACCAAAATGACTTCTTTCCACTTACATCCACCCAATCTTCAATTTCACAAATTTTCGATTTTCGACCCCGGGACCCTACACCCGTTTAGCTTACCCAAAACCCTCGAAATTACCTAAATTTCTCAAAAATTTCCAAATTACCCAAAATTCTCCAAAATCAATCCCAAACATTTCCACATCACTTAAATTGATCATCCATACCCAAAAATACCAAAAATTCCAAGAAAACCTCCCAATACCCTCCAAATACCCAAAATACCCCTCTTGACCCAAAAATCCAAAAATTCAGAAAATTCCCAGAAAATTTCAGAAAATCCCAAATATTCCCAATTTCATTTTGTCCAACTACACCATGGGCCAATTTTGTCAATTTACCCTACTTTTGTCAAAACCCCCAATTTGGCCCATTTTAACCCAAAGTGAACCCAATGTTAAACCAAACCTACCCAATTGACCCCAATTTTGGTCCAATTCAATTCTAAAATTCAATGCAACATCCCCAATACCAATCTAGACCAAATCCAAGTCCAATTTGATTGACATTTGGATCCAATTTCACTTTTGGCCTTAAAGCCCAATTTTGACCCATGACCCAAACCTAACCCAAATTCAAACCAATTCAACTCCAAATCACACCAAATTGACTCCAAGCCCTTCATAGAACATCCCTAAACCAATTATGACATTTATTTGACAAATTTCTTCACAAAATCTTTACCCAAATGCCCATCCTAAAATCAAAAAGCCCATTTCCCTTAAACTTTCCTAAGAGCCCACTTCCTTCAAATTCAAAAGCCCAAAATCTACCCTAAAGCCCACATGACATCTCCATTTGCCATCCACTTAATTAAAGCCATTACCTAAGTCCTAAATTCACCATCAAATTATTCCAAATCAAGTTTCATACAAATTTCCATCAAATTACCAAAAATTCCTAAAATTCATTTTCATGAAATTGACCAAACCTTTTCCCAAGCCAAAGGTGAGCCATGCAAGCCATGGACAAGCCACATGAAGCCATGGAAGGCTTGACATATGATCAAGCCATTAATGGCAAAAGGAGGGGCCCCTTTCCTAATCCTCCTTAAACCCTTTTTACCTTAAGCATGTCACACACTAAACCATGCTTAGCCACCTCATCATGGATGGAGACCACACCATTCTCTCTTGGGCGACCCAAGTGACCCTTTTCAGCCCAAGACCAGGCCTCGGGTGGTGAACCTAGCCCAAAACCATGGGTTAACTCATTTGAACCCAAAATGGCCTTCCCCCATTCCATTTCAATCCAAGCTCTTTACACATGGCATTTGCCAATTGCTTGCACCAAGTCCCGCCCGACCCACCCGACCTCGAGGGTGACCAATGCCCGGCCGGCCAGCCACCAAGCCGCCGGAAAACACCATGGCCGAGATCTCACATGTGAGCCCAACTTGGAATTCTCACCTGCTGAGTCGCCCCATCCCCAGCTGGCCATTGAGCCGTTCTTCTCTTGCCAAGAGCAGCTCGATCCCAAGCCCTAACTCTCCCAGGAGGCCCTCCACCCTCTCCTATTTAAACACCACCCCTCTCGGCCATGAGAGGTGCTCGAAACAAACCTTAAGGAAACTCGCCAAAATTGTTCCGTACTCCTCCCCATACACGAGCACTTGATCCCCAGGTGAGATCCCCCGCCATTTCTTCTCCGCGAGCTCAATTTCGAGTTGAAATTCCACCCAAAACCAGGACACTTCTCCACGAGTGGACCAATCCTCAAATTGATTGGTCCTACACCTTCACCGGACCAAGGGAAGGTGTCCACCAACAAAAGCCCCATCTCCGAGGCCACCCGGTTGCTCCAGCCTCCAAGCTTTGTGATCGGGCTTGGTCGAAATCACATCTAGACAATTCACTGCGACCGAGAGACTTCATCCGGAGCTTGCTGGGATCCAATCGAAGGTGCAACAAACCTCAGATCGAAGCCACACTTCTCTGAGCAAAGGTATGAGCTAATGCTTCATCCCGAGCTTCTGGAGATTCCCCATTTCAAATGCTTTAATTTCAATGCATGATCACCGTATAGATGTGTTCGTCTCTTCAAGACGAATCCATAGAGCATAAGAACATGAAAATCCATCGAGTATCGAGTGAGATCTTAGGGATTTAGTGTGGACGGCTCTCGGGTGAGGACGCTCGGGGACGATGAACGGATGTCGTCCATTCAATACACGCGCGGACGGACGGCTCAGATGGCGTCGGACCAGGAGACGGTACAAGAACCGCGGGGCCTGGAGCGCTGAGTCAGATGGCGGCGTCGAATGGGAGCGCGACGCGTGTGCGTTCGGAGATGCCGAGGATGAGTTGGCGCCGCGTGGATAAATAGAAAATTAGGGGTATTTTCTATTTATTTAATTCCCTAAACTTCAAACTTCATAACTTTGTGTAGGAAACTCAAAAAAATAAAATAAAAATACCCTCTTGCTCTGTGAACGGAGGAGAATAATGTGGAAAAGACATCATTTAATTTCATCAAGTATTTTATTTTTTATAATTTATTTACTCTCTGCATACTTTTAATTCTCCATGCATGTATACAATTCACCATGGCATGAGACCATAGGGCTTTTGAAGCCTCCGAATTTGGGAACATTCCCCGAATTTTCCAAAGTCGGAGGCCATCCCTATGAAGAGTTATTGATTTTTCAAGTTCATGTTACTATTTTGAGTATTTTAATTCCAATAAATAGCATATTGTGAAATAAATTCTAGGAAAATTTGATGATGTTCCTTATGACTAGAGAACCCTAGGAAAAATAGGTTTTGAGTTAGTTCATTTAAAACAACCCTAATCGGCTTAAACACTCAAAATAGGTCTCTAATTAATTAGAGTTAACCATACATCAAATTGACTTGAAATCAATTCTCCACTGACCTTTAGGATCGGAGGAACCCACCATAACGATTTGAGGTCAATTGGACTTGGTTAGCCCCACTAATTGGGTTGATTAAGCCACTTAGTCATTTTAAACTTAAAAAATTCATAACTTTCAAAATACCTTTCAAAAATTCACCAAATTGGTTTTGAAGCCTCTCTGATATTAGGGGAATCTAAGAAAATTAAAATTTCAATTTTCTAAAAAAGTTGATTTTTAATATTATTTTAATATTTTTAATAATTAAAAAATAATAAAAATCACAAAAATAATAAAATTCACCAAAATGTCAAATTTAGAATTTTAATCACTTAGGAACAAACCCCATATTTTTCTTAGGTCCATTTAGTGAGATATTAAATTTTAAAGCTTTAAGGTAATTTTAAAATTAAAAAAATATATTTTCTAGCTTTTTCATTAAAATAATTATAATAAATCATAGAAAAATCAGAAAATTGCAAAATTTGCTTCTTTGATTTCCTTGATATCGGAGAGATTTTTGAAAAATATAAAATTCATTTTTCAACATTTATTTTATTTTTAAATTAATTAACACTCCAAAACTTAAAATAATTATAATAAAAATAATATAATTCAAAAAATCACCAAAATTGGTCCAAGTGGTCCTCTTGTCATTAGGAATGTCCCCTAATTTTCTTAAGGATAGAAACTTTCCCTTGGTCATGTTATTAAATTTTCCTTGGAAATCTCTAATTTCTACTAAAAATAATTATATAAATAAATTAAATACGGAAAAATCACATTTTCTCCTCTCATGTCTTTATTGACATATGAGTGAAGTCACATAAAAATTTCAAGTTCATTTGAGTTCAATTTAGTGAGTTATGAAATTATTAAGCTTAAAGGGTAAAGTGGTAATTAAAATTTTTAATCCTTAATTAAAACTTTAGGTTTAATAAAAAATTAACAAGTAAAATATTTGATCCTAATCTGATTTGGATGATTGAAATTTAAATAATTAAAGGGTAGAAACCCATTAAGCAATTTAAAATGATTAAACTTTAATTAAATAATTGATTAAATTTGGAAGAATAATAAAATTGGAATTATTAAAATAGGGATATTATTAGGAGGAGATTTATTCTTTAATTTAAAAATCCCTAAATTAATTATCTCATTAATTTTCAATTCTTAATTAAAATGATAACTCAAATTCAAAACATTAAATGACTTAATCATTAAACTAAAATTAAATCATTAAACTCTTTTAAAAAAAAATTCAATTAAATTAAAAATAGAATTAAACTAAAAATTAAATTAAATTAATTAAATTAATTAAATTAAATTAATTAAATTAAATTAAATTAAATTAAATTAAATTAAATTGAAATTAAAAGTTGAATTAAACTAAAAATTAAATTAAAGATTAAATTAAATTAAATTAAATAAACAAATTAAATTAAATTAAATAACTTAAATTAAATTAAATTAAATCAAATTAAATTAAATCAAATTAAATTAAAACTAAATCAAATCAAATTAATTTAATGTAACATCAAATCGAAACTAAACTGAATTAAATTAAATTAAAACTCAATTAAATTAAATTAAATTAAATTAAATTGAATTAAATAACATCACCTAAAATAGAAAGAAATTAAATATAAAGCAACTCGAACACTATTCCAAATTTAAACCCATTAACTTAAATCAAATCATTTGAATACCAATTTACCCTCGAAAGCTTCGATTATTATAACTCCTAAACGAAACATTAAATGAAATGTTACCTCACCTATAGGATATTCAAATGTCCTAGTTCATTCGAGTAAGATAACAACAAAACTTGAATTCTCGGACGATTAATTCATTTGTATAATTAAACCCATTTGGACTTAAAACAATCCTAGAAATATTGAAAAGATGTTTAAGATTATTCTTAAGCACTTCCTCAATATGATAGGACATTTATAAGAACAATTGGACTTAATTGTTCTTTGATGAAGAAAATCGTCCTTAATCTAAGACATAAAGAACCTAGACGTCATAGGAGATGACTAGCTATAGGATTAGGAATTTGGTAGAAAACCATAACCCTTCCCTTAGCTTTATCTAGGAACTCGCTTAAATATTCTAATTGTGTTTTAAGTGCGGCTTGGGATGACGGGAAGACCCTCCGGGTACGCTTTTATTTTATTGCAATCTACTTTTTTGCAATTTACCTTCTTGCAATTTATTTAATCGCATCGCACTTACTTTTTCTTGCATGATAAACAACTCGTTGCATGAAAACTCACACCTTTAGGATAGATCCTAAAACCGAAACCAAAACTAAATTAAAAGTCATTGCAAGATAAAATTCACCGCCACAATATTTCAAAATATAAAACAACTCAAAATTTAATCACAAACGGAACACAAAACTACAATTACAATTAAATTAAAACGTCCTGTTGGATGATCGGGAATACCTCGGATGATGTAACCTACGTGTTGCTAACGGATTTCCTACTGGTCTAAATGAAAGTGTGGAACTCATTCGGTTGAGTTTAGCAAATTCATCCGGACTAAGTGAATCCGATAAAAATAATGATGCCGGAAGGATGGAAACGTGGGATCTTAACCGTGTCGTTATAATCAACTTTAAGATTTGTTTTAATTAAAATATTGAAAACACACTGAAATTAAGATTTTCTCTAAACCAAAACACTTTTCTCATCCCCCGATTTATGATTTCTAAAACTAAACCTCTGCGACAACAAGGAGCTCGGAGCATAGTGGGCGAGCACCGCCATCGTCATCGACAAAACTCGAGTCTACTTCGGAAAGCTGTCCTAGAATTAAATAACAAAGCCATAGGACTTCGAGGTAGTTTGCCTAGTGCAGCATAAATCCTCAACTCTTCGTTAGGCATTTGCAATGGAAATTAAACCCTAACCGGTCTTAGGATTTCGAGGTAGTCGTCTGATACGACATAAACCCTCATATCTTCGAGGCTATTTGTATGATTTTGTCATATAAATATAAGCCCTAATTAATTAAAATTGACAAGATCAAAACTTTTAAATAAATATTAGGACTTTGCTAAACTCAAGCCAAACAATAGGATAGTCGGGAAATTACCGAAGTTCACTTCGAATCTGTGATTTCTCCTACTTTTCTTCCTTTGGATTCCCAAAACAAAAATGTTCCAAATTCGATCCATTCCCTATTGAAATTCCAAACTTCAATCCTTTGAGAACTTAAACCTCGAAATTCTTGAGAGCAGAATTATCGATTATTATCGAGAGTTTTCTTAGGTGATTCTCGTCACTTAAGATGTAATTAACTATAGGGGCTTGCCCTTATAGGAAATTTTAAAGAACCCGAGTAATATAAACCCTGTTTAATGCTTTCATATTAAGCGAGGAATTTATCGACTTATAAAATTGGTTCGCGGACCAAACGGATGTCACAAATCTTCTAGTTTATTTAATCGAGCCCCACCGTCGAGCGATGTGTCTATCCTTAGGGATAGATACACGACTTGTGGTGCGGTGCTCATTTATATAAACTATTTGGGATGTGAGATCGGTTTAATCTCATATCTTAAAACCTTCAAATTTAAAATTATTTTTAAAATCAAATATTATTTTTTCAAATTATTTTTTTAAATTAAATTAAAATTCACCGACAGTTTCTGTAGGCGACCCCTCTTCAAAACACAACACACAACCTGAAAATAGTTGCCGACACTAAATCAACCTTAAGTGGAGAAATAGGTCTTTCCAAACCTTTTGGAGCATCCTCTTTTGGTTTTTCAAATTATTCTTTCTCTACTTCAGTCTCTTTTTGAACTCTACCTTTCAACTCTCTTCCACTTCTTAACTGAATAGCTTATACTTGCTCTTTAGTCTTGTCTCTTGGATTTATTTCAGTATTACTAGGAAGCGTTCCTTAAGATTTATTACTTAATGAATTGGCAATCTCTCCAATTTAATTCTCAATATTTCTGATTGTAGCTCCTTGACTTTGTAAATGATTTCCCATTTGTAATACCATTTCTTCAATATACAACCTCTTCTCCTTAGATTTTAAAGTATTGTTAAAACATGGAGGATAGGTTGGTCTATAATTATTATTCCATTAGTTTTTCCAGTTTCCCAATGGGTTTACTTGGTTGTTCCCCCATTGTTGATTAGTACCACTCTAATTATTGGTATTCCAGTTAAAATTAGATGATTTTCCCAACCTGGATTATAATAATTGGAATATGGTGATTAGGCTTACTTATGGCATTCAAGATTTCTGGTGAAGTTTGAGAATCAACCATTTGGCCTAATGAATTTTCTTCAATTATGGAAGTTCTCGGAGAAAAATTCATCCCAAAATTGGTCTGTCTTCCTTGAAGTTGTAGTAACTTGATTTGCTAGCATCACAAAAGCATCATTTTCATGAATGTTGGCTACCTTTTTAGGATTTAACCTTTCAGAAGGCCATTGATAATTATTAGTAGTCATTTTTTCAATTAAAGCATAAGCATCAGGAAACTCTTTAGACATCAATGAACCACCAACAGTGGCATCGATAGTAGATCTAAGAGATCCAACCAATCCATTATAAAAGGTCTGAATTATTAACCAATCTGGTATCGAATGATGTTGACACTTTCTTAAGAGATCTCTAAAATGCTCATATGCTTCATATATAGATTTCCCTTCAAACTGACAAAAAGATGTAATATCATTTTTAAGTTTCGCAGTCATCGACAGTAGAAAATATTTAGCAATGATTTTTGTGCTAAATTATCCCAAGTTCTGATAAATCCAAATGCTAACGAATTTAACCAAATCTTAGCTTTATTCCTTTGTGAAAAAGGAGAAAGTCTAAGTATAATAGCATCATCCAAAACACCATCGTATTTAAAAGTGGCGCACAATTTTAGAAAATTGGCAAGATGTAAATTAGGATCTTCAGTTGGAGCTCCCCCAAACTGATTATTATATACCATCTAGATAATAGCAGGTTTAAGTTCAAATGAATTAGCAGTTACAACAGGGTGTTGAATACTACCATAAAGTTCATCCAATGTATGGTTAGCATAATCTCTTAAAGTTCTAAATTCTTGATGGATTTCAACATTTTGATGATCTTGATTTACCATTACTTGAATGTTTATTTTTTTAATTTTTCTGATTGTTTTTTCTAATTCAGAATCATAAGGCACAAGTTCCTCAGAACCTGAACTACATATACACAATTAACAAAACAAAATAAAATACACTAATGAAAATAATGAAAAGTAAAAACTTAATTTTTCTTAAATTTTATTTAAATGATATTTTAATTAATTTCTCCAGCAACGGCGCCAAAAAATTTATCACCGAATATTTACCCTTACATTTTTCAATTTATATTTGTTTTCAATGATATTATCCCTTTCTTTGCAACAGTACCAAAAACTTGATTCTGAAGCAAAAAAGAAATATATTTTAATTATTTTGTAATATGGGATACTAAGCAAGTATACGTATCGTTTATCAAGTAATATAGGACTTTTTTATTAAGCCCCGAGATATCAAACCCACAGGGAAATGTCTAAAATTTTAAAATAATAAGAAAAATAACTTTTTACTTTTTAAAATGATTTTGTAAAGTATGTTTTAAGATATAAAGTTTTTCAAATTTGTTTTTGGTATTTTCTGAATAAAAGTAAAGCAAACAACTAAAATTAACACGACTATAAAATAATATGAAAGCGGATGAGAATAAAATATCTCTTTCCTCTTTCAATAAATCAGTAATAATTATGGAATTTCGTTGTGGAAGTATCTAAAATATGTTGTGCCAAATAGAAGCAATTATATTCTTTACCCTTACTTGGTTCTATAAAGAATATTAGTTAATTTGATGTTTTGAAATAATGTAGATGGGTTAGGCAGAGAACAGACTAGCTCTCTCTCGAGAGTTCCCTCGATTTCCTCCACATGGGGGCTAACATCTCATAAAAAAACTTAAAACATCAAACCAAATTAAAGGGCTTTAGCCTGTCACTCCAAAGTTTTTTAACTTTACCCCCCATTAAAATATATCTTCCTATCTATTTGCACCCAACCATATGGACTACAATTTTCACCCATACAATTGTATGTGATTCATTCCAATTGTTGATTGACACAATACCACATTGGTTCTTACATGTTCTCACAACAAATTTTAACATCTTAATTGGCCAAATCAAGAGGTAAATGAAGTGCAAGGTAGTGAAACATCACAACTTCTTCCAACATTGAAATCATATACTTAACACAACTTCCTTTCCTAATTTAATTACTTCATCATTTAAAAGGAAAAAGATAAAGAAAACTACTCTGAATCTATGGAGAAAACACAATTACAACTTGATTTGAAAGTAGAAATTATAGTGAAAACACAACAAGTCTTACTTTAAAACTAAATGTAAAGCAAAGTTAAACACTTATCTGAAAATCTTCTCCACAAGACCCTTGAAGTTTCTTTGAAACTTTGCTTTCCTTTTACAAGACACAATAGAGATTGGCACCCAACTCCTTTAACTCCGAATCTCTATTCTACTTTTAATAAAATCTAGATACAATTGATAAATAAAAGTGGTGAAGTGGAAAGGTGTGCTCTAAATAACTCTCTAACATAAACTTAACTCTTAAAAATAATCACACCCTCCAACAACAATCATTTTTCTAATCTTCAAGTCTTCTTTTTAAAATATTCCAAAAGATGCATTGGTGTCTCTTCAAAATATGTCCAGATTCAATGTATCCACCAAGAATGCATGCATCCGTTCAAATTTTAAATGAATTTTGGCACTGATGGGAAGTGGTGAAGTTTAAACCAAAGGATGCTACAAAAACCCTATCATATTTGCTCCAAATCAAATAAAATTTATCACTTTAACTGTGGCGCCTATGCGCCAAGGGTCCGGCGCTTAGCCGCAAGAGGCCAATTTTGCACACCTTTCAATTTTTGCTCAAAATTTGATCCTTTATTGCTCCTTTCATCATAGTCAGTCATTTTAATCATACCTACATGAAAAACATAAATATACCTTCTATTAAAGTGCAATGTTATCAAAAAAAGGTATAAAAGTGTATTTAAAAATAATATATATTTTAGGTATATCACATATACCCGGTAGGGTTTCCTTCATTTGGCTCAAGTAGTTCAAAGGAATTCGCCAAGAAATCAAAAATTGCCTTTGCTTTAATAGCCATCCAAGGGAAATACTTGATATCATATTTACTGAATTTCATCACCCATTTTAATAGTAAAAGTAAATTCTCCATCTAAGTGAATATGGACTTCAAGGGGTTACCAGTGACAACTCGAATCAAGTGCATCTAAAAATAGGGGCTGAAGCCTATGAGAGGAAATAATTAATGTGAATCTTAGTTTTAACATAATTGGGTACCTAGTTTCTATGTCTCGGAGAAGCAAACTGGTGTAATACACCAAAAATTACTTCCATGCATCCTCTTTGACCATTGCCAAGCTGACCTCCTCTCGTTCGACTCCAATGTATATCAATAATTCTTCGGCTGATCTCGGGCTTTGGAGCAATTGTGGTGAGTCTTTTTGCCATTTGAATACTGACTCACAATCAGTTGTTCATCCAAAGTTTTAGTTTTTTTAGTGATTTGATAAATGCTGTACACTTGTCGCTAGATATAAAAATAAAGTGGTTGAGTCGCACTAGTCGACTGGCTAGTCTTTATAGTTATTTAGCGTTCTGTTGGGAGGGCATATCCAGGATTTCCTGAACCTTTTTTGGGTTGGCATTTAGAGTGTCAGCAGACAACAAAAAGCCAAGAAATTTTTCAGTCGACACCTCAAAAGTCTACTTTGAAGAATTTTACTTTATTAAGCTTTTTAAGGATTACAAATGTTTTTTTAATCTTTTATATGTTATTTAGCAGATGTACTTTTAACCAGGACATCATCCACATACACCTCAACATTTTTTGCCTTCCGATTTGAAAAAATTACATCCCTAAGACGTTGATAGGTCTCACTAGCATTTTTTAGTCCGAAGGGCTTTACATCAAAACAGAAAACTTCTTGTGAAGTGATGAAAGTAGTTTTTTCTTTGTTAGTCAGATGCATCCTTATTTGGTGATAGCCTTTGAAGGCATCGAGAAGCTCATTGCGAAGTAGCCCACTACTACCTCCACCAATGTGTCGATCCTGGGCAATGTGTAGGTATCCGTGGGACAAGAGACATTAAGGTTGGTGAAGCCAACACACATGCTTTATTTGTCATTTGATTTTCGTACTGTCATTATGTTCGAGAGCTAGGTAGGGTACTGCACCTTTTGGATGTATCTGCCCAATTCAAATTCTGGACCTTTTGTACGATTAGCTTGCCTAAGGTTCTTGCAATTGCTTGAAGCTTCTATTGTACATGTCGAGAGAATCGACCGTCGATGGAACCAAACATCCATCGAAATCCCAGTAATTTATGCGGCCGTCCAAGCGAAGGTATTCTGAAGCATGTAGGGGTGGATTGATCCCCGAATATTTATACTTACGATTTAGATAGAAAATTTATGATTTATAATATGGGATACTACACAAGTATATGTTGTTGACCTCATTTTTGATGAGGTCTTCTCTTCTTCTTTTTAGTACTTAGGATCTAGCCTTAGGCTTTTCCTTTGACTATCTTAGAGGACTAGAATTGGGACCCACCACTTAGAAATTCAAACCACTTCTTAACTCCCCGCAAACTCCACAAACTCGATTGTAGACCCCTAATCACCTAGAGGGTTGAAATCAAATGTGGAAGTTTAAAGGATGAGTTCCTATAGGACTCTTCGGCCTTAGGACCGCCTCGGGTGGCTTTGGTCGCAGTGAAGGGCCGACTTACACACACACTACACTTATACACTACACTTTCACACACATCCTGAAGCACACCCATACCTAACTTGATCTCCCGACTCATAAAGGTGATTCACATGGATGGTCCTTAACCCCTAAGCCCTCGGCAAGAGGGTTGGGAACAACATAGATGAATGCCTCAAATGAGTCCCTTCATAGCTCATGTGGCTGATATGGCTTCATAGCTCAACCAAAATGATTTCATTCCACTTACATTTACCCAATCTTCAATTTTCCAAATCTTCAATTTTCCAAATCTTCAATTTTCCAAATCTTCAATTTTCCAAATCTTCAATTTTTGACCCCCGGGACCCTACACCCGCCTAGCCTACCCAAAGCCCTTGAAATTACCCAAATTTTTCAAAATTTCCAAATCACCCAAAATTCCTCAAAATTATTCCCAAACATTCCCACATTACTCAAATTGATCATTCATAGCCAAAAATTCCAAAAATACCTCCCAATACCCTCCAAATACCCAAAATACCCCTCTTGACCCAAAAAATCCAAAAATTCCGAAAATTCCCAGAAAATTCCAGAAAATCACAAATATTCCCAATTTCATTTTGTTCAACTACACCATGGGCCAATTTTGTCAATTTACCCCACTTTTATCAAAACCCCCAATTTGACCCATTTTAACCCTAAGTGAACCCAATGTCAAACCAAACCTACCCGATCGACCCAAGTTCGGTCCAATTCAATTCTAAACTTCACTTCAACAGATCCTAACACCAATCTAGACTAAACCCAAGTCCAATTCGATTGACATTTGGATCCAATTTCACTTTTGGCCTTAAAGCCCGATTTGGACCCATGACCCAAACCTAACCCAAACTCACCCAATTCAACTCCAATTAACCCCAAATCTTTTCTAAACCTTCCTTAACATCCCTACAAACAAAAAACTAACATGATTTGCCCAACATTTAAGCCCAAACCCCACTTAAATTAAACCCAAAACCAAAAAGCCCAATTTTGACCTAAACCCAAACCTAACCAAAATAAGCCTAAACCCCAAAATCAAAACCCAACCAAAGCCAAAACCCCTTTGAAACACTCCCATAAACATTTCCCAACATTCATTTTACATCAATTTCAACCCTAGCCCAACATTGGCCCAAGTTAGCCCAATTTGACCTATATTGGCCCATTCACCAAAGAAGCCCAAATTCAACCCAATTCAAACCCAAATCACTCCCAATTTGCTTCAAATCACTCATGACACATCCATGAGCTAAAACCAACAATTATTTGGCCCAAACTTCTACAAAATTCCCATCCATAAATCTATTTTTAAACCAAAAGCCCACTTACATGAAACCTTCCTAAAAGCCCAAATTTCATGCTAAAGCCCATATGACAATTGCTCTACATCACACCCTTAATTAAAATCAATCCCTAAGTTTGAAAATTCATCATGAAGCCATTCCAAATTAAGCCCCATAAAAATTCCCATCAAAATACCAAAATTTTTCTTAAATCCATTTCCATGAAATTGACTCAACTTTTCCCAAGCCAAAGTGAGCCATGAAGCCATGCATCAGCCACATGGAAGCCATGAGAGCCTCTTTACATGTCACCATGCCATTTTGGGCAAAAGGAGGAGACTCTTTCCTTGATTCCTAAAGGTGATTAACCACTCCCATGATTCCACTAAACCTTGCTTAAGCTTAATTGTACTTGGATGGTGACCATTCCCCACTGATTAAGCTGACCTAAATCACTTTTCCTTCAGCCTAAACCAAGCCTTGGGTGGTGCACCTAGTCCAAATGGATGGGTTGACTAATTTGAGCCAAAATGAGCCATTTCCCATTCCATTCTAATCCAAGCCTTTTACACATGGCATTTGCCAATCGATCGCACAAACCTCCGGCCCCGACCCACCCGGACTCGAGGGTGACCCATGCCTACCGGCCAGCCACCGACTCGCCGGAAAACACCATGGCCGAGACCTCGGGAGGAGCCAAACTTTGGAATTCCACCTCGTCGAGCCGCCCCATGCCCAATGGCCACCATGGTTGTTCTTCCCATGCCCGAGCAGCTCGATCCCAACCCTTGGCCATCCCCGCGAGGCTCTCCGACCACCTCTATTTAAACCCGACCCCCTCACGGCCATGGAGGAGAGTTGCACAAACCTCGCCGAAACTCGCCAAAATTGTTCCAAACCCTACTCCATACTTGGAGCAGATTGATCCTCAGGTGTCAATTTGCCCTAATCCCCACCGACGTAATCCGATTTCTCAACCGAAATTTCACCCAAAACCGGGACACTTTGCCACAGCTGAACCAATCCTCAAATCGATCGGTCCTACACCTTCACCTGGACCAAGAGGAGAAGTTTCCCACCGAAAGCCCCATCTCCGAGGCCACCCGAGTTGTTCCAGCCTCCAAGATTTGTGATCACCGTGGTCACTTTCATAGCTAGGCAATTCACTGCGACCGGGAGACTTCATCCGGAGCTTGCACGGATCCAATCGAAGGTGACACAACCCTCAGATTGAAGCCACACTTCTCTGAGCAAAGGTATGAGCTAATTCTTCTTCCCGAGCTTCTAGAGATTCTCCATTTCAAATGCTTTAATTTCAATGCATGATCACCGTATGGATGTGTTCGTCTTCTCGAGACAAACCATAGAGCATAAGAACACGAAAATCCATTGAGTATCGAGTGAGATCTTAGGCCTAGAAGACGGACGGCTCTCGGGCTAGGAGGCTTGGGGACGATGAACGGATGTCGTTCATTTAATACACGCACGGACAGACCGCCAGGATCGCGCCGGATCAGGAGACGGAACGATACAACGGGCCCCTGGAGCGCTGAGTCGGATGGCGGCGCCGAATCAGAAGGCGACGCGTGTGCGTTCGGAGCTGCCGAGGTTGACGCGGCGCCGCGTGGATAAATAGAAAATTAGGGTATTTTCTGATTTATTTAATTCCCCAAACTTCAAAATTCATAACTTTGTGTAGAAAAATCGGAAAAATAAAATAAAAATACCCTCTCGCTCGGTAGAACGAGAGGAGAATAATGTGGAAAAAAAATCATTTAATTTCACCAAGTATTTTATTTTTAATGATTTATTTCCCTTCTGCATTATTTTAATTCTCCATGCATATAGGAAATTCACCATGGCATGAGACCATAAGGCTTTTGAAGCCTCTGAATTTGGGAACATTCTCTGAATTTTCCAAAGTCAGAGGCCCTCCCTATGAGAAGTTATTGATTTTTCAAATTAATGTTGCTATTTTGAGTATTTTAATTCCAATAATTAGCATGTTGTGAAATAAATTCTAGGAAAATTTGGTGATGTCTCTTATGACCAGAGGACCCTAGGAAAAATAGGTTTTGAGTTAATTCATTTAAGATAACCCTAATTGGCTTAAACACCCAAAATAGATCTCTAATTAATTAGAGTTAACCATAAATCAAATCGACTTGAAATCAATTCTCCATCGACCTTTAGGATCGGAGGAGTTCACAATAAAAATTTGAAGTCAATTGGACTCAGTTAGCTCTACTTAAATGGGTTGATTAAGTGATTTAGCCAATTTAAACTTTAAAAATTCATAACATTCAAAATGCTTTTCAAAAATTCACCAAATTGGTTTTGGAGCCTCTCTGATATCACGGGAATTTAAGAAAATTAAAATTTCAATTTTCTAAAAAAGTTGATTTTTTAGTATTATTTTAATATTTTAGTAATTAAAAAATAATAAAAATCACAAAAATAATAAAATTCACCAAAATGTCACATTTCAAATTTTAAGCACTTAAGAACAAACCCCATATTTTTCTCGTGTCTATTTAATGAGATATTAAATTTTAAAGCTCTACAGGTAATTTTAAAATTAAAAAACGTATTTTTTAAGCATTTTCACTAAAATAATTCTTATAAATAAAAAAAAAATCGGAAAATCGTAAAAATCGATTCTCCGATTTCCTTGATATCGAGAGATTTTTAAAAAAATATAAAATTCATTTTTCAACCTTTATTTTATTTTTAAATCAATTAATACTCCAAAACTTAAAATAATTATAATAAAAATAATATAATTCAAAAATCACCAAAATTGGCCTAAAGTGGTCTCTCATTATTGTGAATATCCCATAATTTTCTTCGCACGAAACTTTCTCATTGACGTATTATTAAATTTTCCTTGAAAATCTCTATTTTCTACCAAAAATAATTACATAAATAAATTAAATACGATAAAAATCACATTTTCTCCTCTCATGTCTTTATTGAGCATATGAGTGAAGTCACATAAAAATTTCAAGCTTCATTTAAGCTTCAATGTAATGAGTTATGAAATTATTAAGCTCGAATGCAAATTGGTAATTAAAATTTTAACCCTTAATTAAAACTTTAGCGCTTAATAAAATTAAAGAGTAAAATATTTGATCTTAATCTGATTTGGATGATCGAAATTTAAATAATTAAAGCAGTAGAAACCTACTAAACAATTAAAGATAATTAAAATAAACTTTAATTAAATAATTGATTAAATTTGGAAGAATAATAAAGTTGGAATTATTAAAATAGGGATATTATTATTAGGAAGAGATTTGTTCTTTAATTTAAGAATTCCTAAATTAATCATCTCAATAATATTTAATTTCCAATTAAAATGATAATTCAAATTCAAATCTTAAAACATTAATGGACTTAATCATCAAAATTAAGTTAAAAGTTAAATTATTAAACTTTTCTTTAAATTTTCAATTAAGTTAAAATTAAAAATAAAATTAAATTAAAGATTAAATTAAATTGAATCAAACAAATTAAATTAATTTAAATTAAATTAAATTAAATAAATTAAATTAAATTAAATTGAACAAATTAAATTTAATTTAATTAAAAATTAAATTAAATTAATTAAATAAAATTAAATTAAAAAAAATAATAATTAAATTAAATTAAATTAAATTAAATTAAATTAAATTAAATCATATTAAATTAAATTAAATTAAATTAAAGCATATCAAATCAAGTTAAATTAAATTAAATTAAAATAAAAAAATATATAAATAAAAAATCAAATTAAAAATAAAATTAAATTAAAATTAAAATTAAAATTAAAATTAAAAATTAAAATTAAATTAAAATTAAAACTAAACCAAATTAAATTAAATTAAAGTTAAATTAAATTGAATTAAAAATAACATCACCTAAGATATGAAGAAATTAAACATAAAGTAACTCAACACTATTCCAAATTTAAGCCTCATTAACTTAAATTAAATCATTTCAACACCAATTTGCCTGAAAGCTTTCGGTTGTTATAACTCCTAAACGAACATTAAATGAAATGTTACTTCACCTATAGTGATATTCAAATGTCCTAATTCATCTGAAGCAAGATAACAATAAAACTTAAATCTTCGGACGATTACTTCACTTCGATTAATTAAATTCATTCGGACTTAAAACAATCCTAACGATGATTGAAAAGATGTTTAAGATTCTTTTTAAGACTTCCTCAATATGATAGTGATACTTTACAAGAACAATCGAACTTAATTATTCTTTCGATGAAGAAAATCGTCCTCAAACCAAAACACAAGAACCTGCACATCATAGAAATGACTAAATATAGGATTAGGAATTTGGTAGAAACCATAACCCTTCCTTAGCCTTTACTCTAGAATTCGCTTAAATATTCTAATCGTGTTTAAGTGCAACTGGATGACTGGGAAGACCTCCAGTGCACGCTTTTATTTTATCGCAATTTACCTTATCAAATTTATTTAATCGCATCGCACTTACTTTTCTCGTACGATAAACAACTGTTGCATGTAAAACCCACACCTTTGTGATAGTTCCTAAAACCGAAACCAAAACTAAATTAAAAGTCATTGCAAGATAAAATTCACCGCCACAACATTTCAAAATATAAAACAACTCAAAATTTAATCACAAACGTAACATAAAACTACAATTACAACTAAATTAAAACGTCCCGTTGGATGATCTGGAATACCTCGGATGATGTAACCTACGTGTTGCTAACTTGGATTTCCCACTGTCTAAATGAAAGTGTGGAACTCATTCAGTTGAGTTTAGCAGAATTCATCCGGACTAAGTGAATCCGATAAAAATAACGATGCCGAAGGATGGAACCGTGGGATCTTAACCGTGTTGTTATAATCAAACTTTAAGATTTGTTTTAAACAAAACATAAAAAATACTTGGACTTTAAAAATCTCTCTAAACCAACACACTTCTCTCATCTCCCGATTTATGACTTCTATAACTAAACCTCCGCAACGACGAGGAGCTCTGAAAGCATGGTGGGCAAGCACGGCCATCGTCATCGACAAAACTCGAGTCTACTTCAAAGAAACCATTCTTAGAATTAAATAACCAAACCATAGGATTTCGAGGTAGTTTGCACAGTGCGACATAAACCCTCAACCTTTTTTAGGCATTCGCATTGCAAATTAGCCCTAACCGGTCTTAGGATTCCGAGGTAGTCGTCCAATACGACATAAACCCTCACATTTTCAAGGCTATTTGTATGATTTTATCATACAAATATAAGTCCTAATTAATTAAAATTGGCAAAATCAAAACATTAACTAAACAATTAGGGCCTTCCTAAATTCAAGCCAAACAATAGGATAGTCGGGAAATTACCAAAGTTCGCTTCGAATCTGTAATTTCTCCTACCTTTCTTCCTTTGAATTCCCAAAACAAAATGTTCCAAACTCGATCCATTCCCTATTGAAATTCCAAAATTCAATCCTCGAAAACTTAAACTTTGAAATTTCGAGAGTAGAATTATCGATTATTATCGAGAGTTTTCAGGCGATTCCCGTCACTTAAGATGTAATTAACTATAGTGACATCGCTTTATAGTGAATTTTAAAGAACCTGAGTAATATAAACCTCGCTTAATTCATTTATATTAAGCTATGAACTTGTCAGCTTATAAAATTGGTCACAGACCAAACGAATATCACAAATCTTCTAGTTTATTTAATCGAGCCTCATCATCGAGCAGTGTGTCTATTCTTCGGGATAGATACACTGGTTCATGATGCGATGTTCATTTATATAAACTATTTGGGATGTGAGGCACGGCTTGATTTCATATCTTAAAATTTTCAAACTTAAAATTATTTTCAAAATCAAATGCTACTTTCAAAATTATATATATTTAAATTAAATTTAAAATTTAAAATTTAAAATTCGCCGATTATTTCTGTTAGGCGACCCCTTTTCAAAATTCAACACACCAACCTAAAAATAAGCCGTACATATGTATCGTTTATCAAGTAATATAGGACTTTCTGATTAAGCCCCGAGATATCGAACCCACAGTGAAATGTCTAAAACTTTAAAGAAATAAGAAAATTAACTTTTTACTTTTTCAAATAATTTTTGTAAAGTATGTTTTAAGATACAAAGTTTGAAAAGTTGTTTTTGATATTTTTAATAAAAAGTTAAGTAGGAAATTAAAATTATTAATACTCTAAACACAATATAAAAGTTATAAGAATCAAATATCATTTTCCTTCTTCAATGAATCAGTAATAATTGTGGATATTTTTGTTGTGGAAGTATTTAAATGTATTGTGCCAAATAGGAGTAATTATATTTTTTATCGTTACTTGGTTCTATAAATAAAATTGGTTAATTTGAAATTTTGAAATTTTATAGATGGGTTAGGCAGGGAAGATGTCATCTCTCACTTTAGAGTTCCCTCTATTCCCTTCTCCTGGGGGCTAACATCTCATAACAAAATTTAAAATAACAAAACAAATTAGGGTGCTTTTGTCTGTCACTCTAAATTCCTCTAATTTTACTCCCCAATAAAACATATCTCCCTATATAATTGCATTCAATCATATGGACTACAATTCTCACCCATATAATTGCATGAGATTTTTTTCAATTGTTGATTGAGACAATACTGCATTGGTTCTTACATAATCTCACGATAAATTTTAACATCTTAATTGGTCACATCAAGTAAGAATTAAGTACAAGAAATTGAATCATTACAATTTCTTTCAGCATTAAACACTTATACTTTCCACAACATCTTCCATAATTAATTACTTCATCATCTAAGAAAGAAAAAGATAAAGTAAACTACTCAGATTTCAAGGAGAAAACACAAACACATATTGATTTGAAAGCATAAACCATAATAAAAACACAACAAATCTTACTTAAAAACAAAGTGTAAAAACAAAGATAAATACTTATCTGAGAATCCTCTCTATAAGACTCTGGAAGTTCCTCTGAAATTTTGTTTTCCACAATACGACTCTACATATGTTGGCGCCCAACTCTGATGACTCAAATACAAACTTTAGACTTCAATAAAAACTAGATTCAATGATGAAACAAAATTGGTGAGAAGAAGGCTTCACACCAACCCCTTTTTCCTTTCTTACTCTCTACTCTCTAAAAAGACTCTAAAAAAGCTCTCTAAAGAAACTCTCTAAAAAGTGAACTCCCTATAAAAAAAAACTCTTTTGCAAATTATGAGGCTTCATTTTAAAAATTTTCTAAAAGGTGCCTTGGTGTCTCTTCAAATCATGTCCAGATTTAATGTATCTACCAAAAGATGCATCCCATCAATCACATCTGCCGCCCAAAGGAAGTTACCACCAAAAGTTGCTTCAAACACCCCTTGAAAATTGCACCAAATTTGATTAAAATCTGATTCTTAATTGTGGCGCGTAAGCGCCGGCACTTTGGCGCTTAGGCTTCAAAGACCAAAATTTTCAAACTTCATAATTTTGCTCCAAATTGATCTTTTTTTGCTCCTTTCATCATAATTAATTATTTTCATCATGACTGCAAGAAAAACACAAAATACCTTTCATTAAAGTGCAATATCATCAAAAATAGTTATAAAAATGTGCATAAAAACACTATATATTTTAGGTGTATCAAGGATCCGAATCAGAAGGTCACTGTGTCCAACTTAAAATTTTCACTAATCATAAAAACCTTACCAAACTCCTTGTCAGTCGCGGCTACTCGAAAGATGATACACTAGTCACGAGGCCCACTTCCCTCAAGATTTGAATTTTGAGCGGCTCATGATTGACAATAGTGATTGCTCGACAATCACAAGCGGCTCGAAGATAGCAACTCATTGACTACTCCAAGTTCCCTCGAACTGTAAATACCTCCCCATCTCAAGAAATTTTCACAGTCACGTGGTAAGGAAGTTACCACTTTGTATTTATTCAGAAATAGTTGGTCAAAGATCGCATTGTAAGTCGGTGGAGACTCTAACACAAAAAGGTTCACAGTGGTTATGAACTGCTTCTCTCGTTCATCCAAGGAGACAAACAAAGCAATCTTGCTCAAGAAGCTGAAAAGTGGTCCGACCAATGTTACCAACCAGTCAGTTTCTCCCATCTTGTCGAACACTATTTTGAACATGTTGACCAAAATTCTAGTGTTGATCACGATGCTACCCACCTGATAGCTATTTATAAGCATCATAGCAATGATTGCGTCGTTGTAAAAGTTTCCCTTCAATTGGAGATCAACATCTATAATGAGTACGAGCATAAGAAGCGATGGAGCTTACCTCCTCAAATCAGTATCTTTTGAGTGGACTATCGGGAGGGCTCTCCGCTTCCCCCGAAGATAGATGGGATGATTCAAGCCAAGTGGATCTCATTCGTTGGGACGGGTCCATTCGTAGGCTCCTCAACTAGAGCCTTCCCATATTTTCACTTGTGTCCTCTGACAATGATGAATTCCTTCAATTTCACAGCCTTGATGAGTTCCTCCACTAAATTCTTGAGATTGCAACACTCCTCCATTTCATGTCTGTGGTTGCGGTGGTAGGTGCAATACTTGTTCAGATTGTGAAGGCTGATGCAGTTTTCAACATAGGGGCTTTCTTAAAATAGTCCTTATTTTCAATGGTCTGGACTAGCTCGGCCATTGACAAATTCAAGAGTGTCTAATTCTACATCTCCTAATACACGCGCAATCATTCATAGTGTAGAGCCGTCTATCCATCAAAATAGTGCCTTTGACCCCTGTTGCCTTGGTTATTCCTCAATTATCTCAAGATCAAAGGGTACCGTTCTGCCAACCGCCGAGGGCTTGTTCGCATGCGGTCTCTTCCCGTCGTCTCAATCTTTTGGCTTATATGATTGGGGTCAGATGATTCTAGTTTGGTTCCTGAGGAGTCAATGAGATCTTCTTCAGCAGTTATGTGGTCATTGGCCAGTTCCAAGACCTTGGCAAAGGCTCTTGATTTAAGTAGGTTCAAGTTATACTTGAATATCTGTTGCAGATCATCTACTTCAGGGCAGTCCGGGCGATGAGAGGCTCCAGAGTCTTTGAATCCAACGTTTTCTTCTGGAAGCGAGTGATGTAAGCCCATAGTCTTTCAAATTCTCCCTATTTCATCTGGAGCAAAATCTTGGTATCTTTTCTTGATTTGTGTACAATTGGAGAAGTGTGCCAAGAAGAGTCTTCTGAACTCCTAAAAGAACGGAATGATTCCATCTGGAAGATTGTTGAACCATCAAAAAGCACTCCTTCAATTTAGTCAGGAAAAGTCGATACTTCATTGTGTCATCAATATGCAAGACACCGACTGATGATTTAAAGGAATCCACGCGGTCGGTCGAACTTCTCTTCCCCTTATATGGATCCAAATGTGGGATTCTTGGCTTCATTGTGGTACAGTCTCTAGAATCCACCAGTAGAAGGAACTTCCTGCGATCGGCTGGGTAGAAGCTTCACCTCGATTTATCTGATGCCTAAACACTAGCCTATATTCTACACTATGGCATTTTGGGAGTCCCCTTGCCCTTCGGTGTCGCGATTGCCAACAGAGTCGTTAGGCGCATGAGGCTTCTCAAGAGGGCCTCAGTGAGAGCGAGCTCCCCAAAGTCTCGTTCCATGAGGGGTGGTTTCGCTGCTCGTAAAGCCTTAATTTGGTCCATCATCTGCATTAGCAGATCCTAAACCTCCTAGATATCTCGACGAACCATCTCCCTATTGAACTCCATGGATCCTATGGTACTAGCGAGGTTTCTCCTTCATAATTTGTTATGTTTCTCGTCTGTGACATGTCCACATTCAACGCACTATCTTTTATGATGTTGAATTTTAAATTTTCCTTCATAGATACACGCCCTAAGCATAGGAGCCAAGAGAAAGAGAGTGAAAGCGAGTAAAACAAACAAAGAATTCTAGGGAGAGGTGTCGAGGAAAAGTTTTTTTTATTCATCTTTTGACCTCCTATTTATGGGGCCAATTTATACAGTTATGAAAATGAGTGAACGGTTATGAAAATCAACCTTAATATAATTATTATGTTAATTTAATATTAGATATGTGTTACAATCTACACATAATTGATGGGCTATCTTCGGTCGACCGAACTGTTAGGTGGAGTGTTAGTCGACCCTGTCGAGGTGAAATGGTCAATCCATTCGTGTAGGTTGATCGAGCCCACGAGAGGCCTCATATGACCAGAATTGCAAGAATGATCCTCCAATTGGATCTGCCAACGCCATATGTTGGTCGGCTCGACCGAGTGGTCGGTCATCTATGGCTACTTCAGATCATGTTCATTTGGTTCGACACTTCGATCCTCTGCTATCCTCCTTGCCCATTCGATCTCTTTGAGATTTGTACCGCAGGTTTTGGTGCACACAATCAAGATATTGAATCTTTTTGAGATGAACATAACATAAAATTTAGAGAATATTTTTGTACATATCACAGAATTCCTATTCACAAGTTTTCAAATTTTAAATAAATGTCAGCCTTGTTTACGCATGAAAATGCAAACTCATTTTTTAAGTAACAATAGCGGTACTTTTACGTGATATGCAAAATTTTAGTGGAATAAATATTAAAATTAAAAAAAAAAAATCAAAATTTAGATTTCAAAATAAGTGAATACATAACAATTAAGTGGTTTATATGTAAATGCCCCCATTATTTGATTCACATACAGAGCAACATCTCAACAAAATCTTGAATTCATTCTGATGTATTGCAAAACTTAGATAATCGATCAATTCTAATATCACGACACACGAATCTAAAAACAAATTAAAAAAAATTCAAAACTCTCCCAAATCAAAATTTGAATTTTATGATAAGAAAGATAAATAAGATCAACCACTTTTTAACAAGGAAGACGGAGAGAGAGGCGGCGAGTCCAGCTGATACAAACCGAGAGAAGGGCCGATAAAGCGGAAGAGAATCCAACCGCCGATCACAACGAAGATGGAGGCGTAGGCGAACTTATTGAGCCAAAAAAGGAGCCCTTTTTCCCCCATGTAAACCTCCAACGCCTTCTCTGAAAGCTTCATCTCCTCCCATTTTTTCTTCTTCGAGGGTTTGGGTTCTTTCTGCAATCCTTCTCCTGCTTCTTTTTCCTGCTTCTGTTTCTTCTCTTGCTTCGCCATTTGTCTTCTGGACCGAGCTCTGTAGCGGATATTGAGATTTGGGGGAGAATTTGTTTCCTTTGATGTGCCATTGTTTGTGCTGATGTGTTGAGAATTGTTGTTGGGGGAAGATGATGAGCAGAGGCTGGGAAGATGTCTGATGTTTGGGGAGAGAGGAGGGGTGGAGTGGGGGAGTTTGGAGGGGAAGTGGGAGAAGATGAGTCTGCTTTCCATTTTCCTGTCTTGCTTTCTTTCCTCTTCTATTTCTGTGGCTCCCTTAGCTTTATCCGAATCTTATCCCATTTACAGATACGACGCAGGTCTCTTGCGTATTTAGTTGCGTTGAATGTGGCTTTAAAAAAAAAAATATTGCATCCGGAATTTACCAACCGAATTCAATATTTAGGCACGATATGTCAAGTGCACTTTACTGTAATATATTGATATTGATCAGTATTAGAAATAGTATGACTAATTTTATATGTAGCTCTTTATTATTGGACTTCGAATGCATTATAATACTTTAAGATCTTTTTTTACAAGCAAGGTGAGCATTTGAATTCGACTTTTCCCATTACTTTCAACCAATATGTTACCAGGGCACTACGGATGTAAGAATTTTGTGGTGTGTGTTGATGTGTTTGTGTCTAATCACGAGCATAAGATTTATTTTTTAGGTAAGAACAAATCTTCAATATGTTATTTAGATAAAAAATTTGTTCAAGCGGGATATTGAATACTCCCCTTGAAATTTATTGGTTTTCAGATGAGATGAACAAAAATAAATATTTTTTTTCATTGATATTTTTGTTTCAATTTAATTTTTGGACTGTTAAGTAATCACTTTTGACATTAATAAATTTCTAAATTTGATCGATATGAAAAATCACATTTATTTATCTTATTCAATTTAAATCGCGCACGCGCGCGCGCGCGCGCGCTGCGCGTACGTACACACACACACACACGCACACACACACACACACACACACACACACACACACACACACACACACACACACACACACACACACACACACACACACAGACACACACACACACACACACACACACACATATATATATATATATATATATATATATATATATTCTAGCGTGTTGGAAAATTTACAGTGGTATAGTGACTAATTAACGTTTTGGTATTGTACGAAGCTCTAACACAGACAGGAAATTTGAAAGTAGCACATGAAGACATTAGGATTTTTTAGGCGGAAAAAATTCAGATAGGGAAAAAACCAGTCTTGCTCAATCAAAGTATATTCTAAGTGTGTAAGTGTGAATATAATTATTTTCTCACAATCAGAAAAGTGGTGTTTACAATTTACATCAAATATAATGTTTGCCCATAAACAACGTAGAAAAAACTTCAGGGAGCCAAAAGAATTCGTTGAATTTGGAGTATGGTGGTATTGAGCATTTATCACCTAGAGTTATCACATGATCTTCAATACAATGTTAATTGTTACACCATATTTGGAATACATCATTAGAAACGGATTTTTCTCATGGTGACATACAGAGGCAGCTGGCGGGCGATGGTTGACAATGGTTGGCGACTACGAAGATCAGAAGTTATCATCCGGGCTTAATTCCAGAACGATACTGAAATTCAACTCCTCCTGCTTCAACTGATGAGAAGAGGTATATTTACATCATCTAGGAAGGGGTATTTTGGTCTTTTAGTGAATAACTCACATAATCAGCTGATCGGACGGCCCACATTAATCCCCCATGATTAGAAGAGTTTTTTAGTTATTTGAATGACCTAATGATCTCAGAATTAAACGATCATAGGCTCGGTAAATTCCTCTTGTTGAAATGCTCAATTTGACTATAAATATATCAAATTTAAAGTGCATTTCACCATTCAATTAATGATCTAAAACCTCTAAATATAATTTAATGGATTGATCCGGACTTGATTGGACTCAAATAGAACAAATTTTGTTATAATCAGGTATGCTCTGTCGAAACTATCAATTTGATTATAAACGTTTTGAAATCGGGGTCATGCATAATCCTTAATTTGAATATGGAACATTTCTTACTAAAAAATGCATCAGGATTCATTCCAAATGATAAATTTGTTGATAACGCATTTGTTGCTTCTATTTTGGGTCACGTTATTTATTTTTTCGAAAATAAATATTTCATAAAATTATACCTTGAGGAATCTTGAAATGACCTAGGTATCATTTTAGGGTTGAAGCAGGTAGTTGTTGTCACGATTGTCAGTGACTTGGCAACTCTGGTCTGAAGATGATAGTGGTAGCCAAATAACATAAGTCTATAGTTCGTAACGACAGACGGGAAGTGGTAAGCATCTGGCGGAGTAGGCATGCATCCACAGGCACTTATGTGTGCCATACAAGAAATGGAGTGAGTAATTATGCATTAAGAACACATAGTGGGGTCCAAAAGCAAGGATGAACGCAAGTAGCAATGTAATGGAGTGCACAAGGAAAAGCTGGCATGCGGGCACTCATCTGACTGTGTCGTGTAGGTGTCGTTGTGGTGTTCATCATTGCGGGCCGCAGAACAAGCAATGTTTGGGTCAACATCAACAAGTGTCAAGATGGGGCTCATCATGTACAGTCAGCGGTTACACGGGCTAGCGCTCAATGAGTTAACAGATCGTGGACTCCTTGTGGAGCAGTTCAAGGCATCATGCGGAGCTAGTCATGACTTCGTGAGGACTGGGCGTTGGATATTGACATAATAGCCTAGAGGAACATATTAGGTTAACGTAGACAAATAACTTTTGACTCATGTCTGTGTGTGCATGTACGTAGATGTGTGCGTATGTTGCATGCCTATAGACGATTTTAGAGCAAAATATTTTGTATCGTTCATCCTTTGACACAAACATTTCAAAATTTGTCCTATAAATAGGGCCATTAACAGAGAATGACCCCACTGATCCACATGTCAGAATCTCTTTTAGGATGTTGTTGCTTCCTCTCTTGGGTTAGTGTTGCCGCATCTTCTGGTTGTTGTTACCCCATCTTAGGTGGGTGTTGACCCATCCTCATCCTATCTCATGGGACGATGTTGCTTGGTTATGTCCCATCTTCTGGGCTGGCGTTCCTCCATCTTTCGGGTTGTTGTTACTCCATCTCCTATGCTGGTGTTGGCCCATCTCTGGGCTATGGTTGCTTTTTTATTGGAGATATTTTTTGTGACTGATTTTATCTTGAGATCTCAGCGTTACAAGGGAAAACTGACTGCCTGAAAATCAGAAGTGTCAAAAACCTAACAATGTGGTATGACACTGACTGAAGATGCACTATTATTACATCAAAAGAAAGTTCACTTTCCAAACGACATAGTAGTGAAGTTACTAACTCCGATCAATCAATCATGTTAGCCTGCACTTGGATACATCACAATTTTTGAGGTAGACTTTTATTGCAGTTCCCTCCAGTGCTCGAGTTGATGGATGTTTTATTAGCATAGAAAGTTAGTGTTTTGGAATTTTCTTTTCCGTCGATGAAGATTGTAGTCTTGTTGATCACCTTCTTTAGAAAATATAGAGCTAAGTTGACACTAGGGAACTTAGTCAAGATCGATAGGTTCTTCAGTGATGCACATAGTCGTGTATCTTTCAGAAGTAAGCTATTGGATATTTGCATGAATGATCTAATAAAGAACTTGTTTGACATAATTTTCTTTGCACTAAATGTCTGGAAATTTTGTGAATTTCAAGGGAAACTGCCTGAGATTCACACTCCTTTTTGATCACTATGGATGACACACTGCGGATGCTGGAATTTTTTAACATTAAAGATCCACAGTTTGAAATGCCATGAATGAAGATTTTTTTTTCAAGACAGGTGCTTCCTTATACCCTAGATGATCTTATGCTACGTTTTTGAAGAAATTTGAGAAGAAGCTTCTATAATTGAATCCCACCACTCTGAATCCATCAAGACAGTTTATGTGAAATTGTCCCTTTGAAGAAAGTAAGATGAGTTACGAGAAGAAAAAAAGTCCTCTAACAAGTATATCGAAAATTCATATTCCGCACAGTATACTGAATCATTCATGCACTGGGAACCAATAGGCTAAATAATCAATGAGTCTTTTTTTACATATGTTGAATCCTTTGTTTTATATTCCTTTCATCTGTATGATATTGATCACTGAAAAATTTATTAAGAAATTCATACCTATTTTTGATGAAATTACACTTTAAAGAAAGGTATTTTCTTTATTTTGTTGCGGGAATGGAGAATTTAGGTGATAAAAGCAAAAATCATAAAAAGGAGCGGATTTGGAGCAAAAAGGAAGAAAATAATGCAATTTGTCTTGAGTCACCGACGGCGAGATCGAGCTCGCCGACGGCGAGGGTACGAGGAAGAAATTCGAAGGATTTATAACCGTCTCGCCGACGAGCGAGCCCGAGCCCGCCGACAGCGAGATAGCGCGATTTGAAGATCTTCTAGAAGCCTCGCCGACAGCGAGGTAGTTCGTCGCCGACGGCGAGATAGTTCAAATGGCTCTGATACATTGAACCTAGACACTTTTTGAAGGGATACTTACACACCTCATGGTCCTTTGCTCGCCTCTATATAAAGAAGCCGAAGTTAAGTCTTTAGTGTGCAGTCTTTTGTGTCTTTTGTGTGTTCTAAGTGTGTTATAAGTGAGTGAGTAGTCTTTAGAATCTTAATTAGAGTAATTAGTGAGTCGTCATTGTCATTGGAAGGAAGAGTCGAAGGAACTACGAGAGTACGCTTGAGGATAAATCAAGATAAGTATTTGTATTTATTGTTTTTAACTTTAAATGAAATCCATGCTTAGTTTAGTTCCCATGCATTCGATTAGTTTATTTAGTCTTTCTCCTCGTTTATGAAATTAAGTGACTTGATGAAATTAAAATAGTAGATACTTTTATATATTAATAAATTGTGATAATTTTTACTTAAAACTTAATTTACTTTTCAAACTGGCCATTTGATTTGTTAAAATGTGTTGATTTACAACTATAGTAAAAATTACATATGATATTTGAGGAATTCAAAAGCCTTGGAAGGAAGGTGCAAATAAATAGGGAAATAATATCACTGGGCGTAGAATTGAGCAATTTAGTGTGACAGACTAAAATATTCAATTTGGTCCTATTATTTGAGAGCTGAAGTGTAGATGTTAGCCCTCAGGAGAGGGGAACGTGGGAGCTCTGAAGTGGCAGTCGGTATCCTCCCGCATTCTAGCCGCGGATTCGGTAATCAAACATAGGATTAGTCAATATTCTTTACACTTGACCAAAGGGTAAAGAATATGAATGCTCCTATTTGTCAGAATACCTTAACATTATCTATTTAAATTCATCAATCACTTAAATTTCTAAACAAGGGGAAAGATACTTTTTCTGAATAGTTAAGACTTATTTAGCAATTACTTAATTTCCTGTACTTTTAATACATATTAATCTTGTACTTAGTTAAGTTACCTAATTAAAATACTTAGTTTACTTTATTGCGTTTAAATTTAGAATTCCAAATTTTCGTATACTGTTTTAAAATTATTTTTATTTTAAAATTTGATGTTATTTTATTTTCTCTTTCCCTGTGGGATCGATAACCAGGACTCCACTAGAGCCTCGTATTACTTGATACGATACGTATACTTGCGTAGCATCCACAACATAAATAATTACAATTCTATACATATAATATAGCGGGGTCAAGTTTTGGCATCGTTGCAATTAAATTAAAAATATCATAATAAAAAATTGTGGGTCAAGTTTTTGGCGCCGTTGTTTGGGAAAGTAAGAAAAATTTACTAAAGTAACGGACTATTTTAAAATAATCATAATAAATAAATTAATATCTATTCTAAAAATTGTATGCGCAAATTTGGACATGAAAATTTAATACCTTAAGATTCTGAATTAGAGAGTACAATTAAAAGAATTAGAAAACAAAAGAAACAAATAATAAATTTAACACAAATGGCGAATATTCCTGAAATTCAAAATATGAACCAACAAAGACCATTAAGAGATTATGCCAACCCTACATCGGATGAAATTCATTTAACTATTCAAAAGCTCGATGTAGCTGCTAATTCATTTGAACTTAAACCTGCAATTATCCAAATGGTACAAAACAATCAATTTAGTGGTTCACCTACTGAAGATCCTAACTTATATCTTGCTAGTTTTCTAGAACTTTGGGCTACTTTTAAATATCAAGGAGTATCTGACGATGCTATAAGACTTAGACTTTTCCTTTTTCATTAAGGGATAAGGCTAAAATGTGGTTGAATTCGTTAGCACCTAGATCTATTAAAACTTGGGGAGAATTATCACAAAAATTTCTATTCAAATATTTTCCACCATCTAAAACTCGCTAGGTTTAGAAATGATGTAACTTCTTTTGTCGAGTTAGATGGAGAATCAATATATGAATCTTGGGAGAGATTTAAGGAACTTCTTAGGAAATGCCCACATCATGCGCTACCATATTGGTCGATTATTCAAACCTTTTATAATGGATTAGTAGGATCTTTAAGATCAATCATCGATGCTGTCATCTTGGAGGTTCATTAATGTCTAAACCATTCGATGAAGCTTATGCACTAATCGAAGAAATGACAACAAATAATTTCCAATGGCTCTCATTGATAGAGTAAATCCAAAAAAGATAGCCGACATTCATGAAAACGATGCAATATCTATGTTAGCTTCTCAAATTGTCGCTATATCTAAGAAATTAGATCATTTTGGAATGAACTACTCTCCTACTTTAAGAAAACTCATCCGGACAAATCATAGAATCTCAATCTATTTATGAAACTTTAAATGCTATTAATAATAGAACTAATAACCCTTATTCAAACTATTATAATCCTGGTTAGAAAACTCATCCAAATTTTAATTGGAATAACACATCTAATCAACAATGGATGAATCAACCTAATCAAGCAAATCCAAACTATAAACCTAATTACCCACCTGGATTTAATAACAATAACCCTCAATTCAAAGATAAGAAATTATCTATGGATGAATTAATTTTGAATATGAGTCATCAACTACAAAATCAAGGAAATCAACTACAAATTCATGGAAATCAATTACAAATTCAAGGAACATCTATTAAAAATATCAAAACTCAACTTGGACATATTGCTACTGCGCTAAATAATAGAATACCTGGAACTTTTCATAGTAATGTAAAAATAAATCCTAAAGATCAAGGAAAAGAACAAATTAAAGCAATACAACTAAGGAGTGGAAAAGAATTAGAACCTCAAATTCAAAAAGAACTTAAAAGCCAAAAAGAGGAAGTGGAAATTGAAAAGGAAACAATTCAACAAGATTCAAACTTGGAACATCCTTTAATACCTATGAAAATTTCTGTTGAAAAACCTCCACCACCATTTCCTCAACGACTAGCTCAACATAAAAAAGATAAACAATTTGCTAAATTCCTTGAAATACTAAAGAAATTAACAATCAATATACCTTTTGTCGAAGCTTTAGATCAGATGCCAAATTATGTAAAATTTTTGAAAGATATTCTAAATAAGAAAAGAAAATTCACTGATAATGAAACTGTCACACTTACTGAAGAGTGTAGTGCTATTATTCCGAAGAAGCTTCCTGAAAAATTGAAAGATCCTGGTAGTTTCACTATACCCTGCGCTATAGGAGAAAAATTTTATGGAAAAGCTTTGTGTGACTTAGGAGCAAGCATCAATCTAATGCCTCTATCAATTTTTAAGAGATTAGGATTAGGAAAAATTACACCTACTTCAGTAACCCTTCAATTAGCTGATCGTTCGATTACCTATCCTAAGGGAGTTATTGAAGATGTGTTAGTAAAAGTGGATAAATTTATCTTCCCAGTAGATTTTGTTGTTTTAGATATGGAGGAAGATAAAGAAATTCCTATCATTTTAGGAAGACCATTTTTAGCTACTGGAAAAGCTATGATTGATGTTCAGAAAGGAGAATTAACTATGAGAGTAAATTACCAAAAAGTTACATTTAATATTGAAAAATCAATGAAATATCCTGCACTAGAAAAAGATGATGAATGTTTTCGGATGGAAATACTTGAACATTTACAACAAGAACATTTTAAGGAATATTACGAAGATAAATTAAAAAAAAAAATACTGAATTAATTGAAGATAATAATGAAGAATTAGATTATATTCAGGAAAGATTTGAATTCTGGATAATACTGAAAACACTAACAAGAATATAGTTCCATCAATTTTTAAACCTCCTGAACTTGAGCTAAAAATATTACCTGATCATTTGAAATATGCTTATTTACGTAATTCTTCAACTTTACCAGTTATTATTTCATCTCGCATTAAACGAATCTCAAGAACAAAAACTTTTAGAAACTTTAAAAAAATATAAGAAAACTTTTGGTTGGACTTTAGCGGATATTAAAGGAATTAGTCCTTCAATCCGTATGCATAGAATTATTTTAGATGATGAACATAAACCTAAAGCGAGATCCCCAAAGGAGATTAAACTCGATAATGAAAGAATTAGTTAAGAAAGAAATTTTAAAATGGTTAGATAATGATATTATATATCCTATTTACGACGATGCTTAGGTAAGCCCAATTCACTGTGTTCCAAAGAAGGGAGGAGTGACCGTCACTGTCAATGAAAATAACAATCTTATTCCTATAAGAGAAGTTACTGGTTGGCGTATATGTATTGATTATAGGAAATTAAATACCGCCACCAAGAAAGATCACTTCCCTTTACCATTTCTAGACCAGATGTTAGATAGATTAGTCGGACATAAGTATTTTTGTTTTCTAGATGGATACACCGGTTATCATCAAATATAAATTGCTCCTGAGGATCAAGAGAAAACTACATTTACTAGTCCTTATGGAACTTTTGCTTTTCGAAGAATGCCTTTTGGGTTATGTAATGCACCAGCAACATTCCAGAGATGTATGATGTCAATATTTAGTAAGTTAATTAACAATGGAATAGAAGTATTTATGGATAATTTCTCTGTATTTGGAACATCATTTGACACATGCTTAACTCATCTTGAAAAAGTATTAGAAGTATGTGAGAAAACAAATTTAGTTCTAAATTGGGAGAAATGTCAAATTATGGTTGCAGGCGGCATTGTATTATGACATAAAATTTCGGAAAAAGGCATGGAAGTGGACCCTACAAAAATTCAAGTTATAGCTAAATTACCACCTCCAACTACGGTAAAAGGGGTAAGAAGTTTTCTTGGACATGCTGGATTCTACAGACGCTATATAAAAGATTTTTCAAAAATTACTAAACCTCTATGCCAACTTCTCGAAAAGGACAAGAAATTTGAATTTACAATCGAATGCCCGAATGCTTTTGAACTCTTAAAAGAAAAATTAATTACAAGACCTATAATAGTTTCACCTAACCGGGAGAAACCATTTGAGCTTATGTGTGATGCTAGTGATTATCTTGTAGGAGCAGTTCTTAGGCAAAGATATGAAAAGATTTTTAAAGTTATATACTTATGCTTAGTAAAACTCTAAATGATGCTTGAAATAAATTATACGATTACTGAAAGAGAATTATTAGCGGTAGTATATGGTTTTAATAAATTTAGACCTTATCTGATTGGAACAAAATGTATCGTGCATACTGATCATTCTGCTATCAAATATTTAATGCAAAAGAAAGATTCCAAACCAAGATTAATTAGATGGATGCTATTAATGCAAGAATTCAATTTTGAGATCGTTAATAAGAAAGGAACTGATAATCAAATTGCGGATCATTTATCAAGATTAGAAAATCATGAATTATCTGATATTGAAAATGAAATTATAGACAGATTTTCCTAATGAACAACTATATAATATCAATGAGTGGAAAATACCATGGTATGCTCGATATAGTAAACTATATAGTTAGTAATATTTTATCACCTATGCTAACTTTGCAACAATGTAAAAAATTCATCCATGATACGAAAACCTATTTCCGGGATGAACCATATTTATATAAGCAATGTAAGTATTTAATTATTAGAAGATGTGTACCTTATGAAGAAACTGAAAAAATTATTCAATAATGTCATGATTCTGATTTTGGAGGACATTTCGGGTCTGATAAAACTGCTTATAAGATTCTACAATCTGGATTTTACTGGCCTGCTCTATTTAGAGATGTATACAAATATATTAAAACTTGCGATAAATTCCAAAGAGTGGGAAATATATCTAAAAAAAATGAAATGCCTCTAAACTTTATATTAGAAGTTAAAATTTTTGATGTTTGGGGATTAGATTTTATGGGACCTTTTATTCCTTCGTTTGGAAACTCATATATATTAGTAGCTGTTGATTATGTTTCCAAATGGATTAGGGCACAAGCATTACCTAGGTGTGATGCTAAGAGTGTTTCAAAATTTACGATGAAAAATATTTTTACTAGATTTGGAATGCCGAGAGTGATTATCATCGACGGAGGAACTCATTTTAGAAATAAATACATTCACAAACTAGTAGAAAAATACAATATTACTCATAAGATATCCACTCGTTTATCATCCACGAGACTAGCGGATTAGTTGAAGTATCCAATCGTGAGATTAAACGTATTTTAGAAAAATCAGTAAACCCAAATAGGTTAGATTGGTCTATTAGATTAAACAACCGCATTATGGGCTTATAAGATCGCTTATAAAACTCCGATTGGAATGACTCCTTACGAGCTTATATATGGAAAAACATGCCACTTACCAGGTTGAATTAGAGCATAAAGCATATTGGGCGATTAAGGAATTTAATTATAATATGAAGGAAAGTTTGGTGAGAAAAGATTGTTGCAATTAAATGAATTGGAAGAATTAATAAATGAATCATATGATAATGATCGAATTTATAAAGAAAAGATGAAATTATGGCATGATCGGAAGATTAATCGGAGAAATTTTGAACCGGGACGGAAGTTTTGTTATATAATACTAGATTGAAATAATTTCTGGAAAATTGAAGTCTCGATGGTTAGGACCTTTCACCATAACTCAAATATTTTCATACGGAACTATAGAAATCGAAGATCCAAAAACTGGACATAAATTTAAAGTTAATGGACATAGATTAAAACCATATTTTGAAGGTATAAGACCTAACTATAAAGAGGTTTTAATGCTTAGTCGACTCGATTAATAATTAAAATTAGGTCGGGTCGACGACGTTAAACCAAGCGCTTTATGGAGGTAACCTATATTAGTCATCTATTTTTATTGTATCTTAATAGTTAGTCTATATTATTGAAACTTTACTACTCAATTATTATTAAGAATCATCACATATTCGAACCATTATGATGAGAAAAGAAATTATTCGATTTAGAGAAAAATTGGACATTATTTTGGAATCTCACCGACGGCGAGGTCGATACTCGCCGACAGCGAGGTTCGCGTCTAAATTAGATTCAGTTTATTTATCGAGCTCGCTGACAGCGAGAAACGAGCCCGCCGACAGCGAGAACCTGGGAGGCAGTTTTTATAACTGAGTCGTCGATGGCGAGAAACTTCTCGCCGACAGCGAGGAAGTTATAAAAATGAGTTATTTATACTTTGAATACTGATCTGGACGGTTTCAACACCAAATCCTTAGTGAAAAACCATTCTTAAACCATTCTAAGTCTGCCTTCTTCACTAGAATTCATTCCATTCACCATAATGGCCTCCAAATTCTTAGATTCTTCTAAATCTGGAATGTTTAGCCGGAGGAAATTTGTGAGTGCGGAAGCGCAACGGATCTTCAACAAGGTTTTGGTAAAGAAAAGAGTTATCAAGGAACGAGGATTTATTAATCGAGGATTAGAGAATTCCACTACAGAGATAGAAGAAATGATCGCACAGCGGCATTGGGAGGTATTTTGTTACACTATGTCTGCTGTTGTTATTTCGGTTGTAAAAGAGTTCTACTCTAACTTACATGCGATCAACAATAGGAATATCTACGTCCGAGGAAGATGGGTAACGTTTACTTCATCAAGAGTAAATAAGTTATTCTCTATAGAAAACACCCCGGTATGTCACTATTCAAATTTTGTGCCTTCTCGGTATAATATGAATGAGATATTTCGATATCTGACTGATGAAACAGAAGATTGGGAAATGCGTGAAGACTGGTATGTTAGTTTCTCTGCATCACTTTTGAATCTTGTCTCAAAGCACTGGCATTTTTTCATCTCATCTAAATTGTTACCTACTATGAGGGTAAACAAGGTCTCGAAAGAATGCGCTATATTGAATTATTGTATTCAAATTGGATTGCCTATTGATGTTGGATCAATAATTGTTAAGTACGCATTGGGTTTAATTGTGCATGGGTCGGTTCACGGACTAGGACACCCATCTACTATTTTTGCATTATGCGATCGGTACTGGGTTTCTTATGAAGCTTGGGAAAAGGTTCCGTTACCTTGGAAGCCGCTTGATCCTACGGATATGTTCCCTACTTTGGACAATAATGAAGACATTACATTTATCTCCGATAGAGCTTCACGGAATCATCCTATAGCAAGGCCTATTTCGGATAAAACGAGTTACTTATGAAGAAAATTAATGGAATGGAGAAAGAACTACAAAATGTGAGAGATTTAATCGACAATATATCCGATTTATTTGATCACATTAGTCGGAGGATGAAGGAACACTTCGATCATTCCGGACACCTAGAAGCTAGCTTTCTTCATTTATCGAGACGGAAGGGTTGGATCACCGAAGAATGCTGCTTCGGAATTTCCCTTCGAGCCTTTCTATAACTTATTTGTGCATCATCGTCATATCGGAAATATCAGAGAAGATGAAGATTCTGACATTCAAGAGTAGTAGTAAAGATTTCCATAGTATGTTTATGATTATGTTATTTGATTTGATCTAGATTTTATTATGTGTGGAGTGATGATTTGAATACCTCAAACTTAATTGAGATATGCGTCATAGTTTTGTATCATCATTTAGTGTGTCGTGGATTGGTTTGCGATGCTGATTAGTAGTAAGAATTGAAGTTTGAAGTGTGATTATAGAGTTTAAATTATGTTAGTTTGTACATCCCATGGATTTCAATATTAAAGTTAATTTATTGTGTTGTGTGAATTTGTTTGTGTATAAATAGCTAATATTCTATTAAATTAATAAATGATGTGACCAGAAATATAATATAAGACAAATCAAGGACAAAAATGACTGACGAATTTCAGAAATTTAAAATTTTTGGAATCTAGTCGACGGCGAGAAAAATCCCGCCGACAGCGAGATCGATCTCGCTGACAGCGAATTATTTCTCGCCGACAGCGGATTTTTCCCGAGAGTTTTGGTTCTGAAAAATATTAGCTCGCCGACGGCGAGAAAAATCTTGCTGACAGCGAGTTCACGAAAAACACTTTAATTGACCGGTCAAAAACACTATTCATCATCCCCAACCTCTCATTTTCGCAAAAACCGACCTAGGGCTTGAGAGATCTTGGATTTGAAGCGGTTTCATCACTCAAAAACACCGGATTTCATCTTGGTAAGTGCTTCACTCCTATACAAAAATTTTTGATTTTCACCACGTATTTTCACCACATTGCAAATTTTGGGAAAAATCAAAATATGGAAGAAATATTCGGTGGAAATCCATGGAATTTGATTTAAATTGCTTATAAATGTTGTAGGAAGCCTTCTTAGGATTATTTTTAAGTTTAGTAAAAATTTTCATGATTTTCACAGATCGATCGTATGGCTCCACGACAAAAACGTCGAGTAGAGTTCGACGAAAACTGATTCATCAATGCACGAGCACAGGCAAAATATTTTGAAAAGAAACAAGGAAGAAAGTGCATTGCGGATCGGGTATTCAAAAATCCGGGAGGAGAAGTAGAGCGGATTATAAAGGAACGAGGTTGGGAAAATTTCTGTTATGTTCAGTATAGAGCAGTTGTATATGTTTGTAATATTCAGTACTTTATATTTTGAGACATTGGATGTTAGTTAGATTAATATGCTTGGATTGTTATAGTAGTTAGTTTTTGTTTTTGTGTTAGTTAATTGCATTTGTTTTTTATGTTAAATAGGATGATAGTTTTCTTTAGTATGTTTTTATTTTATTTTGTATTGTTTTAAGTTTTTAAAATTGTTAATTTGTTAGTTCAATTATTTTTAATATGTTAGTAATTCATATGTGTAGTGTAGAGTTAATTTTAATTGTTGTATTTAATACTTATCTCAGATTTTATCCCTACATTTTCTTTAAATTATTATATATATGGAGAATACTAACAGTACAGGTTCAATGACAAATGAAAAAGCCTGCAAAAATCTCAAAGAAAAGAAATAAGAAATACCTAAACTTCAAAGGTATGATTTATTTACTTTCCCTTTTTCATTATTTAGAGTAGATATAAAAATTTATGTTTGGGGGGGAGTAAAAAACAATTTTAGTTATTAACTTGTTCTCAATTTCTATTTTCAAATTATTATAAAAATGATTTTTATAGTAAATTTTTCAATTTAGTTAATATGAATTATTTTATTTAATTATTATAAAAGGTTAAATGAAATACTTCTAGTGCTTTAATTAATCAAATAGAATAAAATATTTGGTTAACGGGAATAAGAATATAGTAAACTAATTTTAGTAAGGAAAACTATATTCTAAAATTAAAATTCTTAAGTATTCAAGTGAAAAAGAAAAGATTGAAAATCAATGAAGTAAAAACTATGAAGTATATATAAGCTAAGAAATATTCCTAAGTTTCAAATTTAGGAAGATGAAAATGAAGTTCAAAATTATTAACGAGGCTCTCCGGATACGTAATCCTCATTAGAAAAAAAGAAAAGAAAAAAAAAGAAAAAGCGAAAAGAAAAAGAAAAAGAAAAATGAGGAGAAGCTTGAGGAGATGCCTTATCAAAAATTGGCTTCATTTGATTTTACCTAAAGGGAAAAACTTAGATATTTCCAAACTTATGTTTATGGATTAGAATTTACCTAATAGTATTTTCCTGAATTTCTTATCATATGAATATCTTAAGTAGTTATTCTTTTAAATATAGTCATTCCTGAAATGAATAGTAAGCTAGAAATCTGAGACCTGATAACTAAATAATTTATTTCTATAAGATTAATTAAATTACATGAATTATTTTTATTTAACTTTATTATGATATTAATTAATCTAACTCATAGTTTATTTAAATTGAAAAATCTTACTATAGGAATCATTATTTTTATGTAATACTTAAAATTACTTCGAGGACAAGTAATAAGTAAGTTTGGGGGATTTTGATCACTCGAAAAATTTATTAAGAAATTCATACCTATTTTTGATGAAATTACACATTAAAGAAAGGTATTTTCTTTATTTTGTTGCGGGAATGGAGAATTTAGGTGATAAAAGCAAAAATCATAAAAAGGAGCGGATTTGGAGCAAAAAGGAAGAAAATAATGCAATTTAGTCTCGAGTCGCCGACAGCGAGATCGAGCCCGCCGACGGCGAGGGTACGAGGAAGAAATTCTGAAGGATTTATAACTGTCTCGCTGACAGCGAGCCCGAGCCCGCCGACAGCGAGATAGCGCGGTTTGAAGATCTTCTAGAAGCCTCGCCGACAGCGAGGTAGTTCGTCGCCGACGGCGAGATAGTTCAAATGGCTCTGATACATTGAACCGGACACTTTTTGAAGGGATGCTTACGCACCTCTTGGTCCTTTGCTCACCTCTATATAAAGAAGCCGAAATTAAGTCTTTAGTGTGCAGTCTTTTGTGTCTTTTGTGTTCTAAGTGTGTTATAAGTGAGTGAGCAAGTCTTTAGAATCTTAATTAGAGTAATTAGTGAGTCGTGTCTGACTCGGAAGGAAGAGTCGAAAGGAACTACGAGGAGTCTGCTGGGGATAAATCAAGATAAGTATTTGTATTAATTGTTTTTAACTTTAAATGAAATCCATGCTTAGTTTAGTTCCCATGCATTCCGAGTAGTTTATTTAGTCTTTCTCCCCGTTTATGAAATTAAGTGACTTGATGAAATTAAAATAGAGATACTTTTATATATTAATAAATTGTGATAATTTTTACTTAAAACATAATTTACTTTTCAAATCGGCCATTTGATTTGTTAAAATGTGTTGATTTACAACTATAGTAAAAATTACATCCGATATTTGGGAATTCAAAAGCCTTGGAAGGAAGGTGCAAATAAATAGGGCAATAATATCATCTGGCGTAGAATCGAGCATTTTAGTGTGACAGACTAAAATATTCAATTTGGTCCTATCGTTTGAGAGCTGAAGTGTAGATGTTAGCCTTCAGGCGAGGGGAACGTGGGAGCTCTGAAGTAGCAGTCGGTATCCTCCCACCCTAGCCGTAGATTCAGTAATCAAACATAGGATTAGTCAATATTCTTTACACCTGGACTAAAGGGTAAAGAATAGGAATGCTCCTATTTGTCACAATACCTTAACATTATCTATTTAAATTCATCAATCACTTAAATTTCTAAACAAGGGGAAAGATACTTTTTCTGAATAGTTAAGACTTATTTAGAAATTAGTTTATTTCCTGCACTTTCAATACGTATTAATCTTCTACTTAGTTAAGTTACCTAATTAAAATACTTAGTTTACTTTATTGCGTTTAAATTTAGAATTCCAAATTTTTGTATACTGTTTTAAAATTATTTTTATTTTAAAATTAGCTGTTATTTTATTTTCTCTTTCCCTGTGAGATCGATAACCAGGACTCCACTAGAGCCCTGTATTACTTGATACAATACGTATACTTGCGTAGCATCCACAACATAAATAATTACAATTCTATACATATAATATAGCGGGGTCAAGTGTCGGCATATTTTTTTTTAGGTTGAGTGTTTTATTTTGAAAAGGAGTCGCCTACAAAAATTGTGCGGCGAATTTTTAATTTAATTTAAATAAATAATTTGAAAAGTAGTATTTGATTTTTGAAAATAATTTTTAAATTTGAAGATTTTAAGATATGAAATCAAACCGATCTCACATCCCAAATAGTTTATATAAAAGAACACCGCACCACAAGCCGTGTATCTATCCTAAGGATAGACACACGCTTGATAGTGGGGCTCGATTAAATAAACTAGAAGATTTGTGACATCCGTTTGGTCTCGCGAACCAATTTTATAAGCCGACAAATTCCCTCGCTTAATATCAAAAGCATTAAACGAGTTTATATTACTCAGGTTCTTTAAAATTCCCTATAAGGGCAAGCCCCTATAGTTAATTACATCTTAAGTGACGGGAATCACCTAAGAAAACTCTCGATAATAATCGATGATTCCGCTCAAGAATTTCAAAGTTTAAGTTTTCAAGGGATTGAATTTTGGAATTTCGATAGTGGAATGGATCGAGTTTGGAACATTTTGTTTTGGGAATTCAAAGGAAGAAAAGTAGGAGAAATTATAGATTCGAAGCGAACTTCGATAATTTCCCAACTATCCTATTGTTTGGCTTGAATTTAGGAAGATCCTAATATCTATTTAATGTTTTCGATCTTGCCAATTTTAATTAATTAGGACTTATATTTATATGATAGAATCATACAAATAACTCGGAAGATGTGAGGGTTTATGTCGTATCGGACGACTACCTCAGAATCCTAAGTCCGGTTAGGGCTTAATTTGCAATACAAATGCCTAACGAAGAGGTTGAGGATTTATGTTGCACTAAGCGAACTACCTCGAAATCCTATGGCTTTGGTTATTTAACTCTAAGAAAGTTTTGCTGAAGTAGACTTAGGTTTTACTGATGACGATGGCCGTGCTGCCCACCATGCTCCAAGCTCCTTGTTGTTGCAGAAGTTTAGTTTTAGAAGTCATAAATCAGGAGATGAGAAAAGTGTTTTGGTTTAGAGAAATCTTAATTTCCAAGTGTTTTTTGTATTTTAATTAAAATAAATCTTAAAGTTGATTATAACGACACCGGTTAAGATCACACGGTTCCATCCTTCCGGCATCGTTATTTTTATCGGATTCACTTAGTCCAGATGAATTTGCTAAACTCAACTGAATGAGTTCCACACTTTCATTTAGGCACGTGGGAAATCTCGTTAGCAACACGTAGGTTACATCATCCGAGGTATTCCCGATCATCCAACAAGACGTTTTAATTTAGTTGTAATTGTAGTTTTGTGTTCTGTTTGTGATTAAATTTTGAGTTGTTTTATATTTTGAAAAGTTGTGGCGGTGAATTTTATCTTGCAATGACTTTTAATTTAGTTTTGGTTTCAGTTTTAGGGGCTACTCTAGAGGTGTGGGTTTTCATGCAACAGTTGTTTATCATGCAAGAAAAGTAAGTGCAATGCTATTAAATAAATTGCAATAATGTAAGTTGCAATAAAATAAAAGCGTACCTGGAGGGTCTTCCCGTCATCCCAAGCTGCACTTAAAACACAATTAGAATATTTAAGCAAGTTCCTAGGTAAAGCTAAGGGAAGGGTTATGGTTTTCTACCGAGTTCCTAATCCATATGCTAGTCATTTCCTATGACGTCTAGGTTCTTGTGTTTTAGTTTGAGGACGATTTTCTTCATCAAAGAATAATTAAGTTCAATTTTTCTTATGAGTATACTATCATATTGAGGAAGTGCTTAAGAAGAATCTTAAACATCTTTTCAATATTGATAGGATTGTTTTAAGTCCAAATGAATTTAATCATACAAATGAATTAATCGTTCGGGAATTCAAGTTTTGTTATCTTGCTCAGTGAACTAGGACATTTGAATATCCTATAAGTGAAGTAGTATTTCATTTATCGTTCTGTTTAGGAGTTATGATAACCAAAGCTCTCGAGGGCAAATTGGTATTCAAATGGTTTATGATTTAGTTTAATCTCAGTTATTGGATTTAAATTTGGAATAGTGTTCAAGTTGCTTTATATTTAATTTCTTTCATGTCTTAGGTGATGTTATTTTTAATTTAATTTAACTTTAATTTAATTTAATTTAATTTAATTTAATTTAATTCAATTTAGTTTGATTTGATGTTAAATTAATTTAGTTTAATTTGATTTAATTTCTTTTAATTTAATTTTAATTTGATTTAATTTTAATTTAATTTAATTTAATTTAATTTAATTTAATTTAATTTAATTTGTTTTAATTTAATTTAATTTAATTTAATTTAATTTATTTATTTAATTTAATTTATTTATTTATTTTAATTTAATTAATTTATTTATTTAATTTAATTTAATTTATTTGTTTGATTTAATTTAATTTAAATTTTTAATTTAATTTTATTTTTAATTTTAATTTAATTGAAAATTTAAAAAGAGTTTAATAATTTAACTTTTTAATTTAATTTTAATGATTAAGTCCTTTAACATTTTAAAATTTAAATTTGAATTATCATTTTTAATTAGGAATTAAATATTATTGAGATGATTAATTTAGGGATTTTTAAATTAAAGAATAAGTCTCTTCCTAATAATATCCCTATCTTAATAATTCCAATTTTATTATTCTTCCAAATTTAATCAATTATTTAATTAATGTTTATTTTAATTATCTTCAAATTGTTTAATAGGTTTCTACCCTTTAATTATTTAAATTTCAATCATCCAAATCAGATTAAGATCAAATATTTTATTTGTTAATTTTATTAAGCCTAAAGTTTTAATTAAAGGTTAAAATTTTAATTACCATTTTGCCCTTCAAGCTTAATAATTCCATAACTCACTAAATTGAGCTTAAATGAACTTGAAATTTTTATGTGACTTCACTCATATGTCAACAAAGACATGAGAGGAGAAAATGTGATTTTTCTGTATTTAATTTATTTATGTAATTATTTTTGGTAGAAAATAGAGATTTCCAAGGAAAATTTAATAACATGACCAAGGGAAAGTTTCTGTCCTTAAAAAAATTATGGGACATTCCTAATGACCAAAGGACCACTTGGACCAATTTTGGTAATTTTTTGAATTATATTATTTTTATTATAATTATTTTAAGTTTTGGTGTATTAATTAATTTAAAAATAAAATAAAGGTTGAAAAATGAAATTTATATTTTTCAAAAATCTCTCTGATATCAAGGAAATCAGAGAATCATTTTTTACAATTTAATGATTTTTCTTTTATTTATTATAATTATTTTAGTGGAAATGCCAAAAAAATGTATTTTTTAAATTTTTAAATTACCTTAGGGCTTTCAAATTTAGTATCTCATTAAAGAGACCTAAGAAAAATGTGGGGCTTGTTCCTAAGTGATTAAAATTCAAAATGTGACATTTTGGTGAATTTTATTATTTTTATGATTTTTATTATTTTTTAATTATTAAAATATTAAAATAATACAAAAAATCAACTTTTTAGAAAATTGAAATTTTAATTTTCTTAAATTCCCTGATATCAGAGAGGCTCCAAAACCAATTTGGTGAATTTTTGAAAAGTATTTTGAAAGTTATGAATTTTTAAAGTTCAAATTAACTAAATGACTTAATCAACCCATTTAGTAGGGCTAACCAAGTCCAATTGACTTCAAATTTTTATGGTGGGTTCCTCTGATCCTAAAGGTCAGTGGAGAATTGATTTCAAGTCAATTTGATATATGGTTAACTCTAATTAATTAGGGATCTATTTTGGGTGTTTAGGCCAATTAGGGTTATTCCAAGTAAGTTAATTCAAAACCTATTTTTCCTAGGGTCCTCTGGTCATAAGAAATATCACCAAATTTTCCTAGAATTTATTTCACAACATGCTAATTATTGGAATTAAAATACTTAAAACAACAACATGAATTTGAAAAATCAATAACTTCTCATAGGGATGGCCTCTGACTTTGGAAAATTCAGGGAATGTTTCCAAATTCAAAGGCTTCAAAAGCCCTATGGTCTCATGCCATGGTGAATTTCCTATATGCATGAAGAATTAAAACAATGCAGAAGGGAAATGAATCATTAAAAATAAAATACTTGATGAAATTAAATAATTTCTTTTCCACATTATTCTCCTCTGTTCACTGAGCAAGAGGGTATTTTTATTTTATTTTTCTGATTTTTCTACACAAAGTTATGCATTTTTGAAGTTTAGGGAATTAAATAAATCAGAAAATCCCTAATTTTTTATTTATCCGAGTCGGTGCCGCGTCAACCTTAACATCTCCGAAGTGCTGCGTGGCGCGCTCCCATTCGACGCCGCCACTTGAGTCAGCAGCCCGGGTCCCGCCTTCCGCGTATCATCCGTTGATCCGACTTAATCTGAGCCATCCGTCCGCGTGTGTATTAAATGAATGACATCCGTTCATCGTCCCCAAGCATCCTCACCCGAGAGCCTTCCACACTAAAACCCTAAGAACTCACTCAATACTTAACGGATTTTCGTGTTCTTGTGCTCTATGGATTCGTCTTGAAGAGACGAACACATCTATACGGTGATCATGCATTGAAATTAAAGAATTTGAAATGGAGAATCTCCAGAAGCTCGGGATGAAGAATTAGCTAATACCTTTGCTCAGAGAAGTGTGGCTTCAATTTGAGGGTTGTGTCACCTTCGATTGGATCCCAGCAAGCTCCAGATGAAGTCTCCTGGTCTAGTGAATTGCCTAGGTAGGATTTCGACCACGACCGATCACAAAGCTTGGAGGCTGGAGCAACCTGGGTGGCTCTGGAGATGGGGCTTTCAGTGGGGAACTTCTCCACTTGGTCCAGTGAAGGTGTAGGACCAGTCAATTTGAGGATTGGCTCACTGTGGAGAAGTTTCCTGGTTTTGGGTGGAATTTTGGCTGAGAAATTGAGTTTTGTTGGTGGGGATTAGGGCAAATTGGCACTAGGGATCAACTGCTCTAAGTATGGAGAGTGATCTGGAGCAATTTTGGCAGAGTTTCGATAAGGTCCGGTTCGGCACCTCTTATGGCCGAGAGGGGGTGGTGTTTAAATAGGAGAGGGTGGAGGGCCTCCCGTGGAGAGTTAGGGCTTGGGATCGAGCTGCTCTTGGCAAGAGAAGAATGTCTACAATGGCCACTGGGGATGGGGCGACTCGGCAGGTGAGAATTCCAAGTTCGGGCTCACATGCGAGCTCTCGGCTCGGTGGTTTCCGGCGGCCGTGGTGGCTGGCCGGCCGAGTCAGTCACTTGTTGTCATCGGGGAGGTAGGGCTGGAGCTTAGTGCAGTCAATTGGCCAATGCCATGTGTAAAGAGCTTGGATTGAAATGGAATGGGGGAAGGCCATTTTGGGTTCAAATGAGTCAACCCATGATTTTGGGCTAGGTTCACCACCCAAGGCCTGGTTTTGGGCTGAAAAGGATCACTTGGGTCAGCCAAGAGAAAATGGTGTGGTCTCCATCCATGATGAGGTGGCTAAGCATGGTTTAGTGTGTGACATGCTTGTTGACCTCATTTTTGATGAGGTCTTCTCTTCTTCTCTTTAGTACTTAGGATCTAGCCTTAGGCTTTTCCTTTGACTATCTTAGAGGACTAGAATTGGGACCCACCTTTTAGAAATTCAAACCACTTCTTAACTCCCTGCAAACTCCACAAACTTGACCATAGACCCCTAATCACCTAGAGGGTTGAAATCAAATGTGGAAGTTTAAGGATGAGTTCTTATAGGACTCTTTGGCCTTGGACCGCCACAGGTGGCCTGGTCCGGTGAAGGGGCCGACTTACACACACACTACACTTCCACATACCTCCTAAAACCACACCCATACCTAACTTGACCTCCCGACTCATGTAGGTGATTCACATGGATGGTCCTTAACCTCTAAGCCCTTGGCAAGAGGGTTAGGAACAACATAGTGAATGCCTCAAATGAGTCCCTTCATGGCTCATGTGGGCTTGATATGGCTTCATGGCTCAACCAAAATGATTTCTTTCCACTTAAATTCACCCAATCTTCAATTTCCCAAATTTTCAATTTTTGACCCCGGGACCCTACACCCGCTCGTCTACCAAAACCATCGAAATTAGCCAAATTTCTCAAAAATTTCCAAATTACCCAAAATTCTCCAAAACCATTCCCAAACATTTCCACATCACTTAAATTGATCATCCATACCCAAAAATACCAAAAATTCCAAGAAAACCTCCCAATACCCTCCAAATACCCAAAATACCCCTCTTGACCTAAAAGTCCAAAAATTCAGAAAATTCCCAGAAAATTCCAGAAAATCCCAAATATTCCCAATTTCAATTTGTCCAACTACACCATGGGCCAATTTTGTCAATTTACCCTACTGTTGTCAAAACCCCCATTCGACCCATTTTAACCACTAAGTGAACCTGATGTCAAACCAAACCTACCCAATTGACCCCAATTTTGGTCCAATTCAATTCTAAACTTCAATTCAACATCCCCAATACCAATCTAAACCAAATCCAAGTCCAATTTGATTGACATTTGGATCCAATCTCACTTTTGGCCTTAAAGCCCGATTTGGACCCATGACACTAAACCTAATCCAAACTCACCCGATTCAATTCCAATTAACCCCAAATATTTTCTAAATCTTCCTTAACATTCCCAAAAACAAAATACTAACATGATTTGCCCAAAATTTTGACCCAAACCCAACTCAAATTCAACCCAAAGCATTAAGGCCCAATTTTGACCTAAACCCAAACCTAACCCAAATGAGCCCAAACCCCAAAATCAAAGCCCAACCAAAGCCAAAACCTCTTTGAAACACCCCCATAAACATTTCTCAACATTGATTTTACATCAATTTCAACTCTAGCCCAACATTAGCCCAACTTGGCCCACTTGGACCTACATAAGCCCATTTACCAAATAAATCCAAATTCAAACCAATCCAACTCCACATCACACCAAATTGACTCCAAGCCCTTCATAAAACATCCCTAAACCAATTATGACATTTATTTGACAAAGTTCTTCACAAAATTTTTATCCAAATGCCCATCCTAAAATCAAAAGCCCATTTCCCTTAAACTTTCCTAAAAGCCCACTTCACCACATTCAAAAGCCCAAACCTACCCTAAAGCCCATGACATCTCCATTTGTCATCCACTTAATTAAATTCATTACCTAAGTCCTAAATTCACCATCAAATTATTCCAAATCAAGTTTAATACAAATTTCCATCAAAATATCCAAAATTCTTAAAACCCATTTCCATGAAATTGACCGAACCTTTTCCCAAGCCAAATGGAGCCAAGGATTAGCCATTCACAAGCCATATGAAGCCATGAAAGTTTGGCATGTGACCATGCCATTAATGGCAAAAGGAGGAGGTCCTTTAACCATCTCCTAAAAGTCATTAGCCTTAAGCATGTCTCCCCTTAACCAAGATTTAATCCAAATATTCTTGGATAAGGACATCACCACCTCTTGACCGACTAGCCTTAACCGATCTTCTCAGCCCAAGACCAGCCATGGGGAGGTGAACCCAACCCAAACCAATGGGTTGACCAATTTCAAGCCAAAATGGCCTCTCCCCCATTCCATTTTAATCCAAACACTTTACACATGTCCAAGCCCGATTGACTTCACCATTGCCAAGCCTTGACCTCCACGGTCAAGATGGTGACCCATGCTGCCCGGCCAGCCGCCTGGATCGCCGGAAAACACCACACCCGAGAGCATCATGTGAGCCCAAGCTTGGAATTCTCACCTGTCGAGTTGCCCCATGCCCGATGGCCACCATGGCTGTTCTTCTCCTCACCGGAGCAGGCTGATCCCATGCCTCGACTCCCGCAGGAGGCCCTCCGCCCTCTCCTATTTAAACTCCACCCCTCTCGGCCATGAAAAGAGCTGAGCACAAACCTTGCCAAAACTGCGCCAAAATTGTTCCGGACTCCTCCCCATACACAGAGCACTTGATCCCAGGTGAGATCCCCTGCCATTTCTCCTCTGCGAGCTAAATTTCGAGTTGAAATTCCACCGAAACCGAGGACACTTCTCCACAGTGAGCCAATTCCCAAATTGATTGGTTCTACACCTTCACCGGACCAAGGGAAGGTGTCCACCGACAAAAGCCCCATCTCCGAGGCCACCCGGGTTGCTCCGACCTCCAAGCTTTGTGATCGGGCTTGGTCGAAATCACATCCAGGACGATTCACTGGACCGGGAGACTTCATCCGGAGCTTGCCGGGATCCAATCGAAGGTGCAACAACTCTCGGATTGAAGCCACACTTCTCCGAGCAAAGGTATGAGCTAATTCTTCATCCCGAGCTTACGGAGATTCTCCATTTCAAATGCCTTAGTTTCAATGCATGTTAACCGTATAGATGTGTTCGTCTCTTCAAGACGAATCCATAGAAGCATAAGAACATAAAAATCCATTGAGTATCGAGTGAGATCTTAGGGATTTAGTGTGGACGGCTCTCGGGTGAGGACGCTCGGGGACGATGAACGGATGCCGTCCATTCAATACACGCGCGGATGAACGGCTCAGATGGCGTCGGACCAGGAGACAGTACGAGAACCGCGGGGCCCGGGCTGCTGACTCAGGTGGAGGCATCGAATGGGAGCGCGACGCGTGTGCATTCGGAGTTGCCGAGGTTGACGCGGCGCTGCGTGGATAAATAGAAAATTAGGGTATTTTTCTATTTATTTAATTCCCTAAACTTCAAAAATTCATATCTCTGTGTAGAAAAATCAGAAAAATAAAATAAAAATACTCTCTTGCTCGAGTGAACGAGAGGAGAATAATGTGGAAAAGAAATCATTTAATTTCATCAAGTATTTTATTTTTTATAATTTATTTACTCTCTGCATTATTTTAATTCTCCATGCTTGTATACAATTCACCATGGCATGAGACCATAGGGCTTTTGAAGCCTCTGAATTTGGGAACATTCCCTGAATTTTCCAAAGTCAGAGGCCATCCCTATGAAGAGTTATTGATTTTTCAAGTTCATGTTACTGTTTTAAGTATTTTAATTCCAATAAATAGCATATTGTGAAATAAATTCTAGGAAAATTTGGTGATGTTCCTTATGACCAGAGAACCCTAGGAAAAATAGGTTTTGACTTAGTTCATTTAAAACAACCCTAATTGGCTTAAACACCCAAAATAGGTCTTTATTTAATTAGAGTTAACCAGGCATCAAATTGACTTGAAATCAATTCTCCACTGACCTTTAGGATCAGAAGAATCCACCATAAAAGTTTTGAGGTCAATTGGACTTGGTTAGCCCCACTAATTGGGTTGATTAAGCCACTTAGCCATTTTAAACTTTAAAAATTCATAACTTTTAAAATATCTTTCAAAAATTCACTAAATTGGTTTTGGAGCCTCTCTGATATCAGGGGAACCTAAGAAAATTACAATTTCAATTTTCTAAAAAATTGATTTTTAATAATATTTTAATATTTTTAATAATTAAAAAATAATAAAAATCACAAAAATAATAAAATTCACCAAAATGTCACATTTTGAATTTTAATCACTTAGGAACAAATCCCACATTTTTCTTAGGTATATTTAGTGAGATATTAAATTTTAAAGCTCTAGGGTAATTTTAAAATTAAAAAAATGTATTTTCTAGCATTTTCACTAAAATAATTATAATAAACCATAGAAAAATCAGAAAATTGCAAAATTTGTTTCTCTGATTTCCTTGATATCAGAGAGATTTTTGAAAATTATAAAATCCATTTTTCAACATTTATTTTATTTTTAAATTAATTAACCCTCCAAAACTTAAATTAATTATAATAAAAATAATATAATTCAAAAAATCACCAAAATTGGTCCAAGTGGTCCTCTGGTCATTAGGAATGTCCCCTAATTTTCTTAAGGACAGAAACTTTCCCTTGGTCATGTTATTAAATTTTCCTTGGAAATCTCTATTTTCTACCAAAAATAATTATATAAATAAATTAAATACGAAAAAATCACATTTTCTCCTCTCATGTCTTTATTGACATATGAGTAAAGTCACATAAAAATTTCAAGTTCATTTGAGTTCAATTTAGTGAGTTATGAAATTATTAAGCTTAAAGGGTAAAGTGATAATTAAAATTTTTAATCCTTAATTAAAACTTTAGGTTTAATAAAAAATTAATAAGTAAAATATTTGATCCTAATCTGATTTGGATGATTGAAATTTAAATAATTAAAGGATAGAAACCCATTAAGCAATTTAAAATGATTAAACTTTAATTAAATGATTGATTAAATTTGGAAAAATAATAAAATTGGAATTATTAAAATAGGGATATTATTAGGAAGAGATTTATTCTTTAATTTAAAAATCCCTAAATTAATTATCTCATTAATATTCAATTCTTAATTAAAATGATAACTCAAATTCAAAACATTAAAAGACTTAATCATTAAACTAAAATTAAATTATTAAACTCTTTTAAGAATTTCAATTAAAATTAAAAAATAAAATTAAATTAAAAATTAAATTAAATTAAGTAAATTAAATTAAATTAAATTAAATTAAATTAAATTAAAATTAAAAGTTGAATTAAATTAAATTAAATTAAAGATTAAATTAAATTAAATAAATAAATTAAATTAAATTAAATAACTTAAATTAAATCAAATTAAATTAAACTAAATTAAATCAAATTAAATTAAATTAAATCAAATTAAATTAAAATTAAATTAAATTAAATTAATTTAATGTAATATCAAATCAAACTAAATTGAATTAAATTGAATTAAATTAAATTAAAACTCAATTAAATTAAATTAAATTAAATTAAATCAAATTAAATATAACATCACTTAAAACAGAAAGAAATTAAATATAAAGCAACTTGAACACTATTCCAAATTTAAACTCTTTAACTTAAACCAAATCATTTGAACACCAATTTACCCTCAAAAGCTTTAGTTATCATAACTCCTAAACAGAACATTAAATGAAATGTTACTTCACTTATAGGATATTCAAATGTCCTAGTTCACTGAGCAAGATAACAACAAAACTTAAATTCTCGGACGATTAATTCATTTGTATAATTAAACCCATTTGGACTTAGAACAATCCTAGAAATATTGAAAAGATGTTTAAGATTTGTCTTAAGCATTTCCTCGATATGATAGGATGTTCATAAGAACAATTGAATTTAATTATTCTTTGATGAAGAAAATCGTCCTCAAACCAAAAACACAAAGAACCTAGACGTCATAGGAAATGGCTAGCTATAGGATTAGGAATTTGGTAGAAAACCATAACCCTTACCTTAGCTTTACCTAGGAACTTGCTTAAATATTCTAATTGTGTTTTAAGTGCAGCTTGGGATGACGGGAAGACCCTCCGAGTACGCTTTTATTTTATTGCAATCTACTTTCTTGCAATTTACCTTCTTGCAATTTATTTAACCGCATTGCACTTACTTTTCTTGCATGATAAACAACTGTTGCATGAAAACCCACACCTTTAGGATAGCCCCTAAAAGCTGAAACCAAAACTAAATTAAAAGTCATTGCAAGATAAAATTCACCACCACAACATTTCAAAATATAAAACAACTCAAAATTTAATCACAAACAGAACACAAAACTACAATTGCAACTAAATTAAAATGTCCTGTTGGATGATCGGGAATACCTCGGATGATGTAACCTACGTGTTGCTAACGGGATTTCCACGGTCTAAATGAAAGTGTGGAACTCATTCGGTTGAGTTTAGCAAATTCATCCGGACTAAGTGAATCCGATAAAAATAATGATGCGGAAGGATGGAACCGTGGGATCTTAACCGGTGTCGTTATAATCAACTTTAAGATTTGTTTTAATCAAAACACAAAAAACACTTGGAAAATTAAGACTTCTCTAAACCAAAACACTTTTCTCATCTCCCGATTTATGATTTCTAAAACTAAACCTCCGCAACAATAAGGAGCTCGGAGCATGGTGGGCAGACACGGCCATCGTCGTCAGCAAAACTTGAACCTATTTCAACAAAACTTTCCTAGAATTAAATAACCAAGCCATAGGATTTCGAGGTAGTTTGCCTTATGCAACATAAATCCTCAACCTTTTGTTAGGCATTTGCCTTGCAAATTAAGCCCTAACCGGACTTAGGATTCCGAGGTAGTCGTCTGATACGACATAAACCCTCATATCTTCGAGGCTATTTGTATGATTCTATCATATAAATATAAGTCCTAATTAATTAAAATTGACAAAATCAAAACATTTAAATAAACATTAGGATTTTCCTAAATTTAAGCCAAACAATAAGATAGTCGGGAAATTACCGAAGTTCACTTCGAATCTGTGATTTCTCCTACCTTTCTTCCTTTGGATTCACAAAACAAAATGTTCCGAGTTTGATCCATTCCCTATTGAAATTCCAAAATTCAATCCCTTGAAGACTTAAACTTTGAAATCCTTGAGAGCAGAATTATTGATTATTATCGAGAGTTTTCTTAGGTGATTCCCGTCACTTAAGATGTAATTAACTATAGGGGCTTGTCCTTATAGAGAATTTTGAAGAACCCGAGTAATATAAACCCTGTTTAATGTTTTCATATTAAGCAGGGGAATTTTGTCGGCTTATAAAATTGGTTCGCAGATCAAACGGATGTCACAAATCTTCTAGTTTATTTAATCGAGCCCCACCGTCAAGCAGTGTGTCTATCCTTAGGGATAGATACACGGTTTGTGGTGCGGTGCTCGTTTATATAAACTATTTGGGACGTGAGATCGGTTTAATCTCATATCTTAAAACCTTCAAATTTAAAATTATTTTCAAAATCAAATACTACTTTTCAAATTATTTATTTTAATTAAATTAAAAATTTGCCGATAGATTTTTGTTAGGCGACCCCTCTTCAAAATAAAACACACAACCTAAAAATATGCCGTCAGATTTCTGGCGACTCCGCTGGGGAAAATTCCTCTCTCCATTATAATCAGATAATTCTGCTTTCAAAAATCGGTAGTGCATCCATGTCCTTAGTGGATCAAACTACCCTTCTTTCCGTTGGAATACTATGTTCATTTATATCTTGAATGAGTATAGCCAACATTCTCTCGGATTTAGGAGCCATCTGTTTAGACACCCCTAAATAGAGAGGTTCCGAGATCCTTTTACCTCATTTTCGAGGTGGGGTGGACCCCAATAGGTGTTAGTTTAGGAATGATCCTTCGAGTCGAGAAGTCTTGCTTAAGACTTTCTTTTCCTTTCCAACTCTGAATCGGATTCCTTACCTTCTCTACAACTTTGAACATTCCGTTCTAAATAAACAAACCCTCTAATAAGTGACTCTTTTAACAAATGATTCCCTCTTATAAATACATGAACAAAAATGAGTTCGGACTCTTTTCAATTCCTTTCTTCTCGTCCTAAAGAAAAGAAGCATAACTTGGGACCGACAACCGTAATCTACCTTGCGAAATGGAAGCCCCGAACTGATTTTCTCCTTCACCAACAGACTGGACTTTGCTGTCTATAAGGATGAGCTGCCCGACAATGGGATCATTCGATTTGGATAGGGATTTGAAAACACGAACGTCAAGGTCACCAACGTCTCCCTCTTTGCACTGACGAACAAGGTATCTGAAGCTGAGGAGCCACTGCTTGAGTTCAACCTTAGGTCGACCCAAGAGTTTCCTCCCCTGTAAAGGGTCCCGACTAGGAGGAGTACTTCTGTCCGCAGGAGGACTGTTCTTACTACCCCCACTCGGTCTAGTTGTTTCGCACCTACCCCGACTTCGCCAAATCAAAGGGAAAGAAATCCGGAATTATGGTAAACCCGTTACCGTGGAGGGTACGAGATCTTCTCGTAAGACCTTCGTTTTCGAATCGGGTCCGGCTTCGAAGATTCCGTCACCGACAAAGACCCAAAGAAGAAACGAAGTAGAAGGATCGCTAGAGAAGCCGGAGCCGCTCGAGATTGCTTTCCTGGAGGAAATTCCGCAGTTGCCGAATATACACCGCTACCGAATATACACCACTGCCCGACTACATACCACTTTTGGGAGGAAGCGAGTTCCATCCCTCTCCGCCGCGGAGGATGAGGAGAATGTTCGCAAGATTGCCGCCACATCGCCTCGGCCCGCATACTACAACGATAGCCGCAAGAAAAGAACTAGAACTACGCCGTTTGCTCGACTGCAAACTTTGGTAGAAAAGTTAGCAAGGAAGGAAAACTGCCCCGTATCGGAAATTCTACGAAGGATAGGGCGGGTGCCGGTCAAATCCCGTCTTGGGCCCCGAGTAGAGCCCGCCATCATGACGGAAAAGCCAAGCAAGAGAATGAAGGCTAGTCCGCCCGTCGTAGTCTCGGGATTGCGGATTAGGGAGGATACCACCTTCCAAGCATTTGGCCGACGTACCATCCGGTCCTAGACCTTCTGCCGCTAGAAGGATGGTGTGGCGTCCCACTACGGGGCGATTGAGACCGAAACGAGCAGCCCGAAAAGAAAGTCTCGCCGGGAGGCCGGAATGCGAAGAAAGCGCTACTCGCGATAAAGGGGACTCGTGAAAAAGGGACCCGGCAGCCTATCGCATGACAACCGCAAAGACACACGGAAAGCTCCGCTAGAAGATGCCATGGAAAAGTTGAGAACCGATATCCGACGGTTGGCAAAAGAAAGAGAAGAAAAGTTCGGAGATGAGATCGATTCATCGGAGTTCATGGACAACGAATATGCAGAAATCAACATGGTTGAGACACGAGCTTCATCAGCTTTGCAAGGTGCTCCCGCAGCCGCAGAAAGAGAGGAGCCAGAACTGATGAGGAGACAGCTTCAGGAAAAAGACGACACGATCGCTCAAATGGCGAAAAGGATGGAAGAGATGGCCGTAGCTCGGCCACTCTCCGGAGTCGAAGTACAACCACATAGAGAGACACCCCGTGAGGTCATTCACATTGTAGACGGAGGAAAGGAGATTACATCCGTCAATGGGGATGATCACCGAAAAAGGATACAACACAAAGTATGATCCCCGAAAAGGATATCAAGAACTTGGTAGAACAACGAAGTGCGAGAAGCCTTAGCACAATCGAAGAAGGGGACATCCATTCGGACGGGTAGACCTTACCCGAAGAATTCGACGCCGTCAAATACCCGAAAGGCTTCGTACCACCTCCGTTCAAGACCTTCGACGGAACCGGAACCCCCGACGAGCATGTTGTACACTTTCGTGCCGGTTGTTGCAATGCCGGCGGGAGCGATGCGTTACTCTTCCGACAGTTCGTCGGCGATCCGTCGAGAATCGCTTTCGACCGGTACGCGTGACTACCAAACGGTTCGGTGAAGACATTCTCGAGCTAGAGAGCCTCTTCATCAAGCAATTTGCCGTAGCTCGGCACCACATCACTATAGGTGATTTAGTGGTAGAGAAACAAAGGCCGAATGAAACTTTGGTGGATTACATACTTCGATGGAGAAACTTAAGTATGAAGTGTGAACCACAACTGCAAGAACAACATGCGATCGGCATCTTGCTTAAAAGCATTCACGGCCCGATAAAGCACTTCTCCTCAAAGGATTCACTATTAAGACTTTCGAGAAGTTGTTAAGCAAGGCCGGAAGCTTGCAAGAAGAGGCGAAGCAATTAAGTTTTGCCGACAAGACGGACAAGCAGAAGCCGGTGAAGACTTTCGAAAAGAAATCCGGGATCATTGCAGCAGTTGATAAAGGCAAGCAACCAATGCAAATACCACCAGAACGGCCGCAGCAACCGCAACAGAACTACCAGCAACCCCGGTCTAGCTATCAGTCGTCTCCACAGTATGAACAACCACCTCGTCCGCAACGTACATTAACGGAGCTTCTGAGTAGAGAATATCCGTTCAAAAATGAAGCAGTACCGAAGATGTTCCGTAGCCTAATGAAAACTCCAGATTTCCAACTGCCGAGCCCAAAAGACCGAGAGGAAGTCAACAAGAACGGTGATCCCAACTTTTGCCCCTACCATCGGATGCTTGGGCACAAGATAGAAGATTGCATTACCTTTAAAAGTTGGCTCAACGACAACCTTCGGAAAGGAAATATAACAATCCCGAAGGAGTACATGAAGGAACCCCGTAAAGGAGGTTCCGTCAATGTTATCTCAACCGATCCCGTCATTCCGATAGATCCCTATGCAACTGACGATGGATGGACTACCGCCTGGACGAGGTCTTCGAAGAAGATTTTAGACAGCATCCGAACCGCCTCGGTGCAAGCCTCAATTCAGAGTTCGAGACTTGTTAAGCCAGTACTATCACTTGCGATAGAAGAACCACCTCGACAGGAGACTATCGAAGAAAAGAGGAAAATTAACGAAGAAGAGGGGACCGAGACTCCTAAGGCTAGACTAGGGGCTGCTTATCCTAGGATAGTTGTTTCCGATTCTGGGGAGAAATCCCTCGAACCTCCGATTTTGTATGATTATCCGCTCACTTCGGTGGGATCATATAATGATAAGGGTGATGGCGTTGGCTACGTTTTGACTGTTTCTAACGATTACGTAACTAGCGACAATCCGGACATCGACTTCGATACCAACAGCAATTCTCAAATCATGCACGATCTCGACGAGCAAAATAACGAAGAAGACATCCATCAAGGAGGCTACAAGAGTTCAACAAGCAACGGATCTATCTGTGAGTTTCGAGGAGCTCCAGTTACGATAGAGTTAGAGCCTTCAGATTTTGAAGATAATCCGGAAGGGCCGATCATTCCGATTCGGGAGGAGACACCGACAAGTTCAACACTAGATTCGAAGAAATTACGAAGTCAACTCGAGAAGTGGAAAAGTTCTACCTCCAAGAGTGGGTCCAAAAGACAAAGGAAAGCGGTGGTTGTTCAAGAAGAACCAACCCCGCAGAAGAAATACCCATTCGAGAAGAAGCCGAGACGCATGAGAATAAAGTGGACTACAACGTGTTAGCCCATCTTAGGAAACTACCGACCAACCGAGCATTTACGATGCTCTCATTTTATCAAAGGAGATGAGAGAAGCTCTGATCAAGGCCTTACTTGATCCAGAAATTTGCTTAGCTCAAATGGCCGGAGAGTCCTTAGATGTGGTTTGCTCGTTAAAGGAACAGTGAGGCGTTACCTTCACGGACAATGACTTACTACTTGGGACGACGGATCACAACCGACCGTTGTACATTTCGATTATAATTGGGAAGTTTACGCTCTCCGAGTATTGGTGGATCCAGGAGCATCAATCAACATAATGAGTCTTCGAACACTAGCATACTTGGAAATTGATGCTCGTGAGCTCGAGGCCGACAAAATGTTATTAAGAGGATTCAACCAGAAAGGAGAAAGAGCCCTCGGGTCAATAACTCTACTGATGAAGACCGGGACTTAGCAAAGACAACCGCAAAATTTCATATAATCAATTCGTAAACGTCGTTCAACGCTCTACTTGGGCCGACCATGGATACATGAAAACAGGATGGTACCATCATCTCTGCACCAGGTGCATCAAATACTACGATGGAGGGGAACAGTGCATCAAAGGCGACTTGCAACCATTCTCCGTACATGAGATTGGAATCCATGAAGATGCAACTTATTATGCACCGCCAAAGAAAACGATCTTCTCCGGAGATACCGTAACAAATGAAGCAAAGAAAGTTCGGGACAACGAAGAACTCCGAGGTTCTAGTCCAACAGTCACTCACCACTCCCTTACGGCGAGATGGTGAAGGTTTCTCCACAACTCGCATCCGAGGTCGAGGCCGGGGACGAGGTCGTGGTAGAGACGTTAGGACAGTTGGACGGAGGAAACCGATCATCAATGTTGATCGGGAAGATAGTTCTGAAGAAGAAAAAGAAATCAAACAAGAAGCAGCGGCAATAAGTCGGAAGAAGCCGCAATTCAAGATCTCCCTCGAAGATGAAAAGAATGAAGAATATAAATCAATGTACAAGAAGATTAACCACTACGTACATACTATGACCCTGACCCCGATCCATTCTAATAAGATCGAGGGTATGGTGGTCAAAGAGGTACATAGCGGCGGTGCAAAGCCAATCAAATTCTACCGTGGTGCTTCTTCCTCCAAACCGAAAATAATGTACAATTCAAAGATGTCACTTCATCGAATTAATGGAATTACCTTTTGAGTGGTACTCTCCCTGTGTTCAAAATTTAATTCAACGTGGTTTATTACCTCGACAATGGACAAAAGGCCAATCACAACATTTTGAAAAATTATGGAATAACTCCGGTCGTCCACCCAATTCAAAGCATGGACTCGGATTCGGCACAGTAGGGTCAGTTGACGATACTGGATTTTGCTTGGTTGTCACTTGCGAGTCCAATGAAAACTGCATGGAAACTACAAACGAACTCAAAGATTTACAAATTGGAGATGCTCCACCAGAATTCGAAGAAGAAATCAAATTTACAATAGATGAGTTAATGGAAGTTAACTTAGGTACTAGTGAAGAGCCTAGGCCTACCTTTGTTAGCTCCTTACTCAACAAAGAAGACTCCGAAGAAATAATCAAATTATTAATGGAATTTAAGGACTGTTTTGCTTGGAACTATGATGAAATGCCAGGATTGGCTCCGGAGGTTGCATTTCATAAGCTAGGAGTGGATCCTACTTCGTTCCAGTCGGACAAGGTCCCGTAAGAATGCGTCTAGAAATCGAACAACAAGTCATAGCCGAAGTTAAAAAGCTAATAGACGCTAAATTTGTCCGTGAAGAACAATACCCGACTTGGCTAGCCAATGTGGTGCCGATCGAAAGAAGAATGGTCGATCGAATTTGTGTGGACTTCGGAGATTTAAACAAGGCATGTCCAAAGGATGAATTCCCTCTACCGATCCCGAATTAATGATCGACATTGCTTCAACACATGAAATATTCTCGTTCATGGATGGGTCTTCGGGATACAACCGGATAAAAATGGCTCTAGAAGATGAAAAGCTTACGAGCATTCGAACGCCGATCGGAGTATTTTGCTACTACAATGAATGCCATTCGGATCGAAGAACGCAGGAGCAACCTACCGGAGAGCAATGACAAGAATTTTTGATGATCTCATCCACAATCAAGTCGAATGCTACGTGGACGATGTGGTCATCAAAAGCGAAGTAAAGGAAAACCACTCGTATGATTTGAGAATTGTTTTCGAACGATTAAGACAATTTAACCTTAAGATGAATCCCTTAAAATGCGCCTTCGGCGTCACCTCCGGGAAATTCTTAGGATTCGTTGTCCGACATCGTGGAATTGAAATCAACCCGGAGAAGATTAAAGCTATCTTAGAAATGCCGCCTCCCAAAACCTTAAAACAACTACGATCTTTTCAAGGAAGTCGGCATATCTTCGACGCTTTATCTCAAACCTCGTCGGGTAGGTGTCAGCCTTTCTCGGCACTAGTTAAAAAGGACGCCAAATTTATTTGGGAAGAGAAATGCCGAAGGCCTTCGAAGACATTAAACAATATTTAATGACACCTCCCGTCTTAGCAGCCCTGGTCTCGGTGTAGACCGTCGATACTTTACACCGCGGCTTTAGACGACTCTCTCGGAGCCCCGTTAGCCTGGGTCAATGATGAGGGTAAAGAAAATGCTCTTTAGTACTTAAGCCGTCGTTTACTTCCGACGGAAGTAAGGTATCCCGTAATTGAAAAGCATTGTTTGGCCTTGATCTTCGCCGCTCAAAAGCTCAGGCATTACATGCTTTCTCATAAGGTTAACCTGATCTCGAAGTTTAATCCATTGCAATACTTGATGACTCGTCCAACACTTTCCGGCGGACTTGCCGGATGGTCAATGATATTATTGCAATTCGATATAACTTTCATGCCTCTCGCGTGCCGTAAAGGGACAAGTCTTAGCAGACTTCCTCGCAAGACACCCTTCGCGGCGAATCTCCTCTCAATGATGATTTGCTAGATGAACAAATAATGAACCTAGAAGACCTTGATGATCGACGTTGGGAATTATATTTTGATGGAGCATCTTCAGCACACAAAGATGAAGAATCGCAAGTGATAGTGCCCGTAAGGCAGGAATCGGACTAATCTTTATAACGCCGGAGCGGGGGATGTTAAGATACTCCTACCACTTGACGTAACCGTGTACAAACAATGAAGCAGAATACGAAGCCCTCATAACAGGACTGGAATTAGCTATTCAAATGGGGATAACAGACATCAACATCTACGGGGATTCACAGTTAATCATTTAGCAAATCGCCGGACAATACAGAATTTTTAAACCAAGACTCGAACAATACTTCCAGTATGTCATACAGTTGTTGGAACAGATTCCAAATGTAACAATCTACAAAATTCCCAGAAAAGAGAATGCTTTAGCAGATGCTTTAGCCCGTCTCGCAAAAGAATTCGCCTGTTTGCAAGATGAATCAGTGGAAGTGTTAGTTCACGGACGTCGAGTTCTATCACGACTCGACATAGACACAATACACAAATCGAAAAAGAAAAAGAATCGATTGCAGCAGTGACGTAAAACACGTAAGATTGGCGACGGCCATTGATGGACTACCCGCAAACAGGAAAGCTACCGGACGATAGCTCGCTAGCCCATCGATCAAGAAAAGAACTCGTCTTACGCATTAATAAACAACACATCGTACGAAGGTCTTTTGATCAAATGTGGCTAAGGTGCCTAAGCGGGTCCGAGGCCCGTGAAATTGTTAAGGAGGTGCATTCAGGACTCCGTGACGCTCACCGGTCGGGTCCGAAGATGAAAATGAAAATTAAAAGACTAGGGTACTACCGGCCCTCGATGATGACCGACCGCATGAAAATCGCCAAGAGCCGTCACCAATGCCAAGTGCACGGAGTGGTTCTACATCAACCTCCAAATGTGCTACATCCGACAATTGCGTCGTGTCCATTTGAATGTTGGGGCACAGATATAGTGGGTCCAATAGAACCACCATCTTCAAAAGGACATCGCTTCATTCTTGCGGCTACAGATTACTTTTCCAAGTGGGCAGAGGCAGTTCCACTTAGAGAAGTGAAAGCACACCACGTGCTACAGTTTTTCAAGAACCAAGTTGTCTACCGTTTCGGAGTGCCGCGCGAGATTATCTCGGACAATGGGTCAGCATTCGAAGCACGCAAATCAACAATTTTGTCGGGAGACACGGAATCGACCGGCGATACTCAACAATTTACTACCCAAGAGCAAACGGCCTCGCTGAGGCTTTTAATAAAACTCTCGTTCAAATCTTAAAGAAATCCTTGGACGATAATAAGAGAAATTGGCACGAGAAATTGTTAGAAGCCTTATGGGCCTACCGGACAACCTTCATAACTCCTACTCAAGCTACACCTTACGCTCTAGTGTATGGGTCCGAGGCAAGTGTTACCTTTAGAGGTTCAGCCTTCCTTCACTCGAATTGCGGTCTGCAAACAAGATCACGACGAAGAAAACGCCAGATTACGACTCGAAGAATTAGAAAGCTTGGAAGGGAAAAGACTTGCAACGCAACAAAATTTAGAACTATACCAAGCTAAGATGGTTCAAGCCCATGACAAATTGGTCCGCCCAAGAACCTTCAAAGTTGGTGACTTAGTTCTCGTTCTCAAGAGACCTATTCTTGCACACCGCAAGATAGGAGGAAAATTTGAACCCACTTGGGAAGGACCATTCGTGGTTGAAGCAGTATACTCAGGAGGTTCCTACCAGCTAGTGAATTGCCAGGGAGAACGACATATGCTTCCGATCAACGGACGATACTTGAAAAGTATTACGCTACCTGCTCGTTTCGAAGGAATGAATTCTTCATCCCTAAGAAACACGGCGAAGTAATTACTTATGATTGGGTCCGAACCCAAAAATAATAAAATGTGCTAAGATAAATAAAGTCATGATAATACGTTTTCCTTGTTTTCTTTTTCAAATCAAAATCTATTCCCTGATCTTATCCTACTTCATTCCTGTTAAATTTTAAATATAGGAGAAATAAAAAAAATGTCTTTAATAAACATTTTCTTAATGTTCTTGTTCTTAGTACAGCCCTCGATCCTTTTCCTTGTCTTTTCACAGGGAAATGTCGAACCGGCGGTTGGTCCCGAACTTTAAGAATGGCGTAAGCCTTGCACTCGATGAAAAGAGGGTGAAAGATGGAGCGATAATCGAGATTGACTCGGACTTCGCACCGAGCGGGCCTACGAGACGAGGAAAGTGACCGGGTCCCGCTAACCGAGAAGAACTACCCGGGCGGACAAGTGATGAAAGTGGGTGGCCCAAGCCACCAATCCAACAACAAGAAAAGAAAAGCAAACACCGAAGAAGATAAGAAAATGAAGTCCGTAGTCGCTACGACGGAGGGAAGGCTTGTCGGCGCCGCGCCCACGAGATTCAAGAAGTGCGGAGAGCTACTCTCACGCCCACGCAACGAAGAAATAAGAATCGCCGTATCGGTAAGATGTTAACAAAACTAGCTGCGGACCAGCGCGACGAGACAATTGCTAATGCCGAGCACACACATTTCGAGGACACCGGTTCACCGAGAACTCGAAGAAAGGAGGCCAGCTCCTAGGATAACAGAAAGAACCAGGGAAATCCCCAAAAGATGAGAAGAAAGAAGGCTACCACACCACCGGATAGAACCACCAATAATGCATGACCTTGTTGCAGAAGCAACCCCGGGGGATGTCCCGACAGGCATCATCCCTGAGGAGCCGAGGTATGCAGGGGAACGTGAAGGGATTGAACCATATATCCCACAATATGTCACAAGGCCTCGCCATCTGCAGATCATTCCGGAATACGAGCTGGAGAGAATGCAGAATGTTGAAAAGAAAACTTTTGAATACTTCGAGAGAATTAAAGGAAGAAAGATCAACATACTAGAGGGCCTCGAGCTACATACCGACGTATTCTCCGAGTATGAACAACAGCAAATCGTGGATTGTATCCGGGATTTGAAGAGAATGGGCCGAGCAGGCCGCCTAAGGGAGAACACATACTCGGAACCCCGGAGATGGATGCCAGGGATGGGAAGAATCACAATACAATGCGGATGTCTGCTACAACTTTGTCGAAGACGTAAAGGGAAACCCACCGGGGATACTCCGTCATGGGCAAGGAGATCCGATGCCATTAGTCATCAGGAGAATGGTAAAAAGATTGATAACATGGAGGGTACTGCCAGCAGATTGCATACCCAATAGCTGCATTATCAACATTTACAAATAGGGTGACTGCATACCCCCACATATAGATCACCACGACTTCGTCAGACCTTTCTGCACAGTCTCTTTCTTGAACGAGTGTGACATCATGTTCGGATCCGACCTCCGGATAACGAGCCCGGGTGAGTTCCGAGGGCCGATAAAGATACCTTTACCGGTGGGTTCCGTCATGATACCGAAGGGCAACGGAGCGGATATCGCTAAGCATTGCATACCGGGAGTGCCGAGTGGAGCGGATCTCGCTTACTTTCGTGAGAATGGACGACGAGCAAGATACCTTACCATTTCCAACCGGACCTAGAGCTAGAGAACCTCCGGCCTTACGAGCCGTGAGTTACATGGGAAATATCACACCTCCAACGTACATCCACTCGGCATCCTTGCCTGGGATGGCTTGGAAGGTGATGTTATTAACCATGTACCCCACTATTCAGACATGAATTTTTTTTGACAGACGCTTCTTTGGATGGATCAACAAAGATCATACACAGTCCGTTTTGAGTCTACATGGATTGTATGAAATGTATTCCAGATCGAGTTGTATGATGTATTTTCAACATGATTGGAATGAAAGTGACCATGTCACGTTTTTGGCCTTCACCTCTTTTGTGAAAATTGATTGGGAAACGCCATTAAAGTTAAATGAACTTCGAACAAAGAACAGAAAAGAAATAAAGAAAAAAAAAGAATAAAAGAAAACTTTCCTAAAAAAAATCTTAAAAAATGACAAACACCAAATTCACATGAACATTAAATAAACGATAAAATAAAATTTGAATCATTAAAAGATAAACGAAATCAACACAAATCTCAAATTCCATCCTTCCAAATTTCAAATCAAATTTCAAATTCAATCTTTCCAAATTCCAAATCAAATTTCAATCTTTTCAAATCACAAATCAAATTCTCAATCAAATTCCAAATCCACTCTCGATCAAATTTCAAATTTGATCTTTTCAAATCACAAATCAAATTCTCAATCAAATTTCAAATCCAATCTCGATCAAATTTCAAATTTGATCTTCCAAATTTCAAATCAAATCTTAAATCAAATTTCAATCGAGTTCAAACTCATCCTTCCAAATCTCAAATTCAATTTTTCCAGATTTCAAATCTCAATCAAATTCAAACTTTTGGGTTGAGGATTTTACATCCAAGACTGCACTGCTTTAGGATTCTTTCCTATTGCATTGAAATACATCAAATTCAAACTTTTGGGTCAAGGATTTTACATCCAAGACTGCACTGCTTTAGGATTCTTTCCTATTGCACTGAAATACATCAAATTCAAACTTTTGGGTCGAGGATTTTATATCCAAGACCTGCATCGCTTTAAGATTCTTTCCTATTGCACTCGAAGTACATCAAATTCAAACTTTTGGGTCGAGGATTTTACATCCAAGACCGCATCGCTTTTAGGATTCTTTCCTATTGCCTTCGAAGTACATCAAATTCAAACTTTTGGGTCGAGGATTTTATATCCAAGACCGCATCGCTTAGGATTCTTTCCTATCGCACTGAAGTACATCAAATTCCGACCTTTTGGGTCGAGGATTTTACATCCAAGACTGTATCGCTTTAGGATTCTTTCCTATTGCACTCGAAATACATCAAATTCAAACCTTTTGGGTCGAGGATTTTACATCCAAGACTGCATTGCTTAGGATTCTTTCCTATTGCACTCGAAGTACATCAAATTCAAACTTTTGGGTCGAGGATTTTACATCCAAGACCGCACTGCTTAGGATTCTTTTCCTATTGCACTCGAAATACATCAAATTAAGACTTTTTGGTCAAGGATTTTACATCCAAGACTTGCACTCTTTTAGGATTCTTTCCTATTGCACTCGAAGTACATCAAATTCAAACTTTTGGGTCGAGGATTTTACATCCAAGACCGCATCGCTTTACGATTTTTTCCTATTGCACTCGAAGTACATCAAATTCAAACTTTTGGGTCGAGGATTTTACATCCAAGACCGCATCGCTTTAGGATTCTTTCCTATTGCACTGAAATACATCAAATTCAAACTTTTGGGTCGAGGATTTTACATCCAAGACTGCACTTGCTTTAGGATTCTTTTCCTATTGCACTGAAATACATCAAATTCAAACTTTTGGGTCGAGGATTTTACATCCAAGACCACATTGCTTTAGGATTCTTTCCTATCGCACTTGAAGTACATCAAATTAAACCTTTTGGGTCGAGGATTTTATATCCAAGATTGCCATCGCTTTAGGATTCTTTCCTATTGCACTCGAAGTACATCGAATTCAAACTTTTGGGTCGAGGATTTTATATCCAAGATCGCATCTGCTTTAGGATTCTTTTCCTATTGCACTGAAATACATCGAATTCAAACTTTTGGGTCGAGGATTTTACATCCAAGATTGCCTCTGCTTTAGGATTCTTCCTATTGCACTCGAAATACATCAAATTCAAACCTTTTGGGTCGAGGATTTTACATCCAAGACCGCACTGCTTTAGGATTCTTTTCCTATTGCACTCGAAATACATCAAAATCAAACTCTTGAGGTTAAGGATTTTACATCCAATACCGCATTACTCCGAGATCTCTTCTCATTGCAACGATTCAATCTAATCGATTCGATTTTCTTTCGAGGTTGAAGATGTTACATCTAAAACCTCGTAATTCCAATTTTCATTTCAAATCAAATCCTTCAAATTAATTTTGACTAACTCCAATCTAAATCGAAACTCCAAATTGAAATCTAAACTCACACATCAAAACTTAAATTGAAACAAAATAAAATCTAAATCGAAATTCCCCGGATCATGTGATTTGGGATTCACCTCCTTTTCCTTTCCCCAGCCGAGAGTTCGGGAATCTCCGGTTTCGCAGATATACTTGCTACTCCCGCACGGAAACTCTTCACTTCGTCCTAAGTTCGTCACTTGGACATCGGTGTTGGTTTTGTTGATCGCTTCGGTCAACGCCAATACGCGCGGTGTGCTCCGTCAGCTCACCACACCTATTGGGGGTCCACTTGTTGACCTCATTTTTGATGAGGTCTTCTCTTCTTCTCTTTAGTACTTAGGATCTAGCCTTAGGCTTTTCCTTTGACTATCTTAGAGGATTAGAATTGGGACCCACCTTTTAGAAATTCAAACCACTTCTTAACTCCCCGCAAACTCCACAAACTTGATCGTAGACCCCTAATCACCTAGAGGGTTGAAATCGAATGTGGAAGTTTAAAGGATGAGTTCCTATAGGACTCTTTGGCCTTAGGACCGCCTCGGGTGGCCCGGTCGCGGTGAAGGGGCCGACTTACACACACACTACACTTCCACATACCTCCTAAAACCACACCCATACCTAACTTGACCTCCCGACTCATGTAGGTGATTCACATGGATGGTCCTTAACCCCTAAGCCCTCGCGTCAGAGGGTTAGGAACAACATAGTGAATGCCTCAAATGAGTCCCTTCATGGCTCATGTGGGCTTGATATGGCTTCATGACTCAACCAAAATGATTTCTTTCCACTTAAATTCACCCGATCTTCAATTTCCCAAATTTTCAATTTTGACCCCGGACCCTACACCCGCTTGGCTACCCAAACCCTCGAAATTACCCAAATTTCTCGAAAATTTCCAAATTACCCAAAATTCTCCAAAACCATTCCCAAACATTTCCACATCACTTAAATTGATCATCCATACCCAAAAATACCAAAAATTCTAAGAAAACCTCCCAATACCCTCCAAATACCCAAAATACCCCTCTTGACCTAAAAATCCAAAAATTCAGAAAATTCCCAGAAAATTCCAAAAAATCCCAAATATTCCCAATTTCATTTTATCCAACTACACCATGGGCCAATTTTGTCAATTTATCCTACTTTTGTCAAAAACCCCAATTTGACCCATTTTAACCCTAAGTGAACCCAATGTCAAACCAAACCTACCCAATTGACCCCAATTTTGGTCCAATTCAATTCTAAACTTCAATTCAACATCCCCAATACCAATCTAGACCAAATCTAAGTCCAATTTGATTGACATTTGGATCCAATCTCACTTTTGGCCTTAAAGCCCAATTTGGACCCATGACCTAAACCTAATCCAAACTCACCCAATTCAATTCCAATTAACCCCAAATCTTTTCTAAATCTTCCTTAACATTCCCAAAAACAAAATACTAACATGATTTTCCCAAAATTTTGACCCAAACCCCACTCAAATTCAACCCAAAGCATTAAGGCCCAATTTTGACCTAAACCCAAACCTAACCCAAATGAGCCCAAACCCCAAAATCAAAGCCCAACCAAAGCCAAAACCTCTTTGAAACACCCCCATAAACATTTCTCAACATTTATTTTACATCAATTTCAACTCTAGCCCAACATTAGCCCAACTTGGCCCACTTGGACCTACATAAGCCCACTTACCAAATAAATCCAAATTCAAACCAATTCAACTCCAAATCACATCAAATTTACTCCAAGCCCTTCATAAAACATCCCTAAACCAATTATGACATTTATTTGACAAAGTTCTTCACAAAATTTTTATCCAAATGCCCATCCTAAAATCAAAAGCCCATTTCCCTTAAACTTTCCTAAAAGCCCACTTCACCACATTCAAAAGCCCAAACCTACCCTAAAGCCCACGTGACATCTCCATTTGTCATCCACTTAATTAAATCCATTACCTAAGTCCTAAATTCACCATCAAATTATTCCAAATCAAGTTTCATACAAATTTCCATCAAAATATCAGAAATTCTTAAAACCCATTTCCATGAAATTGACCAAACCTTTTCCCAAGCCAAATGGAGCCAAGGATGAGCCATTCACAAGCCATATGAAGCCATGAAAGTTTGGCATGTGACCATGCCATTAATGGCAAAAGGAGGAGGTCCTTTAACCATCTCCTAAAAGTCATTAGCCTTAAGCATGTCTCCCCTTAACCAAGATTTAATCCAAATATTCTTGGATAAGGACATCACCACCTCTCGACCGGCTAGCCTAACCGATCTTCTCAGCCCAAGACCAGATCATGGGGAGGTGAACCCAACCCAAACCAATGGGTTGACCAATTTCAAGCCAAAATGTCCTCTCCCCCATTCCATTTTAATCCAAACACTTTACACATGTCCAAGCCCGATTGACTTCACCATTGCCAGAGCCCCGACCTCCCCGGTCAAGATGGTGACCCATGCTCGCCGGCCGGCCGCCCTGGATCGCCGGAAAACACCACACCCGAGAGCATCATGTGAGCCCAAGCTTGGAATTCTCACCTGCCGAGTTGCCCCATGCCCAATGGCCACCATGGCTATTCTTCTCCTCACCGGAGCAGATTGATCCCATGCCTCGACTCCCCGGGAGGCCCTCCACCCTCTCCTATTTAAACTCCACCCCTCTCGGCCATGAAAAGAGCCGAGCACAAACCTTGCCAAAACTCGCCAAAATTGTTCCGGACTCCTCCCCATACACGAGCACTTGATCCCGGTGAGATCCCCCTGCCATTTCTCCTCCGCGAGCTCGATTTCGAGTTGAAATTCCACCCAAAACAAGGACACTTCTCCACAGTGAGCCAATTCCCAAATTGATTGGTTCTACACCTTCACTAGACCAAGGGAAGGTGTCCACCAGCTAAAAGCCTCATCTCCGGGCCACCCGGTTGCTCCGGCCTCCAAGCTTTGTGATCGGGCTTGGTTGAAATCACATCCGGACAATTCACCGAGACCGGGAGACTTCATCGCGGAGCTTGCTGGGATCCGATCGAAGGTGCAACAACTCTCGGATTAAAGCCGCACTTCTCCGAGCAAAGGTATGAGCTAATTCTTCATCCCGAGCTTCGGAGATTCTCCATTTCAAATGCCTTAGTTTCAATGCATGTTAACCGTATAGATGTGTTCGTCTCTTGAAGACGAATCCATAAAGCATAAGAACATAAAAATCCATTGAGTATCGAGTGAGATCTTAGGGATTTAGTGTGGACGGCTCTCGGGTGAGGACGCTCGGGGACGATGAACGGATGCCGTCCATTCAATACACGCGCGGACGAACGGCTCAGATGGCGTCGTACCGGGGAGACGATACGAGAGCCGCGGGGCCGGGCTGCCGACTCGGGTGGCGGCGTCGAATGGGAGCGCGACGCGTGTGCGTTCGGAGGCTGCCGAGGTTGACGCGGCGCCGCGTGGATAAATATAAAATTAGGGTATTTTTCATTTATTTAATTCCCTAAACTTCAAAAATTCATATCTACGTGTAGAAAAATCGGAAAAATAAACTAAAAATACCCTCTTGCTCGGTGAACGAGAGGAGAATAATGTGGAAAAGAAATCATTTAATTTCATCAAGTATTTTATTTTTTATAATTTATTTACTCTCTGCATTATTTTAATTCTCCATGCATGGATACAATTCACCATGGCATGAGACCATAGGGCTTTTGAAGCCTCTGAATTTGGGAACATTCCCTGAATTTTCAAAAGTCAGAGGCCATCCCTATGAAGAGTTATTGATTTTTCAAGTTCATGTTACTGTTTTGAGTATTTTAATTCCAATAAATAGCATATTGTGAAATAAATTCTAGGAAAATTTGGTGATGTTCCTTATGACCGGAGAACCACTAGGAAAAATAGGTTTTGACTTAGTTCATTTAAAACAACCCTAATTGGCTTAAACACCCAAAATAGGTCTTTATTTAATTAGAGTTAACCAGGCATCAAATTGACTTGAAATCAATTCTCCACTGACCTTTAGGATCAGAAGAATCCACCATAAAAGTTTGAGGTCAATTAGACTTGGTTAGCCCCACAATTGGGTTGATTAAGCCACTTAGCCATTTTAAACTTTAAAAATTCATAACTTTTAAAATATCTTTCAAACATTCACTAAATTGGTTTTGGAGCCTCTCTGATATCAGGGGAACCTAAGAAAATTAAAATTTCAATTTTCTAAAAAAGTTGATTTTTAATAATATTTTAATATTTTTAATAATTAAAAAATAATAAAAATCACAAAAATAATAAAATTCACCAAAATGTCACATTTTGAATTTTAATCACTTAGGAACAAATCCCACATTTTTCTTAGGTATATTTAGTGAGATATTAAATTTTAAAGCTCTAGGGTAATTTTAAAATTAAAAAAATGTATTTTCTAGCATTTTCACTAAAATAATTATAATAAACCATAGAAAAATCAGAAAATTACAAAATTTGTTTCTCTGATTTCCTTGATATCAGAGAGATTTTTAAAAATTATAAAATCCATTTTTCAACATTTATTTTATTTTTAAATTAATTAACACTCCAAAACGTAAAATAATTATAATAAAAATAATATAATTCAAAAAATCACCAAAATTGGTCCAAGTGGTCCTCTGGTCATTAGGAATGTCCCCTAAGTTTCTTAAGGACAGAAACTTTCCCTTGGTCATGTTATTAAATTTTCTTTGGAAATCTCTATTTTCTACCAAAAATAATTATATAAATAAATTAAATACAGAAAAATCACATTTTCTCCTCTCATGTCTTTATTGACATATGAGTAAAGTCACATAAAAATTTCAAGTTCATTTGAGTTCAATTTAGTGAGTTATGAAATTATTAAGCTTAAAGGGTAAAGTGATAATTAAAATTTTTAATCCTTAATTAAAACTTTAGGTTTAATAAAAAATTAATAAGTAAAATATTTGATCCTAATCTGATTTGGATGATTGAAATTTAAATAATTAAAGGATAGAAACCCATTAAGCAATTTAAAATGATTAAACTTTAATTAAATGATTGATTAAATTTGGAAGAATAATAAAATTGGAATTATTAAAATAGGGATATTATTAGGAAGAGATTTATTCTTTAATTTAAAAATCCCTAAATTAATTATCTCATTAATATTCAATTCTTAATTAAAATGATAACTCAAATTCAAAACATTAAAAGACTTAATCATTAAACTAAAATTAAATTATTAAACTCTTTTAAGAATTTCAATTAAAATTAAAAGATAAAATTAAATTAAAAATTAAATTAAATCAAGTAAATTAAATTAAATTAAGTAAATTAAATTAAATTAAATTAAATTAAATTAAATTAAAATTAAAAGTTGAATTAAATTAAATTAAATTAAAGATTAAATTAAATTAAATAAATAAATTAAATTAAATTAAATAACTTAAATTAAATCAAATTAAATTAAACTAAATTAAATCAAATTAAATTAAATTAAATCAAATTAAATTAAAATTAAATTAAATTAAATTAATTTAATGTAATATCAAATCAAACTAAATTGAATTAAATTGAATTAAATTAAATTAAAACTCAATTAAATTAAATTAAATTAAATTAAATCAAATTAAATATAACATCACTTAAAACGAAAGAAATTAAATATAAAGCAACTTGAACACTATTCCAAATTTAAACTCTTTAACTTAAACTAAATCATTTGAACACCAATTTACCCTCAAAAGCTTTAGTTATCATAACTCCTAAACAGAACATTAAATGAAATGTTACTTCACTTATAGGATATTCAAATGTCCTAGTTCATCGAGCAAGATAACAACAAAACTTGAATTCTCGGACGATTAATTCATTTGTATAATTAAACCCATTTGGACTTAGAACAATCCTAGAAATATTGAAAAGATGTTTAAGATTTGTCTTAAGCATTTCCTCGATATGATAGGATGTTCATAAGAACAATTGAATTTAATTATTCTTTGATGAAGAAAATCGTCCTCAAACCAAAAACACAAAGAACCTAGACGTCATAGGAAATGACTAGCTATAGGATTAGGAATTTGGTAGAAAACCATAACCCTTACCTTAGCTTTACCTAGGAACTTGCTTAAATATTCTAATTGTGTTTTAAGTGCGACTTGGGATGACGGGAAGACCCTCCAGGTACGCTTTTATTTTATTGCAATCTACTTTCTTGCAATTTACCTTCTTGCAATTTATTTAACTGCATTGCACTTACTTTTCTTGCATGATAAACAACTGTTGCATGAAAACCCACACCTTTAGGATAGCCCCTAAAACTGAAACCAAAACTAAATTAAAAGTCATTGCAAGATAAAATTCACCGCCACAACATTTCAAAATATAAAACAACTCAAAATTTAATAACAAACGAACACAAAACTACAATTGCAACTAAATTAAAACGTCTGTTGGATGATCGGGAATACCTCGGATGATGTAACCTACGTGTTGCTAACGGGATTTCCCACGGTCTAAATGAAAGTGTGGAACTCATTCAGTTGAGTTTAGCAAATTCATCTGGACTAACTGAATCCGATAAAAATAATGATGTCGGAAAGATGGAACCGTGGGATCTTAACCGGTGTCGTTATAATCAACTTTAAGATTTGTTTTAATCAAAACACAAAAAACACTTGGAAAATTAAGACTTCTCTAAACCAAAACACTTTTCTCATCTCCTGATTTATGATTTCTAAAACTAAACCTCTGCAACAATAAGGAGCTCGGAGCATGGTGGGCAGCACGGCCATCGTCGTCAGCAAAACTTGAACCTACTTCAGCAAAACTTTCCTAGAATTAAATAACCAAGCCATAGGATTTCGAGGTAGTTTGCCTTATGCAACATAAATCCTCGACCTTTTGTTAGGCATTTGCCTTGCAAATTAAGCCCTAACCGGACTTAGGATTCCGAGGTAGTCGTCTGATACGACATAAACCCTCACATCTTCGAGGCTATTTGTATGATTCTATCATATAAATATAAGTCCTAATTAATTAAAATTGACAAAATCAAAACATTTAAATAAACATTAGGATTTTCCTAAATTTAAGCCAAACAATAAGATAGTCGGGAAATTACCGAAGTTCACTTCGAATGCGTGATTTCTCCTACCTTTCTTCCTTTGGATTCACAAAACAAAATGTTCCGAGTTTGATCCATTCACTATTGAAATTCCAAAATTCAATCCCTTGAAGACTTAAACTTTGAAATCCTTGAGAGCGAGAATTATTGATTATTATCGAGAGTTTTCTTAGGTGATTCCCGTCACTTAAGATGTAATTAACTATAGGGGCTTGCCCTTATAGGGAATTTTGAAGAACCTGAGTAATATAAACCTCGTTTAATGTTTTCATATTAAGCGGGGAATTTTGTCGGCTTATAAAATTGGTTCGCAGACCAAACGGATGTCACAAATCTTCTAGTTTATTTAATCGAGCCCCACCGTCAAGCAGTGTGTCTATCCTTAGGGATAGATACACGGTTTGTGGTGCGGTGCTCGTTTATATAAGCTATTTGGGACGTGAGATCGGTTTAATCTCATATCTTAAAACCTTCAAATTTAAAATTATTTTCAAAATCAAATGCTACTTTTCAAATTATTTATTTTAATTAAATTAAAAATTTGCCGACAGATTTCTGTTAGGCGACCCCTCTTCAAAATAAAACACACAACCTAAAAATATGCCGACAATGCTTAAGGTAAAAAAGGGTTTAAGAAGGATTAGGAAAGGGGGCCCTCCTTTTGCCATTAATGGCTTGATCACATGTCAAACCTTCCATGGCTCCATGTGGCTTGTCCATGGCTTGCATGGCTCAACTTTGGCTTGGGAAAAGTTGAGTCAATTTCATGGACATGGATTTAAGAAAAATTTTTGTATTTAGGGGTGATTTGGCATGAGGCTTGATTTGGAATTATTTGATGATGGAATTAGAACTTAGGGAATGGCTTTGATTAAGTGGATGGCAAATGGAAATGTCATGTGGGCTTTAGGGTAGATTTTGGGCTCTTTGAAATGGTTTTAGATGGGCTTTTAAAATGGTTTAGGGAAGTGGGCTTTTGGATTTTAAAATGGATTTTATGATGAAATTTTGGTAAAGGCTTGGGCCAAATAATTGTTGGGTTTATCTCATGGATGTGTCATGAGTGAATTGGAGCAAATTGGGAGTGATTTGGGTTTGAATTGGGTTGAATTTGGGCTTCTTTGGTTAATGGGCCAATATAGGTCAAAGTGGGCTAACTTGGGCCAATGTTGGGCTAGGGTTGAAATTGATGTAAAATTAATGTTGGGAAATGTTTATGGGAGTGTTTCAAAGAGGTTTTGACTTTGGTTGGGCTTTGATTTTGGGGTTTGGGCTCATTTGGGTTAGGTTTGGGTTTAGGTCAAAATAGGGCCTTTTAGCTTTGGGTTGAAGTTGAGTGGGGTTTGGGTTTAAATGTTGGGCAAATCATGTTAGTTTTTTGTTTGTGGGAATGTTAAGGAAGATTTAGAAAAGATTTGGGGTTAATTGGAGTTGAATTGGGTGAGTTAGGGTTAGGTTTGGGTCATGGGTCCAAATTGGGCTTTAAGGCCAAAAGTGAAATTGGATCCAAATGTCAATCAAATTGGACTTAGATTTGGTCTAGATTGGTGTTGGGAATGTTGAAATGAAGTTTAGAATTGAATTGGACCAGGATTTGGGTCAATTGGGCAGGTTTGGTTTGACATTGGGTTCACTTTGGGTTCAAAATGGGTCAAATTGGGGGTTTTGATAAAAGTGGGGTAAATTGACAAAATTGGCCCATGGTGTAGTTGAATAAAATAAAATTGGGAATATTTGGGATTTTCAGGAATTTTCTGGGAATTTTCTGAATTTTTGGATTTTTGGGTCAAGAGGGGTATTTTGGGTATTTGGAGGGTATTGGGAGGTATTTTTGGAATTTTTGGTATTTTTGGCTATGGATGATCAACTTGATTGGAGAGAAATGTTTAGGAATGATTTTGAGGAATTTTTGGGTGATTTGGAAATTTTTTGAGAAATTTGGGTAGTTTCAAGGGTTTTGGGTAGGCTAAGCGGGTGTAGGGTCCCGGGGGTCAAAAATTGAAAATTTGGAAAATTGAAAATTTGGAAAATTGAAAATTTGGAAAATTGAAGATTGGGTGAATATAAGTGGAATGAAATCATTTTGGTTGAGCAATGAAGCCATATCAAGCCCACATGAGCCATGAAGGGACTCATTTGAGGCATTCACTATGTTGTTCCTAACCCTCTTAGCCAAGGGCTTAGGGGTTGAGGACCATCCATGTGAATCACCTACATGAGTCAGAAGGTCAAGTTAGGTATGGGTGTGGTTTTAGGAGATGTGTGAAAGTGTAGTGTATAAATGTAGTGTGTGTGTAAGTCAGCCCCTTCACTGCACCGAGCCACCAGTGGCGATCCTAAGGCCAAAGAGTCCTATAGGAACTCATCCTTTAAACTTCCACATTTGATTTCAACCCTCTAGGTGATTAGGGGTCTACGGTCAAGTTTGTGGATTTTGCGGGGAGTTAAGAAGTGGTTTGAAATTCTAGATGGTGGATCCCAATTCTAGTCCTCTAAGATAGTCAAAGGAAAAGCCTAAGGCTAGATCCTAAGTACTAAAAAGAAGAAGAGAAGACCTCATCAAAAATGAGGTCAACATCAAGTTTTTGGCGTCGTTGCAATTAAATTAAAAATATCATAATAAAAAATTGTGGGTCAGATATGAAATTTTTTTTTAGATGATGAAAAAGATGAAAATTGAAGCAGGGTTCAATCTTTCCTTGATAGAGTGGAAATTTGAATTTTTCAAGATCAAATATCTTCATGAAGAATACAAGCGGAGATATAATTCAGCTTAAGAAGTTGTGCCCTTAAATAATCTGTTAATAGAGTGCAAAACTGAGAAGTCTACCAAGTTGACTCTCTTCTCATTACAACATAAGGATCTAGAGAATACTCAAGAATAATTGGTGGAGGAACGAGCTAACTTTAGTAAGAATACAGGTTTTGAGAATGAATATATTTGCACTTCAGTAGGACAAAAAAATGTTGAAGTCAAAGAAGGAGACTGATGTTGTTGGAGTTGGGGTGTGGGCTATGAAAAGCTTCAATAGCTTGATTGAGATTAGAAGTGTCATTCGAGATTAATGTTTGGAAGGCTCGTTGCGACATATATGATACTAAAGTGAAGAATCATCAATAATAATATATAGAGGAGGGTGTTGTCCTCACTTTTGTGATGATCATTTCAAAATCAATTTGATATAGAATTTATAACAATATTGACTTTCTAAATCTCACTGATAGTCACTAAACCCTAATGACTAGGGTAAAACCCTATAAATCCTTCTTTAATCCAAAATGATTAAATCAGCAATGACAAACCTTGATTTAATCAATTATTGACCCAACAGGTCATATTTTGACCAAAAAGTCAACTTTTATCAAAATGGTCAATTTCTGACATAATGACCAACCCATTAACCCAACATGTCAACTTTTGACCACAAAGTTAACTTTGGTCAAAATGGTCAATTCTTGACCCAATGACAACTCCATTGACCTAATAGTCAACTTTTGACTCAAAAAGTCAAAATTGTCCAAAATCATCAACCTAATACCTAAAGACCACCATATTCACCTCATTGGTCACCTTTGACCTAAAAAGACAAATTATATCATAATGATCAAACCATGACCCAAAGAGTATTGCATTGACCTTATTAGTCATTCTTTGACATAAATAATTAAAAATTGATCAAAATAATCCAAGCATGACACAAAGGCAATCACCCTAACCCCAATGGTTAACTCTTGACCTAAAAGGGTAGAAATTAGTCAAAATGGTTAACCTATACCCCTTTGACACAAAATTAACTTCAAAGATAGACATTGACATGATCAACATGACATTGATCAAAGTGACCAAAATTTTATCCAAAAGTCATCACATTGACCTTTGGATTAACTTAAACCCTAAAATTGGTCAACATAACTAAATCAAGCTCTTAATGACAAAACCCTTGGACTTTATGACTAATTAATCTATGACAAGGTTAGAAAAGTCAAAATAGGTCACCTTTACATCAAAATTGACCAACCAAGGTCAACTTGGATCAACATTGGTCAACTCTAGTTAACATGTATCTAATTTTGTCAAAATACCCAATTTTGGACATAAAATAATAAAATTAATAAAATAATTAATCCCAAAATTATTTTGACTTATTTATTACCTAATAATATAATTTCCAATATTTTTATTAATTACATAATTAATTAAAAATGGAATTATAATTAAAAAGCCATAAAATAAAATTTGGACCCATGACACAATAAATGGTTTTCAAAAATCCAAACCCCTTTATGACATCATGAATGACCTAATATGGGTTAGACACAACCCATATGACCCATTCAATATGAATCAACCCACTAATGATCCATAACATGGAATTTTAACCATGGTTAAGGGTCATTATTAAGACACCATCAAGAAAAAGGATGAGGAGTCATTCTTTCCCAAACCCAACCCATGACTCACCTCCCCTTGGCAATCAGGTGGTCAACCACCTTGAGAATGATTTCCCATGCCTCGTGGACCATCCAATAGGAAAATTTTAACTTAAGTCATCACCACATCATGGAATGAGCTCATGATCACTAAAGTTTGGAAAATAATGAGAAAAGAAAAATTGTGTTTCATGCTTTCACCTAATTTTAATTTACATGGTGAATGGAAAGTGGCTAGATCTTTGTGAGTCACCACACACCTCTCTTCAAGCCAATAGACATAAACCAAATCAATGAAACCTTCATCATGACCAATCCATGGTAATGATGAAGAGGAGAGCTTAAGTGTCACTTCCTCACTCAATCCATTGAGGCATTACTTGGGAAAGGCTGATCTAACAAAGAATAACAAATTATAATCATCCATATCCACCTCGTAAGCCTTCCAATAGAAACAAGCCAATGCATGAATCAAATTCAAACCATGGGTAAACCACAAATAGTTTACTCTTGAAAAATCTAAATCCATCATTCTAATAGCTAAAACTCTATCTCCAAGCATTAATGGAGAAGTTAGCAATCCCCCTAGATGATTCCAAGCTAGCCAAGAATCATCCTATAGCCATTCATGGCTATATAAGGACCCAAACCCGAATACATGAAGGAGGAGAGGAAAAATTGGGAACCCCCAATCACTGCTCAAATCCTTTGACTCCCAACATCAAACTTACTCTCTATGGCCTAGGTAATTGATCCCCCATCAATTCAAGCCATGAAACCTACTCAATCCTCCAATTAAGCTAACCCAAAAACCCCAATATAAGGTAAATTTTGGGTTTGAAATGAAGTTATCAAAAACATCAAATTAACCATCTTTGAAGCTTCCTATGACCCTATGAAGACAAGCCTAATCAAAATCAGTTATCCTTATAGCCTCTAAGTCATTGATTGATCAAGCCCATTCAAGCCGAGATACCTCGAGGAGAAAGTCATATACAGACCTGATTTCAGCTCAAATTGACTTTAGGAAAGGCATCCTGAGGTCAAAATGAAGCTTCCAAGCCATCCAATTTGAGTATATACTCTCTGAGGCCAAGGTATTGTTCTTCATACCCTACCCGAGCTCGAGCTTGGCCTAGAATAGGGTTAGCCAATTCAAATCCCATACAAATCCGTATGGATATGTTCGTCTCTTCCAGATGAAGCTCTGGAAACTAAAATCACTCGATTTCATCAAGAATCGAGTAAGACTTGTGTCTAGAACATGGACGGTGCTCGAGTATAGAACAAATGAAGAGGATGAACGGATGTCGTCCATTTCTGTGTTTTGGAAATGGAAGGCTTTGATTCTTTCTAGCTTGATCCACTGTTCGGATCCCCACAGCTGATCAACCACGTTTCATCCCGTCCCAGGACACCTTGTGGCTTAAGATTTATTTGGATTTAATAAAATTCAGATAAACCTTAAAAACATCAAAAATACATATCTTTGCAACAAAAATCACAAAAATATAACAAAAATACCTCTGAACTCAGGGCAGAGAGGAGAACAATGTGGGATTGAAATTTTGAATTTTCTTTTATATTTGATTTTTAATTAATTAAATACTCTTTGGAGTATTTTAACTATTAAAAATTAATTATAAGTCAGAAAAGTATAAATATTTGAGGGATCAATCTTCAGATCCTTAGGAACAATCTCTAATTTTTCCAAGGCTAGGAAAATTCTCTAGGACAACATTTCCTAATTTTCATAAGATTGGACAATTATTTTTAAAAATAATTCTAAAAATTAGAAAATATGAAAATTAGGTTAAAAATTAGCTAGAAATTTAGGGGGACAAATCTAAAACCTAAAATGACAGACTCTAACCTTTGGAAAATTTAAAATGACATTTTCCCATTAGGGTTAAAATTTTAAAACTTCAAAATAAAAAAAAACCTTAGAATAATTTAAAATTTTAAAACTCTTTATCTAACTCATGCCACTATGAGTTAAGATTGAGTTTAAACACTCAATGAACTCAAATCAAAACTTAATTAGGATTCGTTCAATATTAACCCTAATTAACTCAATTAATCCTTAATTAAATTAGGATTAAAGATAAAATTAAAATCTAATTAAGTTTAATCATACATTAACCTAGTTAATTCTCCTTTAGCCTTCATTACATTAGGCTTCGGACAAAATCAAACTTTAATTAAGCTTACGACCTCACTAGGCTTAATTAAACCCATTAAACCTTAACTTAATTAGGTTTAATACAAAATCAAACTTTAATTAAGCTTAAGACATTACTAGGATTAATTAAACCCATTAAACATTAACAAAATTAGGTTTAATACAAAATTAAAATTTAATTAAGCTTAAGACATCATTAGGCATAATTCAAACCCATTAAACCCTAACTAAATTAGGTTTAATACAAAAATCAAACTTTAATTAAGCATAAGATATTACGAGGCTGAATTAAACCTATTAAACCTTAACTAATTTCGTTTAATACAAAATCAAACATTAATTAAGCTTAAGTCATCTCTAGTTCTAATTAAAACCCATTAAACCTTAACTAAATTAGGTTTAATACAAAATCAAACTTTAATTAAGCTTAAGACATTACTAGGCTTAATTAAACCCATTAAACCTTAACTAAATTAGGTTAAATAAAAAAATCAAACTTTAATTAAGATCAAGACATCACTAAGCTTAATTAAACCTTACCCAAATTAGGTTTAATTAACCTTTAAACCAACTAGACTTGACTCTAATTAAGTCTAATTAATCAATTAAACCTTACCCAAATTAGGTTTAATTAACCTTTAAACCAATTAGACTTTACCAAGTCTAATTAATTAAATAAACCTTACCCAAATTAGGTTTGCTTAACCTTTAAACCAATTAGACTTAATCCTAATTAAATCTTATTAATCAATTAAAACTTACCCAAATTAGGTTTAATTAACCTTTAACCCAATTAGACTTAACCTTAATTATGTAGCACCTTAGACTTAATTAAACTATTAAACCTTAATCAACTAAGGTTTAATCAATCCTAAACCATAATTAAGTCTACCACATTAGACTTAATTAAACAATTAAACCTTAACTAACTAAGGTTTAATCAACCCTAAACTCATAATTAATTCTACCACATAGACTTAATTAAACAATTAAACCTTAACCAACTAAGGTTTAATTAATCCTAAACTATAATTAAGTCTAATACATTAGACTTAATTAAATTATTAAACCTTAACCAACTAAGTTTTAATTGATCCTAAACCTTAATTAAGTCTAATACATTAGACTTAATTAAACTATTAAACCTTAACGAATTAATGTTTAATCAATCCTAAACCATAATTAAGTCTAACACATTAGACTTAAATAAACTATTAAACCTTAACCAGCTAAAGTTTAATCAATCCTAAACTCTAACTATGTCTAACACATTAGACTTAATTAAATCATTAAACCTTAACTAACTACGGTTTAATCAAACTTAAATTTCAATTAGGGCTAACCCATTAGACATAATTCTATTAATTAAGGTTAAGTCTAACTTATTAGACTTTCCTTACTTAAATTAGGCTTAATTAACCTTAAATTCTGGTTAAGTCTAACTTCAACTAGACGTAGTTAAACCTTAAGTTTTACTTAAATAAGACTTGAACGGTCTTTAATTCTAATTATGTCTAATCTAATTAGACTTAATAAACCTTTGAGAATTACTTAAATAAGACTTAAACTTTAATTAAGTCTATTTTAATTATACTTAACTTAAACCTAAGGTTCAACCCACATTGAACCTAACTCAACATATCTAACTTAGGTTCAACTTAAACTAAACCCAAGTTAACTTAGACCTTAGGTTCAACCTACATTGAACCTAACTCAGAATATCTAACTTAGGTTCAACCTAAAGTGGACCCAAGTTAACTCAACTTTAGATTCAATCTACATTGAATCTAACTCAATACTTCTAACTTAAGCTCATCCTAAACTGGACCCAAGTTAGATTCAATCTACATTGTATCTAATTCAACACTTCTAACTTAAATTCAAACATACATGGTCAAGTTAACTCAACCTTAGATTCAATCTACATTGAGTCTATCTCAACATTTCTTTGACCCAAATTAAATTAAAAAAATAAATTCAACCCAAAATGAACTGAAACCAAATTTTTGACTCAAAATCAATTAATGTTCAAACAACTTTAAAGACAAAATAAAGATATTAGATTCAAACGACATTGAATCTAATTTTCAAATGATTTTATCTAAGTCTAATCCATATTAGACTTAACACTTCTTCTAGATTCAAATGGCATTAAATCTATAATTCTAAAATCTAACTTATGTTAGATTTTATCTGTGTTTAACATAATTGTACGACTTATTTTTAAGTTATGTGTTTTCAAAAAGGGGGTCGCCTACAGAAGTTGTCGGTTGTTGACCTCATTTTTGATGAGGTCTTCTCTTCTCTCTTTAGTACTTAGGATCAAGCCTTAGGCTTTTCCTTTGACTATCTTAGAGGACTAGAAGTGGGACCCACCTTTTAGAATTTCAAAAAAAAACACCTCTTAACTCCCTGCAAACTCCACAAACTTGATGGTAGACCCCTAATCACCTAGAGGGTTGAAATCAAATATGGAAGTTTAAAGGATGAGTTCCTATAGGACTCTTTGGTCTTAGGACTGCCCTGGGTGGCCTGGTCGTGTGAAGGGGCTGACTTACACATACACTTACACATACACTACACTTTCAGACACTTCCTAAAACCACACCCATACCTAACTTGACTTCCTGACTCATGTAGGTGATTCACATGGATGGTCCTTAACCCCTAAGCCCTTGGCTAAGAGGGTTAGGAACAACATAGTGAATGCCTCAAGTGAGTCCCTTCATGGCTCATGTGGGCTTGATATGGCTTCATGGCTTCATGGCTCAACCAAAATGACTTCTTTCCACCCAAATTCACCCAATCTTCATTTTCTCAAATTTTCAATTTTTGACCCCCGGGACCCTACACCAACTAAACCTACCCAAAACCCTTGAAATTACCCAAGTTTCTCAAAGATTTCCAAATAACCCAAAATTCTCCAAAATCATTACCAAACATCTCCACATCACTTAAATTGATCATCCATACCCAAAAATACCAAAAATTCCAAGAAAACCTCCCAATACCCTCCAAATACCCAAAATACCCCTCTTGGCCTAAAAATCCAAAAATTCAGAAAATTCCCAGAAAATTCCAGAAAATCCCAAATATTCCCAATTTCATTTTGTCCAACTACACCATGGGACAATTTTGTCAATTTACCCTACTTTTGTCAAAACCCCCAATTTGACCCATTTTAACCCTAAGTGAACCCAATGTCAAACCAAACCTACCCAATTGACCCTAATTTTGGTCCAATTCAATTCTAAACTTCAAATCAATATCCCAAATACCAATCTAGACCAAATCCAAGTACAATTTGATTGACATTTGGATCCAATCTCACTTTTGGCCTTAAAGCCCAATTTGAACCCATGACCCAAACCTAACCCAAACTCACCCAATTCAACTCCAATTAACCCCAAATCTTTTCTAAATCTTCCTTAACATTCCCACAAACAAAACACTAACATGATTTGCCCAAAATTTAGACCCAAACCCCACTCAAATTCAACCCAAAACCAAAAGGCCCAATTTTGACCTAAACCCAAACCTAACCCAAATGAGCCCAAACCCCAAAATCAAAGCCCATCCAAAGCCAAAACCTCTTTGAAACACCCCCATGAACATTTCTCAACATTGATTTTACATCAATTTCAACTCTAGCCCAACATTAGCCCAACTTGGCCCACTTGGACCTACATAGGCCCACTTACCAAATAAATCCAAATTCAAACCAATTCAACTCCAAATCACATCAAATTGATTCCAAGCCCTTCATAGAACATCCCTAAACCAATTATGACATTTATTTGACAAAGTTCTTCACAAAATTTTTATCCAAATTCCCATCCTAAAATCAAAAGCCCATTTCCCTTAAACTTTCCTAAAAGCCCACTCCCTTCAAATTCAAAAGCCCAAATTCATCCAAAAGCCCACATGACATCTCCATTTGTCATCCACTTAATTAAATCCATTACATAAGTCCTAAATTCACCATCAAATTATTCCAAATCAAGTTTCATCCAAATTTCCACTAAATTATCCAAAATCCTTAAAATCCTTTTTTATGAAATTGACCAAACCTTTTCCCAAGCCAAATGGAGCCATGGAGCCATGCACAAGCCATATGCAAGCCATGAGAGCCTCTTTACATGTCACCATGCCATTTTGGGCAAAAGGAGGAAGCTCTTTCCTTAATTCCTAAAGGTGATTAACCACTTCCATGATTCCACTAAACCATGCTTAAGCCTAATTGTACTTGGATTGTGACTTGACCCCACTAATCAAGCTGATCCAAATCACTTTCTCCTCAGCCTAAACCAGGCCTTGGGTGGTGCACCTAGCCCAAATGGGTGGGTTGACCCATTTAGGTCCAAATTTAGCCATGCCCCATTCTACTTTGAATCAAAGCCTTTACACATGGCATTTGCCGATTGCTACACTAAACCCCGACCCCGACCCACCCGACCAAGATGGTGACCATTGCTCGGCCGGCCGACCACCGGGCCGCCGGAAAACACCATGGCCGAGAGCTCACATGTGAGCCAACATTGAAATTCTCACTTGCTGAGCTGCCCCATGCCTAGTGGCCACCATGGCTGTTCTTCCCATGACCGAGCAAGCGCTGATCCCATGCCTCGACTCCCCCGGGAGGCCTTCCACCCTTTCCTATTTAAACTCCACCCCTCTCGGCCATGAGAAGAGCTAAGCACAAACCTTGCCAAAACTGCGCCAAAATTGTTCCGGACCCTTCTCCACCCTTAGAGCACTTGATCCCCGGTGAAATCCCCCTGCCATTTCTCCTCTCGTAAGCTCGATTTCGGAGTTGAAATTCCACCCAAAACCAGGACACTTCTCCACGGTGAGTCAATTCTCAAGTTGATCGGCTCTACACCTTCACCGGACCGAGGGAAGGTGTCCACCAAGCAAAAGCCCCATCTCCGGAGCCACCCAGGTTGCTCCGGCCTCCAAGCTTTGTGATCGGGCTTGGTCGAAATCATATCCGGACGATTCACTGAACGGGAGACTTCATCCGGAGCTTGCCGGGATCCAATCGAAGGTGCAACAACTCTCGGATTGAAGCCACACTTCTCTGAGCCAAGGTATGAGCTAATTCTTCATCCCGAGCTTCTGGAGAATCTCTATTTCAAATGCCTTAGTTTCAATGCATGTTAACCGTATAGATATGTTCGTCTCTTCAAGACGAATCCATAGAGTATAAGAACATAAAAATCCATTGAGAATCGAGTGAGATCTTAGGGATTTAGTGTGGACGGCTCTCGGGTGAGAACACTTGGGGACGATGAACGGATGCCGTCCATTCAATACACGCGCGGACGAACGGCTCAGATGGCGTCGGACCGGAAACGGTGCGAGAACCGCGGGGCCCGGGCTGTCGACTAAAGTGGCGGCGTCGAATGGGAGCGCGCCGCGTGGCCTTTCGGAGTCGCCGAGGATGCGGCTGGCGCCGCGTGGATAAATAGAAAATTAGGGTATTTTCTTATTTATTTAATTCCCTAAACTTCAAAAATTCATATCTCCGTGTAGGAAAATCATAAAAATAAAATAAAAATACCCTCTTGCTCGGTGAACGAGAGGAGAATAATGTGGAAAAGAAATCATTTAATTTCATCAAGTATTTTATTTTTTATAATTTATTTACTCTCTGCATTATTTTAATTCTCCATGCATGCATACAATTCACCATGGCATGAGACCATAGGGCTTTTGAAGCCTCTGAATTTGGGAACATTCCCTGAATTTTCCAAAGTCGGAGGCCATCCCTATAAAAAGTTATTGATTTTTCAAGTTTAGGTTACTTGTTTTGAATATTTTAATTCCAATAAATAGCATGTTGTGAAATAATTTCTAGGAAAATTTGGTGATGTTGCTTATGACCAGAGAACCCTAGGAAAAATAGGTTTTGACTTAGTTCATCTAAAACAACCCTAATTGGCTTAAATACCCAAAATAGGTCTTTATTTAATTAGAGTTAACCATGCATCAAATTGACTTGAAATCAATTCTCCACTGACCTTTAGGATCAGAGGAATCCACCATAAAAGTTTGAGGTCAATTGGACTTGGTTAGCCCCACTAATTGGGTTGACTAAGCCACTTAGCCATTTTGAACTTTAAAAATTCATAACTTTTAAAATACCTTTCAAAAATTCACCAAATTGGTTTTGGAGCCTCTCTGATATCAGGGGAACCTAAGAAAATTAAAATTTCAATTTTCTAAAAAAGTTGATTTTTAATAATATTTTAATATTTTTAATAATTAAAAAATAATAAAAATCACAAAAATAATAAAATTCACCAAAATGTCACATTTTGAACTTTAATCACATAGGAACAAACCCTATATTTTTCCTAGGTCTATTTGGTGAGATATTAAATTTTAAAGCTTTAGGATATTTTTAAAATTAAAAAAATGTATTTTCTAGCATTTTCACTAAAATAATTATAATAAATCATAGAAAAATCAGAAAATTGCAAAATTTGGTTCTCTGATTTCCTTGATATCAGAGAGATTTTTGAAAATTATAAAATCCATTTTTCAACATTTATTTTATTTTTTAAATTAATTAACACTCCAAAAATTAAAATAATTATAATAAAAATAATATAATTCAAAAAATCACCAAAATTGGTCCAAGTGCTTCTCTGGTCATTAGGAATGTCTCCTAATTTTCCTAAGTACAGAAACTTTCCCTTGGTCATGTTATTAAATTTTTCTTGAAAATCTCTATTTTCTACCAAAAATAATTATATAAATAAATTAAATACAGAAAAATCACATTTTCTCCTCTCATGTCTTTATTGACATATGAGTGAAGTCACATAAAAATTTCAAGTTCATTTGAGTTCAATTTAGTGAGTTATGAAATTATTAAGCTTAAAGGGTAAAATGGTAATTAAAATCTTTAATCCTTAATTAAAACTTTTAGGTTTAATAAAAAAAATTAACAAGTAAAATATTTGATCCTAAATCTGATTTGGATGATTGAAATTTAAATAATTAAAGGGTAGAAACCCATTAAACAATTTTAAAATGATCAAACCTTAATTAAATAATTGATTAAATTTGGAAGAATAATAAAATTGGAATTATTAAAATAGGGATATTATTAGGAAGAAATTTATTCTTTAATTTAAAAATCCCTAAATTAATCATCTCATTAATATTCAATTCTTAATTAAAATGATAACTCAAAATTCAAAATATTAAAAGACTTAATCATTAAACTAAAATTAAATTATTAAACTCTTTTTAAAAAAAAAAATTCAATTAAAATTAAAAAAAAAAATTAAATTAAAATTAAATTAAATTAAATAAATTAAATTAAATCAAACAATTAAATTAAACAATCAAATTAAATTAAAATAAATTAAACAATCAAATTAAATTAAATTAAATTAAACCAAATTAAATTAAATTAAATTAAATAAATTAAATTAAATTGAATAATTAAATTAAATTAAATTAAATTAATTAAATTAAATCAAATTAAATTAAATTAAATAATTAAATTAAATTAAATTAAATTAAATCAAATTAAATTAAAATTAAATCAAATCAAATTAATTAAACATCAAATCAAATTAAATTGAACTTTATTGAATTAAATTAAATTAAAACTCAATTAAATTAAACTAAATTAAATTAAGTTGAATTAAATATAATATCACCAAAGACATAAAGAATTCAAAATAAATCTAAAATAACTTGAACACTATTCCAAATTTAAACCCACTAATGGAAATTAAACTAAATCACAAACCATTTGAATACTAATTTACCCTTGAAAGCTTTGGTTATTATAACTCCTAAACAGAACATTAAATGAAATATTACTTCACTCTTAGGATATTCAAATGTCCTAGTTCACTGAGCAAGATAACAACAAAACTTGAATCCCCGGACGATTGATTCATTTATATAATTAAATTCATTTGGACTTAAAACAATCCTAGAAATATTGAAAAGATGTTTAAGATTCTTCTTAAGCACTTACTCAATATGATAGGACATTTATAAGAACAATCGAATTTAATTGTTCTTTGATGAAGAAAATCGTCTTCAAACAAAAACACAAAGAACCTAGACGTCATAGGAAATGACTAGCTATAGGATTAGGAATTTGGTAGAAAACCAAAACCCTTACCTTAGCTTTACCTAGGAACTTGTTTAAGTATTCTAATTATGTTTTAAGTGTAGCTTGGGATGACGGGAAGACCCTCCAGGTACGCTTTTATTTTATTGCAATTTACTTTCTTGCAATTTACTTTCCTGCAATTTACTTTCTTGCAAATGTACTTTATTTTGCTTGCATGATAAACAACTGTTGCATGAAAACCCAAACCTTTAGGATAGACCCTAAAACTGAAACCAAAACTAAGTTAAAAGTCATTGCAAGATAAAATTCACCGCCACAACATTTCAAAATATAAAACAACTCAAAATTTAATCACAAACGAACACAAAACTACAATTGCAATTAAATTAAAACGTCCTGTTGGATGATCGGGAATACCTCGGATGATGTAACCTACGTGTTGCTAACGGGATTTCCCACGGTCTAAAAGAAAGTGTGGAACTCATTCAGTTGAGTTTAGCAAATTCATCTGGACTAAGTGAATCCGATAAAAATAATGATGCCGGAAGGATGGAACCGTGGGATCTTAACCGGTGTCGTTATAATCAACTTTAAGATTTGTTTTAATTAAAACACAAAAAATACTTGGAAAATTAAGATTTTCTCTAAACCAAAACACTTTTCTCATCCCCCGATTTATGACTTCTAAAACTAAACCTCTGCGACAACAAGGAGCTCGGAGCATGGTGGGCGAGCACGGTCATCGTCATCGACGAAACTTGAACTCGCTTCGACAGAAACTTTCCTAGAATTAAATAACCAAACCATAGGACTTCGAGGTAGTTTGCCTAGTGCAACATAAAACCTCAACCTTTTGTTAGGCATTTGCATTGCAAATTAAGCCCTAACCGGTTTTAGGATTCCGAGGTAGTCGTCCGATACGACATAAACCCTCACATCTTCGAGGCTATTTGTGTGATTTTATCATACAAATATAAGCCCTAATTAACTAAAATTGGCAAGATTAAAACATTAAACAAACAATAGGACTTTCCTAAATCCAAGCTAAACAATAGGATAGTCGGGAAATCACCGGAGTTCACTTCGAATGCGTGATTTCTCCTACTTTTCTTCATTTGGATTCCCAAAATAAAATGTTCCAAATTTGATCCATTCCCTTTTGAAATTCCAAATTTCAATCCCTTGAAAATCTTAAACTTTGAAAATCTTGAGAGCGGAATTATTGATTCTTATCGAGAGTTTTCTTAGGTGATTCCCATCACTTAAGATGTAATTAACTATAGGGGCTTGCCCTTATAGGGAATTCTAAAGAACCTGAGTAATATAAACCCTGTTTAATGTTTTCATATTGAGCGGGGAAACTTGTCGGCTTATAAAATTGGTTCGCGAGACCAAACGGATGTCACAAATCTTCTAGTTTATTTAATCGAGCCCACCATCGAGCGGTGTGTCTATCCTTAGGGATAGATACACGGTTTGTGGTGCGGTGCTCGTTTATATAAACTATTTGGGATGTGAGATCGGTTTAGTCTCATATCTTAAAACCTTCAAATTTGAAATTATTTTCAAAATCAAATACTACTTTTCAAATTATTTATTTAAATTAAAAGTTCGCCGACAGATTTCTGTTAGGCGACCCCTCTTCAAAATAAAACACACAACCTAAAAATATGCCGACATCGGTGAATTTTAAATTTTAAATTTAATTTAAATATATATATAATTTGGAAAGTAGCATTTGATTTTGAAAATAATTTTAAGTTTGAAAATTTTAAGATATGAAATCAAACCGATCTCACATCCCAAATAGTTTTTATAAATGAGCACCGCATCACAAACCGTGTATCTATCTCGAAGAATAGACACACTGCTTGATGATGGGGCTCGATTAAATAAACTAGAAGATTTGTGACATCTGTTTGGTCTGCGAATCAATTTTATAAGCGGACAAGTTCCCCGCTTAATATAAAGGAATTAAACGGGGTTTATATTACTCAGGTTCTTAAAGTTCCCTATAAGGGCAAGCCCCTATAGTTAATTACATCCTAAGTGACGGGAATCACTTAAGAAAACTCTCGATAATGATCAGTGGTTTTGCTCTCAAGAATTTCAAAGTTCAAGTTTCAAACAAATTGGATTTTGGAATTTTCAAAAGGGATTAGCTCAAATCTGGAACAGTTTAATTTGAGAGTCCGAAGGAGAAGAAGTAGAAGAAGCTGAGGATCCAAGAGGAATCTTGGCAACTTCCGAGACTATCCTATCATTTGGCTTCAATTTGAGGAAATTATTTAATGTTTCAATCCTGCAGATTTTAGTTAATTAGTACTTATATTTGCATGACATGATCACACAAATAGCCTCGAAGATGTGAGGGTTTATGTCGTACCAAACGACTACCTCGGAATCCTAAGACCGGTTAGGGCTTAATTTACATAACATGATTATGAAAATGCCTAACAAAGAGTTGAGGATTTATGTTGCACTCGGCAAACTACCTCAAAATCCTATGATTTGGTTGTTTAATTCTAAGAATGGTTTTGCTGATGTCAATCTAAGTTTTACTGACGAAGATGGTCGTGCTGCCCACCGTGCTCCGAGCTCTGTGTAGTTTCAGAGGTTTAGTTTTAGAAGGTGAAAATCAAGAGATGAGAAAAGTGTTCTGGTTTAAAAATCTTAAAGTCTCAATGTCTTTAGTGTTTTAATTAAAACAAATCTTAAAGTTGATTAAACAGAACTGATTAATATCCCACGGTTCAGTCATCCCGGCACCGTTATTTTTATCGGATTCATTTAGTCCAGATGAATTTGCTAAACTCAACTGAATGAGTTCCACACTTTCATTTAGACCGTGGGAAATTCCGTTAGCAATATGTGGGTTACATCATCCGAGGTATTCCCGACCATCCAACAAGACGTTTTAATTTAGTTGCAATTGTAGTTTTGTTGTTCTGTTTGTGATTAAATTTTGAGTTTTTTTATATTTTAGAAGTTGTGGTGGTGAATTTTATCTTGTGTGACTTTTAATTTAGTTTTAGTTTCAGTTTTGTGGCTATCCTAAAGGTTTCAGTTTTCATGCAACAATCCTGTTTACCATGCAAGAAAAGTAAAGCGCAGTGCAGGTAAATAAGTTGCAATAAAGTAAAAGCGTACCTGGAGTTTCTTCTCGTCATTCCAAGCTGCACTTAAAACACATGTTAGAACATTTAAATATTTGCAACAGGTACCTAGGTAAAGCTAATGGAAAGGTTTTGGTTGTCTACCAAGATCCTAATCCTACTGCTAGTCAGTTCCTTTGACATCTAGGTTCTTTATATTTTGTGGATAATTTTCTTCACCAAAGAACAATTAAGTTCAATTATTCTTCTTAAAACACCTCATTGTATTGAGGAAATGCTTAGAATAGGTTCTAAACATCTTTTCAATAATTCTGAGATTATTTCAAGTCTAAATGAATTTTTATCGTAGTGATGAATCAATCATCCAGAAATTTTTAGTTAAGTTTTTACTCTTGCTCAGTGAACTTAGGACATTTAATTATCCCATGAATGAAGTGACACCTCACTTGATGCTCCAATTAAGAGTTATAAAGATGAAAGTCTTTAGGGGCAAATCAATTTATTAAGAATTTCAACGATTTAAAATTAGAATTAATGTTTTAAGGTGATTTAATTTAGTTATAAAATTTTAATAAATTTAAGTTCGGAATAGTGTTCAAGTTGTTTTATTCTTAAGTTTTTTAAACTATTTGAATTGAAATAGGAGTTTAAATTATTTAATTTAGACTTTAATGATTTAATTTTAATTTAATTGCAACATTCTAGATTAACTTTCAATTGGTTTGATTTTTTAATTAAGACTTTTTTTTTTGAAATTGATTTTGATGTTTCGAGTTTGTTTTAAATTTGCTTTCAAGTGATTTTTGAAATTAATTTTTTTTAATGTTTTAAATTTATTTCAATTTAATTATCAAGTTATTTAATGTTTTAAGTTTTAATTTAATTAAGGGTTACCTTTTCTTTATTATTAATTTATTAATTTCAATTATCATCTTATGTTTAATTAAGAGTTAAATATAATTGAAGTGATTCATTTAGGGATTTTAGTTTAACTTATTATAGTCTTTCTAAATTATATCCCTATTTTAATAATCCAAATTTTTTAATTATTCTTCCAAAATTCAAATTATTTAATTAATTAAGGTTTCATTTTTTTTATTTATTAAAAGTGATCACTGAGTTCCTACCCTTTTATTTTCCAAAGTTTCAATCATCTAAGAAAGAATTAAGATCAAATATTTTACCCCCTATTTTGATTAAACCTAAAGTTTTAATTAGAGGTTAAAATTTTTAATTATTAATATGCCCTTTTAAGCTTAATTATTTCATAACTTATCAAATTAAGCTCAAATGAGCTTGAAATTTTTTATGTCACTTCACTCACATGTCAATTAAGACATTAGAGGAGAAAATATGATTTTTCTGTTTTTAATTTAATTTATATATTTATTTTAATAGAAAATAGGGATTTTCAATGGAAATTCAACAACATGACCAAGGTAAGGTTCCTGTCCTTAAGAAAATTATGCAATGTTCCTAATGACCTGTGGACCACTTGAACCAATTTTTGTGATTTTTTGAAATATATTTTATTTATTATAATTATTTTTCATTTTTGGAGTATTAATCAATTATAAAATAAAATTAAAGTTGAAGAATGGATTTTATATTTTTCTTAAATCTCTCTGATCTCAAGAAGTTCAGAGAAAGAAATTTTATAATTTTCTGATTTTTCTTTGATTTATTAGAATTAATTTAGTGAAAATGTTGGAAAATTCATTTTTTAATTCAAAAATTGTTTTAGGGCTTTTAAAATTCAATATCTTATCCTAGGGACTTGGAAAAAAAATTTTAGTTTATTCCTAAATGATTAGGAGTTAAAATGTGACATTCTTATGATTTTTAATATTTTTGTGATTTTTATTATTTTTTAATTATTAAACTATTAAAATAAGGTGAAAATGAATATTTTTAGAAAATTCCAATTTTAATTTTTTTAGACTCTTCTATTACCAGAGAAGTCCCAAAACTAATTTGGTGAATTTTTAAAATGTATTTTTGGAGTTATGAATTTTTAAAGTATAATTTTACTCATGTAACCTAATTAATCCATTTAGTGTGGTTAAACATTTCCAATTGATTTCAAATTTTTATGTGAGGTCCCTCTGATCCTAAAGATCAGTGGAGAATTATTTTCAAGTTCTTTTGATGTGTGGTTAACCCTAAATAATTAAAGTTCACTTTTAAGTAATTAGGCCAATTAGGGTTATTCTTAATGAATTAACTCAAAACATAATTATCCTAGGGTCCTCTGGTCCTAAGAAAATTCCCCAAATTTTCCTAGAATTTTTTAGCAATATGCTAATTAATGGAATTAAAATACCAAAAATAGTGACATAAATTTGAAAAATACATAACTTGCCATAGATATATCCTCTGACCTTGAAAAATTCAGGGGATGTTCCCAAGATCAGAGTCTTCAAAAGCCCTATGGTCTCATGCCATCGTGAATTGTCTATGAAAATGGAGAATTAAAATACTGAAATTAGCAAATAATTAATTAAAAATAAAATACTCATAAAATTAACTCAATTCTTTCTCCACATTATTCTTCTCTGTTCACTGAGCAAGAGGGTATTTTTATTTTATTTTTGTGATTTTTCTACACAAAGATATGGATTTTCTAAGTTTCAGGCATTTAATTAAATCATAAAATCCATATTTTCCTACTTATCCGACTCAGCGCCATGACAACTTTAGCGTCACCGAAGCTCTACGCGGCGCGGTCCCATTCGCCGCTGACATCTGACGTAGTGCCACGCAGCCCGCGGTTCTCGTACCAATCCCTGGTCCGACGCATCTGAGCTGTCCATTCAATACACGCTCGATCCAACGGCGGCTAGTCATCGTCTCCGACTGGTGTGCACCCGTGATCGTCCACACCCAAACCCTAATATCTCCCTCGTTTCTCAATGGTTTTTCGTGTTCTTATACTCTATGGATTTGTCTTGAAGAGACGAACACATCCATATGGTTTACATGCTATGAAACTAACTCAAACGAAATGGAGAATTGTTGGAAGCTCGGGTTAAAGAGAAGTCTCCATACCTTGGTTCAGGAGGTGAGGCCTCAACTGAATGTGCTCAGCACGTTCGTTGGAGCGGGAAGAGCTTAGGGATGAAGCCTCTGGCCCTGCTGAAAGATCTAAGTATGAAAGTGACCAGGCCCAATTTCAGACTTTGGAGGCTAGAGTAATTGGGTGGCCTAGAGAGGGGGCTTTCACTGGGGAACTCCTTCTCTTGGTTCTATGCAGGTGTGGGTGAGTTTAATTTGATTTTGGTGGAGGTTTGAGAGATGTCCTGTTCTGGCATGAGAATTGAGCTCCAAAATTGAGCTCAATCAATGGTATTTAAGGAAAGAGAACAGTGGGGATGGATTGCTTTTGGCTAGGGGTAGCTCTGTGAGGAGTTTGGAGGGATTCTATGAAGGTTGATTTCAGCCAACCTTTTGGCCGAGAGGGGGTGGCTGGTTTAAATAGCCTTGGCCAGGGCTTCCCCAGGGTAATTGATGGTTGGGATCAGCTACCTAGGGGAGGAGATGAAGAGCTGTGGTGGCCAATTGGAGTGGGGCAGCTCAGCAGGTGAGAATTTGAAATTTGGCTCATTCCAAGCTCCTCGGCGGCTCGGTGGTGGCGAGCCGCAGTCGAGTCACCATCTGACTTAGGGGAGTCAGGGCTGTGGTTTGGTGCAGTCAATTGCCTTTGGACATGTGTAAAGGATTGGATTTAAGTGGCATGGGGAGAGGGGTGATTTTGGGTCCAAATAGGTCAACCTATGGATTTGGGTTAGGTTCACCCCCATGACCTGATTTGGGCTGAAGGGGATCAGTTGGGTCAGCCTCACATGTGTGGTGAAGTCCCCATCAAGGATTATTTGGATTAAATTTAGGTTAAGGGAAATCATGTAATGGATTAATGACTTTTAGGGAGTGCTTAAAGGATCTCCTCCTTTTTCCATTTAGGGAGTGATGACAAGTCTATGGCTCCTCATGGCTTACATATGGCTTGGGCATGGCTCCATGGCTTAGCTCATTTACATGAAAGTGGTTTAGTTGGAATTCTGAAAACTTTGGATTCTTTTGATAGGATTTGTCATGATGCTACAAATGGGTTGATTTCATGATGATTTAAGACTTTGGTCAAATAGTATTATCAAAGGAATGATGAAGAAAAGGTTTCATGTGGGCTTGGGAATGGATTTTTGGGCTTTTAGATTTGGTGAAAATGGGCTTTTAGAATGGTTTAAGAAAGTGGGCCTTTAGGTTTGAAAACAAATTGGTGGATGGAAATTTTTTGAAGGATTGGGCCAAACAAATGCTTGGATTAGTTTAGGGATGTGTCATGAGTGATTTGAAACAAATTTGAGGTGATTTGGAGTTGAATTAGGACTTTTTTGGTAAAGGGTCCAAAGTGGGTCAAATTGGGCTAACTTGGGATAAGGTTGGGCTAATGTTAGATTTGATGTAAAACTAATGTTGAGAAACGTTTATGGTAGTGTTACAAAGAGTTTTCAACTTTGGTTGGGATTTGATTTTGGGATTTGGGCCCATTTGGGTTCATGGTGGGTTTAGGCCAAAATTGGGGATTTTTGGTTTGGGATAGGTTTGGGTGGAGTTTAGGTTAAAATTTTGGGCAAATCAAGTTAGTGTTTTGTTTGTGGGGATGTTAGCATGGTTTATGAAAAAATTTGGGGCTAATTGGAGTTGAATTGGGTCTGTTTGGGCTAAGTTTAGGTTTTGGGCCAAAATTGGGCCTTATGCTTCAAATTGAAATTGGATCAAAATGATCATCAAATTGGGCTTGGATTTGGTCTAAATTGATATTAGGGATATGAAATTGAAGTTTAGAATTGAATTAGATCAACATTGAGGTTAATTGGAGTGGTTTGGTTTAACATTGCGTTCACTTGGGTTAAAAATGGGTCAAATCGGCGGTTTTGGTAAAAGTGGGATAAATTAACAAAATTGGCTTATGGTGTAGTTAAACAAAATGAAATTGGTAATATTTGGGATTTTTTGGAATTTTTTGGGAATTTTGTGGAATTTTTGGAATTTTTTGGGTTAAAAAGGGCATTTTGGGTATTTAGAGGGTATTGGGGGGGTATTTTTTTTGGAAATTTTGGTATATTTGGTTAAGGATAATCAGTTTGAATGGTGGGAAATTTTTAGGATTGGTTTTGAGGAATTTTAGGTAATTTAGGTGATTTTTCAAATTTTGGGTAATTTCAAGGGCATTTGGTAGGTTTGGTGGGTGTAGGGTCCCGGAGGTTAAAAATTGAAATTTTGGAAAAATAAATATTGAACAAGTTTGAGTAGAATGGAATCACTTTGGTTGAGCCATCAAGCCATATTAAGCCCATAAGAGCCATGAGAGGACTCATTTGAGGCATTCACTATGTTGTTCCTAACCCTCTTAGCCAAGGGCCTAGGGGTTAAGGTCCATCCATATGAATTACCTACATGAGTCAAAAGTCAAATTAGGTGTGAATGGTTTTAGGATTTGGAATGTGTGTGAAAGTGTAATGTGTGTAGGTCAACCCTCACCAGACTAAGCCACTCAGGGTGGTCCTAAGGCCAAAGTGTCCTATAGGGAACTCATCCTTTAAACCTCCACATTTGATCTTAACCCTCCAAGTGACTTAGGGGTTTACAATCAAACTTATGGGATTTGTAGGGAGTTGATCCATGGAAAAAAAGTACCTATTTTTAGTGTTCATTTCATGCCTACTTTATGCATATTTTTAATGATATTACACTATAAAGGAAGTAATTTTGCATATTTTTGTTTTCAAGTATAAAAATATGATTTTAGAGAAAATGAAGCAAAAACTATGCAATTTTGAGCCAAATTGAGAAAGAAAGAAACTTTTGACTTAGCACAAATCAATATGTCTTTCTATGCTTACTATCTTTCATATTTCTCACATATTTTTAGATGAAATTATACTTTTGATAAATGTTGTTTTTATGTCTATCTTGTAGGTGAAGATGTTAGGAACGCAACACAACTGAAATGGGGCAAAACAGAGTTGAAATGGAGCCGAACGGAGCAAAACAGTGGAGCTGCGCACAGGGTGGCGCCTAGGCGCCAAAACCCGGCGCCCAGGCGCCAGTGACAACGAGAAAATGGAGCCTAGGCACCAGAATCAAGGCCTAGGCGCCAGAATCATCTAGAAACAGTTATTGGATGGAATTTTGACGACTTTGGGAGTTATTTTGAAGGTGTTAAGTAGTTTCTATACCTTCTAGAAGCCTGAAAGTTATTCTTAATATATAGGACATGTGATACAATGAATCTAGACGCATTGGAGCGGTTTAAATCACGAAGAGGTGTGACCCAAAGTGAAGGGGTGCGACTGTTGGGGCACGGAGTCCGGCGCCTAGGCGCTAGACACACCTTCTAGAAGATTCATTGAATTTGGACATGTTTTGAAGAGGTGCCTCAAGGCAACCCTTGAAGCCTATAAATAGGAGGCCACTCCTTCAGAGAAAATCGCACCCTATAGTCTCTCTCTTTCCCTTAGTCATTTTAGTCATTTTAGAGTCATGAAGATGTAGATTTCTATATCTTATGGAGAGATTGGTGAGGGATTTTGAGATATTTATGTAAGGGATGTACGAGCGGTGCATGGATCGGTGGGAAACTTTGGTGGAGAGAATTTCTTCTTTCTTTCAGAGGAAAAAGCTAAGTATTGTGTTCTTCATTTCTTTGTATTTATTGTAAACACTTTCTATTGGATTTTCTTTGTTTTAAACCAAGTTTTCTGTCGTGAATTATCCATGTTTCGTAAGTGATTTTCTTTACTCTTTCTTTTAATATGAAGTAGTGGCATGAGTAGGAAAATCATTTTTATGATAAAATTATCTATTAGATGCTTCTAGGTGACAGATAGTTGCATAAATATAATAGAATACTAATGAAATAAGTTCATTGTTGACACTTAATTTATTATATAGTTCTATCAATTCTTTTACTTCTTATGCTATTATTTTCATTTACTTTTATTTTGTAATGAAGTAGATGCATGTTTAGGAATTAAGATTTGCTTAGATATTGTCTTATTAAATTATGGTGATGATATTCATACTGGATCTTCATTTACTTTACAAATTGATCACATGTATTGTTAAAACCTGTTGAAGAATTTTGAGACCTAGAAGGAGATGAATTCTTAACTAGTAGATATCACATGAATCATTGGGTAGTCGAAGGCCTTGAGTGGGTTATTCAAGGTGAAGTGCAAATAACTAGGGAGATATTGCTTATTGGGTACATAATTGATTAGTTTTTAGAGTGACCGACTAAATTCTAATAATTTGATCTATATAAAGGGAACGGGTCACTGGTAGGGCCGACCATAGCCACCCATTGACATCTAGTAGTGTGAGCCTAGATTAACCGATTCTACTAATAAAACATCCTGAACTGATCTATAGATTAGCCAATGTTCTTTCTGCCTGGACCAAAGGGTAAAGAATAGGAATGCTTCTATTTGGCACTACTACATTAATTCTAAGCATATCTTTCTTACACATTATCTATGTAATTGCAAGAGAAAGGTAATTTTTAATATCTCGAATTTCTCCAAACCAATTTATCCATAAGTTATATTTTTATTTAAGAACTTTATTAGAAAAACCATTTTAATCGAAATTCCAAATTTAAGCCTTATAGAAATGGACTAGAATTAGCCTAAAGGATTTCTTTCCTCGCTTCTCTGTGGGATCGATACTGGGGTTATAAACTAAAACCCTATATTACTTGAAACGATACGTATACTTGCGTAGTACCCCTAGTGTGTAAAATATTTTCTAAAATTTTACAACATTTTGATTTTATACACTAGCCATTATTTATAAATTGGGTCAAGTTTTTTGCCATCTTTTGGAAGCAAAAATTACTGCGTTATTGCGGGTCGAGTCAGGAGTTAAGAGGTGTTGTTGACCTCATTTTTGATGAGGTCTTACCTTCTTCTTTTTAGTACTTAGAATCTAGCCTTAGGCTTTTCCTTTGACTATCCTATAGGATTAGAATTGGGACCCACCACTTAGAAATTCAAACCACTTCTTAAACTCCCTACAAACTCCACAAACTTGACTGTAGACACCTAATCACCTAGAGGGTTGAAATCAAATGTGGAAGTTTAAAGGATGGGTTCCAATAGGACTCTTTGGCCTTAGGACTACCCTGGGTGGCCTGGTCTAGTGAGGGCTGACTTACACATACCTTACACTTGTACACTACACTTTCACACACCTCCTAAAACCACACCTATACCCAACTTGACCTCCTGACTCATGCAGGTGATTCACATGGATGGTCCTTAACCCCTAAGCCCTTGGCTAAGAGGGTTAGGAAGAACATAGTGAATGCCTCAAATGAGTCCCTTCATGGCTCAACCCAAAATGATTTCATTCCACTTACATTTACCCAATCTTCAATTTTCTAAATTTTTAATTTTTGACCCCGGGGACCCTACACCCGCCTAGCCTACCCAAAACCCTTGAAATTACCCAAATTTTCCAAAAAATCTCTAAATCACCCAAAATTCCTCAAACCCAATACCAAACATTCCTACATTACTCAAATTGATCATTCATAGCCAAAAATACCCAAAATTCCAAAAAATACCCTCAATACCCTCCAAATACCCAAAATGCCCCTCTTGACCCAAAAATCCAAAAATTCAGAAAAATTCCCAGAAGATTCCAGAAAATCCCAAATATTCTCAATTTCATTTTGTTCAACTACAACATGGGCCAATTTTGTCAATTTACCCCACTTTTGTCAAAATCCCCAATTTGACCCATTTTAACCCAAAGTGAACCCAATGTCAAACCAAACCTACCCAATTGACCCAAATTCTGGTCCAATTCAATTCTAAACTTCAATTTAACATCCACAACACCAATCTAGACCAAATCTAAGCCCAATTTGATTGCCATTTGAATCCAATTTCACTTTTGACCTTAAAGCTCAATTTGGACCCATGACCCAAACTTAGCCCAAACCAAACCAATTCAACTCCAATTAACCCCAAATCTTTTATAAACCTTCCCTAACATCCCCACAAACAAAACACTAACATGATTTTCCCAAAATTTGGACCCAAACCCCACTCAAATTCAACCCAAAGCTAAAAGGCCCAATTTTGACCTAAACCCAAACCTAACCCAAATAAGCCCAAACCCCAAAATTCAAACCCAACCAAATTTGAAACCTCTTTGAAACAGCCCTACAAACATTACTCAACATTAATTTTACACCAATCCCAACATTGGCCCAAGTTAGCCCAATTTGACCTACATTGGCCCATTTACCAAAGAGGCCCAAATCCAACCCAATTCAAACCCAACTCACTCCAAACTCATTTAAAATCACTCATGACATATCCCTAAACCAAACCCAACAATTATTTGGCCCAAACTTCTACAAAATTCCCATCCATGAATTCATTCTTAAACTTAAAGGCCCATCCCCTTAGCCTTCCTAAAAGCCCATCAAAAATAATTTCAAAAGGCCCAAAGCCCACATGACAATCCTCTATCATCATCCATTTGATAAAACCATCTCCTAAGTTCTAAATCCATGATAAAATAAATCCAAATCAAGCCATATGCCAAATCCCATCAAATCACGCCTAAATTACCAAAATTTTTAAAACCTTTTTTCATGAAATTGACCAAACTTTTCCCCAAGCCAAAGGTGAGCCATGAAGCCATGCATGAGCCCCATGGGAGCCATGAGAGCCATGGAATCTACTTTCCACCTCACCAAACCATTAATGGCAAGAGAGGGGATCTCTTTCTTAAACCCTTTTAAACCCTTTTTTACCTTAAGCATGTCACACACTAAACCATGCTTAGCCACCTCACCATGGATGGAGACTTCACCACCCCTTCTAAGCTGACCTAAATGATTCCCTGTTGACCTCATTTTTGATGAGGTCTTCCCTTCTTCTTTTTAGTGCTTAGGATCTAGCCTTAGGCTTTTCCTTTGACTATCTTAGAGGACTAGAATTGGGACCCGCCTTTTAGAAATTCAAACCACTTCTAAACTCCCTGCAAACTCCACAAACTTGACTATAGACCCCTAATTACCTAGAGGGTTGAAATCAAATGTGGAAGTTTAAAGGATGAGTTCCTATAGGACTCTTTGGCCTTAGGACTGCCCTGGGTGGCCTGGTCTGGTGAAGGGGCCGACTTACACTACACTTACACACTACATTTCCACACACTTCCTAAAACCACACCCATACCCAACTTAACCTCCTGACTCATGTAGGTGATTCACATGGATGGTCCTTAACCCCTAAGCCCTTGGCTAAGAGGGTTAGGAACAACATAGTGAATGCCTCAAATAAGTCCTTTCATGGCTCATATGGGCTTGAAATGTTTTCATGGCTCAACCAAAATGATTTCTTTCCACCTAGATTCACCCAATCTTTAATTTCCCAAATTTTCAATTTTTGACCCCGGGACCCTACACCTACTAAACCTACCCAAAACCTCAAATTACCCAAATTTTTGCAAAATTTCCAAATTACCCAAAATTTTCTAAAATCAATCCCAAACATCTCCACATCACTCAAATTGATCATCCATACCCAAAAATACCAAAGATTCCAAAAGTACCTCCCAATACCCTCCAAATACCCAAAATACCCTTCTTGGCCTAAAAATCCAAAAATTCAGAAAATTCCCAGAAAATTCCAGAAAATTCTAAGTATTCCCAATTTCATTTTGTCCAACTACACCATGGGCCAATTTTGTCAATTTACCCTACTTTTGTCAAAACCCCAATTTCACCCATTTTAACCCCAAAGTGAACCCGATGTTAAACCAAACCTATCCGATTGACCCAAATTCTGGTCCAATTCAATTCTAAACTTCAATTCAACATTCCCAATACCAATCTAGACCAAATCCAAGTCCAATTTGATTGACATTTGCATCCAATCTCACTTTTGGCCTTAAAGCCCAATTTGGACCCATGACCCAAACCTAACTCAAACTCACCCAATTCAACTCCAATTAACCCCAAACCTTTTCTAAATCCTCCTTAACATCCCCACAAACAAAACCCTAGCATGATTTGCCCAAAATTTAGACCCAAGTCCCACTCAAACTCAACCCAAGGTCAAAAGGCCCATTTTTGACCTAAACCCAAACCTAACCCAAATTCAACCCAATTCAAATCCAAATCACCCCCAATTTGTTTCAAATCACTCATGACACATCCATGAGCTAAACCTAACAATTATTTGGCCCAACCTCTTTACAAAATTCCCATCCATAAATTCATTTTTAAACTTAAGGGCCCATTCCTTAAACCATTTTAAAAGCCGCTTCCACCAAATCCAAAACCCCAAAAAATTCTTCCAAAGCCCATATGACATTTCCCCTCATCATACTTTCAATTAAAATCATCCCTAAGTCCTAAACCAATGATCAAATATTTCTAAATGAAGCTTCATCCAAATTTCCACCAAATTATCCAAAATCCTTAAAATCCTTTTTTATGAAATTGACCAAACTTTTTGCCAAGACAAAGGTGAGCCATGAAGCCATGCATGAGCCACATGTGAGCCATGAGAGCTTTGGACACTCCACCATGCCATATTGGGTAAGAATAGGGGGGCTTTCCTTAATCCCTAAAGCTCATTAGCCTTAATCATGTTTCACCTAAACTTAAATTTAATCCAAATATATTTGGATGGAGACTTCTCCATGCACGAACCAGTGATCCCTTTGATCCCCCACGGCATCCAAAGCCACCTTGAAGGGTGCACCAAGCCCAAATGGGTGGATTGACCCATTTAGACTCAAAACTAGCCATGCCCCATTCTACTTTGGATCAAAGCCTTTACACATGTCCATGGCCGATTGATTGCACAAACCTCCAGCCACGACCCATTCGACCTTGAGGGTGACCCATGCACGGCCGGCCGGCCACTGGGCCGCCGGAAAACACCATGGCCGAGAGCTCGCATGTGAGCCGACATTGAAATTCTCACTTGCTGAGCTGCCCCTTGCCTAGTGGTCACCATGGCTGTTCTTCTCCTCACCGGAGCGGTGATCCCAAGCCCTAACTCCCCACAGGAGGCCCCCGACCCGACTTCTCTTTAAACTCCACCCCTCTCGGCCATGAGAAGGAGAGAAGCATAAACCTTGCCAAAACTCGCCAAAATTGTTCCGGACCCTCCTCCACCCTTAGAGCACTTGATCCCCAGGTGAAATTCCCACGACATTTCTCCTCCGTAAGCTCGATTTCGGAGTTGAAATTCCACCCAAAACCGGGACACTTCTCCACGGTGAGCCAATTCCCAAATTGATTGGCTCTACACCTTCACCGGACCAAGAGAAGGTGTCCACCATCAAAAGCCCCATCTCCGGGCCACCCGGTTGCTCCGGCCTCCAAGCTTTGTGATCGGGCTTGGTCGAAATCATATCCGGACAATTCACCGGACCAGGAGACTTCATCCGGAGCTTGCCGGGACCCAATCGAAGGTGCAACAACTCTCGGATTGAAGCCACACTTCTCCGAGCCAAGGTATGAGCTAACTCTCCATCCCGAGCTTACGGAGATTCTCCATTTCAAATGCCTTAGTTTCGATGCATGTTAGCCGTATAGATGTGTTCGTCTCTTCGAGACGAATCCATAGAGTATAAGAACGTAAAAATCCATTGAGAATCGAGTGAGATCTTAGGGATTTAGTGTGGACGGCTCTCGGGTGAGAACACTTGGGGACGATGAACGGATGCGGTCCATTCAATACACGCGCGCACGGACGGCCGGGGATCGCGTCGGACCGGGGAGACCGGTACGAGAACCGCGGGGCCGGCTGCCGACTCATGTGGCGGCGTCGAATGGGAGCGCGCCGCGTGGCCTTTCGGAGCGCTGGGGATGCGGCGGCGCCGACTCGGATAAGTAGAAAATTAGGGATTTTCCGATTTATTTAATTCCCTAAACTTCAAAAATTCATATCTCTGTGTAGAAAAATCAGAAAAATAAAATAAAAATACCCTCTTGCTCGGTGAAGAGAGGAGAATAATGTGGAAAAGAAATCACTTAATTTCATCGAATATTTTATTTCTTATAATTTATTTACTCTCTGCATTGTTTTAATTCTCCATGCATGCATACAATTCACCATGGCATGAGACCATAGGGCTTTTGAAGCCTCTGAATTTGGGAACATTCCCTGAATTTTCCAAAGTCGAGGCCATCCCTATGAAGAGTTCTTGATTTTTCAAGTTCGAGTCACTGTTTTGAGTATTTTAATTCCAGTAAATAGCATGTTGTGAAATAAATTCTAGGAAAATTTGGTGATGTTCCTTATGACCGGAGAACCCTAGGAAAAATAGATTTTGGCTTAGTTCATTCAAAACAACCCTAATTGGCTTAAACACCCAAAATAGGTCTTTAATTAATTAGAGTTAACCAGGCATCAAATTGACTTGAAATCAATTCTCTACTGACCATTAGGATCAGAGGAATCCTCCATAAAAATTTGAGGTCAATTGGACTTGGTTAGCCCCACTAATTGGGTTGATTAAGCCACTTAGCCATTTTAAACTTTAAAAATTCATAACTTTTAAAATACTTTTCAAAAATTCACCAAATTGGTTTTGGAGCCTCTCTGATATCAGGGGAACCTAAGAAAATAAAAATTTCAATTTTCTAAAAAATTTGATTTTTAATAATATTTTAATATTTTTAATAATTAAAAATTAATAAAAATCACAAAAATAATAAAATTCACCAAAATGTCACATTTTGAATTTTAATCACACAGGAACAAATCCCATATTTTTCCTAGGTTTATTTAGTGAGATATTAAATTTTAAAGCTTTAAGGTAATTTTAAAATTAAAAAAAAATGTATTTTCTAGCATTTTCACTAAAATAATTATAATAAATCATAGAAAAATCAGAAAATTGCAAAATTTGCTTCTCTGGCTTCCTTGATATCAGAGAGATTTTTGAAAAATATAAAATTCATTTTTCAACATTTATTTTATTTTTAAATTAATTAACACTCCAAAACTAAAAATAATTATAATAAAAATAATATAATTCAAAAAATCACCAAAATTGGTCGAAGTGGTCCTCTGGTCATTAGAAATGTCCCCTAATTTTCTTAAGGACAGAAACTTTCCTTTGGTCATGTTATCAAATTTTCCTTGAAAATCTCTATTTTCCACTAAAAATAATTATATAAATAAATTAAATACAGAAAAATCACATTTTCTCCTCTCATGTCTTTATTGACATATGAGTGAAGTCACATAAAAATTTCAAGTTCATTTGGGTTCAATTTAGTGAGTTATGAAATTATTAAGCTTGAAGGGCAAAATGGTAATTAAAATTTTAACCCTTAATTAAAACTTTAGGTTTAATAAAAAATCAACAAGTAAAATATTTGATCTTAATCTGGTTTGGATGATTGAAATTTAATTAATTATAGGGTAGAAACCCATTAAATAATTTTAAAATGATTAAACTTTAATTAAATAATAGATTAAATTTGGAGGAATAATAAATTGGAATTATTAAAATAAGGGATATTTATTAGGAAGAGATTTATTCTTTAATTTAAAAATCCCTAAACTAATTATATCATTAATACTTAATTCTTGATTAAAATGATAACTCAAATGTAAAACATTAAAAGACTTAATTGAATTATTAAACTCTTTTAAAATTTCGATTAAAATTAAAAATAAAGTAAATTAAAATTAAATTAAAATTAAATCAAATTAAATTAAATAAAATTAAATTAAATTAAACTAAATTAAAATTAAATTAAATTAAATTAAATTAAATTAAATTAAATAATTAAATTAAATTAAATTAAACAATTAAATTAAATCAAATCAAATTAAATTAAATTAAATTAAATAATTAAATTAAATTAAATCAAATCAAATTAATTAAACATCAAATCAAATTAAATTAAATTAAATTAAATTAAAACTCAATTAAATTAAATTGAATTAAATATAACATCACCTAAGACATAAAAGAAATTAAATATAAAGCAACTTGAACAACTATTCCAAATTTAAACCCTTTAACTTAAATCGAATCATTTGAATACTAATTTACCCTTGAAAGTTTTGATTATTATAACTCCTAAATGAAACATTAAATGAAGTGCTACTTCACTCATAAGATATTCAAATGTCTTAATTCACTGGGCAAGTTAACAAAACTTGAAAATCTCGGACGATTGATTCATTTATATAATTAAATTCATTTGGACTTAAAACAATCCTAAAAATATTGTAAATATGTTTAAGATTCTTCTAAAACACTTCCTCAATATGATAGGATATTTATAAGAACAATTGGATTTAATTGTTCTTTGATGAAGAAAATCGTCCTCAAACCAAAACACAAGAACCTAGACGTCATAGGAGATGGTAGGCTATAGGATTAGGAATTTGGTAGAAAACCATAACCTTTCCCTTAGCTTTACCTAGGAACTTGCTTAAATATTCTAATTGTGTTTTAAGTGTAGCTTGGGATGACGGGAAGACCCTCCGGGTACGCTTTTATTTTATTGCGATTTACTTTCTTGCAATTTACTTCCACTGTGATTTACTTTATTGCGAGATGCACTTCACTTTTCTTGCATGATAAAACAAGCTGTTGCATGAAAACCCACACCTTTAGGATAGTCCACTAAAGCTGAAACCAAAACTAAGTTAAAAGTCATTGCAAGATAAAATTCACCGCCACAACATTTCAAAATATAAAATAACTCAAAATTTAATCACAAACGGAACACGAAAACTACAATTGCAACTAAATTAAAACGTCTCGTTGGATGATCGGGAATACCTCGGATGATGTAACCTACGTGTTGCTAACGGGATTTCCCACGGTCTAAATGAAAGTGTGGAACTCATTCGGTTGAGTTTAGCAAATTCATACGGACTAAGTGAATCCGATAAAAATAATGATGCGGAAGGATGGAGCCGTGGGATCTTAACCGGTGTCGTTATAATCGACTTTAAGATTTGTTTTAATCGAAATACAAAACACTTGGAAATTAAGACCTTCTCTAAACCAAAACACTTTTCTCATCCCACGATTTATGATTTCTAAAACTAAACCTCTGCAACGATAAGGAGCTTGGAGCATGGTGGGCGGCACGGCCATCGTCATCAACAAAACTTGAACCTACTTTAGCAAAACCTTCTTAGAATTAAACAACAAAGCCATAGGACTTCGAGGTAGCTTGCACTAGTGCAACATAAATCCTCGACTCTTCGTTAGGCATTTGCATTGCAAATTAAGCCCTAGCTCGATCTTAGGATTCCGAGGTAGTCGTCGATACGACAATAAACCCTCACATCTTCCGAGTTATTTGTTTGATTTCATCATACAAATATAAGCCCTAATTAATTAAAATTGGCGAGATTGAAATACTAAATAAACAATAGGACTTTCCTAAATTCGAAGCCGAACAATAGGATAGTCGGGAAATTACCGAAGTTCACTTCGAATCGGTGATTTCTCCTACCTTTCTTCCTTTGGATTCACAAAACAAAATGTTCCAAATTTGATCCATTCCCTATTAAAATTCCAAAATTCGATCTTTGAAAACCTTAAACTTTGAAATTCTTGAGAGCGAAATTATTGGTTATTATCGAGAGTTTTCTTAGGTGATTCCCGTCACTTAAGATGTAATTAACTATAGGGGCTTGCCCTTATAGGGAATTTTAAAGAATCCCGGAGTAATATAAACCCTGTTTAATACTTTCATATTAAGCGAGGGAATTTGTCGGCTTATAAAATTGGTTCGCGAGACCAAACGGATGTCACAAAACTTCTAGTTTATTTGATCGAGCCCCACCCTCGAGCGGTGTGTCCATCCTTAGGGATAGATACACGGTTTATGGTGCGGTGCTCGTTTATATAAACTATTTGGGATGTGAAATCGGTTTAATCTCATATCTTAAAACTTTCAAATTTAAAATTATTTTCAAAGTCAAATACTACTTTCTAAATTATATATATATATATATTTAAATAAAATTTAAAATTTAAATTCGCCGACAACTTCGTTAGGCGACCCCTTTTAAAAATATCACACAACCTAAAAATAGTGCCGAGCAACTTACGGCGACTCACTTGAGGAAAGATTCCTCTCTCCATTATAATCGAAATAATTCTGCTTTCAAAAATCGGTAGTGTATCCATGTCCCTAATGGATCAAACTACCCTTCTTTCCGTTGGAATACTATGTTCATTTACTATCTTGAACGAGTATAGCCAACATTCTCTCGGATTTAGGAGCCATTGTTTAGACACCCCTAAACGAGAGAGGTTCCGAGATCCTTTTACCTCATTTACGAGGTGGGGTGGACCCCCGATAGGTGTTAGTTTAGGAGTGATCCTTCGAGTCGGGAAGTCTTGCTTAAGACTTTCTCTTCCTTTCTGGATCGGATTCCTTACCTTCTCTACACCTTTGAACATTCCGTTCTAAATAAACAAACCCTCTAATAAGTGATTCTTTTAACAAATGATTCTTTTTTATAAATACATGAACAAAGAATGAGTTCGGACTCTTTTCAATTCCTTTCTTTTCGTCCTGAAGAAAAGAAGCATAACTGGGACTCGACAACCGGAATCTACCTTGCAGAAATGGAAGCCCCGAGCCGATTTTCTCCTTCACCAACGGATTGGACTTCGGCCGTCTATAAGGATGAAGTCTGCCCGACAATGGGGTCATCCGATTTGGACAAGGATTTGAAAACACGAACGTCGAGGTCACCGACGTCTCCCTCTTTGCACGCGACGAACAAGGTATACGAAGTCGAGGAACCACCGCTCGAGTTCGACCTTAGGTCGACCCGAGAGTTTCCTCCCCACGAAGGGTCCCGATTAGGAGAATCTGCTCGTCCGTGGGAGGACCGTTCTTACTACCCCCACTAGTCTAGTTGTTTCGCACCTACCCCGACTACGCAAATCGAAGGGAAAGAAATCCGGAACTATGATAAACACGTTACGCGTGGAGGGTACGGATCTTCTGTAAGACCTTCGTCTTCGAAATCGGGTCCGGTTCGAAGATTCCGTCGGCGACGAAGACCCGAAGAAGAAATAGAAATAGAAGGATCGCCGGGAAGCCGAGCTGCCGAGATTGCTTTCTGGAGGAAATTCCGAGTTGCCGGAATATACACCGCTACCGGAATATACACCACTGCCCGACTACATACCACTTTTGGGAGGAAGCGGGTTCCATCCCCTCTCCGCCGCGAGAGGATGAGGAGAATGTTCGCAAGATTCGTCGCCACATTACCTCGGCTCGCATACTACGACGATAGCCGCAAGAAAAGAACTAGAACTACGCCGTTTGCTCATTGCAAACTTTGGTAGAAAAGCTAGCAAGGAAGGAAAAGCGCCCGTATCGGAGATTCTACGAAGGATAGGGCGGGTGCCGGTCGAACCCGTCTTGGGCCCCGAATAGAGCCCGCCATCATGATAGAAAAGCCGAGCAAGAGAATGAAGGCTAGCCGCTCGTCGTAGTATCGGGATTACAGATTAGGGAGGATACCACCTTCCGAGCATTTGACCGACGGACCATCCGGTCCTAGACCTTCTGGCTGCTAGAAGGATGGTGTGGCGTCCCACTACGGGGCGGTTGAGATTGAAACGACGGCCGAGAGAGAAAGTCTCGCCGGGAGGCTGGAATACGAAGAAAGTGCTACTACGATGAAGGGGACTCGTGAAAAAGGACCCGGCGACCATCGCATGACAACCACAAAGATACACGAAAGCTCCGCTAGAAGATGCCATGGAAAATTTGAGAACCGACATCCGAGCGGTTGGCGAAAGAAAGAGAAGAAAAGTTCGGAGATGAGATCGACTCATCGGAATTCATGGACAACGAATATGCGAGAAATCAACATGGTCGAGACACGAGCTTCATCGGCTTCTCGAGGTGCTCCTGCGCAGCTGCGGAAAGAGAGGAGCGGGACCGATGAAGAGACGGCTTCGGGAAAAGGACGACACGATCGCTCGAATGGCGAAGAGGATGGAAGAGATGGCCGTAGCTGCGGCCACTCTCCGGAGTCGAGTACGACCACATAGAGAGACACCCCCAGAAGTCATTCACATCGTAGACGGAGGAAAAGAGATTACATCCGTCGATGGGGATGACCAGTCGAAAAAGGATACGGCACGAAGTATGATCCCCGAAAAGGATATCAAGAACTTGGTAGAGCGACGAGTGCGAGAAGCCTTAGCACAATCGAAGAACGGGACATCCATTCGGACGGGTAGACCTTACCCGGAAGAATTCGACGTCGTCCGATACCGAAAGGCTTCGTACCACCTCTGTTTAAGACCTTCGACGGAGCCGGGAACCCCGACGGCATGTTGCACACTTTCGTGCTAGTTGTTGCAATGCGGCGGGAGCGATGCGTTACTCTTCCGAGCGGTTCGTCGGCGATCTGTCGAGGAATCGCCTTCGGCGGTATGCGGAATTACCCGACGGTTCGGTGAAGACATTCTCGGAGCTAGAGAGCCTCTTCATTAAGCGATTTGCGGAGCTCGGCACCACATCACTATAGGTGATTTAGTGGTAGAGAAACAAAGGCCGAATGAAACTCTAGTGGATTACATACTTCGATGGAGAAATTTAAGTATGAAGTGTGAACCACAGCTGCAAGAACAACATGCGGTTGGCATCTTGCTTAAAAGCATTCACGGCCGATAGCACTTCTCCTCGAGGATTCACTTATTAAGACTTTTGAGAAGTTGTTAAGCAAGGCCGGAAGCTTGCAAGAAGAGGCGAAGCAATTAAGTTTTGCCGACAAGACGGACAAGCAGAAGCCGGTGAAGACTTTCGAAAAGAAATCCGGGGTCGTTGCAGCAGTTGACAAAGGCAAACAACCGATGCAAATACCACAAGAACGGCCGCGGCAACCACAACAAGATTACCAGCAACCCCGATCCAGCTATCAGTCGTCTCCGCAGTATGAACAACCGTCCCGTCCGCAACGTACATTGAGGAGCTTCGAGCGAGAGAATATCCGTTCAAAAATGAAGCGGTACGAAGATGTTCCGCGGCTTAATGAAAACTCCGGATTTCCGAGTGCCGGAGCCTAAAAGACCGAGAGGAAGTCAACAAGAAAGGTGATCCCGACTTTTGCCCCTACCATCGGATGCTTGGGCACAAGATAGAAGATTGTATTACCTTTAAAAGTTGGCTCGACGACAACCTTCGGAAAGGAAAAATAACAATCCCGAAGGAGTACATGAAGGAACCCGGAAAGGAGGTTCCGTCGATGTTATCTCAGCCGATCCCGTCATTCCGATAGATCCCTATGCAAGCGACGATGGATGGACTACCGCTGGACGAGATCTTCGAAGAAGATTTTAGACAACATCCGAACCGCTTCGGTGCGAACTTCAATTCGAGTTCGAGACACTGTTAAGCCGGTACTATCACTTGCGATAGAAGAATCACCTCGACGAGGAGACAATCGAAGAGAAGAAGAAAATTGACGAAGAAGAGGGGACCGAGATTCCTAAGGCTAGACTAGGGGCTGCTTATCCTAGGATAGTTGTTTCGATTCGGGGGAGAAATCCCTCGAACCTACGATTTTGTATGATTATCCGCTCACTTCGGTGGGATCATATAATGATAAGGGTGATGGCGTTGGCTACGTTTTGACTGTTTCTAACGATTACGTAACTAGCGACAATCCGGGCGTCGATTTCGATACCAACAACAATTCTCAAATCATACAAGATCTCGAGAAGCAAAATGACGAAGAAGACATCCATCAAGGAGGCTACGAGAGTTCGACAAGCAACGGCTCTATCTGTGAGTTTCGAGGAGCTCCAGTTACGATAGAGTTAGAGTCTTCAGATTTTGAAGATAATCCAGAAGAGCCGATCATTCCGATTTAGGAGGAAACACCGGCAAACTCGACACTAGATTCGGAAGAAATTACGAAGTCAACTTGAGAAGTGGAAGAGTTCTACCTCCGAGAATGGGTCCAAAAGACAAAGGAAAGCGGTGGTTGTTCAAGAAGAACCAACCCCGGCGGAAGAAATACCCATTTGAGAAGAAGCCGAGACGCATGGAAACAAAGTGGACTACAACGTGCTATCCCATCTTAGGAAACTACCGACCAAGGCGAGCATTTACGATGCTCTCATCTTATCAAAGGAGATGAGGGAAGCTCTAATCGAGGCCTTACTTGATCCGAGAAATTTGCTTAGCTCAAATGGCGGGAGATTCCTTAGATGAGGTTTGCTCGTTAAAGGAACGACGAGGTGTTACCTTCACGGACAATGACCTACTACTTGGGACGGCGGATCACAACCGACCGTTGTACATTTCGATTACAATTGGGAAGTTTACGCTCTCTAGAGTATTGGTGGATCCGGGAGCATCAATCAATATAATGAGTCTTCGAACACTAGCATACTTGGAAATTGATGCTCGTGAGCTCGAGGCCGACAAAATGTTATTAAGAGGATTCGACCGGAAAGGAGAAAGAGCCCTCGGGTCGATAACGCTGCGATGAAGACCGGTGATTTAGCAAAGACAACCGCAAAATTTCATATAATCGATTCGAAACATCGTTCAACGCTCTCTTGGGCCGACCATGGATACATGAAAACGGGATGGTACCATCATCTCTGCATCGGTGCATCGAAATATTACGATGGAGGGGAACGGTGCATCAAAGGCGACTTACAACCATTCTCCGTACATGAGATTGAAATCCATGAAGATGCGGCTTATTATGCACCGCCAAGAAAACGATCTTCTCAGGAGATACCATAACAAATGAAGCAAAGAAAGTTCGGGACAACGAAGAACACGAAGTTCTAGTCCAACAATCACTCACCACTCCCTTCGGCGAGATAGTGAAGGTTTCTCCACAACTCGCATCCGAGGTCGAGGCCGGGGACGAGGCCGTGGTAGAGACGTTAGGACGAGTTGGACGGAGAAAACCAACCATCAATTTTGATTGGGAAGATAGTTACGAAGAAGAAAAAGAAATCAAGCAAGAAGCGACAACAATAAGTCGAAAGAAGCCGCAATACGAAGATCTCCCTCGAAGATGAAAAGAACGAAGAATATAAATCAATGTATGAGAAGATTAACCACTACGTACACACTATGACCCTAACTCCGATCCATTCTAATAAGATCGAGGGTATGGAGGTCAAAGAGGTACGTAGTGACGATGCTAAGCCGATCAAATTCTACCGCGGTGCTTCTTCCTCCAAAGCGAAAATAATGTACAATTCGAAGATGTCACTTCATCGGAATTAATGGAATTACCTTTTGAGTGGTACTCTCCCTGTGTTCAAAATTTAATTCAACGTGGTTTCTTACCTCGACAATGGACAAAAGGCCGATCACAACATTTTGAAAAGTTATGGAATAACTGCGGCCGTCCTCCCGATTCAAAGTATGGACTCGGATTCGGCACGGTAGGGTCGGTTGACGATGCTGAATTTTGCTTGGTTGTCACTTGCAAGTCCAATGAAAGCTGCATGGAAACTACGGACGAACCCGAAGATTTACAAATTGGAGACGCTCCACCGAATTCGAAGAAGAAATTAAATCCACGATAGATGAGTTAACGGAAGTTAACTTAGGTACTAGCGAAGAGCCTAGACCTACCTTTGTTAGCTCCTTACTCAACAAAGAAGACTCCGAAGAAATAATCAAGTTATTAATGGAATTTAAGGACTATTTTGCTTGGAACTATGATGAGATGCCGGGATTAGCCCGAGAGGTTGCGGTCCATAAGCTAGGAGTGGATCCTACTACATTCCGATCGGACGAGGTCCCGAGAAGAATGCGTCTAGAAATCGAACAACAAGTCATAGCCGAAGTTAAAAAGCTAATAGACGCTAAATTTGTCCGTGAAGAACAATACCCGACTTGGCTAGCCAATGTAGTGCCGATCGAAAGAAGAATGGTCGGATCGAGAATTTGTGTGGACTTCGAGAGATTTAAACGAGGCATGTCCAAAAGATGAATTCCCTCTGCCGATTCCGGAGCCGATGATCGATATTGCTTCGACACATGAAATATTCTCGTTCATGGATGGATCTTCGGGATACAACCGGATAAAAATGGCTCCGAGAAGATGAAAAGCTTACGGCATTCGAACGCCGATCGGAGTATTTTCTACACGGTGATGCCATTCGGATCGAAGAACGCGGGAGCAACCTACCAAAGAGCAATGACAAGAATTTTTGATGATCTCATCCACAATCAAGTCGAATGCTATGTGGACGATGTCGTCATCAAAAGCAAAGTAAAGGAAAACCACCTGTATGATTTGAGAATTGTTTTCGAACGATTAAGACAATTTAACCTTAAGATGAATCCCTTAAAATGCGCCTTCGGCGTCACCTACGGGAAATTCTTAGGATTCGTTGTCCGACATCGTGGAATTGAAATCGATCACGGAGAAGATTAATGCTTATCTTAGAAATGCCGCCTCCCAAAAACTTAAAACAATTACGATCTTTTCAAGAGAAGGCGGCATATCTTCGACGCTTTATCTCGAACCTATCGGGTAGGTGTCGGCCTTTCTCGGCACTAGTTAAAAAGGATGCCAAATTTATTTGGGGAGAGAAATGCCGGAAGGCCTTCGAAGACATTAAACAATATTTAATGACACCTCCTGTCTTAGCGGCCTGATCTCGGGTAGACCGGCGATACTTTACACCGCGGCTTTAGATGACTCTCTCGGAGCCTGTTAGCCGAGTCGATGATGAGGGTAAAGAAAATGCTCTTTACTTATTTAAGCCGTCGTTTACTTCGACGGAAGTAAGGTATCCCGCAATTGAAAAGCATTGTTTGGCTCGATCTTCGCCGCTCGAAAGCTCGGGCACTACATGCTTTCTCATAAGGTCAACCTGATCTCGAAGTTTAATCCATTGCGATACTTGATGACTCGCCCGACACTTTCGGCGGACTTGCCGGATGGTCGATGATATTATTGCAATTCGATATAACTTTCGTGCCTCTCGCGTGCAGTAAAGGGACAAGTCTTAGCGAGACTTCCTCGCGGCACACCCTTTGCGGCGAGAATCTCCTCTCGATGATGATTTGCCGGATGAACAAATAATGAACCTAGAAGGCCACGATGATCGACGTTGGGAATTATATTTCGACGGAGCATCTTCGGCACACAAAGACGAAGAATCGCAAGTGATAGTGCCGGTAAGGCGGGAATCGGGCTAATCTTTATAACACCGGAGCGGGGGATGTTAAGATACTCCTACCACTTGACGAACCGTGTACGAACAACGAAGCGAGAATACGAAGCCCTCATAACGGGATTGGAATTAACTATTCGAATGGGGATAACGGACATCGGCATCTACGGGGATTCACGAGTTAATCATTCGGCGGATCGCCGGACAATACGGAATTTTTAAACCAAGACTCGAACAATACTTCCGGTATGCCATGCAAGTTGTTGGAACAGATTCCAGAATGTAACGATTTACAAAATTCCCGAGAAAAGAAAATGCTACAGCGGATGCTTTAGCTCGTCTCGTAAAAGAATTTGCTCGTTTGCGAAGATGAATCGGTGGAAGTGTCGGTTCACGGACGTCGAGTCCTATCACGGCTTGACATAGACATGATACACGAATCGGAAAAAGAAAAAGAATCGAGTTGCGGCGATGACGAGAAAACACGGAAGATTGGCGACGGCCATTGATGGACTACTACGAACGGGAAAACTACCGGACGATAGGTCGCTAGCCCATCGGATCAAGAAAAGAACTGCGTCCTACGCATTAATAAACAACACATTATACGGAAGGTCTTTTGATCGAATGTGGCTAAGGTGCCTAAGCGGGTCCGAGGCCGTGAAATTGTTAAAGAGGTGCATTCGGGACTGCGTGGCGCTCACCGGTCGGGTCCAAAGATGAAAATGAAAATTAAAAGACTAGGGTACTACGGCCCTCGATGATGACCGATCTGCATGAAAATCGCCGAGAGGCATCATCAATGCCGAGTGCGCGGAGTGGTTCTACACCAACCTCCGAATGTGCTACACCCGACAATTGAGTCGTGGCCATTTGAATGTTGGGGCACGGATATAGTGGGTCCGATAGAACCACCATCTTCAAAAGGACAACGCTTCATTCTTGCGGCTACGGATTACTTTTCCGAGTGGGCGGAAGCGAGTTCCACTTAGAGAAGTGAAAGCACACCACGTGCTACGGTTTTCGAGAACCGAGTTGTCTACCGTTTCGGAGTGCCGCGCGGGATCATCTCGGATAATGGGTCGGCATTCGAAGCACACAAATCAACAATTTTGTCGGGAGACACGGAATCGGCGGCGATACTCGACAATTTACTACCCGAAGCAAACGGTCTCGGCGAGGCTTTTAATAAAACTCTCGTTCAAATCTTAAAGAAAACCTTGGACGATAATAAGAGAAATTGGCACGAGAAATTGTTAGAAGCCTTATGGGCCTACGGACAACCTTCGAACTCCTACTCGAAGCTACACCTTACGCTGCGGTGTATGGGTCCGAGGCGGTGTTACCTTTAGAGGTTCGGCTTCCTTCACTCGAAGTGCGAGTTGCAAACAAGATCACGACGAAGAAAACGCCGGATTGCGACTCGAAGAATTAGAAAGCTTGGAAGGGAAAAGACTTGCGGTGCAACGAATTTAGAACTATACCAAGCTAAGATGGTTCGAGCCCATGACAAGGCGGGTCCGCCGAGAACCTTGAAAGTTGGTGACTTAGTTCTCGTTCTCGAGAGACCTATTCTTGCACACCGCAAGATAGGAGGAAAATTTGAACCCACTTGGGAAGGACCATTTGTGGTTGAAGCGATATACTCGGGAGGTTCCTACCGGTTAGTGAATTGCCGGGGAGAACGACATATGCTTCCGATCAACGGAAGATACTTGAAAAAGTATTACGCTACTCGATGTTTCGAAGGAATGAATTCTTCATCCCTAAGAAACACGGGCGAAAGTAATTACATATGATTGGGTCCGAACCCAAAAAAATAATAAAATGTGCTAAGATAAATAAAATCATGATAATTAAGTTTTCCTTGTTTTCTTTTTCAAATCAAAATCTCTTCCCTCATCTTATCCTACTTCATTCTCGTTAAATTTCAAAATATAAGAATAATAAAAAAATGTATCTTTAATAAACATTTTCTTAATGTTCTTGTTCTTAATACTTGCCACGATCCTTTTCCTTGTCTTTTCGCGGGGAAATGTCGAACGGGCGGTTGGTCTTGAACTTTAAGAATGGCGTAAGCCTTGCACTCGATGAAAGAGGGTGAAAGATGGAGCGATAATCGAGATTGACTCGGATTTCACACCAGCGAGGCCTACGATACGAGGAAAGTGAGCGGGTCCCGGTTAACCGAGAAGAACTACCGAGGCGAGACGGTGATGAAAGTGGGTGGCCCAAGCCACCAATCCAACAACAAGAAAAGAAAGGCAAATGCGAAGAAGACAAGAAAATGAAGTCCGTAATCACTACGGCGAGAGGGCGAGGCTTGTCGGCGCCGCGCCGCAGAAGATTCAAGAAGTTCGGAGGGCTACTCTCGCGGCCACGCAACGAAGGAATAAGAATCGCCGTATCCGTAAGATGTTAACAAAACTAGGCGCGGACCGGCGCGACGAGACAATTGCTGATGCTAGCACATACACTTCGAGGACACCGGTTCACCGGGAACTCGAAGAAAGGAGGCCGGCTCCTAGGATGACGAGAAAGAACCGGGGAAATCTCTAGAAGATCGGAAGAAAGAAGGCTACCACGCCACCGGATAGAACCACCGAGTAGTGCATGACCTTGTTGCGGAAGCAACCCGGGGGATGTCCCTACGGGCATCATCCACGAGGAGCCGAGGTATGCGGGGGAACGTGAAGGGATTGAACCATATATCCCACAATATGTCACAAGGCCTCGCCATCTGCGGATCATTCGGAATACGAGCTGGAGAGAATGCAGAATGTTGAAAAGAAAACTTTCGAATACTTCGAGAGAATTAAAGGAAGAAGAATCAACATACTAGAAGGCCTCGAGCTACACACCGATGTATTCTCAGAGTATGAACAAAAGCAAATCGTGGATCGTATCCGGGATACGAAAAGAATGGGTCGAGCGAGGTCGCACGAGGGAAAACACATACTCGGAACCCCGGAGATGGATGCCGGGGAAAGGAAGAATCACAATACAATGCGGATCTTGCTACAACTTTCTTTGAAGACGAAAGGAAACCCATCGGGGATACTCCGTCATGGGCGAGTGGATCCGATGCCATTAGTTATTAAGAGAATGGTAAAAAGATTGATAACATGGAGAGTACGCAGGCGGATTGCATACCCAATAATCTGCATTATCAATATCTACAAACGGGGTGATCGCATACCCCCACATATTGATCACCACGACTTCGTCGGACCTTTACGCACGGTCTCTTTCTTGAATGAGTGTAACATCATGTTCGGATACGACCTCCGGATAGCGAGGCCCGGGTGAGTTCCGAGGGCCGGTAAAGATACCTTTACCGGTGGGTTCCGTCATGATGCTGCGGAGTAACGGAGCGAGATATCGCAAAGCATTGCATACCGGGAGTGCCGGTGGAGCGAATCTCGGTTACTTTCGGGAGGATGGACGACGACAAAATACCTTACCATTTCCGAGCCGGACCCGGAGCTAGAGAACCTCCGGCCTTACGAGTCGTGAGTTACATGGGAAATATCACACCTCCAACGTACATCCGGCCGGCATCCTTGCCGAGGATGGCTTGGAAGGTGATGTTATTGACCATGTACCTCACTATTCGGACATGGATTTTTGACGAGATGATTCTTTTGATGGATCAACAAAGATCATACACGATCCGTTTTGAGTCTACATGGATTGTATGAAATATATTCCGAGATCGAGTTGTACGACGTATTTTCAACATGATTGGAATGAAAGTGACCATGTCGCGTTTTTGGCCTTCACCTCTTTTGTGCAAATTGATTGGGAAACGCCATTAAAGTTAAATGAACTTCGAACAAAGAACGAGAAAAGAAATAAAACAAAAAAAGAGAATAAAAGAAAACTTTCTAAAAAAAAATAAATCGAAAAATGACAAATACCAAATTCACATGAACGTTAAATAAACGATAAAATAAAATAAATCATTAAAAGATAAACGAAATCAACACAAATCTCAAATTCCATCCTTCCAAACTTCAAATCAAATTTCATCTTTACAAATTCCAAATCAAATTCTCAACCGAATTTCAAACCCAATCTTGATCAAATTTCAAACTTGATCTTCCAAACTTCAAATCAAATCTTAAATCAAATTTCAATCGAGTTCAAACTCATCCTTCCAAATTTCCAATTTCCAATTCAATCTTTCCGGAGCTCAATCAAATTCAAATTCAATTTCTTCAGATCTCGAATCAAATATCAATCAAATCAAATTCAAACTTTTGGGTCGAGGATTTTACATCCAAGCTCGCACTTGCTTTAGGATTCTTTCCCTACTGCATCTGAAATACATCAAATTCAAACCTTTTGGGTCGAGGATTTTACATCCAAGACCTTTGCCTTTAGGATTCTTCCCTATTGCCTTGAAATACATCAAATTCGAACATTTTGGGTCGAGGATTTTACATCCAAGTACCTTTGCTTTAGGATTCTTTCCCTATTGCCTTTGAAATACATCAAATTCAAACTTTTGGGTCGAGGATTTTACATCCAAGTACTTGCTTTGCTAGGATTCTTTTCTATTGCCTTTGAAGTACATCAAAATTCAACCTTTTGGGTCGAGGATTTTACATCCAAGTACCTGCCGTTTAGGATTCTTTCCTATTGCCTTTGAAGTACATCAAAATTCAAACTTTTGGGTCGAGGATTTTACATCCGAGACCGTACTGCTTTAGGATCCTTTTCTGTTACCTTTGAAATACATCAAATTCAAACCTTTTGGGTCGAGGATTTTACATCCAAGTACCTTGCTTTAGGATTCTTTTCCTATTGCACTTGAAATACATCAAATTCAACCTTTTGGGTCGAGGATTTTACATCCAAGACTCGCACTTGCTAGGATTCTTTCCTTATTGCCTTGAAGTACATCAAAATTCAAACTTTTGGGTCGAGGATTTTACATCCAAGACTGCATTGCTTTAGGATCCTTTTCCTATTGCATTGAAATACATCAAATTCAAACCTTTTGGGATGAGGATTTTACATCCAAGTATCGCATTGCTTTAGGATTCTTTTCCTATTGCCTCTGAAATACATCAAATTCAACCTTTTGGGTCGAGGATTTTACATCCAAGCTACCGTTTGCTTTAGGATTCTTTCCCTATTGCCTTTGAAGTACATCAAAATTCAAACTTTTGGGTCGAGGATTTTACATCCGAGACCGCACTTGCTTTAGGATCCTTTTCCTATTGCCTTTGAAATACATCAAATTCAAACCTTTTGGGTCGAGGATTTTACATCCAAGATCGCACTTGCTTTAGGATTCTTTTCCTGTTGCACTTGAAATACATCAAATTCGACCTTTTGGGTCGAGGATTTTACATCCAAGACTGCCTTGCTTTAGGATTCTTTCCCTATTGCCTTTGAAGTACATCAAAATTCAAACTTTTGGGTCGAGGATTTTACATCCAAGGCTGCATTGCTTTAGGATCCTTTTCCTATGTACCTTGAAATACATCAAATTCAAACCTTTTGGGTCGAGGATTTTACATCCAAGACTGCATTCGCTTAGGATTCTTTTCTATCGCCTCTGAAATACATCAAATTCAACCTTTTGGGTCGAGGATTTTATATCCAAGTACCTATCGCTTTAGGATTCTTTCCCTATTGCTCTAAAATACATCAAATTCAAACATTTTGGGTCGAGGATTTTACATCCAAGACTACACTGCTTTAGGATTCTTTCCCTATTGCACTGAAATACATCAAATTCAAACTTTTGGGTCGAGGATTTTACATCCAAGACTGCACTGCTTTAGGATTCTTTCCTATTGCCTTGAAGTACATCAAAATTCAAACTTTTGGGTCGAGGATTTTACATCCAAGATCGCATCGCTTTAGGATCCTTTTCTGTTGCCTTTGAAATACATCAAATTCAAACCTTTTGGGTCGAGGATTTTACATCCAAGATTGCCTTGCTTTAGGATTCTTTCCCTATTGCACTGAAATACATCAAATTCAACCTTTTGGGTCGAGGATTTTATATCCAAGACTGCACTGCTTTAGGATTCTTTCCCTATTGCACTAAAATACATCAAATTCAAACATTTTGGGTCGAGGATTTTACATCCAAGACTACACTGCTTTAGGATTCTTTTCTATCAGCCTCTGAAATACATCAAATTCAACCTTTTGGGTCGAGGATTTTACATCCAAGATCGCACCTGCTTTAGGATTCTTTCCCTATTGCATTGAAGTACATCAAAATTCAAACTTTTGGGTCGAGGATTTTACATCCAAGATCGCACCGTTTTAGGATCCTTTTCCTGTCACATCTGAAATACATCAAATTCAAACCTTTTGGGTCGAGGATTTTACATCCAAGACTGCACTTGCTTTAGGATTCTTTTCCTATTGCATCGAAATACATCAAATTCAACCTTTTGGGTCGAGGATTTTACATCCAAGACTGCATTCGCTTAGGATTCTTTCCTATTGCACTTTGAAGTACATCAAAATTCAAACTTTTGGGTCGAGGATTTTACATCCAAGACCGTACCGCTTTAGGATCCTTTTCCTATTGCCTTGAAATACATCAAATTCAAACCTTTTGGGTCTAGGATTTTACATCCAAGATCGCATCGCTTTAGGATTCTTTTCCTATTGCACTTGAAATACATCAAATTCAACCTTTTGGGTCGAGGATTTTATATCCAAGACCGCATCGCTTGCTAGGATTCTTTCCCTATTACACTAAAATACGTCAAATTCGAACATTTTGGGTCGAGGATTTTACATCCAAGACTACTACTTGCTTTAGGATTCTTTCCCTATTGCCATCGAAATACATCGAATTCAAACTTTTGGGTCGAGGATTTTACATCCAAGACTTGCCTTGCTTTAGGATTCTTTTCTATTAGCACTGAAGTACATCAAAATTCAACCCTTTTGGGTCGAGGATTTTACATCCAAGATTGCACTGCTTTAGGATTCTTTCCTATTGCACTGAAGTACATCAAAATTCAACCTTTTGGGTCGAGGATTTTACATCCAAGACTGCACTGCTTTAGGATTCTTTCCCTATTGCACTGAAGTACATCAAAATTCAAACCTTTTGGGTCGAGGATTTTACATCCAAGTACCGCATTGCTTTAGGATTCTTTCCTTATCGCATCGAAATACATCAAAATTCAAACCTTTTGGGTCGAGGATTTTACATCCAAGTCTGCATCGCTTTAGGATTCTTTTCCTATTGCACTTTGAAATACATCAAATTCAAACTTTTGGGTCAAGGATTTTACATCCAAGATCGCACTGCTTTAGGATTCTTTTCCTATTGCACTGAAATACATCAAATTCAAACTGCACTGCTTTAGGATTCTTTCCCTATTGCCTTTGAAATACATCAAATCAAATTCCCGGGGTTAAGGATTTTACATCCGAGACTGCATTGCTTTAGGATCATTTCCCTATCGCAATGAAATACATCAAAATCAAACTCTTGAGGTTAAGGATTTTATATCCAACACCACTTTGCTGCGAGATCTCTTCTCATTGCAACGATTCAATCTAATCAATTCAATTTTCTTTCGAGGTTAAAGATGTTACATCTAAAACCTCAAAATTCCAATTCTCATTTCGAATCCAAATTTCCTCAAATTAATTTTGACAAACTTCAATCTAAATTGAAACTCGAACTAAAATTTAAACTCACACATCAAAACTTAAACTAAAACAAAATAAAATCTAAATCGAAATTCCCCGGATCATGTGATTTGGGATTCACCTCCTTTTCCTTTCCCGGCGAGAGTTCAAGAATCTCCGGTTCCGGAGATATAATTGACACTCCCCGGCAGAAACTCTTCTACTTCGTCCTAAGTTCGTCACTTGGACATCCGTGTTGGTTTTGTTGATCGCTTCGGTTAACACCAATACGTGCGGTGTGCTCCGTCGACTCACCACACCTATTGGGGTCCATTTGTTGACCTCATTTTTGATGAGGTCTTCCCTTCTTCTTTTAGTGCTTAGGATCTAGCCTTAGGCTTTTCCTTTGACTATCTTAGAGGACTAGAATTGGGACCCGCCTTTTAGAAATTCAAACCACTTCTAAACTCCCTGCAAACTCCACAAACTTGACTATAGACCCCTAATTACCTAGAGGGTTGAAATCAAATGTGGAAGTTTAAAGGATGAGTTCTATGGGACTCTTTGGCCTTAGGACCGCCCACAGGTGGCCTCGGTCGCAGTGAAGGGGCTGACTTACACTACACTTACACACTACATTTCCACACACTTCCTAAAACCACACCCATACCAAACTTAACCTCCTGACTCATGTAGGTGATTCACATGGATGGTCCTTAACCCCTAAGTCCTTGGCTAAGAGGGTTAGGAACAACATAGTGAATGCCTCAAATGAGTCCTTTCATGGCTCATATGGGCTTGAAATGGTTTCATGGCTCAACCAAAATGATTTCTTTCCACCTAGATTCACCCAATCTTTAATTTCCCAAATTTTCAATTTTTGACCCCGGGACCCTACACCTACTAAACCTACCCAAAACCTCGAAATTATCCAAATTTTTGCAAAATTTCCAAATTACCCAAAATTTTCCAAAATCAATCCCAAACATCTCCACATCACTCAAATTGATCATCCATACCCAAAAATACCAAAGATTCCAAAAGTACCTCCCAATACCCTCCAAATACCCAAAATACCCTTCTTGGCCTAAAAATCCAAAAATTCAGAAAATTCCCAAAAAATTCCAGAAAATCCTAAATATTCCCAATTTCATTTTGTCCAACAACACCATGGGCCAATTTTGTCAATTTACCCTACTTTTGTCAAAACCCCCAATTTCACCCATTTTAACCCCAAAGTGAACCCAATGTTAAACCAAACCTATCCAATTGACCCAAATTCTGGTCCAATTCAATTCTAAACTTCAATTCAACATTCCCAATACCAATCTAGACCAAATCCAAGTCCAATTTGATTGGCATTTGCATCCAATCTCACTTTTGGCCTTAAAGCCCAATTTGGACCCATGACCCAAACCTAACTCAAACTCACCCAATCAACTCCAATTAACCCCAAACCTTTTCTAAATCCTCCTTAACATCCCCACAAACAAAACCCTAGCATGATTTGCCCAAAATTTAGACCCAAGTCCCACTCAAACTCAACCCAAGGTCAAAAGGCCCATTTTTGACCTAAACCCAAACCTAACCCAAATTCGACCCAATTCAAATCCAAATCACCCCCAATTTGTTTCAAATCACTCATGACACATCCATGAGCTAAACCCAACAATTATTTGGCCCAACCTCTTTACAAAATTCCCATCCATAAATTCATTTTTAAACTTAAGGGCCCATTCCTTAAACCATTTTAAAAGCCCACTTCCACCAAATCCAAAACCCCAAAAAATTCTTCCAAAGCCCATATGACATTTCCCCTCATCACACTTTCAATTAAAATCATCCCTAAGTCCTAAACCAATGATCAAATATTTCTAAATGAAGCTTCATCCAAATTTCCACCAAATTATCCAAAATCCTTAAAATCCTTTTTTATGAAATTGACGAAACTTTTTGCAAGCCAAAGGTGAGCCATGAAGCCATGCATGAGCCACATGTGAGCCATGAGAGCTTTGGACACTCCACCATGCCATATTGGGTAAGAAGAGGGGGGCTTTCCTTAATCCCTAAAGCTCATTAGCCTTAATCATGTTTCACCTAAACTTAAATTTAATCCAAATATATTTGGATGGAGACTTCTCCATGCCAAACCAGTGATCCCTTTGATCCCCCACGACATCCAAAGCCACCTTGAAGGGTGCACCAAGCCCAAATGGGTGGATTGACCCATTTAGACTCAAAACTAGCCATGCCCCATTCTACTTTGGATCAAAGCCTTTACACATGTCCACGGCCGATTGATTGCACAAACCTCCGGCCACGACCCACCGACCTTGAGGGTGACCCATGCTCTGGCCGGCCGACCACTAGTGCCGCCGAAAACACCATGGCCGAGAGCTCACATGTGAGCCAACATTGAAATTCTCACTTGTTGAGCTGCCCTTGCCTAGTGGTCACCATGGCTGTTCTTCTCCTCACCGAAGCGGTGATCCCAAGCCCTAACTCCCACGGAGGCCCCCAGCCGGCTCTATTTAAACTCCACCCCTCTCGGCCATGAGAAGGAGAGAAGCATAAAGCTTGCCAAAACTTCGCCAAAATTGTTCCGGACCCTCCTCCACTCTTAGAGCACTTGATCCCCGGTGAAATTCCCCTGCCATTTCTCCTCTCGTAAGCTCGATTTCGAGTTGAAATTCCACCCAAAACCAGGACACTTCTCCACAGGTGAGCCAATTCCCAAATTGATTGGCTCTACACCTTCACCGGACCAGAGAAGGTGTCCACCATCAAAAGCCCCATCTCCGGGCCACCCGGTTGCTCCGGACCTCCAAGCTTTGTGATCGGGCTTGGTCGAAATCATATCCGGACAATTCACCAGACCAGGAGACTTCATCTGGAGCTTGCTGGGACCCAATCAAAGGTGCAACAACTCTAAGATTGAAGCCACACTTCTCTGAGCCAAGGTATGAGCTAACTCTCCATCCCGAGCTTCTGGAGATTCTCCATTTCAAATGCCTTAGTTTCAATGCATGTTAGCCGTATAGATGTGTTCGTCTCTTCGAGACGAATCCATAGAGTATAAGAACGTAAAAATCCATTGAGAATCGAGTGAGATCTTAGGGATTTAGTGTGGACGGCTCTCGGGTGAGAACACTTGGGGACGATGAACGGATGCCGTCCATTCGATACACGCGCGCACGGACGGCCGGGATCGCGTCGGACCGGAGACGGTACGAGAACCGCGGGGCCCGGGCCGCCGACTCGGGTGGCGGCGTCGAATGGGAGCGCGCCGCGTGGCCTTCGGAGGCTGCCGAGGATGCGGCGGCGCCGACTCCGATAAGTAGAAAATTAGGGATTTTCCGATTTATTTAAATCCCTAAACTTCAAAATTCATATCTCTCGTGTAGAAAAATCGAGAAAAATAAAATAAAAATACCCTCTAGCTCAGTGAAGAGAGGAGAATAATGTAGAAAAGAAATCACTTAATTTCATCAAATATTTTATTTTTTATAATTTATTTACTCTCTGCATTGTTTTAATTCTCCATGCATGCATACAATTCACCATGGCATGAGACCATAGGGCTTTTGAAGCCTCTGAATTTGGGAACATTCCCTGAATTTTCCAAAGTCGAGAGCCATCCCTATGAAGAGTTCTTGATTTTTCAAGTTCAGTGTCACTGTTTTGAGTATTTTAATTCCAGTAAATAGCATGTTGTGAAATAAATTCTAGGAAAATTTGGTGATGTTCCTTATGACCAGAGAACCCTAGGAAAAATAGATTTTGGCTTAGTTCATTCAAAACAACCCTAATTGGCTTAAACACCCAAAATAGGTCTTTAATTAATTAGAGTTAACTAGGCATCAAATTGACTTGAAATCAATTCTCCACTGACCTTTAGGATCAGAGGAATCCACCATAAAAATTTGAGGTCAATTGGACTTGGTTAGCCCCACTAATTGGGTTGATTAAGCCACTTAGCCATTTTAAACTTTAAAAATTCATAACTTTTAAAATACTTTTCAAAAACTCACCAAATTGGTTTTGGAGCCTCTTTGATATCAGGGGAACCTAAGAAAATTAAAATTTCAATTTTCTAAAAAAGTTGATTTTTAATAATATTTTAATATTTTTAATAATTAAAAAATAATAAAAATCACAAAAATAATAAAATTAACCAAAATGTCACATTTTAAATTTTAATCACACAGGAACAAATCCCATATTTTTCCTAGGTTTATTTAGTGAGATATTAAATTTTAAAGCTTTAAAGTAATTTTAAAATTAAAAAAAAATGTATTTTCTAGCATTTTCACTAAAATAATTATAATAAATCATAGAAAAATTAAAAAATTGCAAAATTTGCATCTCTGGTTTCCTTGATATCAGAGAGATTTTTGAAAAATATAAAATTCATTTTTCAACATTTATTTTATTTTTAAATTAATTAACACTCCAAAACTTAAAATAATTATAATAAAAATAATATAATTCAAAAAATCACCAAAATTGGTCCAAGTGGTCCTCTGGTCATTAGGAATGTCCCCTAATTTTCTTAAGGACAGAAACTTTCCTTTGGTCATGTTATCAAATTTTCCTTGAAAATCTCTATTTTCCACTAAAAATAATTATATAAATAAATTAAATACAGAAAAATCACATTTTCTCCTCTCATGTCTTTATTGACATATGAGTGAAGTCACATAAAAATTTCAAGTTCATTTGGGTTCAATTTAGTGAGTTATGAAATTATTAAGCTTGAAGGGCAAAATGGTAATTAAAATTTTAACCCTTAATTAAAACTTTAGGTTTAATAAAAAATCAACAAGTAAAATATTTGATCTTAATCTGGTTTGGATGATTGAAATTTAAATAATTAAAGGGTAGAAACCCATTAAATAATTTTAAAATGATTAAACTTTAATTAAATAATAGATTAAATTTGGAGGAATAATAAATTGGAATTATTAAAATAAGGGATATTTATTAGGAAGAGATTTATTATTTAATTTAAAAATCCCTAAACTAATTATATCATTAATACTCAATTCTTAATTAAAATGATAACTCAAATGTAAAACATTAAAAGACTTAATTGAATTATTAAACTCTTTTAAAATTTCAATTAAAATTAAAAATAAAGTAAATTAAAATTAAATTAAAATTAAATCAAATTAAATTAAATAAAATAAAATTAAATTAAACTAAATTAAAATTAAATTAAATTAAATTAAATAATTAAATTAAATTAAATTAAACAATTAAATTAAATCAAATCAAATTAAATTAAATTAAATTAAATTAAATAATTAAATTAAATTAAATCAAATCAAATTAATTAAACATCAAATCAAATTAAATTAAATTAAATTAAATTAAAACTCAATTAAATTAAATTGAATTAAATATAACATCACCTAAGACATAAAAGAAATTAAATATAAAGCGACTTGAACACTATTCCAAATTTAAACCCTTTAACTTAAATCAAATCATTTGAATACTAATTTACCCTTGAAAGTTTTGATTATTATAACTCCTAAATGAAACATTAAATGAAGTGCTACTTCACTCATAAGATATTCAAATGTCTTAATTCACTTGGGCAAGTTAACAAAACTTGAAAACCTCGGACGATTGATTCATTTATATAATTAAATTCATTTGGACTTAAAACAATCCTAAAAATATTGAAAAGATGTTTAAGATTCTTCTTAAGCACTTCCTCAATATGATAGGATATTTATAAGAACAATTGGATTTAATTATTCTTTGATGAAGAAAATCGTCCTCAAACCAAAACACAAGAACCTAGACGTCATAGGAGATGACTAGCTATAGGATTAGGAATTTGGTAGAAAACCATAACCTTTCCCTTAGCTTTACCTAGGAACTTGCTTAAATATTCTAATTGTGTTTTAAGTGTAGCTTGGGATGACGGGAAGACCCTCCAGGTACACTTTTATTTTATTGCAATTTACTTTCTTGCAATTTACTTCCCTGCAATTTACTTTATTGCAGATGCACTTCACTTTTCTTGCATAATAAAACAATCGTTGCATGAAAACCCACACCTTTAGGATAGTCCCTAAAACCGAAACCAAAACTAAGTTAAAAGTCATTGCAAGATAAAATTCACCGCCACAACATTTCAAAATATAAAACAACTCAAAATTTAATCACAAACAGTAACACAAAACTACGATTGCAACTAAATTAAAACGTCCTGTTGGATGATCGGAAATACCTCGGATGATGTAACCTACGTGTTGCTAACGGGATTTCCCACGGTCTAAATGAAAGTGTGGAACTCATTCGATTGAGTTTAGCAAATTCATCCGGACTAAGTGAATCCGATAAAAATAATGATGCCGGAAGGATGGAACCGTGGGATCTTAACCGGTGTCGTTATAATCAACTTTAAGATTTGTTTTAATCAAAATACAAAACACTTGGAAATTAAGACCTTCTCTAAACCAAAACACTTTTCTCATCCCCGATTTATGATTTCTAAAACTAAACCTCTGCAACAACAAGGAGCTTGGAGCATGGTGGGCAGACACGGCCATCGTCATCAACAAAACTTGAACCTACTTCAACAAAACCTTCTTAGAATTAAACAACAAAGCCATAGGACTTCGAGGTAGCTTGCACTAGTGCAACATAAATCCTCAACTCTTCGTTAGGCATTTGCATTGCAAATTAAGCCCTAACCGATCTTAGGATTCCGAGGTAGTCGTCCGATACGACAATAAACCCTCACATCTTCCAGGCTATTTGTTTGATTTCATCATACAAATATAAGCCCTAATTAATTAAAATTGACAAGATTGAAATACTAAATAAACATTAGGACTTTCCTAAATTCAAGCCAAACAATAGGATAGTCGGGAAATTACCGAAGTTCACTTCGAATCAGTGATTTCTCCTACCTTTCTTCCTTTGGATTCACAAAACAAAATGTTCCAAATTTGATCCATTCCCTATTAAAATTCCAAAATTCAATCTTTGAAAACCTTAAACTTTGAAATTCTTGAGAGCAGAATTATTGGTTATTATCGAGAGTTTTCTTAGGTGATTCCCGTCACTTAAGATGTAATTAACTATAGGGGCTTGCCCTTATAGGGAATTTTAAAGAATCCTGAGTAATATAAACCTCGTTTAATACTTTCATATTAAGCGGGAATTTGTCGGCTTATAAAATTGGTTCGCGGACCAAACGGATGTCACAAAACTTCTAGTTTATTTGATCGAGCCCCACCCTCAAGCAGTGTGTCTATCCTTAGGGATAGATACACGGTTTGTGGTGCGGTGCTCGTTTATATAAACTATTTGGGATGTGAGATCGGTTTAATCTCATATCTTAAAACTTTCAAATTTAAAATTATTTTTAAAGTCAAATACTACTTTCTAAATTATATATATATTTAAATCAAATTTAAAATTTAAATTCGCCGACAACTTCTGTTAGGCGACCCCTTTTAAAAATATCACACAACCTAAAAATAGTGCCGACATTCCCTCAGCTCAAAATCAGGTCTTGGGGAGGTGCACCAACCCTATTTCCATGGGTTGACCCAAACCAAGCCAAAATGGCCTCTCCCCCATGCCATTTTAATCCAACCCCTTTACACATGGCAAAGCTCGATTGCACTACACTAAACCCCGACCCCGACCCAACCAGACAAGATGGTGACCGGTGCTCGCCGGCCAGTGGCCGGCCAGCTAGGCCGCGGAAAACACCATGGTCGAGACCTCGGGAGGAGCCAAAGTTTGGAATTCCCACTCGCCGAGCCGCCCCATGCCCAATGGCCATCATGGCTGTTCTTCCCTTGACCTAAGCAGCTCGATCCCAAGCCTTAAACCCCACGGGAGGCCCTCCACCCTCTCCTATTTAAACACCACCTCCTCTCGGCCATGAGAGGTGCTTGAACCAGACCTTACTAAAACCCTGCCAAAATTGCTCCAGACCACTCTCCACACTTAGAGCAGTTGATCTCCAGTGACAATTTGCTCTAATCTCCACCAACAGAGCCCAATTTCTCAGCCAAAAATCCACCCAAAACCAGGACATCTCCCAATTCTCCACCAAATTCAAATTAAACTCACCCACACCTTCACAAGGTCAAGAGAAGGAGTTCCCAGGTGAAACCCCTCTCCGGGCCACCCATCCGTTCCGGACTCCGAAGCTTTGTAATCGAGCGTGGTCGAAATCATACTGGACAATTCACCGCCCCAAGGGACTTCATCGGGAGCTTGCTTGGACCCAATCGAAGGTGACACAACTCTCGGATCGAAGCTTCACTTCTCTGAGCAAAGGTATGGACTCACTCTTCTTCTCGAGCTTACAGAGATTCTCTATTTAATTTGAGTCAATTTCAATACATGTTTACCGTATGGATGTGTTCGTCTCCTCAAGACGAATCCATAGAGCATAAGAATACAAAAATTCGTTGAGAATCGAGTGAGAAATTAGGGTTAGAAGGTTGACAGTCACGGATGCACACCAGTCATAGACAATGACTGGGAGCCGTCAGATCGAGCGTGTAACGAGTGGACGGTTTGGATCGAGCCGGACAGATCGATGGTGCATAAACCACGGGCCCCTGGAGCGCTGAGTCAGATGGCGACGCCGAATCAGAAGACGACGCGTGGCCTTTCGGAGCTGCCGAGGATGGCTTGGCGCCGCGTGGATAAGTAGGAAATTAGGGTATTTTTGATTTATTTAATTCCCTAAACTTTAAAAATGCATAACTTTGTGTAGGAAAATCAGAAAAATAAAATAAAAATACTCTCTTGCTCGATGAACGAGAGGAGAATAATGTGGAAAAGAAATCATTTAATTTCATTAAGCATTTTATTTTTAATTATTTATTTACTCTCTGAACTATTTCAATTCTCCATGCATGTATACAATTCACCATGGCATGAGACCATAAGGCTTTTGAAGCCTCTGAATTTGGGAACATTCCCTGAATTTTTCAAAGTCAGAGGCCACCCCTATGAAGAGTTATTGATTTTTTAATTCTAGGTCACTATTCTGAGTATTTTAATCCCAATAATTAGCATGTTGTGAAATAAATTCTAGGAAAATTTGGTAATGTTTCTTATGACTAGAGGACCCTAGGAAAATGGTTTTTGAGTTAACTCACTTGTAATAACCCTAACTTAAACACCCAAAATGGAGCTTTAATTAATTAGAGCTAATCATACATCAAATTAACTTGAAATTAATTCTCCACTGACCTTTAGGATTAGAGGAACCCACCATAAAAGTTTGAAGTCAATTGGACTTGGTTAGCCCTATCAAATGGGTTGATTAAGTCATTTAGCCAAAATTAAACTTCAACAATTCATAACTTTAAAAATACTTTTCAAAAACTCACCAAATTTGTTTTGGAGCCTCTCTGATATCAGGGGAATCTAAGAAAATTAAAATTGCAATTTTCTAAAAAAGTTGATTTTTTGCATTATTTTAATATTTTAATAATTAGAAAAAATATAAAAATCACAAAAATAATAAAATTCACCAAAATGTCATATTTTGAATTTTAATCACTTAGGAACAAACCCCATATTTTTCTTAAGTCTCTATGATAAGATATTAAATTTTAAAGTCCTAAGGTAATTTTAAAATAAAAAAATGTATTTTCTAGCATTTCCACTAAAATAATTCTAATAAATCAAAAAAAAATAAAAAATTATAAAAATTGGTTCTCTGGTTTCTTTGATATAAGAGAGATTTTTGAAAAATATAAAATTCATTTTTCAACTTTTATTTTATTTTTAAATTAATTAATACTCCAAAACTCAAAATAATTATAATAAAAATAATATAATTCAAAAAATCACCAAAATTGGTCCAAGTGGTCCTCTGGTCATTAGGAATGTCCCATAATTTTCTTAAGGATAGAAACTTTCCCTTGGTCATACTATTAAATTTTCCTTGAAAATCTCTATTTTCCACCAAAAATAATTACATAAATAAATTAAATACAGAAAAATCTCATTTTCTCCTCTAATGTCTTGATTGATATATGAGTGAAGTCACATAAAAATTTCAAATTCATTTAAGCTCAATTTAGTGAGTTATGAAATTAGTAAGTTTAAAGGGCAAAATAGTAATTAAAATTTTAACCTATAATTAAAAATTTTAGGTTTAATTAAAAGGGTGGGTAAAATATTTGATACTAAGTTGATTTTGGATGTTTGAAACTTAGGTAATTAAAGGGTAGAAACCTACCAAATAATTTGAAAATAATTAAAATAAACCTTAATTAAATAATTGTTTAAACTTGGAAGAATAATAAAAAATTGGAATTATTAAAATAGGGATATTATTAGGAGGAGATTTATTATTTAATCTAAGAATCCCTAAATTAATCACCTCAATAATATTTAATTCCTAATTAAAATACTAATCCAAATTCAAAATTTAAAACGCTAAAAGGCTTAATCATTAAATTAAATTAAAATTAAAACATTTAAATTAAATCCTTTTAAAATCTCAATAAAATTAATACTTTAACAATTAAAATTAAATCATCCTTAAAGCATAAAAAATAAAATATTAAATGAAAATTAAAAAATTAAATTAAATTAAAATTAAACTTAAAAATAAAACCAAATTAAAATTTAAATTAAATTAAAAATTAAATTAAATTAAATTAAATTAAATTAAATTAAATCACATTAAATTAAATTAAATTAAAAAATAAAATCAAGTTAAAACAAAATTAAAATTAAATTAAATAAATAAAATTAAATTGAAATTAAAACTAAACCAAATTAAATTAAATTAAAATTAAATTAAATTAAATTGAATTGAATATAACATCACCAAAGACAAAGAATTCAAAAATAAATCTAAAACAACTTGAACACTATTCCAAACTTAAACCCATTATTTAAAATTAAGTCGAATCACAAATCACTTGAACATCGATTTGCCCTCAAAAGCTCTTGTTGTCATAACTCCTAAACAGAGTGTTAAGTGAAGTGTTACTTCACTCATAGGATATTCAAATATCCTAGTTCACTGAGCAAGATAACAAAACTTGAACTCCTGGATGATTGATTCACTGTATAATTAAATTCTCTTGGACTTAAAACAATCCTAGAGGTATTGAAAAGATGTTTAAGATTCATTTTAAGCACTTCCTCGATATGATAGGATACTTATAAGAACAATTGGACTTAATTGTTCTTTGATGAAGAAAATCGTCCTCAAACCAAAACACAAGAACCTAGACGTCATAGGAAATGACTAGCTATAGGACTAGGAACTTGGTAGAAAACCATAACCCTTCCCTTAGCTTTACCTAGGAACTTGTTTTAAATGTTTAAATATTCTAAATTGTGTTTAAGTGTAGCTTGGGATGACGGGAAGACCCTCCAGGTACGCTTTTATTTTATTGCAATTTACCTTATTGCAAATGCACTTACTTTTCTTGCATGATAAACAACTGTTGCATGAAAACCCACACCTTTAAGATAGCCCCTAAAACAGAAACCAAAACTAAATTAAAAGTTATTACAAGATAAAATTCACCGCCAAAACATTTCAAAATATAAAACAACTCAAAATTTAATCACGAACAAAACAACAAAACTACAACTACAACTAAATTAAAATGTCTTGTTTGATGATCGGGAATTCCTCGGATGATGTAACCTATGTGTTGCTAACGGGATTTCCCATGGTCTAAATGAAAGTGTGGAACTCATTTAGTTGAGTTTAGCAAATTCATCTGGACAAAGTGAATCCGATAAAAATAACGATGTCGGAAGGATGGAACCGTGGGATCTTAACCGGTGTTGTTATAATAAACTTTAAGATTTGTTTTAACTAAAACATAAAAAAAACACTTGGATTTTAAGATTTCTCTAAACCAGAACACTTCTCTCATCTCCTGATTTATGACTTCTAAAACTAAACCTCTGCAACAACAAGGAGCTCGGAGCATGGTGGGCAGCACGGCCATCGTCATCAGTAAAACCTGAGTTTACTTCAGCAAAACTTTCTTAGAATTAAATAACTAAACCATAGGATTTCGAGGTAGTTTGCCTAGTGCAACATAAATCCTCAATCTTTTTGTTAGGCATTTGCATTGCAAATTAAGCCCTAGCCAGTCTTAGGATTCTGAGGTAGTCGTCCGATACGACATAAACCCTCACATCTTCGAGGCTATTTGTGTGATCACATCATACGAATATAAGTCCTAATTGATTAAAATTGGCAAGATCAAAACATTAAATAAACATTAGGGCCTTCCTAAATTCAAGCCAAACAATAGGATAGTCAGGAAATTACCGAAGTTCGCTTCGAATATGTGATTTCTCCTACCTCTCTTCCTTTGAATTCCTAAAAAAGAATGTTCCAAATTTGATCCATTCCCTATTGAAATACCAAAATTCAATCCCTTGGAAACTTAAACTTTAAAATTCTTGAGAGCAGAACTACTGATTATTATCGAGAGTCTTCTTAGGTGATTCACGTCACTTAAGATGTAATTAACTATAGGGGCTTGCCCTTATAGGGAATTTTAAGAACCTAGGTAATATAAACCCTGCTTAATTTCTTTGTATTAAGCAGGGGAACTTGTCGGCTTATAAAATTGGTTCGCAAACCAAACGGATGTCACAAATCTTCTAGTTTATTTAATCGAGCCCCATCACTAAACAGTATATCTATTCTTCGGGATAGATACACGGTTTGCGGTGCGGTGCTCGTTTATATAAACTATTCGGGATGTGAGATCAGTTTGATTTCATATCTTAAAATCTTCAAATTTAAAAATTATTTTCAAAACCAAATACTACTTTTTCAAATTATTTATTTAAATTAAATTAAAAATAAGCCGTACAGGTGTTTGAATTTCTAAGTGGTGGGTTCCATTTCTAGTCCTCTAAGATAGTCAAAGGGAAAGCCTAAGGCTAGATCCTAAGTACTAAGGAGAGAGAAGAGAAAAGACCTCATCAAAAATGAGGTCAACAATAATTAAACTTAACATTAGATTCAACAGACATCGAATCTAAGATTCTAAAGTCTAATTTATGTTAGATTCTATCTAAGTCTAATTTAGACTTAATCAAAATTATTAGATTCAAATGACATTGAATCTAGTTTCCAAACATCATAACAATATTAGATCTAAATCTTTAAATTCAAATAAAATTGAATCGAAATTTCTAGATCTTTTCAGATCTTAAATATGATTTTTAGATTCAATAGATAATGAATCTAAATTCCTAAAAATCAAATTTAAATTTTCAAAACTTGAACCTTAGACATCAAATCTAAGATTTTGACATAAAATGACTTAAAAATCTTTAAAACAAAATCGTAGACAACCTAAAATTGTAAAAGACAATAAAACTTAAATGAAACCCAAATGAAAAAACATCATCGAATGCAGCTTGAACCCCAGTGTTCTTAGTCTACGAAGATTTCTCAGACGACACAATCCTGGTTCCTCACATAAATATTTCGGTCCTGATTTAAACACCTTTCTAACTAAGTACGTTAAGGTCCCTAATAACCCTAGGATGACGGAGAAGTGACATCTTGACCGGGTTATCCAAAATATAACCAAATAAAATAATAGTTTTAAAGAAAAATTGACGTTACTTCTGTTAAATCTAACATCATTTTCATTCGCAGGATGAAAATAAATTTCACTTTATATTTCTTTTGCATATTTTAGGGTGTGCTAACTCTGTTTTGTAGGACAATTAAAACGAAACAACGACATTAATTTTGTTTTAGATTTTCTTTGCATAATGTGTTCTAACTCTGTTTTGCAGGACGACATCCCAAAGATGGGACAAATGACAATAAAATAAAATCAAAAAGACAATTAACCAAATAACAACAAAAAGACATTGATAAAACAAAATCAAAACGACATTAAAACAACAACAAACAAGACAAAAACATTTAAATGACAAAACCAAGACAAAACAAAACCAAAACTTTAGGATAGTCCTAAAACCAAAACTTTTAGGATAGCCATTCAACAAATGATAAAAACGACGACAAAAACAAAAAAAAAAAACATTAAAATAAAACAAAAAATAACATAATAAATGACATTGACAGAATAATTAAAAATGACAAATAACAAAACAAAAATGAAAATCAACCAAGAAAAATTTTTAGGGTAGTATGACACATTACCCTTAGGATTGAAAATTGATATTTCTTTCCTTAAAAATTTTTCAGCAATATGCAATTAACATTAATCAGAAATTTTTTTAGACAATCATAATTGTCTAAGATGTAATTAACTATAGGAGCTTTCTCCTATAGGAGATTTAAAAAACTCGGAATACATATTCTATCTAAATCTCTGGTTTCTAAAATCTCATCCTTAAAAAGAACTTCTAGGATAACGTATTCTAGAATCTTTTTGTAAGGATTATCATCGAAATCTTTCTTTCTATTGTTTTCTATCTTATTAGCCCATCTTTTCTTCAGATTTCTTATTATGTAAGGATCCTCTCACATGATCCGAAGAAGTAGGAATGTTTGATGATTAGGGCAATATTGTAGACAAACAGAGTGGCGACTCCAAATCAACATTGACACCGAGAAAATCTCTAACACGGCCCCAAACACCGACAAGATATTTTATTTTGGTGACTCCGCTGTGGAATATCTTTCTTCTCATCTTAAATTTGCTTGTTGTTTTGACCTTTAGGCCCACATCCAACTCTTTGAAGAGTTATCTTTGACATCTTACAATAAAATAAATTAAAAAGATAAATTCCAAGTTTGTAAATAAGTTCATAACATTTTACTCTCCTAAAATTTTCAGAAAATTTGCAATGGAATTTCTGGATTTGGTCTTTTCATACTATCATGATTTCAATACACCAATCGAGGAAGATGTTTGCCTTTATCATAATGATTTTGGATCGTTTGATGAAATTGAATTTGCATTAGAAAATCCATATCAGACTGATATACTATCCTTTGAGGAATTCAATATGGAACCTTATGAAAATTTTCTAAATTTACAGAAGACTTACCTCAATACATGCCTGAAGAACAATATACTTTTGAAGAAATGGAAAGACAAGTCGACAAACAAAGAAAGAAAATTTCTGTTGAATAAGAAAATGACATCCCACCTCCATCCATATATGAAGTTAAATCTTGTTCAATAACTCAATGAAGGAATAAAACTTTTTCTCTCAAAAGAAAGAAAAGGTGAAACGAAAATGACAATTTTAAAACATCTGACTTTAAACAAAGTGTTTTCAGGGATCCTTCCTTTTTAAAAGGAAACTGATATATTCTAATACCTGTTGAATATGAACAAAAACGTTTCCAACCCAGAAATTCTTCGTCAATTCATGTTGTATACTCTGTGTTCAAAAGACTAGCATGGACAGACTGGTTTTCAATTTCCTGGCTGTTTGACAAAATGGGATGTGAGGTCTCCACTTCAATGAAAAGAAAGATTCTTTCAATAGAAGATCCTACTTACTTAAAAGGGGATCAACAATTTCCACTAGATAGTATTTGTACTCGGGTACCAGTGAAATTTCGTCTGGGCCCAAGGATAAAAGATGTGTTCGTCACAAGAGATATAATGAATCATAATAAATTGATATCGGAAGTAGAAGATACATCTGCTAAAATGACTTTGTTGACCTCATTTTTGATGAGGTCTTCCCTTCTTCTTTTTAGTGCTTAGGATCTAGCCTTAGGCTTTTCCTTTGACTATCTTAGAGGACTAGAATTGGGACCCGCCTTTTAGAAATTCAAACCACTTCTAAACTCCCTACAAACTCCACAAACTTGACTATAGACCCCTAATCACCTAGAGGGTTGAAATCAAATGTGGAAGTTTAAAGGATGAGTTCCTATAGGACTCTTTGGCCTTAGAGCCGCCTACGGTGGCCCGGTGCAGTGAGGGCCGACTTACACTACACTTACACACTACATTTCCACACACTTCCTAAAACCACACCCATACCCAACTTAACCTCCTGACTCATGTAGGTGATTCACATGGATGGTCCTTAACCCCTAAGCCCTCGGCAAGAGGGTTAGGAACAACATAGTGAATGCCTCAAATGAGTCCTTTCACGACTCATATGGGCTTGAAATGGCTTCATGGCTCAACCAAAATGATTTCTTTCCACCTAGGTTCACCCAATCTTCAATTTCCCAAATTTTCAATTTTTGACCCCCGAGACCCTACACCTACTAAACCTACCCAAAACCCTAGAAATTACCCAAATTTTTGCAAAATTTCCAAATTACCCAAAATTTTCCAAAATCAATCCCAAACATCTCCAAATCACTCAAATTGATCATCCATACCCAAAAATACCAAAGATTCCAAAAATACCCCTCAATACCCTCCAAATACCCAAAATACCCTTCTTGGCCTAAAAAATCCAAAAATTCAGAAAATTCCCAAAAAATTCCAGAAAATCCATAATATTCCCAATTTCATTTTGTCCAACTACACCATGGGACAATTTTGTCAATTTACCCTACTTTTGTCAAAACCCCCAATTTGACCCATTTTAACCCTAAGTGAACCCAATGTCAAACCAAACCTACCCAATTGACCCCAATTTTGGTCCAATTCAATTCTAAACTTCAATTCAACATTCCCAATACCAATTTAGACCAAATCCAACTCCAATTTGATTGACATTTGGATCCAATCTCACTTTTGGCCTTAAAGCCCAAATTTGGACCCATGACCCAAACTTAACCCAAACTTACCCAATTCAACTCCAATTAACCTCAAATCTTTTCTAAATCTTCCTTAACATTCCCACAAACAAAACCCTAACATGATTTGCCCAAAATTTAGACCCAAACCCCACTCAAACTCAATCCAAGGTCAAAAGGCCCATTTTTGACCTAAACCCAAACCTAACCCAAATTCAACCCAATTCAAATCCAAATCACCCCCAATTTGTTTCAAATCACTCATGACACATCCATGAGCTAAACCCAACAATTATTTGGCCCAACCTCTTTACAAAATTCCCATCCATAAATTCATTTTCAAAACTTAAAAGGCCCATTCCTTAAACCATTTTAAAAGCCCACTTCCACCAAATCCAAAACCCCAAAAATTCTTCCAAAGCCCATATGACATTTCCCCTCATCATATTTTCAATTAAAATCATCCCTAAGTCCTAAACCAATCATCAAATAATTCTAAATGAAGCTTCATCCAAATTTCCACCAAATTATCCAAAATCCTTAAAATCCTTTTTTATGAAATTGACTTCACTTTTCCCAAGCCAAATGGAGCCATGGAGCCATGCACAAGCCATATGCAAGCCATGAGAGCCTCTTTACATGTCACCATGCCATTTTGGGCAAAAGGAGGAGGCTCTTTCCTTAATTCCTAAAGGTGATTAACCACTTCCATGATTCCACTAAACCATGCTTAAGCCTAATCGTGCTTGGATGGTGACTTGACCCTACCGATTATGCCGAGCCAAATCACTTTTCCCTCAGCCAAAACCAGGCCTTGGGTGGTGCACCTAGCCCAAATGGGTGGGTTGACCCATTTAGGTCCAAATCTAGCCATGCTCCATTCCACTTTGGATCAAAGCCTTTACACATGTCCATGGCCAATTGATTGCACAAACCTCCAGCCACGACCCACCCGACCTCGAGGGTGACCCATGCTCGGCCGGCCGGCCACCGGGCCGCCGGAAAACACCATGGCCGAGAGCTCACATGTGAGCCAACATTGAAATTCTCACTTGCCGAGCTCGCCCTTGCCTAGTGGTCACCATGGTCGTTCTTCTCCTCACCGGAGCAGCTCGATCCCAAGCCCTAACTCCCCCAGGAGGCCTCCGCACCGACTCTATTTAAACTCCACCCCTCTCGGCCATGAGAGGAGAGAAGCACAAAACCTTGCCAAAACTACGCCAAAATTGTTCCGGACCCTTCTCCATCCTTAGAGCACTTGATCCCCAAGTGAAATCCCCCCGCCATTTCTCCTCCGTAAGCTCGATTTCGCAGTTGAAATTCCACCCAAAACCGGGACACTTCTCCACAGGTGAGCCAATTCCCAAATCGATTGGCTCTACACCTTCACCGTACCAAGAGAAGGTGTCCACCATCAAAAGCCCCATCTCCGGACCACCCGAGCTTGCTCCAACCTCCAAGCTTTGTGATCGGGCTTGGTCGAAATCATATCCGGACAATTCACCGCACCGGGAGACTTCATCCGGAGCTTGCTAGGACCCAATCGAAGGTGCAACAACTCTCGGATTGAAGCCACACTTCTCCGAGCCAAGGTATGAGCTAACTCTTCATCCCGAGCTTCGAAGATTCTCTATTTCAAATGCCTTAGTTTCGATGCATGTTAACCGTATAGATGCGTTCGTCTCTTCAGAAGAATCCATAGAGTATAAGAACGTAAAAATCCATCGAGAATCGAGTGAGATCTTAGGGATTTAGTGTGGACGGCTCTCGGGTGAGAACACTTGGGGACGATGAACGGATGCCGTCCATTCAATACACGCGCGGACGAACGGCTCGGATGGCGTCGGACCAGAAACGGTGCGAGAACCGCGGGGCCCGGCCTGCCGACTCAAGTGGCGGCGTCGAATGGGAGCGCGCCGCGTGGCCTTCGGAGCTGCCGAGGATGCGCTGGCGCCGCGTGGATAAATAGAAAATTAGGGTATTTTCTTATTTATTTAATTCCCTAAACTTCAAAAATTCATATCTCTGTGTAGAAAAATCACAAAAATAAAATAAAAATACCCTCTTGCTCAGTGAAGAGAGGAAAATAATGTGGAAAAGAAATCACTTAATTTCATCAAATATTTTATTTTTTATAATTTATTTACTCTCTGCATTGTTTTAATTCTCCATGCATGCATACAATTCACCATGGCATGAGACCATAGGGCTTTTGAAGCCTCTGAATTTGGGAACATTCCTCGAATTTTCCAAAGTCGAGGCCATCCCTATGAAGAGTTCTTGATTTTTCAAGTTCGAGTCACTCGTTTTGAGTATTTTAATTCCAGTAAATAGCATGTTGTGAAATAAATTCTAGGAAAATTTGGTGATGTTCCTTATGACCAGAGAACCCTAGGAAAAATAGATTTTGGCTTAGTTCATTTAAAACAACCCTAATTGGCTTAAACACCCAAAATAGGTCTTTAATTAATTAGAGTTAACCAGGCATCAAATTGACTTGAAATTAATTCTCCACTGACCTTTAGGATCAGAGGAACCCACCATAAAAATTTGAGGTCAATTGGACTTGGTTAGCCCTACTAATTGGGTTGATTAAGTCACTTAGCCATTTTAAACTTTAAAAATTCATAACTTTTAAAACACTTTTTAAAAATCTATCAAATTGGTTTTGGAGCCTCTCTGATATCAGGGGAATCTAAGAAAATTAAAATTTCAATTTTCTAAAAAAGTTGATTTTTAATAATATTTTAATATTTTTAATAATTAAAAAATAATAAAAATCACAAAAATAATAAAATTCACCAAAATGTCACATTTTGAATTTTAATCACTTAGGAACAAATCCCACATTTTTCCTAGGTCTATTTAGTGAGATATTGAATTTTAAAACCCTAGGGTAATTTTAAAATTAAAAAAATGTATTTTCTAGCATTTTCACTAAAATAATTATAATAAATCATAGAAAAATCAGAAAATTGCAAAATTTGATTCTCTGGTTTCCTTGATATCGAGAGATTTTTGAAAAATATAAAATCCATTTTTCAACATTTATTTTATTTTTAAATTAATTAACACTCCAAAACTCAAAATAATTACAATAAAAATAATATAATTCAAAAAATCACCAAAATTGATCCAAGTGCTTCTCTGGTCATTAGGAATGTCCCCTAATTTTCTTAAGGACAGAAACTTTCCTTTGGTCATGTTATCAAATTTTCCTTGAAAATCTCTATTTTCCATCAAAATAATTACATAAATAAATTAAATACAGAAAAATCACATTTTCTCCTCTCATGTCTTTATTGACATGTGAGTGAAGTCACATAAAAATTTCAAGTTCATTTGGGTTCAATTTAGTGAGTTATGAAATTATTAAGCTTAAAGGGTAAAATGGTAATTAAACTTTTAACCCTTAATTAAAACTTTAGGTTTAATAAAAAATTAACAAGTAAAACATTTGATCTTAATCTGATTTGGATGATTGAAATTTAAATAATTAAAGGGTAGAAACCCATTAAATAATTTTAAAATGATTAAACTTTAATTAAATAATGGATTAAATTTGGAGGAATAATAAATTAGAATTATTAAAATAAGGGATATTTATTAGGAAGAGATTTATTCTTTAATTTAAAAATCCCTAAACTAATTATATCATTAATACTCAATTTTTAATTAAAATGATAACTCAAATTTAAAATATTAAAAGACTTAATTAAATTATTAAACTCTTTTGAAATTTCAATTAAAATTAAAAAAAAAAAGTAAATTAAAGATAAATTAAATTAAAATTAAATTAAATTTAATAATTAAATTAAATTAAATTAAGACAAATTAAATTAAATTAAACTAAATTAAAATTAAATTAAATTAAATTAAATTAAATAATTAAATTAAATTAAATAATTAAATTAAATTAAACAATTAAATTAAATTAAATTAAATTAAATAATTAAATTAAATTAAATCAAATCAAATTAATTAAACACCAAATCAAATTAAATTGAACTATGTTAAACTAAATTAAAACTCAATTAAATTAAGTTGAATTAAATATAACATCACCTAAGACATAAAGAATTCAAAATAAATGTAAAGCAACTTGAACACTATTCCAAATTTAAACCCTTTAACTTAAATCAAATCATTTGAATACTAATTTACCCTTGAAAGCTTTGATTATTATAACTCCTAAATGGAACATCAAATGAAGTATTACCTCACTCATAGGATATTCAAATGTCCTAGTTCACTGAGCAAGTTAACAAGACTTGAAAACCTCGGACGATCGATTCATTTATATAATTATATTCATTTGGACTTAAAACAATCCTGAAAATATTGAAAAGATGTTTAAGATTCTTCTTAAGCACTTCCTCAATATAATAGGATATTTATAAGAACAATTGGACTTAATTGTCCTTTGATGAAGAAAATCGTCCTCGAAACAAAAAAACACAAAGAACCTAGACGTCATAGGAGTCGACTAGCTATAGGATTAGGAATTTGGTAGAAAACCATAACCCTTCCCTTAGCTTTACCTAGGAACTTGCTTAAATATTCTAATTGTGTTTTAAGTGCAGCTTGGGATGACGGGAAGACCCTCCAGTGTACGCTTTTATTTTTTATTGCAATTTGCTCTCTCGCAATTTACTTTCTTACAATTTACTTTCTTGCAAATGTACTTTATTTTTCTTGCATGATAAAACAACAGTTGCATGAAAACCCACACCTTTAGGATAGTCCCTAAAACTGAAACCAAATTAAGTTAAAAGTCATTGCAAGAAAAAATTCACCGCCACAACATTTCAAAATATAAAACAACTCAAAATTTAATCACAAACAGAACACAAAACTACAATTACAACTAAATTAAAACGTCCTGTTGGATGATCGGGAATACCTCGGATGATGTAACCTACGTGTTGCTAACGGGATTTCCCACGTGTCTAAATGAAAGTGTGGAACTCATTCAATTGAGTTTAGCAAATTCATCCGGACTAAGTGAATCCGATAAAAATAATGATGCCGGAAGGATGGAACCGTGGGATCTTAACCTAGTCGTTATACTCAACTTTAAGATTTGTTTTAATCAAAATACAAGAACACTTGGAAAATTAAGACTTCTCTAAACCAAAACACTTTTCTCATCTCCCGATTTATGGTTTCTAAAACTAAACCTCTCGCAACAACAAGGAACTTGGAGCATGGTGGGCAAGCACGGCCATCGTCGTCGACAAAACCCGAGTCTACTTCAAGCAAAATCTTCTTAGAATTAAAACAACAAAGCCATAGGATTTCGAGGTAGCTTCGCTCTAGTGCAACATAAATCCTCAACTCTTCGTTAGGCATTTGCATTGCAAATTAAGCCCTAACCTGGTCTTAGGATTCGCAGGTAGTCGTCCGTACGACAATAAACCCTCACATCTTCGAGGCTATTTGTTTGATTTTATCATACAAATATAAGCCCTAATTAATTAAAATCGGCAAGATTGAAATACTAAATAAACATTAGGACTTTCCTAAACTCAAGCCAAACGATAGGATAGTCGGGAAATTACCGAAGTTCACTTCGAATCGTTGATTTCTCCTACCTTTCTTCCTTTGGATTCACAAAACAAAATGTTCCAAAATTTGATCCATTCCCTATCGAAATTCCAAAATTCAATCTTTGAAAACCTTAAACTTTGAAATTCTTGAAAGCGTAGTTATTGATTATTATCGAGAGTTTTCTTAGGTGATTCGCGTCACTTAAGATGTAATTAACTATAGGGGCTTGCCCTTATAGGGAATTTTAAAGAACCCGAGTAATATAAACCCCGTTTCGATACTTTCATATTAAGCAGGGAATTTGTCGGCTTATAAAATTGGTTCGCGGACCAAACGGATGTCACAAAACTTCTAGTTTATTTGATCGAGCCCCACCATCAAGCGAGGTGTCTATCCTTAGGGATAGATACACGGTTTGCATGGTGCGGTGCTCGTTTATATAAACTATTTGGGATGTGAGATCGGTTTAATCTCATATCTTAAAACTTTCAAATTTAAAAATTATTTTCAAAGCCAAATACTACTTTCTAAATTATATATATATTTAAATCAAATTTAAAATTTAAATTCGCCGACAACTTCGTTAGGCGACCCCCTCTTTAAAATACAATACAACCTAAAATATGCCGACAAACTTCGACGACTCCGCTGAGGACAATTCCTCTCTCCATTATAATCAAATAATTTCGTTTTCAAAAATCGGTAGTGTATCCATGTCCCTAATGGATCAAACTACCCTTCTTTCCGTTGGAATACTATGTTCATTTCTATCTCGAACAAGTATAGCCAACATTCTCTCGGATTTAGGAGCCATCGTTTAGACACCCCTAAACGGAGAGGTTCCGAGATCCTTTTACCTCATTTCCGAGTCGAGGTGGACCCCCGATAGGTGTTAGTTTAGGTGTGATCCTTCGAGTCGTGAAGTCTTGTTTAAGACTCTCTTTTCCTTTCCAACTCTGAACCGGATTCCTTACATTCTCTACACCTTTGAACATTCCGTTCTAAATAAACAAACCCTCTAATAAGTGATTCTTTTAACAAATGATTCTTTTTTATAAATACATGAACAAAGAATAAGTTCGGACTTTTTTCATTTCCTTTCTTTTCGTCCTAAAGAAAAGAAGCATAACTCAGGACCGACAAACCGAATTTACCTTGCAGAAATGGAAGCCCCGAAACCGATTTTCTCCTTCACCAACGGATTCGGACTTCGCCGTCTATAAGGATGAGCCGCCCGACAATGGGATCATCCGATTTGGACGAGGATTTGAAAACACGAACGTCAAGGTCACCGACGTCTCCCTCTTCGCACCGACGAACAAGGTATCCGAAGCCGAGGAACCACTCGCTCGAGTTCAACCTCAGGTCGACCCAAGAGTTTCCTCCCCGCAAAGGGTCCCGACTAGGAGGAGTACCGCCGTCCGCAGGAGGACCGTTCTCACTACCCCCACCGGTCTAGTTGTTTCGCACCTACCCCGACTTCGCCAAATCAAAGGGGAAAGGAATCCGGAACTATGATAAACCCGTTACCGTGAAGGGTACGGATCTTCCCGTAAGACCTTCGTCTTCGAAATCGGGTCCGGTTCGAAGATTCCTTCGCCGACAAAGACCCAAAGAAGAAATAGAAATAGAAGGATCGCCGGGGAAGCCGTAGCCGCCGAGATCGCCTTCCTCGAGGAAATTCCGTAGTTGCCGGAATATACACCGTTACCGAATATACACCACCGCTCGACTACATACCACTTTTGGGAGGAAGCAGGTTCCATCCCCTCCCGCCGCAGAGGATGAGGAGAATGTTCGAAAGATTGTCGCCACATTACCACGACCGCATACTACAACAATAGCCGCAAGAAAAGAACTAGAACTACGCCGTTTCGCTCGACCGCAAACTTTGGTAGAAAGCTAGCAAAGAAGGAAAACTGCTCCGTGTCGGAAATTCTACGAAGGATAGGACGGGTGCCAGTCAAATCCCGTCTTGGGCCTCGAGTAGAACCCGCCGTCATGATAGAAAAGCCAAGCAAGAGAATGAAGGCTAGCCCGCCTGTCGTAGTATCAGGATTACAGATTAGGGAGGATACCACCTTCCAAGCATTTGGTCGATGAGACCATCCGGTCATAGACCTTCCGCCGCTAGAAGGATGGTGTGGCGTCCCACTACGGGGCGATTGAGACCGAAACGACAGCTCGAGAAAGAAAGTCTTGCCGGGAGGCCGGAATGCGAAGAAAGTGCTACCGCGATGAAGGGGACTCGTGAAAAAGGACCCGGCAACCATCGCATGACAACCACAAAGATACACGAAAGCTCCGCTAGAAGATGCCATGGAAAAGCTGAGAACCGACATCCGACGGTTGGCAAAAGAAAGAGAAGAAAAGTTCGGAGATGAGATCGACTCATCGGAATTCATGGACAATGAATATGCGAGAAATCAACATGGTTGAGACACGAGCTTCATCGGCTTCTCAAGGTGCTCCCGCAAGCTGCAGAAGAGAGGAGCCGGAACCGATGAAGAGACGAGCTTCAGGAAAAGGACGACACGATCGTTCAAATGGCGAAGAGGATGGAAGAGATGGCCATAGCTCTAGCCACTCTCCAAAGTCAAGTACAACCACATAGAGAGACACCCCCAGAGGTCATTCACATCGTAGACGGAGGAAAGGAGATTACATCCGTCAATGGGGATGACCAGCTGAAAAGGATACAGCACAAAGTATGATCCCCGAAAAGGATATCAAGAACTTGGTAGAGCAACGAGGTGCGAGAAGCCCTAGCACAATCGAAGAACGGGACATCCATTCGGACGGGTAGACCTTACCCGGAAGAATTCGACGCGATCCAATACCCGAAAGGCTTCGTACCACCTCCGTTTAAGACCTTCGACGAAACCGGGAACCCCCGACAGCATGTTGCACACTTTCGTGCCGCTTGTTGCAATGCCGGCGGGAGCGATGCGCTACTCTTCCGACAGCTCGTTAGTAGTCCGTCGGGAATCGCCTTCGACCGGTATGCGAATTACCCAACGGTTCCGTGAAGACATTCTCGGAGCTAGAGAGTCTCTTCATTAAGCGATTTGTCGGAGCTCGGCACCACATCACTATAGGTGATTTAGTGGTAGAGAAACAAAGGCCGAATGAAACTTTGGTGGATTACATACTTCGATGGAGAAACTTAAGCATGAAGTGTGAACCACAACCGCAAGAACAACATGCGATCGGCATCTTGCTTAAAAGCATTCACGGTCCGATAAGCACTTCTCCTCAAGGGATTCACTATTAAGACGTTTCGAGAAGTTGTTAAGCAAGGCCGGAAGCTTGCAAGAAGAGGCGAAGCAATTAAGTTTTGCCGACAAGACGGACAAGCAGAAGCCGGTGAAGACCTTCGAAAAGAAATCCGGGATCGTTGCAGCAGTTGATAAAGGCAAACAACCGATGCAAATACCACCAGAACGGCCGCGGCAACCACAACAAGATTACCAGCAACCCCGATCCAGCTATCAGTCGTCTCCGCAGTATGAACAACCGTCTCGTCCGCAACGTACATTGAGGGAGCTTCTGAGCAGAGAATATCCGTTCAAAAATGAAGCAGTACCGAAGATGTTCCGTAGCTTAATGAAAACTCCAGATTTCCAGCGCCAGAGCCCAAAAGACCGGAGGAAGTCAACGGAAAGGTGATCCCAACTTTCGCCCCTACCATCGGATGCTCGGGCACAAGATGTAAGACCGCATTACCTTCAAAAGTTGGCTCAACGACAACCTTCGGAAAGGAAATATAACAATCCCGAAGGAGTACATGAAGGAACCCCGTAAAGGAGGTTCCGTCAATGTTATCTCAACCGATCCCGTCATCCCGATAGATCCCTATGCAATCGACGATGGATGGACTACCGCTCGGACGAGATCTTCGAAGAAGATTTTAGACAACATCCGAACCGCTTCGGTGCGAGCTTCAATTCGTAGTTCGAGACCCGTTAAGCCGGTACTATCACTTGCGATAGAAGAACCACCTCGACAGGAGAAAATCGAAGAGAAGAAGAAAATCGACGAAGAAGAGGGGACCGAGACTCCTAAGGCTGGACTAGGGGCCGCTTATCCTAGGATAGTTGTTTCCGATTCGGGGAGAAATCCCTCGAACCTCCGATTTTGTATGATTATCCGCTCACTTTGGTGGGATCATATAATGATAAGGGTGATGGCGTTGGCTACGTTTTGACTCGTTTCTAACGATTACGTAACTAGCGACAATCCGGGCGTCGATTTCGATACCAACAACAATTCTCAAATCATACATGATCTCGACGATCACAATGACGAAGAAGGCATCCATCAAGGAGGCTACGAGAGTTCAACAAGCAACGGATCTATCTCGCGAGTTTCGAGGAGCTCCGGCTACGATAGAGTTAGAGCCTTCGGATTTTGAAGATAATCCGGAAGAGCCCGTCATTCCGATTCGAGGAGGAGACACCGACAAACTCAACACTAGATTCGAAGAAATTACGAAGTCAACTTGAGAAGTGGAAGAGTTCTACCTCCGAGAATGGGTCCAAAAGACAAAGGAAAGCAGGTGGTTGTTCAAGAAGAACCAACCCCAGCAGAAGAAATACCCATTCGAGAAGAAGCCGAGACGCAGGAGAACAAAGTGGACTACAACGTGCTAGCCCATCTTAGGAAACTACCGGCCAAACTGAGCATTTACGACGCTCTCATCTTATCAAAGGAGATGAGAGAAGCTCTGATCAAGGCCTTACTTGATCCGGAAATTTGCTTAGCTCAAATGGCCGGAGATTCCTTAGATGAGGTTTGCTCGTTAAAGGAACAACGAGGTGTTACCTTCACGGACAATGACCTACTACTTGGGACGACGCATCACAACCAACCGTTGTACATTTCGATTACAATTGGGAAGTTTACGCTCTCCGGAGTATTGGTGGATCCGGGAGCATCAATCAATATAATGAGTCTTCGAACACTAGTATATTTGGAAATTGATGCTCGTGAGCTCGAGGCCGACAAAATGTTATTAAGAGGATTCAACCGAAAGGAGAAAGAGCCCTCGGGTCAATAACGCTATCGATGAAGACCGGTGATTTAGCAAAGACAACCGCAAAATTTCATATAATCGATTCGAAACGTCGTTCAACGCTCTACCTGGGCCGACCATGGATACATGAAAACAGGATGGTACCATCATCTCTACACCAGTGCATCAAGTACTACGATGGAGGGGAACAGTGCATCAAAGGTGACTTGCAACCATTCTCCGTACATGAAATTGGAATCCATGAAGATGCGGCTTTTTATGCACCGCCAAAGAAAACAATCTTCTCCAGAGATACCGTAACAAATAAAGCAAAGAAAGTTTAGGACAACGAAGAACCTGAAGTTCTAGTCCAACAGTCACTCACCACTCCCTTCCGGCGAGATGGTGAAGGTTTCTCCACAACTCGCATCCGAGGTCGAGGCCGGGGACGAGGCCGTGGTAGAGACACTAGGACAATTGGACGTAAGAAACCAGCCATCAATGTTGATTGGGAAGATAGTTCTGAAGAGGAAAAAGAAATCAAGCAAGAAGCAGCAACAATAAGTCGAAAGAAGCCGCAATACAAGATCTCCCTCTAAGATGAAAAGAACGAAGAATACAAATCAATGTACGAGAAGATTAACCACTACGTACATACTATGACCCTAACTCCGATCCATTCTAATAAGATCGAGGGTATGGAGGTCAAAGAGGTACGTAGTGATGGTGCAAAGCCGATCAAATTCTACCGTGGTGCTTCTTCCTCCAAAACTGAAAATAATGTACAATTCGAAGATGTCACTTCATATGAATTAATGGAATTACCTTTTGAGTGGTACTCTCCCTGTGTTCAAAATTTAATTCAACGTGGTTTCTTACCTCGACAATGGACAAAAGGCCAATCACAACATTTTGAAAAGTTATGGAATAACTCCGACCGTCCTCCCAATTCAAAGTATGGACTCGGATTCGGCACGCAGGGTCGGCTGACGATACCGAATTTTGCTTGGTTGTCACTTGCAAGTCCAATGAAAACCGCATGGAAACTACGGACGAACTCGAAGATTTACAAATTGGAAACGCTCCACCGAATTCGAAGAAGAAATTAAATCCACAATAGATGAGTTAACGGAAGTTAACTTAGGTACTAACAAAGAGCCTGAGACCTACCTTTGTTAGCTCCTTACTCAATAAAGAAGACTCCGAAGAAATAATCAAGTTATTAATGGAATTTAAAGACCGTTTTGCTTGGAGCTACGATGAAATGCCGGATTAGCCCCGGGGTTGCGATCCATAAGCTAGGAGTGGATCCTACTGCTCTCGGTCGGACAAGGTCCCGTAAGAATGCGTCTAGAAATCGAACAACAAGTCATAGCCGAAGTTAAAAAGCTAATAGACGCTAAATTTGTCCGTGAAGAACAATACCCGACCCGGTTAGCCTAATGTGGTGCCGGTCGAAAGAAGAATGGTCGGATCGAATTTGTGTGGACTTCGGAGATTTAAACAAGGCATGTCCAAAAGATGAATTCCCTCTACCGATCCTGCAATTAATGATCGACATTGCTTCAACGCATGAAATATTTTCATTCATGGATGGATCTTCGGATACAACCAGATAAAAATGGCTCCGTAAGATGAAAAACTTACAAAGACTCGAACGCCGATCGGAGTATTTTGCTACACGATGATGCCATTCGGACCGAAGAACGCGAGAGCAACCTACCAAAGAGCAATGACAAGAATTTTTGATGATCTCATCCACAATCAAGTCGAATGCTATGTGGACGATGTCGTCATCAAAAGCAAAGTAAAGGAAAACCACTCGTATGATTTGAGAATTGTTTTCGAACGATTAAGACAATTTAACCTTAAGATGAATCCCTTAAAATGCGCCTTCGGCGTCACCTCCGGGAAATTCTTAGGATTCGTTGTCCGACATCGTGGAATTGAAATCGACCCGGAGAAGATTAAAGCTATCTTAGAAATGCCGCCTCCCAAAACCTTAAAACAACTACGATCTTTTCAAGGGAAGTTGGCATATATTCGACGCTTTATCTCAAACCCGTCGAGTAGGTGTCGGCCTTTCTCGGCGCTAGTTAAAAAGGACGCCAAATTTATTTGGGAAGAGAAATGCCGAAGGCCTTCGAAGACATTAAACGATATTTAATGACACCTCTCGTCTTAGCAGCCCCGGTCTCGTGTAGACCGGCGATACTTTACACCGCGGCTTTAGATGACTCTCTCGGAGCCCCGTTAGCCTGAGTCAATGATGAGGGTAAAGAAAATGCTCTTTACTACTTAAGCCGTCGTTTACTTCCGACGGAAGTAAGGTATCCCGCAATTGAAAAGCATTGTTTGGCCCCGATCTTCGCCGCTCGAAAGCTCGGGCACTACATGCTTTCTCATAAGATCAACCTAATCTCGAAGTTTAATCCATTGCAATACTTGATGACTCGTCCAACACTTTCCGACGGACTTGCCGGATGGTCAATGATATTATTGCAATTCGATATAACTTTCGTGCCTCGCGTGCCGTAAAGGGACAAGTCTTAGCGGACTTCCTCGCGAGCACATCCTTTGCCGCCGAATCTCCTCTCAATGACGATTTGCCGGATGAACAAATAATGAGCCTAGAAGACCCCGATGATCGACGTTGGGAATTGTATTTCGACGGAGCATCTTCGAAGACACAAAGACGAAGAATCGCAAGTGATAGTGCTCGGTAAGGCGGAGAATCGGGCTAATCTTTATAACACCGGAGCGGGGGATGTTAAGATACTCCTACCACTTGACGAACCGTGTACAAACAACGAAGCGGAATACGAAGCCCTCATAACGGGATTGGAATTAACTATTCAAATGGGGATAACGGACATCAACATCTACGGGGATTCGCGAGTTAATCATTCAACGGATCGTCGGACAATACGGAATTTTTAAACCAAGACTCGAACAATACTTCCAAGTATGCCATACAGCTATTGGAACGGATTCCAAATGTAACGATCTACAAAATTCCCGAAAAGAAAATGCTCTCAGCAGATGCTTTAGCCCGTCTCGCAAAAGAATTTGCTCGTTTGCAAGATGAATCGGTGGAAGTGTCGGTTCACGGACGTCGAGTCCTATCACGACTTGACATAGACATGATACACAAATCGGAAGAAGGAAAAGAATCGATTGCAGGCAGTGACGGAAAACACGGTAAGATTGGCGACGACCATCGATGAACTACCCGCAAACGGGAAAGCTACCGGACGATAGGTCGCTCGGCCCATCGGATCAAGAAAAGAACTGCGTCCTACGCATTAATAAACAACACATTGTACAGTAAGGTCTTTTGATCAAATGTGCCTAAGGTGCTTAAGCGGGTCCGAGGCCCGTGAAATCGTTAAAGAGGTGCATTCAGGACTCGTGGCGCTCACCGATCGGGTCCAAAAATGAAGATGAAAATTAAAAGACTAGGGTACTACCGGCCCTCGATGATGACCGATCGCATGAAAATCGCCAAGAGCTGTCACCAATGCCAAGTGCACGGAGTGGTTCTACACCAACCTCCAAATGTGCTACACCCGACAATTGCGTCGTGGCCGTTTGAATGTTGGGGCACAGATATAGTGGGTCCAATAGAACCACCATCTTCGAAAGGACATCGTTTCATTCTTGCGGCTACGGATTACTTTTCCGAGTGGGCGTAAGCAGTTCCACTTAGAGAAGTGAAAGCACACCACGTGCTGCAGCTTTTCAAGAACCAAGTTGTCTACCGTTTCGGAGTGCCGCCGAGATCATCTCGTATAATGGGTCAGCATTCGAAGCACACAAATCAACAATTTTGTCGGGAGACACGGAATCGACCGGCGATACTCGACAATTTACTACCCAAGAGCAAACGGTCTCGCCGAGGCTTTTAATAAAACTCTCGTTCAAATCTTAAAGAAAACCTCGGACGATAATAAGAGAAATTGGCACGAGAAATTGTTAGAAGCCTTATGGGCCTACCGGACAACCTTCGAACTCCTACTCAAGCTACACCTTATGCTTCGGTGTATGGGTCCGAGGCAAGTGTTACCTTTAGAGGTTCGGCTTCCTTCACTTAGAATTGCGAGTTGCAAACAAGATCACGACGAAGAAAACGCCGGACTACGACTCGAAGAATTAGAAAGCTTGGAAGGGAAAAGACTTGCGGCGCAACGGAATTTAGAACTATACCAAGCTAAAATGGTTCAAGCCCATGACAACCGGGTCCGCCCAAGAACCTTCAAAGTTGGTGATTTAGTTCTCGTTCTCAAGAGACCTATTCTTGCACACCGCAAGATAGGAGGAAAATTTGAACCCACTTGGGAAGGACAGGTCTGTGGTTGAAGCAAGTATACTCGGAGGTTCCTACCAGCCTAGTGAATTGCTGGGGAGAACGACATATGCTTCCGATCAACGGACGATACTTGAAAAAATATTACGCTACCTGATGTTTCGAAGGAATGAATTCTTCATCCCTGAGAAACACGGGTGAAGTAATTACTTATGATTGGGTCCGAACTCAAAAATAAAAAATGTGCTAAAATAAATAAAATCATGATAATAAAGTTTTCCTTGTTTTCAAATTTCAAATCAAATCCTCAATCAAATTCCAAATCCAATCTCGATCAAGTTTCAAACTTGATCTTCCAAATTTCAAATCAAATCTTAAATCAAATTTCAACCGAGTTCAAACTCATCCTTCCAAATTTCCAAATTTCTGAATTTAATCTTTCCAGGCTTCAAGTCTCAATCAAATTCAAACTCTTTTGGGTCGAGGATTTTACATCCAAGACTGCACTGCTTTAGGATTCTTTTCCTATTGCACTGAAATACATCAAATTCAAACCTTTTGGGTCGAGGATTTTACATCCAAGATCGCACCGCTTTAGGATTCTTTTCCTATTGCACCTGAAATACATCAAATTCAAACCTTTTGGGTCGAGGATTTTACATCCAAGATCGCACTTTGCTTTAGGATTCTTTTCCTATCGCACTGAAATACATCAAATTCAAACCTTTTGGGTCGAGGATTTTACATCCAAGACCGCACCGCTTTAGGATTCTTTTCCTATCGCACTCGAAGTACATCAAATCAAACTCTTTTGGGTCGAGGATTTTACATCCAAGATCGCATTGCTTTAGGATTCTTTTCCTATTGCACTGAAATACATCAAATCAAACTCTTTTGGGTCGAGGATTTTACATCCAAGATCGCATCGCTTTAGGATTCTTTTCCTATCGCACTCGAAATACATCAAATTCAAACCTTTTGGGTCGAGGATTTTACATCCAAGATCGCACCGCTTTAGGATTCTTTTCCTATTGCACCTGAAGTACATCAAATCAAACTCTTTTGGGTCGAGGATTTTACATCCAAGATCGCACTCGCTTTAGGATTCTTTTCCTATCGCACTCGAAATACATCAAATCAAACTCTTTTGGGTCGAGGATTTTACATCCAAGATCGCATCGCTTTAGGATTCTTTTCCTATCGCACTGAAATACATCAAATTCAAACCTTTTGGGTCGAGGATTTTACATCCAAGACTCGCATTCGCTTTAGGATTCTTTTCCTATCGCACCTGAAATACATCAAATCAAACTCTTTTGGGTCGAGGATTTTACATCCAAGACTGCACTGCTTTAGGATTCTTTTCCTATTGCACTGAAGTACATCAAATCAAACTCTTTTGGGTCGAGGATTTTACATCCAAGACTGCACTGCTTTAGGATTCTTTTCCTATTGCACTGAAGTACATCAAATTCAAACTTTTGGGTCAAGGATTTTACATCCAAGACCTGCACCGCTTTAGGATTCTTTTCCTATTGCCTTCGAAGTACATCAAATTCAAACTTTTGGGTCAAGGATTTTACATCCAAGATCGCACTCTGCTTTAGGATTCTTTCCCTATTGCACTCTGAAATACATCAAATCGAATTCCGGGGTTAAGGAATTTACATCCGAGATCGCATTGCTTTAGGATTCTTTTCCTATCGCATCGAAATACATCAAAATCAAACTCTTGAGGTTAAGGATTTTACATCCAACACCGCATTACTGCGAGATATCTTCTCATTGCAACGATTCAATCTAATCAATTCAATTTTCTTTCGAGGTTGGAGATGTTACATCTAAAACCTCAAAATCCCAATTTTCATTTCAAATCAAATCCCTCAAATTAATTTTGACAAAACTTCAATCTAAATTGAAACTCCAAACTAAAAATTTAAACTCACACATCAAAACATAAATTGAAACAAAATAAAATCTAAATCGAAATTCCCCCAGATCATGTGATTTGGGATTTACCTCCTCTTCCTTTCCCCGGCGAGAGTTCGAGAATCTCCGGTTCCGGAGATATACTTGACACTCCCCGCGAAACTCTTCTACTTCGTCCCAAGTTCGTCACTTGGACATCTCGTGTTGGTTTTGTTGATCGCTTCGGTCAACACCAATACGCACGGTGTGCTCCGTCGGCTCACCACACCTATTGGGGGTCCATTTGTTGACCTCATTTTCGATGAGGTCTTCCCTTCTTCTTTTTAGTGCTTAGGATCTAGCCTTAGGCTTTTCCTTTGACTATCTTAGAGGACTAGAATTGGGACCCGCCTTTTAGAAATTCAAACCACTTCTAAACTCCCCGCAAACTCCACAAACTTGACTATAGACCCCTAATCACCTAGAGGGTTGAAATCGAATGTGGAAGTTTAAAGGATGAGTTCCTATAGGACTCTTTGGCCTTAGGACCGCCACTGGGTGGCCCGGTCCGGTGAGGGGGCCGACTTACACTACACTTACACACTACATTTCCACACACTTCCTAAAACCACACCCATACCCAACTTAACCTCCCGACTCATGTAGGTGATTCACATGGATGGTCCTTAACCCCTAAGCCCTTGGCTAAGAGGGTTAGGAACAACATAGTAAATGCCTCAAATGAGTCCTTTCATGGCTCATATGGGCTTGAAATGGCTTCATGGCTCAACCAAAATGATTTCTTTCCACCTAGGTTCACCCAATCTTCAATTTCCCAAATTTTCAATTTTGACCCCGAGACCCTACACCTACTAAACCTACCCAAAACCCTCGAAATTACCCAAATTTTTGCAAAATTTCCAAATTACCCAAAATTTTCCAAAATCAATCCCAAACATCTCCAAATCACTCAAATTGATCATCCATACCCAAAAATACCAAAGATTCCAAAAATACCCCCCAATACCCTCCAAATACCCAAAATACCCTTCTTGGCCTAAAAAATCCAAAAATTCAGAAAATTCCCAAAAAATTTTAGAAAATCCCAAATATTCCCAATTTCATTTTGTCCAACTACACCATGGGCCAATTTTGTCAATTTACCCTACTTTTGTCAAAACCCCCAATTAGACCCATTTTAACCCTAAGTGAACCCAATGTCAAACCAAACCTACCCAATTGACCCCAATTTTGGTCCAATTCAATTCTAAACTTCAATTCAACATTCCCAATACCAATTTAGACCAAATCCAACTCCAATTTGATTGACATTTGGATCCAATCTCACTTTTGGCCTTAAAGCCCAAATTTGGACCCATGACCCAAACTTAACCCAAACTTACCCAATTCAACTCCAATTAACCTCAAATCTTTTCTAAATCTTCCTTAACATTCCCACAAACAAAACCCTAACATGATTTGCTCAAAATTTAGACCCAAACCCCACTCAAACTCAATCCAAGGTCAAAAGGCCCATTTTTGACCTAAACCCAAACCTAACCCAAATTCAACCCAATTCAAATCCAAATCACCCCCAATTTGTTTCAAATCACTCATGACACATCCATGAGCTAAACCCAACAATTATTTGGCCCAACCTCTTTACAAAATTCCCATCCATAAATTCATTTTCAAAACTTAAAAGGCCCATTCCTTAAACCATTTTAAAAGCCCACTTCCACCAAATCCAAAACCCCAAAAATTCTTCCAAAGCCCATATGACATTTCCCCTCATCATATTTTCAATTAAAATCATCCCTAAGTCCTAAACCAATCATCAAATAATTCTAAATGAAGCTTCATCCAAATTTCCACCAAATTATCCAAAATCCTTAAAATCCTTTTTTATGAAATTGACTTCACTTTTCCCAAGCCAAATGGAGCCATGGAGCCATGCACAAGCCATATGCAAGCCATGAGAGCCTCTTTACATGTCACCATGCCATTTTGGGCAAAAGGAGGAGGCTCTTTCCTTAATTCCTAAAGGTGATTAACCACTTCCATGATTCCACTAAACCATGCTTAAGCCTAATTGTGCTTGGATGGTGACTTGACCCTACTGATTATGCTGAGCCAAATAACTTTTCCCTCAGCCAAAACCAGGCCTTGGGTGGTGCACCTAGCCCAAATGGGTGGGTTGACCCATTTAGGTCCAAATCTAGCCATGCCCCATTCCACTTTGGATCAAAGCCTTTACACATGTCCATGGCCAATTGATTGCACAAACCTCCAGCCACGACCCACTCGACCTTGAGGGTGACCCATGCTCGGCCGGCCGGCCACTGAGCCGCCGGAAAACACCATGGCCGAGAGCTCACATGTGAGCCAACATTGAAATTCTCACTTGCCGAGCCGCCCTTGCCTAGTGGTCACCATGGTCGTTCTTCTCCTCACCGAGCAGCTCGATCCCAAGCCCTAACTCCCCCGGGAGGCCTCCCGACCGACTCTACTTAAACTCCACCCCTCTCGGCCATGAGAGGAGAGAAGCACAAAACCTTGCCAAAACTCGCCAAAATTGTTCCGGACCCTTCTCCATCCTTAGAGCACTTGATCCCCAGGTGAAATCCCCCTGCCATTTCTCCTCTCGTAAGCTCGATTTCGGAGTTGAAATTCCACCCAAAACCGGGACACTTCTCCACGGTGAGCCAATTCCCAAATTGATTGGCTCTACACCTTCACCGGACCAAGAGAAGGTGTCCACCATCAAAAGCCCCATCTCCGGACCACCCGGCTGCTCCAACCTCCAAGCTTTGTGATCGGGCTTGGTCGAAATCATATCCGGACAATTCACTGGACCGGGAGACTTCATCCGGAGCTTGCTTGGGACCCAATCGAAGGTGCAACAACTCTCGGATTGAAGCCACACTTCTCCGAGCCAAGGTATGAGCTAACTCTTCATCCCGAGCTTCGAAGATTCTCTATTTCAAATGCCTTAGTTTCGATGCATGTTAACCGTATAGATGCGTTCGTCTCTTCAAGACGAATCCATAGAGTATAAGAACGTAAAAATCCATTGAGAATCGAGTGAGATCTTAGGGATTTAGTGTGGACGGCTCTCGGGTGAGAACACTTGGGGACGATGAACGGATGCCGTCCATTCAATACACGCGCGGACGAACGGCTCAGATGGCGTCGGACCAGAAACGGTGCGAGAACCGCGGGGCCGGGCCGGCGACTCAAGTGGCGGCGTCGAATGGGAGCGCGCCGCGTGGCCTTTCGGAGGCTGCCGAGGATGCGCCGGCGCCGCGTGGATAAATAGAAAATTAGGGTATTTTCTTATTTATTTAATTCCCTAAACTTCAAAAATTCATATCTCCGTGTAGAAAAATCACAAAAATAAAATAAAAATACCCTCTTGCTCGAGTGAAGAGAGGAGAATAATGTGGAAAAGAAATCACTTAATTTCATCAAATATTTTATTTTTTATAATTTATTTACTCTCTGCATTGTTTTAATTCTCCATGCATGCATACAATTCACCATGGCATGAGACCATAGGGCTTTTGAAGCCTCCGAATTTGGGAACATTCCCTGAATTTTCCAAAGTCGGAGGCCATCCCTATGAAGAGTTCTTGATTTTTCAAGTTCAGGTCATCTGTTTTGAGTATTCTAATTCCAGTAAATAGCATGTTGTGAAATAAATTCTAGGAAAATTTGGTGATGTTCCTTATGACCGGAGAACCACTAGGAAAAATAGATTTTGGCTTAGTTCATTTAAAACAACCCTAATTGGCTTAAACACCCAAAATAGGTCTTTAATTAATTAGAGTTAACCGGGCATCAAATTGACTTGAAATCAATTCTCCACTGACCTTTAGGATCAGAGGAACCCACCATAAAAATTTGAGGTCAATTGGACTTGGTTAGCCCTACTAATTGGGTTGATTAAGTCACTTAGCCATTATAAACTTTAAAAATTCATAACTTTTAAAACACTTTTTAAAAATCTATCAAATTGGTTTTGGAGCCTCTCTGATATCAGGGAATCTAAGAAAATTAAAATTTCAATTTTCTAAAAAAGTTGATTTTTAATAATATTTTAATATTTTTAATAATTAAAAAATAATAAAAATCACAAAAATAATAAAATTCACCAAAATGTCACATTTTGAATTTTAATCACTTAGGAACAAATCCCACATTTTTCCTAGGTCTATTTAGTGAGATATTGAATTTTAAAACCCTAGGGTAATTTTAAAATTAAAAAAATGTATTTTCTAGCATTTTCACTAAAATAATTATAATAAATCATAGAAAAATCAGAAAATTGCAAAATTTGATTCTCTGGTTTCCTTGATATCAGAGAGATTTTTGAAAAATATAAAATCCATTTTTTAACATTTATTTTATTTTTAAATTAATTAACACTCCAAAACTCAAAATAATTACAATAAAAATAATATAATTCAAAAAATCACCAAAATTGATCCAAGTGCTTCTCTGGTCATTAGGAATGTCCCCTAATTTTCTTAAGGACAGAAACTTTCCTTTGGTCATGTTATCAAATTTTCCTTGAAAATCTCTATTTTCCATCAAAATAATTACATAAATAAATTAAATACAGAAAAATCACATTTTCTCCTCTCATGTCTTTATTGACATGTGAGTGAAGTCACATAAAAATTTCAAGTTCATTTGGGTTCAATTTAGTGAGTTATGAAATTATTAAGCTTAAAGGGTAAAATGGTAATTAAACTTTTAACCCTTAATTAAAACTTTAGGTTTAATAAAAAATTAACAAGTAAAACATTTGATCTTAATCTGATTTGGATGATTGAAATTTAAATAATTAAAGGGTAGAAACCCATTAAATAATTTTAAAATGATTAAACTTTAATTAAATAATGGATTAAATTTGGAGGAATAATAAATTAGAATTATTAAAATAAGGGATATTTATTAGGAAGAGATTTATTCTTTAATTTAAAAATCCCTAAACTAATTATATCATTAATACTCAATTTTTAATTAAAATGATAACTCAAATTTAAAATATTAAAAGACTTAATTAAATTATTAAACTCTTTTGAAATTTCAATTAAAATTAAAAAAAAAAAGTAAATTAAAGATAAATTAAATTAAAATTAAATTAAATTTAATAATTAAATTAAATTAAATTAAGACAAATTAAATTAAATTAAACTAAATTAAAATTAAATTAAATTAAATTAAATTAAATAATTAAATTAAATTAAATTAAATAATTAAATTAAATTAAACAATTAAATTAAATTAAATTAAATTAAATAATTAAATTAAATTAAATCAAATCAAATTAATTAAACACCAAATCAAATTAAATTGAACTATGTTAAACTAAATTAAAACTCAATTAAATTAAGTTGAATTAAATATAACATCACCTAAGACATAAAGAATTCAAAATAAATGTAAAGCAACTTGAACACTATTCCAAATTTAAACCCTTTAACTTAAATCAAATCATTTGAATACTAATTTACCCTTGAAAGCTATGATTATTATAACTCCTAAATGGAACATCAAATGAAGTGTTACCTCACTCATAGGATATTCAAATGTCCTAGTTCATCGAGCAAGTTAACAAGACTTGAAAACCTCGGACGATCGATTCATTTATATAATTAAATTCATTTGGACTTAAAACAATCCCGAAAATATTGAAAAGATGTTTAAGATTCTTCTTAAGCACTTCCTCGATATGATAGGATATTTATAAGAACAATTGGACTTAATTGTCCTTTGATGAAGAAAATCGTCCTCGAAACAAAAAAAACACAAAGAACCTAGACGTCATAGGAGTTGACTAAGCTATAGGATTAGGAATTTGGTAGAAAACCATAACCCTTCCCTTAGCTTTACCTAGGAACTTGCTTAAATATTCTAATTGTGTTTTAAGTGCAGCTTGGGATGACGGGAAGACCCTCCAGGTACGCTTTTATTTTTTATTGCAATTTGCTCTCTTGCAATTTACTTTCTTACAATTTACTTTCTTGCAAATGTACTTTATTTTTCTTGCATGATAAAACAACGATTGCATGAAAACCCACACCTTTAGGATAGTCCCTAAAGCTGAAACCAAATTAAGTTAAAAGTCATTGCAAGATAAAATTCACCGCCACAACATTTCAAAATATAAAACAACTCAAAATTTAATCACAAACGGAACACAAAACTACAATTACAACTAAATTAAAACGTCCTGTTGGATGATCGGGAATACCTCGGATGATGTAACCTACGTGTTGCTAACGGGATTTCCCACGGTCTAAATGAAAGTGTGGAACTCATTCAGTTGAGTTTAGCAAATTCATCTGGACTAAGTGAATCCGATAAAAATAATGATGCCGGAAGGATGGAACCGTGGGATCTTAACCGGTGTCATTATAATCAACTTTAAGATTTGTTTTAATCAAAATACAAGAACACTTGGAAAATTAAGACTTCTCTAAACCAAAACACTTTTCTCATCTCCCGATTTATGGTTTCTAAAACTAAACCTCTGCAACAACAAGGAACTTGGAGCATGGTGGGCGACACGGCCATCGTCGTCGGCAAAACTCGAGTCTACTTCGAGCAAAATCTTCTTAGAATTAAAACAACAAAGCCATAGGATTTCGAGGTAGCTTGCCTAGTGCAACATAAATCCTCAACTCTTCGTTAGGCATTTGCATTGCAAATTAAGCCCTAACCGGTCTTAGGATTCCGAGGTAGTCGTCCGGTACGACAATAAACCCTCACATCTTCTAGGCTATTTGTTTGATTTTATCATACAAATATAAGCCCTAATTAATTAAAATTGGCAAGATTGAAATACTAAATAAACATTAGGACTTTCCTAAACTCAAGCCAAACGATAGGATAGTCGGGAAATTACCGAAGTTCACTTCGAATCAGTGATTTCTCCTACCTTTCTTCCTTTGGATTCACAAAACAAAATGTTCCAAAATTTGATCCATTCCCTATTGAAATTCCAAAATTCAATCTTTGAAAACCTTAAACTTTGAAATTCTTGAAAGCGAGTTATTGATTATTATCGAGAGTTTTCTTAGGTGATTCCCGTCACTTAAGATGTAATTAACTATAGGGGCTTGCCCTTATAGGGAATTTTAAAGAACCCGAGGTAATATAAACCCTGTTTGATACTTTCATATTAAGCGGGGAATTTGTCGGCTTATAAAATTGGTTCGCGGACCAAACGGATGTCACAAAACTTCTAGTTTATTTGATCGAGCCCCACCATCGAGCGATGTGTCTCATCCTTAGGGATAGATACACGGTTTGTGGTGCGGTGCTCGTTTATATAAACTATTTGGGATGTGAGATCGGTTTAATCTCATATCTTAAAACTTTCAAATTTAAAAATTATTTTCAAAGCCAAATACTACTTTCTAAATTATATATATATTTAAATCAAATTTAAAATTTAAATTCGCCGACAACTTCTGTTAGGTGACCCCCCTTTTAAAATACAATACAACCTAAAATATGCCGACAGACTTCTTTGGTTCAAATGCTACAACGAGGAGACCCATCTTGTTCACAAAATGACGATACACTTCCTATGATATCTCGCCCTATACTTAGAAATAATGTATGGAGACGAGAATCTTTGGGAGGAATCTCAGATACCATGAGTACCCCTATACACAATTCTCGGGAAAAAAGTTGTGAAAAGCTGAACCACTCCGTGCACTTTACGTAAACTTAATATGCTAGAATTTGATATAGATGTGTATAAAGATATTTAATAATCACAGAGTTAATCTTTCAACGCAAGTATACGTATAGCTCAAGTAATACAGGGCTCTAAAAGAGTCCTGGATATCGATCCCACAGGGATAGTATAGAGGCTACGGACTAGGATTATAGAAACTAATTCAGAATCACAACTTAGTAAATCAATTTACCTATCTGTCACTAATATGCAATCATAAATAAGATGAAGTTTAAATAAACTAATTTTACTAACAATTAACTAAGTTACTAAAAAAGTGAAGTTCAATGTATAAGCAAGAATCCTTCTCCTTGTTAAAAAATTTAAGTGAACGGATAATTAGAAGTAGTTTAAAACTGTGTTGTGCCAAATATGAGCATACATATTCTTTGCCCTTTGGTCCAGACATAAAGAACATTGACTAATCCTATGCTTGGTTACTGAATCTGCGGCTAGGCTGGGAGGATACCGGCTCTCACATCAGAGCTCCCACGTTCCCCTCGCCTGAGGGCTAACATCTACACTTCAGCACCCAAATGATAGGACCGAATTGAGGATTTTAGTCTGTCACTCTAAAATCTTCAATTTTACGCCCGATAAATAATATTTTCGTATTTATTTTTACCCTACTTTCAAGGACTTTGACCTCCCTGAATCTCAAATGTAATCTTCACTTTAGTTGTAAAAATCAACATATTTTAACAAACCAATTGGCCAGATTGAAAGTAAATTAAGATTTAAGTGAAAAAATTATCACAACTTTTTTAATATTCTCTTGGCACACTAATTCAAATCACCATTTCACAATAATATTAAAACAAGTAGAAAGATAGAGAAACTACTCAGATTTCATGGAGAAGATACAACAAAACTTGTATTTCATGTATAAAAGGAAAGATAGACAAACTAAAATAAGTAAATACAACTTATCTTAAATTCCTCCCCAAGCAAACTCCTTGAAGTTCCTCTAATTCTCTTCATTTCTTTACAGTAAGTAGAATTCTCTTTCGAAAAGACAAGGAGGAAGAAATCTCTCACTTTCCTTCCAATCTTACAATCTCTCAAAGAATTCCTCACAAATAACACTAATTGAACTCACTATTTAAAACTATAATGGAAAAACAAGACTCTAACACACTCTAACAGACACACACTGACACTAGATAACCCCTGGACAACAACAGACAACCACCTTTTCGGCCCTAAATTGTTTCTTTTTAAAGTGGTTGAAAAATTTCGAAGAGTTACCCAAGCATTCCTTCAAAAATCATCCACATTCAATGCACCGCGTGAGAGAAGCAACTTTCTAGCCATCGGTGTCCTTGATCTCGCCGTCGGTGGCCTTCTAGAACACTTGCCTTTGGACCCTCTCTCATAAGGCCTGTTGTCGGCGGCCTCAATGCCGCTGTCAGCGACCTTCCTTGTAATATATTTTCTAAACTTTCGAGAAAAATCCGCTGTCAGCGCTGTCGAGCTCGTCGTCGGTGCCCTAAATCAAATCTTCATATTTTTAGTCCTTTTTGCTCCAAATTTGCTCCTTTTTGCATTTTTTCGCTTTAATGTCTATAAATCAACATATCTGCAACAAAACATCAAAAATACTTTTCTTTAAAGTGAAATATCATCAAAATCAACATAAAATAAGCATGACAATCTCAACATATTTTCAGTGGGTCAAAATCTCCCAAACTTAATTATTACTTGTCCTCAAGTAATTTTTAGTACTACATAAAAGTTATGATTCATTGTGGTAAAGTTTTAATTCAGAAATACTATAATTTTGATTTAAATAAATATCATAGTAAGATTTCTTAGAAAGAATTTTAAGTAATTAGATTAACTCTACAGATATAAGGCTATCTAGTCATCAAGTCTAAGAGTTCTAGTCTTCTATTCATTTCAGGATTGATTATATGTTGCAACATTAATTTCTCTTAGAATATTCAGATGATAGGAATTTCATGAGAACACTACTAGTAAAGAAACTAGTTCATAAATATAAGTTCAAAAGTGTATTTAGTTTTTCTTTTAGGTTAATCCAAGTGAAGCCAATTTTTGATAAGGCATCTCCTCAAGCTTCTCCTCACTTACTTTTTCTTTTATTTTCTTTTCTTTTGGATTGCTTTTCAATCCTATATATATATTTTTCTTTTCTTTTCAGGGATTTTTTTTCAATCCTTTCTTTTTCTTTTTCAAGTGAGGATTACTATATCTGGATAGCCTGTTAATAATTTTGAACTTCACTCTTATTTTCCTAAATTTGAAACTTAAAACATTCCTTTACCTTATATGTAATTCATAGTTTTTACATCATTGAGCCCCAATCTATTCCTTTTCAACTAAATTCCTAAGATTCTTAATATTTTAAAATATAGTTTTCTTTACTTTAATTAGTTCACTATAGTCTTATCCTCTTATACTAAAAATTTTAACCTACAAAATTAATTTTCATTACCAAAAATATTTCATTGAATATTCTATAATATTTAATCAAAATCTAAATATAGTTATCACAAAAATCATATTATAAATTTTGAAAATATTTTAATTGAGAAAATATAATAGTTAATATTTTTCTCACCCCCCCCCAAACTTAAAGTTTTCATTATATAGAAACAGGTGGAAAGAAAATTTCTAAATATACAAATCATACCTTTGCACTTTAGGCATTTTTTTTTCTCTGAAATTTTTACTGGTTCTTCTCTAAAACTTTAACTTCAATTGACCTGTAATATTAGGAACTTTTCTACCCATATAACAGTTTAGAGAATTTAGTGGGGTAATGAAATTTTGAAATAAGTACATAAAACAAAACATTTAACAATAACAATTGACTATACTACACAGAACAACAATAAAAATAACTTTTGCATTTCACAGTACAATAACAAACAATATACTATTCTAATTGAGAGTCCACAATTACAATTATAATCTTGCATCACAATTCATCCAGAAATGAAATACAAACTACAAAACAAAACACACATCTCAGAAAATAATATAGTTCACAAAATACAAATAACAGAATGAAAATACTACAACAAAACACAAATAAAAATACATCACAATCAAATTTAATGACCAGGCATCAAACTCCCATACTATTTCTTCATCTCCTTGGTCAGCAGATGGATTGGGCTGATAGCGAGTATAACGAGGGAATTCCTGAGAAGTAACATTAGGCTCACCTCTATAGTATCTAGCCTAAGCATCATAATAAGCAATCTTGAAATCAAAATGTTGCTGAAGATATTCACTATCATGATCATGTCTCCGCTCTAATCCTTCAATCCTTTAATCTATTCTCTCAAGTCTTTCATCAAACTTTTTAAAATTTTTTCGCTGCAGGGTCATTTCATTCATCAAATAATAAGAGTAGGAGAGCTAGAGGCAGGAGGGTCATAACTTGTAGAGGGGATATCTCTACTAGTAGAAGGTTCTTTACTTCTAGTCCCAGATCTCCATTCTTCATGGGATTAATATGTCGTCAAATTGGCTTTACTAATGGGTTTAATAGGATACACACATTCTTCATCATCTATAGCTTCCACTCCAAATAATTGGCAAAGTGCATAAATGAGGCCAGGATGTCCTAATCCTCCACTTGATTCACACTTTGTAGTGGCCAAAATATTCATATAAATGATACTCCCCACATTTATTCTTCTATTGTTATAAATAAAAAAATTCAAAACAGCTCTATCTCTTGATACTTCACTATGTTGATAGGTAGGTAGCAGAGTAGAACAAATTAAATAATGTCATGCCTTAGCTGTGGCATTCATCATAGAAAGAGGAAAGTTAATCGTTCACATTGCTTAATTTTCCAAGTCCCTTTCCCATCATTGAGAAAGTCAATAACATCATCTAACGGACCTTCAATAGTTCTAAATGTTTCATACTCGCTAGAGTAATTATCGTGAAGTTCATAAAAAGAATTAATACGGACAACATTAAAATCAATAGAAAATCCTCTTACTTTTACAGGCTCATCCTCAAGCTAAGTCAGATTGGCATAGAACTCTTTTATAAATTCAACAACAACTTTGTTCGTAGAGTAACAAAAGTTTTCTCACTTCCTTTCTCTAATAACTCGTTCCACTTCTCCTCCAGAATTATCAAAAACTTGATCTTGAATACACTTCTTTCTTTGGAAGATTGAAGTATATCTTGATTGGGTTTTAGTGTTTATTAATCGAGCCTCATCAAATTCAAGTTGCCTCTTTTGTAAGGGAGCCATTTTTCCATCTATCAAATTTACAAAAATTAAACTAAACTGCAAAATAATGATGAAATGGCTTCTAAAGGTGACTTTAAGAAATCTAAATTAAGTTCCATGAATTTCTTCCAAGTATTTTCTCCATATTTTCAATTTTTTCGAAATTCCTCAATGTGGAAGAAATTCATGGTGAAAATAAAAAAATTTTACATAGGAGGTAAGCTCTTACCGAGTGATGATCAAATCCGGTATCGAAATGAGTTGAAATAGCCCCAAATCCAAGATCTTTCAAGCCCTAGGTTGAAGTTTTTGATAAATAAGGGAAGAAGAAGATGATAGGGGCATTTAACTGGTCAAAATCGTGGTTAAAAGGTGATTTTTAGGATCTCACCTTCGGCGGCCTCAATGGCACTATCGACGTGCTCTATTGAATTTAATTTTAGTAGTCTCGGGAAAAACACGCCATCGGTGGCCTCGAGCGCGCCGTCTATAAGATTCTAATCATTTCTCTAATTTTTGCGATTTTGATCAATTTTAAGCCTCTTTGTCATCCGTTCAATCATTTTAAACATAAATGTTTAGTGATTAAGTGATGTATTAACACAAATAAACATTCACAACACAAAACTTTACAATTATACATTAAATCTAAGTGTTACAATACATATTACATAACACATAAGTCAGGTATTTTCTCAACCTAAATTCTTCAATTCAGCGTCGTAAACCAAGCCACAACACTCTAAACGCCGAAAAAAACATTCCAAACATAATCTCAACTATACTAAGATTAAAAAGCAAACAATCGAAAGCAAACAAACAAATATAGTTCAAATCAAATCAAATCTAATATAAAGAAACATATAAAATAAAGCAGTCCCACTTCTCTTCTGATTCAGTGCTGTTTCACCTCTGATATCACCCATCGCTTGAACATGGACGAACGGGTTATAGAAAGGTAGGAATGGAAATTCTTCAGTTGAATCTTCTTAAATCCATCCCATCTTTTTCATTAAGTGTATCAAACTTGCTTCAAAACGTCCAGTATGATCAAAGTGTTCTTTCATCCTCCAATCGATATGATCAAAGAAATCAGAGATATTGTTAATTAAATTCATTAAACTTTGTACCTCTTTCTCCAATGTCTTGATTATGTGTAAGATCATCTGTGTCTTGTCCGCTACTAGAGTTTGAATTGAAATAGAGTTCTATGATTCTTGATCCATAATCACGCCCATATCATTTTCCTCATCATAGGATGGGAACATTCTAGTTGGGTCTAAAGGTTTCCAAGGTAGAAGTACCTTTTCCTAAATTTCGTATGATACTTGAAACAAACTGCATAATGGGAAAATTGTTGAAGAATGTCCAAGCCCTTAAGATGATCCTTGAATGATCAAGCCCATAATAGACTTCACAATAATCGACCCAATATCAATTATCCATCTCATTTGAATGGAGTAATTCAATATAGCACTCTCTTTGGTAACTTTACCGATCTTCATCTTTGGTAATAACTTTGCAGATATGAAAAAGTTCCAAAGTTTCGAAACGGGATTTAAAAGTGTAGCAGAAAAACTAACATACATGTTTTCTCTAACTTCCCAGTCTTTTGTTTTGTCCGTTAAATATTAATAGATTTCATTCATCAAATTTCTCATCGGGATGAAAGTGGAATAATGGCAGACAAGTACATTCTCAAGCATTTATAATTCATTAATTCGTCCAGAATTAAATGTTATCCACCTACCTCGCACATAAACGCATCCTTGGTTGATTCCATGCAAGTTGGCGTAAAACTGCTTCAAAACAAGAACGACTACTGCAACAGTAGTGTAGCAAAATACTTCTCATCTTCATTGTACAATCATTGCTTCAATTGTTGTTGAAGGATTGTTTAATCCTCGATTCACAAAACCTCTTTCTTTAATTAGTCTCCTCTTTGACATCACCTTGTCGAAAAGTTATTGTGCCTCGGCATTGACAAACTTTCTCCATTTGAACACTCAAAATCTAGGGTGATCTATTGAATTGGAAGCTATTAGAGAGGAATTCGAGGGAGTTTCCATTCATGTTTTGAGAAATGTAGAGTTTAGGAACCATCCGTAGAATTTATAGCGGATAAATTCGCCTAAAACCGCCAAAAACCATCAATTCAAACTAAAAAAACTGTCCACTCGCCGATCTCGCTGTCAGCGGCCTCGATGGCGCCGTCGGCTAGCTTTACGCATTTTAATGTCAGAGCCCTCGGGAAAAATCCACCGTCGGCAGCGTCAAGCGTGCCATCGACGCCCTAGGAAAAATTTGCACAAAAACTCTGTGGTCAAATACTTTCCAATTTTTCTCTATGGATCCAAATTTCATAATGAGCAAAGGGTAAATACAAGCAGTAAAATTCAATACTACCACAAACAAATGATAAATTCAAACAAACACACTCATCAAATAAAGATAACTATGGGTTGCCTCCCATAAAGAGCTTGGTTTAACGTCGTCAGCCCGACCTATTCAGGTGTTATTCAGGATGACTGAGCATTAAAACCTCTTTAATATTTGATCTTTTACCCTAAAAATATGGTTTTAATTTATGTAAATTTACTTTAAATCTATTCTCATTCATTGTATCTTCAATTTCAACAGCTCTATAAGTATAAACTTGAGTCACAGTAAAGGGTCATAACCAACAAGACTTCAATTTCCCATAAAATAACTTCAGCCTTGTATAATAAAGCAAAACTTCTTATCTTGGTTCAAAGTTCTTCTGATTAATCTTCTGATCATGTCTTAACTACAATTTTTCAGTATAAATTCTGTCGTTATCATAAGATTCATTTCTTAATTCTTCCAATTCATTCAATTGTAACAATCGCTTCTCACCAGCATTTTTTAAATTATAATTGAATTCTTCAATCGCCCAATATGCTTTGTGCTCCAATTCTACTGGTAAGTGGCAAGTCATTCCAAAAATGAGTCTATAAGGAGTCATTCTAATAGGAGTTTTATAAGCAGTCTTGTATGCCCATAATGCATTATCCAGTCTCGTAGACCAATCTACGCTACTAGGATTTACAGTCTTTTCTAAATTAGTTTAATTTCTCGATTAGAAACTTCAGCTAATCCACTGGTTTGAGGATGATAAGCAGTAGAGAATCTATGAACAATATCAAACTTTTCTATCAATCTTTGAATGCATTTATTCCTAAAATGGGATCCATCGTTAGTGATAATTACTCTCGGCATTTTGTATCTCGTGAAAATGTTTTTCATTCAGAATCTTGCAACACATTTAGCATCACAACAAGCTAAAGTTTGTGCTTCAATCCACTTTGATACATAATCAACTTTAATCAATATATATAAGTTCCCAAATGAAGTAATAAATGGTCCCATGAAATCTAATCCCCAAACATCAAAAATCTCAACTTCTAACAAGACATTTAGAGGCATTTCATTTCTTCTAGTTATATTACCTACTCGTTGGCATCTATCACAAGTTTTGATATATCTATAAACATCAATAAAGAGAGTAGGCCAATAAAATCCAACTTGCAAAATTTTGTGTGCAGTTTTGTCAATCCTAAAATATCCTCAAAATTCAGAATCGTGACATTTTTTAATAATCATTTCAGTTTCTTCATAAGGTACACATCTCTTAATAATAAGATCGTTACATTGCTTATATAAATATGATTCATCCCAAAGATATGTTTTTACATCATAAATGAATTTTTTCTATTGCTGCAGTGTTAGCATAGGTGGCAAAATATCACTTACTATATAGTTAACAATATCAGCATGGCAAGGTATTTTCTACTCATTAATATTATAAAATTGTTCATCAGGGAAACTGTCTATAATTTCATTGTCAATGTCAGAAGATTCATGATATTTTAATATTGGCAAATGATCAGCAATTTGATTGTCAGTCCCCTTTTTATCAATCACCACAAAATTGAATTCTTGCATCAAAAGTATCCATCTGATTAATCTTGGTTTGATATCCTTCTTTTGCATCAGATATTTAATAATAGAGTGATCAGTATGCACAATAGATTTAGTCCCATTTAAATAAGATCTAAATTTGTCAAAAGCATACACAATAACCAGTAACTCTTTTTCAATGATCGTATAGTTAATTTTAACATCATTAAGAGTTCTACAAGCATAGTATATAAGTTTAAAAATCTTATCATATCTTTGTCCATGAACAACTCCAATAGCATAATCACTAGCATCACACATTAATTCAAATGGTTTCTCACAGTCAGGTGAAACTATTATAGGTGCTTTGATTAGTTTTTCCTTTAATAACTCAAAGGCATTTAACAATCTTCAGTAAATTCAAATTTCTTGTCCTTTTCTAAAAGTTGGCGTAGAGGTTTGGTAATTTTAAAAAAATCTTTAATATAACGCCTGTAAAAATCAGCATGTCCAAGAAAACATCTTACCCCTCTCACTGTAGTAGGAGGTGGTAATTTAGCATTAAATTGAATTTTTGTAGTGTTTACTTCCATGTCATTTTTTGAAGTTTTATGTCCAAATACATTTCCTCCTGCAACCATAAATTGACATTTCTCCCAATTTAGAACTAAATTAGTTCTTTTGCATAACTCCAAAACTTTTTCAAGATGATTTAAGCATGTGTCAAATGATGTTCCAAATATAGAGAAATCATCCATAAATACTTCTATTCCATTATCAATTAACTTACGAAATATAGACATCATACATCTCTCAAATGTTCCAGGTGCATTACATAATCCAAAAGGCATTCTTTGAAAAGCAAAAGTTCCATAAGGACTAGTAAATGTTGTTTTCTCTTGATCCTCAAGAGCAATAAGAATTTGATGGTAACCGGTATATCCATCTAGAAAGTAGTAGTACTTGTGTCCAGCAAGCCTATCCAACATTTGGTCTAGAAAAGGAAGAGGAAAATGATCTTTTCGGGTGGCGGCATTTAATTTTCTATAGTCAATAAAAATACGCCATCCAGTAACTTATCTGATAGGTATTAATTGATTATTCTCCTTTGCTTCAACAATTACTCCTCCTTTCTTAGGAACACAATGAATTGGACTTACCCAAGTACTATCTAAAACATGATATATAATTCCAGCATCTAACCATTTTAAAATCTCTTTTTTAACTACTTCTTTCATAATAGGGTTCAGTCTCCTTTGTGGATCAATTCTTGGTTTATGTTCATGGTTTAATAAAATTATGTGCATGCAAATCGAAGGACTAATTCCTTTTATAACAGCTAGAGTCCACCCAAAAGCTCTTTTGTATTTTTTTAATGTATCCATTAATCTTTGTTCTTAAATTTCATTTAAGTCTGAGGATTCAATTACTGGTAATGTTGAAAACTCTCCTAAAAATACATACTTCAAATGATTTGGAAGAGTCTTTAATTAAAGTTCAGGGGGTTTTACAATTAATGGAATTAAGATTTCGTTCTCTGGTTCTATTGAATCGAGCGTTTCAAATTGTTCCTGATATAATCAGCTTCTTCGCTATCAATTTCATCATATCATTTTCCATATCTTCATTTTCTTCATATTTTCATTGAAATATTATTTTCTCAAATAATAGCATATATCCATTCTAAAACATTTATCATCTTTTTTTATTGAAGGATATTTCATTGACTTTGAAATGTTAAAGGTTACTTCCTGATCATTTACTCTCATAGTCAATTCTCCTTTTTGAACAACTATCATGGCTCTTCATGTAGCTAGGAATGGTCTTCCTAAAATAATAGGTATTTTCTTGTCTTCTTCCATATCTAAAATAATAAAATCTATAGGAAAGATAAATTTATCAACCTTAACCAGAACATCTTCTTCAAATCCTTTAAGATGTGTAATAGATCGATCAGCTAACTGTAGAGTTACTGAAGTTGGTGCAATCTCTCCAAATCCTAACCTTTTAAAAGTTGATAGAGGCATCAGATTTATGCTAGGTCCTAAATCACATAATGCTCGTCCATAAAAATTTTCACCAATAGCACACGGGATCATTTGAAGTATGTTTATCTGGGTGAATCTTCAACTTTACATGTTATAATTTCATCTCAATTGACTGAAAAAGAAGAAGAGAGTTTTCTTGAAATTTTGAAGAAGTATAAGAAAGCCTTTGGATGGACAATTGCTGATATTGAAGGAATCAGTCCTTGAATTTGTATGCACAAAATTCTTATGGAAGATAATTGCAAACCTCGGGCTGATCCCCAAAGGAGATTAAATCCTATCATGAAAGATTTTATTAAGAATGAAATTTTAAAGTGGATGGATGTTGGAATTATCTACCCTATTTCAGATAGTGCATGGGTTAGTCCTATTCATTGTCTTCCTGAGAAAGGAGGAGTGACTATAACTGTTAATGAAAAGAATGAAATGATTCTAAGAAGACAAGTTACAGGATGGCGAATATGCATTGATTATAGAAAATTAAATCTTGCCACTAGGAAAAATCATTTTCCACTCCCATTTCTGGATCAGATGCCGGATAGACTAGCTGGGCATAAAAACTTGTGCTTTCTGGTCGTATATATTGGTTACCACCAAATTCAAATAGCTTCTCAGGATCAAGAGAAAATTATATTTACCAGTCAATAAGGTATGTTTCCTTCTAGAAGAATGCCCTTTGGTTTATGTAATGCCCCTGCTATATTTCAGAGATGTACGATGGTTATTTTCTGTGATTTAATTGAAAAGTGATTGAATTTTTTATGAATGACTTTTCAATGTTTAGAATTTTATTTGAATCATGTTTAGAACATTTGTCTAAAGTTCTAAAATGCTGTGGAGAAACTAATTTAGTCCTTAACTGAGAAAAATGTCAATTTATAGTAGCAGGAGGAATTGTATTAGGACATCGAATTTCAGAAAAAGGTTTGGAGGTAGATCCTGCAAAAATTCAAGTTATCTCTAATTTACCTTTCTCGACCAATGTAAGCGGATTTAGAAGTTTTCTAAGACATGCTGGATTCTACAGGCTTTACATCAAAGAATTTTTAAAGATTACAAAACATTTATGCCGTTTATTGGAAAAGGATGCAATTTTTTATTTTGATGATGATTGTCTAAAAGCTTTTCAAACATTAAAAGAAAAATTAATCACTGCACTTGTTATAATTTCACCAAATTAGGAAAAACCTTTAGAATTAATGTGTGATGCTAATGATTATGCTATTAGTGCTGTTTTGGGTCAGAAATATGATAAAATTTAAAAGTTATTTATTATGCTAATAAAAATCTTAATGAAGCTCAAATTAATTATACCACTACCAAGAAAGAGTTATTAGCTATAGTATTTGCCTTTGATAAATTTCGATCATATTTAATTGGAATTAAATGTGTGGTGAATTATAATCATTCTGTTATCAAATATTTAGTGAAAAAGAAGGATGTAAAGCAGAGATTGATTAGATGGATTCTTCTTTTACAAGAATTTGATTTTGAGATAGTAGAAAGGAAGGGTTTCGATAATCAAATTGTTGATCATTTGTCCAGACTTGAAAATGAAAGATCTCTCTGTGATGCTGAAGAAATTAATGAACATTTTCTTGATAAAAAATTATTCACTATTAATGAGTGCCGTGTTCCGTGGTATACCAACATAGTAAACTTTATTATCAATAATATTATACCCAATGGTTTGACATACCAGGAAAAGAAGAAATTTTTGTCTGATGCTAAGACTTTTTTTTTGGATGACCCATTTTTATATAAACAAGGAAAAGATCTTATAATTATGGGGAACATTTCGGAGTTGAAAGAACTGCATATAAAATCTTACAATCTGGATTTTATTTGACTAAAATTTTTAAGGATGTGAAAGCTTATATTAAAAATTGTGATAGATGTCAGCGTGTAGGCTATATTTCTAGAAGAAATGAGATGCCCCTCAATTATATGTTGGAAGTTGAAATATTTAATGTTTGGGGATTAGATTTCATGTGTCCATTTACACCATCTTTCGAAAATATTTATATTTTGATAGCAGTAGATTATGTTTTCAAATGGATTGAAGCTATTGTTTTACCTCGATGTTATGCTTAAAGTGTTGCAAAGTTTTTAAGAAATATTATATTTTACAGATTTGGAATACTAAGAGTAATCATAACAGATGGGGGAAGTCATTTTAAAAATATGATTATTGAGAAGTTAGCAAACAAGTATCATATAAATCATCGCATTGCTACTGCTTATCATCCTCAAACAAGTCATTTGGTTGAATTATCCAATCGTGAAATAAAAAGAAAATTGGAAAAGTCTGTTAATCCAAACAGAAAGGATTGGCAATCAAACTAGATTATGCTTTGTGGGCCTATATGGATGCCTACATAACCCCTATAGGAATGTACCCATATAGGTTGATTTTTGGAAAAGCTTAACATTTGCCTATTGAACTTGAGCATAAAGCATATTAGCTATTAAAGAGTTCAATTATAATTTGAAAGATGCTGTTGAAAAGAGATTATTGCAATTAAATGAGCTTGAAGAGATAAGGAATGAATCTTATGAAAATGTTAGGATTTATAAGGAAAAGATGAAGTTATGGCATGATTGGAAGATTCTTACTAAAAATCTTGTACTAGGATAGAAATTTTTATTGTATAATGCCAGATTGAGAATTTTTTCTTAAAAACTTAAGTCCAGGTGGATGGGTCCATTTATTGTGATAATAGTCTATTCCTATAGAGCTGTGGATATTTGATGCACCAAAAATATATACGCTTTTTACTATATGATTTTACTCATTTTTGGTGATATTACACTTTAGAAGGAAGGTATTTTGTATGTTTTTTTGTTTTAGGTACAAGAAATGGTGATTGGAGAAAAAGAAGCAAAAACGGTACAATTTGGAGCAAAAACGAGCAAGAAAGCAAATTTTGGCCTAACACTTTTCGATAAGTCTTTCTATGCTTAATCTCTATTACACTTCTTGCATATTTTTGAATGAGATTACACTTTAAAGAAAGGGTTTTTTTATGCTTATTTTGTAGGTCTATCTGTTGGGAACGTAATGCAATTGAAACGGGGCAAATCAGAGCTAAAACGGAGCCAAACTGAGCAAAAATGGTGGAGCTGTGCAGAATAGGGCACCGACGGCACCAGGAACCCGCGACTACGATTTTTGGGCACCGGCAACGCCCAAGTACAATGCCGGCGGCGCCAGGAGCAGTTATTGGCCAAATACATTGAATCTGAACGCTTTTTGGAAGGTTTCTTCATGCACCTCTTGAGAAATTCGTCCCTACACTATTTTAAACCAAATTTGAAGCCAAAAAGAAAGGGGGAGAAGTTAGAAAAACATAGAGAATGATTGGAGATCGTAGAATAGGAGTAGAAATGTAGATTTCTACCCTTTTGGAGAGATTGGAGATGAGATTTTGAGAGAATTTGTAAGGAATTTCGCTAGCATTGCATAGATCGACGGGAGACTTTGTTGGAGAGATCTTAATCTTTCTTTCAAAGGGAAAAATCTAAGTTTTGTGTTCTTCATCATTTTATGGTATTGTAAACACTTGTTTTGTGGATTTACTTTGAAATGAAGTTTTCCGTTGTGTTTTCTTCATGTTATGCAATGTCTTTCTCTTACTCTTTCTTCTTCTATGAAAATAGTGGCATGAGAAATTATGCCATTGTTTTCATTCTACTTTTCTTTTTCAATGAGTAGGACTCATGTTTAGGATATTGGGATGCTTACTAAAAGAAGTTTTAATTATAAATGTGATGGTTTTTACTTGCACTTCATTTACATTACAATAAGGGTCCGTTGTGTTGTTAAAATTTGTTGTAATTGCATTGTCCTGAAAGGGTAGTGTAATTCTCACTAAAGTGGAACCACATTTAATGTCCATGAATGAATTGTGTAGTTCATGGGGATTGAGTGCAAATAAATAGGGAAATATGGTTTTGATGGGCGTCGAATTGGAGGTTTCAGGGTGACAGGCTGAGATCCCCAATTTGGTCCTATGATTAGTAACTAAACTCGAAGGTTAGCCTTCAGGTGAAGGGTGAGTGAGAGCTCCGTAGTGACAGCCGGTATCCTCCCAGCCTAGCCTCAGATTTAGTGACTGAACTTAGGATATGTCAATGTTCTTTACATGCTTGGAAGATGATGTACTCTTTTGAGGGTAAAGAAACATTTATGCTCCTATTTGGCACATACAATGTTTAATGTATATCATTCCTAAACTTTATCCAATTCATTACATAAGATTAGTAGATTTTATTATCTTAAAATTCACCAAACCAATTTATCCAAAAAGGGTTATCTTTAGAAGCAATATTTTCCTTTAGGAGTATTTATTAGTTATTTTAAAATTAAAATTTACCTCTATGAGTAGTTGTTAAAGAAAAACCACTTATATCGACCTTCCAAAGTAAAGTCTAATAGTAGTAGACTAGAATTTGACTAAGGACCTTTTTACCTCGCTTCCTTATAGGATCGATAAACGGGACTCCATTAGAGCCCTGTATTACTTGATATGATATGTATACTTGCGTTTGAAATTATGACTTTACAAAATCATTATAAATATACAAATCTGGGGTCATAAATTCTTGCATATAAATAAGTCGCATCAAGTTTTTGGCGCCGTTGCCGGGGAAGCTTCGTTAAGAACTTTAGGAGAATTTTAGTTAAACCTATAAGACTTAGATTTGGAATTTTTAGTACTATATAGTGTGTTTAATTATTGTGTGTTTATTTTCAAGAAAAAAAATCCAAAATACCAAAAATATTTTTGATATTTATCATATTAGTTAAGTATTTAAATTTGTATGCATAGTTCAGGAGCTGCAGACCTTGAATCTTACGACTCGGATTTAGAGAGAACTTTTAGGAGGATGATGAATCAGAAAAGACTCCATGGATTTAATGTAGAAATGGCAGATCGACAATATAATGAATATTCAGATTTGGATTATAATTCTAATAATTTTGAAAGAGTAAACCCTAAGAGAGTAATGAATTTTCACGATGATATGCTTACTTTATTAAGTTCTCAGGTTGGTGATATTGAGAGGAAGTTAAATCAATACATAAAGAGTTATCCTCAAGGTCCCCAAGTTATAAAGAAAAATTCATTTGGACAATTGATTAATCCTAACTATTTTGAAACAGGCCCTGAGATGTACAATCCTTATTCTGATTATTGCAATCTAGGTTGGGAAGATTATTCAAACTTTTACTGGAATACTAATTTTGGAGGAGAAAACCAATTTTGGGAAGATAATCAATTTAATCAGATATGTGATTGGAATAATCAGTACGATTTTAGCAAAGGAATTTCTTTTCCTTATAGATTTCACTCTAACCCATAAGATGAGGAAAAGGAATTACTATTAGAAAAGGATGTGATTAAATTGGCATGTGAGCTAGAAAGTCAAGGGGAGGCTATGAAGAATATAGAAAACCATTTGGGGCAGATTATGAATGCAATTAACAGTTACCCCCAAGAGGTTTTACCTAGTGACCCTGAGATAAACCCTAAGCAGATGAATGATGAGCAGTTTAAAGTTATTAAATTTGAGGATATGATTCAAATAAATGATGAGTTGAGAAAGAAGAAAAGGAGATTGAAAGACCAATGGAAGAAATTCCAAAGGAATTAGATAGATATACAGAAAGACCACCTTAACTCTTTAGTCAGTACCAAGGGGAAGAATTGGAAGATAACATGAAACATAAGAGTAATGTAGAAGAATTTGTTCCAGAATATGTATTATCTAGAGAGAATCCGATCCAAAATTTGGGAGATATTGAATTATCATACATAGATCAATTTCTTATAAATTTCAAGGATGATATTAATATGCGGATTGAGAAAATCAATAGAAGAATATAGGATCTAGAAAGAAATATGAGTAACAATGGTATGAATCAATCTGAAAAAGAAGAGCTGAATGAAAAATTACAATTTGAGAATTATGTAGGAATCCCTGGATCTGAAAAAGATTGGGCGATTGATCGAGGATTACTTAATTGAAATTTTGATCCAAGTGGAATCATTTGTCGGGTCCGCGACGTTAAAACCAAGCGCTTTATGGGAGGCAACCCATAGTTATCAGTGTGCTTTGATTTAGTGTGCTTGAGGGTCATGATTGTTAGTGTTGTATTGTGCTTTCTTTAGTGTAGATTATTCAAGTTTGATTGATTTTGATAGATGTTTGGATTGTTTGTTGTTTTATTTGATCTTTGTGTGTCATGAGGGAGTTGATTCCTTAACTTCTTATTATGGTTAGACTTTTATGTTCTTTTGTAGTAGTTGGATTGACGAGTCCACTATGACTTGAGTCTTAACCGGATTTTAGTTTTACAAGAGACATCATGAATTTAAACTGTAACAGATCCATCTTAAATTTGTTTCTTCCTTTCTATGACTTTGATTTCATTTGGTAGGAGTCGCGAACCTATAAGTGCTTAATTACAGGGACTAGATCATACCTGAGATTGGTGTCCGGAAACGAATTTGTTAGGTATAATCTTATCATTGGGATTATAATATAGAAAATTATTTAAAAAGGTACCTAATTTACTAGGGTAGTGATTCCGTTAGAAATTGGAGGTAAGGTAGTGAGATTGGATGAGTTAAAAGATGAATTGTCCTCATTTATCTTATGTGTGTTTATGTTTATGTTACAATTTTATATAATAATTGAAGAACATTTTTATCTTCCCTTGTTGTTACCTGCTATGCTAGTTAAACTTTCATTTAGTGAATTAGATTCTGGCATGATTAGTTTAGATTTACTTTATGCTGCATATTATTCTATCCTAATGAATACTTGTAAAGGGTTTTGATAGACATGTGTGGTAGAGAGAATTTCTAAACTATTTTCTTCCTGTTTATATTTTCTGTACTAAATACTATACAAGTTAAAAATCAAGTTTGGGGTAGGAAGAAAAATAAAATTTTAATGTGAAAATACTTCCTTTTAGTGTAATTTTATTATAAGCATGTTTTAGGTTAGATTTACTTTCTCCTATAATCATTCTATCCTAATTATGCATGTAAATGAATTTGATAGGATGTTGTAGTAGTAAGAAGATTCAACCTTTACTCTTTCTTCCTGCAACATTTTATGGAATTAATTGCAAAATATTTTTGAAATTTAAGTTTGGGGGGAAGAAAAATATTAACTCTTATTTGTTCTCAATTGTTATATTTTCAAAAATTATTAGCATAATATCTGGCAGTTGAACTTCGCTTGAGATAACTAAAACTTTTTATTTTAGTTGAATATTATAGAAGGATTGGATGAAAGTTTTTAGTAATAAAAGTTAATTTTATAAGGATAAAATATTTGGTATGAAAGAATTTGATTATAGTTAACTATTTAAAGTAAGGAAAACTGTATTTTTGAAATGTTAAGAGACTTAAAGTACTTTGTATTAAGAAGATATTGTGACTTTATGATGAATAATAAAGCTCATGCCTAATTATAAAGTAAGGAGGTGTTTCAAGTTTGAACTTTATAAAGAGGAGAGTGAAGTTCAAATCATTACAGGCTATCCAGATATAGTAATCCTCATTAAAAAAAGAAAGAAGAGAAAAAGAAAAAAAAAAGAGGGAAGGATTGAAAAACAATCCCCCAAAAAAAGAGAAAAAGGAAAAGAAAGAAAATATTTATGAGGAGAAGCTTGAGGAGATGCCTAATTAAAAATTGGCTTCACTTGAGTCACCCTCAAGGGAGAACTTGAATTCATTTTTGAATTTATAGTTAAAGTATTGGGCTACATTCTGATGAAGTTTGCATAAATTCCTTTTTCACATAATCTTTCAAGGCACTATTAATGTGATAAATTATGGTTTATCTTGAAATAAATAAAAGACTAGAACCCTTAGACTTGATTGTTGAACATTCTTATACCTGTAGTGTTAACCTGAGCTACTGAATTTATTTCTAAAAGTCTAACCAATATATTCTTTTAAATGAAAAATTTTAGCTTCTTACAAGTGAAAAGTAAATTTCCTCGGGTTATTTTTTTATGTAGTAAAAGGGTTACTTGAGGACAAGTAACAGTTAAGTTTGGGGGATTCTGATGCACCAAAAATATATACGCTTTTTACTATATGATTTTACTCATTTTTGGTGATATTACACTTTAAAAGGAAGGTATTTTGTATGTTTTTTGGTTTTAGGTACACGAAATGGTGATTAGAGAAAAAGAAGCAAAAATGGTGCAATTTGAAGCAAAAGCAAGCAAGAAAGCAAATTTTGGCCTAATACCTTTTGATAAGTCTTTCTATGCTTAATCTCTTTTATACTTCTTGAATATTTTTTAATGAGATTACACTTTAATGAAAGTGTGTTTTTATGCTTATTTTGTAGGGCTATCTGTTGGGAACGCAACGCAACTGAAACGAGACGAATCAGAGCTAAAACGGAGCTAAACGGGGCAAAATATTGGAGCTGTGCAGAATAGGGTGCCGGCGGCACCAGGAACACGCGACCACGATTTTTGGGTGCCGGCAGTGCCCAAGTACGGCGCCGGTATTGCCAAGAGTTATTAGCCAAATACATTGAATCTTGATGCTTTTTGGATGGTTTCTTCATGCACCTCTTAGGTAATTCATCCCTACACTATTTTAAACCGAATTTGAAGCCAAAAAGAAGGGAGCAGAAGTTAGAAAAATGTAAAGAATGATTAGAAATCTTAGAATAGGAGTAGAAATGTAGATTTCTACCCTTTTAGAGAGATTGGAGAGGAGATTTTGAGAGAATTTGTAAGGGATTTCGCTAGCATTGCATGGATCGACGGGAGACTTTGTTGGAGAGATCTTCATCTTTCTTTCAAAGGGAAAAGCTAAGTATTGTGTTCTTCATCATTTTATGGTATTGTAAACACTTATTTTGTGGATTTGCTTTGAAATGAAGTTTTCCGTTGTGTTTTCTTCGTGCTTTGCAATGTCTTTCTCTTACTCTTTCTTCTTCTATGAAAATAGTGGCATGAGAAGATTATGCCATTGTTTTCATTCTACTTTTCTTTTGCAATGATTAGGACTCATGTTTAGGATATTGGGATGCTTTCTAAAAAAAGATTTAATTATAAATGTGATGGTTTTTACTTGCACTTCATTTGTAATGAGTAGGACTCATGTTCAGGGTGACAGGCTGAGATCCCCAATTTGGTCCTAAGATTAGTAACTAAACTCAAAGGTTAGCCTTCAAGTGAAGGGTAAGTGGGAGCTCCGTAGTAACAACTGGTATCCTCTCAACCTAAACTTAGATTTAGTGACTGAACTTAGGAAATGTCAATGTTCATTGCATGCTTAGAAGAGGATGTACTCTTTTGAGGGTAAAGAAACATTTATGATCCTATTTGGCACATACAATATTTAATCTATCTCATTCCTAAACTTTATCCAATTCATTACATAAGATTAGTAGATTTTATTATCTCAAAATTTACCAAACCAATTTATCCAAAAAGGGTTATCTTTAGAAGCAATATTTTCCTTTAGGAGTATTTATTAGTTATTTTAAAATTAATATTTACCTTTAGGAGTAGTTGTTAAAGAAAAACCATTTATATCAACCTTCCAAACTAAAGTCTGATAATAGTAGACTAGAATTTGACTAAGAACCTTTTTACCTCGCTTCCCTGTGGGATCGATAAACAGGACTCCATTAGAGCCCTATATTACTTGATACGATAAGTATACTTGCGTTTGAAATTGTGACTTTACAAAATTATTACAAATATATAAATCTGGGTTCATAAATTCTTGCATATAAATAAGTCGCATCAATATTCAATATCCTAAGACTAAAAAAATATTTAAAGTTAACGGTCATAGAAATAAACCTTATTTTCATTCGATCAACTTAAATCTGATGAGAATCTGATGTTAGGTCACTCGGAATGAGTTCTGAGTATCTCAGGCTGAAGATGTTAAACCAAGCGCTTTGTGAGAGGCAACCCATAGCTATCGGTGTGCTTTGCTTTATGTTTGCTTTGTGTGCTTTGTTTGGTTTGTTTTATGTTTTGGTTGTAGTACTTTGGAGTTGTTATGTTATAGTAGTGTTAATTTGACCTTATTTTATAACTTAAAGGAGTCAAAATGAAATTTTGGACATTTGGCAGACCTGTGCTAAATTGAGCACTAGCGGCTAAGCGCCGCCTAGTTGGCGCTTAGGCGCCAGAGTTATGAAGCATGTGATAAATGAGGTTCTAGAAGCCTTAATCATGGGGAAGTGGTTTAGGAAGTTATTTTGAAGTTTTTAAACATTAAATGGCGGGTTTATGCACTTTTAAAGTCTATAAAAGCCCTGGATTAAGAGAAACACTTGCCCCAAGTCCTATTTTTATTCCTGAGTCTTAAGAAGAGTGTTTTAAGTGCATCATGTCTTCCTGGGTGAATGAGATCAAGAAGAAAGAGGAGTCTGACAAGAGCAAGTTTATTAGTGATAATGCTAAAGAATTATTCAATGGATTTCTGCCATTAGTATTCAGGGAATTACAGAAAAGATTGCAATGATCGAATCCTGAGTGACTCCAATCGAAGCAAAGATTAATGAAAATAACGCACATTTGAAGCATATGGGATGGCAACTCAAGATGCAATTCAATCGTACAAGTCAAGTGGAAGAAGCGGATAAGGCGATGTTCCTGAAGAACAAGTGGTTAGAAGAAGAAGATGTAAGAGTGTTAAATCATTACCCATTCTATCAGATTTAGATTAGAGAAGGGTCAAATGAAAATAATATCGGTTCTAGATGTATTCCGCCTACTGGAGAGAAGAATTAAATGTTGGTTTTATCTTGTGGTTTGGTTTGAGTGTTTGATGCTTTAAAGTGTTTAATGTTTTATGTTTGTGTTCTGTTGCACTTTAATTTATGTTTGTTACATCTTAGTGATGTAAACTTATCACTATGCTTTTTGAGTCCGTTTGCATTTAGGGAATTTCATCCAAAGTGTTTGGATAGAAATTTTTAGTTTGTATTAAGTGTGGTTTGATTTTAATGAATATAAGTTTGTGTTTGTGTGAAATTTGATTAGAATTGATGGATATTAAAGTTTGAAATTGGAGTATTGGAGATTATTGAGTAAGAGACAATTATTTTGAGATGAGTAAGGCTGATTAACTAAGTGGTTTAGTGCATTCTCTTAATTGTAAAAATCTTCGCACTGGCGGCTAAGCGCCAGATTGCCGGCGCTTAAGTGCCAGATTTTGCGGCTAAGCGCCGAAGGCCTCGCTCTTAGGCGCTGGTTCGTGAAAATTAGTTTTCAGCAGTTAAAACCTGAAAATCGCCTTTTTTAGTTTACTTGTCGTCTTCAACCTCTAACTTTCGTGAAAATGAGCCAAAGGCATCAACATTTAGGATCATTTGAAAGCCGATTTCAACAAAAATTGTTAGATTTGGATTTCTTAAGGTAATAGCACTACTCCTAAGTAAAAATTTTTATTTTCACCATGTGTTTTGAGTACATTTTGGAAAATCCTAAAATCACTATTCATGGTGAAATTTTGAGAAAAAGAATGAGAATTTGCTTGGATTTAGTGGAAATTACCTTTGGAAGTTAATTTAGCAAGTTTAGTTTGATTTTGGAATTTATGGTGAATTTTTTGTAAAATTTTAGAAATGGCTCTAATGTCAAAGGGCTCGAGAGAAAATACGAGATTTTATTTTAACTAGTTTGTTTGTGCAAGGGATGAGGATCGATACATTGACGCACTACAATCACGTAAATTGATTCTTGAACATGTGTTTAGTAAGCCAGAAGAGGTTATTGAGGAGATAATTACTAAAAGAAATTGGGAAAATTACTATTGCTTCTCAGCTATTGCTGTTGTTTCTATGGTCAGAGAGTTTTATGCAAACTTACCTGCAGCAAAAGAAAATTTGGTGATGGTGAGAAAGCAAGAAGTACATTTTACATTTGCGGTAGTCAATGTCTTTTTTTTACTGCCTCTTGATATGTTTTGTTTTTATTCGAACTATAATTCTACTGAGGGAGGATTATATGAGATTATGGCATTTCTGACTGACAGAAGAGGTTTATGGAAGATCACAAATCATAGAAGAGTAAATTTTCAAGCCTCTAAGTTAAATGCCATTTCTAAAGCATGGCATTGTTTTATCTCATCTAAGCTGTTGCCTTCAAGCCGTACTACTTAAGTTACAAGGGAGAGAGTTGTTCTGAACTATTACATTCAGCAAGAGAAGCCTATAGATATTGGAGAAATCATTTATGATTATATTTTGAATTGCGCCAGATCTACCACTACTGCAGGTATGGGATTTCCTTCCTTAATCCATTCATTATGTGAACGATCTGGAGTGAAATTTGAAACTTGGGAAGAGGTCCTTCAGCCTTTAAAACCAATTACCAGTGTAAACGTTGGAGCTTACACTGTACATTCAGAGTTTGGCTGGAGAGGAGGATTTGGTAGGGCTTCTACTACTTCTGTTTCTGCTTCTGCTGCTTCTACTTCGTGTGCTACTACTTCAAGAGCTTCATCATCTAGAGATTCACATACTGGTTTGTTAAGAAAGATTTTGAAGAAGGGAGTCTTACTCGTGAGCATATTAGAGACATGGATGGTAAAATGGATAATATGGAAATATATATTATAAAACATGATGAATATGAGGAGAATTATCAGCATTATTTGGATAGATTGATTAGAGGTGATATGAGTGCTGAGATGCCACCTAATCCATTATAAGTACCTTATGTGACATCCATAGATTGGAACGAGCAAGATGATGATGATGATGAGGATGATTAGTTAATTTGTTTTATGTGTTATTGAGTTTTTTTTGATGACTTGATGTGTGTTATGTCTATTGATTTATTTTGATATTGTTTTTGTTGTGTGAACTCTAGTAATATGCTAATTGTAGTTGGACTATTTTTGCATATTCAGATGTATCTGTGATGGATTGATATTCTATATGTTGTTTTGTGATATTTGTATAGTAGTAAATGTTTTAATGTATATATTGTGTCCGAGTTTTTGTAGTGTGTACTTTAATTCCAAAATTGTTAGGAGAATTGGAGCACTATTAAAAACTATTATTTAAAACTGCATGTTTAAAAAACTTTTCAAAATCTACTACTACCATTTGTTATTTAATATTAGTGTGATTTCAGATATTTTCAGTTTGTGTGTATTTTCTTTGAAAACCTTCATTATTGTAGAAGTCCTTTGAAATTTTTAATTTTCATTTAAAGAAAAACTGAAAAATTTGAATTTGATTTCTTTTTACTCATGTTTTTAAATTGTTATACTTGCATATTTAGGTTATTAAGATTCCTGCAAGCATGTTACATTAGTTTTTAATTCTCACCCATGTATCAATTCTTATGCTTAAATGTTTTCTCAACTAAAAATTAAAGTTTAGGGGGAATTTAAAAAAAAAATTTCAAAAACCTAAAACTTTTATTTGTTCTCAAGAAAATTTAAAATTAATTTGATTTTTGTTTGAAAACAAATATGTATATGAAGTTATATAAGGAAAATAAAATTTTGAATATAGAAATGAATAAGAGAATTTAGTTAAAATTTTTAGTAATAATGAAAAATTTAAAGTTAAAATTCTCTTAGTAAAGAAGTGTTATATATAGTTTAACTATCTCTAGTAAGAAATATTTTATTTTTGGATAAATAAAAGATTTGACTTTTATTCTTCAAAGCTTAAATTTCTTTATTAAGGAATAATTTTTAAATACTGTTATTATGATTTTTAAGTGAAAGATGTATATCAAACCTTTATTTTAAATGGAATGGTGGAATTCAAATTCATTAAATGCCTATCCAAATATAGTAATCTTTGCCTTATAAAAAAAGAAAAAAAAAGAGAAAAGAAAAGAAAAAGAAAAGAAAAGGAAAGAGAAAAAGAAACAAGAGAAAAAATGTGAAAAATGGTATGTAAAAAGGAAGGAGAAACTCGAGGATTTAAGAGTCTAATCAAAAATTGGTTCCATACCTAAAGTATAAGATATAAGTTCTGAGATAATCTAAAGATTAAGTTTATAATATAGTAAGTAAAATTATTTTCAAATAAAGATTTTTAAGAGAGAAAAATAAGTGTGTGAATCCTATATTTTAAAAATTCTACAAGTATTTCTGAATTAGATAGAAAACCTATATTATACATTAACCTTTACCTAAGAACTTTCTAAACTTTAAGTTGGTCTTAATTACTGAAATTTTTTTCTAAATTGGACTATTCCATTTCTAGAACAAAATTTTGTTATCTTCCTAAGAAACTCATTACTTAATTTGCATCCTAAAATTTTCTATGTGATTAAGAGTCACTTGAGGACAAGTAACATTTTAAGTTTGAGGATTTTGATACACCTAAAATATATAGTTTTTCTATACACATTTTTATACCTATTTTTGATAATATTGCACTTTAATGGAAGGTAATTTGTGTTTTTCTTGCAGGTATGATGAAAATAAGTGAATATGATGAAAGGAGCAAAATTGGATCAAATTTGGAGAAAAAAATGAAAAAATGAAAAATTGGACCCAGGCGGCGAAGCGCCGCCTGGTCGGCGCTTAGCCGCCACAGTTAAAAATCGAATTTCCTTCATTTTTTAAGCCAATTTCAAGGGGTGATTGAAGCAAATTTTAGTGGTGACTTCCTTAACTTCTCATGGGCGGCAAATTTGAATGAAGGGATGCATCTTTTGTTGGATACGTTGAATCGGGACATAATTTGAAGAGACACCAACGCAACTTTTGGTTATTATTAAAAAATTATGTCATGAGAGTCTTTAGGTGTGTGTGTGAGGGAGAGATAGTCTTTTTAGTGAGTCTAGTTTTCAAGAGTCATCTTCTTGTTTCAAAGAGTATTTCCTAGTTTTTCTTTCAATCTTTTATTGTTTATAGTTTAGCTAGTTTAGTTTTAGAGGAGAAAGGGTTGGTGTGAAACTTTCTTTCCACCAATTTTTCTTTCATCCATTTATGTAGTTTTGGTTTTAAGTCTAAATTGAGTTGGAGTCAACAAAGTTGGGTGCCAACCTCTGTAGTGTTTTCCTGTGGAAAATCAAGTTTGAAAGGAACTTCCGAAGTCTTGTGGAGAGAATTTTCAGATAAGTGTTTACTTCTAATTTCTATATTTAGTTTTTCTTGTTGTTTTTTATTTATGATTTCTTTTTTCAAATCAATGTGTGCTTGTGTTTTCTCCATGAATTCTGAGTAGTTTTCTTTATCTTTTTCTTTCTTAAATGAAGAAGTAATTAAATTATGTAGGATTGTTGTGGAAAGTATAAGTGTTTAAAGTTGGAATAAGTTGTGAAGATTTAATTCCATGAACTTAATTTACTTCTTAATTAGGCCAGTTAAGATGTTAAATTTGTTGTGATATTATGTAAGATTCAATGCGGTATTGTTTCAAACAACAAATTGTATAAATCACATGCAATTATACAGGTGAGAATTGTAGTCCATATAATTGAATGTTTAGAAGATGTGCTTTTAATGGGGAGAAAAACTAAAGTCTTTTGAGTGACAGGCTAAAGCCCCCTAGTTTGGTTTGATATTTTAAATTTTGTTTTGAGAGGTTAGCCCCAGGTGGAGGGAATTGAGGGAACTCTAGAGTGAGAGTTGGTATCTTCCCTGCCTAACCATGTTCAAGATTTTAAAATTTCAAATTAACTAATGTTCTTTATCGAACCAAGTAAGGGTAAAGAATAAATTTGCTCCTATTTATCACAACACATTTAAATACTTCCACAACAATACTTTCATAATTATCACTGCTTTATAAGTGAAAGAGAAAGATATTTTATTTCCTAGTATTTTATACCGCATTTTAAAGTTCACATAATTTTGATTTGCTGCTTAGCTTTTATTAAAAATACCAAAAATAATTTTCAAACTTTTCAAATCAGAACATACTTTCAAAATTCATTAAAGAAAGTTAAAATATAATTTTCTTAATTCTTCAAAAAAATTTTACATTTCACGGTGGGTTTGATATCTCGAGGCTTAATAAGAAAATCTTATATTACTTGATAAATGATACGTATACTTGCGTAGAATCCCATATCATAAAATCATAATTTTCATATCTAAATCATCAACACAAATATTCGGTGTGGAATCAGGTTTTTGGTACACATATATTTATTGGGGATCAGTGATCCGCACCAAGTGATGTTATGTAGCACTCCCTTGGTATGTATATGTAATGTCATGGGAATAGAGTAGGTGATGTATTTTCTCACTAGGGAGAAATAAACTACAGGTAGGCTTGATATGCAAGTAATCCTTGATGAGGACACTTGAGTCTCTGGAGTGATTTTCCAAGAGCAATGACTCAAGAAGGTACCCACGATAGTCCAAAGCAATATTACAGGATAAGAAAGAGTGTATAAGGATTAGAGACTCGAGAAGGTACCTACAGGAGTCTGGATCTGTGCTTAGGAAGTAAAAGAGTGTATAAGGAGCAGTGAATCGAGAAGATAACTAAGGTAGTCCATAGCAGTGTCATAGTGAGTAAAGAGTGTACAAGTCTAGTGGGTCATTAGGCTTTGTGGCTTGATTAGTCATAAGTGACTAGAAGGCATTTTGTCAACAACCATGGGTTGCCTCCTCCAAAGTGTCTTCTCAAATCATGTTGCATTTTATGGTTCAAGTTTAAGTTTTAATGGCTTTTAGGTGAACTTTATGTTAATTCATTTGGGTTGGTTTGTTCCTTTGCCCAAATTATCACTGATTGAGGCTTTGTGCCTTTTTTTCAAACACTCCTTAACCTCTAGTCACCTAGGTCTGAGTTGAGTTCAGATTATCCCAATTTAGGTTGGACTGATCTAGAGTGAATCCATAACTAGTCTGAATTACTCTGGGATTTGATCAATTTCGGTTTAATTTAAGTCAATAAATGTTTGACATAAATGAATCAAGCTAGCTTAGTTTGACACGGGGTCAAGCCAAGCCCGATTTTGCCTAGGATGGAACAAGGTTAATCCAAAGCAGGTTGAGTTAACCAAGGTTAGGCTGGGTTAACTTAAGTTAAGCTTCCTGATTCAAGTAAATTATAGCTTAAGTTAAACTCAGACAAAATTAAAGTTAATTTTGGTTTGATTTATCCTTTAATCAAATTAAGTCTAAGTTGAGTTAAACTTAAGTCGATTTAGACTCGGCTTGGACATAAACTAAGTTCTCCATCAGATTTGATTGGGTTGACCTGGGTTAAGTCAGATTGAAGTTGATATGGGTTAACTGAGATAGGTTGGGCTAATATGGTGATTCAATTTTATTGGGTTAACCTGAGTTAGGTTGGGTTGAGCTAATGATTTAGGTTGATTGGATTAACTTGAGTTAGGTTAAGTTGACTTGGTGATTCAAGTTGATTGGGTTAACCCGAGGTAGGTTGGGTTGACCCTATGATTTAGGCTGATTATGTTAACCCGAGTAAGGTCAAGTTAAACCGGTGATTTAGTTTAATTGGGTTGACTAAAGTTAGGTCAGTTTGACTGTTGATTCATGTTGATTGGTTTAACCTGAGTTAAGTCGTCGTTGGCCCGGTGAATTTAGTTGATTGTGTTAACATGAGTTAGGTTAGGTGGTTTAACCCATGTTTGGTTGAGTTAACCTATGATTTTGGTTGATTGGGTTAACTCGAGTTATGCGAATTAACCTGATGGATCAAGTTGAGTGGGTTAACTTGAGTTAGGTCGGGTTGAGCCGATGACTCATGTTGATTGGGTTAACTCGAGTTAGGTTAGGTTGACCCTGTGATTCAAGTTAACTTGAGTCTAAGTTAAGTTAAACTAATGATATTTAAGTTGAACTAAGTCCATGTTATGTCAGACTTAGGCTAGATCTAAATTGAGCTAGACCTGAAGAATGTTCAAGTTGAACTAAGTCTAAACTAGGTTAGACTTTGGATGGTTTGTATTTAGGTCTAACGTTAGTTATACCTAAAATGATTCAGGAAAGATCTATGTTATTCTAGACTTGAGTGTTGAAGTTAAGTCTAAGTTAGGTTAGACCTAAAGAGTTCTAGTTGTATTTAGATGTAATTTTGGTTAAACCTAAAAGGATATATGTTCAGGTCTAATGTGTGTTAGGCCTAAGATGTTAAAGTTAGGTCCAATTTGGGTTAGACCTAAAGGATATATGTTAGGTATAATTTTGGATCAGACAGAGGGTTGATGTTTAGGTCTAATACGGGTTAAACTTAAGAAAGTTTAGGTTAGTTCTAAGTTAGTTTAGAAGTAGGGTGAATGTTTAGATCTAATGTTGGTTAGACCTAAAGGGTTTATGTTAGGCCTAAGTTTGGTCAGACCTAGGGTTGATGTTTAGGTCTAATGTGGGTTAAACCCAAAAGAGTTTAGGCTATGTCAAAGTTAGGTTACACCTAGGGTGCACGTTTAAGTCTAATGTAGTTTAGACCTAAAATGGTTTAGTTGAATTTAAGTCTAATTTGGGTTAGACCTAAAGGATTCCAGCTAGGCTTAAGTTTAGGTTATACCTAGGGTGGATGTTTAGGTCTAATGTGGGTTTGACCTAAATGGTTTAGGCTAGGTCTAAGTTAGTTTAGACCTAAGGTTGATGTTTAGTTTAAATGTGGGTTAGACCTACAGAGGTTTAAGTTGAACTAGGTCTAGGTTATGTTAGACCAGGTTGAATTTAGATTGAAGTGAGTCTAGGTTGGGTTAGACTTAGGATAGTTTAGTTTGGACTGGGTCTAAGTTGAGCTAGACCTAGTAGGGTTCAATTTGTTTTAGCTCTAATTTAGGTTAAACCTAGGTAACACCTAGGTTGACAATGAGTTAGGTCAAATATGACTAGGACTCGAACATAGCCTTGATTAGATGTGTCTAAGAGTGGATCTATTAGGCTTAGGTCTAAGTTAGGTTAGACCTAAACCATGTTCAAGCTCAATTTGGGCTAATCCAATGTCTTTAAGATTAGTTTCACGGTTAGATGGATAACCATGATATTAAACCCTTAAAACTCCTAAGGTTAAGCAAGCATTTTAAATTAAACTTTTGGGTCAATTTTGGCTAAAGTGTAAAATTTTAATTTTACAAGTTCACCCCTAGCATCCTAATTTTTATTTTAGGATTTTTTAAGGGTGACAATTTTTCAGTTATGGTTTAATTTCACTACCCTAAACTTTCTTTTTAATTTCCATTTTAATTTGCATTTTTTTATTTTTATTTCAATCTATAATTAGTATTCAAAATAATTACATTTTGAGTAGAAAATTTGTCATTCTAGGGTTAGGGAGCCCTCTGACTTTAGAAAAATTAGAGGATATTCTCAAAAGCAGAGAGAAATTTTCATCAAAATCTTAGAATATTTTGCTTTATAATTAATTTTTAATAATTAAAATACTCTCTAAAGTTTTTTATTAATTAAATATTAATTAAAATTTTTATTATTATTATTTTCTCCTCTATTCACTAAGTCTAAAGGTATTTTTATTTTTATTTTTTATTTTTCAACAATATGTTATGTATTTTTAAATTTTTATTTGTTTTTTTGGATTTAATAAATTTAGAAAATCTGAATTACTCACTTCACCATGTGGTGCTGACTGGATCCTCAGAGTTTTCGAATTCCATGCGACGCTCCATTATTGAGTGCACTTTCAACATGGTTGTCGCACTGTCCCACGGTTCTGTGCTCAACTTCATAGGGTCTAGTGATTCATTTTAATCTCTACCTTCCATTTCTAATACAAGGAAACATACAGTATCAGTTCATCATCCCCACTAGACAGAGAACCGGGTGTCGTCTGAGATCAAATCCTCAAAGCTCGCTCATTTCTCAACTAATTTACTCGGGTTTTGTTCTTATAGCTTCATCTAGCTATATCGTTTAATGGACATGTGACCTCAGGTGTGTTGCTGCTAACGTAAATATTCAAAAGACATTTTCAATTCAGTTTCATAATAATATTAATTTAATAATTAGGCAGTCCCTTGTATACGCAAGGATACATATTGTTCAAGTAATACAGAGCTTTAGTGGTGTCCTAATTATCGATCCTACAAGGAAGGTTGGAACTTTTTGAAGTATAGTATAAACTTAAAATCCTATACTCAATTCACAATGCAAGTTCAGGTAATTTTTAAGTTGCTTGTGAAAATATGACTAAAGCTAAATTAACTAAAATTACTTTCTAAACTTCTAAATAGGAATAACTAACATAGAGTAATTTGTATTGAAAGGTTCAACTATGGAAAATCATCATTCCTCTTGCAATGATTCTATGATGAGTGAGTGATATAGATTGATAATAAACTTGTATTGTGTCAAATAGAAGCATTTATATTCTTTACCTTATTTAGAGTTATATAAACAACATTGGCAAATCCTACGCTTAGTCCCTAAATCCATGGTTAATTTGGCAGGATATTGGCTCTCACTTCAGAGCTCCAACTTCCATTCACCTGAAGGCTAACCCTAGCTTTAGATACCAATAGTTAGGACCAAATTGGGGATTTCAGTCAGTCACTCTAAAATCTCCAATTCGATGCCCATCAAACTAGATTTCCGAATTTATTTGCACTTAATTTCCATGAACTACGCAACTCATTTGTGAACATTGAATGAATTCTCCACTATTTTTGTAGAACACTTAGTCCTTTTGGATTTAATGTTTCACAACAAGTTTTAACAATTCAATTGGACATATCAAAAAGTAAATGAAGTTCAAAGTGAAAAATCATCACAATTTCTTAGCATCTCAAATGGTACATAAAATCTAAATCACCAATTCACCACATCTCATTGCAAGAAGAAAGACAAAGAAATCTCTTCAGAATTCATGGGGAAGATACAACAAAACTTGGATTTTATATATAAAAGTAAAGTCATACAAACCATAAGAAGTAAATACAACTTACCTCAATTTCTTCCCCAAGAAAATCCCTTGAAGTTCCTTTGAATAATTTTCTCTCTTCACTACAATACTCAATTCTCTCTTTAGAATAGTAAGGAAGAAACAATCTCTTACTTTCCTCCTTCTCCTATACTCTTTAGAGAAGAGTTCCTCACAAAATAAGATTTCTACACACTTTAACACACTCACCAACACACTCTCCACAAACCCTAACACACTTTAACACACTCACCAACACACTCTCCACAAACCCTAACACACTTTCCTCACTCCAAAAGACTATTCTCCCTCTCTTCTTTCTCTTTTTTGGCGTCCAAATCTGTTTGAAATAGTTTAGAAATGAATTGCTCAAGAAATCCTTCAAAAATAGTCCAAAAACATTGAATTTGATGTCCACCGACATAGGACGACAGTGGTGCTGCCTCGACGATTTAATTCAAATGCACTCTGAAATTGGGAGCCGACTACGCCAGTGTAATATTTTTGCCAAATTGCCTCTTTTTGCTACAAATTCATTCCTTTTCGCTTCTTTTTGCTCCAATCACCTAAAATCATCATACATTTAGCAAAATATGAAAAATACATTCCTTTCAAGTGCAATATCACCAAAAATGAGTCCAAATTTTATTACAAAATCTAACATATTTTTGGTGCATCAAATCCCACAAACGTAACGATTACTGTCCTCAAGTAATCCTTTTACTACATAAAAATATAACTAATAGTAGCAAACTTTTCACTTATTGAATACTATGATTTTTTATTTAAATGAATATAATAATAGATTCTTAGAAATAAGTTTAGTAACTCAGGTTAAAGCTACAGGTATAAGAATATTCAATAATTAAGTCTAAGAGTTCTATTTTCCTATTCATTTCAAGATTAACCATAATTTGTCACAATAAGGGTGCTTTAGAAGACTATATGAAAAAGAATCTCATGCAAACTCTATTAGAAATTAGGCTAATACTTTAAATATAAATTCACAAATGTAGCAAAGTTCTTTATTTAGTTTGATTCAAATGAAGCCAATTTTTTATTAGGCATCTCCTCAAGCTTCTCCTCACATATATTTTCTTTCTTTTTCTTTTTCTCTTTTTTTCTTAGGATTGTTTTTTAATCCCCCATTTTTTCTTTTTTTTTCTTTTCTTGTGAGGATTACTATATCTGCATAGCCTTCAATAATTTTGAACTTCACTCTCCTCTCTCTAAAGTTGAAACTTGAAACACCTCCTTACTTTATAGATATATATTAGCTTTATAATTCATCCTCAAGTCAAAATCCTTTCTTCTCACCTAATTTTTCAGTCTCTTAACATTTCAAAAAGATAGTTTTCTTTACTTTGAATAGTCAACTGTAGTCAAATCCTCTTATACTAAATATCTTAACCCTATAAATTTAACCTTTATAACTAAAAACTTTCATTCAAATCTACCATAATATTTAAATGAAATAAAAAATTTAGTTATCTAAAGTTAGGTTCAACTACTGAAAGTTATGTTAATAATTTTTTAAAATATATTAGATGATAACAAATAAGTGTTAATATTCCACCCTCCCCCAAACTTAAGTTTTTCATTACATATAAATTTGTGAAGGTAGAGAATAAAAAAAAACTAAACTTTTTGTGATAGGATTTTGAAATCTTCTAAAGCTATGCTGGTATTAATCAACAATTTAAGCTAGCAAGTATGAAACAGCTAGAAGCAGTGTTATATATAATATTAAAAATTTGTAGGGTGAAGAAATAATAAAAACTTAAACTTTAAAAATCCAACATAAGCATCACAATCTCAATCCAAATCTCTAAACAAACTAACATAGAGTTCATTACATTTTCATTTCTAACACCAATACATTTGCAAGTGACACATCACAGAAAAAAAAAAGTAACTAGCACATAAGAGCACTGCATAACACAATGAAAACAGAAATCACATAACTACGAGTCATAATTAGCAGGTTTCCTCAGCTTCATCTGCATGATCAGGTTGGTAAGGAACATAGCTGGGGTAGGTAGGAAATATCACTCCAGTGTCTCCCCCCATGAATTTGACTTGAGCATCATGATAAGCAATGTCATATTGAACTCTCCTAGTCATATAATCATCATTAACATCGCTTTAAGCCTCAAATCCATCCATCCTGTTATGGAGCCAATCAACGTTGACACTCTGAATCCTTAACTGCTCCATAACATCAGACAAAGTAGGTGCCTCAGAAGTAGATTGTATGGCCTGGCTAGTAGTAGGAATATCAATACTCCTACTTTCTACTCTCTATCCTACATGAGACTCATAAGTACGAATATTGACCTTGGTAATAGGCCTCAGTGGTTGAACTAGCTCCTCAGTACTATCAAACTCAGCACCAGACTGTACACATAATGAATGAATTAGGATGGGATTCCCTAATCCACCAGTGGTTTCTCCTCTAGCAATAGTCTGAATACTCTTAAAGATAATCAATCCAATATCAATTCATTTCATATTCTGAATGCAACAATTAAGAATAGCTCTATAACAAGTAACTTCGTTGTGATCATAAGAAGGTAGTAATCTAGCAGAGATGAAATAGTGTCAGGCTTTAGATGCTACATTTAACTTCAAAGCAGGGAAATTAATCATTTGTCTTTGCTTTATTTTCCATTCCCCTTTTCCATCAGTAAGAAAAGTAGGAATTTCATTTAGTCTAGCTTCCATAGTACCAAAATTTTCATATTCACGAAATGAAGTTTCCCATAACAGGTAAAAAGCATTAATACATTCCGGGTAAACTCTAACTTTTTTTCCACGAACAAGCATATATTCAGTTTCAGTCCAAGGCAGATTTGCATAAAACTCTCTAACAGTACCCATAAATGAATCAGCAGTAAAATAACAAAATATTTCCCAATTCTGATCAGAAATTAACTCAAAAGCCCGATCTTGAATACACTTTTTTTTGTAAATGGACGAATTGCAACGAAATTATGCTTTTACATTTTCAAATCTATCTTTATCAAAATCTATTTTCTCTTCCCTCTACTTGGCTTTGGAGACATGTGAAATTGTTTAAAAATATGCAAGAAAATCTAATAAATTTCAAAATCACAATGTAGAAGACTCCATAAGCAAATATAAGTAAGTAAGAGCTTAAATTGCTATGGATAATCTCAAATTTTCATCAAAAATTCCAAATTTTGAATCTACACAATGTGGAAAATTTCCATGGTTAAAATAAAAAATATTTAGTTTAGAGTGGATCTCTTTCCAAGAGAAGACAAGATCTACACTTTTTAAGCCTTGAAATTACTTGAAATCCACAATCTAGCAAGCCCTAGATCTTAATTTGGTGTTGGCAGGAGGTTGAAGACCATAGAAATGGCGAGAACGGTGAGTCCCAGGGCAAAAATCGTGAATTTAAGAGGTTTTGGGTCTTTCTATACTTGGGCACTGTCGGCGCTGGATAGAGCCTTGTAGGTACTTTATTTAATAAAATGCCCAACTCTCTGTATTTAGGCACCAGCGACACCCATTCTGGCACCGGTGGCGCTAGTTCAATTTCTAGGTCCTTGAAATTTTTGCCATTTCAATCCTTTCAAAGTTACACCATCACTTAATTAGCCTTTTTAAGTATCTATCTCATCAATTAAGCAACTAACTAACATCAAATTTACATAAACAACACAAAACATTACTTTAATATACAAAATCCACATTAGAAACTTACACACTTAAGCACTCACCATATAAGTTCATCAAACCATGGAAATTCAGCGTCGCAAACACAATACAATACTCTAACAATGAAAACCAAACACAAACACAAATTCCAAGCATAATAAGTCTAAACAGATACAACATAGTCAATCAAGCCAACACTAAGCACACCAAAGCATATTAAAATATAAAATACTAAAAATAAAGCAGAGTCACTACTCATCATCAGTCTCAGTACTATCTTCTCCTCATATATCTCCCATAGATTGACAATGCACAAACAAATTATAAAAGGAATGATAAGGGAATTCATCAGTTGAATCCTCTGTAATCACATCTTTCATATTCATCATATTTACCAAACTATCTTCAATTTACCAAGTGTGATCAAATTGTTCTTTCATCCTCCAATCTTAGTAATCAAATAAGTCAGATATATTATTAATAGCATTCCTAAGATTTTGTACCTCTTTCTCCAACTTCTTGATCTTCTTAAAAATCACTTGTTAAATTTCAGGAAAGTAAGGTTGAGTAGGGGGAACTCTGAGATGGTTGATGTACAATGAGGCTCATATCATTCTCATCTTTTATTGCCTGACAGCCATAAAGATTGGTTAGGTCTATGGGCTTCCAAGGAAGAAGCACTTTTTTCCCAGCTTTCATATGGCACCCGTGACTTACTGCAAAGAAGAAATATGGTGAAAGGATGTCCAAGCCCATATTTAGATCTATGAATAATCAATTCCAATACAAATTTCACAATTATAGTACCAATATCGATAGGCCTTCTCGTTTGAATATAGTAATTTAAAATTGAACTTTTGTTTGTCACATTACTTATTTTCATTTTTGGGAGTAACTTTGCAAATATGAAATAATGTTATTGCTTTGACATCAGATTTAAAAAGGTAGTAGAAAAACTTACCAATCCTTTGTCTTTTATCTCTCAATCTTCACTTTCATCCGTTAAATATTTATAAATTTCATTCATGTTGTCTCTCGTCGCATCAAAATTCATATAATGGCATATAGGCACATTTTCAATCATAAATAAGTCATTAATCTTTGAAGGAGTGAATGGTACAAATTTGCCTCGCGCAGAGACGAATTCTTTGTTGATTCCATGAAGACTTGCATAAAACGCTTTCACTATAAGAAAGACTACAGCGGCATTAGAGTAGCTTAACAATTCCCAATGCCTCTGCATAATAATCTTTTCTACTCGAGTACTTGGAGTTTCCATACCTCGATTCGCAAAGCCTCTTTTATTGATAATCATCCTCTTCATCATTGCTTTGTTTAATAATAGTTGCTTCTTGAAATTGATGAACTTTCGTCAGTTGAAACTCTAAATCTTGGAGTTTCTATGGAGTTGGAATCCATTTGATGCAAATTTAGAATGAATCCTTTCGTTTTTCTGGAGTTTAGGAGGTTAAAAACAAGTTTTAGGAAGTTACAAAGTTGAAATCCCACCTAAAATTGCCAAAAATTAAAATTTAAAACTCCAAAAATCGTCTCTAATTCATCGGCTCTGGATTGGGAGCTGTGGGTATTGTCGTCGGTGCCAGCGTTCAAATCTGCACCTAAATTTGTTTCGGTTGGAATTATTTTAATTCTTTGATATGATCCAATAATTTTCATTCTTTATGCTATTTATGTGTGATTAGGACTCAAATATGACTAACTACAGGTAAAACAACCAAAATAAACAAAAGCAAGTTATTATAATCAAGATAAATATGGGTTTCCTCCTATAAAGCGCTTGGTATAATGTCGTTAGCCCGAAAAACATTCATTTATTCATGATGACTTAACATTAAAACCTCTTTAAATTTTTTGTTGAAAACGTTCAAAATATGATTTTTAATCTATGCTCATTAACTTTAAATATCATCCCAGTTTTAGTATCATCAATTTGAATAGCTCCAAATGAAGAAAATTTTATAACAATTAGAGGTCCTATCAACTTAGACTTCAGTTTTCCAGGAAATAATTTCAATCTTGTATTATATAGTAAAACTTTCTGTCCAGGTTCAAATTTCTTTATTAATATCTTTTGATCATGGCATAATTTTATTTTCTCCTTATAAATTTTTTCATTATCATAAGATTCATTTCTAATTTCTTCCAATTCATTCAATTGCACAAATCTCTCCTCACAAGCATTCTTTAAATTGAAATTTAGCTCTTCTATCACTCAATATGCTTTATGCTCCAATTCTACACGTAAGTGGCAAGTCTTTCCAAATACTAGTCTATAAGGAGACATTCCGATAGGGGTCTTGTAAGCAGTCCTATATGCCCATAATGCAGTATCTAATCTCATAAACCAATCTAATTTGTGAAGATTCATAGTTTTCTCCAAAATTCTTTTAATTTCACGATTAGACACTTCGTCTAAAACACTAGTTTGGGGATGTTAGACAGTAGAGATTCTATGAATAATATAATATTTTCCAACCAATCTCTAAATTAGATTATTTCTAAAATGAGATCGACCATCAGTTATGATCACTCTCGACATTCCATACCTTGTAAAAATATTTTTCAATAATAATTTTTAAACACTTCGAGCATCACATCTAGGTGAAGCAATTGCTTCAATCCATTATGAGACATAATCAATAGCAACCAACATATATGGATTTCTAAATGAATGAGCAGATGGTCTCATAAAATCCAATCCCCATACATCAAAGATCTCAACTTCTAATTTAAAATTTAGATGCATTTCATTTCTTCTAGAAATATTAACTACACTCTGACATCGATCACTTGATTTTATATTTCTATAAACATCCCTAAAAAGAGTGGGCCAATAAAATACAGATTGTAAAATATTATGAACAATTTTAGCAGTTCCAAAATGTCCTCCAAATTCTGAATCATTACAACTCTGAATAATTGGTTCAATTTCTTCATATGGCACACATCTTTTAATAATAAGATCCTTACATTATCTATATAAGTATGGCTCATCCCAAAAGTAAAATTTAGCGACATAGACAAATTTCTTTTGTTGTTGTCTTATTAAATCATGTGGAAAAATATCACTTACTATATAATTCAGAATATCAACAAACCAAGGAAAATTTCTTTCTGTAATGTTATAAAGTTGTTCATCAGGGAAAGTTTCTGTAATTTCCTTCTTGAATTTAGATAATTTATAGTACTCCAGTCTTGACAAATGATTAGTAATTTGGTTATCAGTTCCTTTCTTATCAACTATCATAAAGTCAAATTCTTGCATTAAAAGTATCCATCTTATTAATCTTGGTTTACAATCCTTCTTTTGCGTTAAATATTTTATAGATGAATGGTCTGTATACACTATAATTTAGTTCCAATTAAATACAGTTTAAATTTTCAAACGAATATACAATAGCTAATAATTCTTTTTTTGTAGCGGTATAATTGATCTGAGCTTCATTAAAAGTTTCACTAGCATAGTAAATAACCTTACACATTTTATCATACCTTTGCTCTAAAGCAACTCTATTAGCATAATCATTGGCAACATACATAAGTTCAAATGATTTCTCCCAATTAGATGAAACAATTATAGGGGCAGTGATTAATTTTTCTTTAAATACTTCAAAGGCATTTAATCTTCATTAAAATCAAATTTCTTATTTTTTTCCAAAATTTAGCACAAAGGTTTTATAATTTTTGAAAATCTTTAATATAACGCTGTAAAACCCAGCATGTCCTAAGAAACTCCTTACCCCTCTCACTATAGTAGGAGGTGGTAATTTCTCAATAATCTAAATTTTTGTTGGTTCAACCTCCATACCAAGTTGAAAAATTATATGCCCAAGTACAATTTCTTCTACAACCATAAATTAGCATTTTTCCTAATTTAAAACTAAATTTGGTTTTTTTGTGAATCCCTCCTATCATTTTATAAATTATTCAAACATGTGTCAAATGAAGTTCCAAATACAAAAAAAAGCATCCATAAATACTTCTATTCCATTATCGATCAGATTAAAAAAAGTAGAAATCATAAATCTTTGAAATGATGCGGGTACATTATATGATCCAAAGGGCATTCTTTGAAAAGGAAAAGTTCCATATGGGTTAGTAAATGTGAACTTTTCTTGATCCTCAGAAGAAATAGGTTTGATGATAACCAATATATCCATCCATAAAGCAATACTACTTATGTCAGCAAGTCTGTCCAACATTTGACCTAGGAAAGAAAGAGGAAAGTGATCTTTCCTAGTGGCAGCATTTAATTTTCTATAGCTGATACAAATTTTCCAGCCATTAATTTGTCTTGTTTGTATAATTTCATTCTGTTCATTCACATCAACTGTCACTCCTTTCTTAGGGACAAAATAAATTGGACTTACAGAAGCACTGTCTGAAATAAGATAAATAATTCCAGCATCAAACCATTTTAAAATTTCCTTTTTAACTACTTCTTTCATCATTGAATTTAGTCTCCTTTATCGGTCACCTCTAGGTTTATGTTGTTCATCTAACAAAATTTTATGCATATAGATCGAAGGACTAATTACTTTAATATCAGCTAATGTCCAACCAAAAGCCTTTTTGTATCTTTTGATAGATGGAATTAAACTTTTATCATCACTTTCCATAGTATCCAACATTTCAAATCTATCATGAACATAATCTAAATCTTCATTCTTCATTACTTCAGAATCATCTTCTATTTCATTATCATCCTTACATTTCAAATTTTTATTTTCTATTTCCTCTTCAAACATTTCTTTAAAATGATAATCTCTCAAATAATCACAATTTTCCATTCAAAAGCATTCATCATCTTTTTCTGTTGTGGGATATTTCATAGATTTCAAAATATTAAATGTCACTTCTTGATTATTAATTCTCATAGTTAATTCCCCTTTTTGAACATCAATCATAACTCTTCCAGTAGCAAGGAATGGTCTTTCTAAAATAATAGGAATTTCCTTATCTTCCTCCATATCTAAGACAATAAAATCCACAGGGATAATAAATTTATCAACCTTAACCGATGCATCTTCTACAAATCCTTTAGGATAAGTGAAAGAGTGATTAGTTAACAGAAGAGTTACAGAAGTAGGTGAAATTTCTCCTATTCCTAATCTTTTGAAAGTTGATAAAGGCATAAGGTTAATACTAGCTTCTAAATCACATAAAGCTCTTCAGAAATATTTTTCACCTATACCACAAGGGACAGTGAAACTACTAAGGTATTTAGTGTTTTTTGAGAAGCTTTTTTTAAATAATTGTACCACACTCTCCTCTACGTGCATCATTCTCGTGATTTATGAACTTTTTTCTTTTTAAGAATATCCTTCATAAACCTTGCATAATCAGGCATCTGTTCTAATGCTTCAATAAAGGGAATATTAATCGTTAATTTCTTAAGGATTTCTAAAAGTTTCGTAAATCAATTATCCTTATTTGTTTTTTAAGTCTTTGAGGAAAAGGAGGTAGTGGTTTTTCTACAGTAATTTTCATTGGTTCAAACTAGTACTCTGAGTCTGGATATATTTTAATAGTACCTTTTCAATTTCCACCTTCTCATCCTCAGTTTCAAAATCTTTTTGCACTCTCATTTCTAATTTTTTCCACTCCTTAAATATATAGCCTTAATTTTCTCTTTATTTTGATCTTTTGGATTGATCTCAACATTACTGGGAAGAGTTCCTGATGGTCTATTATTAAGCACAGTGAAAATATGTCCTAATTAATTCTCAATATTCTTAATTGCAACATCCTTAGTTTGTAATTAATTACCCATGTTTAAAATAATTCTTTAATAGACAACTTATTTTCCTTAAATTTTGGGTTACTATTAAAGCCTAGAGGATAAGAAGGTCTATAAATTGTGTTTCCTTGGTTATTCAAATTTCCTGTTGGGTTCACAGAATTGTTTCCCCAGTGCAGGTTACAGTAGCATTATTTTTACTCCAGTTTAAATTCAGGTTATTCTTCCAACCAGGATTATAATAATTTGAATAAGGATTTTTGAGTCTATTATTTATAGTATTTAAGAACTCATAAGGTGTTTGACATTCTACTATCTATCCTAATGAATTTTCCTCTAACACTGGGGATGTTTGAGAATAATTCTTTCCATATTGATCTAATTTCTTTGAAAGGGCAGCAATTTGAGAGACTATCATAGTTATAGCATCAGAATCATGAATACTAGGTACTCTCTTAGGAATTACCTGTTCAGAGGGCCATTAAAAATTATTAGTAGCCATCTCTTCAATTATGGAACATGCTTCATCAAATGGTTTTGCCATTAACGATCCACCAGCAACATCTATAATTGATCTCAATGATCCTACTAATCCATTATAAAATGTTTAAATTATTAACCAATCTGGTACGTAAGGAGATCTTTAAACTCTTCCCAGGCTTCATATATTGATTCCCCTTCAAACTGACCAAAAGATGTAATGTCATTCCTTAGCTTAGCAGTTTTTTATGGAGAAAAATATTTTGACAAAACGTTTTGTGTAAGTTCTCCCCAAGTTATGATAGATCCAAGTACTAACAAATTTAACCACACCTTGTCTTTATCCCTTAATGAACAAAGAAAAGTTTAAGTCTAACAGCATCGTTTGATGCTCCATCATATTTAAATATAGCACACAATTCTAGAAAACTAATGAGAAGTAAATTAGGATCTTCATTAGGTGTTCCTCCAAATAGATTATTTTGTACTATTTGGATAATAGCAGGTTTAAGCTCAAATGAATTAGCATCAACATCAGGATTTTGGATAGTTAAGTGAATTTCATCTACAGTTGGGTTAACATAATCTCTTAAAGGTCTTGGTATATTTTCATTTTCATTTCTTTGATTATCTAAGTGGTTCGTCATTTTGTTAGGATTTTCATATTATTTTTGTTATTTTTGAATTTTTCTAATAGTACGCTCTAACTCTGAATCGTAAGGCACTAAACCTATAGATCCAATCCTACGCATATAAAATCACACTAAACACACCTAAAAGTAAACATGCACACATACAATTGCAAATTAAAAAGTAAAGATTTTCTATGACTACAAATTTGACAGTTACCATTTTATACCTTCCCCGACAAAGGCGCCAAAAACTTGACCTCGGGTGTGCTGTCGCTAACATAAATATTCAAAAGATAGTTTCAATTCAGTTTCACAATATATTCAATTTAATAATTAGGCAGTCCCTCGTATATGCAAGTATATATATCGTTCAAGTAATACAGGGCTCTAGAGGAGTACTGGTTATCGATCTCACGAAGAAGGTTAGAACTTTTCAAAGTATAGTATAAAATTGAAATCCAATACTCAATTCATAATGCAAGTTTAGGTAATATTTAAGTTGCAAGTGTAAAGATGACTAAAGCTAAATTAATTAAAAATACTTTCTAAACTTCTAAATAGGATTAACTAACACAGACTAAATTTTGTATTGGAAGGTCAACTATGGAAAAGCATCTTTCCTCTTGTAATGATTCCATGATGAGTGAGTGATATAAATTGATAATAAACTTGTATTGTGCCAAATAGGAGCATTTATATTCTTTACCCTCTTCAGAGTACCCCCTCTTCAGAGTTGTGTAAAGAACATTGGCAAATCCTAGGCTTAGTCCCTAAATCCATGGTTAGGCTGGGAGGATACTGGCTCTCACTTCAGAGCTCCAACTTCCCTTCACCTAGAGGGTAACCCTAGCTTTAGTTACCAAACTATAGGACCAAATTGGGGATTTCAACATGTCACTCTAAAATCTCTAATTCGACGCCCATCAAACCACATTTCCCTATTTATTTGCACTAAATTCTCATGTACTACGCAACTCATTTATGGACATTGAATGAATTCTCCACTATTATTGTAGAACACTTAGTCCTTTTGGATTGAATGTTTAATAACAAGTTTTAACAATTCAATTAGCCAGATTAAAAAGTAAATGAAGTTTAAAGTGAAAAATCATCAAAATTTATTAGCATTTCAAATGGACATCAAATCTACATCACCAATTCACCACATCTCATTGCAAGAAGAAAGACAAAGAAATCTTCTTAGAATTCATAAGGAAGATACAACAAAATTTGGATTTTATATATAAAATCAAAGTCATACAAACCACAAGAAGTAAATACAACTTATCTAAATTTCTTCCCAAAGAAAATCCCTTAAAGTTCCTTTGAATCATTTTATCTCTTCACTACAATACTCAATTATTTATATAGAATAGTAAGTAAGAAATAATCTCTCACTTTCATCCTTCTTCTACACTCCTTAGAGAAGAATTCCTCACAAAACAAGAATTTTACACACTTTAACACATTTACCAACATAATCTCCACAAACCATAACACACTTTCCTCACTCCAAAAGACTCTTCTCCTGCTCTTCTTTCTATTTTTTGGCATCCAAATCCGTTTGAAATAGTTTAGAAAAGAATTCCTCAAGAGTTTCCTCAAGTAACCCATCAAAAATTATCCAAATACATTGAATTTAACTACCACTGATATAGGGTGCCGACGACACTGGATATAATGTCAGCGGCGCTATCCTGACTCTTTAGTTCAAATGCTCTCTAGAATTGGGCACCGCCGGCACCCATTCTGGTACTGGCGATGCGAGTGTGCTATTTTCCCCAAATTTCCTCTTTTTGCTCTAAATCCATTCCTTTTAGCTTCATTTTGCTTCAATCACCTAAAAACATCATACCTAAAGCAAAACATGAAGAATGTCTTCCTTTAAATTGCAATATCACCAAAAATGAGTACAAATTAAATTACAAAAATCTAACATATTTTTGGTGCATCAATATGCAATGTTCATTTCTTTTATAAATAACCAAACCGAGAGTAATTTTTAAGGATTTTGATCCATAACTTGTCCCAAGGCCTCTATTGAGCTTGAGAAAGATGATCACCTTAATGCCAAGAAGCCCCTCTTTGTCTCAATTTGCATTGTGGATGGCACTAAGTATGACTTAAACCAATGGGTGCCACTGTTTGGTGTTAAGTTATGGCAGAGGTTGCGGGAAGGCTAAATTTTGATTGAAGAGAGTACCTTAGAGCTTTGTGAAGCTTTTAGGAAGGTCAATTTTGATTTTTAGGAAACTTGATGTCGGGGCTGAAATTGGTCCTAGTTTTCTCTGGGGAAATTAGAGTTTTCTACTATGGAGGATAACTTGAAAATGGTAAGGCTCATTTACTCTTGGCAGAAGGAGCACTTCTTCTATTGAGAGCAAAGGATTTTTAGGGTTGGCTATGGAGCTTAATGGTGAGTGAATGCTCTCGAGAATAAGCTATTTATAGTCATGGGAGCTTGGGGTTCTATGTAAATTTTCAGAGGGATATCATAGGCATTTGGCAAAGGAGTGAGCTTCTCTAGTTTTCTATTAATTAGCCATGGTGGTGCCAATTGGAATGAATGAGGCATGGGAGGGTTCTTAATTTAACTTGGAATGTCATGATGGGTCATAGTTCGTTATGGTGGGTCGTGGTGAGCCTTGGTTATTAACCCGACTTTCAATTACGTGTATTTTTAATCTCCAAATTTTTGCCAAAAAATATATCTCAAGTTATATATCGTGGCTAGTGTGAATAAAGCTAATAATTTATGAATTATATAATAAATTTTCACACTAGAGGTGCTACGCAAGTATATGTATCATTTCAAGTAATATTGGATTTTCCTTAAAAATCCCAGTATCGATCTCATAGGGAAAGCTGTAACTCTAAAATCAACTTACATAATTTCAATTTAATTTACAAATTAAATAGATCAAAGTTCTATAATTATATGGTTACTAAAAATTACTACTAAAAGTCAAAAAGAAAGTAACAACTAAGTGTAAAAGTTTAAAAAAAAATAAAACAATGAGTTTGGATATTATAGTAAACCTTTCCCCTTGTAAAGAGATTTTAACCTATGTGGGATTCAAATGACTTAAGATAAAATTGATTTATTGTAACAAATATAAACATACTTTATTCCTTAACCCCTCTCGGTGCTTGCAAAGAATATTGGCTAACTTAAGGCTGATTCCTTAACATCTCGATTTCACATCAGAACTATCTATTCTCTCATCTCTAGATGCTTCTAAGCATATGCTACTATGATGGTCGAATCCCAACGTCAGGGTACTAAACCGTAAGCCAAATTTATATAGAACTAGCCTGTCACTCTAGAACTAACCAATTCTACGACCATCAAAACTTATCTCCTTATTTATTTACACTTCCCCTGAGGATATCATCATGGCTCTGCTTGGAATGAAGTGTGGTATCCACTGGTTGGGTGAAATCATAGGCCTCCCATGCCATTATGTTTCTCAATGGATTTTAACCTCATAAGTGGCCACTTTGTAAAGTAAATGAAGATTCGGTGAAAATACCATCACAATTTTTAGGAGTAAAAAGAAGTCTTGAAATCTTTCTCATCCCATAATATTAATTCCTATATTCAAGGAGAAAGAAATGGAGCTACCCAGAATTCATGGCGATTAAACAAAACTAAAACATTTGCTTTGAAATCCAAGTCTTACAAAAAAAAATTAAACACAAATACAAAGTACCTTAATTCTTCTTCTCAAGAAAACTTCTGGATTAAGAAATCTACAAACTTTAACATACTAAAATACACTTACACTCACACTTAAATACAAAATAAGAAATCCTAATTTACTATTGCCACCCAACTGAAGTTTTGAGGCTCTAGAAAATCTCTAAATTCAATCAAATCCTTCTCATTTAAAATAAAATGGAAAATAACCAAGGGTTACATCAAACACCCCTCCAAAATTCGGCCAAACTCAATGGATCTTCTAGATAGGTAGTTTCTGGTGCTATAGCCCCAGTCCGGGGCGATATAACGCCCATCTGGCTCGAGTCTAAAAGTATTAACATTAGGGGTGGTGCTATTGCGACGCCTATATTAGCTCATTTTTGCTCCATTTTTTCCTTATTTTCTCTAAATGTCCATTACAAGTACCTAAAACTAAAAACATGCAAATTACCTTCCTTTAAAGTGCAATATCATCAGAAATGAACATAAAAGACTTATCAAATATGCATTAATAACCCCTAAGTGATTTGATGTCATGATCACTATAGAATGGGTTCATTTGTATGGCAATGTGGTCAACTGGTCAAGAATTAATTAATATTGGGTTATGCCTAATTGGATGTGACCACTCATGGTGCCACAATGTCTTGGGTAAAAAAGGTGTGTTAAGGTTTAGGTTGATCTTTAGGGTTTATTGGGTTTGGGGAAGCCTTGGGTGAGGCTAGCAATCAATTTTTGGTAGAACCTCCTGCATTGTGAATTGAGATGTGATAGTGGTCCCCCCGATTCATAGGGAGATTTCTAGGGTTTTAGGATATGAGGCATACCTTTCACATGGGGGGAGTGTGCCTTATGTCTATCATCAGGCCAAAACCCTAAACCAGCTCAGCCAAGGGTTGAGGGTTTGGGCTTGTCTTGATGAGTCCCTATGGAGCAAAACTGTTGTTTGATGGTTATTTGGAAGTGAGTAGGTGAACCCTCAAAAAAGTGAGGTCAACCGTAGCGCAACTCTCTTTAAAGAGAATCATGTAACATGTGGCTCTATGTGAGCCACGTCCTCATGAAGTGTGCAAGCATCTATCCATGTGCATGTGGTGACGTATTTGGGAAAGATATTCCAAGTGCGGAAGTTCAAAGTGACACCACAGCTAAGCGTTCTCAAATATACACCCAAACATGACAAGTGCTAGACAACACACTAATGGCAAAAATAACTTCACATGCAATGAATAATGAATAGACATAACATCAAAAAAAAAAGAATTTTCATACACATGAAGATTAAAGACAAGAAAACACAACAAAAAACTTGATGCAAGAATGCATACAATTATACACCAGTCAAATGAAGTCCACAAATAATAGCATGCTAGACCAAAGTGATTGATCGGTTGAACCAGGGTCGATTATCAAATCGAAGTGATCAGTCAATCAGGCCAGAGCGGTTGATCAGACCAAAGGAAGCTAATCAGACCAAAGGTGGCTGATTAGACATAAATTATAAGTCGATCAGACCATGATGGCCAATCAAACCGAAGTGATCGGTCGATCGGACCGGAGCACAATTAAACTAAACTAATTAGTGATCGAGTTGGGGTGGCCGATCGATTCTAAGTTATCTATTAGTTGAACTGGTTAATCAATTAGACTGAAATGATCAATCGATCGGTCAGTTGATCAGGCCATTTTGGCCGATCTAATCAAAGTGATTGGTAAATAGGTCAATCGGGTTAGGGTGGCCAATTAAAAAGAAGTGATCGGTCCATCGGGCTAGGGTGATCGATCGAACCAAAGTGATTAGTAGATCTGATGTGTCGGGCGATTGAATGGAGCTGATGAGTTGATCATACTGGAGAGGATAATCAGACTAAAGTGATCAATTCATTAATTCGGGATAGTTAATCAGACCATTGTGATCAGTCGATCAAGCTGGGATAGCCAATCAAAATAAAGTGAGCACATGATCAAAATGACACATGAAAAATGTCATGATGTTCATGCATGCAGTGAAACGCGATGCGCTCAATGGCAAATCAAACTCTTCCTATCGATCTCACATAGGATGTAGGGTTGGGATGAAGTCGTAGTTATTGTTTGTTGCGTAATGTAAAATAAAGGGTTTACCTTTAATTGTTTGCACAATACAGAGGAACTTTTTTTATGAGAGTGAACGTTTCTTTTAAGGATATAACCTTCATGATTTAGGGAATGAGGATCAAAGAAATTTCTTGTTCACTAAATTTAGATGGCTCCAACCCATTCATCAAGGTTGTAGATGCCAAAAAATCACGAGATTACCAAAATCCTAGCTGTATAAGTTGAGGGCTAAGCTTATGGATCGCAAAAAAAAAAACTCCTAACATATGGGGCTTGCTTTAAAGAAAAACCTAATCCTACTTCTATAACACAGATACCTAAAAATGCTCATTGGAAATAAAGAGAAATTAGTTTTAGAGAATGTATTGCTGCCACGTTGTTTGTGATTGTGTTCTCTTTGGCTGGTATAAGTTAGCTCCCTTACTAGAATGGTCATAGATTACATACCTCGCCATGCATATGGATAAGACAGTGAGATCAGGAGTTATACAAGTATCCCAATAAAAAATTATAGCATCTAAAGAATTTGATCGGAACATACCTTTGAGATGGGTTATTTGGGCTCCATATGTTGAAACGCAGACCTCTTCAGTTATTGGAGCTCTGACAAGGATTCTGGTCAAAAGGAGAGGGAAGCCAATGATATTGCTGACAGCTTGGTTTTTTGGCTACAAGGGAAGGAGGCAGCTTACCGGCAGGGATATTACTAGCAATAGTCCCTTACTGCCTATACCTCCATGGTTTCAAGCAGGAGTAACGCTGCAGGAGAATAAAAATGGTAGTCTCGATGGTCTTTATGTGCTACAATTCGAGTGGGCTCACCGCCACGGCTCTCGCTATCGACAAAGAGGCCGCGGCGGGAAGGTGATGTGGTGAGGAGGCAGCAACGGCACAACTATGGAAGACCAAGGTGGAGCTTGGTATGTCCCTTAGGATGCTTGACGAGGATAGTGGGATTGTAAGGAAAAAAGGGGAAGGTCGTAACAAATAAAGCTGGCAATGTGAGCCCAAGCGGGAGAGCTTCGCTCACGAGAGCAGAGAGCTTCAGGATTTTAGGGCATGCATGAATGGGAAGCCTCTCTATTTTCTCTGGTGAGTAAGGGATTTTTATCCTTTTTATATTTTATTTATTTTAAATTTTTTATTTCTCAATTTGTGCACAATATGTGTATGCATGAAAGCATAGCAATATGGGCATCCCTATAGGCAAAATTGATGTTCTAACATACGAAGGTTCAAATGGATGTCTTGAGTTCTCAAGAATTAAAAATTTTTGAAGCACCATCCCAAAGTGTTCAGATGGACATCCTACACATGTGACATCAAAATATGATGCCAATAATTCTATAGTTGACTCTCTATTGATATCTTTTATGTATTATGTTACAAGAAATATGTCTTTTAAACTCATATTCTCCCTTGGAAATGGATGTAATTTAGCTTCGAACCAAGCCATATGAACAGACAGTCCCGAATTAAGTTTAGGATATGCTTTGATAATTTGAGCTTTTCTACAATAAAACCTTAGGTCACCGATAACATGGAAACATCACTGCACTATGACATCAAATCAAAGGATGATTTTCCACCATTGAAAAAAAGAACTATTAAGATTGTCACTGTTGTGACTACCACTACAATTCTTTAATGTTGTGGAAAAATAGAAATCAAAAGGACTCTTGACTTGATCCATGAATAATTTTCAACAATGGTCCATCTGATGAAAAAACTCTTGCACTAATTAAGACAAGTAAAAAATTAGAATAGGATACTCCTTATGAGGATTGCTGTATGGCTTATTTTTAGGTTGTGTGTTTTGAAAAGGGGTCGCCTATAGAAGTTATCGGCGAAATCTAAAATTTTAATTTATACATATAATTTAGAAAGTAGTATTTGATTTTAAAAATAATTTTTAAGTTTGAAAACTTTAAGATATGAAATCAAACCGACCTCACATCTCGAATAGTTTATATAAACGAGCACCGCACCACAAACCGTGTATCTATTCCGAAGAATAGACACACTGCTTGATGATGGGGCTCGATTAAATAAACTAGAAGATTTGTGACATCCGTTTAGTCTGCGAACCAATTTTATAAGCCGACAAGTTCCCCTGCTTAATATAAATGAATTAAGCAGGGTTTATATTACCTGGGTTCTTAAAGTTCCCTATAAGGGCAAGCCCCTATAGTTAATTACATCTTAAATGTCCAAAGACACTTAAGAAAACTCTCGATAATGATCAGTGGTTTTGCTTTCAAGAATTTCAATGCTTAAGGTTTTCAAACAATTTGATTTTGGAAATTTCAATAGGAAATGGATCAAATTTGTAACAGTTTATTTTAGGAATCCAAAGGAAGAGAAGTAAGGGAAGCTGAGGATCCAAGAAGAATCTTGGAAACTTCCCAAACTATACTATGATTTGGCTTCAATTTGAGGATTTATTTAATGTTTCAATATCACCAATTTAAATTAATTTGAACTTATGTTTGTATGATATAATCACACAAATAGCCTCGAAGATGTAAGGGTTTATGTCGTACCGAACAATTACCTCGGAGTCCTAAGACCGGTTATGACTTAATTTGCATAACATGATCATGCAAATGCCTAATGAAAAGTTGAGGATTTATGTTGCACTAGGCAAACTACCTCTAAATCCTATGGCTTGGTTATTTAATTCTAAGAAAGGTTTTGCTGATGTTGACCTGAGTTTTGCTGATGACGATGGCTGTGCTGCCCACCATGCTCCGAGCTCCTTGTTGTTACAAAGGTTTAGTTGTAGAAGGTGAAAATCAAGAGATGAGAGAAGTGTTTTGGTTTAGAAATCTTAAAGTCCAAATATTTTTAATATTTTAATTAAAATAAATCTTAAAATTGTTCAAACAGAACCGATTAAGATCCCACGGTTCCGTCATCCAGGCACCGTTATTTTCATCGAATTTACTTAGTCCAGATGAATTTGCTCAACTCAACTGAATGAGTTCCACACTTTCATTTAGACCGTGGGAAATCTCGTTAGCAACACGTGGGTTACATCATCCGAGGTATTCCCAGTCATTTAACGAGATGTTTTAATTTAATTGCAATTATAGTTTTTTTGTTCTGTTTGTGATTAAATTTTGAGTTGTTTTATATTTTGGAATGTTGTGGAGGTGGATTTTATCTTGTGGAAACTTTTAATTTAGTTTTGGTTTCAATTTTGTGGCTATCCTAAAAGTTTCAGTTTTCATGCAACAATCTTGTTGAACATGCAAGAAAAAGTAAAGTGCAGTGCATGTAAGTAAATTGCAATAAAGTAAATTGCAATAAAATAAAAGCGTACCTGGAGGGTCTTTCCGTCATCCCAAGCTGCACTTAAAACACATGTTAAGGCATCTAAATGTTTATAACAAGTACCTAGGTAAAGCTAAGGGAATGGTTTTGGTTGTCTACCAAAGTTCTAATCCTATTGCTAGTCATTTCCTATGACGTCTAGGTTCATGTGTTTTGTTTGTGGATGATTTTCTTCATCAAAGAACAATTAAATTCAATTGTTCTTCTAAAACATCCCGTCATATTGAGGAAGTGCTAAGGACGAGTCCTAAACATCTTTTCAATACTTCCGAGATTATTTTGAGTCCAAGTAAATTTAGTTGCACAGGTGAATTAATCATCCAGAAAGTTTATTTAAGCCTTGTCTCTTGCTCAGTAAACTCGGGTATTTGATTACCTGATGAATGAAGTGACATCTCACTTAATACTCTATTTAAGAGTTATAATATTTAAAACCTTTAGGGAAAAGTTGGTTTGTTGAGAATTTTAATCATTCTTAATTTGAAGTTTGAGTTAATGGTTTAAAGTGATTTAGTTTAATTATGAGGTTTTAATTAAAAATTTTAAGTTTGGAATAGTGTTCATTTTTTTTTTTTTTGGTTTAAATCTTTATACTTTAAGTGATCTTAATATTTTAAATTTGTTTTACTTTTATTGTTGAATGATGTTAATTTAACATAATTTAAATTTAATTTAATTGAATTTAAATTAATTTAATTTAATTTAATTTCAATATTTTACATTTAAATTAACTTAATTTAATTTAATTTTAATTTTAATTTAATTTTTACTTAATTTTAATTTAATTTAATTTAATTGTTAAGCCATTTAATATTTTGAGCTTTTCTTTAATTTAAGGGTTATTTATTTTTTAATTTTTAATTTACTTAGTTTGGATTATCATTTTAATCTTAATTAAGAGTTATATATTATTGAAGTGATTTATTTAAGGATTTTTTTGTTAAAGAATTAATATCCTTTCAAGTTATATCTCTATTTTTAATAATTAAAATTTTCATTAATCTTCAAAATTTAAATTGTTTAAATAATTAAAGTTTCATTTTTGGTTTATTAAAAGTGATTAATGGGTTCCTATCCCTTTTAATTTGCCAAAGTTTCAATCTTCCAAGAAAGATAAAATCAAATATTTTACCTTCCATTTTAATTAAACCTAAAATTTTAATAAAGGGTTTTAAATTCTTTAATTACTTTTATGCCCTTTTAGGCTTATTTATTTCATAACTCACTAAATTAAGTTCAAATGTACTTGAAATTTTTATGTCACCTCACTCACATGTCAATTAAGACATTAGAGGAGAAAATGTGATTTTTCTAAATTTAATTTATTTATATAATTATTTTTAGTGAAAAATAAGGGATTCAAGGAAAATTCAACAACATAACCAAAGTAAGCTTTCTATCCTTAAGAAAATTATGGGATGTTCCTAATGACCAGAGGACCACTTGGACTAATTTTGGTTATTTTTTAAATTATATTTTATTTATTATAATTATTTTGAGTTTAGAGTATTAATTAATTATAAAATAAAATCAAAGTTGAAAAATGGATTTTATATTTTTGTTAAATCTCTCTGATCTCAAGGAGTTCAGAGAAACAAATTTTATAATTTTTGATTTTTTTTTGATTTATTAGAATTAATTTAGTGAAAAAGATGGAAAATACATTTTTTAATATTAAAAGTTGTTTTAAGCATTTAAAATTCAATTTCTTTACTTTGAGACTTGGGAAAAATATTTAGTTTGTTCTTAAGTGATTAGGAGTCAAAATATGACATTTTTATGATTTTTCATATTTTTATGATTTTTATTATTTTTTAATTATTTAAAATATTAAAATATGATTAAAAATGAAAAATTTTAGAAAATTCCAACTTTAATTTTTATAGACTCCTCTGATATCAGAGAGTCTACCAAACCAATTTAGTGATTTTTTGAAATGTATTTTTTGAGATATGAATTTTTAAAGTTTAATTTTGATTATGTGACTTAATTAATTCATTTAGTGGGGTTAAATATTTCCAATCGATTTCAAATTTTTATGTGAGGTTCTTCTGATCCTAAAGATTAGTGGAGAATTATTTTCAAGTTCTTTTAATGTGTGGTTAACCCTAATTAATTAAAATTCAATTTTAAGTATTTAGGCTAATTAGGGTTATTCTTAATTATATAAGCTTAACCATAATTATCTTAGGGTCCTCTGGTCCTAAGAAACTTCACCAAATTTCCCTAGCAATTTCTAAGCAACATGCTAATTATTGGAATTAAAATACCAAAAATAGTGACATAAACTTGAAAAATACGTAACTTTCCATAGAGAGGGCCTCTGACCTTGAAAACTTCAGGAAATGTTCCCAAGATCAGAGGCTTCAAATGCCCTATGGTCTCATGCATGGTGAATTGTCTATGGAAATGGAGAATCAAAATATTAAAATGAGTAAATAATTAATTTAAAATAAAATACTCATAAAAAAAAATTGATTTCATTTCCACATTGTTCTCCTCTATTCACTGAGCAAGAGGGTATTTTTAGTTTATTTTTATGATTTTTCTACACAAAGATATTGATTTTCTAAATTCTGGGTATTTAAATAAATATAAAAAATCCTATATATCTACTTATCTAACTCAGCGCCGCTTCAACCTACGGCGGATCGAAAGACCACGCGGCGCGCTCCCATTCGACGCCGCCATCTGAATCAGCCGCCATGCGTCTCGCTGTCTCGCTCCTTCCTCTGATCCGACTCAATCTGAGCCGTTCAACAGATACACACGAGATCAGATGGCGCCTGGTCATCGTCTACGACTGGTGTGCACCCGTGACCATCCACACTAAGACCCTAAGAACTCTCTCATTTCTCAACGGATTTTCGTGTTCTTATGCTCTATGGATTCGTCTTGAAGAGACGAACACATCCATACGGTTTACATGCCATGAAATTAACCGGAATGAAATGAAGAATCGTCGGAAGCTCGGAGGAAGGAATAATCCATACCTTTGCTTCCGAGAAGTGTAGCTTCAATCGTAGAGTTGTGTCACTTTCGATTGCACCCAAGGAAGCTCCAGATGAAGTCTCCGGCTCCGGGAACCGTCTAGGTATGAAAGTGTCCACAACCGATTTCAAAGCTTCGGAGGCTAGAGCAACCGGGTGGCCCCGAGAGGGGGCTTTCACCTGGGAACTCCTTCTCTGGTCCCGTGCAGGTGTGGGTGAGTTTAATTTGGGTCTGTCGAGGTCGAGATGTCCCGGTTCTAGGTCGAGAATCGAGCTCCAAAATCGAGCTCAATCAATGGAGTTTAGGGCAGGAGAGCAAAGGGGGATCAATTGCTCTGTGTGAGGAGAAGGTCCCGGAGCAATTTTGCGCAGTTTTGTTTAGGTCCGGTTCATCACCTTCTTTGGCCGAGAGGTGGTATGGTTTAAATAAAGGTGGCTAGAGGGCTTCCTGTGGGGTTTAGTGGCTCGGATCAACCGCTTCGCGTGAGGAGAAGAAAAGCCATGGTGATCATTAGCATGGGACAAGTCAGCAAGTGCAGATTCAAAATCGGTTCACATGGGTGATCTCGGCATGGTGGTTTCCGGCGGCCGTGGTGGTCGGCCGGCCAGGGTCAGGTCACCCTCAAGGTGAGGGAGGTCAAGACTGGGGTTTAGTGCAGTCAATTGGCCATGGACATGTGTAAAGGAGTCGAATTGAAATGGAATTGGGGAAGGCTATTTTGGGTTCAAATGAGTCAACCCATGGTTTTGGGCTACGTTCACCACCCAAGGCCTAGTTTTGGGTTGAAAAGAATCACTTGGGTCAACCAAGAGAAAATGGTGTGGTCTCCATCCATCGTGAGGTGGCTAAACTTGGTTTAGTGTGTAGCATGAATGGGGTTAAAAATGCTTAAGGAAGGCTTAAGAAAGTAATCCCCTCCTTTGCCATTAATGGGTTGGTGAGGTGGAAAGGGGCTCCCAAGGCTTGCATATGGCTTATGCATGGCTCCATGGCTCCATATGGCTTAGTGGATGGCTTCGGCTTGATTTCATGAAAGTGGGTTTTAAGGATTTAGGATATTTAAGAGTAATTTGGCACATGGCTTGGTTTAGAAAAGTTTAATGATGAATTTGAAACTTAGGGAGTGATTTAAATCAAAGGGGATGATGAGGGGGAATTTCATGTGGGCTTTAGGATAGATTTTGGGCTTTTGGTGTTAATTTGGATGGGCCTTTAGAAAGGTTTAACGAGGTGGGCTTTTAGATCTGAAAACAAATTAGTAAATGGAAATTTTGTGAAGGATTGGGCCAAAAAAATGTTGGGTTTAGTTTAGGGATGTATCATGAGTGATCTAGAATAGGTTTAAAATGATTTGAAGTTGAATTGGGTTTAATTTGAGATTTTTTTGGTAAAGAGGCCAAAGTGGGTCAAATTAGGCTAGCTTGGGCTAAGGTTGGGCTAAGGTTGGATTTGATGTAAAATTAATTTTGATAAATGTTTATGGGGGTGCTACAAAGAGTTTTCAACTTTAGTTGGGCTTTGATTTTGGGATTTGGGCCCATTTGGGTTAGGTTTGGGTTTAGGCCAAAAATGGGGATTTTGACTTTGGGTTAGGTTTGGGTGGAGTTTAGGTTCAAATTTGGGACAAATATTGTTAGTGTTTTGTTTTTGGTTATATTAGGAAGATTTAGGAAAATATTTGGGGTTAATTGGAGTTGAATTGGGTTGGTTTGGGCTAAGTTTAGGTCATGGGCTAAAATTGGGCTTTAGGCTTCAAATTGGAATTGGATCCAAATGTCAATCAAATTGGGCTTGGATTTGGTCTAAATTGATATTGGGGATATTTAATTGAAGTTTAGAATTGAATTGGACCAAAATTGAGGTCAATTGGGTTGATGTGGTTTGACATTGGGTTTACTTTGGTTAAAAATGGGTTAAATTGGGAGTTTTGGTAAAATTGGGTGAAATTGACCAACTTGGCCTATGGTGTAGTTGAACAAAATGAAATTGGAAATATTTGGGATTTTCTGGAATTTTCTGGGAATTTTTGGAATTTTCGGAATTTTTGCTAAAAAAGGGCATTTTGGGTATTTGGAGGGTATTGGGGGGTATTTTTGGAAATTTTAGTATATTTGGCTATGGATGATCAATTTGAGTGGGGAGAAATTTTTAGGGATGGTTTTGAGGAATTTCAGGTAATTTAGGTGATTTTGCAAATTTTGGGTAGTTTCAGGGACATTTGGTAGGTTTAGTGGGTGTAGGGCCCCCGGGGTCAAAAATTGAAATTTTGGAAAAATGAAGATTGATCAAGTTTGAGTAGAATGGAATCACTTTGATTGAGCCATGAAGCCATATCAAGCCCATAAGAGCCATGAGAGGACTCATTTGAGGCATTCACTATGTTGTTCCTAACCCTCTTAGCCAAGGGCCTAGTGGGTCGAGGACCATCCATATGGATTACCTACATGAGTCAGAAGTCAAGCTAGGTATGAATGGTTTTAGGATTTGGAATGTGTGAAAGTGTAATGCGTGCAGGTCAACCCTCACTGCACTGTGCCACCTGCGGTAGTCCTAAGGCCAAAGAGTCCTATGTGGAACTCATCTTTAAACCTCCACATTTGATCTTAATCCTCCATGTAACTTAGGGGTTTACAATCAAACTTATGGGGTTTGCAGGGAGTTTAAGAGGTGTTTAAATTTCTAAGTGGTGGGTCCCATTTCTAGTCCTCTAAGATATCCAAAGGGAAAAGCCTAAGGCTAGATCCTAAGTACTAAGGAGAGAGAAGAGAAAATACATCATCAAAAATGAGGTCAACAAATGGACCCCTAAAGGTGTGGTGTGCTAACCAAGCACACCGTGCGTATTAGCGTTGACCGAAGAGATCAACTGAACCAACACAGACGTCTAAGTGACACACTTAGAACAGAGTAGAAACAAACTTCCGTTGGGGAGTATCGAGTATATCTTCAAGATTAGAGGTCCCTGAACTCTCGCTGGGGAAACGAGAAGGAGGTGAATTCCATATCATAAGATCTGGGGAAATTTGATTTAGATTTCATTTCATTTTCTATTTTTAGTTTTTTTTAATGTGTGAGTTTAGATTTCGATTTTTTCTGAGTTTCAATTTTGATTGAGATTTAATTCAAAATCAATTCAAGGAAATCTGATTCAAATGAGAATCGGAACCCAGGTTCCAACCTCGGGATCGCGAAGAGAACTCGGAATTTAGGTACCAACCTGGAGCGAGAATCGGAGTTTAAGTATCGATTGAAAAGGATGAGAATCGAATTTAGGTACTAATCTCAAAATGAGAACTGAATTTAGTACTACTCGAAGGAGAGAGTCGAAATTTAGTATCAATCTCGGAAGAGAGTCGAATTTGGTACCGACTCGAAAGGAGAGAACCGGAATTTGGTACCAGCCTCGAAGGTTTAAAGAGTCAAATCTGATATCAACACCGAAAGAGAGTCCGAATTTGGTACCGACCTCGAAAGGATAGAACTAGAATTTGGTACCACTCAAGGTTTAATGAGAAATGGAAACTGGTTCCAATCTCAAAGATTTAATGAGAAATGGAAACTGGTTCCAATCTCGAGGATTTAATGAGAAATGGAAACTGGTTCCAATCTCGAGGATTTAATGAGAAATGGAAACTGGTTCCAATCTAGAGGATTTAATGAGAAATGGAAGTTGGTTCCAATCTCTAGGATTTAAAGAGAAATGAAAACTGGTTCCAATCTCGAAGATTTAATGAGAAATGGAAACCGGTTCCAATCTCGAAGATTTAATGAGAGATGGAAACTGTTCCAATCTCGAAGATTTATCTCGTATGAAGAGGGACCCAATCCCATGCCATCGTAACCAAATCGAACAAAGTTCATGGCTCCATGTCAATCGAACTAGTCGATCCTCTAACACGCAGAGAAAATATTTAAAAAGAACCGGTAAGTGTACCAAGCGGAAAAGACTCGACTCGTGACAAGTCGAGGAAAAGATTTGAATTTCAGAAGAGTTTCAAACAGTATTTCAGTTTGAAGAATAATCGAAGGATTCATAGTATCGAAGGATTCGCGATCGAAGGATTCGATCGGATCGATGAGATTTAAATTCATTTCAGTTCGTTTTGGTGATTCAATTTCAAAAATATTTAGAGTTCGTATCGCCTTTAGAATTCATTTTGACATTTAGATTCTTAAAAGAGTTCTCGTTTATTTTCATTTTCCCTTTGTTCTTTGCTCGAAGTTCTTTTAATTTAATGGCGTTTCCTCACCAATTCGCACAAAAAGAGGTGAAGGCAAAACATGACATGGTCACTTTCATTCCAATCTTGTTGAAAATACATCATACATCTTGATCCAAAACATGATGATATTTCTTCGAGAATTTAACATCTCATACAATCCATATAAATCCAAAACGGATTGTGTAAGATTCTTCAAGTTTCTTCTAAAAGCAAACTCGTCAAAATCCATGTCCGAATAGTGAGATACATGGACAATAACATCACCTTCCAAGTCATCCTCGCGTAGAATGCCGTATGGATGTGCATCGTGAGGTGTGTTATCTCCCATGTAACTCACAGACTCGTAAGGCCGAGACTCTCTAACTCCGGATCCGGTCGAAAGTGGAAAGGCATTTTTCTCGTCGTCCATCCTCCCGAAAGTAACGAGATTCGCTCCACATGCACTCCCGGAATGCAATGTTTTGCGATGTCCGCTCCGTTTCCTTTCAACACCGTGACGGAACCTACCGGTAGTGGTATCTCCACCGGCCCTCGAACTCACCTGTGGCTCGCAATCCGGAGGTCGCATCCGAACATGATGTTACACCGATCGACAAAAGACACCGTGCGTAAAGGTCTAACGAAATCATGATGGTCTATATGTGGAGGTATGCAGCCGCCTCCTCGTAGATGTTAATGATGCACTGTCGGTATGCACTCGCGGCAATACCCTCCATGTTATCATCCTCTTTACCATTCTTTTGATAACATTCGGCATCGGATCCACCTCACTGCGACGGAGTATCCCTGGTGGATTTCCTTTTCTGTCTACCGCGAAGTTGTAGCAACATCCGCACTGGATTGTAACTCTTCCTTTCCCTGGCATCCACCTTCGGGGTTCTGAATAAGTTTTCTCCCTCAAACGACCAGCTCGACCCATTTTCTGAAGTTCAACGACGCAATCTACAATTTATTGCTGCTCATAATCTGAGAACACATGTGTATGTAGCTCGAGGCCTTCTACGATATTGATCCTCTCGCCTCCAATTCTCTCAAAGTATTCAAAAGTTCTCTTTTCGACATTCCGCATTCTTTCTAACTCATATTCCGGAATTATCTCGGAATCGGCGAGGTCTAGTAACGTACCGGAGAATGTATGGCTCCACCCCGCACGCTCTCCGCATGTCTCGGCTCCTCGGGGTAGTCTCCTATCGGGACATCCTCCGGGTCGCTTTCGCAACAAGACTCTTCAAACCCGGTGCATTTATCCGGCGTCGAGGCGCCGATTCTATCTCTCGCTCTTCTCGGATTTCCTTTATCTCGTTCGCTTTCCTCGAGTGGATCTCCTCCTTTCCGGTTCCCGACGAACCAATTTCTTCGAAGTATTTGTATTGCCGGTAGCAATCGTCTCTTCATGTTGATCTCGTCGCTAACTTGGTTAACATCTTGCGAATGCGGCGATTCTTGTTCCTTCGCCGAGCGGCCGTGAGAGTAGCTCTCCTTACCCCTTGGATTTCTGTGGGCATGGCACTGACAAGCCCGCCTCTGCTGTAGCAACAACAGACTTAACTTTCTTATCTTCTCCCATTGCATGAGCGGTGTTTACTTTTCTCTTCTTGCCGGTAGATGGTTGATTCGAGCCACCCAATTTCATCACCGTATGGTCGCGAAGTTCTTCCCGATCAATCGAGGTCCAATCATTTTCTTCATATCGTAGTCCCGACCGGTGTGAAGTCGTAGTCAATCTCGATCACGGCTCCATCCCTCACCCTCTTTTCATCAAGTGCTAGACTCACGCCATTCTTAAAGTTCAGAACCAACCGCCCGTTCGACATTTCCCTGCGAAAAATAAGGAAAGGATCAGGGGCTGTACTAAGAACAAGAACAGTAGAAAAATATGTTTATTAATGAAGAGCTTTTATTCGTTTATTTTAAATTTAAATAGGAGTAGGAAAGATGAAGAAAGATCAAGAGTGAGACTCGATTTGAAAGGAAGGATAAAAACTTTATTATCATGATTTCACATGTTTTCTTTTTTAACATTTTTGTAACGATTTTCTTTATCATCCATTTTTTTATATTTATATTTTCATGGGTTCGAATCTCACCATAAGTAATTATCGTGCCCGTGCTTCTAGTGAATGAGGATTCATCCTTCGAAACATCAGTGCTGTGTAATACTTTTAGATATCGTCCATTAATTGGAAGCATAGGTCGTTCTCCACGGCAATTTACAAGCTGGTAGGAACCTCCTGAGTAGAACTGTCTCGACCACGAATGGCCCTTCCCATGTTGGTTCAAATTTACCACCTATCTTGCGATGTGCAAGAATAGGTCTTCTGAGAACTAAAACCAAGTCACCGACTTTCAATGTCCTCGGACGGACTAATTTATCATGGGCTCCGGATCATCTCGGCTCGATACGCTCCAAATTTCGCTGTGCCGAAAGTCTTTTCCTTCCAAGCTTTCCAACTCTTCTAGTCGTAGTCCGGCATTTTCTTCTGTAGTGATTTTGTTTGCAGACTCGCAATTCGAGAGACGGAAGCCGAACCTCTAAGGGTAGAACGACCTCGGACCCGTACACTAAGGCGTAAGGCGTAGATCGGGTAGGAGTTCGAAAGTCGTCCCGTAGGCCCATAAGGCTTCTAACAATTTCTCGCGCCAATTTCTCTTGTTGTCGTCCAAAGTTTTCTTTAGGATTTGGACGAGAGTTTTATTAAAAGCCTCGGCCAAGCCGTTCTCTCTCGGGTAGTAGATTGTTGAATAACGCCAATCAATCCCGTGTCTTCTGACAAAATTGTTGATCTTCGTACTTCGAACGCGGACCCATTATTCGAAATGATTCTCGCACGGTACTCCGAAACGGTAGACGACTCGATTCTCGAAGAATCTGCAACACGTGATGTGCTTTCACTTCTCCGAGCTGCACGGCTTCGCCCACTTAGAAAAGTAATCAGTAGCCGCAAGAATGAAGCGATGTCCTCTCGAAGAAGGCGGTTCTATCGACCCACAATATCCGTGCCCCAACACTCAAATGGCCACGACGCGATTGTCTGATGTAAGCACATTCGGAGGTCGATGTAGAACCACTCCATGCACTTGGCACCGGTGACAACTTTTGGCAATCTTCATGCAATCGGTCATCATCGAGGGCCGTAGTACCCTAGTCTTTTAATCTTCATTTTCATTTTCGAACCCGATCGATGAGCGCCACAAAGTCCCGAGTGTACTTCTTTAACAATTTCACGAGCCTCGACCCCTTCGAGCATCTTAGCCACATCCGATCGAAAGACCTTTCGTATAATGTATTGTTTATTAATGCGTAAGACGTAGTTCTTTTCTCGATTCGATGGGCTATCGACTTATCGTCCGTGCAGTTTCCTATTCGCAAGTAGTCCATCAGTGGTCGCCGCCAATCTTCTCGTATTTTCCGTCACCGCCGCAATTGTTTCTTCCGCTTTTCTTTTCGATTTGTGTATTGTATCCATGTCGAGCTGTGAGAGAACTCCGACGTCCCCGAACCGACACTTCAACCGACTCATCCCGTAAGCAGTGCAAATTCTTTTGCAAGGCGAGCTAACGCATCAGCGAGAGCATTTTCTTTCCTGGGAATCTTTTAGATTGTTACATTTGGAATTTGCTCCAACAGTTTCATGGCATACTGAAAGTATTTTTCAAGTCTTGGCTTTAGAATTCTGTATTGTCCGACGACCTCGTCGAATGATCAACCGAGAATCTCCATAGATGTCGATATTCGTTATTCCCATCTGAATAGTTAATTCCAATCCAGTTATGAGGGCTTCGTATTCTGCTTCGTTATTTGTACACTGGTAGGAGTATCTTAACATTCCCCGCTCCGGTGTTATAAAGATTAGTCCGATTCCTGCCTTACCGGCACTATCGTTTGCGATTCTTTATCTTTCCGTGCTCGAGGATGCTCCATCGAAGTACAGCTCCCAACGCCGATCATCGTGGTCTTCTAGGCTCATTATCCGCTCGTCCGGCAAGTCGTCGTTCGAGAGGCGATTCCGCCGAGAAGGGTGTGCCGCAAGGAAGTCTGCTAGACTTGTCCCTTTACGGCACGAAGAGGAACGAAAGTTATATCGAATTGCAACAAGATTATCGACCACCCGGCAAGTCCGCCGTAAAGTGTCGGACGGGTCATCAAATATTGCAATGGATTAAACTTCAAAATAAGGTTGACCTTATGAGAAAGCATGTAGTGCCTGAGCTTCTGTGTGTTTAAGATCAGAGCCAAACAATGCTTCTCAATCGAAGGATACTTTACTTCCGTCAGAATTAGATAACGGCTTAGGTAATAGAGCGCGTTTTCTGTTCCCTCGTCATTGACTTGGGCTAGCAGGGCTCCGAGAGAGTCGTCTAAAGCCGCGGTATAAAGTATCAACGATCTACCCGAGACTAAGGTCGCTAAAACAGGAGGTGTCATTAAATATCTGTTTAATGTCATCGAAGGCATGTCGACATTCGGAGTCCCAAGTAAACTCGGCATCCTTCTTAACCAAAGCGTAAAAAGGCCGACACCTTCCCGACAAATTCGAGATAAAGCGTCGAAGATATGTCAATTTTCCTTGAAAGGATCGTAGTCGTTTCAAGGTTTTCGGAGGCGGCATTTCTAAGATAGCTTTTAATCTTCTCCGGATCGATTTCAATTCCACGATGTCGAACGACAAATCCTAAGAATTTCCCGTAGGTGACGCCGAAGGCGCATTTCAAGGATTCATCTTAAGGTTATATTGTCTTAATCGCTCGAAAACAATTCTCAAATCATACAAGTGATCTTCTTTAATTTGCTTTCGATGACCACATCATCCACGTAACACTCGACTTGGTTGTGAATGAGATCATCAAAAATCCTCGTCATTGCTCTTTGATAAGTTGCTCTCGCGTTCTTTAATCCAAACGGCATCACCGTGTAGCGAAGATACCCCGATCGGCGTTCGAAGGCCGTAAGCTTTTCATCTTCTCGGTGCCATCTTTATCCGGTTGTATCCCGAAGATCCATCCATGAATGAGAAGACTTCATGTGTCGAGCAATGTCGATCATCAATTCCGGAATTGGTAGCGAGAATTCGTCCTTCGGACATGCTTTATTTAAATCTCTCGAAGTCTACGCATTCTCGATCCGACCATTCTTCTTTCGATCGGTACCACATTGGCTAACCAAGTTGGATATTGTTCCTCACTGACAAATTTAGCGTCTATTAGCTTCTTAACTTCAAACTATAACTTGTTGTTCAATCTCTGTACGCATTCTTCTCGGAGCTTATCTAACCGGAACGACAGAGTGGATCCACTCCTAATTTGTGAACCGCGACTTCTAGAGCTAATCCCGGCATTTCATCATAACTCCAAGCAAAATCAGCCCTCGAATTCCATTAATAGCTCGATTATCTCTTCGAGTCTTCTTTATCGAGTAAGGAGCTAACAAAGGTCGGCCTAAGCTCTTCCGTAGTACCTAAGTTAACTTCCATTAACTCGTCTATTGTAGATTTAATTTCTTCTTCAAATTCTGGAGGAGCATCTCAGATTTGCAGATCTTTGAGATCTTCTGAAGCTTCCAAGCAGTTTTCATTAGGCTCGCAAGTGACAACCAAGCAAAATCCCGTATTGTGAACTTATCCTACTCTGTCGAATCCGAGACCATGTTTTGAATCGGGAGGCCGACCGGCATTGTTCCATAATTTTTCAAAGTGTCGTGATCGACCTTTTGTCCATCGTCGAGGTAAGACACCACGTTGAATTAAATTTTGAACACGAGGAGAGTACCACTCAAAAGGTAATTCCATTAATTCGAAGAAGTAACATCTTCAAATTGTACATCTTTTTCGCATTGTAAGAAGAAGCACCATCGTAAAACTTCGATCGACTTAAGACCACCACCATGCACTTCCTCGACCACCATACCCTCGATCTTATTAGAATGGATCGCGGTCGTGGTCATAAGTATGTACATAATGGTTAATCTTCTCGTACATCGATTTGTATTCTTCATTCTTTTCATCTTCGAGAGAGATCTTGAACTAGGGTTTCTTTCGATTTACCGTTGTCGCTTTTTTCGATTTTTCTTCTTCGAACTCGGTCTCCCAATCAACGTCGATGACCGGCTTCTTCCGTCCAACTCGTTCTAATGTCTCTTCCACGACCTCGTCCCCGCCTCGACCTCGAGTGCGAGTTCTGGAGAAACCTTCACCATCTCGCCGTATGGGAGTGGTGAGTAACCGTTGGACTAGAATCTCAGGCTCTTTATCGTCTTGCACTTCTTTTGCTTCATATGGTACGGTGTTTCTGGAAAAGATTGTTTTCTTCGGAGGCGCATAATAGGCTGCATCTTCATGAATTCCAATTTCATGCACGGAGAATGGTTGCAAGTCACCTTTGATACACTGTTCTCCTCCATCGTAATACTTTATGCACTGGTGCAGAGATGACGGTACCATCCGGTTTTCATGAATCCATGGCCGACCCAGTAGAGCATTGAACGATGTCTCAGAATCAATTATATGGAATTTTGCGGTTGTCTTTGCTAAGTCACTGGTTTTCATTAACAGTGTAATCGATCCAAAAGCTTTTTCTCCTTTCTGATTGAACCCTCTTAATATCATCTTGTCCGCTTCGAGGTCGCGAGCATCAATTTCCAAATATGCTAACGTTCGAAGGCTCATTATGTTGATCGATGCTCTCGGATCAACCAACACTCCGGAGAGCGTAAACTTTCCAATAATGGATCGAAATGTACAATGGTCGATTGTGATCTGCCGTTCCCGATAATAAATCATTGTCCGTGAAGGTAACACCTCGTTGTTCTTTTAACGAGCAAACCTCATCGAAGGAATTACCGGCCATTCGAGCTAAACAAATCTCCGGATCAAGTAGAGCCTCGATCGAGCTTCCCTCATCTCCTTCGACAGATCGAGCGTCGTATATGCTTAGTTCGTCGGTAGCTTCCTAAGATGGGCTAGCACGTTATAGTCCACTTTATTACCATGTTCTTCATTTTCTTCCCGAACGGGCAGTTCCTCTATCGGGGTTGGCTCTTCCCGAGCAACCACCGCTTTCCTTTATCCTTCGGACCCATTCTCGGGGTAGAACTTTTCCACTTCTTAGATTGACATCAGCTATTTCTTCGCATCCGGTGTCGAATCCGCCATTGTATCCCCTCGAATCAAAATGTATCGGCTCTTCTGGCGTTGCTTCGGAATCTGATGACTCTAATTCTATCGCAATCGGAGCTCCTCGAAATTCACAAATGGACTCGTTGCTTGTTGAGCTTTCGTAGCCATCCTTATGAACGTCTTCTCCTTCGTCGTGGTCATCGAGGTTTAGTATGATTTGAGAATCGTTATTTATATCAGAATCGAGATCCGGATTAGGTTGGTTGTTGTTAGTTACGTAATCGTTAGAAATAGTCAAAACGTAGCCAACACCAAAACTCTTATCATTATCATATCCCGCCGGGCCGAGCAAATAATCATACAGAGTCAGAGGTTCGAGGGATTTCTTCCCCGAATCGAAAATAACTATCCTAGGATAAGCAGCCCCTAGTCTACTCTTTGGAGCCTCAGTTTTCTTCTCTTCTACGATCTTCTCCTCCTTCGGAGCCGTTCTTCGATCGCAAGTGATAGTGTCGGCTCGACAAGCTTCAAACTCCGAGTCGAAGCGCGTACCGAAGCGGTTTGGATGTGATCCAAAATTTTTCAAGACTTTGTCTCGTACGATACTCCATCCATCATGGGTCATGTAAGGGTCTATCGTAACAATAGGATCCGTTGAAATAACATCGACGAACCTCCTTTTGGGGTTCCTTCATGTATTCCTTCGGGATCGTTATGTTCCCTTTCCGGAGATTGTCGTCAAGCCAAATCTTGAAAGTGATGCAATCCTCTATCTTATGCCCGAGCATCCGGTGGTAAGGGCAATAGTTTGGATGATCTTTCTTGTTGACTTCTTCCGGCCTCTTGGGCTCTGTAACCGGAAATCCGGTGTCTTCATTAAACCGCGGAACATCTTCGCCACTACCTCGCTTTTGAATGGATATTCCTTGTTCGGAAAATCTTTCGTGGCATGTCGTGGACGAGGCGGTTGTTCATAATGCCGAGGCGACCGATAGCTCGGTCGAGGTTGTTGATAACCCTGCCGAGGTTGTTGGTAAGCACGTCGCGGTGGTTGATAGCTAGGCCGTGGCCGCCTCCGACCGTATCCGCTACCGGCCGCTCGCCCTTATCTACCGCCGCGACGATTCCAGATTTCTTTTCGAATGCTTTTCACGGGCTTTCGCTTATCGCTCTTGTCCACGAAACTTAGCTTCGTTTTGCTTCCTCTTGCAAGCTCCCGCCTTGCAAGCGCCCTTCGAAAGTCTCGATCGTAAATCCTTTAAGGAGAAGTGCCATCGGGCCATGGATACTTTTAAGCAAGATGCCGACTGCATGTTGTTCCTGAAGCTGGGGTTCACACTTCATGCTTAAGTTCCTCCATCGAAGTATGTAATCCACTAAAGTTTCGTTCGGTTTCTGGTGTTCCACCACTAGATCACCGATGGTGATGTGGTGTCGAGCCCCGGCAAACCGCTTAACGAAAAGGTTTTCTAATTCTGCAAAGGTCTTAACTGAACCATTTGGCAATTCTGCGTACCAGTCGAAGGCAATCCCTGACAGGCTGCTGACAAACTGTCGAAAGAGTAAGGCATCACTCCCACCGGCATTGCAGCAACTAGCACGAAAATGTGCGACATGCTGCCGGGGTTTCCCGTTCCATCAAAAGTCTTAAACATAGGTGGTATGAAGCCTTTCGGTATCGGACCGCATCGAACTCTTCTGGGTAAGGTCTACTCGTCCGAATAGATGCTCCACTCTGGATTGTGCTAAAGCTTCTCGCACCTCGCCGTTCTACCATGTTTTTAATGTCCTTTTCGGGAATCATACTCTGTGTAGAATCCTTCTTTGGTTGCTCGTCTCCGTTGATGGATGTGATCTCTTTTCCTCCATCTGCAATATGGATGATCTCTGGGGGTGTTTCTTTCTGAGGTTGTACTTGGACTCGAAGAGTGGCTAAGGCAGCAGCCATCTCTTCCATCCTCTTCGCCATCTGGGAAATTGTATCATCTCTTTCCCGAAGCTGTGCTCTCATCACTTCCGGCTCATCTCTTTCCGCAGCTGCCGGAGCACCTTGCGAAGCTGACGATGCTCGTGTCTCAACCATGTTGATCTCGGCATACTCTTCATCCATAAATTCTGATGAATCAACTTCATTTTCCAACTTTTCTCCTCTTTCTTTTGCCAACCGTCGGATATCCGTCCTTAGCTTTGCTATAACATCCTCAAGGAGTCTCTTCCGTACGCGCATCGCGGTTGTCGTGTGATGGTCGTTGAACCTCTTTTCGGGAGTTTCTTTTATTGCAAGAAGCACTTCCTTCCGATTCAAGCTCTTCGACGAGGCTTTTCTTCTCGTGACATTGTGTTGGTCTCGGCTCGGTAATAATAGGTCGCCACACCATCCTTCTTGCAGCAGAAGGCCCAGGACCGGACTGTCCGTCGGCCTACATGCCGGTAGGTGGTGTCCTCCCTAATATGATGGCCCGATACAACAATAGGTGAACTAGCTCTCATTTTCTTCCTTGGTTTTTCTATGGCAATGACAGGCTCTACTCGCGATCCAAGACGGGATCTAGCTGGCACTCGTCCCATTCTTCTTAGGATTTCTGACACGAGGCATTTTTCTTTCTTTGCCAATTTTTCTATCACAGCTTATAGCTGAGAAGATGGCGTAGTCTTAACCCTTTTTCTTTTGTAGTTACTATAGTATGCAGGTCGGGTAATGTAGCGGCAATCCTTCGGACATCTTCTTCATCTGATGCAGCAGCGAGGGGGTGAAACCTACTCCCTTCCAACAGAGGTATATACTCAGGCAGTTCTTCTCTTTCTCAGGAATTTCTTCTAGAAAAGCAACTTCAGCAGCTTTGGCTTTCTCAATCATGGCGATCTTTCTGCTTATATTTCTCCTTTGAGTCCGAGTTAGGGGTGCAACTCTTGAACTGGACCCAATCTCGAAAACAGATGGTATTGTAGCAAAATCTATACCCTCCACGATGACAGGTTCATTACAGACTTGGATTTCCTTCCCCTTTAGTTTGGTAGAAGCTGGGGTAGGTGCATAGATGACGAGACCGGTGGGGGTAGAGATAACAGTCCTCCTATGAATAACAAGATTTCTTTCAAACTGAAACATTTAGTATGGGAGGGAATTCTCGAGTCGACTTTAGGTCGAACTCAATTACGAGCTCTTCGCTTTCGACACTTTGTCCATTAGTGCGAAGAGAGTGACGTCGCCGAACTTGATATCTCGTGTTGTCGAATCCTCGTCCAAAACGGATGATCCCATTGTCAGCAAGTCTCATCCTTATAGACGGCGAAGTCCATTCCATCGGTGAAGGACAAAATTAACTTTGATGCAGCCATTTTCTACGGAGGTAGATTCTGAGTATTAGTCCCGAGTTATGCTTCCTTTTGTCGCAAAATTTAGGACGAAAAAGAAAGAGTTCGAACACATTTTCGTTTATCTTAATGTATTTATGATTTAAAAGAGTTTGTTTATTAAAAGGGTCGTTTATTAGAGGATTTGTTTATTAGGAACAAAATGATTAAATAACGAAGTTTATAGAAAAAGGAAGGGACCCGGTTCGGAATTGAAAAGGAAGAGAAATTCTGGCAAAACTTCTCAACCTGAAGGACCGCTCCTAAGCTAACACCTATTGGGGGTCCACCGCACCTCAGAAAAGAGGTAAAAGGATTTCGGAACCTCTATGTTCTAGGGGTGTGTTGACCTCATTTTTGATGAGGTCTTCTCTTCTTCTTTTTAGTACTTAGGATCTAGCCTTAGGCTTTTCCTTTGACTATCTTAGAGGACTAGATTTGGGACCCACCACTTAGAAATTCAAACCACTTCTTAACTCCCTGCAAACTCCACAAACTTGATTGTAGACCCCTAATCACCTAGAGGGTTGAAATCAAATGTGGAAGTTTAAAGGATGAGTTCCTATAGGACTCTTTGGCCTTAGGATCGCCCGGGTGGCCCGGTCGCAGTGAAAGGCCGACTTACACACACACTACACTTATACACTACACTTTCACACACATCCTAGAAGCACACCCATACCTAACTTGATCTCCCGACTCATAAAGGTGATTCACATGGATGGTCCTTAACTCCTAAGCCCTCGGCTAAGAGGGTTAGAACAACATAGTGAATGCCTCAAATGAGTCCCTTCATGGCTCATGTGGGCTTGATATGGCTTCATAGCTCAACCAAAATGATTTCATTCCACTTACATTTACCCAATCTTCAATTTTCCAAATTTTCAATTTTTGACCCCCGGGACCCTACACCCGCCTAGCCTACCCAAAGCCCTTGAAATTACCCAAATTTTTCAAAATTTCCAAATCACCCAAAATTCCTCAAAATTATTCCCAAACATTCCCACATTACTCAAATTGATCATTCATAGCCAAAAATACCAAAAATTCCAAAAATACCTCCCAATACCCTCCAAATACCCAAAATACCCCTCTTGACCCAAAAATCCAAAAATTCCAGAAAATTCCCAGAAAATTCCAGAAAATCCCAAATATTCCCAATTTCATTTCGTTCTACTACACCATGGGCCAATTTTGTCAATTTACCCCACTTTTATCAAAACCCCCAATTTGACCCATTTTAACCCTAAGTGAACCCAATGTCAAACCAAACCTACCCAATTGACCCAAATCCTGGTCCAATTCTATTCTAAACTTCAATTCAACAATCCCAACACCAATCTAGACCAAACCCAAGTCTAATTTGATTGACATTTGGATCCAATTTCACTTTTGGCCTTAAAACCCAATTTGGACCCATAACCCAAACCTAACCCAAACTCACCCAATTCAACTCCAATTAACCCCAAATCTTTTCTAAACCTTCCTTAACATCCCTACAAACAAAACACTAACATGATTTGCCCAACATTTAAGCCCAAGCCCCACTTAAATTTAACCCAAAACCAAAAAGCCCAATTTTGACCTAAACCCAAACCTAACCCAAATAAGCCCAAACCCCAAAATCAAAACCCAACCAAAGCCAAAACCCCTTTGAAACACTCCCATAAACATTTCCCAACATTCATTTTACATCAATTTCAACCCTAGCCCAACATTGGCCCAAGTTAGCCCAATTTGACCTATATTGGCCCATTCACCAAAGAAGCCCAAATTCAACCCAATTCAAACCCAAATCACTCTCAATTTTGCTTCAAATCACTCATGACACATCCATGAGCTAAACCCAACAATTATTTGGCCCAAACTTCTACAAAATTCCCATCCATAAATTTATTTTTAAACCAAAATCCCACTTACATGAAACCTTCCTAAAAGCCCAAATTTCATGCTAAAGCCCATATGACAATTGCTCTACATCACACCCTTAATTAAAATCAATCCCTAAGTTTGAAAATTCATCATGAAGCCATTCCAAATTAAGCCCCATACAAATTCCCATCAAAATACCATAATTTTTCTTAAATCCATTTCCATGAAATTGACTCAACTTTTCCCAAGCCAAAGATGAGCCATGAAGCCATGCATGAGCCACATGGAAGCCATGAGAGCCTCTTTACATGTCACCATGACATTTTGGGCAAAAGGAGGAGACTCTTTCCTTAATTCCTAAAGGTGATTAACCACTCCCATGATTCCACTAAACCTTGCTTAAGCTTAATTGTACTTGGATGGTGACCATTCCCCACTCGATTAAGCCGACCTAAATCACTTTTCCTTCAGCCTAAACCAAGCCTTGGGTGGTGCACCTAGCCCAAATGGATGGGTTGACCAATTTGAGCCAAAATGAGCCCTTTCCCATTCCATTCTAATCCAAGCCTTTTACACATGGCATTTGCCAATTGATCGCACAAACCTCCAGCCTCGACCCACTCGGACTCGAGGGTGACCCATGCTCGCTCGGCCAGCCCACCGGGTCGCCGGAAAACACCATGGCCGAGACCTCGGGAGGAGCCAAACTTTAGAATTCCACCTTGCTGAGCTGCCCCATGCCCAATGGCCACCATGACTGTTCTTCCCATGCCCAGAGCAGCTGATCCCAATCCTTGGCCATCCCTGTGAGGCCCTCCAACCACCTCTATTTAAACCCGACCCCTCACGGCCATGAAAAGAGAGTTGCACAAACCTTGCCGAAACTCTGCCAAAATTGTTCCAAACCCTACTCCATACTTAGAGCGACTTGATCCCCAGGTGTCAATTTGCCCTAATCCCCACCAACGTAATCCAATTTCTCAACCGAAATTTCACCCAAAACCAGGACACTTTGCCACGGTGAGCCAATCCTCAAATTGACCGGTCCTACACCTTCACCGGACCAAGAGGAGAAGTTTCCCACCGAAAGCCCCATCTCCAGGCCACCCAGTTGTTCCAGCTCTCCAAGCTTTGTGATCGACTGTGGTCACTTTCATAGCTAGGCAATTCACCAGACCAAGAGACTTCATCTGGAGCTTGCTGGGATCCAATCGAAGGTGACACAACCCTCAGATCGAAGCCACACTTCTCTGAGCAAAGGTATGGCCTCACTCTTCTTCCCGACCTTCTGAACATTCTCCATTTTTATTGAGTCAATTTCATGCCACATAAACCATATGGATGTGTTCGTCTTTTCGAGATGAATCCATAGAGCATAAGAACACGAAAATCCATTGAGTATCGAGTGAGATCTTAGGCCTAGAAGACGGACGGTTCTCGGGCTAGGAGGCTTGGGGACGATGAACGGATGCCGTTCATTTAATACACGCTCGGACGGACGGCCAGGATCGCGCCGGATCAGGAGATGGAACGATACAGCGGGCCCCCGGAGCGCTGAGTCGGATGGCGGGGTCGAATCAGAAGGCGACGCGTGTGCGTTCGGAGCTGCCGAGGTTGACGCGGCGCCGCGTGGATAAATAGAAAATTAGGGTATTTTCTGATTTATTTAATTCCCCAAACTTCAAAAATTCATAACTTTGTGTAGAAAAATCGGAAAAATAAAATAAAAATACCCTCTCGCTCGGTGAACGTGAGGAGAATAATATGGAAAAAAATCATTTAATTTCATCAAGTATTTTATTTTTAATGATTTATTTCCCTTCTGCATTATTTTAATTCTCCATACATATAGGAAATTCACCATGGCATGAGACCATAGGGCTTTTGAAGCCTCTGAATTTGGGAACATTCCCTGAATTTTCCAAAGTCAGAGGCCCTCCCTATGAGTAGTTATTGATTTTTCAAATTCATGTTGTCGTTTTGAGTATTTTAATTCCAATAATTAGCATGTTGTGAAATAAATTCTAGGAAAATTTGGTGATGTCTCTTATGACCAGAGGACCCTAGGAAAAATAGGTTTTGAATTAATTCATTTAAGATAACCCTAATTGGCTTAAACACCCAAAATAGATCCCTAATTAGTTAGAGTTAACCATACATCAAATTTAATTGAAATCAATTCTCCACTGACCTTTAGGATCAGAGGAGTTCACAATAAAAATTTGAGGTCAATTGGACTTGGTTAGCCCTACTAAATGGGTTGATTAAATCATTTAGCCAATTTAAACTTTAAAAATTCATAACTTTCAAAATGCTTTTCAAAAATTCACCAAATTTGTTTTGGAGCCTCTCTGATATCAGGAGAATTTAAGAAAATTAAAATTTCAATATTCTAAAAAAGTTAATTTTTTAGTATTATTTTAATATTTTAGTAATTAAAAAATAATAAAAATCACAAAAATAATAAAATTCACCAAAATGTCACATTTTGAATTTTAAACACTTAGGAACAAACCTCATATTTTTCTCAGGTCGATTTAATGAGATATTAAATTTTAAAGCCCTAAGGTAATTTTAAAATTAAAAAATGTATTTTTTAGCATTTTCACTAAAATAATTCTAATAAATCAAAGAAAAATCAGAAAATTGTAAAAATTGATTCTATGATTTTCTTGATATCAGAGAGATTTTTGAAAAATATAAAATTCATTTTTTAACCTTTATTTTATTTTTAAATTAATTAATACTCCAAAACTTAAAATAATTATAATAAAAATAATATAATTCGAAAAATCACTAAAATTGGTCCACGTGGTCCACTGGTCATTAGGAATGTCCCATAATTTTCTTAAGGACAGAAACTTTCCCTTGGTCATGTTATTAAATTTTTCTTGGAAATCTCTATTTTCTACCAAAAATAATTACATAAATAAATTAAATATAGAAAAATCACATTTTCTCCTCTCATGTCTTTATTGGCATATGAGTGAAGTCACATAAAAATTTCAAGTTCATTTAAGCTCAATTTAGTGAGTTATGAAATTATTAAGCTTGAAGGGCAAAATGGTAATTAAAATTTTAACCCTTAATTAAAACTTTAGGTTTAATAAAATTAAAGAGTAAAATATTTGATCTTAATCTTATTTGGATGATTGAAATTTAAATAATTAAATGGTAGAAACCTACTAAACAATTAAAGATAATTAAAATAAACTTTAATTAAATAATTGATTAAATTTGGAAGAATAATAAAGTTGGAATTATTAAAATAGGGATATTATTATTAGGAAGAGATTTGTTCTTTAATTTAAGAATCCCTAAATAAATCATCTCGATAATATTTAATTTCCAATTAAAATGATAATTCAAATTTAAATCTTAAAACATTAATGGACCTAATCATCAAAATTAAGTTAAAAGTTAAATTATTAAACTTTTCTTTAAATTTTCAATTAAGTTAAAATTAAAAATAAAATTAAATTAAAGATTAAATTAAATTGAATCAAACAAATTAAATTAATTTAAATTAAATTAAATTAAATAAATTAAATTAAATTAAATTGAACAAATTAAATTAAATTGAATTAAATTTAATTAAAAATTAAATTAAATTAATTAAATAAAATTAAATTAAAAAAATAATAATTAAATTAAATTAAATTAAATTAAATTAAATTAAATCATATTAAATTAAATTAAATTAAATTAAAGCATATCAAATCAAGTTAAATTAAATTAAATTAAAATAAAAATAAAAATAAATAAAAAATCAAATTAAAAATAAAATTAAATTAAAATTAAAATTAAAAATTAAAATTAAATTATAATTAAAACTAAACCAAGTTAAATTAAATTAAAGTTAAATTAAATTGAATTAAAAATAACATCACCTAAGATATGAAGAAATTAAACATAAAATAACTTGAACACTATTCGAAATTTAAACCCATTAACTTAAATTAAATCATTTGAACACCAATTTGCCCTCGAAAGCTTTGGTTGTTATAACTCCTAAACAGAACATTAAATGAAATGTTACTTCACCTATAGGATATTCAAATGTCCTAGTTCACTGAGCAAGATAACAACAAAACTTGAATCCTCGGACAATTACTTGACCTGATTAATTAAATTCATTTGGACTTAAAACAATCCTAGCAGTATTGAAAAGATGTTTAAGATTCTGTTTAAGCACTTCCTCAATATGATAGGATACTTACAAGAACAATTGAACTTAATTATTCTTTGATGAAGAAAATCATCCTCAAACCAAAACACAAGAACCTAAACGTCAAAGAAAATGACTAGCTATAGGATTAGGAATTTGGTAGAAAACCATAACCCTTCCCTTAGCTTTACCTAGGAATTTGCTTAAATATTCTAATTGTGTTTAAGTGCACCTTGGGATGACGGGAAGACCCTCCAGGTACGCTTTTATTTTTTTGCAATTTACCTTATTGCAATTTATTTAATCGCATCCCACTTACTTTTCTTGCATGATAAACAACTGTTGCATGAAAACCCACACCTTTAGGATAGTCCCTAAACCGAAACCAAAACTAAATTAAAAGTCATTGCAAGATAAAATTCACCGCCACACCATTTCAAAATATAAAACAACTCAAAATTTAATCACAAACAGAACACAAAACTATAATTACAACTAAATTAAAACGTCATGTTGGATGATCGGGAATACCTCGGATGATGTAACTTACGTGTTGCTAACGGAATTTCCCACGGTATAAATGAAAGTGTGGAACTCATTCAGTTGAGTTTAGCAAATTCATCTGGACTAAGTGAATCCGATAAAAATAACGATGCCGGAAGGATGGAACCGTGGGATCTTAACCGGTGTTGTTATAATCAAACTTTAAGATTTGTTTTAAACAAAACATAAAAAATACTTGGACTTTAAAAATCTCTCTAAACCAAAACACTTCTCTCATCTCCTGATTTATGACTTCTATAACTAAACCTCTGCAACGACAAGGAGCTCGGAGCATGGTGGGCAGCACGGCCATCGTCATCAGCAAAACCTGAGTCTACTTCAACAAAACTTTCTTAGAATTAAATAACCAAACCATAGGATTTCGAGGTAGTTTGCCTAGTGCGACATAAACCCTCAACCTTTTGTTAGGCATTTGCATTGTAAATTAAGCCCTAACCGGTCTTAGGATTCCGAGGTAGTCGTCCGATACGACATAAACCCTCACATTTTCAAGGCTATTTGTATGATTGTCTCATACAAATATAAGTCCAAATTAATTAAAATTGGCAAGATCAAAACAATAAATAAACATTAGGACTTTCCTAAATTCAAGCCAAACAATAGGATAGTCGGGAAATTACCGAAGTTTCCTTTGAATCTGTAATTTCTCCTACCTTTCTTCCTTTGAATTCCCAAAACAAAATGTTCCAAACTTGATCCATTCCCTATAGAAATTCCAAAATTCAATCCCTTGAAAACTTAAACTTCGAAATTCTTGAGAGCGAATTACTCGATTATTATCGAGAGTTTTCTTAGGTGATTCCGTCACTTAAGATGTAGTTAACTATAGGGGCTTGCCCTTATAGGGAATTTTAAGAACCTGAGTAATATAAACCACCGCTTAATTCATTTATACTAAGCAGGGGAACTTGTCGGCTTATAAAATTGGTTCACAGACCAAACGGATGTCACAAATCTTCTAGTTTATTTAATCGAGCCCCATCATCAAGCAGTGTGTCTATTCTTCGGGATAGATACATGGTTTGTGATGCGAAGCTCATTTATATAAACTATTTGAGATGTGAGACCGGTTTGATTTCATATCTTAAAATTTTCAAACTTAAAATTATTTTCAAAATCAAATGCTACTTTTCAAATTATATATATTTAAATTAAATTTAAAATTTAAAATTTAAAATTCGCCGACTATTTCTGTTAGGCAACCCCTTTTCAAAATTCAACACACCAACCTAAAAATAAGCCGTACAGGGTGTCTAAACAATGGCTCGTAAATCCGAGAGAAGTTGACTATACCCGTTCAAGATAGAAATCAACGTAGTATGCCAACGGAAGAATGATAGTTTCAGTCCACTAGGGATATGGACTCACTATCGATTTATGAAAGCAAAACCATCTAATCAAAATGGAGAGAGGAACTAGTCCCCAGCGGAGTCGCCAGAAATTGTATGGCTTATTTTTAGGTTGTGTAATTTGAAAAGGGGTCGCCTACAGAAGTTCTCGGCGAATCTTAAATTTTAATTTATACATATAATTTAGAAAGTAGTAATCAATTTTAAAAATAAATTTTAAGTTTGAAAACTTTAAGATATAAAATCAAACCGACCTCACATCCCGAATAGTTTATATAAACGAGCACCGCACCACCAACCATGTATCTATCCCGAAGAATAGACACACTGCTTGATGATGGGGCTCGATTAAATAAACTAGAAGATTTGTGACATCTGTTTGGGCTGTGAACAAATTTTATAAGCCGACAAGTTCCCCTGCTTAATATAAATGAATTAAGCAGGGTTTATATTACATGGGTTCTTAAAGTTCCCTATAATGGCAAGCCCTTATAGTTAATTGCATTTTAAATGTCCGAATACACTTAAGAAAACTCTTGATAATGATAAGTGGTTTTGCTCTCAAGAATTTCAAAGTTTAACGTTTTCAAACAATTCGATTTTGGAAATTTCAATTGGAAATGGATCAAATTTGGAATTGTTTATTTTAGGAATCCAAAGGAAGAGAAGTAGGGGAAGCTGAGGATCCAAGAAGAATCTTGGCAACTTCCCAAACTATCCTATAATTTGGCTTCAATTTGAGGATTTATTTAATGTTTCAATCTCACCAATTTTAATTAATTAGGACTTATGTTTGTATGATGTAATCACACAAATAGCCTCGAAGATGTGAGGGTTTATGTCGTACCGAACAACTACATCGGAGTCCTAAGTCCGGTTAGGACTTAATTTGCATAACATGATCATGCAAATGCCTAACAAAAAGTTGAGGATTTATGTTGCACTAGGCAAACTACCTCGAAATCCTATGGCTTGGTTATTTAATTCTAAGAAAGGTTTTGCTGATGTAGACCCGAGTTTTGCTGATGACGATGGCCGTGCTGCCCACCATGCTCCGAGCTCCTTGTTGTTATAGAGGTTTAGTTGTAGAAGGTGAAAATCAAGAGATGAGAGAAGTGTTTTGGTTTAGAAATCTTAAAGTCCAACTATTTTTAATATTTTAATTAAAAGAAATCTTAAAGTTGTTTAAACAGAACTGATTAAGATCCCACGGTTCCGTCATCCCGGCACCGTTATTTTCATCGAATTCACTTAGTCCAGATGAATTTGCTAAACTCAACTGAATGAGTTCCACACTTTCATTTAGACCGTGGAAAATCTCGTTAGCAACACGTGGGTTACATCATCCGAGGTATTCCTGATCATTCAACGAGACGTTTTAATTTAATTGCAATTGTAGTTTTGTTGTTCTGTTTGTGATTAAATTTTGAGTTATTTTATATTTTGGAATGTTGTGGCGGTGAATTTTATCTTGTGGTGACTTTTAATTTAGTTTTGGTTTTGATTTTGTGGCTATCCTAAAGGTTTCAGTTTTCATGCAACAATCTTGTTTAACATGCAAGAAAAAGTAAAGTGCAGTGCATGTAAGTAAATTGCAATAAAATAAAAGCGTACCTGGAGGGTCTTCCTGTCATCCCAAGCTGCACTTAAAACACATGTTAAGGCATCTAAATGTTTATAACAAGTACCTAGGTAACGCTAAGGGAAATGTTTTGGTTGTCTACCAAAGTCCTAATCTTATTGCTAGACATTTTTTATGACGTCTAGGTTCTTGTGTTTTGTTTATGGATGATTTTCTTCATCAAAGAACAATTAAATTCAATTGTTCTTCTAAAACATCCCGTCATATTGAGGAAGTGCTTAGGACGAGTCATAAATATCTTTTCAATACTTTCGAGATTATTTTGAGTCCAAGTAAATTTAGTTGCGCAGGTGAATTAATCATCCAGGAAGTTTAGTTAAGCTTTGCCTCTTGCTCACTGAACTCGGGTATTTGATTACCTGATGAATGAAGTGACATCTCACTTAATACTCTATTTAAGAGTTATAATAATTAAAGCCTTTAGGGGCAAGTTGGTTTGTTGAGAATTTTATTCATTTTTAATTTGAAGTTTGAGTTAATGGTTTAAAGTGATTTAGTTTAATTATGAGGTTTTAATTAATAATTTTATGTTTGGAATAGTGTTCATTTTTTTTTTGGTTTAAATCTTTATACTTTAAGTGATCTTAACATTTAAATTTGTTTTACTTTTATTGTTGAATGATGTTAATTTAACACAATTTAAATTTAATTTAATTGAATTTAACTTAATTTAATTTAATTTAATTTCAATATTTTTGATTTAATTTAACTTAATTTATTCGAATTTTTACTTAATTTTAATTTAATTTAATTTTAATTTAATTTAATTTTAATTTAATTTAATTTAATTGTTAAGCCATTTAATATTTTGAGCTTTTCTTTAATTTAAGGGTTATTTATTTTTTAAATTTTAATTTACTTAGTTTGGATTATCATTTTAATCTTAATTAAGAGTTAAATATTATTGAAGTGATTTATTTAGGGATTTGTTTGTTAAAGAATTAATATCCTCTCAAGTTATATCTCTATTTCTAATAATTCAAATTTTCATTAATCTTCCAAAATTTAAATTGTTTAAATAATTAAAGTTTCATTTTTGGTTTATTAAAAGTGATTAATGGGTTTCTATCCCTTTTAATTTCCCAAAGTTTCAATCATCCAAGAAAGATAAAATCAAATATTTTACCCTCCATTTTAATTAAACCTAAAATTTTAATAAAGGGGTTTAAATTCTTTAATTACCTTTATGCTCTTTTAGGCTTATTTATTTCATAACTCACTAATTTGAGTTCAAATGAACTTGAAATTTTTATTCACCTCACTCACATGTCAATTAAGATATTAGAGGAGAAAATGTGATTTTTCTGAATTTAAATTATTTATACAATTATTTTTAGTGAAAAATAAGGCATTTCAAGGAAAATTCAACAACATGAACAAAGTATAGTTTGTGTCCTTAAAAAAATTATGGGATGTTTCTAATGACCAGAGGACCACTTGGACTAATTTTGGGGATTTTTTCAATTATATTTTATTTATTATAATTATTTTGAGTTTTAGAGCATTAATTAATTATAAAATAAAATCAAAATTGAAAAATGGATTTTATATTTTTCATAAATCTCTCTGACCACAAGAAGTTCAAAGAAATAAATTTTATAATTTTATACTTTTTGTATGATTTATTGGAATTAATTTAGTGAAAAGGTTGGAAAATACATTTTTTTAATATTAAAAGTTGTTTTAAGCATTTAAAATTCAATATCTTTACTTTGAGACTTGGGAAAATATTTGGTTTGTTCCTAAGTGATTAGGAGTCAAAATATGAAATTTTTTATGAATTTTTATATTTTTATGATTTTTATTATTTTTTAATTATTTAAAATATGAAAATATGATTAAAAATGAAAAATTTTAAAAAATTCCAACTTTAATTTTTATAGACTCCTCTGATATCAGAGAGCCCACAAAACCAATTTAGTGATTTTTTGAAATGTATTTTTGGAGTTATGAATTTTTAATGTTTAATTTTGATTATGTGACTTAATTAATTCATTTAGTGGGGTTAAACATTTCCAATTGATTTCAAATTTTTTTATGAGGTTCCACTAATCCTAAAGATCAGTGGAGAATTATTTTCAAGTTCTTTTAATGTGTGGTTAACCCTAATTAATTAAAATTCAATTTTAAGTATTTGGGCTAATTAGGGTTATTCTTAATGAATTAAGCCTAACTATAATTATCCTAGGGTCCTCTGGTCCTAAGAAACTTCACCAAATTTTCCTATAATTTTCTAAGCAACGTGCTAATTATTGAAATTAAAATACCAAAAATAGTGACATAAACATGAAAAATACATAACTTTCCATAGAGATGGCCTCTAACCTTGAAAAATTCAGAGAATGTTCTTAAGATCAGAGGCTTCAAAAGCCCTATGGTCTCATGCCATGGTGAATTGTCTATGCAAATGGATAATCAAAATACTGAAATGAGTAAATAATTAATTAAAAATAAAATAATCATCAAAATAACTTGATTTCTTTTCCACATTGTTCTCCTCTGTTCACTGAGCAAGAGGGTATTTTTAGTTTATTTTTATGATTTTTCTACACAAAGATATAGATTTTCTAAGTTCTGGGTATTTAAATAAATAGAAAAATCCTATTTATCTACTTATCCGACTCAGCGTCGCGTCAACCTACGGCGGATCGAAAGACTACGCGGCGAGCTCCCATTCGACGCTGCCATTTGAGTCAGCCGCCACGCGTCCCGCTGTCTCGCTCCTTCCTCTGATCTGACGCAATCTGAGCCGTTCAACCGCTACATGTGCGATCGGACGACGCCTGGTCATCGTCTACGACTGGTGTGCACCCGTGACCGTCCACACTAAAACCTTAAGAGCTCTCTCATGTCTCAATGGTTTTTCGTGTTCTTATGCTCTATGGATTCGTCTTGAAGAGACGAACACATCCATATGATTTACATGCCATGAAATTAACTGGAATGAAATGAAGAATTGCTGGAAGCTCGAGAGGAAGGAATAATCCATACCTTTGCTCTGAGAATTGTAGCTTCAATCAGAGAGTTGTGTCACTTTTAATTGCACCCAAGGAAGCTCCAGATGAAGTCTCTAGCTCCAGGGAATTATCTAGGTATGAAAGTGTCCACAGCTGATTTCAAAGCTTAGAGGCTAGAGCAACTGGGTGGCCTGGAGAGGGGGCTTTCACCGGGGAACTCTTTCTCTTGGTCCTGTGCAGGTGTGGGTGAGTTTAATTTGAGTTTGGTGGAGGTTTCAGAGATGTACTAGTTCTGGGCTGAGAATTGAGCTCCAAAATTGAGCTCAATCAATGGAGTTTAGGGTAGGAGAGCAGTGGGGATCAATTGCTCTAGGTGAGGAGAAGGTCCTGGAGAAATTTTGGCAGAGTTTTGTTTAGGTCTGGTTCATCACCTTCTTTGGCCGAGAGGTGGTATGGTTTAAATAGAGGTGGCTGGAGGGCTTCCCAGGGAGGTTTAGTAGCTTGGATCAACTGCTCTAGTGAGGAGAAGAAAAGCCATGGTGATCATTAGGCATGGGACAAGTCAGCAAGGCAGAATTCAAAAATTGGTTCACATGGGTGCTCTCGGCCTGGTGGTTTCCGGCGGCTGTGGTGGCTGGCCGCCGTGGTCGTCACCCTCAAGGTCGTGGAGGTCGTGGATGGGGTTTAGTGTAGTCAATCGGCCATGGACATGTGTAAAGGAGTTGAATTGAAATGGAATGGGGGAAGGCTATTTTGGGTTCAAATGAGTCAACCCATGGTTTTGGGCTAGGTTCACCACCCAAGGCCCGGTTTTGGTCGAAAAGAATCACTTGGGTCGCCCAAGAGAAAATGGTGTGGTCTCCATCCATCGTGAGGTGGCTAAACTTGGTTTAGTGTGTAGCATGAATGGGGTTAAAAGTGCTTAAGGAAAGCTTAAGAAAGAAATCTTCTCCTTTGCCATTAATGGGTTGGTGAGGTGGAAAGGGGCTCCCAAGGCTTGCATATGGCTTATGCAGGGCTCCATGGCTCCATATGGCTTAGGGATGGCTTGGCTTGATTTCATGAAAGTGGGTTTAAAGGATTTAGGATATTTAGGGGTAATTTGGCACATGGCTTGGTTTGTAAAAGTTTAATGATGAATTTGAAACTTAGGGAGTGATTTAAATCAAAGGGGATGATTAGGGGGAATTTCATGTGGGCTTTAGGATAGATTTTGGGCTTTTGACTTTAATTTGGATGGGCCTTTAGAAAGGTTTATGGAGGTGGGCTTTTAGGTTTGAAAACAAATTGGTAAATAGAAATTTTGTGAAGGATTTGGCCAAAAAAATGTTGGGTTTAGTTTAGGGATGTATCATGAGTGATCTAGAATAGGTTTGAAATGATATGGAGTTGAATTGGGTTTAATTTGGGATTTTTTTGGTAAAGGGGCCAAAACGGGTCAAATTGGGCTAGCTTGGGCTAACTTTGGGCTAAGGTTGGATTTGATGTAAAATTAATGTTGAGAAATGTTTATGTGTGTGCTACAAAGAGTTTTCAACTTTGGTTGGGCTTTAATTTTTGGATTTGGGCCCATTTTGGTTAGGTTTGGGTTTAGGCCAAAAATGGGGATTTTGACTTTGGGTTAGTTTTGGGTGGAGTTTAGGTTCAAATTTGGGGCAAATCTTGTTATTTTTTTGTTTGTGGGGATATTAGGAAGGTTTAGAAAATATATAGGGTTAATTGGAGTTGAATTGGGTTGGTTTGGGCTAAGTTTAGGTCATGGGCCAAAATTGGGCTTTAGGCTTCAAATTGGAATTGGATCCAAATATCAATCAAATTGGGCTTGGATTTGGTCTAAATTGATATTGGGGATATTGAATTGAAGTTTAGAATTGAATTGGACCAAAATTGAGGTCAATTGGGTTGATTTGGTTTGACGTTGGGCTTACTTTGGTTAAAAATGGGTCAAATTTGGGGTTTTGGTAAAAGTTGGCTAAATTGAAAAAATTAACCTATGGTGTAGTTGAACAAAATGAAATTGGGAATATTTGGGATTTTTTGAAATTTTCTGGAAATTTTTGGAATTTATGGAATTTTTGGTTAAGAACGGCATTTTGGGTATTTGGAGGGTATAGGGGGGTATTTTTGGAAATTTTGGTATATTTGGCTATGGATGATCCATTTGAGTGGGGAGAAATGTTTAGGGTTGTTTTTGAGGAATTTTGGGCAATTTAGGTGATTTTGCAAATTTTGGGTAGTTTCAATGACATTTGGTAGGTTTAGTGGGTGTAGGTCCCCGAGGTCAAAAATTGAAATTTTAGAAAAATGAAGATTAATCAAGTTTGAGTAGAATGGAATCACTTTGGTTAAGCCATGAAGCCATATCAAGCCCATAAGAGCCATGAGAAGACTCATTTGAGGCACTCATAATGTTGTTCCTAACCCTCTTAGCCAAAGGCTTAGGGGTTGAGGACCATCCATATGGATTACCTACATGAGTCAGGAAGTCAAGCTAGGTATGAATAGTTTTAGGATTTGGAATGTGTGTGAATGTGTAATGTGTGCAGGACAACCCTCACCAGACCAGGCCACCCAGGGTAGTCCTAAGGCCAAAGAGTCCTATAGGGAACTCATCTTTTAAACCTCCACATTTGATCTTAACCCTCCAAGTAACTTAGGGGTTTGCAATCAAACTTATGGGGTTTGCAGGGAGTTTATGAGGTGTTTAAATTTCTAAGTGGTGGGTCCCATTTCTAGTCCTCTAAGATAGTCAAAAGGAAAAGCCTAAGGCTAGATCCTAAGTACTAAGGAGAGAGAAGAGAAAAGACCTCATCAAAAATGAGGTCAACAATTGCATGGGTGACAGAAGAGATGGACACTTCTGAATCTCAAACTTGCCACTTTTTGAGCAGAAGTTGGTTTCATTCATTTTCTATTGCACAAGGGGTGGAAATAAACTGCAATATAGCTGAGTCTCCTCCACCCCTATTTGAGTATGGAAGCCCTATTGGTAAAAGGAAACGTTTCGTGTAGCTCAACTTCATGGGATATTTAAAAATATAAATTAAGAAGGATCTTCGATCATATATATCCTCTGAGTTGTGAGAGGTATTGTTTTCAACAAAGAAAAAAGAAAGATCCTAAAACATGAGGAGGCTATAAGATACAAAGAGAGGGTTTCTATTCAAATAAGGCAGGTCTTATGATTGTAAGTGTTTACATCAAACTAATTATCATCAAGAGCATCTCCATTCATCCCAGAACACCTTTGAAAGACCAAGATTCCACATCGATTAATGCTAATATTTACATTATGCACCATATTCAAAATGCCAAAATAACATAACCAAGGTGGACATCAAATCACAACTTTAACTTTATATATCACCTCTCCAAATAAATGATGGTGGCACAAAATGCTTGCCGCCCCTCATCACATTTGATTTAGTGAAACTACCACAAATTTAGGAGATAGTGGATCCTACAGCTGAGTGTATTTTAAGGTAGTTAGAAATAGAAGAATGAGACATTAGCAAAATCAATATTTTTTTTGATTAGGACTATGAAAATCATGATTTACACATGCTCAATTTCCTTTAACTAGCACAGGCTAAATGATAGTTCCAGCATTATTCTTCCTAATCCAGCCACTTCATCTTCCTCCTTGGGTGGTTGTTAGTCTCAGTGTTTTCCTTCCTTGTGTAGTCAAATTCTTAATTTTCTTTGACTAGCTCTCAAACTGAATGATAATTCCATCACTATCCCTCCTGATCTAGTCACTTCATCTGCTTACTAGGGTGGATGATTGTTCATGTTCTTTACTTCCTAATGTAGTCAGATTTTTAGTTTCCTTCTACTAGGTTGAATGATAGTTCTAGTGTCATCATTCCTGATCTAGTCACTTAAACTGCTTTTTAGGTTTGATATTAGTCCTAGTGCTTTCCTCCTAGTGTAGTCAGGTTCCTAGTTTTCTTTGAGTCGCTCTCAGGCTGAATGATAGTTCCAGTGTTATCCTTCTTTATATAGTCAATTTCTTTACTTTCTAGGTTGGATGTTAGTCCACAAGTTTTCCTTTCTAGTGTAGTAATGTTGTCAGTTTTATTTGACTAGCTCTCACGTAGAATGATAAATCCAACGTTATCCTTCTTGATTTACTAACATTTTCTTCCTCCTAGTGTGGATTTTAGTCCCATTTCTTTTCTTTCTAGTGTGATCTGATTTTCAATGTCCTTTGACTAACTCTCAGGCTAAATGATAGTTCCAGTGTTATCCTTCCTAATCTAGCCACTTCTCTTGATTCTAGGGTGGATGTTAGCCCCAGCACTTTTCTTCCTAGTGTAGTTAGATTTCTAGTTTCCTTTGACTAAATATCAGGCTAAATGATAATTCTACTGATGTCCTTCTTGATCTAGTCCCTTGGTCTACTTCATAGGTTGGATGTTAGTCTCCATGCTTTCCTTTCTAGTGTAATCAAGTTTTCAGCTTCCTTGACTGGCTCTTAGGTTGAATGCTAGTTCCAGCCTTATCCTTCATAAATTATTTACTTCACCTACATCCTAGGTTGCATTTTAGTCCCAATGCTTTTCTTTCTGGGTTGATCAGGCATTACAATGCTTATGGTTAGCCCTTAGGACAAATCTAAATCTCAATGGTTTTTTGTATTGACCTAGCCACCATGTTCATCTCTTTGATTGGATGTGGTTCCTCATCTATTTTCCACCATAATATGTTCAAGTGAATCCAAAATCTCCTGCAGATCATAAACATTGTAGTTCATAACATGTAGGCTAAATCTATAAAACTCTCAAATTAAAATTCAACACATCAAAATCATATGTCTAATCTTTAGGACTTGATTGATCACCTTTTTTAAAGCTAATTTGTGTGTTGTACTTTGGGCATATTGTTACATGTATTGGGGTTCCATTTGTTGATCTCAATTTTTGTTCAACAAACCCTAATTTGACTCAACAAATACAAACCTTATTCTTGAACCAGCCTGGTCACACCTAGTCTGGGCATAGACAAGCCCTGGAGATCCTGGGCATGGTCACACAATCGGTTTGAGCGTAGCCACACCCAGGAGTGTCGAGGTGTGGCATTGCTTGGTTCGGGCGTAACCACTCTCAGATTGTTCCGACCAAGTCCACCCCCAATTCAGACAAAGCCACGCCTTGATGTTCTCGAGCGTGGTCACACCTGACGCAAACGTGGTCATGCCCCGTGTCAAGCCAGTAATTCATGACTTTTGTCATCAAATCCAATGGCAAATTGAAATGTTTTTTCGCTGTAACGATCTGTGTGAGCTCCAACCTCCAAAATGATCCTAACCGTTGATTCACCACCTTAATTGACGGTCAATGAGACCTTTGCCACTACCTCTTCGGCTTAAAAATAGGCCTCCTTGACACTCCCTCTACACACGCTAACTTTGGCCTTCAACATGGAGGAAAGCATGTAAGAAGAAAAGGACTTCAAGCCTTCTCATCCTCAGACGAACCGCAAGTGGATTGTCTCCTCTGCGGTAAGCTCCCCCCCCCCCCCCCCGCGCCCTCCTCTGTTTATTTCTTTAAATTAGACTAAGTTTAAATTAATTTAAATGATTTGTGTTTTTGTTAAACCGATTCAATAGCCTTATATTAGGCTCGGGCTTAGGTCCAAATTAGGTTAACCCGAACCCAGCCTAACCCTAACCTAAATCATAGTCGACCCAAACCCAGCCTAACCCAAACCTAACTTGACCTAAACCTAACCCTAATTCAGATCCAATCTAAATCAACTAGGTCAATTCAAATCAGAACAGGCCCAACTCAGGTCCAACAAAGGTACGACCCAGGTTAATCCAAGTTAAGCCAGATCTAACCCAGATCCAACCCAGGTCAACCCAGATCTAACCCAAGCCCAACACAAGTCAACCAAATTCCAACCTAGGCCCACCCAGGTTAAGCCGTAGTCTAATCTAGGTTAATCTAGATCCAACCCAGGTTAAAACCACAAACTTACATCATAATTAAGCTAAATTTTGATCTGGCTTTAGCTAGAACCCTAGCTTACCTCAGCTCATCTTCATCCCAAGTTTAATAAGGCTAAATGCATTCTTCATATGTTATGTTTTTTACATGTCACTTCATGTTCTGTTTAATGACCTTCGTAAGCAGTAAAAAATTATAAAAAATGCATAAAAAAGGAGGAGAACCTCTCACAAGATGGTTCTCTCCACAAACATCTAAATTTAAGAAAATAAAATAAAAAACATATGCACCAAAATTAAACACAACATTTAAAATGCACCAACATAATGAACAAAAATTAAATCTTGGCAGATTCGACATAAACCCTAGGTTGGACAACTTAAACACCAAAATTGAGGATCAGGCACATACCCTATGTTAGTCCAAGTATAGAAACTTAGGTTTGTTTAATTGGTATGCTAGTTAATTTTAAGGACTAGACATACAAAACAAACAAATCTTCTCCAAGAGACTTGATGGAATATCCTAGAATGATGTAACACATGGTTATTGAAGAAGGTATTCCAAATCGCTTTGAAACTATGAAACTCTTCACCTAATCAGATTGCCTATATTAATCCCCCTTAATCGAATGAGATTTTTTAGTTATTAGAGGGCATAAATGACCTCAAAATTAAATGAGCTTGAGCTTGTTGGATTTCTATTGTCAAGACAATCAATTTGACTATAAGAATGTTAATTTAAAATATAATTAACCATTCAATCAATGATTCAAAACCTTTGAATGTGTTTAATGGATTGATTTGGACTTGTTTGGACTTAAATTAAATCAATTTTTTGTATTAATTTATTCTTATCGAGATAGTCAATTTGACTATAAACTTGCTTAAATCAAGGCCCAAGATGATCTTCAATTTAAATCTAAGGCACTTCTTATTTAAAATATCTTGAGATTTGTGATCTAACTAAAAATTACCTATTTTTAGTGTAGATTTTATGCTCACTTTATGCACATTTTTAGTGATATACACTTTAAAAGAAGTTATTTTGCATAGTTTTCTCTTCAAGTATAAAAGTATATGATTTTAGAAAAAATGTGTCAAAATAATGCAATTTGGAGCCAAAATGAGCAAAAAAGAAAATATTAACCTAGTACATATCAATATGTCTTTCGATGCTTAATCTCTTTTACATTTCTCACATATTTTTAAATGAAATTACACTTTAAAGAAAGGTTATTTTTATGTTTATTTTGTAGGTGAAGATGTTAGGAACACAATGCAACTGAAACGGGGCGAAACGGAGTTGAAACGGTGCCAAACGGAGCAAAACAGTGAAGCTGCCCACAAGGTAGCTCCTAAGCGCCCAAACTGGTACCTGGCCAATGATGACAAGAAAATGGTGCCTAGATGCTGGAAATTGGCACCTAGGTGCCAGACACAGCCAGAAACATTTTGGGGGCAGTTATGGATGGTTAATGGACGGTTTTAGGTGGTTCCAAAGCATTCTAGAAGCCTCTGGACGAAATCCTACATGTCATCAAGTAATACAATGAATCTTGACACATTGGAGCAGTTTTTAAATGAAGAGGTGCATCTCTTAAGTGAAAGGGTGTGACCCTTCACACAAATGATCTGGCGCCTAAGCGCCAAAACTGGTGCCTAGGCGCCACAGTTACTTTCTAGAATATTCAATGAATTTTGACAAATTTTGATGAGATTCCTGAAGCAACCCTTAGTCATTTTTGAAGATCTATAAATAGGAATTAATTCTACAGCCTAAGGGGGTCATTTGGAGTCAATTTGGAGTCCTTTTAGAGTCCTTTTGTAGAGTCATTTTGGGATCATTTTACATAAGGTCCATTGGGTGTGAGTGTGTATAGTTTAGCATGAGTATGGAGATGTTGATTTCTACATTTTCTGGAGAGATTGGTGAGGGAGTGTCGGCATATTTTTAGGTTGTGTGTTTTATTTTGAAAAGGGGGGTCGCCTAACAGAAGCTGTCGGCGAATTTTTAATTTAATTAAAATAAATGATTTGAAAAGTAGTATTTGATTTTGAAAATAATTTTAAATTTGAAGGTTTTAAGATATGAGATTAAACCGATCTCACATCCCAAATAGTTTATATAAACGAGCACCGCACCACAAACCGTGTATCCATCCCTAAGGATAGTACACACATCGCTCGACTGGTGGGGCTCGATTAAATAAACTAGAAGATTTATGACATCCGTTTGGTCCGCGAACCAATTTTATAAGCCGACAAAATTCCCCGCTTAATATGAAAACATTAAACGAGGTTTATATTACCCAGGTTCTTTAAAATTCCCTATAAGGGCAAGCCCCTATAGTTAATTACATCTTAATTGATGGGAATCACCTAAGAAAACTCTCGATAATAATCAATAATTCTGCTCTCAAGGATTTCAAAGTTTAAGTTTTCAAGGGATTGAATTTTGGAATTTCAATAGGGAATAGATCAAACTTGGAACATTTTGTTTTGTGAATCCAAAGGAAGAAAGGTAGGAGAAATCACGCATTCGAAGTGAACTTCGGTAATTTCCCGACTATCCTATTGTTTCGCTTAAATTTAGGAAAATCTAATGTTTATTTAAATGTTTTGATTCCGTCAATTTTAATTAATTAGGACTTATATTTATATGATAGAATCATACAAATAACCTTGAAGATGTGAGGGTTTATGTCGTATCGTACGACTACCTCGGAATCCTAAGTCCGGTTAGGGCTTAATTTGCAAGGCAAATGCCTAACAAAAGGTTGAGGATTTATGTTGCACTAGTGCAAACTACCTCGAAATCCTATGGCTTGGTTATTTAATTCTAGGAAAGTGTTGCCGAAGTAGGTTCAAGTTTTGCTGACGACGATGGCCGTGCTGCCCACCATGCTCCGAGCTCCTTATTGTTGCAGAGGTTTAGTTTTAGAAATCATAAATCAGGAGATGAGAAAAGTGTTTTGGTTTAGAGAAGTCTTAATTTTCCAAGTGTTTTTTTTTGTTTTTTGATTAAAACAAATCTTAAAGTTGATTATAACGACACCGGTTAAGATCCCACGGTTCCATCCTTCCGGCATCATTATTTTTATCGGATTCACTTAGTCCGGATGAATTTGCTAAACTCAACCGCATGAGTTCCACACTTTCATTTAGACCGTGGGAAATCCCGTTAGCAACACGTAGGTTACATCATCCGAGGTATTCCCGATCATCCAACAGGAAGTTTTAATTTAGTTGTAATTGTAGTTTTGTGTTCTGTTTGTGATTAAATTTTAAATTGTTTTATATTTTGAAATGTTGTGGCGGTGAATTTTATCTTGCAATGACTATTAACTTAGTTTTGGTTTCAGTTTTAGGGGCTATCCTAAAGGCGTGGGTTTTCATGCAACAGTTGTCTTATCATGCAAGAAAAGTAAAGTGCATTTGCGATAAAGTAAATTGCAATAATGTAAATTGCAAGAAAGTAAATTGCAATAAAATAAAAGCGTACCCGGAGGGTCTTCCCGTCATCCCAAGCCGCACTTAAAACACAATTAGAACATTTAAGCAAGTTCCTAGTAAAGCTAAGGTAAGGGTTATGGTTTTCTACCAAATTCCTAATCCTATAACTAGTCATTTCCTATGACGTCTAGGTTCTTTGTGTTTTAGTTTAAGGACGATTTTCTTCATCAAAGAACAATTAAGTCCAGATTGTTCTTATAAATGTCCTATCATATCGAGGAAGTGCTTAAGAATAATCTTAAACATCTTTTCAATATTTCTAGGATTGTTTTAAGTCCAAATGGGTTTAATTATACAAATGAATTAATCGTCCGAGAATTCAAGTTTTGTTGTTATCTTACTCAGATGAACTAGGACATTTGAATATCCTATAAGTGAAGTAACATTTCATTTAATGTTCTGTTTAGGAGTTATGATAACTAAAGCTTTTGAGGGTAAATTGGTGTTCAAATGGTTTGTGATTTAGTTTAATTTCCATTAATGAGTTTAAATTTGGAATAGTTGTTCAAGTTATTTTAGATTTATTTTGAATTCTTTATGTCTTAGGTGATGTTATATTTAATTTAATTTAATTTAATTTAATTTAATTTAATTTAATTGAGTTTTAATTTAATTTAATTCAATATAGTTCAATTTAATTTGATTTGATGTTTAATTAATTTGATTTGATTTAATTTTAATTTAATTTGATTTAATTTAATTTAATTTAATTTAATTATTTAATTTAATTTAATTTGATTTAATTTAATTTAATTTAATTTTATTTAATTTAATTTAATTTTTTAATCTTAATTTAATTTAATTTAATTTAATTTAATTTTAATTTAATTTTATTTAATTTTAATTGAAATTTTTTTTAAAAGAGTTTAATAATTTAAATTTAGTTTAATGATTAAGTCTTTTAATATTTTAAATTTGAGTTATCATTTTAATTAAGAATTGAATATTAATGAGATAATTAATTTAGGGATTTTTAAATTAAAGAATAAATCTCTTCCTAATAATATCCCTATTTTAATAATTCCAATTTTATTATTCTTCCAAATTTAATCAATTATTTAATTAAAGTTTAATCATTTTAAAATTGTTTAATGGGTTTCTACCCTTTAATTATTTGAATTTCAATCATCCAAATCAGATTAAGATCAAATATTTTACTTGTTAATTTTTTATTAAACCTAAAGTTTTAATTAAGGGTTAAAAATTTAATTACCACTTTACCCTTTAAGCTTAATGATTTCATAACTCACTAAATTGAACTCAAATGAACTTGAAATTTTTATGTGACTTCACTCATATGCCAATAAAGACATGAGAGGAGAAAATGTGATTTTTCTGTATTTAATTTATTTATATAATTATTTTTTGGTAGAAAATAGAGATTTTCAAGGAAAATTTAATAACATGACCAAGGGAAAGTTTCTATTCTTAAGAAAATTAGGGGACATTCCTAATGACCAGAGAACCACTTGGACCAATTTTGGTGATTTTTTGAATTATATTATTTTTATTATAATTATTTTAAGTTTTGGAGTGTTAATTAATTTAAAAATAAAATAAATGTTGAAAAATGGATTTTATAATTTTCAAAAATCTCTCTGATATCAAGGAAATCAGAGAAGCAAATTTTGCAATTTTTTGATTTTTCTAAAATTTATTATAATTATTTTAGTGAAAAAGCTAGAAAATATTTTTTTTAATTTTAAAATTACCTTAAAGCTTTAAAATTTAATATCTCACTAAATAGACCTAAGAAAAATGTGGGATTTGTTCCTATGTGATTAAAATTCAAAATGTGACATTTTGGTGAATTTTATTATTTTTGTGATTTTTATTATTTTTTAATTATTAAAAATATTAAAATATTATTAAAAATCAACTTTTTTAGAAAATTGAAATTTTAATTTTCTTAGGTTCCCCTGATATCAGAGAGGCCCCAAAACCAATTTAGTGAATTTTTCAAAGGTATTTTAAAAGTTATGAATTTTTAAAGTTTAAAATGGCTAAGTGGCTTAATCAACCCAATTAGAGGGGCTAACCAAGTCCAATTGACCTCAAACTTTTATGTTGGATTCCTCTGATCCTAAAGGTCAGTGGAGAATTGATTTCAAGTCAATTTGATGCCTGGTTAACTCTAATTAAATAAAGACCTATTTTGGGTGTTTAAGCCAATTTGGGTTGTTTTAAATGAACTAAGTCAAAACCTATTTTTCCTAGGGTTCTCTGGTCATAAGGAACATCACTAAATTTTCCTAGAATTTAATTCACAACATGCTATTTATTGGAATTAAAATACTCAAAATAGTAACCTGAATTTGAAAAATCAATAACTTTTCATAGGGATGGCTCTCGACTTTGAAAAATTCAGGGAATGTTCCCAAACTCAGAGGCTTCAAAAGCCCTATGGTCTCATGCCATGGTGAATTGTATACATGCATAGAGAATTAAAATAATGCAGAGAGTAAATAAATTATAAAAAATAAAATGCTTGATGAAATTAAATGATTTCTTTTCCACATTATTCTCCTCTCGTTCACCGAGCAAGAGGGTATTTTTATTTTATTTTTCTGATTTTTCTACACAGAGATATGAATTTTTGAAGTTTAGAGAATTAAATAAATAGAAAATACCCTAATTTTCTATTTATCCACGCGGCGTCGCGTCAACCTCGGCAGCCTCCGAACGCACACGCGTCGCGCTCCCATTCGACGCCGCCACCCGAGTCGCCAGCCCGGCCCCGCAGTTCTCGTACCGTCTCCCGGTCCGACGCCATCCGAGCCGTTCGTCCACGCGTGTATTGAATGGACGCGCATCCGTTCATCGTCCCCGAGCGTCCTCACCCGAGAGCCGTCCACACTAAATCCCTAAGATCTCACTCGATACTCAATGGATTTTCATGTTCTTATGCTTCTATGGATTCGTCTCAAGAGACGAACACATCTATACGGTTAACATGCATTGAAATTAAGGCATTTGAAATGGAGAATCTCCAGAAGCTCGGGATAAAGAATTAGCTCATACCTTTGCTCAAAAAAGTGTGACTTCAATCTGAGAGTTGTTGCACCTTCGATTGGATCCCAGCAAGCTCCAGATGAAGTCTCCTGGTCTGGTGAATTGTCTGGATGTGATTTCGACCAAGCCCGATCACAAAGCTTGGAGGCCGGAGCAACCGGGTGGCCCGGAGATGGGGCTTTTGCTGGTGGACACCTTCCCTCGGTCCGGTGAAGGTGTAGAACCAATCAATTCGGGAATTGGCTCACCGTGGAGAAGTGTCCTGGTTTTGGGTGGAATTTCAGTTGGGAATTTGGATTTTGTCGCTGGGGATTAGGGCAAATCGACACCTGGGATCAACTCGCTCTAAGGGTGGAGAAGGGTCCGGAACAATTTTGGCAGAGTTTCGGCAAGGTTTGTGCTCGGCTCCTCTCATGGCCGAGAGGGGTGGAGTTTAAATAGAGAGGGTGGAGGGCCTCCCGCGGGGAGCCGAGGCATGGGATCACCTGCTCCGGTGAGGAGAAGAACAGCCATGGGGGCCATTGGGCATGGGGCAACTCGGCAGGTGAGAATTCCAAGCTTGGGCTCACATGATGCTCTCGGGTGTGGTGTTTTCCGGCGATCCAGGGCGGCCGGCCGGGCAGCATGGGTCACCATCTCGACCAGGGAGGTCGGGGCTTGGTAATGGTGAAGTCAATCGGGCTTGGACATGTGTAAAGTGTTTGAATTAAAATGGAATGGGGAGGGGGTCATTTTGGCCTTAATTTGGTCAACCCATTGGTTTGGGTTGGGTGCACCTCCCCATGGCCTCGATTTTGGGCCGAGAGGATCAGTTGGGTCGGCCCAAGGGAGAGTAGTGTGGTCTCCATCCATGATGAGGTGGCTAAGCTTGGTTTAGTGTGTGACATGCTTAAGGTAAAAAAGGGCTTAAGGAGGATTAGGAAAGGGGCCCCTCCTTTTGCCATTAATGGCTTGATCACATGTCAAGCCTTCCATGGCTTCATGTGGCTTGTCCATGGCTTCGCATGGCTCACCTTTGGCTTGGGAAAAGGTTTGGTCAATTTCATGAAAATGGGTTTTAAGAATTTTTGGTAATTTGATGGAAATTTGTTTGAAACTTGATTTGGAATAATTTGATGGTGAATTTAGGACTTATGTAATGGATTTAATTAAGTGGATGACAAATGGAGATGTCATGTGGGCTTTAGGGTAGATTTTGGGCCTTTGGATGTGGTGAAGTGGGCTTTTAGGAAAGTTTAAGGGAAATGGACTTTTGATTTTAGGATGGGAATTTGGATAAAAATTTTGTGAAGAACTTTGTCAAATAAATGTCATAATTGGTTTATGGATGTTCTATGAAGGGCTTGGAATCAATTTGATGTGATTTGGAGTTGAATTGGTTTGAATTTGGGTTTATTTGGTAAGTGGGCCTATGTAGGTCCAAGTGGGCCAAGTTGGGCTAATGTTGGGCTAGAGTTGAAATTGATGTAAAATCAATGTTGAGAAATGTTTATGGGGGTGTTTCAAAGAGGTTTTGGCTTTGGTTGGGCTTTGATTTTGGGGTTCGGGCTCATTCTGGGTTAGGTTCTGGGCTTAGGTCAAAAATGGGTCCTTTAGCCTTCGGGTTGAATTTGAGTGGGGTTTGAGTCTAAATTTGGGCAAATCATGTTAGTGTTTTGTTTGTGGGAATGTTAAGGAAGATTTAGAAAGGGTTTGGGGTTAATTGGAGTTGAATTGGGTGAGTTTGGGTTAGGTTTAGGTCATGGGTCCAAATTGGGCTTTAAGGCCAAAAGTGAGATTGGATCCAAATGTCAATCAAATTGGGCTTGGATTTGGTCTAGATTAGTATTTGGGATATTGATTTGAAGTTTAGAATTGAATTGGACTAAAATTGGGGTCAATTGGGTAGGTTTGGCTCGACATCGGGTGCACTTAGTGGTTAAAATGGGTCAAATCGGGGTTTTGATAAAAGTAGGGTAAATTGACAAAATTGGCCCATGGTGTAATTGGACAAAATGAAATTGGAAATATTTGGGATTTTCTGGAAATTTCTCGGGAATTTTTCTGAATTTTTGGATTTTTAGGCCAAGAGGGGTATTTTGGGTATTCGGAGGGTATCGGGAGGTTTTCTTGGAATTTTTGGTATTTTTGGGTATGGATGATCAGTTTAAGTGATGTGGAAATGTTTGGGATTGATTTTGGAGAATTTTGGGTAATTTGGAAATTTTTGAGAAATTTGGGTAATTTCGACGGTTTTGTAGAGCTAAGCGGTGTAGGGTCCCTGGGGTAAAAAATCGAAAATTCGGGAAATCGAAGATCGGGTGAATTTAAGTGGAAAGAAATCATTTTGGTCGAGCCATGAAGGCATATCAAGCCCACATGAGCCATGAAGGGACTCATTCGAGGCATTCACTATGTTGTTCCTAACCCTCTTACCAAGGGCTTAGGGGTTAAGGACCATCCATGTGGATCACTTACATGAGTCGGAGGTCAAGTTAGGTATGGGTGTGGTTTTAGGAGGTATGTGGAAGTGTAGTGTGTAGGTGTAGTGTATAAGTGTAGTGTGTGTAAGTCAGCCCCTTCACCAGACTGGGCCACCCAGGGCAGTCCTAAGGCCAAAGAGTCCTATAGAACTCATCCTTTAAACTTCCACATTCGATTTCAACCCTCAGGTGATTAGGGGTCTACGAGCCAAGTTTGTGGAGTTTGCAGGAGTTAAGAAGTGGTTTGAATTTCTAAAAGGTGGGTCCCAATTCTAGTCCTCTAAGATAGTCAAAGGAAAAGCCTAAGGCTAGATCCTAAGTACTAAAGAGAAGAAGAGAAGACCTCATCAAAAATGAGGTCAACAAATGGACCCCCAATAGGTGTGGTGAGCTGACGGAGCACACCACACGTATTGGTGTTGACCGAAGCGATCAACAAAACCAACACAAACATCCAAGTGACAAACTTAGGATGAAATAGAGGAGTTTTCGCTGGGGGGTAGCAAGTATATCTCTCAAACCGGAGATTCCTAAACTCTCGCTGGGGAAAGGAAAAGGAGGTGAATCCCAAATCACATGACCTGGGGAATTTCGATTTAGATTTTATTTTGTTTCAATTTAAGTTTTGATGTGTGAGTTTAGATTTCAATTTGGAGTTTCAATTTAGATTGGAGTTTGTCAAAATTAAATTGAAGGATTTGATTTGAAATGAAAATTAGAATTCTGAGGTTTTAGACGTAACATCTTCAACCTCGAAAGAAAATTGAATTGATTAGATTGAATCATTGCAATGAGAAGAGATCTCAGAGTAATGCGGTGTTGGATGTAAAATCCTCGACCCAAAAGTTTGAATTCGATGTATTTCAGTGCAATAGGAAAAGAATCCTAAAGCAGTGCAGTCTTGGATGTAAAATCCTCGACCAAAAAGTTTGAATTCGATGTATTTCAAAGGCAATAGGAAAGAATCCTAAAGCAAAGGTAGGTCTTGGATGTAAAATCCTCGACCAAAAAGTTCGAATTCGATGTATTTCAAAGGCAATAGGAAAGAATCCTAAAGCAAAGGTCAGCAGTCTCGGATGTAAAATCCTCGACCCAAAAGTTCGAATTCGATGTATTTCAAAGGCAATAGGAAAAGAATCCTAAAGCAAAGGTACTTGGATGTAAAATCCTCGACCCAAAAGTTCGAATTCGATGTATTTCAAAGGCAATAGGGAAGAATCCTAACGCAAGGTGCAGCTTGGATGTAAAATCCTCGACCCAAAAGTTCGAATTCGATGTATTTCAAAGGCAATAGGAAAGAATCCTAAAGCAAGTGCAGTCTGGATGTAAAATCCTCGACCCAAAAGTTCGAATTCGATGTATTTCAAAGGCAACAGGAAAAGAATCCTAAAGCAAGGCAAGTCTTGATGTAAAATCCTCGACCCAAAAGTTTGAATTCGATGTATTTCAGTGCAATAGGAAAGAATCCTAAAGCAGTGCAGTCTTGGATGTAAAATCCTCGACCCAAAAGTTTGAATTCGATTTATATTTGATTCGAGATCTGGAAGAAATTTAATTTGAATTTGATTGAGACTGGATTTGGAATCTGGAAAGATTGAATTTGGAAATTTGGAAGGATGAGTTTGAACTCGATTGAAATTTGATTTAAGATTTGATTTGAAATTTGGAAGATCAAATTTGAAACTTGATCGGGAGTGGATTTGGAATTTGATCGAGAATTTGATTTGTGATTTGAAAAGATTGAAATTTGATTCGGAATTTGGAAAGATTGAATTTGAAATTTGATTTGAAATTTGGAAGGATAGAATTCGAGATTTGTGTTGATTTCGTTTATCTTTTAATGGTTCAAATTTTATTTTATCGTTTATTTAATGTTCATGTGAATTTGGTGTTTGTCATTTTTTAAGATTTTTTTTTTAGGAAAGTTTTCTTTTATTCTTCTTTCTTTATTTCTTTTCTGTTCTTTGTTCGAAGTTCATTTAACTTTAATGGCATTTCCCAATCAATTTGCACAAAAGAGGTGAAGGCCAAAAACGTGACATGGTCACTTTCATTCCAATCATGTTGAAAATACATCATACAACTCGATCTGGAATACATTTCATACAATCCATGTAGACTCAAAACGGACCGTGTATGATCTTTGTTGGTCCATCAAAAGAAGCATCTGTCAAAAAATCCATGTTCTGAATAGTGGGGACATGGTTAATAACATCACCTTCCAAGCCATCCTCGGCAAGGATGCCGACCGGATGTACGTCGGAGGTGTGATATTTCCCATGTAACTCACGACCGTAAGGCCGGAGGTTCTCTAGCTCCGGGTCCGGTTGGAAATGGTAAGGTATCTTGTCGTCGTCCATTCTCCCGAAAGTAACCGAGATCCGCTCCACCGGCACTCCCGGTATGCAATGCTTAGCGATATCCGCTCCGTTGCCCTTCGCATCATGACGGAACCCACCGGTAAAGGTATCTTTACCGGCCCTCGGAACTCACCTGTGCCTGCTATCCGGAGGTCGCATCCGAACATGATGTCACACTCGTTCAAGAAAGAGATCGTGCGTAAAGGTCTAACGAAGTCGTGGTGATCTATATGTGGGGGTATGCAATCACCCCGTTTGTAGATGTTGATAATGCAGCTATCGGGTATGCAATCTGCCGGCGCACCCTCCATGTTATCAATCTTTTTACCATTCTCCCGATGACTAATGGCATCGGATCTACTTGCCCATGACGGAGTATCCCCGTGGGTTTCCCTTTCGTCTTCAAAGAAAGTTGTAGCAAGCATCCGCATCGTATCGTGATTCTTCCTTTCCCCGGCATCCATCTCCGGGGTTCCGAGTATGTGTTTTCCTCAGTGCGGCCTGCTCGGCCCATTCTTTTCGTATCCCGGATACAATCCACGATTTGTCGTTGTTCATACTCCGAGAATACGCTCGGTATGTAGCTCGAGGCCCTCTAGTATGTTGATCCTTCTTCCTTTAATTCTCTCGAAGTATTCAAAAGTTTTCTTTTCAACATTCTGCATTCTCTCTAGCTCGTATTCCGGAATGATCTGTAGATGGCGAGGCCTTGTGACATATTGTGGGAAATATGGTTCAATCCCTTCACGTTCCCTCGCATACCTCGGCTCCTCGTGGATGATGCTCCGTCGGGACATCCCCCGGGGTTGCTTCGCAACAAGGTCATGCATTATCGGTGGTTCTATCCGGTGGCGTGGTAGCCTTCTTTCTTCCGATCTTCCGGAGATTTCCCCAGTTCTTTCCGTTATCCTAGGAGCCGGCCTCCTTTCTTCGTGTTCCCGGTGAACCGGTGTCCTCGAAATGTGTGTGCCGGCATTAGCAATTGTCTCGTCGCGCCGGTCCGCAGCCTAGTTTTGTTAACATCTTACGGATACGGCGATTCTTATTTCTTCGTTGCGTGGCCGTGAGAGTAGCTCTCCGCACTTCTTGAATCTCCGCGGGCGCGGCGCCGACAAGCTCCGCCCTCCGCCGTAGCGACTACGGACTTCATTTTCTTATCTTCTTCGGTGTTTGCTTTTCTTTCTTGTTGTTGGATTGGTGGCTTGGGCCACCCACTTTCATCACCGTCCCGCCCGGTAGTTCTTCTCGGTTAATCGGGACCCAGCCACTTTCCTCGTATCGTAGGCCCGCCGGTGCGAAATCCAAGTCAATCTCGATTATCGCTCCATCTTTCACCATCTTTTCATCGAGTGCAAGGCTTACGCCATTCTTGAAGTTCGAGACCAACCGCCCGTTCGACATTTCCCCGCGAAAGACAAGGAAAAGGATCGGAGGCCGTACTAAGAACAAGAACATTAAGAAAATGTTTATTAAAGACATTTTTTTTTATTTCTCCTATATTTTAAAATTTAACAGGAATGAAGTAGGATAAGATCGGGGAAGAGATTTTGATTCGGAAAGGAAAACAAGGAAAACTTTATTATCATGATTTTATTTATCTTAGCACATTTTATTATTTTTGGGTTCGGACCCAATCATAAGTAATTACTTTCGCCCGTGTTTCTTAGGGATGAAGAATTCATTCCTTCGAAACATCGAGTAGCGTAATACTTTTTCAAGTATCGTCCGTTAATCGGAAGCATATGTCGTTCTCCCCGGCAATTCACTAGCCGGTAGGAACCTCCCGAGTATACCGCTTCAACCACAAACGGTCCTTCCCAAGTGGGTTCAAATTTTCCTCCCATCTTGCGGTGTGCAAGAATAGGTCTCTCGAGAACGAGAACTAAGTCACCAACTTTAAAGGTTCTTGGGCGGACCCGCCTTGTCATGGGCTTGAACCATCTTAGCTTGGTATAGTTCTAAATTCTCGTTGCGCCGCAAGTCTTTTCCCTTCCAAGCTTTCTAATTCTTCGAGTCGTAATCCGGCGTTTTCTTCGTCGTGATCTTGTTTGCAACTGCAATTCTGAGTGAAGGAAGCTGAACCTCTAAAGGTAACACTACCTCGGACCCATACACTAGAGCGTAAGGTGTAGCTTGAGTAGGAGTTATGAAGGTTGTCCGGTAGGCCCATAAGGCTTCAAACAATTTCTCGTGCCAATTTCTCTTATTATCGTCCAAGGTTTTCTTTAAGATTTGAACGAGAGTTTTATTAAAAGCCTCGCCGAGACCATTTGCTCTTGGGTAGTAAATTGTTGAGTATCGCCAGCCGATTCCGTGTCTCCCCGACAAAATTGTTGATTTGTGTGCTTCCGAATGCCGACCCATTATCCGAGATGATCCCGCGCCGCACTCCGAAACGGCAGACAACTTGGTTCTCGAAAACTCGTAGCACGTGGTGTGCTTTCACTTCTCTAAGTGGAACCGCTTCGCCCACTCGGAAAAGTAATCCGTAGCCGCAAGAATGAAGCAATGTCCTTTTGAAGATGGTGGTTCTATCGGACCCACTATATCCGTGCCCCAACATTCAAATGGCCACGACGCAATTGTCGGGTGCAAGACATTTGGAGGTTGGTGTAGAACCACTCCGTGCACTTGGCATTGGTGACAGCTCTCTGGCGATTTTCATGCAAGCCGGTCATCATCGAGGGCCGTAGTACCCTCAGTCTTTTAGTTTTCATTTTCATCTTCGGACCCGACCGGTGAGCGCCACGCAGTCCCGAATGCACCTCTTTAACAATTTCACGGGCCTCGGACCCGCTTAGGCACCTTAGCCACATTCGATCAAAAGACCTTCCGTATAATGTGTTGTTTATTAATGCGTAGGACGAAGTTCTTTTCGATCCGATGGCTAGCGACCTATCGTCCGGTAGCTTTCCCGTTTGCGGTGTAGTCTATCAATGGTTGTCGCCAATCTTCTCGTGTTTTCTCGTCACCGCCGCAATCGCTTCTTTTTCTTTTTCTCGATTTGTGTATTATGTCTATGTCGAGCCGTGATAGGACTCCGACGTCCGTGAACCGACACTTCCACCGATTCATCTTGCAAACGTGCAAATTCTTTTGCGAGATGAGCTAAAGCATCTCGCTAAAGCATTCTCTTTTCCGGGAATTTTGTAGATTGTCACATTTGGAATCTGTTCCAACAGACTGTATGGCATACCGGAAGTATTGTTCGAGTCTTGGTTTAAAAATTCGTATTGTCCGGCGATCCGCCGAATGATTAACCGTGAATCCCCGTAGATATCGATGTCCGTTATCCCCATTCGAATAGCTAATTCCAATCCCGTTATGAGGGCTTCGTATTCCGCTTCGTTGTTTGTAAACGGTTCCGTCAAGTGGTAGGAGTATCTTAACATCCCCCGCTCCGGTGTTATAAAGATTAGCCCGATTCCCGCCTTACCGGCACTATCACTTGCGATTCTTCATCTTTGTGTGCCGAAGATGCTCCGTCGAAATATAATTCCCAACGTCGATCATCGTGGTCTTCTAGGTTCATTATTTGTCTCATCCGGCAAATCATCATCGAGAGGAGATTCGCCGGCAGAAGGGTGCGCCGCGAGAAAGTTTGCTAAGACTTGTCCCTTTACGGCACGCAGAGGCACGAAAGTTATATCGAATTGCAATAATATCATCGACCATCCGGCAAGTCTCGCTCGAAAGTGTTGGACGAGTCATCAAGTATTGCAATGGATTAAACTTCGAGATCAGGTTAACCTTATGAGAAAGCATGTAGTGCCTGAGCTTTTGAGCGGCGAAGATCAAGGCCAAACAATGCTTTTCAATTACGGGATACCTTACTTTCGTTGGAAGTAAACGACGGCTTAAGTAGTAAAGAGCATTTTCTTTACCCTCATCATTAACCTGGGCTAACAGGGCTCCGAGAGAGTCGTCTAAAGCCGCAGTGTAAAGTATCGCCGGCCTACCCGAGACCGGGGTCGCTAAGACAGGAGGTGTCATTAAATATTGTTTAATGTCCTCGAAGGCCTTCCGGCATTTCTCTTCCCAAATAAATTTGGCGTCCTTTTTAACTAGTGCCGAGAAAGGCTGACACCTACCTGACAGGTTTGAGATAAAGCGTCAAAGATATGCCAGCTTCCCTCGAAAAGATCGTAGTTGTTTTAAGGTTTTGGGAGGCGGCATTTCTAAGATAGCTTTAATCTTTTCCGGGTCGATTTCAATTCCACGATGTCGGACAACGAACCCTAAGAATTTCCCGGAGGTGACGTCGAAGGCGCATTTTAAGGGATTCATCTTAAGGTTAAATTGTCTTAATCGTTCGAAAACAATTCTCAAATCAAACAGTGGTTTTCCTTTACTTTGCTTTTGATGACCACATCGTCCACGTAGCATTCAACTCGATTGTGGATGAGATCATCAAAAATTCTTGTCATTGCTCTCCGGTAGGTCGCTCCCGCGTTCTTCGGTCCGAATGGCATCACCGTGTAGCAAAATACTCCGATCGGCGTTCGAATGCCGTAAGCTTTTCATCTTCTCGGAGCCATTTTTATCCGGTTGTATCCCGAAGATCCATCCATGAACGAGAATATTTCATGTGTTGAAGCAATGTCGATCATTAATTCGGGATCGGTAGAGGGAATTCATCCTTTGGACATGCCTCGTTTAAATCTCTCGAAGTCCACACTGATTCTCGATCCGACCATTCTTCTTCTCGATCGGCACCACATTGGCTAGCCAAGTCGGGTATTGTTCTTCACGCGACAAATTTAGCGTCTATTAGCTTTTTAACTTCGGCTATGACTTGTTGTTCGATTTCTAGACGCATTCTTCTCGGGACTTTGTCCGATCGGAACGTAGTAGGATCCACTCCTAGCTTATGGACCGCAACCTCTCGGAGCTAATCCCGGCATTTCATCGTAGTTCTAAGCAAAACAAGTCTTTAAATTCCATTAATAATTCGATTATTTCTTCGTAGTCTTCTTTGTCGAGTAAGGAGCTAACAAAGGTAGGTCTAGGCTCTTCGTTAGTACCTAAGTTAACTTCCGTTAACTCATCTATCATGGATTTAATTTCTTCTTCGAATTCCGGTGGAGCGTCTCCACTCTGCAAATCTTCGAGTTCGTCTGTAGTTTCCATGCAGTTTTCATTGGACTTGCAAGTGACAAACAAGCAAAATTCAGTATCGTCAACTGACCCTATTGTGCCGAATCCGAGTCCATACTTTGAATTGGGTGGGAGACCGGAGTTATTCCATAATTTTTCAAAATGTTGTGATTGGCCTTTTGTCCATTGTCGAGGTAAGAAACCACGTTGAATTAAATTTTGAACACAGGGGGAGTACCACTCAAAAGGTAATTCCATTAATCCTGATGAAGTGACATCTTTGAATTGTACATTATTTTCAGTTTTGGAGGTAGAAGCACCACGGTAGAACTTGGTTGGCCTTGCACCGTCGTTACGTACCTCTTTGACCACCATACCCTCGATCTTATTAGAATGGATCGGGGTCAGGGTCATAGTATGTACGTAGTGGTTAATCTTCTCGTACATTGATTTGTAGTCTTCGTTCTTCTCATCTTCAAGAGAGATCTTAAATTGCGGCTTCTTCCGACTTATTGTCGCCGCTTCTCGCTCGATTTCTTTTTCTTCTTCGTAACTATCATCCCAATCAACATTGATGGCCGGTTTCCTCCGTCCAACCGTCCTAACGTCTCTACCACGACCTCGTCCCCAGCCTCGACCTCGGATGCGAGTTGTGGAGAAACCTTCACCATCTCGCCGTAAGGGAGTGGTGAGTGATCGTTGGACTAGAACCCGAGGTTCTTCGTTGTCCCGAACTTTCTTTGTTTCATTTGTTACGGTATCTCCCGAGAAGATCGTTTTCTTTGGCGGTGCATAATAAGCCGCATCTTCATGGATTCCAATCTCATGTACGGAGAATGGTTGCAAGTCACCTTTGATGCACTCGTTCCCCTCCATCGTAGTATTTGATGCACCGATGCGGAGATGATGGTACCATCCCGTTTTCATGTATCCATGGTCGGCCCAAGAGAGCGTTGAACGACGTTTCGAATCGATTATGTGAAATTTTGCGGTTGTCTTTGCTAAGTCACCGGTCTTCATCGATAGTGTTATTGACCCGAGGGCTCTTTCTCCTTTCCGGTCGAATCCTCTTAATAACATTTTGCCTGCTTCGAGCTCGCGAGCATCAATTTCCAAGTATGCTAGTGTTCGAAGACTCATTATATTGATTGATGCTCCTTGATCCACCAATACTCTGGAGAGTGTAAATTTTCTGATTGTAACCGAGATGTACAATGGTCGGTTGTGATCCGTCGTCCCAAGTAGTAGGTCATTGTCCGTGAAGGTAACACTCCGTCGTTCCTTTAACGAGCAAACCTCATCTAAGGAATCTCCCGCCATTCGAGCTAAGCAAATTTCCGGATCAAGTAAGGCCTCGATCGAGCTTCTCTCATCTCCTTTCGATAACATGAGAGCATCGTAAATGCTCGGCTTGGCCGGTAGTTTCCTAAGATGGGCTAGCACGTTGTAGTCCACTTTGTTCTCATGCGTCTCGGCTTCTTCTCGAATGGGTATTTTTCCGCCGGGTTGGTTCTTCTCGAACAACCACCTGCTTTCCTTCGTCTTTTGGACCCATTCTTGGAGGTAGAACTTTTCCACTTCTCAAGTCGACTTCGTAATTTCTTCGAATCTAGTGTTGAACTTGCCGGTGTCTCCTCCCGAATCGGAATGACAGTGCTCTTCCGGATTATCTTCAAAATCCGAAGGCTCTAACTCTATCGTAACCGGAGCTCCTCGAAACTCACAGCATAGATCCGTTGCTTGTTGAACTCTCGTAGCCTCCTCGAAGGATGTCTTCTTCGTTATTTTGATCGTCGAGATCGTGTATGATTTGAGAATTGTTGTTGGCATCGAAGTCGATGTCCGGATTGTCGCTAGTTACGTAATCGTTAGAAACAATCAAAACGTAGCCAACGCCATCACCCTTATCATTATATGATCCCACCGAAGTGAGCACATAATCATACAAAATCAGAGGTTCGAGGGATTTCTCCCCCGAATCGGAAACAACTATCCTAGGATAAGCAGCCCCTAGTCTAGCCTTAGGAATCTCGGTCCCCTCTTCTTCGTCAATTTTCTTCTTTTCTTTGATCGTCTCCCCGTCGAGGTGGTTCTTCTATCGCAAGTGATAGTACCGGTTTAACGGGTCTCGAACTCGAATCGAAGCTCGCACGAAGCGGTTCGGATGTCGTCTAAAATCTTCTTCGAAGACCTCGTCCAGGCGGTAGTCCATCCATCGTCGCTGCATAGGGATCTACCGAATGACGGGATCGGCTGAGATAACATCGACGGAACCTCCTTTCTGGGGTTCCTTCATGTACTCCTTCGGGATTGTTATATTTCCTTTCCGAAGGTTGTCGTCGAGCCAACTTTTAAAGGTAATGCAATCTTCTATCTTGTGCCCAAGCATCCGATGGTAGGGGCAAAAGTCGGGATCACCGTTCTTGTTGACTTCCTCCGGTCTTTTAGGTTCCGGCACTGGAAATCCGGAGTCTTCATTAGGCTACGGAACATCTTCGCATCGCTTCATTTTTGAACGGATATTCTCTCGCTCGAAGCTCCCTCAATGTACGTTGCGGACGGGACGGTTGTTCATACCGCGGAGACGACCGATAGCTGGACCGGGGTTGTTGGTAATTCCGTTGTGGTTGCTCGCGGCCGTTCGGTGGTATTTGCATCGGCTGCTTGCCTTTGTCAACGCACTGCAACGATCCCGAATTTCTTTTCGAAGGTCTTCACCGGCTTCTGCTTGTCCGTCTTGTCGGCAAAACTTAATTGCTTCGCCTCTTCTTGCAAGCTTCCGGCCTTGCTTAACAACTTCTCAAAAGTCTTAATAGTGAATCCTTTGAGGAGAAGTGCTATCGGGCCGTGAATGCTTTTAAGCAAGATGCCGATCGCATGTTGTTCTTGCAGCTTGTGGTTCACACTTCATGCTTAAGTTTCTCCATCGAAGTATGTAATCCACCAAAGTTTCATTCGGCCTTTGTTTCTCTACCACTAAATCACCTATAGTGATGTGGTGCCGAGCTCCGCAAATCGCTCGATGAAGAGGCTCTCTAGCTCCGAGAATGTCTTCACCGAGCCATCGGGTACTCCGCATACCCGTCGAAGGCGATTCCCGACGGACCGCCGACGAACCGTCGGAAGAGTAGCGCATCGCTCCCGCCGCATTGCAACAACCGGCACGAAAGTGTGCAACATGCCGTCGGGGTTCCTGCCCATCGAATGTCTCGAACGGAGGTGGTACGAAGCCTTTCGGGTATTGGACGTCGTCGAATCTCTTCCGGGTAAGGTCTACCCGTCCGAATGGATGTCCCGTTCTTCGATTGTGCTAAGGCTTCTCGCACTCGCCGTTCTACCAAGTTCTTGATATCCTTTTCGTGGATCATACTTTGTGTTGTATCCCTCACTCGGTCATCCCCATCGACGGATGTAATCTCCTTTCCTCCGTCTACAATGTGAATGACCTCCGGGGGTGTCTCTCTATGTGGTCGTACTTCGACTCCGGAGAGTGGCCGGAGCTACGGCCATCTCTTCCATCCTTTTCGCCATTCGAGCGATCGTGTCGTCTTTTTCCCGAAGCCGTCTTCTCATCGCTCCGGCTCCTCTCTTCGCGGCCGCAGGAGCACCTTGCGAAGCCGATGAAGCTCGTGTCTCAACCATGTTGATTTCTCGCAAATTGTCGTCCATGAACTCCGATGAATCGATCTCATCTCCGAACTTTTCTTCTCTTTCTTTTGCCAACCGTCGGATATCGGCTCTCAACTTTTCCATGGCATCTTCTAGCGGAGCTTTCGTTTGTCTTTGCGGTTGTCATGCGATAGCCGCTCGGTCCCTTTTTCACGAGTCCCATTTATCGCAATAAGCACTTTCTTCGCATTCCAGCCTCCCCGGCGAGACTTTCTTTTTCGGGCCGTTGTTTCAATCTCAACTCGCCCGCAGTGGGACGCCACACCATCCTTCTAGCAGCAGAAGGTCTAGGACCAGATGGTCTGTCGGCCAAATGCTGGAAGGTGTTATCCTCCTTAATCTGTAATCCTGAGACTACGACACGCGGGCTAGCCTTCATTCTCTTGTCGGCTTTTCCGTCATGACGGCGGGCTCTACTCGGGGCCCAAGACGGGATTTGACCGGCACCCGCCCTATCCTTCGTAGAATTTCCGATACGGGGCGCTTTTCCTTCCTTGCTAACTTTTCTACCAAAGTTCGCAATCGAGCAAACGGCGTAGTTCTAGTTCTTTTCTTGCGGCTATCGTTGTAGTATGCGGGCCGAGGTAATGTGGCAAGAATCTTGCGAACATTCTCCTCATCCTCCGCGGCGGAGAGGGATGGAACCCGCTTCCTCCCAAAAGTGGTATGTAGTCGAGCAATGGTGTATATTCCGGTAGCGGTGTATATCTTCGGCAGCTCGGAATTTCCTCCAGAAAGCAATTTCGCCAGCTTCCGGCTTCTTTCGCGATCCTTCTACTTCGTTTCTTCTTTGGGTCTTTGTCGTTGACGCGAATCTTTGAACCGGACCAGATTTCGAAAACGAAGGTCTTACAGAAGATCCGTACCCTCCACGGTAACAGTGTTTACCATAGTTCTGGATTTCTTTCCCTTCGATTTGGCGAAGTCGGGGTAGGTGCGGAAACAACTAGACCAATGGGGGTAGTAAGAACGATCCTCCCGCGGACGTGCAGCATTCCTTCTAGTCGGGATCCTTTGCGCGGGAGGAAACTCTCGGGTCGACCTAAGGTTGAACTCGCAGCGTGGCTCCTCGCTTCAGATACCTTGTTTGTCGATGCAAAGAGGGAGACGTCGGTGACCTCGACGTTCGTAGTTTTCAAATCCTCGTCCAAATCGGATGACCCCATTGTCGGGCAGCTCATCCTTATGGACGGCGAAGTCCAATCCGTTGGTGAAGGAGAAAATCGGCTTCGGGGCTTCCTTTCTGCAGGTAGATTCGATTGTCAGTCCCAAGTTATGCTTCTTTTCTTTAGGACGAAAAGAAAGGAATTGAAAAGAGTCCGAACTCATTCTTGTTCATGTATTTATAAGAAAGAATCATTTGTTAAAAGAATCACTTATTAGAGGGTTTGTTTATTTAGAACGGAATGTTCAAAAGTGTAGAGAAGGTAAGGAATCTGATTCGGAGTTGGAAAGGAAAAGAGAGTCTTAAGCAAGACTTCTCGACTCGAAGGATCATTCCTAAACTAACACCTATCGGGGTCCACCCCACCTCAAAAATGAGGTAAAAGGATCTCGGAACCTCTCTCGTTTAGGGGTGTCTAAACAAAGGGCTCCTAAATCCGAGAGAATGTTGGCTATACTCATTCAAGATAGAAATGAACATAGTATTCCAACGGAAAGAAGGGTAGTTTGATCCACTAAGGACATGGATGCACTACCGATTTTTGAAAGCAGACTATTTCGATTATAATGGAGAGAGGAATTATCCTCACGGAGTCGCCGTAAATCTGTCGGCATATTTTTAGGTTGTGTGTTTTATTTTGAAAAGGGGGTCGCCTATCGTAAGTCGTCGGCGAATTTTTAATTTAATTAAAATAAATGATTTGAAAAGTAGTATTTGATTTTGAAAATAATTTTAAATTTGAAGGTTTTAAGATATGAGATTAAACCGATCTCACATCCCAAGTAGTTTATATAAACTAGCACCGCACCACAAACCGTGTATCCATCCCTAAGGATAGACACACTGCTTGACGGTGGGGCTCGATTAAATAAACTAGAAGATTTATGACATCCGTTTGGTCCGCGAACCAATTTTATAAGCCGACAAAATTCCCCGCTTAATATGAAAACATTAAACAGAGGTTTATATTACCTGGGTTCTTTAAAATTCTCGATAAAGGCAAGCCCCTATAGTTAATTACATCTTAAGTGATGGGAATCACCTAAGAAAACTCTCGATAATAATCAATAATTCTGCTCTCAAGGATTTCAAAGTTTAAGTTTTCAATGGATTGAATTTTGGAATTTCAATAGGGAATGGATCAAACTTGGAACATTTTGTTTTGTGAATCCAAAGGAAGAAAGGTAGGAGAAATCACGCATTCGAAGTGAACTTCGGTAATTTCCCGACTATCCTATTGTTTGGCTTAAATTTAGGAAAATCCTAATGTTTATTTAAATGTTTTGATTCTGTCAATTTTAATTAATTAGGACTTATATTTATATGATAGAATCATACAAATAGCCTTGAAGATGTGAGGGTTTATGTCGTATCGACGACTACCTCTGAATCCTAAGTCCGGTTAGGGCTTAATTTGCAAGGCAAATGCCTAACAAAAGGTTGAGGATTTATGTCGCACTAAGCAAACTACCTCGAAATCCTATGGCTTGGTTATTTAATTCTAGGAAAGTTTTGTTGAAGTAGGTTCAAGTTTTGCTCGACGACGATGGCCGTGCTGCCCACCATGCTCCGAGCTCCTTATTGTTGCAGAGGTATAGTTTTAGAAATCATAAATCAGGAGATGAGAAAAGTTTTTTGGTTTAGAGAAGTCTTAATTTTCCAAGTGTTTTTTTTTGTGTTTTGATTAAAACAAATCTTAAAGTTGATTATAACGACACCGGTTAAGATCCCACGTTTCCATCCTTCCGGCATCATTATTTTTATCGGATTCACTTAGTCCGGATGAATTTGCTAAACTCAACTCGCATGAGTTCCACACTTTCATTTAGACCGTGGAAATCCCGTTAGCAACACGTAGGTTACATCATCCGAGGTATTCCCGATCATCCAACGAGACGTTTTAATTTAGGTGTAATTGTAGTTTTGTGTTCCGTTTGTGATTAAATTTTAAATTGTTTTATATTTTGAAATGTCGTGGCGGTGAATTTTATCTTGCAATGACTTTTAACTTAGTTTTGGTTTCAGCTTTAGGGCTATCCTAAAGGCGTGGGTTTTCATGCAACAGTTGTCTTATCATGCAAGAAAAGTAAAGTGCATTTGCAATAAAGTAAATTGCAATAATGTAAATTGCAAGAAAGTAAATTGCAATAAAATAAAAGCGTACCTAGAGGGTCTTCTCGTCATCCCAAGCAGCACTTAAAACACAATTAGAACATTTAAGCAAGTTCCTAGGTAAAGCTAAGGTAAGGGTTATGGTTTTCTACCAAATTCCTAATCCTATAGCTAGTCATTTCCTATGACGTCTGTGTTCTTTGTGTTCTGGTTTAAGGACGATTTTCTTCATCAAAGAACAATTAAGTCCAATCGTTCTTATAAATGTCCTATCATATTGAGGAAGTGCTTAAGAATAATCTTAAACATCTTTTCAATATTTCTAGGATTGTTTTAAGTCCAAATGGGTTTAATTATACAAATGAATTAATCGTCCGAGAATTCAAGTTTTGTTGTTATCTTACTCAGCGAACTAGGACATTTGAATATCCTATAAGTGAAGTAACATTTCATTTAATGTTCTGTTTAGGAGTTATGATAACTAAATCTTTTGAGGGTAAATTGGTGTTCAAATGGTTTGTGATTTAGTTTAATTTCCATTAATGAGTTTAAATTTGGAATAGTTGTTCAAGTTATTTTAGATTTATTTTGAATTCTTTATGTCTTAGGTGATGTTATATTTAATTTAATTTAATTTAATTTAATTTAATTTAATTTAATTGAGTTTTAATTTAATTTAATTCAATATAGTTCAATTTAATTTGATTTGATGTTTAATTAATTTGATTTGATTTAATTTTAATTTAATTTGATTTAATTTAATTTAATTTAATTTAATTATTTAATTTAATTTAATTTGATTTAATTTAATTTAATTTAATTTAATTTGATTTAATTTAATTTAATTTTTTAATCTTAATTTAATTTAATTTAATTTAATTTAATTTTAATTTAATTTTATTTAATTTTAATTGAAATTTTTTTAAAAGAGTTTAATAATTTAAATTTAGTTTAATGATTAAGTCTTTTAATATTTTAAATTTGAGTTATCATTTTAATTAAGAATTGAATATTAATGAGATAATTAATTTAGGGATTTTTAAATTAAAGAATAAATCTCTTCCTAATAATATCCCTATTTTAATAATTCCAATTTTATTATTCTTCCAAATTTAATCAATTATTTAATTAAAGTTTAATCATTTTAAAATTGTTTAATGGGTTTCTACCCTTTAATTATTTGAATTTCAATCATCCAAATCAGATTAAGATCAAATATTTTACTTGTTAATTTTTTATTAAACCTAAAGTTTTAATTAAGGGTTAAAAATTTAATTACCACTTTACCCATTAAGCTTAATGATTTCATAACTCACTAAATTGAACTCAAATGAACTTGAAATTTTTATGTGACTTCACTCATATGCCAATAAAGACATGAGAGGAGAAAATGTGATTTTTCTGTATTTAATTTATTTATATAATTATTTTTTGGTAGAAAATAGAGATTTTCAAGGAAAATTTAATAACATGACCAAGGGAAAGTTTCTGTCCTTAAGAAAATTAGGGGACATTCCTAATGACCAGAGAACCACTTGGACCAATTTTGGTGATTTTTTGAATTATATTATTTTTATTATAACTATTTTAAGTTTTGGAGTGTTAATTAATTTAAAAATAAAATAAATGTTGAAAAATGGATTTTATAATTTTCAAAAATCTCTCTGATATCAAGGAAATCAGAGAAGCAAATTTTGTAATTTTCTGATTTTTCTATAATTTATTATAATTATTTTAGTGAAAAAGCTAGAAAATATATTTTTTTTAATTTTAAAATTACCTTAAAGCTTTAAAATTTAATATCTCACTAAATAGACCTAAGAAAAATGTGGGATTTGTTCCTATGTGATTAAAATTCAAAATGTGACATTTTGGTGAATTTTATTATTTTTGTGATTTTTATTATTCTTTAATTATTAAAAATATTAAAATATTATTAAAAATCAACTTTTTTAGAAAATTGAAATTTTAATTTTCTTAGGTTCCCCTGATATCAGAGAGGCCCCAAAACCAATTTAGTGAATTTTTGAAAGGTATTTTAAAAGTTATGAATTTTTAAAGTTTAAAATGGCTAAGTGGCTTAATCAACCCAATTAGTGGGGCTAACCAAGTCCAATCGACCTCAAACTTTTATGGTGGATTCCTCCGATCCTAAAGGTCAGTGGAGAATTGATTTCAAGTCAATTTGATGCCTGGTTAACTCTAATTAAATAATGACCTATTTTGGGTGTTTAAGCCAATTAGGGTTGTTTTAAATGAACTAAGTCAAAACCTATTTTTCCTAGGGTTCTTTGGTCATAAGGAACATCACCAAATTTTCCTAGAATTTATTTCACAACATGCTATTTATTGGAATTAAAATACTCAAAACAGTAACTCGAATTTGAAAAATCAATAACTTTTCATAGGGATGGCCTCTCGACTTTGAAAAATTTAGGGAATGTTCCCAAATTCGGAGGCTTCAAAAGCCCTATGGTCTCATGCCATGGTGAATTGTATACATGCATGGAGAATTAAAATAATGCAGAGAGTAAATAAATTATAAAAAATAAAATACTTGATGAAATTAAATGATTTTTTTTCCACATTATTCTCCTCTGTTCACTTAGCAAGAGGGTATTTTTATTTTATTTTTCTGATTTTTCTAGACAGAGATATGAATTTTTGAAGTTTAGAGAATTAAATAAATGAAAAATACTCTAATTTTCTATTTATCCACGAGGCGCCGCGTCAACCTCGGCAGCCTCCGAACGCACACGCGTCGCGCTCCTATTCGACGCCGCCACCCGAGTCGGCGGCCGGGCCCCGCGGTTCTCGTACCGTCTCCCGGTCCGACGCCATCCGAGCCGTTCGTCCGCGAGTGTATTGAATGGACGACATCCGTTCATCGTCCCCGAGCGTCCTCACCCGAGAGCCGTCCACACTAAATCCCTAAGATCTCACTCGATACTCAATGGATTTTCATGTTCTTATGCTCTATGGATTCGTCTTGAAGAGACGAACACATCTATACGGTTAACATGCATTGAAATTAAGGCATTTGAAATGGAGAATCTCCGAAGCTCGGGATAAAGAATTAGCTCATACCTTTGCTCAAAAAGTGTGACTTCAATCCGAGAGTTGTTGCACCTTCGATCGGATCCCGCGCAAGCTCCGCATGAAGTCTCCTGGTCCAGTGAATTGTCCGGATGTGATTTCGACCAAGCCCGATCACAAAGCTTGGAGGCCTGGAGCAACCGGGTGGCCCGGAGATGGGGCTTTTGCTCGGTGGACACCTTCCTCGGTCCGGTGAAGGTGTAGAACCAATCAATTTGGGAATTGGCTCACCGTGGAGAAGTGTCCCGGTTTTGGGTGGAATTTCAGCTGGGAATTTGGATTTTGTCAGTGGGGATTAGTGCAAATCGACACTTGGGATCAACCGCTCTAAGGGTGGAGAAGGGTCCGGAACAATTTTGGCGTAGTTTCGGCAAGGTTTGTGCTCAGCTCCTCTCATGGCCGAGAGGGGTGGAGTTTAAATAGGAGAGGGTGGAGGGCCTCCCGGGGAGTCGAGGCATGGGATCGCCTTCTCGGTGAGGAGAAGAACAGCCATGGTGGCCATCGGGCATGGGGCAACTCGGCAGGTGAGAATTCCAAGCTTGGGCTCACATGATGCTCTCGGGTGTGGTGTTTTCCGGCGATCCGTGCGGTCGGCCGGCGAGCATGGGTCACCATCTTGACCGGGGAGGTCGGGGCTTGGCAATGGTGAAGTCAATCGGGCTTGGACATGTGTAAAGTGTTCGAATTAAAATGGAATGGGGATGGGGTCATTTTGGCCTTAATTTGGTCAACCCATTGGTTTGGGTTGGGTGCACCTCCCCATGGCCTCGATTTTGGGCCGAGAGGATCAGTTGGGTCGCCCAAGGGAGAGTGGTGTGGTCTCCATCCATGATGAGGTGGCTAAGCATGGTTTAGTGTGCGACATGCTTAAGGTAAAAAGGGGTTAAGGAGGATTAGGAAAGGGGCCCCTCCTTTTGCCATTAATGGCTTGATCACATGTCAAGCCTTCCATGGCTTCATGTGGCTTGTCCATGGCTTGCATGGCTCACCTTTGGCTTGGGAAAAGGTTCTGGTCAATTTCATGAAAATGGGTTTTAAGAATTTTTGGTAATTTGATGGAAATTTGTATGAAACTTGATTTGGAATAATTTGATGGTGAATTTAGGACTTAGGTAATGGATTTAATTAAGTGGATGACAAATGGAGATGTCATGTGGGCTTTAGGGTAGATTTTGGGCCTTTGGATGTGGTGAAGTGGGCTTTTAGGAAAGTTTAAGGGAAATGGACTTTTGATTTTAGGATGGGCATTTGGATAAAAATTTTGTGAAGAACTTTGTCAAATAAATGTCATAATTGGTTTAGGGATGTTCTATGAAGGGCTTGGAATTAATTTGATGTGATTTGGAGTCGAATTGGTTCGAATTTGGGTTTATTTGGTAAGTGGGCCTATGTAGGTCCAAGTGGGCCAAGTTGGGCTAATGTTGGGCTAGAGTTGAAATTGATGTAAAATCAATGTTGAGAAATGTTTATGGGGGTGTTTCAAAGAGGTTTTGGCTTTGGTTGGGCTTTGAATTTGGGGTTTGGGCTCGTTTGGGTTAGGTTTGGGTTTAGGTCAAAAATGGGTCCTTTAGCCTTGGGTTGAATTTGAGTGGGGTTTGGGTCTAAATTTGGGCAAATCATGTTAGTGTTTTGTTTGTGGGAATGTTAAGGAAGATTTAGAAAAGTTTTGGGGTTAATTGGAGTTGAATTAGGAGAGTTTGGGTTAGGTTTAGGTCATGGGTCCAAATTGGGCTTTAAGGCCAAAAGTGAGATTGGATCCAAATGTCAATCAAATTGGGCTTGGATTTGGTCTAGATTGGTATTTGGGATATTTATTTGAAGTTTAGAATTGAATTGGACCAAAATTGGGGTCAATTGGGTAGGTTTGGTTTGACATTGGGTGCACTTAGGGTTAAAATGGGTCGAATTGGGGTTTTGACAAAAGTAGGGTAAATTAACAAAATTGGCCCATGGTGTAATTGGACAAAATGAAATTGGGAATATTTGGGATTTTCTGGAATTTTCTGGGAATTTTCTGAATTTTTGGATTTTTAGGCCAAGAGGGGTATTTTGGGTATTTGGAGGGTATTGGGAGGTTTTCTTGCAATTTTTGGTATTTTTGGGTATGGATGATCAGTTTAAGTGATGTGGAAATGTTTGGGATTGATTTTAGAGAATTTTGGGTAATTTGGAAATTTTTGAGAAATTTGGGTAATTTCAAGGGCTTTGGGTAGGTTAAGCGGTGTAGGATCCCGGGGTCAAAAATCGAAAATTTGGGAAATTGAAGATCGGGTGAATTTAAGTGGAAAGAAATCATTTTGGTTGAGCCATGAAGCCATATCAAGCCCACATGAGCCATGAAGGGACTCATTTGAGGCATTCACTATGTTGTTCCTAACCCTCTTAGCCAAGGGCTTAGGGGTTAAGGACCATCCATGTGGATCACTTACATGAGTAAGGAGGTCAAGTTAGGTATGGGTGTGGTTTTAGGAGGTATGTGGAAGTGTAGTGTGTAGGTGTAGTGTATAAGTGTAGTGTGTGTAAGTCAGCCCCTTCACTGCACTGTGCCACCTGTGGCGGTCCTAAGGCCAAAGAGTCCTATAGGAACTCATCCTTTAAACTTCCACATTCGATTTCAACCCTCTAGGTGATTAGGGGTCTACAGTCAAGTTTGTGGAGTTTGCAGGGAGTTAAGAAGTGGTTTGAATTTCTAAAAGGTGAGTCCCAATTCTAGTCCTCTAAGATAGTCAAAGGAAAAGCCTAAGGCTTGATCCTAAGTACTAAAGAGAAGAAGAGAAGACCTCATCAAAAATGAGGTCAACAGGGAGTTTGAGAGTTTTATGTACAGAATGTACGATCGGCACATGGATCGGTGGCAGACTTAGGTGGAGAGATTTACTTCTTTCTTTCAAAGGGAAAGAGCTAAGCATTGTATTCTTCATTTCTTTGTATTTGTTGTAAATTTTTTCTAGTGGATTTTCTTTAATTTAAATAAAGTTTTCTGTTGGGTTTTATCCATGCTTCATAAGTACTTTCCTTTACTCTTTATTTTAAAATCAAGTAGTGGCATGTGTAGGAAAATTATTTTTATGATAGAATTATTTATTAGATGCTTCTAGGTGACACATAGATGCATAAATATAATAGAATACTAATGAAATAAGTTCATTGTTGGCACTTAGTTTATTACATAATTCTATCAATCTTTTACTTTTTATGCCATTATCTTCATTTTACTTTTCTTTTTCAATGAAATAGATGCATGTTTAAGAATCTAGATTTGCTTAGATATTTTCTTATTTTGTTAATGTGATGGTATTTTCACGGGATCTTAATTTACTTTGCAAACTGATCACTTCTAATGTTAAAATATGTGGAGAATTCTTAAGATCTGACCTTGAGCTAAGATTTCTTAACTAGTGAGTACCACATTTCTCTTGGAAAGGTAGAGAGTAAATCCTTGAAAGGGGAGGTACAAATAGATAGGAAGATATTCTTTGATGGGCGTAGAATTGATTATGTTTTTAAAGTGACATGCTAAATTCTATCAATTTGGTTTAAGAAGAGGTGACGGGTCACTAGTAGGCTTGACTATAGGCACCCTGGGGGAATCTAGAAGTGAGAGCCTAGAATTTGTCCTTACTACTAATAATACATCCTGATCCAATCTTTAAAAACTAGCCAATGTTCTTTAAGCACTGTAACAAGGGTAAGGAATATGTATGCTCCTATTTGTCACTACTACATTTAAATTCTAAGCAAATCATTCCTACACATTATCTAGGTCTTTACATAAGAATGGTAGTCTTTAACATCTCAAAATTCTCTAAACCAATTTATCCAGATAAGTTACCTTTTTATTTTAAATTTTCATTTAGGAATAGTTATTAAAAAAACTTTTTTAATTGACATTCCAAATTAAGGCCTTATAGAATTACACTAGAATTAACCTAAAAGATTTCTTACCCCACTTCTATGTGGGATCGATATTGGGTTTTAAAAGAAAGCCCTATATTACTTGAAACGATACGTATACTTGCGTAGTACACCTAGTGTGTAAAATATTTTCAAATTTTTATATCATTTAAGATTTTGCACACTAGCCGCTATTTATAAATTAGGTCAAGTTTTTTACCATCTTTTTGAAGTTAATTTACTGCGTAATTGCAGGTCTGGTCAAGTTTTTGGTGTCGTTGCTGGGGAAGCTTCGGTAAGAACTTTTAGGAGAATTTTAGTTAAAGTTGTAAGACTTAGATTTGAAATTTATAATATTATAATATTGTGTGTTTAATTATTGTGTGTTTATTTTAATATAAAATCTAAAATACCAAAAATATTTTTGAGATCTGTCCTATTAGTCAAGTCTTTAAATTTTTATGCGTAGTTCAGGTGCTACAGACCTTGAATTTTATAACTCGGATTTAGAGAAAACTTTTAGGAGGATGATAAATCATAAAAGACTCCATGAATTTAATGTAAAATTGACGGATCAACAATATAATGAATATTCAGATTTAGATTATAATGTTAGGCAAGGAACCCATATTCAGGAAAATTTATTTGGACAATGGATGGAAATTGGCCATGAGATACATAATCCGTATTTTTATTATTACAACTAAGGTTGGGAAAATTATTCAAATTTTAACTTGAATACTAATTTTGGAGGAGAAAACTAATTTTGGGAAGATAATCAATTATGTGATTGGAAAAATCAGGACAACTTTAACGATGGATTTTACTTTCCTTATAGATTTAACTCCAACCCACAAGATGAGGAGAATGAATTACTGTTAGAAAACGTTGTTAATGAAATGGTGAGTCAATTGGAAAGTCAAGAGGTCGCATTAAGGATTATAGAAAACCAACTGGGGCAGATTATTAATGCTATTAACAGCTATCCCCGGAGATTTTACCTTATGATCCTGAGATAAATCTTAAGCATATGAATGATGAGCAATATAAAGATATCGAACTAAGACTTAAAAAAGACTTTGAGGATATGATTCAAAAGAACTTTGAGTTGAGAAACAAGGATAAGAAGATTGAAAGACCAATGGAAGAAATTCCTAAGGAATTAGAAAAACTTATTTACTCAACTAAGAAAAATATAGAAAAACCACCTCCACTATTTACTCAGTACCGAGGGGCAGAAATAAAAGATAACTTGAATCAGAAGAGATATCTAAAAGAATCTGATTCAGAATCTGAACCACCTAGACAAAATCTGATCTAAAATTTGGGAGATTTTGAACTATCTTATAAAGATCTATTTCTTATGAATTTTAAAGAAGATATTAATATGCAAATTATTAGAAGAATATTGGACCTAGGAAGAAACTTGGGGAATAATGATCTAAATCAATCTGAAATGAAAGAGCTAAAAGAAAAAATAAAATTTGATGATTTCGTAGAAATTCCTGGATTTGGAAAAGATTGGGCAATTGATCAAGGATTACTTAGATGGAATTTTGATCTAAGAGGAATCATTTTTCGGGATGAAGAATTTAAACCAAGCGCTTTATGGGAGGCAACTCATAGTTATCGGTGTGCTTTAATTTAGTATGCCTGAAGTCATGTTTGTTAGTGTTTTAGTGTGTTTGCTTTGGTCTGGATTGACCTGCTTGGATTGTTAGCGAATTGAATTGATCTTTATGTGTCATTATGAATTGATCAGTTTGGTTGATGTTTGGATTATTATAGTTTAATTTGATCATTTTGAGTGTCATGAGGGAGGTGATTCCTTAACTTCTTATGGATCCAACTTAATTTCCACTCCTTCTTTTCTCTGACCTTTTTTTCATTCGATAGGAGTCATGAACCTATTTAATGAGTAAACTATGGATGATCTTACACTATCCATATAATTTTTAGAGGTGCTTACTTAAATAGATAAGGTGATGCCTGTTGTCGGTGCTCGAGAGCCAACATATCTGTGATAATCGTATCCTTGGTATTAAACTCTATTAAATCATTTATAAGTATTCAATTTATTAGTGTAGTGATTCTGTTAGAAATCCAAAGTAAGGTAGTGAGATGTGATAAGTTAAAGGAAGATTTGACCTCATTTATCATGTGTGTTAATGTTTGTGTTACAACAATATTAAGATTTGAAGAACACTTTAAATATATATTCCTATACAGATACATGTCATGCTTGTTAACCTTTCTTTAAGTTTAATTTTATTCTGGCAAGTTTAGTTTAGATTTACTTTATATTGCAAATTTTTTTGTCCTGATGAATACTTGTAGATGTTTCTGATAAACATTTGTGGTAGATAGAATTTCTAAACTATTCTTCTTTCTGCTTATATTTTATGTACTGAATGCTATATATGTTAAAAATCATGTTTGGGGGTAGTAAGAAAAATATATTTTAAATTAGTATACTTCCTTTTAGTTTAATATTATTGCAAGCATGTTTTAGGCTAGATTTAGTTTGTGCTACAATCATTCTATCCTGATTATGCATGTTTATACATTTGATAGGATGTTGTAGTAGTTAGTATATTCAAGTTTTATTTTTCTTCCTCCTATATTTTATGGAATTAATTGCAAAATATTTTAAAATTCAAGTTTGGGGGGGGGATGAAATATAATTTTCAAAAACCTAAATTTTATTTGTTCTCAATAATGCTATAAATAAATTTGATTTTTGATTGAAAAATAATTATGTGTATGAAGTTATATTAGGGAAATAAAATTTTGAATATAGAAATGAGTAAGAGAATTTAGTTAAAATCTATAGTGGTGATGAAAATTTTAGTGTTAAAATTTTCTTAGTGAAGAAATGATAAATATTGTGTAACTATCTATAGAAGGAAAAGTTGTATTTTGGAAAAAATAAAAGGATTAGACTTTTGTTTTCAATATTTCAATTTCTTTTATTGAAAAATAATTTTCAAAACTGCTATTATATTTCAAAGTAAAATATGTATATTTACCATATGCTTTAGGAAAGGAATGGTGGAATTCAAAATTTTTAAAGGCCTATCCAGATATAGTAATCCTTGCCTGAGAAAAGAAAAGTAAAGTATGAAAAGAAAAGAAAAAGAAAAAGAAAAAAAAAGAAAATGTAAAGGAAAGAAAAGTATAGTATGTGAAAAAAGGAGAAGCTTGAGGATTAAATGGCCTAATCAAAAATTGGTTCCACACCTGAGCTTCTTAAAGTATAAGATTTGAAAAAATCATAAGCATAAAAATATAATATAGTTAGTATAATTATTTTTAATAAAGATTTTTAAGTAAAAAAATAAGAATAAAATGTCTAACCACTATATTTTGAATAATCTACAAGTATTTCTTAATTAGATAGCAACACTTACTTTCATACTCTTTCATCTATAAGATTTCTAAAATTTATATTGGTCTCATTTACTAAAATTTTTTTCTAAAGTGGATTACTACATTTCTAGAAAAAAATTTTAGAAACTCCTAAAGAAACTCATACACATGATTTACTTGTTTGGTTTTATATGCTATAGTGTTACTTGAGGATAAGTAACGTTTAAGTTTGGGGGAATTGATCCACCTAAAAAGTACTTATTTTTTGTGTAGATTTTATACTCACTTTATGCACATTTTTAATGATATACACTTTAAAGGAAGGTTTTTTGCATATATTTTTCTTTAAGTATAAAAATATATGTTTTTTGAGAATATGACGCAAAAACAATGCAATTTGGAGCCAAAATGAGCAAAGAAGAAATTTCTAACCTATAACATATCAAAATGTTTTTCTATGCTTAATCTATTTTACATTTCTCACATATTTTTGAATGAAATTTAACTTTAAAGAAACGTTATTTTTATGTTTATTTTGTAGGTGAATATTTTAAGAACGCAGCGCAACTAAAACGGAGTTGAAAGGGAACCAAACGTAGCAAAATAGTGAAGCTACCCATAGGGTGGCGCCTAGGCGCCCAAACTAGCGCCCGGGCGCCAGTGACGACTAGAAAATGGTGCCTAGGCACCAGATCCAGCCAGAAACGTTTTGGGGATGGTTTTTGGTGGTTCCAAAACATTCTAGAAGCCTCTGGATGTAATCCTACATGTCATGAAGTAATACAATGAATCTAGACACATTGGAGTGGTTTTTTAAATGAAGAGGTGTGTCTCTTAAGTCAAGGGGTGCCACCCTTCACACAAATGATCTGGCACCTAGGCGTCAGAACTGGCGCCTAGGCACCACAGTTACTTTCTAGAATATTCAAAAAATTTGGATGAATTTTGAAGAGATACCTGAAGCAACCCTTGGTCGTTTTCAAAGCTCTATAAATAGAGATTAATTCTACAGCCTAAGGGGGTCATTTGGAGTCAATTTGGAGTCTTTTTAGAGTCTTTTTGGAGAGTCATTTTGGGGTCATTTTACATAAGGTCCATAGGGTGTGAGTCTGTATAGTTTAGCATGAGTATGGAGATGTAGATTTCTATATTTTTTGGAGAGATTGGTGAGGGATTTTGAGAGTTTTATGTAAGGAATGTACGAGCGACACATGAATCGGCCGGAGACTTTGGTGGAGAGATTTTCTTCTTTATTTCAAAGGGAAAAAGCTAAGTATTGTGTTCTTCATTTCTTTGTATTTGTTGTAAATATTTTCTAGTGGATTTCCTTTAATTTAAAAAATATTTTCTGTTGTGTTTTATCCATGCTTCCTAAGTACTTTCTTTTACTCTTTCTTTTAAAATAAAGTAGTGGCATGTGTAGGAAAATTATTTCAATGATAGAATTCTCTATTAGATGCTTCTAGGTGACAGATAGTTGCATAAATATAATAGAATACTAATGAAATAAGTTTCTTGTTGGCACTTAATTTATTACATAATTCTATCTATCTTTTTATTTCTTATGTCATTATCTTCATTTTACTTTTCTTTTTCAATGAAATAGATGCATGTTTAAGAATCCGGATTTGCTTAGATATTTTCTTATTTTTTTAATGTGATGGTATTTTCACCGGATCTTAATTTACTTCGCAAACTGATCACTTGTAATGTTAAAATCTATGGAGAATTCTTAAGATCTGACCGTAAGCTAAGAATTCTTAACTAGTGTGTACCACATTTCTCTTGGAAAGGTAGGGAGTAAATCCTTGAAAGGAAAGGTGTAAATTGATAGGGAGATAATCTTTGATGGGCATAGAATTAATTATGTTTTTAGAGTAATAGGCTAAATTCTATCAATTTGGTTTAAGAAGAGGTGACGGGTCACTAGTAAGCCCGACCATAGGCACCCTGGGGGAATCTATAAGTGAGCCTAGAATTCATCCTTACTACTAATAATACATCCTGATATAATCTTTAAAAACTAGCCAATATTCTTTATGCACTGTAACAAGGTGAAAGAATAGGTATGCTCCTATTTGTCACTATTATATTTAAATTCTAAGCATTTCATTCCTACACATTATCTAGGTCATTGAATAAGAATGGTAGACTTTAACATCTCAAATTCTCTAAACCAATTTATCCAGATAAGTTACCTTTTTATTTTAAATTTTCATTTAGGAATAGTTATTAAAAAAATCATTTTAATTGACATTCTAAATTAAGGCCTTATAGAATTAGACTAGAATTAACCTAAAAGATTTCTTACATCGCTTCTCTGTGGGATTGATACTGGGTTTTCAAAAAAAAAACCCTATATTACTTGAAACGATACGTACACTTGCGTAGTTCCCCTAGTATGTAAAATATTTTCTAATTTTTATATTATTTGCACACTGGCCATTATTTTTAAATTTGGTCAAGTATATGGTCATCTTATGAAAGTTAATTTACTGTGTAATTGCAGGTCGGGTCAATTTGTGCCAAATAATAATATTTATTGAAGACACGTCATATATTAAAATGAAGAAAATGACATTTCTAAATGGAAATCCATTCATATGTTAATTTCTAAATAACGTAAACGTACTTATTTTTATTTATCTTATTTATATATTTATTTATTTTGTGGTCTATTAAATCTAATCTCTTGGGCTTTAATAGAGAGCTTGAGAGGTCCTAAATAAGTTTCTTATTATCGTTGCACTCTATAAGATATATATCTTGAATCATTGAATAAAGACATTTTTTATAAAAATATCAACAGCTTCATAGTATGAAAATCTGGCAAATTTTGGTAAATCAATTTCATGGCATCCAAGCACCACGAAGAAGAAATTGATTCCCCATTTAATTTCCCTTAAAAAAGTTCAAAAATATGCTTTCAATATTTGATTTAAATTCATCTAAACACAAACTTAAATAGTTTTAGCATATCTTATTAAACTTTACTAAAAATAAAATTCAAATAATTTATTTTATTCCCTGGTCTCTAAACTTTATACTTGATTCTTTTAAATATAGAAATTGTCTTTAAATTTAATAATTGATTAAATAAAATAATTTGTTTGTTTGTTTTTTTATGCTTTAGTTTGCGTTCTGTATTTACATTATCAAAACTAATATTTTAAATGTTTTTTGCTTTAATTTAATTAACTTGGAGCTAAATTGATGAGATCAAACTACATTACAATTATATGTGGTTGACTCAATAAGAAATTTAAGTAATAAAAGCTCATTAAATACAAATTTAAACAGTTTAATACTGCTTTTGGAACACCCCAAAACCGTACTTTAAAGACTCAACTAACTACTTCTCAAGCTTCAGAAAATTAGACATGCCAATGAAGGATTAGAATTAATATCTCCTCCGGCAAATTCTTTATTTATTACGACATCACTTAACTTCAAAATTGAAGAAACCAATCATAGATATATCTACAAGGAAGCTAACATAAAATAAGTGAGGCCACAACTATGTAGAAAATTTTTTATGGATTCATATTGCTAGAGAAAGCAAAAGGACTGTTGTCTGGCAAGACTCCCTCATCTTCTTTGGCCCTTTTTTTTAGTGTGGATATTCTTGATCTCCTTTACTTCAGGGGCCCCTTAATATTTCATTTTTTATAACTCTTGTTTGGGGTTAATGAATTTTTTCCTTTTTTTTCTTGCAAAAAAATGAAAAGAAATAATTATCCCCTCATCATCATCACCGATGTGTGAAAACGGGTCATGCTGCTGCTTCCAAAGAGAAGATTCATGGGTCTCTACCATAAGGACCTTTGAACGGTAATCTAACAGATCATCATCATCAATGTCAAGATCTAACGTATCCTTAGACCATATGAGCTTATCTCGGAGCAACTTCTCATGCAACTCCTATTCCAGTAACTCTGGTTCAATCATTTCCCACCTAAGATTTATCTCCATTTGCTTATGAATCATTGTATAATACTCCGCGGTAGGATAATTATGATGCTCTGAACTGTAAAAGTCTATTGAAGTGTGTCAATCATGATCTATAGTTGTGGAAGTCTCTATAACTAGAAAAAGAGAAGGACATGAAATGATAGACCTACGGATACCTAAAACATTAGCTATAGCCTTGAGCTGCCACTCCTCGGCTGACGACATGGAGACACAGGTTGAAGAGGTCAACGCTAGCTCAACGGGTCATGAAGAATAGGAGGGGCCATCAGAGCGAAGCTTGATGCTATCATGGATGATTTCTCTAGATAGGCATGACGTTTGAACGAACTCCTATGGTACATCAAACTAGACTGTCTCAACAAATAATCTAAGAAGAGAGGTGTGGAGGTGACACTAGTTGTGATAATAGTGGTGATGTCAATAATTCCCTCTCATAAGTATAAAAACTATTCGATAAGATAATCTTAGAATCAATTTATTTTCACTACATGTCAAATGGTAAAATCTATCAACATTGGCTGTCAGTAAACTTCCACCTGACATCTAGAGGAAGCTCAATAATGACTCGTACATTTGAAGAAATATTTGTAAGATCATTCTGGTTACTGTGTCTAGCACCATGCCTTTCATGGTGTAGAGAATATTTACTCTAGTGTGTTGACCTCGCTTTAGTCGAGGTTTAGTTTTCCTCCTAAAATTTAGGGTTTTAGCCTTAGGAGCTTCCCCGACTATCTTAGACTCCTTGCAGTGGAGCCCACCTTGTTTTAGAATGTTCAGAGCCACTGCATTACTCTTTTGAAGTCCCACTCGAGATTTTGTACCTCTAGCTTATAGCAGGTTGGAATTGACGTCGAAAATTCAAATGGAGTCCCTATAAGACCACTGGACATTAGGACAGCCTCGTGCACGTTCTTGCACCACCGCGCACAAATTCTTGATTTACGGCCTCGGCGTCTTCAATTACTCCGCAATGGATTGAAGCTGAAGCAGAAAGCCAGAACGATCGACATCAAAGTCAAAATTTCGGGAAGGACCAAATTTGACGCACTTTCAACTCGACCGTTAACAAAGTTGCCCGAACGACTCCGGATTGCAAAATTGACTGCGCCGACGCGTTCAGAACGTTGAATTTGTTAGGAAAAGACATAAATTTTTCCAGGGTTCCGTACACGAGCATATCACCCGGAATTTAGCACGTTTAAGAAAATTAAATTAATTTAATACATTTTCATGTACTTAAACCCTAAATCCTTAACTTGTGCTTCGATTCGAGCAGGCTCGAGCCCCTTTCCTTCAGATTTACCTCCTTCTGCCTGCTCCTGTTCGCGTGAGCCCTAAGGCTGAACTCACGCACCATAGCCGAATCCGCGGCTTCCCTCTCCCTCGTGTCGTCTCGCCCCGGGGTTAGACTTTGGCTCCGTCTCTTCGCGAGACATCCCCTCAATGCAAGGTGAGGATTGACCCTTCGAGGCGCCCGGACCGAGCTTTTCCCTTCTCGGTGTCGCGCCAAACTGAGGGATTTCCTCTTCCGTCTCTCGCCTCTATCGAGTCTGTCCCTGTGACGCGAATGAGGAAAGCCTCTCTCCTTCCCGATGCCTGCTTCTCCTCTTCTCGAGCTTTCTCCCTGCAAGTTTCCTGGGGAGATTGTTTTGGTTTGTCTTCTTTTTGGTTTAGCCTGGTGAGTGCAGCTGGGCCCTCCTCTCCTCTTTCTATAAAAATCCTGTTTGGGGAGCTCTGAGGGGTTGGCAAAATTTGTGTGGAAGGGGAGGTGATGTGGGATTGCTTCTGGACCTTTCTTGTGCTTTTGTGTGCTCTACACTAGGCGGTAACCTCTCTTTCTCCCTCTCTTCTCTCTGGTTTTGCTTGAAAATTGTCCATGTGTGTGGTTCAACCTGCTTGCGGTATTGCACTGATTTGAGGAATGATTTGGTAGTTTTCCTTATGAAAATTTCTGGAAATCTTCTCTTCCTTTTTAAAATCTGAAATACGACATGTATAAAACAGCATTTGTTTGGTAAGGCTTTCTGTTGAAACACTTATTTGGAAGCTCCTATGGCAATTTATCCTCAAATCATCTCTTTACTTTTTATTTACACATGCTAAAGAACTCACAATTGTTAGAAATTATACAAGGAGGAGAGGAATAGAGGAAATTTTACATCTGTGCCATGTATACAAAATCTGGAACTTTATTTTGCTTATACTCCAATGATTGAAATATGTGGTGTTCATTTAAAAAAAAAAAAGAAAATGTATGAAGTTTGGCCCCCCTCTCCTTCTTTTGACCTGCTGGGGTACTTTTAGTTTAACGGAAAAGGAAAAGGGAGGGCTTTGTTTCGAGCTATTGTTGAGCCTCGGTTTTGTTCTGCTAAGTCTTGGTTTTATTTTGGCCCATTTTGGCCTTGTGATTTCTTAGTTTTAGCACTGTTTGGGAACTGTTTAGGTCATGTTGTATCTCAGTTTGGCCCTCTTTTGGCCTGTTGTTGTGTTGTTGGTTTAACTGGTTAGAGGGCACTTTGTTGGTATGTTTTATGTCTCGGTTCGGCCTCGTCCTGGCCTGCCTGTTAGCTTAGTTCTATCCCGATCATGGATTTTATTTGTCCTGTCAATGTATCTCAATTTTTGGCCCTTTATGTTGATCCTGTTTTCAGCTGCTACTAGGCCTCAGTGTTGTCTTGATTGTGGCTTTGTTCTTGCCTGTGTGGGGCTCGGTTTTCCTATTAATTTCCTTTGGCTGCCCCTCTTTGCATTTCTTAAGTGGGGCTCAGTGTGATGTGGTTGTTGCCTCTCGGCTGCCCTTTTGGACCCATGCATGGGGCCTAATGTTGTGTTTGATAAAAGCATGGTTATGGTTTTATATGGATTAAATTAGGGCATTCACTCGTAATATTGTTGATGATATGTTTGGCCTACGATTCAATATTAGTTTGGGCCTGATTTCGTGGCATCGAAGTTACAATTCTAGCATGAGGCGTCATAGATTTCCAAATTTGTAAAAGAAGCTGAATTTCAGGCTTGAAGTGACACAGTTTTGAGGATTAGTATGCTAATGTTTTTTGGTGCTTTACAGGAATTTTGATTTAACCTCGTTGAGGCTTTGCTTTGATATATAGTCAGTCTAGAGTGTGATACAGTTTTCTAAGGTTCTCCCTTCTTTCTTTTCTTCATTTTCTCATCTTAAATAGGGGTGGGTCTCTTTTAGGAGATCCTAGAACTTGTAGGTGTTTGTAAGGATTAAATCATTAAAATGTCGGGATCGTCTGTTTTACTGATTTTAAGGGTCGATCTGCCTTCTTTATGAAGCTGATTTAGGCGGATCGTTCCCTCCTCTCTCCTTCTCCTTGTCCCCCTGTCCTTTATTTATTATTGCTCATTGGTTAAGTCCTTCTGCACTTATGTACGAGGCATAAGTGTACACGTATATCCTTTTGCTATGCGTGGGCCATTAAGCAAGGCTATAAGTAGGGTGGTTAGGGGTTAGGATGTTGATGACAGTGCTTATGTGTGCTTAAAATGAGGGACTATTAGAATGATATCCACTGCCTTTGAGTATAAATCTTCACTAAAGGCGAGGAGGCTAGGGACCGACGATATTATTCTCCAATTTTTGGTGGGACTATTGCTACCAATACTCTTAGGTCGTTAGTAGGCCTAGTTTGATTAGGGTGGTTTGCTTGTGGGCTGTACGACTTTATAAAAAATAAATATTTTGATATAAAATTTCCTCTATGACAAAAAAATAGCCTTTCACCCATAAATTTTAAATGCATGCAAACTAAAATGAATGAAAATTTTTAAAGGTCCACGGTGAACTACTCGAGTGGAGGTTAGGACTACCCTCTGTAGGGTTTTAGTCTGGTAGCTCTTATCCAAGATTGGGACCCACACAGCCCAGCTCTGAGTCCTCCTTGCCATCATGCTTATGGTCTTCCCGGGCTCATAGTCCGCTCCTTATGGTTTTATATGAGTTTTATACATATTTTACATGAGTTTTCTATGGATTCTCTGCAGATGATTTTCCTGTCTTTTTTGCTTTCTTTCAGTTTTATGTACGATGTTCTAGCCCCTGGTTCTTTTACACATACAGTAGCATCCCTACTTAGACAGGTTTTCCTTACTACATCTACTCTTGTTTTCTTTTGGTGCTGATGCCTTTTCAGCAGAAAATAATAAAATGATAAAAATAATAGGTAGCAATGCATTGCGGGAAATCAGCTCCTACGACACATTTGTAGCACTATCACTTCTTTTTTTTACCGCATTACATAATTTACTTTCTTCAGTACATACACTTGTTTAGTGTAGCATACTCCTGCTTTCCTACTGTTACTACTCCTTTTTATTATAGCATGTTACCCCTGTTTATTATAGAGCACACACCTAAAAAATGAAATAAATTACTGACTTAAACAATCGCATGTCCACCTGGAACTTTAAATTTAAACTTCAAACTGCAACACTGCTATGACACAGAGTACGGAGCATGACTTCGAGGGCAGCATGACCCTCTTCTACAGTAAAAACTTTTGTATACATCAGCAAAACCATTCCTTAGTCTAAATAACAAGCCATAGAACTTCGAGGTAGTCTGTTAGTGCGACATAAATCCTTGCTTGTTCTGTTAGGCCTTTGCACAGCCATGCTGTGCAATATAAGCCCTAATTCGCTTTAGGATTCCGAGGTTGTCGTCCGGTGCGACATAAATCCTCCTACCTTCCAAGCTATTCACATAATCAAGTGATTATGTAAATGTAATCCCTATAATAATTAGCAAGATTGAAATATAAATAACTTTATTTCCAAAATTTAAAGCCCAACAATAGGATAGTCTGGGAAGTCATCGAGGTTCTCCTCGAGATTTGTGACATCCCCTACCTTTTTTTCCTTTAGATTCCTATAAAGACTGTTCCAACCTTGAGCCACTCACTTATTGGAAATCCTATTACCCACTTCTTTGAAAACCATACCCTTTGAATTCATGAAGATAGATACCCCTGATCTAAATCGAGAGTTCTCTCAGGTGACTTCGGTCATTTGAGGGGTAATTGACTATAGGGGCTTTCCTCTATAGAAAGCTTTAAGAACCCAGGTAATATAAACCCTATTTAATTTTTTTTGTATTAAATAAGGGAACTTGTTGGCCCACATAAAGGTTCGCAGACATAAACGAATGTCATGAATTCTGTAGTTTATTTGATCGAGCGATATCATCAAGTAGGGTGTCTATTTTTTGGGATAAATGCGTTATTTGTGATATGATGCTTGTTCTTTCAAATTACTAAATGAATGAGATTCATCCAATCTCATTTTTTCAAATTTAGAATTTTATTTTCATAAATCCATAAATCCATAAATCCAAATTCATCCAATCCTATTTTTTAAAAAACTACAAGTCATATTTTTCAAAAGTCTCAACCCCATACACTTCAGCAGCCGACAATTTCTGGCGACTCTGCTGGGGACGAGCTCTACTCTCCATTATGATCAGGTGATTTCTATCTTCATACATTGACAATGTGTCCATGTCCCTCATGGTCATGTTTGTCATTCTTCTGTTGGCATGCTTCGCTCATTTCTTTCTTGGGCAAGCAAAGTCAACTCTCTTAGTTCCAGAACCATCTGTTTGACCATCCTTAATCAGAGGGATTCAAGAATCTTTAGGGTTTTCTTTTTGTATGGGGTCAGACCCCAATAGGCATGTTAGTGCATGAGGTGCATTGTGAATTTAGCCCAAGACTGGGTCCTGAATTTCACTTTCACTCTATGTCTTTCAAGTTTAATTTGCTATCGGCAAGTTAAACCAAACCATTACTTTCGTACCTTTCATTTAAATTTAAAAATTAAGCAAACACCGTTAATAAATATAAAAGCCGGAAACAAAGATAAAATAAGGTGAAACCACCAAACAGAATAAAGAATTGTCCAATTTACAGTATAAGTGAGGTAACTTGAGTACTTCTGTTAAAACTGCTAGGCACGAGACGTCACTGACTTCCATAAATGCTTCAAATTACAAGAACAATGTCTTCGCCAAAGTTGATCTTTTCTTTTGCCTCTGAAGTAGAGTTCATCGTCAATAGGTCATCAAGTTTGACAAGGGTTCAATGATGTTGGAGTCAAGTTCGGGGATGTGGCCGTTGAAATGATGAAACCTGAAATGAACAAGTCTGTAAAGGCTATTATAGAGTTTAACCTGAAGTCTGTTGAGGAACTCCTCATGCCAAAGAAGGAATGGATTGAAAAGAATTCTGATGTCATTAACAGCATTGGGACTTCACCTAAGGCTATTTCTGCTCTTACCACAGGATTCACCGCCGTTGTACTCGTAGCTCTACTAACTAAAGGAAAAGTTATTCTACATGAGGAAGTGTCAATCGATGCTTATGCCTTACCATTTTTTGGGTTCGAGATTGGGTCCAATTCAAAGTCTTTGCAATTAACGAAAGCACATGATAAGAGGCATAGTCAGGAAATTCTGAAAGTTGAACAGCTTCAACAGTTCCACTAATACCCACAGCGGTACGTGACCCTCGATCCGCAGCAATGCACTAAAATCTTGGTTTGCAATCGCCAAACAAAGCAGTAATTTATGCTATCAAAAATAGGTTATAGTCAATACTTTGACTCAAATAATAATAGCGTTTAGTGTATATAAATATAATTTTATGGAAAAAATTTTACACACTAGGGGGTACTACGCAAGTATGCGTAGCGCTTCAAGTAATATAGAGCTTTAAATAAAGACTCCAGTATCGATCCCACGAGGAGGATTATAGATTTTTTTTAAAATATTTTGATTTTATTTTTATGTATTTCTTTTAAAGTTAAAAAATCGATATTTAATTTACTAGATGCAGAAATAAAGCAGTAATAAAGTAATGATTGATGTAAATAAAAATAAGTAAACAACTTTCTTCCTTTCGATTAATCCAGAGATTTTTAGATAATGTAATATTCGTGGAGAATATAAATTTATGGTATTGTGCCAAATAGAAGCATTCATATTCTTTACCTTTGCTCGATAGTATAAAGAACATTGGCTAATCTATAGATCAGGTCTGGATGTATTGTTAGTAGAATGGGTTAATCTAGGCTCACACTACTAGATGTCCAAGGGTGGCTATGGTCGGCCCTACTAGTGACCCTTTCCTTCTCTATAAACCAAATTATAATAATTTAGCTTGTCACTCTAAAAACTTATCAATTCTATGCCTATTAAATAATATCTTCCTATTTATTTGCATTTCACCTTGAATAACCCGCGCAAGACCTTCGACTACCCAAGGATTTATGTGATATCTACTAGTTAAGAGTTCATCTCCTTCTAGGTCTCAAAACTCTTTAACAAATTTTAACAATTTAAATAGTAAATTAAGATCTGGTATTAATATCATCACAATGTTTAAAATATAAATATAGTTTTTAATTCTTCATTGAATTTTATGTTATCTCATTTATCTTTTCATAATTGAAAGGAGAAAGTAAAGTAACTACTCAGAACACATTGAATTTAAACAACAAAATATATAAATAAAATTTTGAATCACAATACAAATACTTATCTCAAGTGTTTCTCCAACTGAACCTCTGAATCCTTCTAACTCCAAAGTAAATAGACTTCAAAAGCACCGACTCTTCAAATACTCTCAATACAAACTCTAAAATAGACTCACTAAATAATAAAAGAAACTATAAATATGGCCCTTAAAATATTTCTCTAATTTCTCTCTCTAAATGGAACTATGAGACTAGGTTGTTTTTGGTTGGGTTGTGGCTTTTTGGGCTTTTTGGGCTTGGGCATTTTTCTCTGAAGGAGTAGCCTCCTATTTATAGCCTTCAAGAGTTGCCTTGAGGTACCTCTTTAAAATGTGTCCATGTTCAATGAATCTTCTAGAAGGTGTGTCTGGCGCCTGTTGACCTCATTTTTGGTGAGGTCTTTTCTCTCCTTAGTACTTCTTAAGATCTAGCCATAAGGTTTTCTCCTTGACTTTCCTAGAAAACTAGAATTGGGACCCACCCTTTAGAATTCGAGCCTACTTCTTAACTCCTCTTGGGACCCCACTTGGATGGTCGCAAACCTCTCGAATCACCTTAGAAGGTTAAGACCACCATATGGGGAACCAATATCGAGCTCCTATAAGGTTGTTCAAGCCTTAGGACTACCTTGGGTGGCTCTGGTCCCGGTGAGGTCTCGACTTACACACACCGTACTCTACACACACCATCCTTACCCATTTCTCCCCCGGTTCATTAGAACACTCGAGTGGCTAAGTCCAAACCCCTAGCTCTTTAGCTAAGAGGGTTGGGTACAACCCATGAGATGTTCAAAATGGACATTTCTTGGTCCATGGCTCACTTTAAGCTTCATCATGATCAAAATTTAACTTTTGCCAAAATGCCTGGTTTTGACATTGGGCCTTCAAACCTACCTAAAATTACCTAATTGCCCAAAAATTTTCAAAATTCCCAAAAAATTACCCAAAATTCCCAAAAATCCTAAAGATTATTTTGAAACAACCCCCACCTTTTAAATCCACCAAAATACACCAATACTCTCCAAATAACCTCTTGATACCCTAAAATACCCTTTTGACACAAATTTCCAAAAATTCCAAAAATTTCTAGAAAATTCTAGAAAATCCCAAATATTCCCAATTTCATTTTTTCAACTACACCATAGCTCAATTTTGCCAAAATAACCCACTTTTGTCAAAATCCCCAAATTGACACATTTTTAACCTTAATGGACCCAATGTCACACCAAACCAACCCATTTGACCTCAATTTTGCCCAACTTCAATTCTAAACTTTAATTCAACATCATTACTACCAATCTAAACCAAATCCAAGCCCAATTTAATTCACATTTGAGTTCAATTCCATTTGAAATCCAAAATCCCCAATTTTGCCTAATTAATCCAAAACCCCCAATTAACCTAATACCAACTTTGTTTTCCCCAAATTTCAGTCCTAAACTTTCCATAACATTCCCATGAAACCTATGCAAATTTTAATTGCCTCAATTTAAGCTTAAGCTTAACCTAAATTTATTTGAAAGCCAAAAATACCCCCCATTTTAGCCTAAAGTGAACCCATGCCCTAAACCTACCAAATTGATTAGCCAAACCCTGAAATTTCTTCCCAATTGATGTTGGGAACTCTTCAATACATTCCCCTAGACCATTTGAAACTTTTAATTGGGTCTAAACCCCACTTTAACCCAACATGGACCCAAGTTGATTCAACCTTGCCTAAATTAACCAAAATACCAAAATCCACCAAATTGACCTTCCAATTGAAATCAAAACCTCCCCATGTCTTCATGAAACTTCTTCATGGCAATCATCTCTTCAAAATTACTCAAGACACTTAGACCTAAATAAAAGCCAAACTCAAGTTAGCCTAACCCAAACCCAAATGAGCCAGTTTGAACCCATGACCAAACCAAACTAAATTGAACCAAATGTGGCTAAACCAACCTATCCACAGCCACTAAGTAAACCCTAGGAACCACCCTAGATCCACCTAGCCTAAGCTAAGTGAGCCATGGACCAAGAGTTCCCCATTTTAAGGGATCTCTTCCCTTAAATCGACAAATCCACCTTTTGTATCACCCCAAATCCCCCTTGCCTGGTTTATCACCATTAAACCCTACTCCTCGGTTGACCTGACCCATGGCCAACTCCCTTGTCCTTGTCGGCCGGCCTAGCCGCCAGAGGGGGTCAAAACCGAGAGCCACCTCCAAGTGAAACAAACCCAAACTCACCCAATTGGCCACCTCAGCCAAATCAAACTTTGGAGCTCCACTACCCTCCACCTAAGCAGTGGAATCCACCCACAAATTGAGCCCTAGCTCAGCCCAAGGCTCTTACCATTTAAACACCTATTCTCGACCATGAGAAAGGTGTTAAATGGTGTTGAAATTTCTCTCAACAGAGGCCCTCCAAATTATTCCCAGGGCTCCTCCTAGCCAAGAGAAGCTCATCCCCACTGTTCTCCCCGCCCCGAATCTCTCGACTGCGCCCAATTCTCGATCGAAAATCGGGCCAGAAACAGGACACTCTCTGAAACTCCACCAAATCCAAATTAACTCTTCCCACATGTTCACCAGAGGTAGAGAAGGAGTTCTTCAGTGAAAGCCCCCTCTCCAGGCCACCCAGTCGTTCCAGCCTCCAAGCTTTGTGATCGGGCCTGGTGGAATTCAAGGCTAGCCATTTCACCATAGCTCCAGGCTTCATCCCTAGCCTCCTTAGACTACAACGAACGTGCTGAGTATTTCTGATTGAGGCTTCACCTCTCAGAACCAAGGTATGTACCCTTCCTTCCTCCCGAGCTTCTGCGCATCCTCCATTTAATTTAGCTTAATTTCATGGCATCTTAACAATATGGATGTATTCGTCTTCTCAAGACGAATCCATAAAGCATAAGAACTCGAAAATCTGTTGAGAAACGAGAGAGATATTAGGGTTAGAAGGTCGACGGTCACCGGTGGACAACAGTCGGAGATGATGATCGGCCACCGTCCGATCGATTGTGTATCGATTGAATGGTGGAGATCAAGTCGGACCAGAAGACGGAGCGGGACCTCGGGCCGCGTGGCAGCTGACTCGGATGGCGGCGCCGAACCAGAAGACGACGCGTGGAGTTCGATCCGCCATAGGTTGATGCGGCGCCGACGTGGATAAGTAGGAAAATCTGATTTTTCTTATTTATTTAAATACCAAAAACTTCAAAAATTGATATCTTTGCATAGAAAAATCATAAAAATAAAAGAAGAATACCCTTTTACTCAGCGAACAGAGGAGAATAAAGTGGAAAAGGAATTGATCTATTTTGTTGAGTATTTTATTTTTAATTAATTTAATACTCTTTTGAGTATTTTAATTCTCCATGCATGTATACATTTCACCATGGCATGAGACCATAGGGTTTTTGTAGCCTCTGATCTTGGGAACATTCCCTGAATTTTCCAAGGCCAGAGGCTATCCCTGTGGCAAGTTATGTATTTTTCAAGTTTATGTCACTGTTTTTGATATTTTAATTCAAAAAATTTGCATGTTGCTTAGAAAATTCCAAAAAAATTTCATGAAGTTTCTTAGGACAAGAGGACCCTAGAAAAATTATGGTTTGATTTAATTCCTTAAAAATAATCCTAATTGGCCAAATCACTCTAAATTGAACTTTAATTAATTAGAGTTAATCACACATTAAAATGAATTAAAAATAATTCTCCACTAAACTTTAGGATCAGCGGACCCTCACATAAAAATTTGAAGTCAATTGGAAATGCATAACCCCACTAAATGGATTAATTAAGTCACATAGCCAAAATTAAACTTTAAAAATTCATAACCTCGAAAATAAATTTCAAAAATTCACCAAATTGATTTTGAGACTTCTCTCAGTATCGGAGGAGTCTAAGAAAAATAAAATTAGAATTTTCTAAAAATTTTCAATTTTAAGCATATTTTAATATTTTTAATAATTAAAAATAATAAAAATCACAAAAAAAAATCATAAAAATGTTATATTTGGTCCCCTAATCACTTAGGAACCAATCAAATATTTTTCCTAAGTCTCTAGGTTAAGATATTTAATTTCAAAGCCTTAAAATAAAATTTTGAATTAAAAAATATTTTCTAGCCTTTTCCACTAAATTAATTCTAATAAATCAAAGAAAACTCATAAAAATATAAAATTTGTTTCTCTGACTTTCTTGAGGTCAAAGGGATTTTTTGAAAAATATAAAATTCATTTTTCAACTTTTATTTTATTTTATAATTAATTAACACTCCAAAACTTAAAATAATTATAATAAATAAAATATAATTGGATAAATCACCAAAATTGGTCCAAGTGGTCCTCTGGTCATTAAGAACATCCCATAATTTTCTTAAGGACAGAAACTTTACCTTGGTCATGGTTGGTGAATTTTCTTTGAAAACCCTTATTTTCCATTAAAAATAATTATATAAATAAATTAAATTCAGAAAAATCACATTTTCTCCTTTAATGTCTTAATTGACATGTGAGTGAAGTGGCATAAAAATTTTAACTTCATTTATGCTTAATTTAATGATTTATAAAATAAATAAGCTTAAAGGGGCATAAAGGTAATTAAAAGATTTTAACCCCTAACTAAAATTTTAGGTTTAATCAGAATGGGGGGCGAAATGTCTGAATTTAATTTTCTCTCAGATGATTGAAACTTTAGGAAGTCAAAGGATAGGAATCCATTAATCACTTCAATAAACCCAAAAATAAAACTTTAATTAATTGAGTGATTTAAATTTTGGAAGAATAATTGAAATTGGATTGTTGAAATGGGGATATAACTTAAGAGGATACTGATTCTTTAATTTAAAAATCCCTAAATAAATCACCTAATAAAATTTAAACTTAAGAGGATGAGTGGAATTAAAAAGTAAATGATTAAAGGTAAATAATTCTTCAAACCTACCTCATTAAATAATTTAATAATTGATTAAAGTCTAAAATGTTAAATGATTAAAAAGTAAATTAAAATATTTGAAACTAATTTAAAATCATCAAAAAATACAAATTTTAAATAATTTTAAGACAACTCACCTTAAAACATAATGTAAAAATTAAATTAATTAAATCGTCAAAATTTAGTAAGTAATTTGAATACCTCTTTTAACCTAAGTTAAATCTAAAATTTAAATTAACATGAAATGTCGATATCATTTATAAAAAGTTTAACTTAAATGAATCAAACATTATTCCAAACTTAAAATCATTGATTAAAATTTCATAATTAAATCACATTAAAATAAATCATCAACCTTTAACTTCAAATCATTAAAATCTTTAACAAATTAACTCGCCCCTGAAAGCTTTAAAATATTATAATTATTAAATGAAGCACTAAGTGATATGTCACTTCACTCATAGGATAATCAAACATCCTAGTTCACTGAGCAAGGGAACAAAACTTAACTAAACTCCTTGGATGATTAATTCACCTATGTAATTAAATTCAATTGGACTCAAAACTGTCCCAGAGGTATTGAAAAGACGTTTAGGGTTTATTCTAAGCACTTCCTCAATACGATGGGTAATTTTAAAGAACAATTGAACTTAATTGCTCTTTGATGAAGAAAATCATCCTTAATCAAAATCAAAAACCTAGAAGTCATAGGAAATGACTAGCTATAGGATTAGGATTCTGGTAGACAGCCAAAACCCTTCCTTTAGTCTTTATCTAGGTTTTTGTTGAAATATTTAAATGCTTTAATATGTGTTTTAAAGTGTAGCTTGGAATGATGGGACGACCCTCCAAGTACGTTTTTATGTTATTGCAATCTACTATATTGCATTTTCTACACTGCACTTTACTCTTCTTGCATGTTAAACAAGATTGTTGCATGAAAACTAAAACCTTTAGGATAACCACAAAACTGAAACCCAAAACTAAATTAAAAGTCACGACAAGATAAAATTCACCGCCACAACATTCAAAATATAAAACAACTTAAAATTTAATCACAAACAGAACAACAAAACTAACATTGCAACTAAATTAAAATGTCTCGTTGAATGATCGGGAATACCTCGGATGATGTAACCCACGTTTGCTAACGGGATTTCCCACGGTCTAAATGAATGTGTGGAACTCATTCAGTTGAGTTTAGCAAATTCATCTGGACTAAGTGAATTCGATGAAAATAACGGTGTCAGGATGACGAAACCGTGGGATCTTAATCTGTTCTGTTTAAACAACTTTACGATTTGGTTTAATTAAAATATTAAAAGTATTTGGAATTTAAGATTTCTAAACCAAAACACTTCTCTCATCTCCTGATTTTCACCTTCTAAAACTAAACCTCTGCAACAACAAGGAGCTTGGAGCATCGTGGGTAGCATGGCCATCGTCATCAGCAAAACTCGGGTCTACTTCAGCGAAACTTTCCTTAAAATTAAATAACCAAGCCATAGGATTTTGAAGTAGTTTACCTAGTGCAACATAAATCCTCAACTCTTTGTTAGGCATTTGCATAATCATGTTATGTGAATTAAGCCCTAACCGATCTTAGGATTCCGAGGTAGTCGTTTGGTAAGACATAAACCCTCTCATTTTCGAGGTCATTTGCATGACTATGTCATACAAATATGAGACCTAAATAAATAAAATTGGCAAGATTGCAACATTAAACATTATTATCAAATTGAAAACAAACCATAGGATAGTTTGGGAAGTTGCCAAGATTTTTCTTGGATCTTCAACTTCTCCTACTTCTCTTCCTTCGGACTCCTGAAAATAACTGTTCCAAATTTGAGCTAACCCCTTTTGAAATTCCAAAATTTAATCCTTTGAAAATCTTAAACTTTGAAATTCCTGAGAGCAAAACCACTGATCATTATCGAGAGTTTTCTTAAATGATTCCTGTCATTTAAGATGCAATTAACTATAAGGGCTTGCTCTTATAGGGAACTTTAAGAACCCAGGTAATATAAACCCTGCTTAATTCCTTTATATTAAGCAGGGGAATTTGTCGGCTTATAAAAATGGTTCGCAGACCAAACGGATGTCACGAATCTTCTAGTTCATTTAACCAAGCCCCATCATCAAGCAGTGTGTCTATTTTTTGGGATAGATATACGATTTGTGGTGCCGTGCTCGTTTATATAAACTTTTTGGGATGTGAGATCGGTTTGATTTCATATCTTAAAATTTTCAAACTTAAAATTATTTTCAAAAATCAAATACTACTTTTCAAATTATATACTTAAATTAAATTAAAAATTCGCCGAAAAATTTTGTAGGTAACCTCCTTTTCAGAATACAACACAACCTGAAAATATGCCGACAGCGCCTAGGCGCCGAACTCTGCGTCTGTTGACCTCATTTTTGATGAGGTCTTCTCTTCTTCTTTTTAGTACTTAGGATCTAGCCTTAGGCTTTTCCTTTGACTATCTTAGAGGACTAGAATTGGGACCCACCACTTAGAAATTCAAACCACTTCTTAGATCCCTGCAAACTCCACAAACTTGACTGTAGACCCCTAATCACCTAGAGCGTTGAGATCAAATGTGGAAGTTTAAAGGATGGGTTCCTATAGGACTCTTTGGCCTTAAGACCGCCTACAGGTGGCACGGTGCAGTGAAGGGCTGACTTACACACACACTACACTCATACACTACACTTTCACACACCTCCTAAAACACACATATACCCAACTTGACCTCCTGACTCATAAAGGTGATTCACATGGATGGTCCTTAACCCCTAAGCCCTTGGCTAAGAGGGTTAGGAACAACATATTGGATGCCTCAAATGAGTCCCTTCATGGCTCATGTGGGCTTGATATGGCTTCATGGCTCAACCAAAATGATTTCATTCCACTTACATTCATCCAATCTTCAATTTTCCAAATTTTCAATTTTTGACCCCCGGGACCCTACGGCCTAGCCTACCCAAAACCCTTGAAATCCTCCAAAATTTCCAAATCACCCAAAATTCCTCAAAACCAATCCCAAACATTTCCACATCACTCAAATTGATCATTCATAGCCAAAAATACCAAAAATTCCAAAAATACCTCCCAATACCCTCCAAATACCCAAAATACCCCTCTTGACCCAAAAATCCAAAAATTCAGAAAATTCCCAGAAAATTCCAGAAAATCCCAAATATTTCCAATTGCATTTTGTTCAACTACACCATGGGTCAATTTTGTCAATTTACCCTACTTTTATCAAAACCCCCAATTTGACCCATTTTAACCCCGAAGTGAACCCGATGTCGAACCAAACCTACCCAATTGACCCAAATTCTGGTCCAATTCAATTCTAAACTTCAATTAAACATTCCCAACACCAATTTAGACCAAATCCAAGTCAATTTGATTGACATTTGGATCTAATTTCACTTTTGGCCTTAAAGCCCGATTTGGACCCATGACCCAAACCTAACCCAAACTCACCCGATTCAACTCCAATTAACCCCAAATCTTTTCTAAATCTTCCTTAACATCCCTACAAACAAAACAATAACATGATTTGCCCAACATTTAGACCCAAACCCCACTCAAATTCAACCCAAAGCTAAAAGACCCAATTTTGACCTAAACCCAAACTTAAGCCAAATAAGCCCAAACCACAAAATCAAAACCCAACCAAGGCCAAAACCTCTTTGAAACACTCACATAAACATTTCACAATATTAATTTTACATCAATTTCAACCCTAGCCCAACATTGGCCCAAGTTAGCCCAATTTGACCTATATTGGCCCATTCACCAAAGAGCCCAAATTCAACCCAATTCAAACCTAAATCGCTCCCAATTTGCTCCAAGTCACTCATGACACATCTATGAGCTAAACCCAACAATTATTTGGCCCAAGCCTTTGCCAAAATTCTAACCTAAAATCTATTTTAAAATCCAAAAGCCCACTTCCCTAAACCATTTTAAAAGCCCATTTCCACCAAATACAAAAGCCCAAAATTGGCCTTAAAGCCCACATGGCAATTTCTTTTCATCATACCTTTAATTGATATCACCCCTAAGTTTCAAAATCATCATTAAACCATTCCAAATCAAGATTCATACAAATTCCCATCAAATTACCAAAAATTTCTAAAATTCATTTTCATGAAATTGGCCAAGCTTTTCCCCAAGCCAAAGACAAGCCATGCAAGCCATGGACAAGCCACATGAAGCCATGGAAGGTTTGACATGTGATCAAGCAATTAATGGCAAAAGGAGGAGCCTCTTTTAAGCCCCCTTAAAAAGGTTTAAACCCTTTTTATGATTTACCTTAATCCATGATTAATCAAAATATTCATGGATGGTGACTTCTCTACCCTTTCCTAGCTGATTCATCTGATCCTCCCTCAGCCCAAATCAGCCATGGGGAGGTGAAACAAGCCCAAAAGGTGGACTTGACCAAATCAAGCCCAAATTAGCTCCTCCCCCATTCCATTTAAATTCAACTCCTTTACACATGTCCATGGCCAATTGATCGCACTAAGCCCTGACCACGACCTCCACGACCTTGAGGGTGACCGACCACCGGCCGGCCGACCACCACAGCCGCCGGAAAACACCGAGCCGAGAGCTCGCATGTGAGCCCGAACTTGGAATTCTCACTGCCGAGCCGCCCCATCCTCGGTGGCCATTGCGAGTTGTTCTTCTCTTGCCAAGAGCAGTCGATCCTAAGCCCCTAACTCTCCACGGGAGGCCCTCGCACCCTCTCCTATTTAAACACCACCCCCTCTCGGCAATGAGAGGTGTTGAACCAGATCTTACTGAAACCCTGTCAAAATTGTTCCAGAACACTCTCCATACTTAGAGCAGTTGATCCCCAGTGCCAATTTGCCCTACTCCCCACCAACAGAACTCAATTTCTCAGCCAAAATTCCACCCAAAACTAGGACACTTCTCCACAGTGGATCAATCTTCAAATTGATTGGTCCTACAGCTTCACCAGACCAAGGGAATGAGTCCACCAACAAAAGCCCCCTCCCCAGGCCACCCATCTGTTCCAGACTCCAAGCTTTGTGATCGAGCTTGGTCGAAATCATACCTAAGCGATTCATCAGACCAGGAGACTTCATCTGGAGCTTGCTCGGGATCCAATCGAAGGTGACACAACCCTCGGATTGAAGCCACACTTCTACGAGCAAAGGTATGAGCTAATTCTTCATCCCGAGCTTCGGAGATTCTCCATTTCAAATGCTTTAATTTCAATGCATGATCACCGTATAGATGTATTCGTCTCTTCAAGACGAATCCATAGAGCATAAGAACACGAAAATCCATTGAGTATTGAGTGAGATATTAGGGATTTAGTGTGGACGACTCTCGGGTAAGGACGCTTGGGGACGATGAACGGATGCCGTTCATTTAATACACGCGCGGACGGACGGCCAGGATCTCGTCGGATCTGGAGATGGAACGACACAGCGGGGCCCCGAGCGGCTGAGTCAGATGGCGGCGTCGAACCAGAACACGCCGCGTGGCCTTTCGGAGCTGCCGAGGTTGACGCGGCGCCGCGTGGATAAATAGAAAATTAGGGTATTTTTGATTTATTTAATTCCCCTAAACTTCAAAAATCCATAACTTTGTGTAGGAAAATCAGAAAAATAAAATAAAAATACCCTCTTGCTCAGTGAACGAGAGGAGAATAATGTGGAAAAGAAATTATTTAATTTCATCAAGTATTTTATTTTTAATGATTTATTTCCCTTCTGCATTGTTTTAATTCTCCATGCATATAGGAAATTCACCATGGCATGAGACCATAGGGCTTTTGAAGCCTACGAATTTGGGAACATTCCACTGAATTTTCCAAAGTCAGAGGCCATCCCTATGAGAAGTTATTGATTTTTGAAATTCATGTTACTGTTTTAAGTATTTTAATTTCAATAATTAGCATGTTGTGAAATAAATTCTAGGAAAATTTGGTGATGTCTCTTATGACCAGGGGACCCTAGGAAAAATAGATTGTGGATTAGTTTATTTAAAATAACCTTAATTGGCTTAAACACCCAAAATAGCTCCTTAATTAATTAGAGCTAACCATATATCAAATTGACTTGAAATCAATTCTCCACTGACCTTTAGGATCAGAGGAACCCACCATAAAAATTTGAAGTCAATTGGACTTGGTTAGCCCTATTAAATTGGTTGATTAAGCCATTTAGTCAATTTGAACTTTAAAAATTCATAACTTTCAAAATACTTTTCAAAAATTCACCAAATTAGTTTTGGAGCCTCTCTGATATCAGGGGAATTTAAGAAAATTAAAATTTCAATTTTCTAAAAAAGTTGATTTTTTGGTATTATTTTAATATTTTAATAATTAAAAAATAATAAAAATCACAAAAATAATAAAATTCACCAAAATGTCACATTTTGAATTTTAATCACTTAGGAACAAATACCATACTTTTCTTAGGTCTATTTAATGAGATATTAAATTTTAAAACCCTAGGGTAATTTTAAAATTAAAAAAATGTATTTTCTAGCATTTTCACTAAAATAATTATAATAAATCAAAGAAAAATCAGAAAATTGCAAAAATTGATTCTCTGATTTTCTTGATATCAGAGAGATTTTTGAAAAATATAAATTTCATTTTTCAACCTTTATTTTATTTTTAAATTAATTAATACTTCAAAACTTAAAATAATTATAATAAAAATAATATAATTTAAAAAATCAATAAAATTGGTCCAAGTGGTCCTCTATTCATTAGGAATGTCCCATAATTTTCTTAAGGATAGAAACTTTCCCTTGGTCATATTATTAAATTTTCCTTGGAAATTCCTATTTTCCACCAAAAATAATTACATAAATAAATTAAATACAGAAAAATCACATTTTCTCCTCTCATGTCTTTATTGGCATATGAGTGAAGTCACATAAAAATTTCAAGTTCATTTAAGCTCAATTTAGTGAGTTATAAAATTATTAAGCTTGAAGAGGCAAAATGGTAATTAAAATTTTAACCTTTAATTAAAACTTTAGGTTTAATAAAATTAACAAATAAAATATTTGATCTTAATCTGATTTGGATGATTGAAATTTAAATAATTAAAGGGTAGAAACATACTAAGCAATTTGAAAATAATTAAAATAAACATTAATTAAATAATTGATTAAATTGGGAAGAATAATAAAATTGGAATTATTAAAATAGGGATATTATTAGGAAGAGATTTATTCTTTAATTTAAAAATCCCTAAATTAATCATCTCAATAATATTTAATTCCTAATTAAAATGATAATTCAAATTTAAGTTTTAAAATGTTAAAGGACTTAATCATTAAATTAAATTAAAGTTAAATTATTAAACTCTTTTAAATTTTCAATTAAATTAAAATTAAAAATAAAATTAAATTAAAGATTAAATTAAATTAAATCAAACAAATTAAGTAAATTAAATTAAATTAAATAAATAAATTAAATTAAATTAAATTAAATTAATAAATTAAATTAAATTAAATTAAACTAAATTAAATTAAAAAAAATATTGAATTAAGATTAAATTAAATTAAATTAAAACATATTAAATTAAATTAAATCAAATCAAATTAAATTAAATTAAATTAAATTAAAGGAAATTAAATTAAATTAAATTAAATCAAATTAAATTAAATTAAATTAATTCATATCAAATCAAATTAAATTGAATTAAATTAAATAATAGAATCAAGTTAAAATTAAAATTAAAATCAAGTTAAATTAAATTAAAATTAAAACTAAACCAAATTAAATTAAATTAAAGTTAAATTAAATTGAATTAAATAACATCACCTAAGACATAAAGGAATTAAAAAGATTTCCCAAAACTCCCGTGAAGCCACCACAACAATGGGCTGTGAGTGAAACTAGACTTGCCTCAAGACCCAACTCCGACCAAGCACCAAGATTCATCTAAATTTCGCCTTAAGATCCATCTAATCGCATCCAAATTCATATTTAAATTGGCCCACTATAGTGAGTTTCACACGCCCGCTAAAGAGAGCATTTCCCCGGTAGTAAACCCGATACAGTATTCCTCCTTAATGCCTAACCGCCCGATGAAAGGGGCTTCACTCCCCGCCACTGCAAAGATCACAGTGTGGACCGAGGGAATACTAAGTGTTCAAAATTTCGTATTAACAATACCACAAGAATCGCCTTGGCATAAGAACCAATGTTAAAAGGGAAGAATCCCGTGATGGTCAAGAGTTGCTAGCCATAGAACCAAGACACCAATTCCGCAGTGATTGTGGGTCAAAACAATCAAGCCCGGAAAACAAACAAGCCAATGCCAGTCAAACCACAGGCCTCACCCAATGAACAAGAATTAATTGAACTGGAGCCCGGGAACACCCAAAGATTTCAAACTCCCGAAGCCACCACAGCCTAAGGGGAGGAAAACTAGATTTACCAAACACTCCAACTCCGACTTTCACCACCCGCATTCAAATTCACCACAATAGGAGCTCCATCAAAACCCTAACAGCACTTCCTCCACACCCATGGCTCATATATACTTTCAAATTATATATATATATATATATATATATATATATATATATATATATATATATATATATATATATATAAATTAAATTTAAAAATTTAAAATTCACCGACAATTTTCGTAGCGACCCCCTTTTTCAAAACACACAACCTATAAATATGCCGACAACCCTAAGTCCAAATTTCATTTGGGTCTAAGAAGAAAATTTTGAAGAACACCAGCGTCTTCGCGGGAGAACGACGAAGAAGAAGCAAGATTCCGATAAAAGTAAGTTCATTTGTGATAGTGCTAAGGAGTTATTTAATGCATATCTCAAGTTAGTATTCAAGGTATAGCAGATGATTGGCAAAAATTGAAGCCCGAGTGACTTCAATGGAAGCAAAAATCAATGATATTACCTTACATTTGGATCACAATGGATGGCAACTCAAGATGCAATTCAATCATCTTCCGAGGTATGTGGAAGAAATACAGATAAAGCGATGTTTCAGAAAAAATAAATGGATTGAAGAAGATGATATAAGAATGAATAATGATCACTCGTTCTATCAAATCTACATTCTTGAAGGCTCAAATGAGAATAATAACCAGCAGTATTCCGCCAATGGAGAGCGGAATAAATGTGTTTTGCTTCGTATTTGTTTAGTGTCTTAATGTGTTATGTTAGTGTTCTTGTGAGTTCATGTTTGATGTGTTTAGTGTTTTTATATATGCCCGAGGATGTGATGGGTACATCTTAGAGATGTATACTTATCGCCTTAATGTTATGTTGTCTTGTATTTCGAGAATTTTATCCTTTATACTGATAGAAATTTAAATTGTTGTATTAAATGTTACGTTTATTTGAATATAAGTTTGTGTTTTGTGAAATTTGTGTGGAATCAATAGTTATTAAACTTTGATTTGGAGTATTAAAAGACTTATGTGGGAAAATTAATTATTGTGGACTAATTAAGGGTAATTAACAAAGTGATTTAGTTGCTTATACCTTAATTATAAAAATTTGGGTATCAAGTGTTAAGCGCCGTATCACCGCGCTTACGCGCTAAATTTCACGGCCGTATAGTTCAGGTTGTGCGCTAGTTCTCGAAAATTGATTCCCAAAAGTTAAAAACCCGAAAATTATTTTCAACCGCCCCATCGTCTTCAACCTTTGCTTCGCGCGAAAGAGGAGCCTAGTATCATATCATGGATCATTTAAGAGTTGGATCTCAACAAAATTCTGCTGGATTTCGATTCCTCGAGGTAAGAGCACTACTCCTAAGTAAAATTTTTATTTTCATCATGTATTTTCAGCACACTATGGAAAATCCTAAAATCACTATTCATGGTAAAAATTGGTGAAAAGTTTCGATAAATTGCTTCTGATTAGTGAAAATATCTTTTTTGAAGATAATTTAGCAAGTTTAGTTTGATTTTGGAATTTATGGTGAATTTTTTGTGAATTTTTGTGAGATGGCTCCAAAGTTAAAGCGCGCTCGAGATAAGACGAAGCTCGATTCCCGACAACGACATTGGTATCGAGGAACGATACGTCGATGCATCGCAATCACGTAAGTTGATTCCCGAGCGAGTGTTTCGTAAGCCAGAGAGGTGATTGAAGATATGATTGCAAGAAGAAACTCGGAAAAATTACCGTTAAGCTTCTCCACCGTTGCCGTCGTCGTTGTTTCGCGGTAAGAGAATTTTATGCAAATTTATCCGCAGAAAATCCGGGATGGTTAAAGAGTAATGGCAAACTTTTCTTCTGTGTGCAATCAATAGCTTTTATGGACTACCTCCCGATACGTTTTGTTTTTTTTCTAACTATCATCTCTAAGGAGAATTAGATGAGATTATGAAGTTTCGACCGATGGAAGAGATTAAGTAAAATTTCAAATGATAGAAGAGCGAATCCTTCCCGTCTGAAATCGAATGCCATTTCTAAGGCATGGCATTATTTTATCTGCCTAAGTGGTTACCTTCAAGTCACACTAGTGAATCGACGAGAGAAAGAGCGGTGTTGAACCATTGTATTCAACATGGGAAGCCGATCGATACGGAGGGATAATTCACGATTATGTTTCGAATCGTGCTGTAGATCAACCACGATCATAGGCCGGGATTTCCTTCTTTCGATTCATTCACTTCAGGAAAGATCCGGAGTGAAATTTGAAACCCGGGAAGAGGTACTTCACCTATCGAGACCAATTACTAGTGTAAACGCTAAGGCTTACAATGTACATTCGTAGCTCGTCGGAGAGCATGATTCCGTGCGTTTACCGGCTTCGTTCGCCGCTTCTACTTCTCATGCTTCTACTTCACGTGCTTCGTCATCTACCGATTCAAAGATCGGTTTATTAAGAAAGATTTGAAAAAGTGAGTCTTACTCGAGAGCATGCGAGAGATACGGACAGAAGCTGTATAATGTCGAGAGATATATCGTAAAAGATGATGAATATGAGGAGAATTATCGCAATATTTAGACAAAGATCGATTGTGAGGAGACTGCAGTGCCGAGATGCCACCCCATCCATTTTATATACCTTATGTGCCATCCAGAGATCGGAACGAGCAAGATGATGATGACGAGGATGAAGAGTAGTCGTATGTGTGTTGCTTTGGGCTATTGTGTTGTGTTTTGTACGCTTCATCTAATATTTTGTTCGATGATTGTATTGTGATGTAAACTTTTGACAAGACATGACATAGCTGTACTATTTATCTCATATGCATATTCAGCATTGCTGTTATTTTATTATGGATTTATATGTTGTTGTAGAAAGAAAGGTATAATCGTAAATATTTTTTATGTGTATGTTATGTCGAGTTCTTACGTGTACTTTAATTCAAAAACTGTTGTGAGATTATAAAACCACTATTAGAACCCCTACTTGTGAAAACTACATGTTTAAAATTCTTCAAATTCCACTATTATCCGTTATCCGTACGTTGTTTTATTTTAGTTTCGGTGTGTATTCGTTTCAAAATCTCCACTACCGTAGAAGTCTTTCGAAATTTATACTTTTCTTATTATAAAAAAAAAAGAAAAATGTTTTAAAAACTAAATTCGATTTCATGTTACTCCCGTTATTTAAATCAAGAGTACTCGCATACAGATATTAAAAATTCCCTAGCATGATATGCTCGCTTTTTATTTTTCACCCCCGTATCATTTCTTATGCTTAAATGTTTTATCTTAATTAAAAATTTAAAGTTTAGGGGGATTTTTAAAAAAAAGATTTTCAAAAACCTAAAATATTATTTAATTCTCAAGAATACTTAAAATAAATCTTATTTTTTATTTGAGAATAATTATGTACATAAAGTTATATTAGGGGAACAAAATTTCAATATAGAAATGAATAAAAGAATTTAGTTAAAATTTATAATCATGAAAAACTTAAAATTAAAATTTTCTTAATGAAGAGGTGTTAAATAAAGTTAAATATCTTTAGTAAGAAGTTTTGTATTTTTCGATAAATGGAAGAATCGAACTTTATTCTTCAAAGCTTAAATTTATTTTATCAAGAGTAATTTTCAAATACTATTATTATGACTTTATTTAAAAGGCGTATATCCGACCTTTATTTTAAATGGAAGGGTGGAATTCAAAATCGCTAAAGGCCTATCCGTATATAGTAATCCTTACCTTATAAAAAAAAGACAAGAGAAAAGTGAAAAATAAAAGATATGAAAAGGGGAGGAGAAGCTTCGAGATTTAAGGGCCTAATCAAAATCGGTTTCATACCTAAAGTTTAAGATATAAGATCGCAGAAAATCTAAAGCTTAAAGTTGTAATATAGTAAGTAAAAATTATTTTTCAAATAAAGATTTTTGTGAGAAAAATAAATGTTTGAATCCTATATTTTGAAAAATCTATAAATATTTCTAAAATGTATAAAGACTTATATTTATCATTTTCTTTTACTTAAGAACTTCTAAACTTTAAGTTGGTTTTAATTACCGAAATTTTTTCTAAATTGGACTATTCCATTTCAAGAACAAAATTTTGTTATCTTCCTAAGAAACTCATTACATAATTTGCATGCTAAAAGTTCGTTACGAGATTAACTCCGCCACTCTCGATGGCGTTAATATTTTAAGCTTGCAGTGATTTCGATACACCTAAAATACGTAGCATTTTTACGTATATTTTTATACCTATTTTTAATGATATTGCACTTTAATAAAAGGTATTTGGTATTTTTCGCGGTATGATGAAACTAAATACTTGGCCATGATGAAAGCGAGCAAAATCGGGATCAAATTTGGGCAAAATACGAGGAATCAAAATTTGGCACTAGCAAACAGTGTCACTGCTTCTGGCTATTAGCCGCCACAGCTTATAAATCGAACTTTAATTAGATTTGGCGCTAAATTCAAAAGGGAATGGATGCAACTCTCGCGTAACGTCCATAATTTCTGGGGCGCAAATCGAATGAAGGGGGTGCGTTCCTTGCAAATACATCGAATCAGGACACATTTTGAAGAGACACTACACCTTTGGTTCACTATTTAAAGAGAGTTATAGAAGTGAATAAGTAAAATTGAAGAGGCTCTTCACGGATTTCTAAGAGAGGAATTTAGAGATTCTTCCACTACATTTTTGGGCTTTTATTTAGAGTAGAGTGAGAGTGTAAAGGAGAAAGGGCCTGAAAGTTAAGAGTTCTTCTCCCCCACTTCTTTTCTTTTCTTTTAGTTTAGTTTTTCAAGTCCGAAGTCTATATTCCGAGTCATTGTGAGTCTGGCAGACTCGCTTCCGAGGAGTAGCTTTTGAAGAAAGATTCAAAAGTTTCGCAGAACTTCCATTTTGTGGAAAGGATTTTCGTATAAGTGTTTTCTTTATTTTGTTTATCAATACTTGCTTTCGTTATTTTTCTTATCATTTTTAATTTCAAATCAATGTGTTTTTATATTTCCCAATGCATTCCCGAGTATTTCTTTACTTCTTATCTTTTTCTTTCTTAAAATGAGAAGTAAAAGTAATTAATTAAAAGAGAATTGTCAGGAAGTCGTCGACCTCATTTTTGACGAGGTCTTCCTTCTTTTTAGTACTTGGGATCTAGCCTGTGCTTTTCCTTCACTATCCTAAGAGATTGTGAATCGGGACCCACCACTTAGAAATTCAAACCACTTCTTAACTCCCCGCAAACTCCACAAACTCGATTGTAGACCCCTAATCACCTGTGAGGGTCAAATCAAATGTGGAAGTTTAAAGGATGAGTTCCTATGTGACTTTTCGCCCAGACCGCCCCGGCGGCCTCGGTCTCGGTGTGAAGGGCCGACTTACACACACACTACACCTATACACTACACTTTCACACACCTCCTAAAACACACCCATACCCAACTCGACCTCCCGACTCACGAAGGCGATTCACACGATGGTCCTTAACCCCCAAGCCTCACAAGAGGTTAGAACAACATGTTGACGCTCAAATGAGTCCCTTTTATACTATGCGGGCTCGATACGGCTTCGCCGGCTCAAATCCAAATGATTCCATTCTACTTACATTCACCCAATCTTCAATTTTACAAATTTTCAATTTTCACCCCCTCGGACCCTACACCCGCCTACCCTAACCCAAAACTTTAAAACTACCCAAAATTTTCTAAAATCTCCAAATCACCCAAAAAATCCTCAAGACCAATCTCAAACATCTCCTCACCAATCAAATTGATCATCCATAGCCAAAAATACCAAAATTCTTAACAATACCTCCCAATACCCTCCAAATACCCAAAATGCCCCTCTACCAAAAAATCCAAAAATTTAAAATTCCTGCGTAAAATTCCAAAAAAAAATCCCAAATATTCCTAATTTCATTTCGTTCAACTAACCATAGGCCAATTTTGTCAATTTATCCCACTTTTGTCAAAATCCCCAATTCTCAATTTTCTAAATTTTCAATTTTTGACCCGGGACCACTACACTTGCACTTACCCAAAAACCCTTGAAATCCTCCAAAATTTCCAAATCACCCAAAAATTCCTCAAAGTCAATCCCAAACATTTCCACATTACCCAAATTGATCATTCATACCCAAAAATACCAAAAATTCCAAAAATACCTCCCAATACCCTCCAAATACCCAAAATACCCCTCTTGACCCAAAAATCCAAAAATTCAAAAAATTCCCAGAAAATGCAAGAAAATCCTAAATATTCCCAATTTCATTTTTTTCAACTACACCATGGGCCAATTTTGTCAATTTACCCTACTTTTATCAAAACCCCCAATTTGACCCATTTTAACCCTAAGTGAACCCAAAGTCAAACCAAACCTACCCAATTGACCCAAATTCTGGTCCAATTCAATTCTAAACTTCAATTCAACATTCCCAACACCAATCTAGACTAAATCCAAGTCCAATTTGATTGACATTTGGATCCAATTTCACTTTTGGCCTTAAAGCCCAATTTAGACCCATGACCCAATTCAAACCCAAATCACTCCCAATTTGCTTCAAATCATTCATGACACATCTATGAACTAAACACAACATTTGTTTGGCACAATCCTTTACAAAATTCCAATCCATAAATTTATTTTCAAACCAAAGGCCCACCTTCTTAAGCCTTCCTAAAAGCCCAAATTTCATCCTAAAGCCCATATGACAAATTCTTCTCATCATACCCTTAATTAAAATCATCCCTAAGTTCAAATCAATCATCAAATGATTCAAAATTAAGCACCATACAAATTCCCATCAAATTACCAAAATTTCTAAGATCCATTTTCATGAAATTGACCAAGCTTTTCCCCAAGCCAAAGACAAGCCATGAAGCCATGCATGAGCCCCATAGGAGCCATGAGAGCCATGGAATCCACTTTCCACCTCACCAAACCATTAATGGTAAGAGAGAGGGTCTCTTTCTTAAACCCTTTTTAAGCCCTTTTTACCTTAAGCATGATACAGTCTAAACCATGTTTAGCCACCTCACCATGGATGGGGAATTCACTACCATAATTCAGTTGACCCAAATGATTCCCCCTCGACTCGAGGTCGAAGCCTTGGATGGTGAACCAAGCACAAATACTTGGGTTGACCTAAACCAAGCCAAAATCACCCCTTTCCCATTCCATTTCAATTCACCACCTTTACACATGGAAACCATCGATTGAACTCGCAGGAATCAAGCTCGACCTCACCGACCACCGATGGTGACCAGTGCCTGGCCGGCCAGCCACCGAGTCGCCGGAAAACACCACACCCGAGAGCTCACATGTGAGCCAACTTTGGAATTCCACCTTGCTGAGCTGCCCCATGCCCAATGGCCACCATGGCTGTTCTTCCCATGACCAGAGCAGCTGATCCCAGCCCTTGGCCATCCCTGTGAGGCTCTCCAGCCACCTCTATTTAAACCCGACCCCCTCACGGCCATGAGAGGAGAGTTGCACGGACCTTGCCGAAACTGCGCCAAAATTGTTCCAAACCCTTCTCCATACTTAGAGCGGTTGATCCCGGGTGTCAATTTGCCCTATTCCCCACCGACGGAATCCGATTTCTCGACCGAAATTTCACCCAAAACCAGGACACTTTGCCACGGTGAACCAATCCTCAAATTGACTGGTCCTACACCTTCACTTGGACCAAGAGGAGAAGTTTCCCACTCGAAAGCCCCATCTCCGGAGCCACCCGGTTGCTCCGGCCTCCAAGCTTTGTGATCGGCCGTGGTCACTTTCATAGCTAGTCGATTCACCGGACCGGGAGACTTCATGCGGAGCTTGCCGGGATCCGATCGAAGGTGACACAACCCTCGGATCGAAGCCACACTTCTGCGAGCAAAGGTATGGCCTCACTCTTCTTCCCGAGCTTCTGAACATTCTCCATTTTCATTGAGTCAATTTCATGCCACATAAACCATATGGATGTGTTCGCCTTTTCGAGACGAATCCATAGAGCATAAGAACGTTCAATTTGGTCAAGTATCGAGTGAGATCTTAGGCCTAGAAGACTGAAGGCTCTCAGGTAAGGACGCCTGGGGACGATGAATGGATGCCTTTCATTTAATACACGCGCAGACGGAAGGCCAGGATCGCGCCGGATCAGGAGATGGAACGACACAGCGGGCCCCCGGAGCGCTGAGTCAGATGGCGGCGTCGAATCGGAGAGCGCCACGCGGCGTTTCGGAGCTGCCAAGGTTGACGCGGCGCCACGTGGATAAATAAAAAATTAGGGTATTTTCTGATTTATTTAATTCCGTAAACTTCAAAAATCCATAACTTTGTGTAGGAAAATCAGAAAAATAAAATAAAAATACCCTCTTGCTCGGTGAACGAGAGGAGAATAATGTGGAAAAGAAATCATTTAATTTCATTAAGTATTTTTTTTAATGATTTATTTCCTTCGCATTGTTTTAATTCTCCATGCATATAGGAAATTCACCATGGTATGAGACCATAGGGATTTTGAAGCCTCTGAATTTGGGGACATTCCCTGAATTTTCAAAAGTCAGAGGCCATTCCTATGAGAAGTTATTGATTTTTCAAATTCATGTTGCTGTTTTGAGTATTTTAAATCTAATAATTAGCATGTTGTGAAATAAATTCTAGAAAAATTTGGTGATGTCTCTTATGACCAGAGGACCCTAGGAAAAATAGGTTTTGAGTTAATTCATTTAAGATAACCCTAATTGGCTTAAACAACCAAAATAGATCCCTAATTAATTAGAGTTAATCATACATAAAATTGAATTTAAATCAATTCTCCACTGACCTTTAGGATCAGAGGAGTTCACAATAAAAATTTGAGGTCAATTGGACTTGGTTAGCCCTACTAAATGGGTTGATTAAACCATTTAGTCAATTTGAACTTTAAAAATTCATAACTTTCAAAATACCTTTCAAAAATTCACCAAATTGGTTTTGGAGCATCTCTAATATCAGGGGAATTTAAGAAAATTAAAATTTCAATTTTCTAAAAAGTTGATTTTTTGGTATTATTTTAATATTTTAATAATTAAAATATAATAAAAATCATAAAAATAATAAAATTCACCAAAATGTCACATTTTGAATTTTAATCACTTATGAACAAACCCCATATTTTTCTTAGGTCTATTTAATGAGATATTAAATTTTAAAGCCCTAGGGTAATTTTAAAAATTAAAAAAATGTATTTTCTAGCATTTTCACTAAAATAATTATAATAAATCAAAGAAAAATCAGAAAATTGTAAAAATTGATTCTCTGATTTCCTTGATATCAGAGAGAGTTTTGAAAAATATAAAATTAATTTTTCAACCTTTACTTTATTTTTAAATTACTTAATACTCCAAAACTTAAAATAATTATAATAAAAATAATATAATTCAAAAAATCACCAAAATTGGTCCAAGTGGTTCTCTGGTCATTAGGAATGTCCCATAATTTTCTTAAGGACAGAAACTCTCCCTTGGTCATGTTATTAAATTTTCCTTGGAAATCCCTATTTTCTACCAAAAATAATTATATAAATAAATTAAATACAGAAAAATTACATTTTCTCCTCTCATGTCTTTATTGGCATATGAGTGAAGTCACATAAAAATTTCAAATTCATTTAAGCTCAATTTAGTGAGTTATGAAATTATTAAGTTTGAAGGGCAAAATGGTAATTAAAAAATTTTCAACCCTTAATTAAAACTTTAGGTTTAATAAAATTAACAAATAAAATATTTGATCTTAATCTAATTTAGATGATTGAAATTCAAATAGTTAAAGGGTAGAAACCTACTAAATAATTTGAAGATAATTAAAATAAACTTTAATTAAATAATTGATTAAATTTGGAAGAATAATAAAGTTGGAATTATTAAATAGGGATATTATTAGGAAGAGATTTATTCTTTAATTTAAAAATCCCTAAATTAATCATCTCAATAATATTTAATTCCTAATTAAAAATGATAATTCAAATTTAAGTTTTAAAATGTTAAGGGACTTAATCATTAAATTAAATTAAAATTAAATTATTAAACTCTTTTTAAATTTTCAATTAAATTAAAATTAAAATTAACATTAAATTAAAGATTAAATTAAATTAAATTAAAACAAATTAAATAAATAAATTAAATTAAATCAATTAAATTAAATAAATTAAATTAAATTAAATCAAACAAATTAAATAAATTAAATTAAATTAAATTAAATTAAATTAAATTAAATTAAATTAAATTAAAATAAAATAAAAATAAAATCAAATCAAATAAAATTAAAATTAAATTAAAAATTAAAATTAAATTAAAAAAAATTAAAATTAAAATTAAAATTAAAATTAAAAATTAAAATTAAATTAAAATTAAAACTAAACCAAGTTAAATTAAATTAAAGTTAAATTAAATTGAATTAAACAACATCACCTAAGACATAAAGAACATAAAGAATCTAAACATAAAGTAACTTGAACACTATTCCAAATTTAAACCCATTAACTTAAATTAAATCATTTGAAAACCAATTTGCCCTTGATGGCTTTGGTTGTCATAACTCCTAAATAGAACATTAAATGAAATGTTACTTCACCTATAGGATATTCAAATGTCCTAGTTTACTGAGCAAGATAATAATGAAACTTGAATCCTCGGACGATTACTTCACTCGATCAATTAAATTCATTTGGACTTAAAACAATCCTAGCGGTATTGAAAAGATGTTTAAGATTCTTCTTAAGCACTTTCTCAATATGATAGGATACTTATAAGAACAATTGAACTTAATTGTTCTTTGATGAAGAAAATCGTCCTCAACCAAAACACAAGAACCTAGACGTCATAGGAAATGACTAGCTATAGGATTAGGAATTTGGTAGAAAACCATAACCCTTCCCTTAGCTTTACCTAGGAACTTGCTTAAATATTCTAATTGTATTTAAGTGCAGCTTGGGATGACGGGAAGACCCTCCGAGTACGCTTTTATTTTATTGCAATTTACCTTATTGCAATTTATTTAATCGCATCGCACTTACTTTTCTTGCATGATAAACAATCGTTGCATGAAAACCCACACCTTTAGGATAGTCCCTAAAAGCTGAAACCAAAACTAAATTAAAAGTCATTGCAAGATAAAATTCACCGCCACAACATTTTAAAATATAAAACAACTCAAAATTTAATCACAAACAGAACACAAAACTACAATTATAATTAAATTAAAACGTCTTGTTGGATGATCGGGAATACCTCGGATGATGTAACCTACGTATTGCTAACGGGATTTCCCACGGTCTAAATGAAAGTGTGGAACTCATTTAGTTGAGTTTAGCAAATTCATATGGACTAAGTGAATCCGATAAAAATAACGATGCCGGAAGGATGGAACCGTGGGTTCTTAACCGGTGTTGTTATAATCAACTTTAAGATTTGTTTTAATTAAAACATAAAAATACTTGGAAATTAAGATTTTCTCTAAACCAAAACACTTTTCTCATCTCCTGATTTATGACTTCTATAACTAAACCTTTGCAACAACAAGGAGCTTGGAGCATGGTGGGCAGCACGGCCATCGTCATCAGCAAAACCTGAGTCTACTTCAGCAAAACTTTCCTAGAATTAAATAACCAAGCCTTAGGATTTTGAGGTAGTTTGCCTAGTGCAACATAAATCCTCAACTCTTCGTTAGGCATTTGCATGGCAAATTAAGCCCTAACCGGTCTTAGGACTCCGAGGTAGTCGTCCGATACGACATAAACCCTCACATCTTCGAGGCTATTTGTATGATTTTATCATACAAATATAAGTCCTAATTAATTAAAATTGGCAAGATTGAAATACTAAATAGACATTAGGACTTTTCTAAATCTAAGCCAAACAATAGGATAGTCGGGAAATTACCGAAGTTTGCTTCGAATCTGTAATTTCTCCTACTTTTTCTTCCTTTGAATTCCCAAAACAAAATGTTCCAAATTTGATCCATTCCCTATTGAAATTCCAAAATTCAACCCCTTGAAAACTTAAACTTTGAAATTCTTGAGAGCAGAATTATTGATTATTATCGAGAGTTTTCTTAAGTGATTCCTGTCACTTAAGATGTAATTAACTATAGGGGCTTGCCCTTATAGGAAATTTTAAAGAACCCACGTAATATAAACCCTGTTTAATGTTTTCATATTAAGCAGGGGAATTTGTCGGCTTATAAAATTGGTTCGCAGACCAAACGGATGTCACAAATCTTATAGTTTATTTAATCGAGCCCCACCATCAAGCAGTGTGTCTATCCTTAGGGATATATACACAGTTTGTGGTGCGGTGCACGTTTATATAAACTATTTGGGATGTGAGATTGGTTTGATTTCATATCTTAAAATCTTCAAATTTAAAATGACTTTCAAAATCAAATACTACTTTTCAAATTATTTATTTAAATTAAATTAAAAATTCGCCGACAATTTCTGTTAGGCGACCCCTTTTTCAAAAATACAACATAACCTAAAAAATATGCCGACATATTTCTGGCGACTCCGCTGGGGAAAGATTCCTCTCTCCACTTTTAATCAGACAATTCTGCTTTCAAAGATCGGTAGCGTATCCATGTCCCTTGTGGATCAAGCTACCTTTCTTTCCGTTGGAATACTATGTTCATTTCTACCTTGAACGAGTATAGCCAACATTCTCTTGGATTTAGGAGCCACTGTTTAGACACCCCTAAATAGAGAGGTTCCGAGATCCTTTTACCTCATTTCTGAGGTGGGGTGGACCCCGATAGGTGTTAGTTTAGGAGTGATCCTTCGAGTCGAGAAGTCTTGCATAAGACTTTCTTTCCCCTTCCAACTCTGAATCAGATTCATTACCTTCTCTACACCTTTGAACATTCCGTTCTAAATAAACAAACCCTCTAATGAATGACTTTTTTAACAAATAACTCCTTCTTATAAATATATGAACAAGAATGTGTTCGGACTCTTTTCGATTCTTTCCGTCCTGATGAGAGGAAGCATAACTTGGGACTGACAATCAGAATCTACCCTGCAGAAATGGAAGCCCCAAAGCTGATTTTCTCTTTCACCAATGGACTGGACTTCGCTGTTTACAAGGATTAGCTGCCCGACAATGGGATCATCCAGTTCGGACAAGGATTCGAGAACACAAATGTCAAGATCACCGATGTTTCCCTTTTCGCGCTGACAAACAAAGTATCTGAAGCTAAGAAGCCGCCGATCGAGTTCAACCTTAGGTCAACTCGAGAGTTTCCTCCCCGCAAAAGATTCCAATCGAGAGGAGTAATGCTGTCCACGGAAGGACCGTTCTTGCTACCCCCATCGGTCTAGTTGTCTCTGCACCTACCCCGGCTTCGCCAAATTAAAGGGGAAGGAAATCCGGAACTATGGTGAACCTATTACCGTGGAGGGTACGGACCTTCCGTGAGACCTTACGTTTTGAAATCGAGTCCAGCTCAAGAATTCCATCACTAACACGGACCCAAAGAAGGAACGAAGTAGGAAGATTGTCGGAAGGCCGGAGGCTGCCGAAGTTGCTTTCCGGAGGAAATCCCGTAAATCCCTGAGTACACACCATTACCTGAATACATACCATTGCCTGAAGATACACCCTTTTTGGAAGGAACTAGATTCCATCGCCTTTCCACCGTAGCTGACGAGGAAAATGTCCACAGGATTGTTTCTACATTACCTCGACCAGCATATTACAACGACAGCAGAAAGAAAAGGGCTAGGATTACACCATTTGCCCGACTACAGATTGTGATTGAGAAGCTAGCGAAGAAAGAGAAATGCCCAGTATCAGAAATTTTGAGAAGGATAGGGCGGGTGCCAGTCAAATCCCTTCTTGGGCCACGAGTAGAACCCGCCATCGTTATAGAAAAGCCAAACAAAATGATGAAGGCTAGTCCGCCTGTCATCGTTTCAGGGTTACAGATTAGGGAGGATACCACCTTCCAGCATTTGGCTGACAGACCATCTGGTCCTAGACCTTCTGCTGCTACAAGGATGGTGTGGCGTCCCACTACTTGGACGAGTTAAGATTGAAACAACGACTCGAGAAGGAAAGTCTCGTCGGGAGACTTGAATCCGAAGGAAGTGCTACTGCAGTAAAGGGGACTCATGAGAAGGGAACCCGACAGCTATCCCACGACAACTGCGAAGATGCACAGAAAGGGCCGCTAGAGGATGCTATGGAAAAGTTGAGGACTGATATTCGACGATTAGCAAAAGAAAGAGAAGAGAAATTCGGAGATGAGATTGATTCGTCGGAATTCATGGACGATGAGTATGCAGAAATCAACATGGTCGAAACGCAAGCTTTGTCAGCTTCACAAGGTGCTCCTGCAACCGCAGAAAGGGAGGAACCGGAAGTGATGAGGAGGAAGCTTCAAGAGAAAGACGATACGATTGCCCAAATGGCGAAGAGGATGGAAGAGATGGCTGTAGCCCTAGCCACTCTCCAAAGTCAAGTGCAACCCCATAGAGAGACACCCCCAGAGGTCATTCACATCGTAGACGGAGGAAAGGAGATTACGTCCGTAAACAGGGATGATCGAGTTAAAGAAAGATACAACACAAAGCATGATTCCGAAAAGGATATCAAGAGCTTGGTGGAACAGACGAGTGCGAGAAGCCTTAGCACGATCAAAGAGCGGTACATCCATTCGGACGGGTAGACCTTACCACGAAGAATTCGACGTCGTTCGATACCCAAAGGCTTCGTACCACCTCCGTTCAAGACCTTTGATGGAACCGGAACCCCCGACGGCATGTTGCACACTTTCGTGCCGGTTGTTGCAATGCGGCGGAAGCGATGCATTACTCTTCGACAATTCGTCGGCGGCACATCGAGGATCGCCTTTGATTGGTATGCGGGATTACGGAATGGTTCGGTGAAGACGTTCTCGGAACTAGGAAACCTTTTCATCAAGCGATTTGCCGGAGCTCAGCACCACATCACTATAGGTGATTTAGTGGTAGAGAAGCAGAAGCCGAACGAAACTTTGGTGGATTACATACTTCGATGGAGAAACCTAAGCATGAAGTGTGAACCACAATTACAAGAACAGCATGCAGTCGGCATCTTACTTAAAAGCATCCATGGCCCGATAGCACTTCTCCTCATGGGATTTACTATTAAGACTTTCGAGAAGTTGTTAAGCAAGGCTGGAAGCTTGCAAGAGGAGGCAAAGCAATTAAGTTTCGCCGACAAGACAGACAAGCAAAAGCCTGTGAAGACTTTTGAAAAGAAATCCGGGATCGTTGCAGCAGTCGATAAAGGCAAGCAACCGATACAAATATCGTCAGAACGGCCGCAGCAACCTCAACAGAATTACCAGCAACCCTGATCCAGCTATCAGTCATCTCAACAATATGAACAACCGCCTCGTCCGCAGCGTACATTAAGGGAGCTTCTGAGCAGGGAATATCCATTCAAGAATGAGGCAGTGCCAAAAATGTTTCGAAGTTTGATGAAGACTCCAGATTTCCAGCTGCCAGAGCCTAAGAGACCAGAAGAAGTCAACAAGAAAGGTGATCCCAACTTTTGCCCTTATCACCGGATGCTTGGACACAAGATAGAAGATTGTATTACCTTCAAAAGTTGGCTCAACGACAATCATCGGAAAGGGAATATAACAATCTCGAAGGAATACATGAAGGAACCCCAGAAAGGAGGTTCCGTCAATGTTGTCTCGACTGATCTCATTGTTCCGATAGATCCCTATGCGACTGATGATGGATGGGCTACCGCTTGGACAAGGTCTTCGAAAAAGATTTTGGATCACATCCAAACCGCTTCGGTGCGAGCGTTAATTTAGAGTTCGAAACCTGTCAAGTCGGCACAATCACTTGCGATAGAAGAACCACCTCAACAGGAGACGATTGAAGAGAAGAAGAAAATTGATGAAGAAGAGAAGACCGAGGCTCCTAAGGCTAGACTAGGGGCTGCTTATCCTAAGATAGTTGTTTCGGATTCGGGGGAGAAATCCCTCGAACCTCTTACTCTGTATGATTATTTGCTCAATCCGGTGGGATCTTATAATGATAAGGGTTATGGCGTTGGCTACGTTTTGACTGTTTCTAACGATTACATAACTAGCGACAATCCGGACATCGATTTCGATACCAATGACAATTCTCAAATCATACACAATCTCGACGATCACAATGACGAAGAAGACATCCATCAAGGAGGCTACGAGAGTTCAACAAGCAACGAATCTATCTGCGAGTTCCGAGGAGCTCCAGTCACAATAGAGTTAGAGCCTTCAGACTCTGAAGCTAATCCAGAAGAACCCGTCATTCCGATTCAGAAGGAGACATCAGCAAACTCAATACTAGATTCAGAAGAAATTACAGAAGTTAACTTAAGAAGTGGAAGAGTTCTACCTCCGAGAATGGGTCCAAAGGATAAAGGAAAGCAGGTGGTTGTTCAGGAAGAACCAACCTCGGCAGAAGAAATACCCATTCGGGAAGAAGTCGAGACACAAGAAAATAAAGTGGACTACAACGTGCTAGCCCATCTTAGGAAACTACCGGCCAAACTGAGCATCTACGACGCTCTCATCTTATCAAAGGAGATGAGAGAAGCTCGATCAAGGCCTTGCTTGATCCGAAATTTGCTTAGCTCAAATGACCGGAGATTCCTTAGATGAGGTTGCTCGTTAAAGGAACGACGAGGTGTTACCTTCACGGACAATGACCTACTACTTGGGACAGCAGATCACAACCGACCGTTGTACATTTCAGTTACAATCGATAAAGTTTACACTCTCCAGAGTATTGGTGGATCCAGGAGCATCAATCAATATAATGAGTCTTCGAACATTAGCATATTTGGAAATTGATGCTCTCGAGCTCGAAGCCGACAAAATGTTATTAAGAGGATTCAACCAGAAAGGAGAAAAAGCCCTCGGATCAATAACACTACTAATGAAGACCGGTGACTTAGCAAAGACAACCGCAAAATTTCACATAATTGATTCAGAAACGTCGTTCAACGCTCTACTCGGGCCGACCATGGATACATGAAAACGGGATGGTACCATCATCCCTACACCGGTGCATCAAATACTACGATGGAGGGGAACAGTGCATCAAAGGTGACTTATAACCATTCTCCGTACATGAAATTGGAATCCATGAAGATGCAGCTTATTATGCACCTCCGAAGAAAACAATCTTCTCCAAAGATACCATAACGAATGAAGCAAAGAAAGTTCAGGACAACGAAAAACCTGAAGTTCTAGTCCAACAGTCACTCACCACTCCCTTATGGCGAGATGGTGAAGGTTTCTCCACAACTCGCATCCGAGGTCGAGGCAGGGGACGAGGTCGTGGCGAGACGTTAGGACGAGTTGGACGGAAGAAACCAACCATTAATGTTGATTGGGAAGATAGTTACGAAGAAGAAAAAGAGATCGAGCAAGAAGCGAGCGACAATAAGTCGGAAGAACCCGCAATTCGAGATCCCGCTCGAAGATGAAAAGAATGAAGAATACAAATCGATGTTCGAGAAGATTAACCACTATGTACATACTATGACCCTGACCCCGATCCATTCCAATAAGATCGAGGGTATGGTGGTCAAAAAGGTACATAGCGGCGGTGCAAAGCCCATCAAATTCTACCGTGGTGCTCCTTCCTCCAAAACTGAAAATAATGTACAATTTGAAGATGTCACTTAGTCAGAATTAATGGAATTACTTTTTGAGTGGTACTCTCCCTGTGTTCAAAATTTAATTCAGCGTGGTTTCTTACCTCGACAATGGACAAAAGGCCAATCACAACATTTTGAAAAATTATGGAATAACTCCGGTCGTCCACCCAATTCAAAGCATGGCCTCGGATTCGGCACAGTAGGATCAGTTGACGATACTGAATTTTGCTTGGTTGTCACTTGCGAGTCCAATGAAAACCGCATAGAAACTACGGAAGAATTTGAAGATTTACAAATTGGAGATGCTCCACCGAGTTCGAAGAAGAGATCAAATCTACGATAGATGAGTTAACGGAAGTTAACCTAGGTACTAGCGAAGAGCCTAGACCTACCTTTGTTAGCTCCTTACTCAATAAAGAAGACTCCGAATAAATAATCAAGTTATTAATGGAATTTAAAGACTGTTTTTCTTGGAACTACAATGAGATGCCAGGTTTAGCTCCAGAGGTTGCAGTCCATAAGCTAGGAGTGGATCCTACTTCTGTCCCAGTCAGACAAGGTCCCAGAAGAATGCGTCTAGAAATTGAACAACAAGTCATAGCTGAAGTTAAAAAGCTAATAGACGCCAAATTTGTCCGTGAAGAACAATACCCGACTTGGTTAGCCAATGTGGTGCCATCGAAAAGAAGAATGGTCGGATCGAATTTGTGTGGACTTCGAGAGATTTAAACAAGGCATGTCCAAAAGATGAATTCCCTCTACCGATCCCGTAATTAATGATCGACATTGCTTCGACACATGAAATATTCTCATTCATGGATGGATCTTCGGGATACAACCGGATAAAAATGGCTCCGGAAGATGAAAAACTTACATCATTCAAAACGCCGATCGGAGTATATTGCTACACGGTGATGCCATTCGGACCGAAGAACGCGAGAGCAACCTACCAGAGAGCAATGACAAGAATTTTTGATGATCTCATTCACAATCAAGTCGAATTCTACGTGGACGATGTGGTCATCAAAAGCAAAGTAAAGGACAACCACCGTATGATTTGAGAATTGTTTTCGAATGATTAAGACAATTTAACCTTAAGATGAATCCTTGAAATGCGCCTTCGGCGTCACCTCCGGAAATTCTTAGGATTCGTTGTCTGACATCGTGGAATTGAAATCAACCCGGAAAAGATTAAAGCTATCTTAGAAATGCCGCCTCCTAAAACCTTAAAGCAACTACGATCTTTTCAAGGGAAGCTGGCATATCTTCGACGCTTTATCTCAAACTTGTGAGGTAGGTGTCAACCCTTCTCGACACTAGTTAAAAAGGACGCCAAATTTATTTGGGAAGAGAAATGCCAAAAGGCCTTCGAGGACATTAAGCAATATTTAATGACACCTCCTGTCTTAGCAGCCCTGGTCTCGGGTAGACCGGCGATACTTTATACCGCGGCTTTAGACGACTCTCTCGGAGCCCCATTAGCCTGTGTCGATGATGAGGGTAAAGAAAATGCTCTTTACTACCTAAGCCGTTGTTTACTTTCGACGGAAATAAGGTATCCCGCAATTGAAAAGCATTGTTTGGCCCTGATCTTCGCCTCTCAAAAGCTCAGGCACTACATGCTTTCTCATAAGGTCAACCTGATCTCGAAATTTAATCCATTACAATACTTGATGACTCGTCCAACACTTTCCGGCAGACTTGCCAGATGGTCGATGATATTATTGCAATTCGATATAACTTTCGTGCCTCTTCATGCCGTAAAGGGACAAGTCCTAGCAGACTTCCTCGCAGCACACCCTCTGCCGGCAGAATCTCCTCTCAATGATGATTTGCCAGATGAACAAATAATGAGCCTAGAAAACCCTGATGATCGACGTTGGGAATTATATTTCTACGGAGCATCTTCAGCACACAAAGACGAAGAGTCGCAAGTGATAGTGCCCGGTAAGGTAGGAATCGGACTAATCTTTATAACACCGGAACGGGGGATGTTAAGATACTCCTACCACTTGACAGAACCGTGTACAAACAACGAAGCAGAATACGAAGCCCTCATAACAGGATCCGGAATTAACTATTCAAATGAAGATAACGTACATCAACATCTACGGGGATTCACGAGTTAATCATTCAACGGATCATCGGACAAGTACGGAATTTTAAAGCCGAGACTCGAGCAATACTTCCAAGTATGCCATACAGGTTGTTGGAACAGATTCCGAATGTGACAATCTACAAAATTCCCGAAAAGAAAATGCTTTAGCGAGATGCGTTAGCTCGCCTCGCGAAAGAGTTTGCTCGTTTGCAAGATGAATCGATAGAAGTGTCGGTTCACGGACGTCGGGTCCTATCACGACTCGACATAGACACAATACACAAATCGAAAAAGAAGAAGAATCGGTTGCAAGGTGACGGAAAACACGGAAGATTGGCGACGACCATTATCGTACTACCCGCAAACAGGAAAACTACCGGACGATAGGTCGTTAGCTCATCGGATCAAGAAAAGAACTCGTCCTACGCATTAATAAACAACACGTTATACGAAGGTCTTTTGATCAAATGTGGCTAAGGTGCCTAAGCAGGTCCGAGGCCCGTGAAATTGTTAAAGAGGTGCATTCAGGACTTTGTGGTACTCACCAGTCTGGTCTGAAGATGAAAATGAAAATTAAAAGACTAGAGTACTACTGGCCCTAGATGATGACCGACTGCATGAAAATCTCCAAGAGCTGTCACCAATGCCAAGTGCACGGAGTGGTTCTACACCAACCTCCAAATGTGCTACATCTGACAATTGCGTCGTAGTCATTTGAATGTTGGGGTACGGATATAGTAGATCCAATAGAACCACCATCTTCAAAAGGACATCGCTTCATTCTTGCGGCTACAGATTACTTTTCTAAGTGGGCAGAGGCAGTTCCACTCGGAGAAGTGAAAGCACACCATGTGCTACGGCTTTTCAAGAACTAAGTTGTCTACCGTTTCGGAGTGCCGCGCGAGATCATTTCGGATAATGGGTCGGCATTCGAAAGCACACAAATCAACAATTTTGTCGGAGAGACACGGAATCGACCGGCGATATTCAACAATTTACTATCCAAGAGCAAACGGCCTGGCTGAGGCTTTTAATAAAACTCTCGTTCAAATCTTAAAGAAAACTTTGGACGATAATAAGAGAAATTGGCACGAGAAATTATTAGAAACCTTATGGGCCTACCGAACAACCTTCAGAACTCCTACTCAAGCTACACCTTAGCTTTGGTATATGGGTCCGAGGCAGTGTTACCCTTAGAAGTTCAGCTTCCTTC